>CM060708.1:54465954-55745120 GCA_030686995.1 Artemisia argyi | reverse complement strand
AGTCGGGTCATAGGCCTAGCTATCTTCGAGAAATCTTGAATGAATCTACGATAAAAGCCGGCATGACCCAGGAAACTCCGAACACCTTTGACAGTAGTGGGAGGAGGGAGCTTAGCAATGACATCGATTTTAGCTTTATCAACCTCAATCCCAATCTTGGAAATCTTATGGCCAAGGACAATTCCTTCCTTGACCATGAAATGACTTTTCTCCCAATTTAGACTAAGGTTGGTGTCTTTACACCTTTGAAGCATTTTGTCTAAATTAGAGAGACATGATTCGAATGAATTCCCAACGACCGAAAAATCATCCATGAAGACCTCCATTGTTTTCTCGATCATGTCATGAAAAATGGCCATCATGCATCTTTGAAACGTGCCCGGAGCATTGCATAAGCCAAAAGGCATGCGTCGATAAGCAAATGTTCCGTATGGGCACGTAAAAGTCGTTTTTTCTTGATCTTGAGGATCGATGGGAATTTGGAAATAACCCGAAAAACCGTCAAGGAAACAATAGTATTCGTTTCCCGCCAATCTTTCGAGCATTTGATCCATGAAAGGTAATGGAAAGTGGTCTTTACGGGTGGCGTCGTTTAATTTTTGATAATCAACGCAAACGCGCCAACCCGTTACCAATCGAGTTGGAATTAACTCGTTATCATCATTTTTGACAACCGTTATGCCACCCTTTTTGGGCACACAATGAACGGGACTCACCCAAGGACTATCCGAAATAGGGTAAATCAAGCTGGCATTAAGAAGTTTAATGACCTCTTGCTTGATAACCTCATGAATCTTAGGATTTACCCGTCTTTGTTGTTGAACCGCCAGTTTAAAGTCATCCTCCATCAAAATTTTGTGCATACAAAATTCTGGGTTAATACCCTTGATGTCGGAAAGTCTCCAAGCAATGGCTCGCTTGTGTGACTTTAAAACCTTGAGAAGAGCGGTTTTGTTTTCCTCATTCAAGTCTTTAGCGATTATGACGGGAAACTTATCGTCACCCTCCAAAAACGCGTACTCAAGATGAGGCGGAAGTTCCTTGAGTTCGACCTCAGGAAATTCATCAGTTTCTTCAACATCTTTGACTTCCACATTATGAAGTTCTTTTGGAGGAAGAGATGAAGGATCATCATTGAGCAACTTCTCAAGGAGAAGAATGTCTTCCTCAGGATTGATAGAATCATAATCAACATGAGAATAAACAAGCTTCGATTTCTTCCAAAATAAAGTCACCTCCCAAAAATGGAGTAAGAGAGGGGGGAGAGACATCATTGGAAGGATTGATTGATCCTTGCACATTTAACACTTTTTCAAAATAGTCATCGCATGCGACATCGATGACATCAATTTGTTTAATTGCCTCTCGTTCAAGTTCGAGAAGATCTTTTGAAGTGTTTTCGATGTTTATGACCAACTTTTCATCGCCAACTCTAAGAGTCATTTCTCCTTCGAAGACGTCGATTAATGCACGAGCCGTTTTTAAGAATGGTCTTCCCAAAATAAGGGGGACACGAGGATCGGCATCAAAATCAACGACTACGAAGTCGGCAGGAAAATGGAACTTGCCAAACTTCACAAAGACATCTTCAGCAATACCCTTCGGAATCGTAACTGAACGGGTTGCTAATTCGAGAGTCATTCGTGTTGGTGTAAGCTCGGGAAGTGAAAGTTTTTGCCAAATAGAGAAAGGCATGAGGTTTATGCTAGCGCCAAGATCGGCCAAGGCAAAGCATTCCTCAAGCTTTTGGAAATCACATGGAATGAGAAATTTTTCGGGGTCCCCTAATTTTTTGGGTAGTTTCTTAAGAAGAACCGCCGAACAATTCTCATTCAAACGGGTTTTGGTGAGTTCAAATAGTTTCTCTTTGTTACTTAGAAGACTCTTGAAAGTGGAAGCAAACTTGGGCATATAGAGAAGAGCATCCGCGAAACTAATGTCGAAGTGTAATTTTTGAAAAATTTCAAGAAATTTTTTCATTTAATCATTAGTTTGCTCGTGGAGTCTTTGATCATTTAACCGCGAAGGATATGGTATTGAAGCTTTTGGTTGAACGGGATTTTCCGAGGGTTCAAAAACAATTCCCGGTTTTGATTTGGTTTTTGGGACAGCATGAGGTTGGATGTGTGCGGTACTTCGTGTACTTGTGATTTGCACCTTATCCTTTGTACCCTCGTGTTCATGTTCCACTACCTCGGGAGGAGAAGAAGATGAGGTAGTAGGAATCGTGGGTCCATCATAAGAAACTCCACTACGGGTTGTGATCGCCTTTACATCGCCCTTCGGGTTGGCGATCGTGTTGCTTGGTAGCGTTCCCGATCCCGAAGTTCGATCATTTAAAGACTTCTTTAGTTCAGAAATTTGACCGATCAACAACCTGTTAGTTTCTTCTTGAGCTTTCATAAATTGCTTCAACAATTCATCGGTTGATGATTGAGGTTGAGCAATGGTTTGATTTTGATGAGAAAAATTTTGAGCTTGGTTGTTTTGATTGAAACCTTGATTTTGAAAATTCCCATGGTTTTGATTACCATGAAAATTGTTTCCTTGATTGAAATTACCATAACCATGGTTTCTATTCAAGTTTCCTTGATTTTGAGAACCTTGGTTGTAATTTCCCCCTTGATTTTGATATTGGTTCATAGGGGCTTGAAAATTGGTTTTGAACATTCGGGTTTCTTTGTTGTTGATTTTGATTGAATCGATTTGGATTATTGGGTTGAGAAAAACCGGGTGGACCACTTTGGTTGTTAGTACGGTAATTTGGTTCCATTTGAGGACGGTATTGGTTACCTCCTTGATTAGGATTACCGACTATTGCATTCACTTCAAATGGATTGCCATCGGTGGCAGTACAATTGTAGTAAGCGTGTGGACCACCACAAGTAACACAAGTGTCAACCTTTTTGACTTCAGCAGGTTGAGAAGAAACTTTCTTCGTTTGGTGAGAACCAAAGCATGAATAGCTTCCGTGAGCTTGTCAAGTCTAGCATCGGTGCTAGATTGAGCCACGGGTGATGAGGAAGAAGGACCAACATTAACTTGTGAAACAACCGATTTGCTTCGTGGAATGCGAACCTTAGATTTGTTTTCAATGATCATCAAAGCATCTTTGGTGGTTCGATTCAAGAAGTTGCCTCCCGCGGAGGCATTAAGAGAGTCTTGATCGACTTGGCTCACACCATTATAGAAAGTGTCGAGTTGCATCAACTCGGAAAAACCGTGATGAGGACATTTACGAAGCATGTCCTTGTAACGATCCCATGCCTCACCGAATGATTCATCAAATTTTTGAGTGAATTTCATGATATCATTCTTGAGGTCGGTGGTTTTAGATGGAGGAAAGAATTTGTTCACAAACTTCTTGACCAAATCTTCCCACGTTTCAATCGATCGAGGGGGTTGTTTGTCTAGCCAATTTTTGGCAGCCCCATCGAGGGAAAACGGGAAGAGAAGAAGTTTGATAGCTTCCTCAGGGACATTTTTGCATTTGATGGTGGATGTGATTTTGCTGAACCATCGAATGTGATCTTGAGGATCGTCCCTCTCGAAACCATAGAATTGACACGAGGTGACTAAGTTAATAAACCCCGTCTTAAGCTCGAAATTGTCAGCCACGATGGCTGGAATGATGATAGCATCTCCGTAACCCTCGATGGGTGCTTGGAGAAGCTCATTCATAGTGGGCTTGGCCGCCATGATGGAAATAGTACGAAACTCGGGTTCGACTATTCGATTGGTACGTCGTCGATTACGCCTTCTTCTTGGAATGTTATTTAGCGATTGCAAAGGACTTGTTGACGTAGACGAACGTGTGCACATGCACCACAAAAATATCAATTAAAACAATACCACTTTAAAGACAAGGGAACTTAAACCAATAATCAAGAACGCAAGGTTAACTTTTAAAGAAAAACGCACAAAGGAGCGGGAGATAAGAATGAATCTCTCACTGGGCGAAGTTCGTTGGATCGCCACATACTGTTTCGACTCCTCTTAAAGTGTGTTTCTCCTTTAAAAGTTTTCCAAAACGCAAGTGATAAGTATAGTGGTAAGTATTCCCGCCTGTCACGCGGGTGACCCGGGTTCAATCCCCGGCAGCGGCGCCATTTTGATAGTTGCGTTTTTTTCATGCGTATCAAAAATATACAAGGTAGACGTGAGTGGAATTCACAAATCAACCTTTAGGAAAAGGAAGACTTGCGAAAACTCGTGAATACAATATATATGTGATACTGGGTAAGTGATTACTCGGGTCGTATCCCAACGAGGTGTGAATGGGCAATATCGTGAGAGATTCGAGATGAAAATGCTTGTAAGGAATGTTTGAGAGATTTTTTGGTATTCTGAACTTTTACAACTACGAGAAATTACAAATAACGTACGAAAAATTAAATAAACGAAACTAAGTAATGAATTCAAACAAGGAATGAAAGTTAAAACTTAAAAACTACTTACAATCCTACAGGAATGATGATAGGAAAACTAGGGAAACCCTAAAACGTAATCTAATTTTAAAAACGTAAAAGTTACTTTAATAAAAACGTGAGTGCGCAGATAAAAACGTAAATTTAATGCTACATTAATCCTACAGGCATAAAAATGATTTTTCTACCTTTCTAATTATAAAGAAAATTCTTGAAAAAAGAAATTTATTTTTTTGCTTTTTCAATTAATTACTATGATTTAAAAACAATTTATACTAAATCAAATTATAAAAAATACTAAAACTAATTTTAAAATTCTGGAAATTTTTTGGAAATTAAATAACACTAATATTAACCTAGGAAAAATAAAAAAATGAATAAGCAATTCAAATAAGCATAAAATAAGAAATCCTAAAAGCTGATATTAAGTAAGCTACTAGTATTAAACTACACTAAGTAATTAATTAAAGGAAGTATAATCAAAAGATCAATTGGCACAGATGGATTTGTTGTTTGTGTTTGGGTCTGTGTGTTGAGGATCAGGAGGTCAGAGGGTTGAATCCCACTTACTCAACTCTTTTTACAAACATTTTTTTTTCAATACTTCTTTTGCAACCTTGTTTAAATAGCAACAGCAACCATCTTTTTCAAAATCACTTTTTCTGAAAAGCATTAAACAAGCTTGTGCAATCTTAAAATTCCTTCAGTTGAGATTTTAAGGTTTTTAGCGAAATTTTGAACAAGCTCAATGCTAACCAATTAAGCTTATAAGTTGCAACCAAGGCACAAGCCAACAAGCATATGTTCAACCAACACAAACAAACTAGAATCAATCATTAAACAACGAGAACAACAACCAAATTTAAGGATCAAACAAGCTTTAAGGTTGCTGCTCTTCTGCCTTAGAAACAGCTTAGGGAGAAAGATTTTAGCTAGAGTAAAAGCCAACTACGGGTGAAATAAGCTAAGGTATATGAGGGGGAACCTAGTTAAACACCGAGGGAACAGAAAATAACACTAAACCTAAGCCTAAAAGCGGACGGAAACTATGACTAATCTAAGGGCTGCTTGTGACTTGTGCTGCAGGCCATAGTGAATTTCAGGCTCAAGAATAAGCCTACCATTGAACTTTAAAATTTCACAAGAAGCGTAGATTACACTAGAAAAGCTTCAAATAACCTAAACCTAGCCTAATTAACTAATGAAAAACAAGGCTATATTAAATTTAAGCAACCGCAACCACCAAATTATCCCAACAGTTAAATTCAAGCTTGAACAAACAGTTCCAAAAAGGCCTATGGGAGTATTTTAGAGGCTGCCAAAAACTAGTCAAAGCTAATGTAAAAATTCTAAAAAAAATTAACTTATCTCAGTGAGCAGCTGAACATACGGTGTGCCAAGTTTGAGCTTATAATGAGCTCGTACAAGCTACTGAATTGAGGGTGTTTGGGCAAGATCTGGAACTGCAGGCGCTTAAGCAGGTACCCATCTAAATTAGGCCATTATTAAAAACGCCAACCCTAACTTCCAAACTACTAGTTAAGCTAAAACTTGAACTAAATGATAAACTGATTTAACTCCAAACTGATTAAGCAAACAGAAACCATATATAAGCAGTAACCAATAAGCTAAAAGGAACTTTTTAAGGGAATTTAAATTGTATTAATCTAAAATCAAATACAAGGAAATCATAACAAGTTTTTAAAACTGAAAATAAAATTAAAGACTAGATTTAAAACTACAACCCTACTTAATTGACTGATTGTTACTAAAACCTAATTCAAGACTAAAAACTAACTGCCAATTATGGCTTACAAGAGAGCTTATTTATACTCAAAAAAATAAAACTAGGGTTCTGGTGAGTGCTTATTCACTCACCTTTTCTAAGCCAAAATTGGACCAAATAAACCAAAAACTAACCAATAATGCCAAAGAATGTGTGTTTTTGTGTTTGTGAATGTGCAGGAACGGATATTTAAGAAAAGACGAAAAATCACGAGAAATTGACAAAACGGGCACGAGATTTGGAAAAGTGAATAAAGCCGGAGCCGGGGAAGCTAGTGGTCAAAGTGAAGCTCATATGGTCAATTGGGATCCTCAAAGTTTCAAGAATTACAAAAGTGACCCGGGAATGAAGAAAGTTCACATTTGGTCCCTCAACTTTCAAAGTTGACAACATTGGTCCTTATGAAGATATTTTGAAGAATTGGCAACTAGGCCTTCCAAGTATTCATGAAATATCACAAAAGACCATTGGAATAATATTTGAGAAGATTGGCAGCTTTGGTCCTTGTATTTTCAGATTATACAAGTTTGGTCCCTTGGTTAACATTTATACTACACGGATCCACTTAAACCCAAAAATAACTTTACCCTAAATCCTAACACAAACCCAATTATCACTACTGGCCCAGAATTGTAAAGCCCAAAAACCTTTTTGACCCGAGCCCACTTTCACCTCGGTCAAACATATCCCCCTCAAGTCAAACAAACCAAATAATAATAAAAAAAATTTACCCGCCCCCTCTTTTACCTCACTCACCCAGAACCCCCATCTCCATATGAACCCTAAATCACCCAAGTTACCAATTACCATAATTCACTAAAATTAACCATCAAATTCCAATTACTTGTGCTTCTAGAAACCTTTCCCACGTGATGGAGGCGTATCAGAGATAAAATAAGTAAAGGAATGACAACATGGACCAGAGATGTCTCGTGATTGGCTCTACCACCTCATTCCAATCATTGGATTCTTATTCTAGAAACTCTGAGCACATGTCAGATGATGTCGACACTTATTCCTTCCATGTGGCATATTGGAGCTCTGTGATTGGGCTGAAATTCGTGGAATGAAGATAAGGATTGAGGGTATGGACTTGAATGATTTGGATGTCGACATTTTGGATAGAGCAGAGATCATATGGCTGAGAATACACTTCTGGATCCCTCCAAAACCCTATCACCCCTCACCCCTGCTCTCCTATAAAACCCCCCCTGTTTCACCATTCTGTGTGTGTAGTTTTTAGTAAAGAAATGCTACTAGTTTATTTTCTCAGAATGTAATCAAGTTTTAATTAATAAAAGTTCTCTATTTCATGTTTTAAATTCGAGTTTTAGTTTAATTATTTAAGTTACATTCTAGTTTAAATTCTCTTAATTTAGATTACTTTTTGCTTTAATATCATTAATCAACCTGTTTAAAGCTTTCAGTAGTTAAAACTTTTTATCTTTTAACAACTTTTATAAGAAAACACAAAAAAAAAAATAAAAAAAAATAATTAAATGAGAAAAATTGTAAAGAATTCCAAAAAGATGTATCTGTTTTTGTTAAATATAGCTTCACTTTAAACATTTTCAGCATTTAATAAGCTTATGTTAGCTTCTTAGCTTCTGTAAGCTTATCTTATAGTTTACTTAATCAAAATACTTAAAAACATCTTTTGGTCAACGAAAGTCAACCTGAGCTTATTCAATAAGCTCAGCTTATTGGGGAGTTGTAGGCAGCCAAGAAAGTGTCCACTTGGCCTGTCAAAAGACAGGCAAGCTTAGTGAACCCCCTCTGTTTGAGCTGAGGGGGGTTTTGCTTTGTAAGTTTCTCAAGTACTGTTCCATCTCTATAGCTTCAATATAATGGTATTAGATCTGATCTTATTGGTTTAGTATTACTTAATATAGCTTATTGTTGTCTGATATTGTTTTATGGTTGCTTATTTGTCACTTTGAATAGATTTGGTTTGATTAGCTCTTGCTTCTGTTTCATCAACACCATCATTTGTGATCATTTATTTCTTGGATAATATTGTTACTAGATCTGTGTTTCTGAGTTAGTTGATGTTGTTGAATCATAGTGAGTTCATAAGTGTTGGTTTGGAATGCATTTGCTGAGTTTATTGGTGGTTTATAGTTGAGACAGTCACTTAAGAGGGTGTTTGGCATTGAGTGTTTTGTTGTTATCAGGGGTATTCCAAAGGGTAATGGTAGTTTAGGTAACTTACTCTGGTTGCATCTAGGCTTAGTCAAGTAATAAATCAGTAGATTATAACTTTAAAAGTCAAATCTCACTTGAATGCTAATTGTTGCCTGCATAAGCTTGAAAATCTGTCCTGCCATAGCTTGGATTGTGGTATCTAGTGGTTATGTTTGTGATTTTCATGTGTGAACCTGCTTAATAAACATCTAGTGTTACATTTAGGAAATTAAAATTCACTTAAGTTAAAGTTCTTGTGTAGACAAAAAGTCAGACCTGCAGTTGGGAGTGTGTGGACAGTTGCTGAACTAGGGTCTAATTGGAGTTCAATTGGTGCATTAAAATTAGGGCTTTTGGTGTTTTCCTGTAGTTCATAGTATAGGCTTTCCATATCTGCTTTTACTTTGCAAAAATTTGCTTATTAGAGTGCTGAAAATTAAGCCCAAAGTAGGGACCTTTCCATTTGTTTCTATCAAAAAGTATAACTGCCATTTGAGCTTATTGGGATGATTTGAGTGCTTAACTGGTTATTATAAGTTGTTTTATGCTTTTTGATATTTCCTCTACTGTTTCTGAGTTTCTTGTGATAATAAGTGCTTATTAGCTTATAAATAAGCACTTATTTTAACTGCTTTTTGTGTTCATCTGTTTATTTGTGTGTGATCATCTGTTCATTTTATTTTTCCTAGGTTCTTAATAATAAAATATAATTTTCTGCATTTTTTCATAATTTTCTGAGTTTATTTGCTACTTTTCTTAATTAATTTTCATTTTTAATCACTTTTTATTACTTTTTAATTAATAGAAAATCCAAAAAAAATTAGAAAAACCCCAGAAAAATCCAAAAAAATTTTAGAAATTAGTTTTCAATTATTTTAGAATTTTAGAAATTAAAATTGCATTTTTCTCACTTTATTTACATTTTCTTTTAATTATTAAATAGTTTAATTAGTTTTTAATTCAAAAAAAAATTATTAAAAAATCCAAAAAATATTTTTATTTTTCTTAAAATTTTCTTTTATCATTTTTAACTTTTTAAAATTATTTTGAAGTCCGTAGGATTAGCGTAGCTTAAAACTCGCGTTTTATTTCGCGCGTTACGTTAATAATCGCGCGTGCATTCCCGTTTTTGCGTTTTAGATCTTGGTGCATTACTAGCTTGTACTCTTTGCATGTTTAATAATTGTTAGTTGATAATTGAATTATTTGATCACTATTTGCCTTTTTCACCACTTTTCAAATCACGATTACACGAATCAATATTCTTGATTCCATTCACACCTTCACTGGGAAACGACTCGGGTGATCCGTATTTCTTGCGGATCACTTCGATACTATACTACTATTATACTATATAATTGAGTTCCATCAATTTTTGGCGCCGCTGCCGGGGAAGGCTTGAAGTGAATTTTGAATCATTGTTTTAAAAAATCGTGTTTTGTTAAGCCTTCTTCTATTTTGTATATATTTATATAAAAATTGAAAAATTCAAAACACTTTTCCTAAAGTGTTTACAAAATACCAAAAAAATAAAAAAAGTTACAGCCTCGACCCGATCGAAAGAAAGGGCGTTGTAAACCAAAAAAGTCTCGCAATATAACAAAAACGTAATTTAGTTGTTTATCGGACTATTTCAATTACTACAACCGATTAAGCGGGAAATACGGAAGCTAAGACATTAAATTGCTAGCTGAAGAGAGAAACACTCTTCTTTCCCGTCCCGTCGCGCGTGGTTTTGAAAGAAACGGTTTTCGATTAACGTTACGTTTTAAGAAAAGAAAAACAAAAAAATAAAAAGTTTTTGAGAAAAAAAAAATTGAAAAATAAATAATAACAAAAAGATTTTCTTTTCTATTTTCTTTTTCTTTTTAATTTTATTTTTGGTGTATGCACACCCGTTCTACTTCTGAGAATCTTACTTCTCCGCTCTCAAATCCCGAAAGGGTAATATGACACACACACCGTGTCCATTTCCTTAACGTTGAGGAGATGGATATGAATGATCAACACCCTCCGGTGGGTGGTGATGAAAACCAACACGTGCCGGCTCCCGATCTCCGAACGATGGAGGAGCTGTGCCAACCCACGATGCATGGTAGAGGTGGCCCGATTGCCCCTCTAAATATTGAGGCTACGGATTTTGGACTTAAGCACCACATGATACAACAAGTCCAAAATTCGTGCCAATTTCACGGATTATCGGGTGACGATGCAAATAAGCATCTCGATAAGTTTTTAACCGTCACCCAAAATATGAAACAAAACGGGGTCTCCGATGACGCCCTCCGTCTCTCTCTCTCTTCCCCTATTCTCTTACGCATCATGCCACCGCTTGGTTTGATCGCCTTCCCAGGAACTCGATTCATACTTTCAATGAAATGGTTTCCAAGTTCCTGGCGAAGTATTTTCCACCATCGATGGTGACGAAATTGAGGAATGATATTAGCAATTTTCGACAACTCCCCGATGAGTCTTTGTTTGAGGCTTGGGAGCGTTACAAGCTTGCCATTGATCGTTGTCCGAATCATAATATGCTTCTCGTCACGATAATTGATACGTTTTATAATGGATTGACTTTACGACATAGGGACACGATCAATGCTGCAGCTGGTGGTACTTTTATGAAACGTCGTCCCGAGGATTGTTACGAGCTAATTGAGAATATGACGGCCCATTATAACTATTGGGATTCCTCAGCCGAGAGGAATGAGCCAATAAGATCGACTGCGACTCTTAACTCTTCTTCTAACCCGAGCTAGCCGTCTTGAATAAGAAAATTGACGATTTTTCGACGGCTATGCTAAGAATGTACCAAAGGATGCCAAATCAAACCAAAGACACACAAGTTAATGTGGTCAATGTTGTTTGTGAAACTTGTGGTGGTCCACACCCGTATTATGAATGTCCGACGACCGGCTCTTTTGCTCAAGAGAACGTGTGTGTTGCGAATATGGGTGGCAACGGTTACCCACCTCTTCAAGGAGACCGTAATCTCCTCAGCTACCGTTCGAGCAATTTTCTAGGACCACCCGGGTTTAATCAACCTAATCAAGTGAATCAGAATAACAATGTGCAAAACCGTAATCATCAATTCAATAACAATCAAAATCACAACCGCGGAAATAATGGTTTTCAAGGTCAAAATCAGAATTTTCGACAAAATCAAAACCGGGGAAATTACCACCAAGGCCCGCCTCAAGGGAATAATTTTCAAAACAATGGGAATTTTCAGAATAACAATCATGGAAATGTTAATCATGGAAATCAGAATAATGGAAATTTTCAAAACCGTGGGCAAAGTTTTAATAATCAAAATCAAGCTGCTATTCCAAACCCGTCGCCCACAGAAGAGTTGATTAAACAATTGATTCAAGGACAACAAGCTTTAATTGCTAAACAAGATGAAACAACGAAAATGTTTGCAACTCAAATCAATGATATCAACAAGCGTTTAAATGATCGACCCTCGGGCTCTGGAACGTTGCCGAGCAACACGATCGCTAACCCGAGGGGCGATGCTAAAGCGATCACGACAAGGAGTGGTGTTTCTTATGATGGACCAACAGCTCCGACTACCTCTTCTTCTCTACCTCCCAAGGTAGTCGCCCGTGAACCCGAGGCGACAACGGATACGGAAATTCCTATTAATAATGGAAGGACCGAAGACATCCAACCTCCGGTGGTCCCGACGTCCAAGGGAAAGGAAAAAGTTGTTTATGAAAAAGATATTCCCGTTAAAACAAAGTTGCCTTATCCGTCACGTTTAAACGAACAAAAGCACCGCGAGAAAGATAAAAACCAAATGGAGAAATTCTATCAAATTTTTCAAGAATTGCATTTTGATATAAGTCTTGCGGATGCTATACTTTTGATGCCTAAATTTGCTTCAATGCTAAAAGGTCTTTTAAATAATAAGGAAAAGCTTTTCGAAATGTCAAAAACCCAAATGAACGAGAATTGCTCATCGGTTCTTCTTAAAAAGCTACCCGAAAAGCTTGAAGACCCTGGCAAGTTTCTTATACCGTGCAATTTTCCGGGTATGGTTCAATGCTTTGCCTTGGCCGATCTTGGTGCTAGCATTAACCTTATGCCATTGTCGATATGGAAAAAGTTGTCCCTTCCTAACTTGACACCGACGATTATGACCCTCGAGCTTGCCGACCGATCTACGTCTCGTCCAATTGGCATAGCCGAGGATATTTTTGTCAATGTTGGGAAATTCCATTTCCCTGCCGATTTTGTGGTTGTTGATTTCGATGTCAAACCACGGGTTACTCTCATTCTCGGGAGAGGTTTCCTAGGGACCGGTCGTGCTTTAATTGATGTTTACGACGAGGAGATTACCTTACGTGTCGGAAATGAAGCCGTCACTTTTAACCTTGACCAAACCGCGAGATACTCCTCCGACTACGATGTTGCTTCTGTTAACCGAATCGATGTTATTGACGAAGCTACGGAGGATTATTCTCAAGAACTTCTTGGTTTTACCGATAATGCTTCGAGTGGCAATCTCACTCCTTCTTTTGAACCGATCATCTCCGATTCTTCCCCTTCCCTCACTCCGTTTGAGGGAAGTGATCTCGCTTGGGAAGAAATTAATGCTTGTCTTTCAAATAAATCATTTTCACCGGAAATTGATAAAAGTAATTTTGATCCAGAGGGGGACATTTCATTAATTGAAAAACTTTTAAATGAAAACCCGATTGTTTCTCCCCCTCCGATGGACTTAAAAATGGCAGACGTAAAAGAAGTAAAGCCGTCTATTGAGAATCCTCCGGAGCTCGAGCTCAAGGATTTACCTCCTCATCTCGAATACGCATACTTGGAAAAAAATGAAAAATTACCGGTTATAATATCAAAAGGCTTAAAAGATGAGGAGAAGAAACGACTCTTAGATGTGCTTCGGAAGCATAAAAGTGCGATTGCTTGGCAAATATCCGACATTAAGGGAATCGACCCTCGATTTTTCACTCATAAGATTCTGCTTGGCGATAATCACAAAGCTTCCGTCCAACAACAACGACGGGTTAACCCACAAATCCACGAAGTGATTAAAAAGGAAGTTATTAAACTTCTTGACGCTGGAATGATTTATCCGATCTCGGATAGTTCTTGGGTTAGCCCGATTCATTGTGTTCCAAAGAAGGGCGGAATCACTGTTGTGAAGAATGACGATAATGAGCTTATACCAACTCGACTTGTAACCGGATGGAGAGTTTGTATCGACTACCGCAAGTTGAATGATGCGACACGTAAAGACCATTTCCCGCTTCCTTTTATGGACCAAATGCTTGAACGGTTAGCGGGGAATGAGTTCTATTGTTTCTTGGATGGCTTTTCTGGGTACTTTCAAATTCCCATTGATCCCCCGGATCAAGAAAAGACCACTTTTACTTGCCCGTATGGAACGTTTGCCTATCAGAGAATGCCCTTTGGCCTATGTAACGCTCCGGGCACGTTTCAACGGTGTATGATGGCTATTTTCTCAGATATGATCGAAAAAACCATGGAAGTGTTCATGGACGACTTCTCCGTCTACGGAAATTCTTTCAACTTGTGCCTCTCCCATTTAGAGAATATGCTAATTCGGTGTGAAAACACCAATTTGGTTCTAAATTGGGAGAAGAGCCACTTCATGGTTAAAGAGGGCATAGTCCTCGGCCATAAGATATCCAAATCTGGGATTGAGGTAGATCATGCAAAAGTCGATGTCATTGCTAAGCTACCTCATCCTACGACCGTCAAAGGAATCCGAAGTTTCCTTGGTCATGCCGGCTTTTATCGACGTTTCATACAAGACTTCTCCAAAATAGCCCGGCCTCTGACCCACCTTTTAGAAAAAGATGCTCCGTTTAACTTCACAAATGAATGCGTCGATGCATTTAATGTTTTAAAGAGGAAGTTAACGGAGGCACCAATCTTAGTTGCCCCCGATTGGGACTTACCATTTGAGCTAATGTGTGATGCAAGTGATTATGCCATTGGTGCAGTTCTGGGGCAACGTAAGAACAAATACTTTCAACCGATACACTATGCAAGTAAAACCATGAATGACGCCCAACATCACTACACAACTACCGAAAAAGAGATGTTAGCAGTCGTCTATGCTTTTGAAAAATTTAGACCATATTTGCTTTTAAAGAAATGCATAGTGTATACGGATCATTCGGCCCTAAAGTACTTAATGGCTAAGCAAGATGCTAAGCCGCGTTTAATGCGGTGGGTTCTCTTACTCCAAGAATTTGATGTCGAAATTAAAGACAAAAAATGAGCGGAGAACCTTGCTGCTGATCACCTTTCACCACTTGAGAACCCCCATCAAAGTGTTCTCGAGAATAAGGAAATTACGGAAACATTTCCTCTCGAGACACTTGGGAGTGTGTCTAATATTGACCAAAGTACCCCATGGTTCGCCGATTTTGCGAATTACCATGCGGGGAATTTTATTAGGAAAGGGTTGTCGTCCCAACAAAAGAAGAAATTCTTTAAAGATGTCCAACATTATTTTTGGGACGACCCCTATTTGTTCAAAGTCTGTGGGGATCAAGTGATCCGGCGGTGTGTTCACGGTACGGAAGCCGTTGAAATTCTTAAGGCATGCCATAGTGGACCCACGGGGGGACATCATGGTGCCAACTTTACCGCAAAGAAAGTGTTCGATTCCGGCTTCTATTGGCCGACGATATATCGGGATGCCCATGAATTGGTGAAATCATGTGATTCTTGCCAACGTCAAGGAAAAATCTCTCAAAAAGATGAAATGCCGCAAAATGCGATTCAAGTTTGTGAGATTTTTGACGTTTGGGGCATCGATTTCATGGGTCCATTCCCGTCATCAAGAGGAAATAAATATATTCTCGTGGCCGTCGATTATTTGTCCAAATGGGTTGAAGCGAAGGCGCTCCCCACTAATGACGCCCGAGTTGTTGTTAAGTTTTTGAAAAATCTCTTTGCCCGATTTGGTGCACCTCGAGCCATCATAAGTGATCGTGGGACCCATTTTTGCAATGACCAATTCGCTAAAGTTATGCTTAAATATGGTGTCACACATCGTCTTTCCACGGCTAATCATCTACAAAGGAGTGGTCAAGTGGAGGTGTCCAATCGTGGCCTCAAAAGGATATTAGAAAGGACCGTAGGTGAACACCGTGCCTCATGGGCCGATAAGCTAGACGATGCTTTATGGGCTTTCCGGACCGCTTACAAAACTCCCATCGGGTGTACTCCATAGAAGTTGGTTTACG
Source organism: Artemisia argyi (assembly GCA_030686995.1). Classification (NCBI taxonomy): domain Eukaryota; kingdom Viridiplantae; phylum Streptophyta; class Magnoliopsida; order Asterales; family Asteraceae; genus Artemisia; species Artemisia argyi. Next base: position 55,729,479 of record CM060708.1, on the reverse strand, counting down.
GGAAAGCTTGTCATTTGCCCATCGAACTTGAGCACAAGGCCTACTGGGCCTTAAAACATGCAAATTTTGACTTAAAAACCGCGGGTGATCACCGAAAAGTTCAATTGAACGAATTAGTTGAACTCCGTGATCAAGCTTACGAGAATTCTTTAATTTATAAAGAGAAAACAAAAAGACTTCATGATGCCAAGATCAAAGACCGCGTTTTTAACGTTGGTGATCAAGTGCTTCTTTTTAACTCTCGGTTAAAGATTTTCTCGGGTAAGCTTAAAACCCGTTGGTCTGGACCATTCACCATAACACAAGTATTCCCTTATGGAACTATTGAGTTGGCTCAACTTGATGGGCCCAACTTTAAGGTGAATGGTCACCGGTTGAAACACTATTTCGGAGTGGACGTACCAACCATGGTAGTCCCGGATCTCCAAACTTTCCCCAAGGACGAATGAATTCGGGGATCGAGTCAAGCTACGTGACTCGGTAATCAAAAACAAAGCGCTTCGTGGGAGGCAACCCATGCTTATCCAATATCATTTTCTAATTTCTAATAAATAACGTGAAGAGGGGGTACCTCTTCCAATCTCGTGTTTCGTGGTTGTTTGTGATGATTGTCCAGGATTGCCCCCGATTTATGATGACTCTCGTGCTCGTGGTTTTGTCTTTCTCTCCACTCGAGTCTCATTCATCGATGCTTTTGGAAATTGATGAGTGCTCTAACACTCATCATTTTTGGTCTATTCTGAACTGCAAAACATACAAAAACACTCAGTAATGCATCAAAATACTGAAAATATTCCAAAATTATGTTTTATATGTTTTAGATGCAAAATGAGTAAAAACAAATGAAAAACGCACAAAGTTTGCAAAATTGGCAGTTTCAGTCCCCCAACTTTCATAAAATTACAAATCTAGTCCCTGGATATTCAAAATATAGAAAATTATCACCAAAGGTCATTTTGAAATCATAAAATGTCATATTTAGTCCTTTGGTGAAAAATTGGAAAGTTTTGGAAATTTACACTTTTGGTCCCTGGAGTTTCAAACTTTGGCAGATTCAGTCCCTGGTGGGATAATTTTGAATGAAAAATCAATTTTGGTCCTTGGGAATTCACAAAAATCATTTCTAAACCCTTGGGTGAAAACTTTGAGGAAATTTCATGTTTAGTCCCCGGACTTTTGAAAAATGACATATTTAGTCCCCGGGAAATATTTGAAAAATGAAAATAGCAAAAATAGTTTTGGAAATATTGGTGATTGGTAATTTTGGTACTTATGAGAACTTTGGGAATTTTACATTTTCAGTCCCTTGGTTTTTATAATTTACAACATTGGTCCTTGTGGTTTTCTACTAAATAAGCTAACAAACCAAACAAACCCAAAACCAAAATCTGCTCCAATCTTTTACCCAATCCATGAATCTGATCCAATACCCTTTACCCAAAGCCCACCCACAAAGCCCAAACTTAAAAACTAATACAAACCCTGGTCTTTGACCAGTCAACCCCTCACACCCCGTATCACTGTTCACCATCTCCCCCACCTCCATGTTTTCAGCTTCCATGTCCCCTCCTCACTCACCAACTCACCATCCCTCATTAATAAACTCACCTACAACACGCCAACCCCCCTCCTCATAATTACACACACCAAACACCACTTATCTGCCCAAACTCCCATTTTCCCGCCAATTTGGATTTGAACGGTGGGGATCTAAAGAGCCAATCCTACGATCAAGAATGAAGTGGGAAAGCTGTGGGGACTCCTCAGGAGCTATAAAAAGAAAGAAAAAATGAAGAATGAGGAGAGTAGTTAGCTAATGTAGATTTAGTGTAATTTAAATTATGTCAAACTTATTGTAATTTTATTTTTCAGTCAAAGATCTTAGTTTGTAATTTGTTTCTTCTGAATAATATAAGCTTTTCTAGTTCTTAAATTCTGTGTTGGAGCAATTTCAGTTCTTTATTAAAATTCAAGTTTTAGCTAAAATGTTGGTATAAGCTTGCTAGTACCAAACCTGTTTCACAAAGCTCACTTAAGCTCCTAAGAACATAATCAATATATAAAACAAGATAAAGAAACAAAAATGAGACAGGTTACCTATGCACTAGACAGGATTGCTTATGGAAGTTGTCAGTAATGGATATGATAAGAGGGACTTATACTAGCTTGTTTTAAAACAAGCTAGAGCTTGTAGCAGCCCTGATTCACTGCTTGTTCAGCTAAGGTTTGAGTTTTTATTTTTTTTTCCACTTTTGATTTCTCATTTTTAATTTTTAGTATAATTTTTCATATTTTGTTCTTATTAGTTTTGTGGTTATTTGTTGTTTATTCCTGCTTATTTGTGTCTATTATGGATTAGTATAAGTTGAACCTTCAGTTTAATAACTTAATTCCTTGATTTGCCTTTTAAATTTGCTAGAACAGATTTTTAAGTGGTGTTTGGCACAAGTCTTTCAAGTAGGTTCAAGGAACTTAGGTTGTTGTTTTCTGGTTCATGCATACTACATTAGTTGTATTTAGGTCTTATAAACCTTCAAAACTCAGTTTCAAGTGGTAAAAGTCAAAAATCCAATCTTGGATACCCTAGCAGTCCACTGTGGACATTTTATGATTCCTAATCTTGCATGTCTGTTCATAGGATGGTCTGACTGCTTGTTATGGTTTAAGCTAAGTTTATAACATCATCATAAGTTGTTAAATTCAGTCCAAAACTCACAATAGTCAACTGTGGTTCACATTCAAAAAGTCAAAGGTTCATAACTGTTTGGATTGGACAGGTTTTTGAATGCTTCTGTAAGGTTTAAATCTACTTAGAATTAGTTTAGAATTGTTGTTTTGCAATCATAGGCAGCTTGTGTATCATCATCAAAAAGAAAATTTTAGTTTCAAGCTCATTTGCTCATTGAGATTCATGCTCAAAGTGACCTAGTTGACCCAGACCTGCCCTGCACACCAGCAGACACCACCACCACCACCACCACCACTTGGTGGTGGTTTTCTGACCACCCAGTGGGTCCCACAACCTCCCACCTTGCACCATTCAACCCCCCTCCTGGTATACTTGTTATTTTGACCCATGGTTTGACCTTAGAACCACTGGGCCCCACCTAGATCAAGGCCTCAATGTTGTCCCATAATCTGAGTTCATAGAAATTTGATAAGTGCTTTTTGATTGCTTTTTGGCTTATTCTGTGGTCAATCTTTGCTTTTTCCAGCTTATTAATGTTTAAATAACTTAATTGTACCAGATTTCACCCTTGTGGGTCCCACCAAAGCTGATTTAGCATATTTCTCCATTTTGGTCAACCAAAGTCAACTGTCTTGACTTATTGGCTTTTTCTAGCTTATTTTTAGTTTACAAAAAAGTTGTTTTTACAAAAAGTGTTTGTTTTCAGTAGTATAATAGGTTTGTAAAATAAAAATCAAGAAAAAACAAATTTAAAATTAAGTGATAGTTTCTATTTAATATAATTTAATTTTAATTTTCATTTTTAAATTTTTATTAAGTATTTGTCATTTTTATATTTTTATTAATTACCTATTATATTAAAGTATTTGTAATAAATTTTTCAGATTTTTATTTTGTCATTTAGTATTTATTAGAATTAATTTTAGTTTTATTAATTATTAATTAATATTAAGTTTAAAATAGTATAATTAGTTTTTATAAGGTAAAATCAAGTTTTTATATTTTTTATAGCTTTTATATGTTATAAAGTAATTTTAGAAATTTTATTAGAATTTTCACTGTTCATCTAGTATTTTTCTTAATTTAAAATAGTTTAATTAGTTAATTAGTAATTAATTAGTAATTAATTAATAGAAAAATCACAAAAAGACAAAAACACTTATTTTTATTTTTAAAACTTATTTTTAGTTATTTTATAGTTTTAGAAATTTTATTTTCACCTTTTTAGTATTTAAATAATATTGTATTATATTTAAGTTACTTAAATATTATTAATAAGTATTAATTAGTTTTTATTTAATATTAAATAATTAAATAGTGTAAAAAGTAATTTTAATTTTCTAAAAAGTTTCTTTTATTATTAGGATTGTAAAAATGTGATTTTTACTTTTGTAAGTATTTTATTTTGTTAAAACTCGCGTTTTATTTCGTACGTCTACGTTTATTTAAACGTAACGTACGCGTTTTTAGGTTTTAATCGTTTCTGGGTTTTCAAACATTCCAGTCTTGTTTATATAGCTTGTTTAAGCTATTTCGTTGTAAATTCCTTAGTTTAATCACACTCAAACCCCTTTTTCATCCAATTTCACCCGATCACGAAACCGTTTGTTTACAATTCACACCTCGTCGGGACATACGACCCGGGGAAACCTTATACTTCCGCGGAGCATTGACTCTAAGCTGTTTGACTTTGTTGACCATGCCTTGGTCAATATAAGTTAGGTGGTTCAGGCTCAATCAATTTATGGCGCCGCTGCCGGGGAGGTTGTGTGCGTATCTAAACGGTTTTTCTGATTAGTGTCTTTGGAATTTGTTCCATTGTACATTTATCCATCTTTGTTCATATCTTTTTATAAAAACCCAAAAATATTTTTCCTTACCCTCTATCAGTTTGATTCTACTTTCTTATACCCCTCTCATGTATAATTCTATATGACATCTCTCGATGACGATTTCCTTGAGCAATGGGCCTTTGAGAGCAAAATTGAAAAACTTATGGCCTTGTCAAAAATATCGAGATGTTATAGTGATTATGATGGACCTTCGATTCATATTCCCTCTCCGGTGAGGGAAATGAATCAAGAAACCGAGGTGACAAAGGACCCTGTACTTCCCTCTGACGATGGAAGTGCTAAATACGTCCAACCTACGGTTGTCCAAGAACCTAAGCTCACAATTGCTCCTAAACCTTCAAAAATTGATCCTAACCTTTCACGGTTTACGGTCAAAAGTTTGTCAAGCATACGTGCTGAGCTTAGGACAGAGACTGAAAAGCACGACTTACCTAACCTTCACATTTATCAAGAACCAAAACCCGAGACCATAACGGAAGTGGTGGAAATTGCTAGCTCTAAGAGCACACCACTTGTCCCACCTCCAGATTTTGTTCCTTGTGTCGGTTGTGGTGAACCGCTTTTCGGTTTTCCATGTCGTTGGTGTACATGTGTGCAATGTGGTAATGATATCCACAACGGGAGTTGTTTGTTTTGTGGGTCGAGTAATTCATTTGCTTATGATCCTAATCAAAACTCATTCAACGACTCTTCAAATTTTTTCGATTACCCATCACATTCATACGAGCAAGAATCATACTACCCAAATTTCAATGATGCCTCGTATCAAGATACACCAATCCAAACTCAACAGTTTTACTGTTGTGAGTACTGTGGAGGTCCTCACTTTAGCTCGGATTGTCAAACAAGGAATCCAATTCCTTGTAACAACTACGACTATTCGTTTTCAGACCCACCTCCACAGCACCAAATGATTCACAGAACTCCTTCTGCTACTGACATTACAATACAGATTCTTGAGATATTGAAAGAACTTAAGGAGTTGGGTACCACAAAACTTCATAATGCGCCCAGTGTTTCTTGTGTGAATTGTGGGGGTCCTCATGAGGATTACCAATGTCAAACTTCTGGTTTTGACAAGTCCCCACCCCCGCAATTTTCATTTACTCTAAATTCACATGAGAGAGGCATGGCTAAAATATTGACGGAAGAGCAGGTTGCTAAAATTGAAACCATAGATGATTTTGAAAAAGCTGTTACGGAAGCGTATGCTAAAGAAAAAGCAGCCAAATCTAGCTCTTTGTTCCGTTTTATTCATGATGACGATGATGATGAGGATTCTATCCAAATGAAAGAATATTACAAAGCTTCATCCAGTTCATCAGTTAAGATTCCTTCCGTTGAAGCACAGGGAGATAAGACTATGCAAGAATTGCTAGAAGAAGAACACATGAAAAATATAGAATCTATGTGTGCTAGTCTTTTGTATCTCCCTCAGTCTGCTGTTATCACACCCGAAGTTCACACTCACTCTCTGATCATGGGGGATGAGCATCTTAGCACTGTTCCTAATAAGGAACCGGACGAATTAATAAAGTCTAGTGTTGAGGTCCTTGTCCCAATCCCGAGAGAGTCACAGGGGACTTTAGACCATATGTGTGATACTCCTCCTCCTCTATTCTTCCCATCTAATCATGATGAGGTGTTCTCCGATTCTACTGATGACAACTCGTTATCTTGTGAGGACATCGTTTATATGGAAGAATTGCCTTCTGAGCTAGTCAGCTTAGAAGAAGAGAATGACGAGATTGACACTGAAATCAAGGATGAAGCACTTCGTGCAACATTATTGAATGTCGATCTCCTCATTTCTAAAATCGAGGCTTTCAAAATGAAACCTATTTCATCTCCTATCCCCATAAAGGATAGTGACATTGTCTCCGATGATCCTATTCCGGAGTTTGAAGCCTTTACCTTTGATCATATGGGAGAGAAGATTAGTGACAGTACCACTTCTCATTCTCAAATATCTCTCCCCGATTATGATTTATTTACCTTTGAGGAGTTCTCCGGTGAACTCGCTCATATCATACCTCCACCTGAGTATGATAATTTTTACTTTGATCTAGACAAAGTTGATCTTTGTTTTCCGGAGGGAAATATTCTCAACCATGAGAATTTGATTGATATCAAAATCCCAACCCTCCCACCCATAATACGTCTAGATCATACGAGCCTTACTGATGAGATTCATGATACACCAATCATGAATTCTCTTTCCGATGATGATGAATCAATCTTGATTGTCATCAAGATCTTTCTGCCTTTCTTCACCTACAGGGTGACTTCTCCTGTTCTTCACTCCTTCGGGAGTGAGGACACTATATTTGATCCCGGCATTATCATGTATCATTATCTTGAGCCGGTTACTTATCTCATCGGTGTGGAACTTTCACGTGCTTCATATGTTTGTCTAAACATTTTGAATGAAAGTCCGATGGAGATCACTTCTTCCACACTCCCCAATGACAAATGAATTAGGGGTCGAGTCAAGCTAGCGACTCGGTAAACAAAAACAGAGTATGCATATAGGGTTTTCACCCTAAGTGTGGGGGAGTCCCCCATGCTATGATTACTTATGACGTGAAAAAACAAAATGGTGTTTTCCACGCTCAGCCTGTAATGTTGCCCCTTTACGTTCAAAATGTCGGCATAATAGCTGGGACTTTGAATATTGAGGACAATATTCATGCTTAGTGTGGGGGGGTATTCGCTATTCTAGTGAATTTTATCACATTTTACTATATAATACCCCCGTTTTTGCCAAAATTTCAAAATTTTCAAAAATTTTTTCACTGGTGCTTCAAAATTTTTGGTAATCAGTCCGCCTTGTCTAAACGACAAAAGGGATTGGCTAGTCCAGGAGCAAACGGCTCTTGGTAAAGACATATCAAATCCGTTGACGGCTGGCAATTTGCCCAAAATTGTATGGTTCATCAACTCCCCGAAAACAAATGAGTTGGCTAGCCCGCAAGATTATGGCTTGTGGTAAAGGCCGTGGAAAATCCATAATTGGTAATCAGCTCACCAAGATGTTGACTATTCCATCAAGAGCTGGCTAGTCCAGGAGCAAACGGCTCTTGGTAAAGACTTCTCAAAACCGTTGACAGCTGGTGGTTTGCTCAAAATCACACGGTTATCAGGTGTGCCACAGTTCTTACACCTGGCTACTCCAGAAGTGATGGCTTTTGGTAAAGAGTTTTTCAAATCCATCAAGTTTTCAAAACAGTATTGCTAGGGACTAGCAATAGTTTAGTGTGGGGGATTGATGAGTGCTCTAACACTCATCATTTTTGGTCTATTCTGAACTGCAAAACATACAAAAACACTCAGTAATGCATCAAAATACTGAAAATATTCCAAAATTATGTTTTATATGTTTTAGATGCAAAATGAGTAAAAACAAATGAAAAACGCACAAAGTTTGCAAAATTGGCAGTTTCAGTCCCCCAACTTTCATAAAATTACAAATCTAGTCCCTGGATATTCAAAATATAGAAAATTATCACCAAAGGTCATTTTGAAATCATAAAATGTCATATTTAGTCCTTTGGTGAAAAATTGGAAAGTTTTGGAAATTTACACTTTTGGTCCCTGGAGTTTCAAACTTTGGCAGATTCAGTCCCTGGTGGGATAATTTTGAATGAAAAATCAATTTTGGTCCTTGGGAATTCACAAAAATCATTTCTAAACCCTTGGGTGAAAACTTTGAGGAAATTTCATGTTTAGTCCCCGGACTTTTGAAAAATGACATATTTAGTCCCCGGGAAATATTTGAAAAATGAAAATAGCAAAAATAGTTTTGGAAATATTGGTGATTGGTAATTTTGGTACTTATGAGAACTTTGGGAATTTTACATTTTCAGTCCCTTGGTTTTTATAATTTACAACATTGGTCCTTGTGGTTTTCTACTAAATAAGCTAACAAACCAAACAAACCCAAAACCAAAATCTGCTCCAATCTTTTACCCAATCCATGAATCTGATCCAATACCCTTTACCCAAAGCCCACCCACAAAGCCCAAACTTAAAAACTAATACAAACCCTGGTCTTTGACCAGTCAACCCCTCACACCCCGTATCACTGTTCACCATCTCCCCCACCTCCATGTTTTCAGCTTCCATGTCCCCTCCTCACTCACCAACTCACCATCCCTCATTAATAAACTCACCTACAACACGCCAACCCCCCTCCTCATAATTACACACACCAAACACCACTTATCTGCCCAAACTCCCATTTTCCCGCCAATTTGGATTTGAACGGTGGGGATCTAAAGAGCCAATCCTACGATCAAGAATGAAGTGGGAAAGCTGTGGGGACTCCTCAGGAGCTATAAAAAGAAAGAAAAAATGAAGAATGAGGAGAGTAGTTAGCTAATGTAGATTTAGTGTAATTTAAATTATGTCAAACTTATTGTAATTTTATTTTTCAGTCAAAGATCTTAGTTTGTAATTTGTTTCTTCTGAATAATATAAGCTTTTCTAGTTCTTAAATTCTGTGTTGGAGCAATTTCAGTTCTTTATTAAAATTCAAGTTTTAGCTAAAATGTTGGTATAAGCTTGCTAGTACCAAACCTGTTTCACAAAGCTCACTTAAGCTCCTAAGAACATAATCAATATATAAAACAAGATAAAGAAACAAAAATGAGACAGGTTACCTATGCACTAGACAGGATTGCTTATGGAAGTTGTCAGTAATGGATATGATAAGAGGGACTTATACTAGCTTGTTTTAAAACAAGCTAGAGCTTGTAGCAGCCCTGATTCACTGCTTGTTCAGCTAAGGTTTGAGTTTTTATTTTTTTTTCCACTTTTGATTTCTCATTTTTAATTTTTAGTATAATTTTTCATATTTTGTTCTTATTAGTTTTGTGGTTATTTGTTGTTTATTCCTGCTTATTTGTGTCTATTATGGATTAGTATAAGTTGAACCTTCAGTTTAATAACTTAATTCCTTGATTTGCCTTTTAAATTTGCTAGAACAGATTTTTAAGTGGTGTTTGGCACAAGTCTTTCAAGTAGGTTCAAGGAACTTAGGTTGTTGTTTTCTGGTTCATGCATACTACATTAGTTGTATTTAGGTCTTATAAACCTTCAAAACTCAGTTTCAAGTGGTAAAAGTCAAAAATCCAATCTTGGATACCCTAGCAGTCCACTGTGGACATTTTATGATTCCTAATCTTGCATGTCTGTTCATAGGATGGTCTGACTGCTTGTTATGGTTTAAGCTAAGTTTATAACATCATCATAAGTTGTTAAATTCAGTCCAAAACTCACAATAGTCAACTGTGGTTCACATTCAAAAAGTCAAAGGTTCATAACTGTTTGGATTGGACAGGTTTTTGAATGCTTCTGTAAGGTTTAAATCTACTTAGAATTAGTTTAGAATTGTTGTTTTGCAATCATAGGCAGCTTGTGTATCATCATCAAAAAGAAAATTTTAGTTTCAAGCTCATTTGCTCATTGAGATTCATGCTCAAAGTGACCTAGTTGACCCAGACCTGCCCTGCACACCAGCAGACACCACCACCACCACCACCACCACTTGGTGGTGGTTTTCTGACCACCCAGTGGGTCCCACAACCTCCCACCTTGCACCATTCAACCCCCCTCCTGGTATACTTGTTATTTTGACCCATGGTTTGACCTTAGAACCACTGGGCCCCACCTAGATCAAGGCCTCAATGTTGTCCCATAATCTGAGTTCATAGAAATTTGATAAGTGCTTTTTGATTGCTTTTTGGCTTATTCTGTGGTCAATCTTTGCTTTTTCCAGCTTATTAATGTTTAAATAACTTAATTGTACCAGATTTCACCCTTGTGGGTCCCACCAAAGCTGATTTAGCATATTTCTCCATTTTGGTCAACCAAAGTCAACTGTCTTGACTTATTGGCTTTTTCTAGCTTATTTTTAGTTTACAAAAAAGTTGTTTTTACAAAAAGTGTTTGTTTTCAGTAGTATAATAGGTTTGTAAAATAAAAATCAAGAAAAAACAAATTTAAAATTAAGTGATAGTTTCTATTTAATATAATTTAATTTTAATTTTCATTTTTAAATTTTTATTAAGTATTTGTCATTTTTATATTTTTATTAATTACCTATTATATTAAAGTATTTGTAATAAATTTTTCAGATTTTTATTTTGTCATTTAGTATTTATTAGAATTAATTTTAGTTTTATTAATTATTAATTAATATTAAGTTTAAAATAGTATAATTAGTTTTTATAAGGTAAAATCAAGTTTTTATATTTTTTATAGCTTTTATATGTTATAAAGTAATTTTAGAAATTTTATTAGAATTTTCACTATTCATCTAGTATTTTTCTTAATTTAAAATAGTTTAATTAGTTAATTAGTAATTAATTAGTAATTAATTAATAGAAAAATCACAAAAAGACAAAAACACTTATTTTTATTTTTAAAACTTATTTTTAGTTATTTTATAGTTTTAGAAATTTTATTTTCACCTTTTTAGTATTTAAATAATATTGTATTATATTTAAGTTACTTAAATATTATTAATAAGTATTAATTAGTTTTTATTTAATATTAAATAATTAAATAGTGTAAAAAGTAATTTTAATTTTCTAAAAAGTTTCTTTTATTATTAGGATTGTAAAAATGTGATTTTTACTTTTGTAAGTATTTTATTTTGTTAAAACTCGCGTTTTATTTCGTACGTCTACGTTTATTTAAACGTAACGTACGCGTTTTTAGGTTTTAATCGTTTCTGGGTTTTCAAACATTCCAGTCTTGTTTATATAGCTTGTTTAAGCTATTTCGTTGTAAATTCCTTAGTTTAATCACACTCAAACCCCTTTTTCATCCAATTTCACCCGATCACGAAACCGTTTGTTTACAATTCACACCTCGTCGGGACATACGACCCGGGGAAACCTTATACTTCCGCGGAGCATTGACTCTAAGCTGTTTGACTTTGTTGACCATGCCTTGGTCAATATAAGTTAGGTGGTTCAGGCTCAATCAGAAATCCTATATCCGTAAATCTTATCGACTAACGTTTTCTTTGGCATACTTAATAAACGGCCCTAGATATTTGTTAGGATTACCTTTGCCCGTAAAACATTGAGGACAATGTTTCATTCTAGTCCGGGGGGGTGAATCTTCGATTCGATTTTGACCTTGCAGTTTTCACCATGTCATGTACTCGCGTAACTCCGTTTTTCCACCAAAAATGAAAAAAATTGAAAAAAATTTCAAAAATTTCAAAAATTTTGAAGAAAAGTGAATGAAAAAGTCATGGAAAAGCACAAAAAAATGAGAAAAAGTTGAAAAAGTTGTGCAAAAATATAAGTATGAATAAGTGATTTGACACCTTGTTGACTTTCTTGCTGGCGAGAGTAGGAATAAATATTTTGACTTGACCGGGTGTGTTGAGCCCTAGCTTGTTCCCTTAACCATTGATAATCATAAAAGTTTGTGCTAGTCTTGTACACTAGGAGCTACTCTTTTGTCGGCTCCCGTACTTGGCTTTATACATGCACGACTTGAAAAAGCTTCCGCTAGTCTTTTACAATAGGAGCTACAAAACGCGAATTCTTTCCAAGAGTTTGCAAAGCTCCCGTATTTGACTTTATATATGCGTGGCTGATTATTGGCTAAGCATCTGCTAATCTCATTATTTGAGGTCTTAAATTTGCAGAGAACAAGAAATGATAGAGTTTATTTACAAGTATAATGCTAAACGTGGAGTAGTGGTTCTCTTTAGAGCTCATAAGAGGTACTCGTGGCTTTTTACTCCCATCAGATACGTCACCAATATATATAATAGATGTTCTAGGTTAATTAGTGGTATTTAGGTTTGAATAATACTTAGTTATTTGTTTTCTTAAGAGAATTTTTGCTTTAGAAGTTGGGTACATATCAAGGAACACCAAAAATAAGAGCAAAAAGTGAAAAATCAAAAGTCAAAAGTTGATTATCTATGTGGTTTTGGAGCTACCTATAAGCTTCCATTGATGTTGAGAAAAAAAAGTCAAAAAAAGAAAAAAAAAAAAGTGAAAGATATGAGAAAAGTGAAAAAAGTGAGAAATGAAAAATATGAAAGTTGTAGTATTGTTGAATAAGAGTTATGTATGTATCAATAAGTTGTTGGCGCGTGAGGTGCATGTGATACGTGATTAGTAATCAGTCACATGAGGTGCACGTGATCGTACTCCGCAACTTATATTCTTGATATTGTATGTACCCCAAATTCCTTGAAATGGACCGAATTTCTATTGCAGTGGTTCTTAAGAGAAAATGAATAACTATTTATCGTTTTAACTTAGGTGTCACTATCGGACTAAAAATTATTGAAACGAGAAAATATGAAGCGATTCATTTCTCAACAAAAATAAAATAATGAGATACAAAAACTTAGGACATGGGAGTAAGAAGTTTCCACGAGTAAATTTTATGAGTAGTGTTAGCATTAAATTTGTAGATAAGTTGTGATCTAGTTTTTACGCTTAGTTTGGGAGCTCGTGAAAAATCAAGGATGACGATTTTTATCCGAATGGTCACTTCTTAAATAGAAGTGTTTCTACTCGTCGACCCTAATAATTATTGCAAAAATAATGAAAGTTCAACAAACCGTCACAAGTATGAAGTGAGAAAAGTCCAAAAATAGAATAAAGTAGAATAAAGAAAATAAATTTTGGAAAACGGAGCGTTTGCAGGATTAAATGATTTTGTGACTTCTTTCGAACCTCCTTGCTACTTTTCAAAGTTAGTAGGAAGAGTTATGAAATTATTTATCTCGTGAGCGTGAATTGATCACATTGCGTGAGGACACGGCAATACTTTAGTCCGGGGGATTTTGGTGAGTGCTTATTCACTCACCTTTTCTAAGCCAAAATTGGACCAAATAAACCAAAAACTAACCAATAATGCCAAAGAATGTGTGTTTTTGTGTTTGTGAATGTGCAGGAACGGATATTTAAGAAAAGACGAAAAATCACGAGAAATTGACAAAACGGGCACGAGATTTGGAAAAGTGAATAAAGCCGGAGCCGGGGAAGCTAGTGGTCAAAGTGAAGCTCATATGGTCAATTGGGATCCTCAAAGTTTCAAGAATTACAAAAGTGACCCGGGAATGAAGAAAGTTCACATTTGGTCCCTCAACTTTCAAAGTTGACAACATTGGTCCTTATGAAGATATTTTGAAGAATTGGCAACTCGGCCCTCCATGTATTCATGAAATATCACAAAAGACCCTTGGAATAATATTTGAGAAGATTGGCAGCTTTGGTCCTTGTATTTTCAGATTATACAAGTTTGGTCCCTTGGTTAACATTTATACTACACGGATCCACTTAAACCCAAAAATAACTTTACCCTAAATCCTAACACAAACCCAATTATCACTACTGGCCCAGAATTGTAAAGCCCAAAAACCTTTTTGACCCGAGCCCACTTTCACCTCGGTCAAACATATCCCCCTCAAGTCAAACAAACCAAACAATAATAAAAAAAAATTTACCCGCCCCCTCTTTTACCTCACTCACCCAGAACCCCCATCTCCATATGAACCCTAAATCACCCAAGTTACCAATTACCATAATTCACTAAAATTAACCATCAAATTCCAGTTACTTGTGCTTCTAGAAACCTTTCCCACGTGATGGAGGCGTGTCAGAGAGAAAATAAGTGAAGGAATGACAACATGGACCAGAGATGTCTCGTGATTGGCTCTACCACCTCATTCCAATCATTGGATTCTTATTGTAGAAACTCTGAGCACATGTCAGATGATGTCGACACTTATTCCTTCCATGTGGCATATTGGAGCTCTGTGATTGGGCTGAAATTCGTGGAATGAAGATAAGGATTGAGGGTATGGACTTGAATGATTTGGATGTCGACATTTTGGATAGAGCATAGATCATATGGCTGAGAATACACTTCTGGATCCCTCCAAAACCCTAGCACCCCTCACCCCTGCTCTCCTATAAAACCCCCCTGTTTCACCATTCTGTGTGTGTAGTTTTTAGTAAAGAAATGCTGCTAGTTTATTTTCTCAGAATGTAATCAAGTTTTAATTAATAAGAGTTCTCTATTTCATGTTTTAAATTCGAGTTTTAGTTTAATTATTTAAGTTACATTCTAGTTTAAATTCTCTTAATTTAGATTACTTTTTGCTTTAATATCATTAATCAACCTGTTTAAAGCTTTCAGTAGTTAAAACTTTTTATCTTTTAACAAATTTTATAAGAAAACACAAAAAAAATAAAAAAATAAAAAAATAAATAATTAAATGAGAAAAATTGTAAAGAATTCCAAAAAGATGTATCTGTTTTTGTTAAATATAGCTTCACTTTAAACATTTTCAGCATTTAATAAGCTTATGTTAGCTTCTTAGCTTCTGTAAGCTTATCTTATAGTTTACTTAATCAAAATACTTTAAAACATCTTTTGGTCAACGAAAGTCAACCTGAGCTTATTCAATAAGCTCAGCTTATTGGGGAGTTGTAGGCAGCCAAGAAAGTGTCCACTTGGCCTGTCAAAAGACAGGCAAGCTTAGTGAACCCCCTCTGTTTGAGCTGAGGGGGGTTTTGCTTTGTAAGTTTCTCAAGTACTGTTCCATCTCTATAGCTTCAATATAATAGTATTAGATCTGATCTTATTGGTTTAGTATTACTTAATATAGCTTATTGTTGTCTGATATTGCTTTATGGTTGCTTATTTGTTACTTTGAATAGATTTGGTTTGATTTGCTCTTGCTTCTGTTTCATCAACACCATCATTTGTGATCATTTATTTCTTAGATAATATTGTTACTAGATCTGTGTTTCTGAGTTAGTTGATGTTGTTGAATCATAGTGAGTTCATAAGTGTTGGTTTGGAATGCATTTGCTGAGTTTATTGGTGGTTTATAGTTGAGACAGTCACTTAAGAGGGTGTTTGGCATTGAGTGTTTTGTTGTTATCAGGGGTATTCCAAAGGGTAATGGTAGTTTAGGTAACTTACTCTGGTTGCATCTAGGCTTAGTCAAGTAATAAATCAGTAGATTATAACTTTAAAAGTCAAATCTCACTTGAATGCTAATTGTTGCCTGCACAAGCTTGAAAATCTGTCCTGCCATAGCTTGGATTGTGGTATCTAGTGGTTATGTTTGTGATTTTCATGTGTGAACCTTCTTAATAAACATCTAGTGTTACATTTAGGAAATTAAAATTCACTTAAGTCAAAGTTCTTGTGTAGACAAAAAGTCAGACCTGCAGTTGGGAGTGTGTGGACAGTTGCTGAACTAGGGTCTAATTGGAGTTCAATTGGTGCATTAAAATTAGGGCTTTTGGTGTTTCCTGTAGTTCATAGTATAGGCTTTCCATATCTGCTTTTACTTTGCAAAAATGTGCTTATTAGAGTGCTGAAAATTAAGCCTAAAGTAGGGACCTTTCCATTTGTTTCTGTCAAAAAGTATAACTGCCATTTGAGCTTATTGGGATGATTTGAGTGCTTAACTGGTTATTATAAGTTGTTTTATGCTTTTTGATATTTCCTCTACTGTTTCTGAGTTTCTTGTGATAATAAGTGCTTATTAGCTTATAAATAAGCATTTATTTTAACTGCTTTTTGTGTTCATCTGTTTATTTGTGTGTGATCATCTGTTCATTTTATTTTTCCTAGGTTCTTAATAATAAAATATAATTTTCTGCATTTTTTCATAATTTTCTGAGTTTATTTGCTACTGTTCTTAATTAATTTTCATTTTTAATCACTTTTTATTACTTTTTAATTAATAGAAAATCCAAAAAAAAAATAGAAAAACCCCAGAAAAATCCAAAAATATTTTAGAAAATAGTTTTCAATTATTTTAGAATTTTAGAAATTAAAATTGCATTTTTCTCACTTTATTTACCTTTTCTTTTAATTATTAAATAGTTTAATTAGTTTTTAATTCAAAAAAAAAATTATTAAAAAATCCAAAAAATATTTTTATTTTTCTTAAAATTTTCTTTTATCATTTTTAACTTTTTAAAATTATTTTGAAGTCCGTAGGATTAGCGTAGCTTAAAACTCGCGTTTTATTTCGCGCGTTACGTTAATAATCGCGCGTGCATTCCCGTTTTTGCGTTTTAGATCTTGGTGCATTACTAGCTTGTACTCTTTGCATGTTTAATAATTGTTAGTTGATAATTGAATTATTTGATCACTATTTGCCTTTTTCACCACTTTTCAAATCACGATTACAAGAATCAATATTCTTGATTCCATTCACACCTTCACTGGGAAACGACTCGGGTGATCCGTATTTCTTGCGGATCACTTCGATACTATACTACTATTATACTATATAATTGAGTTCCATCAGGTTCCTCATCTCTTTGTCATCTTCTGCCTTGTGTTTCTTTTTTTTTTGAGTGGACACAGCTTCCATATCGACTTGTGCTTTCTTTCACTTCATCACAGCCCTTGATATAAACTTGGTACCAAAAGGGATGCTTGTGAGCCATGGATCAAAATTTGAGAGGTGGGGATTTCCAAAGTGGCATGGGGTATCATGTGACTTGTGATGCGTGAGAATCGCAACAGGCTTTACCTCTCAAGGGATCTTCCCCCACCAGGCAGTGTACCTGATCGTTGTAGTATAGTATAGTGACAAGTACCGGGGGATTGATCGTTCAGCTTAGGAATAGTGTCGCTTGGATCAGAAAGCCTAAATACTAGTTCTAAAGGTGAGGGATGATTATTTTTGTGTTTTTATATTTTATAGAAAGCAATTAAAAATCTCGGGTTTGAAGGATTTGGGCGGAATTAGTTGCTAATCAACTAACCCAATACTAAGATGCAATCAAAATAAAATACTAAAAATGAAAATAAACTAATTTATACTAAAGTTGTGAGCAGTAATTGGAGAAAATGTGTTTACTTAGATTTCACTACTCCCTAGACATCTTTTACACATTAATTACTTGTTATAATTGCATGGATGACGGATTGTATTCCTTAATACCATTCATGGGGTGGCACACATAACTCCCCAATTCTATGAGCTCTTATCTCCTCCTACACCATGCCCAACACAACTATAAGGATTGTAAACAGTGGCTCATGCATTAAATACTGATTGGTGCTAAACCACCAACTTATATTGACCAAGGAATGGTCAACAAAGTCAAATAGCTTAGATCAATGCTCCGCGGAATATAGTGTTTCCCCGGGTCGTTATGTCCCGACGAGGTGTGGATGGTATTAAAACGGGTCTGTGATCGGGTGAATGTGGACAGGAAAGGGGTTTAAATGAGTTTGAATGATTACGCTAAGGAGAAACGAATGAGAACGATTTAAACACACTATATTAACAATAACGCGAAACCTAATTAACCTAAAACGTAAACTGAAAACTTAAAATCAGAAATTGCTTATACGTATGCAGAAAAATAAGCCAAACGGCTTAAATAGAAGCTATCACTTTGTTTATGTTTTTGGTTTTTCTAATTTTACAAACTACGTAACCTAAATTTAAAAACGTAAAAGTTATTTAAATAAAACGCGAGTTAAAGTTAAAACAAACGCGAGTGCGCGAAATAAAAAGTGAAATTTGAGCTACGCTATCCCTATGGACATGAAAATTGTATTTTTACGATCCTAACAATCAAAGAAAATTTTAAGAAAAAGAAAATTATTTTTTTTGACTTTTTAATTATTTATTTATTAATTAAAAACTATTTAAACTTAATTAAACTACTTAAACTAAATTAATTATAATAAATACTAAATTAAAAGTTAAAAGTATAAAAATTATTCTACAACTACATTAAAGTAATATAGACTTTATAAAAATATAAAATTTCCGAAATACTAATTAATAAGCTATTTTTACAATTTAATACTAATTATTATTTAATACCTAATTTAACTATTTTTAATTTTAATAAATACTAAACTATTTTATAAAAATATGAAAATTTTTATATAAATACTACATACTACCAGAAAGTTAAAAAAAATATAAAAAGCTGAAAAGAGTTATAAATAAGCAGTTAAGATAAGCTAATAAGCAAAAATAAGCAAAAGAGAATGAATGGTATTTAAGTTCTAAATTTTGTATGATATTACTGAAAAAAGACCCAAGGGCGCATGGTTTCCAGGTACACCCATATCACCTTCAAAGGGGAGAGGTCTCAGGTTCGACCCCTGCCTCTCCCTTTTTGCACTTTATAATATTTTTTTTTCAATTTTCTTTTTACAAATCTACTAAATAAGTAAAAATAACAAACTTTAATTAAAGGAATTTTTCTAAAACCTAGAAATAAGCACTGAATAAGCTGTAAAGCTTAACAGATGGCTTTTTAAGTAAAAAAAGATGGATTTTACAACTAAATAAGCTACAACAAGCTACGTACTAAAACCTAAAGATGAAATAAGCTAACAAAAGTTATGTGAAGCTAAAATGAGCCAAGGAAAAGATAAAAGCCAAGGAAATAAGCTGAAAAGCTCAATTAAGCAAATGGCTTAAAAGCTGATTCTGAAACAGACCCAAAGGGTCAACTTCCAGCCTTTGTGGGCCCCACAGGATAGCTTGGGAGACCAAACTAGGAATGGAACTAAGAAGATTAGCTGAGGGGCTTTCCAAAGAGCTCACAAGCTCAGGGTAAGCTCCAGTGATGAGCAAGTAAAGGGCTTGTGAAGTTGGTTCAGTAGGCTGATGTACACAGTTAGTTTATGAAATAGGCAAGTGAGCAAAATGAATACAAGGGACAAATTCACTCAGGCTTAGTTAAACATCAATCAACAACATCATGAAACAACAATTCTGAGGACAAGAATCAACAAACTCCTCAAGAAATTAACAAGCTCAGATCTATGGACTGATGTGCAGCACCACAACCAGCTCAGGGGGGCAACTTGAGGACAAAATAAGCAAGCTAACAAGCAATCAAATGGAAAACTAACAATACATCAAACAAGACATCCTATGTGGGTTTCTAAATCAACAACAATCAAGAAAAAAGGCCTAGAAACAAGCTCAGAAATGAGCTTGTTGAACTACTGTTTGGCCAGAGCCTTTTGGTGCAGGGCATGATTTGAGTCAAGTAGTCAGCTTTCAAACCATTTTTCTATGATCAAATCCTTTTCAAATTTAAATTTTCTTTTTGATTCTGAGACTTAAGCAACCAAATATCATAAAACAACAAGAATCATTTAATCCCAATCCTTAATAAACCCTGTGCATGCTTCACAAATTTGTCCCATTTTCCATAATTGAACATTTTTTTTTTGACTTTTGAAATTTGAACACAGTTGACCAAATCCAACTTCAACGGCCTAAATCTATCTATAGGTGTATAATTAACAAGTTTAACCATTAATTACACACACACAATCACAGATGTGATCATTTGATCACAACAGCTCAAGCAGTTTACAAGATAAACAGACATGAAAGGACTTCTTAACTAATTTTGACTTTTTATGAATAAGTAGTGAATTTTAAGACTGATATTACCTAATAGGGTCTGTGGTAACTTGTGTAAACAACAAACAAAAACTAAAACATGCTATAGGCCAGGTAGATCAGCAATTCCAAACACCCCTTTATCAGCTGAGATGGTGAGATTTTCTAAGCAAATGACTATATCAGTCCATGATACTGATACAAAAAGTGATGAAATGAGGTAATAAGCTGACTTAATCACAAAACTAAGGTTTAAACACTAAATACCCAAGATTCACTAATTTATCATTTTGGTGGTTAAATTGAAACTCACTAACAACTATCATATAAACCAACTACCTACTGATTTTTGATCTAAACTACTATCATTAAACACTAAATAAGCTCAGGGTACTGAATAATAGTGAGGATAAGCAATATCTAGCTATGCTACAGTAGAAATAAAAAAAAGTTGAGAGTTTGCTTACAAATGGGTTCTGTGAGCTCAAGGCCAAGAACCAACCACTAAAACTTTTCCTATTGTCTCCCAAGAGACTCTACAACCAAGCAAATCCAAGATCACCACAAATTTCTATAATTTAGGATCTTTGACTTTCGTTGACTTTTTGCGTTTTTTGAGTAATCAGAAGCTGAGGCTTACAGAAGCATGTAGACAAGCTTTTCTGAGCTCATTTGAGCATCACTAATAACTTATGAAAGGTTGAAATAACAAGATAACTTAAACAAGATTTTTGTCAATTCAAACTTAAACTTTTTATTGCATACTGAGAATCAAGTACAAGCTTTTAATCAAAGTTAAAATACTTAAATTAAATTTGGAACAGATTACAAGGTTAAACTAAGCAACATAAATTTAAAGCATTACATGATTTTAAAATTACACTAAAAACCTAATTTTACTACTAAAATCTACCACTGGTCTTCTGCTTCCTTTTCTTCTTTTATATTGTTGGATTAGGGTTTTTCAGAACCCATTTGTCACATCCCAGCAAAAATAAGGACCATTGGATGGCTCTCTTTTAATCCTAGCCATTCCTTCAATTTTGCCGCCAAAATGGTATTTGTTTGTTTCCCAAGATAATTGAGGCCAGAGGGTAATATCTTGGATTGTTGTGGTTGTTTGGTTAGGCAAGGGGGGAAAGGTTGAGTGTTGCAGGGTTGTAGCAGGCTAGGGGGTTATGATGGTGGAGTTTGGAGGGTAGCATGGGTTGAGGTGGTGATGTGGAAGAGGTGGAGTCAAAGCCAGGGGTTTGACTGGGGGGAAGTTATATTAAACGGTTTGGGTTTTTTTATTTGGTGGTGGGCTGATGGTTGGACTGGGCTTGGGGGTGAGGGTGTTGGGTTAAATTTGTTTGTTGGATTTAGGGAGTAATACAAATAGGTTAGGATCCACTTGGTTTGTATGGTGTTGAGCCCAAGGACTTTTTTTGTAAATCATGTAAAATTGAGGGACCTGAAATGGCAGCTTTCCAAATTATTCCAAAGGACTAAAAATGCCACATTTTAAATTCCCAAAGGTCCTTATTTGATTTATTTTCCAATTTTTAAAATTCCAGGGGTTGATTTTGCCAATTTGCAAAGTACAGGGACCAAACATGTAATTTCTCAAAGTTTTTACCCAAGGATCGTTTTCTGATAATATTTGACGTATAAAAGCCTTGGGTTGACTTTTCTTTCATAAAAACGCTCAGGGACTAGTTTTGTAAATTTTTGAAACTTGAGGGACTGAAACTGCCAATTATGCAAACTTTGTTCGTTTTTCATTTGTTTTTAAACATTTTGCATCTAAAACATATAAAACACACTTTTGGAATAATTTCTGTATTTTGATGCGTTTTTGAGTGTTTTTGGATGTTTTGGCAGTTCAGATACGATAAAAATGATGAGTATTTACACACTCATCAATCCCCTACACTAAACTATTGCTAGTCCCTAGCAATCTTTTGAGAAAAACTTGATGGATTTTAAACTCTTTACCAAAAGCCATCACTTCTGGAGTAGCCAGGTGTAAGAACTGTGGCACACATGATAACCGTGTGATTTTGAGCAAATCACCAGCTGTCAACGGATTTGATTAGTCTTTACCAAAAGCCGTTTGCTTCTGGACTAGCCAACTCTTGATGGAATAGTCAACATCTTGGTGAGCTGATTACCAATTATGGATTTTCCACGGCCTTTACCACAAGCCTTAATCTTGCGGGCTAGCCAACTCATTTGTTTTTGGGGAGTTGAGGAACCATACAATTTTGGGCAAATTGCAAGCCATAAACGGATTTGAGATGTCTTTACCAAGAGCCGTTTGCTCCTGGACTAGTCAATCCCTTTTGTCATTTAGACAAGGCGGATTGATTACCACAAAAATTTTGAACCTTAGTGAAAAATTTTTGAAAAATTTTGGTCAAAAACGGGGGTACTAGATAGTAAAATGTGATAAAATTCGCTAGAATAGCGAATACCCCCCCCCCCCCACACTAAACATGAATATTGTCCTCAATATTCAAAGTCCCGGCTATTATGCCGACTCTTTGAACGTAAAAGGGCAACATTACAAGCCAAGCGTGGAAAACACCATTTTGTATTTTCACTTCATAAGTAACCATAGCATGGGGGACTCCCCCACACTTAGGGTGAAAACCCTATATGCATGCTACTGTTTTTGTTTACCGAGTCGCTAGCTTGACTCGACCCCGAATTCATTTGTCCTTGGGGAAGCATGATGTGGAAGAAACAATCTCAATCGGACTTTCATTCAAGATGTTTGGACAAACATTTGAAGCACGTGAAAGTTCCACACCGATGAGATATATAGACCCAGGCTTAAGATAGTATAAACTATAAGCGATGATGCCGGGGTCAAAGATAATGTCTTCATTCCCGAAGGAGTAAAGAACAGGAGAAGTCACCCTGTAGGTGAAGAACAGGAAGAAAACCATGATGAATATCATGATTTGATCTTCTTCCTCGAGATCAGGCTCCGTAGCCTGAGTTTGGATTTCAAAGGGTAAGCTCGTAAACAACCCGGGAGGGTGGGTGGGAATTTGCAAATTCTCATAATTGAGAGCATCTCCCCCCGGGATATCAAACTCCGGAGGAGTCATGACATGATGAGTGAGTTCACCGGAGAACTCCTCATGAAGAGAATTATTCACAAGATGTGAATCTGTGAACTCATGTTCCGGAATAGACTCATCACAATCCTCATTCCGAATACCAAAGATTGGATTATCAGAAATCGAAGTGAATTCAGATTCGAATTCAAATAGAGGATTGGTGAGAGTAGTGTTGAATGTTTCGGGAACCAAGAGATTAACATTCTCTATTGGATTGTCGGGATAAGAAGTGAGTGACGGATCAGGATATAGGAGACTTTCAATTTCTCCCAGATCGGCTTGGAAATCGAGGAGACCATCATCACTTTCCAATGAAAGTGGATTGATGTGAGTAAGTTCATTTGTGAACTCCTCAATAAGAGGGTCAACATCCGAACGAGGCAATGGTGCCTCCTCATACTCAACTTCTCCATAAGATGTACAATCATCATTAAAATCGGAGAAAGTCTCAAAATGTTCTTTTGGATTTTCAGGGTGAGAAGGTAAGTCACACACATGATCGAAAGTTCCCTGTGACTCTCTTGGGATTGGGACAAGGTTCTCAACACTAGACTTTATGAATTCGTCCGATTCCTTTTGAGGAACAGTGCTAAGATGCTCATCCCCCATATTTAGAGAGTGAGTGTGAACTTCGGGTGTGATATCAATAGACTGAGGGAGTTTAGAAGTACTAGCAGTTATGGAATTTTCAAGTTCCATTTGATCAACGGCTAGTGACTCCGTCACATTATTTTCTCCCTGATTCTCCATAGAAGGAATCACAACAGATGAATCTGATGAATCTTTTTGAATAATAACAATGTTATCTTCATCATCATCACTGTCATCATCATCATCATATAGAGCCGCATAGCGAAGATTGGCACGTATTTTAGCCGCTCTTGGCTCAGCAAGTAATTCTTCCATGCTCATTTCGTTTCTAGCATCTCGTTCTTCAGCAAGTAATTCTGCCATTGATTTTTCACGAGATTCTTGAAACGATGTAGTAGCTAACCCCTCTTTATATTTTTTAAATGCTTCAAGAACCTTATCACAAAGGTCTTGCGGGAATTGAGGGGTTGCTTGGGTAATTGGGTCTTGTGGAGGTGGGTCTTGACATGAATAGTCATACTTGTTACAAGGAAATGGATTCCCTGTTTGACAATCCAAGCTAAAGTGAGGACCTCCACAATTTTCACAACAATAAGACTGATGTGGCTGTGGGTCGTATGTGCTAGAGTCATAATTGTTATTAGGAAACTGCTCATAGACAAGCGTGTTGCCCGATTGACAATCAGAACTGTAGTGTGGGCCACCACAGTACTCACAACAGTTAAACTGTTGAGTCTGGTTTGGTGAATTGTATGGATATTGGTCGTAACCAAAATTTTGATTATTTTGACAATCAAAACCTTGGTGAGGACCTCCACAATATTCACACGAAAAGTTTGGTGCATTTTGATACGAACAATCATTGTGGTATGGATAATATGATTCTTGCTCGTATGAATGTGATGGGTAATTGGAAAAATTTGAAAAGTCGTTGAATGAGTTCTGATTAGGATCATAAGCAAATGAATTACTCGACCCACAAAACAAACAACTCTCGTTTTGAATATCATTACCACATTGCACACATGTACACCAACGACATGGCAAACCAAAAAGTGGCTCACCACAACCGACACAAGGAACAAAATCTGGAGGTGGGACAAGTGGTGTGCTCTTAGAGCTAGCAATTTCCACCACTTCCGTTATGGTCTCGGGTTTTGGTTCTTGATAAACGTGAAGATTGGGCAAGTCGTTCTTTTCAGTCACTGCCCTAAGCTCTGTACGTTTGCTTGACAAACTTTTAACCGTAAACCGTGAAAGGTTAGGGTCAATTCTTGACGGTTTGTCATTAATAGCACGTATCTCGGGCTTGGGGGAATTTGGTGAATCATTGAGAGAATTTGGACTTGTTAACAGATTGCACAAAACACAAAATCTGTTACTACAATTATTGCCACATTTCTCACAAATACACCGGAGACAACGAAAGCCGTTCTCAATCGGGCTTTTATAGTGAAAACACGTGTAGCCGAGAGACGCCATAAGAATTATACATGAGGTGGGTATAAGATGGTAGAATCAAATGGATAGAGGGTAAGGAAAAATATTTTTGGGTTTTTATGAAAAGATATGAACAAGGGTGGATAATATACAATGGATGTATATCCAGGTTCACTAATACGCAAAACCGTTTTAGAATACGCGCACAACCTCCCCGGCTGCGGCGCCAAAA
Source organism: Artemisia argyi (assembly GCA_030686995.1). Lineage (NCBI taxonomy): Eukaryota > Viridiplantae > Streptophyta > Magnoliopsida > Asterales > Asteraceae > Artemisia > Artemisia argyi. The sequence continues at coordinate 55,704,155 of CM060708.1, read as the reverse complement.
ATTTGATTGGTGCTAAACCACCAACTTATATTGACCAAGGAATGGTCAACAAAGTCAAATAGCTTAGATCAATGCTCCGCGGAATATAGTGTTTCCCCGGGTCGTTATGTCCCGACGAGGTGTGGATGGTATTAAAACGGGTCTGTGATCGGGTGAATGTGGACAGGAAAGGGGTTTAAGTGAGTTTGAATGATTACGCTAAGGATAAACGAATGAGAACGATTTAAACACACTATATTAACAATAACGCGAAACCTAATTAACCTAAAACGTAAACCGAAAACTTAAAATCAGAAATTGCTTATACGTAAGCAGAAAAATAAGCCAAACGGCTTAAATAGAAGCTATCACTTTGTTTATGTTTTTGGTTTTTCTAATTTTACAAACTACGTAACCTAAATTTAAAAACGTAAAAGTTATTTAAATAAAACGCGAGTTAAAGTTAAAACAAACGCGAGTGCGCGAAATAAAAAGTGAAATTTGAGCTACGCTATCCCTATGGACATGAAAATTGTATTTTTACGATCCTAACAATCAAAGAAAATTTTAAGAAAAAGAAAATTATTTTTTTTGACTTTTTAATTATTTATTTATTAATTAAAAACTATTTAAACTTAATTAAACTACTTAAACTAAATTAATTATAATAAATACTAAATTAAAAGTTAAAAGTATAAAAATTATTCTACAACTACATTAAAGTAATATAGACTTTATAAAAATATAAAATTTCCGAAATACTAATTAATAAGCTATTTTTACAATTTAATACTAATTATTATTTAATACCTAATTTAACTATTTTTAATTTTAATAAATACTAAACTATTTTATAAAAATATGAAAATTTTTATATAAATACTACATACTACCAGAAAGTTAAAAAAAATATAAAAAGCTGAAAAGAGTTATAAATAAGCAGTTAAGATAAGCTAATAAGCAAAAATAAGCAAAAGAGAATGAATGGTATTTAAGTTCTAAATTTTGTATGATATTACTGAAAAAAGACCCAAGGGCGCATGGTTTCCAGGTACACCCATATCACCTTCAAAGGGGAGAGGTCTCAGGTTCGACCCCTGCCTCTCCCTTTTTGCACTTTATAATTTTTTTTTCAATTTTCTTTTTACAAATCTACTAAATAAGTAAAAATAACAAACTTTAATTAAAGGAATTTTTCTAAAACCTAGAAATAAGCACTGAATAAGCTGTAAAGCTTAACAGATGGCTTTTTAAGTAAAAAAAGATGGATTTTACAACTAAATAAGCTACAACAAGCTACGTACTAAAACCTAAAGATGAAATAAGCTAACAAAAGTTATGTGAAGCTAAAATGAGCCAAGGAAAAGATAAAAGCCAAGGAAATAAGCTGAAAAGCTCAATTAAGCAAATGGCTTAAAAGCTGATTCTGAAACAGACCCAAAGGGTCAACTTCCAGCCTTTGTGGGCCCCACAGGATAGCTTGGGAGACCAAACTAGGAATGGAACTAAGAAGATTAGCTGAGGGGCTTTCCAAAGAGCTCACAAGCTCAGGGTAAGCTCCAGTGATGAGCAAGTAAAGGGCTTGTGAAGTTGGTTCAGTAGGCTGATGTACACAGTTAGTTTATGAAATAGGCAAGTGAGCAAAATGAATACAAGGGACAAATTCACTCAGGCTTAGTTAAACATCAATCAACAACATCATGAAACAACAATTCTGAGGACAAGAATCAACAAACTCCTCAAGAAATTAACAAGCTCAGATCTATGGACTGATGTGCAGCACCACAACCAGCTCAGGGGGGCAACTTGAGGACAAAATAAGCAAGCTAACAAGCAATCAAATGGAAAACTAACAATACATCAAACAAGACATCCTATGTGGGTTTCTAAATCAACAACAATCAAGAAAAAAGGCCTAGAAACAAGCTCAGAAATGAGCTTGTTGAACTACTGTTTGGCCAGAGCCTTTTGGTGCAGGGCATGATTTGAGTCAAGTAGTCAGCTTTCAAACCATTTTTCTATGATCAAATCCTTTTCAAATTTAAATTTTCTTTTTGATTCTGAGACTTAAGCAACCAAATATCATAAAACAACAAGAATCATTTAATCTCAATCCTTAATAAACCCTGTGCATGCTCCACAAATTTGTCCCATTTTCCATAATTGAACATTTTTTTTTTGACTTTTGAAATTTGAACACAGTTGACCAAATCCAACTTCAACAGCCTAAATCTATCTATAGGTGTATAATTAACAAGTTTAACCATTAATTACACACACACAATCACAGATTTGATCTTTTGATCACAACAGCTCAAGCAGTTTACAAGATAAACAGACATGAAAGGACTTCTTAACTAATTTTGACTTTTTATGAATAAGTAGTGAATTTTAAGACTGATATTACCTAATAGGGTCTGTGGTAACTTGTGTAAACAACAAACAAAAACTAAAACATGCTATAGGCCAGGTAGATCAGCAATTCCAAACACCCCTTTATCAGCTGAGATGGTGAGATTTTCTAAGCAAATGACTATATCAGTCCATGATACTGATAAGGTAATAAGCTGACTTAATCACAAAACTAAGGTTTAAACACTAAATACCCAAGATTCACTAATTTATCATTTTGGTGGTTAAATTGAAACTCACGATCAACTATCATATTGTTGATCCCAGTCGAGCTTAAACGATCTTGTATAGAAGTTAACTTAAAGTAAACACTTAAGCTTGAATGCGGAATGTAAAAGCTTAACTTAAGAAGAATTATGATTCTCTTTCAACACTTCAATATTATTAATACGAGCACTCAACAATGCTAGGGTTTTACAACCTTGAAGTGAATAATAACACGTACATAAACTAACCCTAGGATCATCCTTTTATAGACTAAGGAGTCCTACTAGGTTTACAATACCTTTCTCTACAAGATAAGTATATTCTAGATAAATATAATATTTACACAATCTATTCTATATTTATCTAAACCGTATACATCCTTATCCCATTAGCAGCAGATTCTGTCAGCAGCATTTATCCTCAGCAGCACTTTGACATTAGCAGCAGAATCATTTAGCAGCAGTTTTACTCAGCAGCAGTTTCAGACCCAACAATCCTCCCCTAAACTTATTATTTATTTCTAAATAAGTAAGTTTCTTCTAAGCTCAATTAATCACTTGGAGGATGCTTCCAAACACTTCAAACCTTGAGAATTCATTTGATCAAATATCTTCTTATACTTTGTCAGCAAATTGAATGCTTGATCATCAGAATCATAGGCTTTCTGCAGCTTAAGTGGTCTATCACTATTAACCATCTGATTGACAATATTCCAGTATCTTACCACTGGATAATCCATTTCAGCTAGCATATACAAAGTAATTGGTCCAATAGTTAACATATGAACTCCAGAATCTTGAAAGAGTCTCCATCTTTTTACCTTGTAATCAGCTATCTCTGTCCATTCAGAATCATCCATTGAAGGTTCAAACATAAGTTTAAGAGCTCTCCACATAACATTATCAGAAGAAGTTAAGATATGATCAATTTGATCTATCTCATACTTTTTACCATCAAATTTCTTAGCTCCAAACTTTGCCTTGTATAACTTCCACAAGTCTTCAACATCCTCTCTATCAAAGTAATGTAGCATCTGTTGAAATCTAAGAAATCTGTAAGACTTACCATCAGATCTCTGGACATCATGAAATGCTCCAATATTAGTATCATATCCTGTAGTTACTTTGACAATAGGATATTTGACTCCTAATGGTTTAGCATCAACAACTTCAGGATCTTCCATCTTGCCAACCACAGTATACTCCTTCAATTTTTCTTTAAGATGCTCAGAAGGAATATGATCAAGATCATGTTTAAACATATCTCCTTCAGGCATAGAACTGCTTCCTTCTCCAATCTTTCTCTTCTTCCTTGCAACTGACTTGTAAATAACACCTTTTCTCTTATCACCTTGCACAGAAGAAGTAGTCTTTGCTGCATCACTCTCAAGCTGTTCAACAACATTAGCTTCTTGAATTTGCTCTGCTTCAGCTGTCTTTTCAGGTACCAACTTCTTGTTCATTTGAGCAATTTGTTCCAAATCCTCAGCACATCCCATAGCATAAAAAGTATCTGTTCTCTTCTTTGTTTGTTGATACAAGTCAAAAACTTCTTTATCAGAATAAGCTTTCAACTGCACCAATGTCCATCCACCCATATTCTTTAGATACCTTTCATATTCTTTCCTTTGTTGTTTAACAGTTGGACCTTTGAATATCTTTATCTTTCTTCTTGCAGCAGCATTTTCTTTTCTCTTCTTAGAAGTAAATTCACTATACCAAGATTGCACATTAAAAGTTGGAACTTCATTATCTTCAATCTTGATCAGCTTATTTAGCTCAATATCAGCAGCAATTCTGATCTTCTCATCTACCCATTCATCATACCTTCTTAAGCCTTTAGCCTCCTTCTCAGCTAGCTGTTGATCTTCCATATTAAACAACTCTTGTGCTTTAAGAGCAGCAGCTGTATCATGTTCAACTTGCAATGGCTTAGGCCAAGAATCAAAAGGTACATCAGTTAAGTCAATCCCCTTATACATTATCCTTGGTGTTTCAACTTGCTTGCCCTTTCCTTTATCAGTAGAAGATGAAGTAATAACCTTCTTTTGTTGAGCAGCAGGTTCTTTAATAACAATCCCTTTTTCAGGTTTTCTAGAGGCTGATGATTTGATTGTTGTTGTTGTGAGTTGTGATAGTGAAGGAGTTGGTAATGGGGTAGTCTTCTTGCTCAGCAATACCATAGCTTCAGCAGCAGCATTGTCACCAGACCCAGCAGCAGAGTCTTGTGCATCAGCAGATCCACTTGCAGCAGAGTTAGTGATTTCCTTAGCAGTAGATTCTTGAGCAGCAGAGTCAAGACTATCTCCCAACTTCATCAATGTTTCACCCATCAACCCTGTTGCCTTTACTAATTGCTCAGGCTCCAAAGTTGTAAGTTGTTCTACCACCTTGTCTTGTGTAGCAACCACCTCTTCCATAACAACCTCATTCCCTGATTTATCAGCAACAACAAAGTCTACAGCATCCTGAGGACTTTCAACATCCATATCACCAATCACTTGAGCCTCCCCTGAAACCATTCCATCATTTAAACCCAGAGCACTATCAGCTTTTTCAACATTTGCCTCCCCTGAACCCATTGCCTCTTCATTCCTCCCCTGTTTGGAAGCATCATCTTCCAAGTGAGTAGATACTTCAAGAGAACTAACAACCTGAGAAGTGCCCACTTTCTTCAATCTTTTCAATGAGGCTGAAGATTTTGATCTTTTTAAGGTCTTTATCTGTTTTTGCAAACTGATGATGGTCTTGTCTTGATCAGCAACAACAGATGAAAGAGTAAGAACTTTGTCCTCCAAGGTAGTACATTTCAGCCCCAAGTTGGTACAAGTAACTGTCAATTCCTGAATAAGTTGCATAATAGTCTCATCACTTCGACCTGTATTACCTGGTCCGAGAGGTGAATCATGGACATTGTCATCATGTACAAGATTTTCCATCAATTCATTGGTCACTGGTCTGTCCTCATCACTTCGACCTGTGTAACCTGGTCCGAGAGGTGAATCTTGGGACATAAACTCAGTATCAAACCTAGTTTGAGCATCTGAGCCCCCTGTTTTTGCCATTTGGCTAGGGTTACCATCCTGAGAATTTGATTCAGAAGAATCAGCATCTCTAGATGTTACCTTGGTTTGGGTCTTATTTATGTTATCACTATCCTGCTCTGCTGCTAAGCTAGAAGCAGTAGTGACAGCCCTTGCCAACATGTCCTCTCCATCACCTAGGACAGCCTCATCTGGTACAGCCATACTAACACTATCCTGAGGAAGATCAGAGTTCTTTTTGGTTTTCCTACGGATATAGAGTATTTTTGGTTGTGTAGCAGATGCAGAAAAATTGGGTGTGTGATGGGATTCAGTGGGATTTCCTGATCCTTCACCCTGATTGTTTTGCACAAGTTGCACCATGGAAGGTGTAAGATGTGTAGTTTTGCCTGAAAAACCTTTTCCATGTTTAACCAAGAAAGTAAAAGTTTTAGAAACCAATTTTGGAGCATCATAGGTAGAAACATGGCCTCTAAACTTTGTAAGTTGTTTTAGAACAAAGAGTTGGATAAACCTTGGATAAAGCAAATAAGAACCAGACTCTTTGATAGTTTGAAACATCCCTTCCAAAATCATTCTTGAAAAATTAAATGGGTGACCTTTGCTTAAGCATACCATTGCAGAAGCAATAGTAGTACTAAACTCATGCCATCCAGAAGTTTTAGGACTCAAACAATGAAGAAGAAGATGTATCAAAAACTTGTATTGAGGACAGAGGAGAGATTTTTGAAATTTTAAATTTGTATGATTCCCCACATACCCCAATTCTTTTAACCCAGAAAAAATAGCAGAATTAGCAAGACAAGTGGTCTCTGTTTCATCATTTAAGAGAAGAGTTTCTCTTATGGATGATTCAGTTACACGAACCTTTTGCCCATCTACTAAAGCACTGACATATTTTTCCCCATTTGAAGTTTTGATTTTTGCAGTAAGCCAAAACTGTTTGATGTGGGAAACAAATATAGTAGGATTCACAGTGAGTGCATACTTAAGAGAAGTAGCATTCAAAAATTTTACCATGTCTGTGAGTTCTTCATTAATGGATTCTGCATCAAGAACTACTACACTGTTGTGTTGCTTTGCCCAGGTACGAACGCACTCCATGAATTAGGGTTTAGGGAAATTGGGAATTATTGACTTTGAGAGAAATAAAGTATTAGGGTTTGTGATAACTTCAATTTGTGATGTGAGAAAACCAATTAGAAAGATCAATTAGGTTTTAAACTGATTGAAGAAGTTACACAGCCCACCCTCACACTTTCAACCGTAGCAGCACAATAACACAAGCAGCAGAGTTATAAAACTAGCAGCAGAGTGAAATAATCCAGCAGCAGAGTTGACGAAACAAGCTTGGTCAAAAAGTCAAAGATCCTCAGCATTTAATGTGATGATATGCCGTAATCCCTATAAAAACGAACCAAATCTTTTCCCTAATTTATCACAATCAAACCCTAATCGCAATCAAAATGCCAATCAACCAAATCAAGTCTTCACTTAAACCAAATCAAATCAACTAATCATGAAATCAACCCCCGAAATCATCAATATCTCTTCTGATTCATCATCCGAAGATGAGAACCCCTTTGAAACTTATGTACCGCCATTCCGTCCTCCTCATGCTGGTTGTAGAACCAAGGAACAGGCAAAGAAGAGAAAACATGATCTTCCGGTGTTCAAGGATCTCCTCAATTTGAATCAAACTCCCAGCACTTCCAGGGGTAAAGCTGTGATGTCCCCAAAATCTCCAGCATCTTCAGAGTCATCCGAAGATACAGCTTGGATACCTGTCAGACAACCATCCCCAAGAGAGCTTGTTTCCCCATTTATCTGCACTTCATCAGATGAGGATGAGCCTCCAAATGAACCACCTTCCACTCCTGAGAGGCCTCAGTCATCAAGGCCACGACCAAAGAAATCCACCAAGGCAAAGAGGACAAGAAAGACAAACTCTCCTCTTCCAAAAGAAAGAAAGATTGTTCTTGGACTGCCATGCCCTAGGAAGTAGTGGTTGTAGGTTGTAGTCATCTGATGTTCTTGTACACTTTTATAGTTTCAGAAGTTGTTTTTGTAATCTCTTTTAATGTATAAACTTCTGATTTGAATGAATGATAAGTGTGCTTCTTTTGTTATCTAAATATTGTTCTTTGCAAATCAGCATCAAGACTTATTCCTGCACAATATTAGACAAAACACCACAAAGCAAACAAACATATGTACTAGCAGTAGAGTTAGCAGCATAGTACATTGCAATACAAATATATGCTTTATGATAAGCAGCAGAGTAACAAGCAGCACAATTTCTTTACACACATATACAAAAACAAAGAGATAAGTTTTTCAAAGATTTATCATACCAATATTTGCAATTAAAAATTGAAATCTCCCCACATCAAAATGTTTAGTGAGAAGATCAGCAACATTGTTATCAGTATGAACTTTAACAATTTGGATCAACTTCTTTTCATAGCAATCCCTGATAAAGTGATGTCTTATCTCAATGTGTTTTGTTTTAGAATGAAAAACAGGATTTTTAATTATGCAAAGTGTGCTGTTGTTATCAATATGAATTTTGGTATTCATGAAATTGTACCCATAATCCAATAATTGATTCTGCATCCAGAGAACTTGTCTACAGCAACTTGAAGCAGCCACATACTCAGCCTCAGTTGTAGAATTAGCCACCATAGTTTGCTTCTTACATTGCCATGACACCAATCTGCTTCCTAGAAATTGACAACCCCCTGTTGTAGACTTTCTATCCAAAGAAGCTCCAGCATAGTCACTATCTGAATAGGAGACCAAATCAAATGGTGAATCCTTAGGGTACAAAAGGCCCAATTTTGGTTGATGCCTCAGATATCTAAAAATTCTCTTCACTGCATTGAGATGGGATTCTTTGGGACACACTTGAAATCTTGCACAGGCACACACAGCAAACATGATATCAGGCCTTGATGCTGTAAGATACATCAATGAGCCAATCATAGACCTGTACAAGTGTATATCCACCTCCTTTCCATATTCATCTTTCAACAATGGTTTATTAGTGTCCATGGTAGTCTTGGCAGGTTTAGCATCTTCAAAACAAAATTTCTTCAAAATATCATTGACATACTTATCCTGACTAATAAATATGCCATTTTCTTTCTGTGTAACTTAAAGACCTAAAAAGAAAGTGAGTTCTCCCATTGAACTCATAGCAAACTTGTCCTTCATAAGCTTCGCAAAACTAACACACATGGCTTTGTTTGTAGACCCAAAGATGATGTCATCAACATAAATTTGAACCAGCAAAATATCATCCTTTTGTCTTTTGAGAAACAAAGTTTTATCAATCTTTCCTCTACTAAACCCAGATTCTAGCAGATATGTTGACAAAGTATCATACCAAGCTCTAGGAGCTTGATGTAAGCCATACATTGCTCTATTCACCTTGTAAACTTTGTCAGGATGATCAGGGTCTTCAAAGCCTGGTGGTTGAGACACATATACCTCTTCTGTAATGGTCCCATACAGAAAGGTACTTTTCACATCCATTTGATACACTACAAAATCTTTGTATGAAGCATAAGCCAAGAATATTCTGATTGCTTCTATTCTTGCCACTGGAGCAAATACCTCATCATAATCAAGGCCTTCTTGTTGTGTGTATCCTTGTGCTACTAACCTTGCCTTATTTCTTATGACAATTCCTCTCTCATCTCTTTTGCATCTGAAAACCCATTTTGTGCCAATCACTCTTTTTCCATTTGGAAGTTCAACCAAAGTCCAAACCTCTTGCAGCTTAAATTATAGAAGCTCATCTTGCATTGCTTCCACCCAACTTGCTTCTTGTAAGGCTTTGTAAGTGTTTTTGGGTTCAATTTGAGAAAGAAAACATGCAAACAGGCAATTTTGAAGATCTTTATGACTATTTCTTTGATGCAGTGATCTGGCAAAGAAACTTTGATGTTGAAGATCTTTCAAAGCTTTAGTCATCTGCCTAGTTTGAATAGATGATTGTGGATCACTTAGAATTTGATCTTTGGGATGATCCTTGTGTATTCTTGTGGTAGTTGTAGGACTAACAGGAATATTGAGTTCCAAGTTAGTAAAATCTGCAGAAGCTCCAAATAGCTGACCATCAAGAACATCATCATCTGTGTCATAGTAAATATTCTCAAGAGGAGGCATATTTGGATCATCAGGGTAGATAGAATCAACAATAGGTATACCCTGAGAGTCCAAATGAGGAAACATTGAAGTAGCAGTAGAGTTAGTAGACTTGGAAGCAGAGTGTGGTGGAGCAGTAGTTGTAACTTTTGGCCTAGCAGTAGAGTCTTCTGAGTCAGCAGCAGAGTCTTTTGGCTTTGTAGGAGAGACATCAACAACTATTTTGGGATCTACATTTGTTTCTTTTTCTGCTTCAATAGGAATTTCAATATCTTCTTCAGTTTCCTTCGTTTTCTCTTGAGTAAACACATCATGTTTAGGACCTAGATCAGTCTGAGAGGGTAGTAGAGTAGGACCAACCTTAAGTTTCTCAAACAAAACAAATTCTTCTTGTGGCTTGTCAACACTAGCAATAACTGGTACATAGTTCATTGTTTTGGTAAGGATATCCACATTAAACAGCCATTCTGGTCCTTTTCCTTCAGGATTTGATGTGTTCTCAGAAAACTTGATATGCAAAGTCTCCTCTACATGTTTGGTCCTCTTATTGTATACTCTGAAAGCTTTACTAATCACAGAGTAACCAACCAAATTTCCTTCATCAGCTTTTTCATCAAATTTGCCTAGCTGATCCTTAGTGTTCAAAATAGTAACAGGACATCCAAATGGTTTGAGAAAATCAATCAGTGGCTTCTTTCCATGAAATAACTCATATGGAGTCTTATTATGAGGCTTGACTACCTTACTTCTGTTCTGCACAAAGCATGCAGTGTTCACAGCTTCAGCCCAAAAAGGAATAGGTAGTTTTGAATCAGATAACATTGTTCTTGCAGCCTCAATAAGTGTCCTGTTTCTTCTTTCTGCAACACCATTCTGTTGTGGAGTTCTTGCTACACTGTACTGTCTTAGAATTCCTTTCCCCACACAGAATTGATTCATCACACTGTTCATGAACTCAGTACCATTGTCACATCTGATTATCTTCACCTTGTGATTGTACAGGTTTTCAACTTTTGTAATAAATGCCTTGAGTATTTCTGGAGTTTCATCTTTAGTAGCAAGAAAGAATACCCAAGTAAACCTGCTAAAGTCATCAGTGACAACAAGACAATATGACTTCTTGTTCAATCTTTTGACAAATACAGGCCCAAATAAGTCCATATGCAATAGATGTAATGGCTCAGTATTTGTGTTCACAGTCTTGGACTTGAATGAAACTCTGTGTTGTTTACCCTTTTGACAGGCAACACAAATTTCACAATTTTCAAAAGTCTTTGTAGGCATTCCTCTGACCAGATTTCCTTTTACCAATTTGTTCATGGTCTTGTAGTTCAGATGTCCCAATCTCCTGTGCCATAATTTGGACTCATCAACAGTGGCTTTTGCAATTAGACAAGTCAAAGTCCTCTTAGGAGCAATGTTCTTAATATGGTCACTGTATATATTCTCTTTTCTAGGGACCTTCAAAAGTACAGATTTATCATCTGGCAATTGATAGTCAGGAGAAAGGATCATACACTCAGTGTCTGTAAAAAGAACAAAGTTCCTTTTGTCACACATTTGTGAGACACTAAAAAGGTTAAACTTAAGTCCTTTCACAAGAAACACCTTCTCAAAGTCCAAATTTCCAGTTTTGAGAGTTCCTATTCCAACAATCTTTCCACCTTTTGGATCATTCCCAAAAGCAACATAACCACCATCAAAAGCCTCAAAGTCTTCAAGTTGAGACTCATCTCCTGTCATGTGACCAGAACATCCACTGTCAACAATAACCATATCCTTAAGCTCATCCAGTAGATTGACCTGCACATGAAAAGTAGAGACATTAGTTCCTCTTGACGACCCAAGCCATTACTGACTTGGATCTGCCCTGTGCATCAACATAATCAAATTTCTTTAAATCACTTGATGCACTACTATCCTTGGAAACAGAATTTGAACCATTTGTTTTTGGTTTCCAAGTCCAGCAAGCTGAGGCCTTAACAGCATAAAAGTGATTACCAACAACTGTATTTGTTAAAACTTTTGGCCCAGAAGTAGAAAGTTTTGTACTAGCAGCAGGTTGCTTGCTAGCAGCAGAGTGCATACTGGCAGCAGAATGCTTACTAGCAGTAGAGCCAGTAGAAGAACTAGTTGTTGATTTGAAAACACCATTTGATTTAGCAGCATAAATAGATCTAGTAGCACCAGATCTCAACAAAACAGCTCTTGGAACCATGTTTCTATTAGGATGTGGGTGAGTTTGTTTAGTTACATATTTGTGATTCACCCTAGTGTATTGATTCCAAACAGGCTTTTGGTGTTCAGGACATCTAACAATCAAGTGGTCAAAGCTACCACACTTATAACAAGCCTTCTTTTGTAATTGAAACTGATTACCTAATCTATTTGAAACTAGGTTGTTGAAGTTTCTCTGGTTACCCCTAGGCTTATTATTGAACCTATCCATCTGTTCTCTAGGTATCTCATTGTATTCTACTATTTTCCTAGAGAAGTTATTTCCTAACACAGGTTTGACAAACTTAACCTGTTCAATTTTAGGCTTAAACTTGGTAGGAATTTCTTCCATTTTCACATTCTGTGTTTGTTTAACCTATTCCTCATCACTGTCAGTATCAGAATACCAATCCTCAATAATTGGAGCTTCAGGAAATTTTCTATCCTTAACCTTAGGTGTTTCAATTTTACTTGTACTACATTCACCTACAGGTTTTTCAATACTTAGCTCACTAATGAAGGATAGTTCTTTTCCTGGTGGAGCAAAAGCACTTTTGGCTGGAGGAGCCACTTCATTATACCCAATTCCACTACCTTTTCTCATCAAATTATTCTCAATAGATTTATGAACCTTATCAGAAGCAAATTGTTGTTTTTGTACTCTTACTACATGTTTATCTTTTTCAGCAAGAGCTTCCTCTTTTTCTTTTTCTGCTTCTACCTAATTATTTTTAAGAACTTCTACTTCACTGTTTTTCTTAAAAATTTCTATATCTCTGAGATTAAGTTGATCTACATATTCCTTCTCACACTCTTTAAGATATTCTAATCTTCTTTCAACATTTTGAAGACCTACTTTGTAACCTAAGTTATCAAGTTTTAGGTGTTCAATTTCTTTATTTAAACTCTCATTCCTAGACTTAAGTTCTTCTATAGCGTCAGCACAAGATTTAAAAGAACACATAGATAAGTCTGAATCATTAGATACCTCAGAGTCAGAGCTTGATGATGAACCATAGGCCATAAGTGCAAAGTTCTGCACCTTGGGTTGATCAACAGCTACCAAAGAGAAGTTTGGTTCTTCTTCAGCCATATCACTCCAATCATAATCTCCCATTCCATCACAAGACACCAGTGCAGTAGTCTTTGATTCTTCAGTAACCTTCTTTGCAGCATCAGCATTCTTCTTTGGAGCTCTACATTCTCTAGCAAAATGTCCCTTCCTGTTGCAGTTGTAGCATTCTATCTTTGATTTGTCAAAGCCTGGACTGTCTTTAGCTTTATACTTGACTTCTTTTCCAGTCTTTTCCAAGAACTTTCTTGCCCTCAAAGTTAACATAGCCATCTGCCATTTAAGATCAATTTCTTCAAGATCATCAGGATCAATGTAATCCAAATCTTGATTTAAGACATGTGACCTTATAGTAGTTGTGAGCTCAGCCAAGAATGCACACAAAGCAATATCACTAGTAGAAATCTTATTGTAGGATAACCATAATTACATGTATGGTTCTTGTGATTAATGGATCAAATAGTAATAAGATAAGTAGAGAGATGAAGAGAAGTTGGGAGGAATTCCTAGAGAGAGAAAGTGTAAAGGGAAAAAAAAGAAATATTAGATTGAGGTGAATGGAAGCTCCAACCCTCTCCACATGTGGAGAGGGGTATTTATAGTTACAATATTACGCCCACTCCCGGGCTGTGGATCAGGCATACAGTGGGTGAAGACCCGTCCTTCTTCCACTGTGTTACTTAAACTAATACTAATTAACTAATAAACAAGCTAACTACGAGCTAACTTAATGCTATTACAATCATTAGGTGACCGAGACTTTTACAAGAATATTTGTATTCCTAACAATCTCCCCCTAAGCGAGGTCACCTTTGAAATTAAGCTCTTTGGTCTTTAAGCATTCTTTCGACTCTTTAGCTCGTAGGATCTGATTCTTCACTTTACTTCGCACTTTGTACTTCAAGCAGGCAAACTTGTGATTTGTGTTCCTTTGAGATATGTGATCTTTGAGCTTCCTTTGAGATCATCAGCCAAAGTAAATCTCCAAGCTCATCCATAGTAGTATTGCCTTCATGTGATGTAGTGACTAAGGACCATCATGCTCACACCCTTCTTTATCTGGAGACGTTGCATAAGAGTTGTAGATTAGGAGACTTTTTCATCAGAGTTGCGGAAACGTTGTTGGTAGTCTCTCAACATTTGTTGTAGCAAGTCTCTCATCTTCATTGATAGTGTGGAGGATGTGTGAGCATGAGGTATGGATTGACCCGATTCAGCTGGAAACTGGAGCCATCAACGCCATCTTTATATGTGTCCCTGAAATAAAACAGTTAGCAATAAAGATAGAGAACGAACATGGCTTTGTCATTCGTTCTGCGAGGCCAGACTACCCTCCGGTTTTGTGAAAACCGACCTGTGATCAGGTAGAGTCTCTTTTAAAGAAGACTCTCCTTGACAGGAATTTCCAGCTTGAAGTAATGAATTTTCCAAAGAATCCACTTTGGAATCTTCATACTAAGCATGTTCTCATACCGGAACGTCTCAAAGCAGACAGCACGATAGAGTGAATCGGTGAATAGATATTCACGGATTGATGAGAAATTGATTTATAGAAATCACTCGCGTGTCATATGATAAACATTTTTGAGACACGACGAGAGTTTATACATTGAATCACATTTTCATCAAAAATACTTTTGTTTAAAAGATATTACACAATCAATGTGCTCGAAAGATTAGTTGGTGAGCACATTGAGAGGTTTTAGCAAAAGTATCCGTCAATCCATATCCTGGAACAAGTTTGATTCAATATTGAATCGCACCATCGTTGCTTTCCAGTTGTCACTTGATCATTGATCCAAGATGGATCCCACATGTCACCTACCAAGAGCTTGAGTGATGTTCGCTCTAGAAGGATTTCCATCCTCATTGTGAATATTTTCATATCACTCGGATGTTCTGGCAATACCACAAGGATAGTGCGTAGGACTCTAAATATTTTATCTTATTTTCCACATTATGTGAAACAATAAGCATATTGGAAGTGTGTCCTAACGAGATTTATGGATGATCTCATAGCTCTAGACTCAATAGTGCGTTTTGATCCGCTCCTGGAGACTGGGGAGGCGTCTCCTGTTTTAGGTATCAACATAGCTCGCAATGAGCGGTCGATACATTGCACAGGGTTCCCCGTGAGAATGAAACAAGCTCTTTTAAGAGAACTTGAGTAGTTGGGAAGTTTTGGTGCATTGCGTCACTGGGTCCATGACGTTTTGTCTTCAATACCGGCGTTACCTTAGTAACCGCCAGTAGCATATGTATTGAACCCGGTTTCTGCCCTAAGGTTGAATAATTGGAGGGCTATTTCTTTTCACCCTTTCTCATTATATTTCTTTTTCATTCTTCAACCCCTTCAGTGCTTACCGAGACTTCACCACTAGAACCTTGTTGGGTTTGTTCCAGTCCTAGCTCTATCTCAGTCCGCACTCTTCCCTTTCTCACTTTACTCCTTTTTTCAATCATTCCTAAGGACTTCTAATCTATCTATAGGATTGTCCCTGGGAAGATCCTTCCGGTTCTGGTGGATCATGGGAACTCATACCTAACCTTAACCAACCTTATAACTCCATGCATAAAGATAAATGGTCGGTCTTTGGTATAACTTCCACAAACGCCTTTTGCTCCCCCTCAATATGTGCATCGATATTCGAAAGTGTTTAGCACATATGCGGGAGCCTTTTATTGAGTACAAACGATCACTTTTGATTATCAGATTTCATATTTAAATCACATTCTCTCCCCCGATCAAAAATTTTAAATCTTTCAAGATTTTTTATCTCAATTGATTTAAATAATTTAGAAAGCGTTTTGGGAGAGAAATGCGGTCAATTTTAATATTTTCTGATAAAAAGGAACTTTTTCTAGCTCCCCCTCAAACTGTGAGGGAGGTTGTTATGTGTCAGATGTGAAGAGTGTGCAAAAGATTCGAAGTTTTGACGAAAACTCTTTGAAAATTTACTCATTCTGACACATAACCATCACAAATCATTTTGTTGCTTTTGTTTTGTACAAAGTGTGGGGAGTTTTGATGATACATAAAATTTTGAGAAATCACTCTCCCCCTCAATCAATGACGGATGTTAAAGCATAAATATTTTCATAAACTATTAACGTCATTGATTGAGTGAAAATTTTATCAAACTTTTGAGTTCAATTTGATTGTCATTCAAAATTTCATGGTACCACCAAGTTTTGCACAAACACTTCCCGGAAAAATCATAGAAGGGAAAGTATTTGGCGATAAAAATAAGATTTCTCTTCTTTATCACGAAATAATGCACTGAGGCGTACATTAGATCGAGGGTGCATGAATATAAAGTAATTCACGCTCGGATGAACGGCATCCTTTGTTAGGAACAACCGTCTTTTTGGCGACGTGTTTTCCTTAGATTTGAAAACCGGGTTGCTATCTGAAGTAATAGCAAGCCATATATATATATATATATATATATATATATATATATATATATATATATATATATATATATATATATATATATATATATATATATATATATATATATATATATATATATTTTGAAGACCGGGTTGTAGCCTGAAATGACTACAAGCCATTTAGGCATGTTTTGAAAAACCTTTTGAACTTCTGTTCGAACTTCATTTAAAGACCCGTGTCATTATTAAATGACATTTCTAAGACCGTAAATGTTATCGATGCCAGAAGACATGCCTTAAAGAAAACTATTTTTGGTATTTTCTAATTTTCTGATTTTTATGGGTTTTTGTTGGTTTTATATATCTATATACATTTAGGTATAATATATGTACAAAGGATACTATTAAGTTTAAGAAGATGTTGACATGAATACCGAAATGAGGATTTCGTTCGGCTTGTTGTAGAAACGTGTAGTCGACATCTCTTAAACATTCACTACCAAAGCATTCGAGGCACATGAATAATAATCGTCTGAACTTGTGCCTTCTCAGTGTGATGCTTTGGTAGCTTCCCCCCAAACCGACAATCATCTTCATGAGACCACTTCCCCCAGACAGTTGAAGTGATGCAAAAAGTCTCATTGAATGAAGCTCGAGAACCCCGAAGAAAACAATAACACCGAAGTAACAAGGTGAACCACGGATCATCTCTGCGGTAATCAATCCCGGAATGTATGATGAAGCCCGATCACATGACCCTGTTGTACGTCCCCGATGTTCACATTCCTATAGCGGTTTGGAGCAGTTGTCTATTCAGGGGAATTGAGATATCAACATCTTCATTTCATCAAATGCTTTCCAGTTATCTTACACATACCAACTCAATCCATATAGTACGCATGTATCCAACACAAGAGGAAACGATGACACCAAAGTAACAGGTTGAAGCACTGATCATCTCTGCGGATATCACCTCCGGAGTATATGATTAAGCCCGATCATGTGAACCTGTTGCGCGTCCTTGATGTACACAAATCTCTCCCCTGATGGTTGCGATCTCATCGGAATCAGCATAACATTGTGTACATGAAGCATTAACTAGAAGCACTTTACCATAAATCGTATCAACTCATATGAAGATGTCGATAAGCAATATCATCTCACGCTCCAATTGTTCTTCTCATATTTCTTCCCACTGAAAGCTGAAGTTATACATACCACAAGTATCAAGAGACCACTTTCCCCACAGAGTTGGAATGATACACCAAATGCCACGAGTTAAGACACTGATTATCTCTGCGGTTGTGACATATGTCTTCCCGGCATAACTTCAATTAAGACGAAGTATTAAGTTCATCACGTGTACTCGTTATGCATTCGGATGCATGTCTCCTTCCCCCTTGCTGATTCTACTTGAAATAGTGAGAAGAACCAAATAAGCTAAAATAAATCTAGTGAGAATCAACTGCTATAGAAATGCTCACTAATTGGGTTAATCCTCCCTCCCAATTAGTAAGCCCATAAGTGTACTTGCTCCCTCCCAAACTGACGACCCGATTGATATAACCTTGATGCTTGTTGAAGAAGTATCTTTCAATTCTGCCCAAGATGTCTTAAGTCTCTTAACATGTCATCCACAACGTAAAGTGGATCATAGACTGATAAACTGTAGCTTCTTCACGGGTTTGTTTGGGGAACATTATTTTGACATTTTCAACTCACATAGAATGCTTCCAGTTCTTCGTTAAAAACCCCGATGTACACATTCTTCTCCCTCCATGATGATGACGATCACTCGGAATCATCATAACTATGTGTACATAAACATATTAACTGGAAGTAACATACAAATCACTACCCCATGAGTAGATGTCGATAACAATTCTCTTCAACAATACTCTGCAGATCAACCCCTAATTAACCTCTTTTCACTTCCACTGGCTAATAGTAAATGACCACGTATGGAGAGAACCCGATATACCACACTTGAAACTGAAGTAGAGTTCCCCGCTCTTGTGACTTAAGCTTGCACTAATGTTGGAAGAACGGTGTAGAGAATTTATGCTCCAAGCAAATCTCTAAGTACTCACTACCCAACCAAAGCATGAGACATTACCACCTCTTGCGATTATCCACAACGACAACGGCGTGTGACACTGAGTACTACAACGTAACTCCTTAAAGTGATAGTTAACCAGGTCTTCAACCATCCACCTCGACTGCTGGTAACTAGATAAACCAAGTCTTCAACTTAAATCTCAAGCACGAGCAAGTTATCGTTGAAAGTCATTCATCCATCCAACCCCGACTTTAAGATAAACTAAGATCACACCATTGTGAGAGTCAACTTCAATCTCAAATCCGTGATACCCAATCAACTCTGTAGTCACTTTTAGTCATCCTTACTTAGTGGAACATTAGGTGTTGGAGGAGAGGAGAGTCATTTCACGCATCAATCAACATGTATTTTATTCACACTTCTCCCCCTCAAATATTGCATATGAGGATGCGATTTTTGATTGAACAAGTGAATAGAAATACATGTAGTTTATTCACACTTCTCCCCCTCAAAAATTGCATATGAGGTTGATCCACTGTTCCACTTCTCCCCCTCAAAAATTGCATTTGACGATGCCATTTTTGATCGAGTGGATAATAACAAATACAATCCGATGAAGGTAATCCACTTGAAGACTGAACAAGCGTGGAACAAATATGAAGTTTGTTGATGAGAATGGTCTGGAGCAAGAACATTTCGCAACTTCAGAAGATAAAGCGCACTCAAGCGTACACTTTTCTTTTCTTTAATGAACGGGGCCTGAAGTGTTATCAGCAGACGCCATAATGATGACATTGAGGAACGAGGATTGAACTGAAATGTTCAAACGTCATAGTCGTTGAAGAGCGAGGCCTGAACTGATGTGATCAAACGTCATTATGCACATACATCAGCATCGACATTCTAGAACTCCTGAAGCTGGGGAAATGATTGCTTTAGGTCTCCAGACTTTGAGTTTTCTCATATAGTGAATGGTTGATGTACCTGCAACTGAGTAAGGACTACCTGCACTAACATCACAAACTTGATTGCACATATATAGGTTAGTGACAACAGTATCCAAACCCTTGGGGGTTTCATGGTCAACCATGGCATTGCCATCAGTAAGCACCTTTCCGGTAGGTATCCACTTAAGTCCAATGTCTTTAAAAATTCTACCAGTTGGAATCCACTTATAGCAAGGTCTAGGATTACTAAGCTTCTTATGCATAGTGGAAGGCTTAACGATATTCCTAGTCTCCAAAGATTTAGCAGTTTGTGTCCACCTAGGAGAAGTTTTAGGCCTGTTTTGCTTCTTATGCATTGTAGATGACTTATTGTAATTCCTAGACTTAACAGGTTGAACCTTAGCATTGTACCTCAATATCCTACGAGGGATCATACAAGGTTGAGAACCTAAGATTCCATCCTTATGAAGTAGTGCCCTTTTCCTAGCCTTTTCTAGATCATAGTTCTTGTGCAGGTCATTTATAACATAAGTGTTTAGAGCCTTAGTGTTAGGTTTCGACACTGTTTTCGAACTAATCCTAGAGGAGCTGGGTGTAGGAGTAACTACTTGTTGAGGCTTAGAAGAACTAGTAGCTATAATCTTGGGCCAATAATGTGTAGTGACTGGTTTTGTCAAAACTTGTTCCGCATCAACTTGGGAGGCAAACCGTGTTTTTGAAAATTTTGGTCTCTCAGATCTAAACGCAGTCAATTGTCTAACAACTGATTGGTTTCTATTCGATTGAAAAACTGGTTTCCCCAAGATTGATGGTTTTGCAAACTTAGTGTTCACACTATTCCCTGTTGCTTTTCTTAGCTCGTTCTTTAATGCTGTTATTGTGAAACCCTTTTCCTGAACTTGAGCTTTGAGTTCATCAATTTTTGCAATCAAAGATGTTGTTTGCTCAACAGTTTTAGTATTCTTTTCTTTGATTGAATCACACAGTTCATTGCAATGAATTTTCAAAGACTCATTTTTATCACGTAATCTAGCCACATTATGTTCCAATTCAATAACATTGCAGTCATGTTTAGCTTTAACTTCATTACACATATCACATAACTCAGTAATACGTTTTTTCAGGTTGTTGATTGTCAAGTTCTTGGTTTCTAGCTGAGCTTTCAAATCATTAATCAAAAAGAATTCGCGGAAATCAGGAAGTTCCAGATCTTTACATGGTTGGTTAGTTTGAAAACTTTCTTCCTTTTGTTGCATTGCGATTTCAAGTGAAATACAATGTTTTTCAAGTTGTAAGAATCTCTTTGAAAGTTCATTAAATGTTTCTTTATCAACCATATCATTTGATTTAAAAGTCTCAGCTGTAAACAAAGAACTTGACTCATCATCACGTTCAGCATCCTGATCACTTTCTCCCCCTTTATGATTCATATTTGTTAAATCAGAAATGGTATTGCTATCAGTCTTTTTCAACAAATATGTGTCATAACTGGGCATAACTTGATCAGTATGCAGTCGTTCATCAAAAAGCACATTATGATGTACAGTTAGGGGTACCTCAGCACATGACACTTGTTCTTTTATTGGTCTGAAATCTGCATCCATGTCATGTGTAATAAGAGTCACTGAACTGCTGGTAGTGTCAGGCTTATCAGTCACTGACCCATTGCATATCATGACAACTGACCCAACATCAGATGATATACCCGAATCGCCAATACCATCACAAGATTGCACCCTACATGCCTTCACCTTGTCATCATATGCAGGTATATGCTGTGCTTTTTCTTCAATGAATCTTTTCACTTTATCCATAAGTTGGATGAGTGTGTCTCTAAACGTATCAACCTCTATTCCCGTGTGATCAGCAAAACACTTTTTCGTCATCTGACTATAATGGTCATATTCCAGAGTGAATTTCGAATCAAAGAACACTTGGAGTTATTTGTTGATCACACAAAGGGCAGCCATGGATACCATTTTGGAAAATTCTCCTTGGTCAAGTTGTTGTTGTAGTTGATCTAAGTTAAGAATCATTGTGCATGTGAAAGTCTGAACATCTTGACCAAAGAGCGTTACAAATGCGCGTTCGAATCCCATCTTGAATCCAGTTCCCTCTAAAAGTACCGAGAGATGTGAATGAAGTTTTCGAAAACATTCTATGCAGCTTTCATTTGCATTGTGAAACACTTGTTGTGGTAAATGCACTTCTCTCTCATGTGAGGTAGAGCACAAAGATTCCATTTTAGCATATTCTGACTTGAAAGCGGTTGTTTCTTCCAGAACATTTGTCAGTTGTACTTTGTTGGGAATCTTGTGCTCATTGTTCATGTCGTACAACTTGGGTATCTCCGAGATGACAGAATCTGAATTAGTAGACATGATTGTGAACGTGCACGGGATTTTACAAGTCTATGATTTAAACCGAAAAATAGAATCTTTTGCGGGATTATACAAAATCAAGACAAAACCGTGAGACTTCGAAGAATTGATTTGGTTGGTTGAAGTGAGTATGAGTGACGAATTAGACAAGTCACAATGAATTCCAGACAAAGTTCGTGTATCGAAGTCCGAAGAAAACTCCGTAGATATAACCAATAATCCCGAAAATGTCTCAACCCAAAGTAATTCACAATCGGATTAATGAAGCTCAATCAAAGTTTGTGTTCCAAAAAAAATGTTGTCTAAAGAAATATCACTCAACAAACAATTCACTTTTTTAAAAAATTTTAACTCGTCCCTTGTGGTTAACTTAACAGCCCAAGTGCCCAACCGAAAACTAATGCAAGCCCAACTGATTAACTTACACACAAGTTCCGTCCTTGTATAATTACCAGCCCACGATATGTAGATCCAACAAGCCACAAAGCCCAAGACCAATTCAACACAATTACACCCTTGTAGAGATATAGGCCCAATCACAAAGTTACCTAAGACTTAATCTCACGCTGTAAATTACACCCTTAACACCACTTAACCCAAATCACATAACACAACGCAGTCACTCAAGCCACTTTATCTCCACCTAACGTTATTGACTCAAACACTATAGCAGATCCCTTCTTGTTAAAGATATCAAACCGAACACAAATTGTCCCTTTATATTGTTTAATCCGAATACATAAACAAACCAACAATACCTTCAATCTTAACAACCCTGTGATGATTTAGTTTGATTACAAAGACACCAACAACACCTTTCAATCTTGATACGAAGGGTGGCTAGACTCGGCTTGTTCTGGTTTAGGTTAATCTACTGTAGCCAAGTACCAAGCGGATCTCAGGTTGGTTGTTAATGATGAGGAACCTTTTTCATTTAGTCTTGTTCAAATCGACTGAAGGTGTGGATGAAACAAAGTTGTTTTTGTTCACACTTTTAAGATTCGGATATTAATAGGGTGTTTATACCACTGATACGGATCGATGATGTGATGTTGGTTAAAAAAATGGTCAATCTTTTTAGATTTGGAACCGTTTAACCCAACAGAGATCTTGGTATGACCTATAGTTGCTTGTTTTCTTAAACTGAAAGAAAGTGGGAATGAAACAACCTGGTTTTGTTCTTACTTTAGGTATTCAAATATTAACCAGTTATGGATCTATGATGTTATAAAGTGTACTCTACAAAGATCTTTTAAAGACTTGTAAATCTGTGAACTAAGACTGAGATCTCCTTCACCTTTTCATTGTTGTAATCGAATGATATGAAGGGTCTAAATTAATGTTTTGATCTTTACTTGAAGTATTCGGATATTCAGTTGAAGCACGACTTCAAATACTGTGATGATTATCTACTTGGAGTAAGTCTTTTAAGTGTGTCTTTGATGACCAACGAAAAAATAATCTGGGATCTTTTGATTTTTATACTTTGCACTTGATTGTTGTTGATATAAACGTGATGGAGAAGGGATTAGGATGTAAACTAATCGCAATTAAAACTAAATGCTAGCTTGGGTAATCTCAGCTTTGAGAGCTAATTGCAGTTTAGATTTAAACGCAGCGATTGGACCAAAATCAGTTACACGCCAAACACACCAATCGCAATAAAGTGAAAAATAGATAACCGCAACTCAAAGTTAACCACAAAAGAAATGAAACCGCTGCTAAAATCTAAAAAGAAGGTAACCTCAACTTTTAGCCAAACGCAATACCAAATGACAAAACTGTCACTTTCTATCTTTTTTGTCTTTTACCCAATTTGAAAAAAAAAAACACAAAGACTAATAAATAAGTCCACCCAAAAAAAAACCTTTTAAAACTAATCGCAATGAGGAAAACCATCAGGTAGCAGCCATGAGTCCAATCTATTCAAGCATTAAAATACACTACCAAATGAGGGTATTGCATTAAGACAAGACAGGAAGACGAAAGAACAATTTTGTTATCAATTCGAGCAAGCGGTTGTTATCAATCCGAACCAAATAAGAAAAACTTAAAGAAAATGAAGTAGTAATCAATTCGAACCAGAGTAAACCACAAAAACCAAGCACAAATTCACGAACACGCTAGTCCTTAAGATAGAACCATGGCTCTTGATACCAATTGTAGGATAACCATAATTACATGTATGGTTCTTGTGATTAATGGATCAAATAGTAATAAGATAAGTAGAGAGATGAAGAGAAGTTGGGAGGAATTCCTAGAGAGAGAAAGTGTAAAGGGAAAAAAAAAGAAATATTAGATTGAGGTGAATGGAAGCTCCAACCCTCTCCACATGTGGAGAGGGGTATTTATAGTTACAATATTACGCCCACTCCCGGGCTGTGGATCAGGCATACAGTGGGTGAAGACCCGTCCTTCTTCCACTGTGTTACTTAAACTAATACTAATTAACTAATAAACAAGCTAACTAAGAGCTAACTTAATGCTATTACAATCATTAGGTGACCGAGACTTTTACAGGAATATTTGTATTCCTAACACTTATCATTTAAACTGGCAGCAGATCCATCAGCAACAGAGACTCCATAAGCAGTAGAATGAGCAGCAGAGTGAGATTCTTTTCCTTTAGAGGATACAAAGGCAAGATTTTGAGTACCATAGGATGAAGTAGAAGAGGTAGACAGATCTGATTCATACACTCTTAAATTGTTGTAGAGACTCTCCAACTTCATAGTTTCAAAGTCAGGCTTATTCCTCCACACAACTGTGTGCATACTCCATTCAGGTGCAAGACTTCTAAGAAATTTTAGATTTACATCTTCTTGTGGAACCACATAACCAACAAGCTTTAGATGGCTAACAAGTTGGTTTAGCCTGTTGTATGTACCAATAATCTTCTCTCCACTTTCAGAAGTAAAATTCTCAAACTGATGCTTCAGCATGTTTTTCCTTGATTTCTTAGTAGCATCATTCCCTCCAAACCTGAATTCAACAGCATCCATCAATTCTTTTCCAGATTCACAGTCATCAAAGTCCATTTGAAATTCATTAGGTATTCCCATTAAGAGAATACTATGTGCTTTGATTTCCATCTTCCTTACTGTGTTAGCTTCAGCAGACTTAATTAGTATCTCCTTACCATCAGCACTCTTCTCATGCACAGAATCACCATTAACAATAACATTCCACATGTTGAAATCAATCATGCGAATGTATTGTCTGATCCTTCTCTTCCAAAGCTCATACTCAGCAGGATTCAGCATGGGTACCCTTGAAGCAGTCACCATATGAGTTTCATCACCCATCGTAGCAGTAGATTTGGAACAGCAAACTTTTAAGAAACAAAATCTTCTTGTTAATAACTTCTAGATCACAAGCTCTGATACCACTTGTTGATCCCAGTCGAGCTTAAACGATCTTGTATAGAAGTTAACTTAAAGTAAACACTTAAGCTTGAATGCGGAATGTAAAAGCTTAACTTAAGAAGAATTATGATTCTCTTTCAACACTTCAATATTATTAATACGAGCACTCAACAATGCTAGGGTTTTACAACCTTGAAGTGAATAATAACACGTACATAAACTAACCCTAGGATCATCCTTTTATAGACTAAGGAGTCCTACTAGGTTTACAATACCTTTCTCTACAAGATAAGTATATTCTAGATAAATATAATATTTACACAATCTATTCTATATTTATCTAAACCGTATACATCCTTATCCCATTAGCAGCAGATTCTGTCAGCAGCATTTATCCTCAGCAACACTTTGACATTAGCAGCAGAATCATTTAGCAGCAGTTTCAGACCCAACACATATAAACCAACTACCTACTGATTTTTGATCTAAACAACTATCATTAAACACTAAATAAGCTCAGGGTACTGAATAATAGTGAGGATAAGCAATATCTAGCTATGCTACAGTAGAAATAAAAAAAAGTTGAGAGTTTGCTTACAAATGGGTTCTGTGAGCTCAAGACCAAGAACCAACCACTAAAACTTTTCCTATTGTCTCCCAAGAGACTCTACAACCAAACAAATCCAAGATCACCACAAATTTCTATAATTTAGGATCTTTGACTTTTGTTGACTTTTTGCGTTTTTTGAGTAATCAGAAGCTGAGGCTTACAGAAGCATGTAGACAAGCTTTTTTGAGCTCATTTGAGCATCACTAATAACTTATGAAAGGTTGAAATAACAAGATAACTTAAACAAGATTTTTGTCAATTCAAACTTAAACTTTTTATTGCATACTGAGAATCAAGTACAAGCTTTTAATCAAAGTTAAAATACTTAAATTAAATTTGGAACAGATTACAAGGTTAAACTAAGCAACATAAATTTAAAGCATTACATGATTTTAAAATTACACTAAAAACCTAATTTTACTACTAAAATCTACCACTGGTCTTCTGCTTCCTTTTCTTCTTTTATATTGTTGGATTAGGGTTTTTCAGAACCCATTTGTCACATCCCAGCAAAAATAAGGACCATTGGATGGCTCTCTTTTAATCCTAGCCATTCCTTCAGTTTTACCGCCAAAATGGTATTTGTTTGTTTCCCAAGATAATTGAGGCCAGAGGGTAATATCTTGGATTGTTGTGGTTGTTTGGTTAGGCAAGGGGGGAAAGGTTGAGTGTTGCAGGGTTGTAGCAGGCTAGGGGTTTATGATGGTGGAGTTTGGAGGGTAGCATGGGTTGAGGTGGTGATGTGGAAGAGGTGGAGTCAAAGCCAGGGGTTTGACTGGGGGGAAGTTATATTAAACGGTTTGGGTTTTTTTATTTGGTGGTGGGCTGACGGTTGGACTGGGCTTGGGGGTGAGGGTGTTGGGTTAAATTTGTTTGTTGGATTTAGGGAGTAATACAAATAGGTTAGGATCCGCTTGGTTTGTATGGTGTTGAGCCCAAGGACTTTTTTTGTAAATCATGTAAAATTGCTGAAATGGCAGCTTTCCAAATTATTCCAAAGGACTAAAAATGTCACATTTTAAATTCCCAAATGTCCTTATTTGATTTATTTTCCAATTTTTAAAATTCCAGGGGTTGATTTTGCCAATTTGCAAAGTACAGGGACCAAACATGTAATTTCTCAAAGTTTTTACCCAAGGATCGTTTTCTGATAATATTTGACTTATAAAAGCCGTGGGTTGACTTTTCTTTCATAAAAACGCTCAGGGACTAGTTTTGTAAATTTTTGAAACTTGAGGGACTGAAACTGCCAATTATGCAAACTTTGTTCGTTTTTCATTTGTTTTTAAACATTTTGCATCTAAAACATATAAAACACACTTTTGGAATAATTTCTGTATTTTGATGCGTTTTTGAGTGTTTTTGGATGTTTTGGCAGTTCAGATACGATAAAAATGATGAGTATTTACACACTCATCAAATACAACCAATAAAGACCTAGTGCGCATTGGTTCATGTTTCTTAAGACGTTCAAGCATGTTACCAATTGGAGATCTGCCAGTTTTCTTAAGCCTAACATATAAATCATTCATCCAAGACAAGAATAAACAAGTAATCAACACATAATTAACATCTAGGTTTCATTAGATCTAAGCAAACACAAGATAGATCTAGCCTAGCATGATAGAATTAAGACAAGAACAATATATAAACAACCAACACATAGACATATTGATTGAATTAGAAGAACACTTATCTTGATTAAACATGCAAGGTATCAAGGGGTTGGAACCCTTGAAAAACCTGTAAAGTTACACCAAAATCGTACTTAGGGTTTCTCCCAAAACTTCCCTCTTTTTAATGTGAAAAATTAGAAAACTATATATAGGAAAAGGGGTCTGACGGCGTCAAGACCAATTAGGTGACGCCGTCACCTCGCCGCCAAAACAAATCTCGGACTGCCTAGATCTACATTTGACGCCGTCAAGTACAAATCTTTTCCAGGCCGTCATGACTTTAACTCTTGACGCCCTACCTTCATGACGCCATCAAATCTCTTCTGGATCGTCATGGAATTTTACTCTTGACGCCGTCAGGGAACTACTCTTGACGCCGTCACCTACTGTTCCCAGCATGGAAAATTAAGACTTTGGCGTTTTCTTCACTGTTATGCTCCAAAAACGTCTGAATTGCTTCCTTTTCCAGATTTCACTCCCAAAGTACCTAAAATCACAAAAGGAATGATTTAGGGCAATATTTGATCAAATAAATTCGAATTCGGGCTTAAATGACCCCCTAAAAACGGATCATTTTTCGCCTCATCATATACCCTTACACTTGAGATTTGCTTGTCCTCAAGCAAATGCGCTTTTATTCTACTCAAAAGACAAGTTAGGGGTCATTTAACACTAATATAAAAGTAATTACAACAGATAGTCGTTCCACTAAAGACCAATAGACAAGCACGGAGGTTATACACAAGCACCTCACAAATAGTGTTTAGATACTCACATCTCTCGGGTGTAATAAAGTGTAAATTACAATATGGAAACGGAAGATATCTCTCACTACCTGTCATAGCAAAATAGATTACCATAGGCTTGGGAAAGGATCAAACCTCCACCACATGGCGTAAGCACCTAGGATAAACTATCAAGGGTTGTAATGTTAGGTGTAGGGATATGAAATACACGGTTTTGTTGGATAAAGGAAGTTTTACTGGTGGCGAGTTAACAATCTTGGTTAATTACATGTACAATGTGGCGTTGCTAAGCCAAGACTAGACTCGACTTAAGCTAATAAATGAAAAATAACAAAAACATAAAATGAACATAGAATGAAAAGGGATGGTAGTCCGTATGTTTTTTCTCTTTTTCCTTTTTCTATTTTTTTCTCTTTTTCTTGATTTTTTTTTTCTCTTGCATACACTCTTACCCTACCATCCAAAATAATACATCATAGGGAATTGAGCATTCCCCTTACACTTGAATCTTTACATACTTTACAATTAACTAATCTAATGACTCGAATTAAGAAAATCAAAACACTTGGAGCACTTTTAAGATTAACGCACATATGGGGGTAATATATGTTGCTCTTCCCTATTACTCCATAAGATAAGTACTTACCCATGAGTCCCAATCGTCCCAAAACAATATGTACAAGGATATGACTCGACTTAGCAACCATGTAATCAATTAGATAGTTAACTTAGGGTTTAACAAATAACAATAATGCACTAAAAATGAGCGCATACACGGAAGGCTAAGGCAATTTGGTTGTACATTTAAGTGGGGTGTAACAAATTCTTCCTTTAAGTAAAATGCTTAAAGTTAGAAACGAAAAGATAGGCTCGGAGGGGTGTACTAGGGTATCGTGTACTAAAAATTAGTACAATGCTAAGGGTGTGGGAAAAATTAGTTGACTTAACTAGCCAAGTAATATGACTTAAATGGTAAAGTAATTATGATACGGGTTTAACACAAGGGTGATCCTAATGCCTCTTATCATGTAGTAAATCCTACTACACGAATGTAGTCTCACTAGCGGTCTCGGGATGCATCACTAACGCAAGTTCTAGAATCTAAATGCTACCGGTACACTCATAAGCACTAATTGTAAATGCTTTTCCTATCAAATCTAAAGGCGAACCTCACATATTTGGGTGGAAAATTTTTCTGAATATACGGTTATGTGCTAGTCATACAATCTCCTATCCATGAGACGCTTGCTATGGCTAAAGTTTCACTCCTAAATGTTGTAAAACAATTTAAATTTGGCGCTAAAATTGCACTAACAAGTATTTCTCATAGTTTTATTACACATCTACCATTAAACAAAACAAACTCAAGCGAAAGTGCATATGTAAGGTATCATCTTTTTACCCTCCCCTTACACTTAAGATGAACATTGTCCCCAATGTTCAAGTAAAGAATGTAAAAGTGAAAAAGTAAAGAGAATGAAATCAAATACTCCCCTGATTCGCTCGGTATGGATAATAAGATGGCCAGGTTAAATCTTCCTCCAAGAAAATGAACAATCAAAGCTTCCCTTCCAGAATATAAATCATCTTCTTGTCATACATAACCTGTAAAACCTGACAAAATAGACAAGACAACCTCGCGTAAAATCGGCGGCATCCTATATAAGTTACTAAATCCTAGAAAACAAGATAAGATATAATGCTTGTGGAATGAAGTTTGCAGATCTCCTGGAGATTATAAAACTTAATAATTCACAAAAACCATAAGACTCCGTTAGAAAAACAAAACCGGTAAAATTTCCAGATTTTTACACCTGACGCCGTCAAGAGTAAACTCCTGACGCCGTCAGAATTGACCTGCAGAAATTCTTATGTTAAGTTTCTGGAAAATTTCTGGAAAAACTTGGTCCTACTTCCTGGAAAATCCTGCAAAACTTCATTATGACTCAATACAAGCATTTGAATCTAACAAATACGAATATACATGTTCATTTAATATTGTGGAGAATCATGATCGGTTTGTTTCTTAAAAACATATTTGGGGTTTCCCCTTACACTTATCTTTTGCAAAAATACCTTTAGGTGGAGTTAAGACTAGGCTAAACAACAAAGTAAAGTATTTCCACTATTTAGTTTAGAAACATGATCTACCAACAATAAAAATAAAGCATGCATACGGAAACAAATAACAAACAAACAAATAAAATCACACAAAACATGGGTTGCCTCCCAAGAAGCGCTTTTCTTTATTTAGGAGTCTTGTAGCTAGACTCAAGGTCATGGGTTACTACGTGATACGGGTGAGTTCCTCGTTGAGGACATCTTTGGGATCAAACTTAGGTTTCAACTTCCTATCGGTTTCCTTAGTATGGTATGACCTTTCAAACTTTTCTCCATCCGGATCATACAAAGTCATTCTCATATGCCATGATCCGTCACCTTCTTTAGGTAGCTTGTCCCACCTCCATTTACACTTGTCTTCCTCTCTTTTCCATTTATTCCTTTCTATGTTGATGGGCATTACACTTAATAACTCAATCATCTTCCTAAAGACTAAGGGGTCCTCAAAGGGGTCTAGCTCTTCATCTCTAGCTATGAGTTGTTCTACTGAATGTGTCTTTTCAACAAAATCTTTTTCTAGATAGAATGGGCATTGAGGTCCTATAAAGTTCCTTTCCATCCAAGGTCCATATCTAGACGGTATCCTATTCATCTCTACCCAATGCGGTGTCGGTTCATCATCACAATCATAACTATGCTTCTTTACATCGTACACCGACCAAGTATCGCCTTTACCTACCGTTATCTTGGATTCCTTGCAATCTATCATGGCACTAGCGGTTGCTAAAAATCCTCTTCCTACCAATAATGGGCATGTAGTGTCACTAACCATGTCTAGGACGTGAAAATCCGCTAATATAGTTAACTTTCCTACGTGAACAACTACATCCTTAATCATTCCAACCGGGTGGGCAATACTCCCATCCGCTAGCCCTATCAATACCTCCGTTTCCTCTAACTTTCCTAGCTTAAGAGCGGTGAATAAGGATAAGGGAATCAAGTTGAGGCTTGACCCTAAATCGGCTAGTGTGTCGAAAGCTTCGGATTTTCCTATCTTACAAGGCAAAACAAATATACCCGGATCATCAAGCTTTTTAGGCAACTTGTTTTGAACGAAGGCGGTCCCATTTTTACCTAGCTTACACTTCTCATATTTTTCTAGGAGGGCACTATAGTAAGGAGCACGCGCTAAGACATCAATGACGGGGTGTTCAAGGTGAAGTTCTTTGAATTCATCGTCAAGGTCTTGCGTAAGAGGTGTTTCAACTATGCTTTTGACCGGCTCTATAGTGGGTGTTTTATTTGATTGGTCCTTTTGGAGAACTTGGTTTTGTTTTAAACACGTGCTCGTTGATTTAACCGAGTAGTATTGTGGACACGAAGTGGGTGACGAAACTGAGGATATGGAATTAACGGTTAGTTTCGGATTCTTGACCGTGTCGCTTGGGAGTGCTCCCATTTCTCGGTCATTGAGAACTTTCAACAATGCATCAATTCTAGTGGTCATCTCGCTTTGCTTTTGTTTGAAATCGGCTTCAAACTTAGATATGCGAGCTTCTTGAGATGCCATGAACTTTGACATCAATCCTTCAAGATTGTTGGTACTACCATAGTTGTTAGAAGGATTGTTGTTGAAAGTACGGTTGGATGGTGGACCGTTTGGTTGGTAACGATTAGGCGGATTGGAAGAATTGGGTTGATTTTGTTTCCACCTAAGGTTTGGGTGATTTTTCCAAGAGGGGTTGTATGAATCACCGTAAGTGTCTAGCTCGGGCTTGAAAGTGTACCACTGATGAGTGCTTATTCACTCATCCTTTTTAGGCCTTATTTCAGACCAAAAACACAAAATACTAACCAAAAATGCCAAGAGAATGCATGTTTTTGTATTTGTGTATGTGCAGGTACGGATATGAGAAAAATGAACAAAAACAAAGCAAAACCGACAAAAATGAGCACGAGATTGGAAAAAGGTCAAAAGCCGGAGCCGGGGAAGCAAAACGATCAAAGAAAAGCTCATTTCATCATTAGAAGTCCTCAGAGATTCATCAAAGTTTCATATTTGGTCCTTGGATAAAGTTTGAGACATTGGCAAATTTAGCCCCTGCACTTTCAGGAATTTACATTAATGGTCCTTGGAAATAATATCCGAAGAAAAGTCAAACTTGGTCCTTTATAAATCGAAGAATGACAATTTATGCCCTTGGATTGCATTTATTAAGAATGGCAGTTTGAGTCCTTGCAGTTTCGGATGTTACATAAATGGTCCTTGGAATTTTAACCTATACTAAACTTACAATTTTACTAAACCCTTTAAACAAACCGGATCCACAAATCCTTCCAACAAAACCCAAACATTCCCACAAGCCCAAGAAACCAACAGCCCATCTCCCTAACTATTATTACCCGATCCAAATTACACCCCGGTCAAACCCACATATACCCAGTCAACCCAAAAAGATAATAAAAACATCCCAATTCATTTATCCCGCCCCCCAAATCATTATTTACCCAGAAAAAGAACACTGTAGTAAGAACCCTAATCTTACCGTACCTCCAATTACCCTCGTATCCTAATTATTACCCAATAATTAAATGTTCTAGAAGGAGCAGGGAATGACAGAAGCATGTCAGGACACGTAGACCAGTAAGATTACACACGGAGGATACATTTAATCACATCAATCAATCATACGGTGGAAAATGAAACTTAGGGACCAAGGATTAATCAAGGGACGAAATTGGACTCAAAGAAACACAAGGTGGCATGGATCAGTGACCTGGCAATCCAGAAGCATCTCCCAAGCTCCCCTCAGCTCCTATATATACCCCCCCCCCCCCTCCTTCATATTGTGGTGTAGGTTTTTTATTGTTTTAGCTGTCAATTTTAAATTTTCATTGTAATATTTCTTTTAAAAAGCATTGTACTGATTTCCTATTGATTAATATAATTCAAGTTTTCTCTCAGCTTATTGTCTCTTTACTCTTATTATTATTGCTTATTATAACTGCTTTTTAGTTTTGAATTAATACCAGTCAAATTACTGTTCAATTTAGTCTTTGTTAATCAAATATATATATATATATATATATATATATATATATATATATATATATATATATATATATATATATATATATATATATATATATATATATATATATTCAGTATTAACTTTAACTTAGTTTAAATCTAGTTTTATTATAATTGTTTTACTGTTTTTATAAGTTCATATAAATTGTAATTACTGTTTTATCAAAATTTTACAAGTAATACAAATAGTCAAACTCTGGTCAACGTTTGAGCTTATTGTGATAAGCTAAGCTTATATTGGAGTAAAGGCAGCCAAAGGAGGTCCACTTGGCCTGTCAAAAGACAGGCAAGCATAGTGAACCCCCTCTGTTTGAGCTGAGGGGGTATTGGCTTTGTAAGTCCCATTCAATTCCAATTATGTCTTATTTTTAGCTTATTGGTAGTTTAGCTGATTTGTGTACTGTTGTTTGTTTAGTTAATATTGGATAATATTTGTTGCTTAGTTAAATTTGATAGAGTTGTGATTTGAATTTCTTCTGTTTCATTGTTTCATGCTATTTGCATCTGTCAAACTTGTGGATCTTTTGTCTGATTATAGTTGCATCTTAGATCTGTGTTTTTGGGAGTTGTTTGTATAATTGAATCATATTTGGATTTGAATTGGAGGCTGGGATTTGATTTGGATTGGATTTGAGCAACATTTAAGTGGTGACTGTTGCTATTAGAGGGTGTTTGGTTCATTGCATTTGACTGGTGTCACACCCCCAAAATCGGGTTCAGCGGAAGCATACATGTAGCTGGGGTGTAACTCAATTGATAACACAACACTAGTTCAAAAATGGTTTGCACTTGAATCATTTAAAATAAAATAGTTAAATCAAATTGTTGAATTTACATCGTTAAAAGTAATGCGGAAGTAGGCCCTTAAAGTAGTTTAAAACGGTCCCCAAATGATTAAATCAGAGTCTTCTATGACCATGCCATGCCCTGCCCTGCCAAATCCTCATGTAGCGTGCCATAGCATAAAACCTGAAAATACATGCTAAAGTGTCAACACGAGGTTGGTGAGTTCATAGAATTTGTTTAACAAATAAAGTTTATAGAAAAATGATCACACAGCAAAGGCATCGTAAATCCACTCAGTTACAAGTCCCGCCATAAGAGACTTGTAACCTGTGTGTTCACAACCCACTGCTAAAATAGTTTAAGTCTAGTAGTCAAACACCCGTGGTCAATAATAAGTCAAGGCCGCTCCGAACAAGGGAGACTTTATAACGTTGCTCCGAACAAGGGAGACTTTAAGTCACTCCACCACCTAGGCGAGATTTATTAGTCACTTTACCGACTTGGCAAAGATTTATTAGTCACTCCACCATGGCGAGATTTATTAAGGATGCTCTGAACATGAGAGACTTTTTAACGTTGCTCCGAACATGGGAGACTTTAAGTCTTAGAACATACAGTATAATAAGTCCAAAAGTTCAAGTCAATTTCAAAAGGTCAAAACAAGTAAAATAGTTCCAAACAAGTTATAAGGTCAATGAGTTCATAATAGTTCAAGGTTCAAAACAATGTTCAAAGAGTCAAGTAATAGTTCAAGTAAAAACGAGCATGTATTCTCCCCCAAAAGTTGACAAAACAATTTAAAAGAGTAGGGGCTATGACTCACCTGATGCAACAGCTACGATGACAAAAGTGGTTACACAGAAATGAGGTTCGATCTCTAACCGCAACCTAATATGAATGATGCATGATCTCGTTAAGATCACCAAATGATGTTTATGAATGTCCATGCTCATGTTTCTATACCACTCTACTCTTTGGAAAAACACTTGTATTGTCAAAAATATATAATCCAAGAATTTGGAAAAATATTGCTATTAGAAAATATAAATGGCTAGTTATAATATATATATATAACGTAAGTTCTCATGTTGACGTTGAAATACTCGGGTTGTAATCCTTGAAATGATGAAAACATACTCGTAATAACTAATACTACGTTAGTTATAAAGCTCGGTACTTGATATTATGTTTAGCTTAAAAATGCACTTCGTAGTTTTTGCGCCAAAATATATAAAAGCTGTCAAATAGAAAATGGTTTTAGCCGATATTCAAACGAGTATATCTTTGTCGTTACTTGTCCGTTTTACTTGTTCTTTATATCCACGGTTTCGTCTTAGTATGTAGTAATATATTTTGGAAAGCTCGGCTTCTCCGGGTTAAGTCTAAAGTCTCTTTTTGACCGACGAAAAACGTCCAACAGCAACTATTTTCAGAAAAATACTTTTCGTCAACAATCTTGCAAAAATCATAACTTCTTCGTTATAAGCTCTTTTTAATCCGTTCTTTCGCCTACGGATTCGTTTTTGAATGTATTTTCTAAAAATTTTGCCAAAGTTTCCTTGGTGTTTACTGATTTTCCAGATTTTTACAAAACGGGACAGCATGTCTAAAATAGGTTCCAAATCAAGTTTCCAAGGTTAAAAACCAATTTCTACCATCACCAAACCTCTTGTAATCACCACATGACTAATCTAATCCTACCATACACCTTCTTAGGGTGCCATGGACTCCTAACCAAGTTATTAGAGCAAGGGGATTCATAACTAAAAAGTTAGGGTTTGTATGTTTCATTTTTGACAAAATAAGTGGTGGTATAGCTAGTTGTACATGGTTTTTAGCATGGAACTCATGCAATACAAGTAAATATAAGATGATCCATGAAAAAATAAAGTTGAAAACTTACTTGATAAAATGAGATGATTATAGGATGATTATGCTTGATGTTCTTGTGTTTTTGTTGCTTGATTCTTGATTAGGCATGTATAATGAACAAGTTTGTAGCTTTAACTTTTCAAAAACCATGGATGGATCATGGTGTTGGGTTTTGGTCGTGGGTTTGAGGAAGAACAAGGAGAAAGATGAACTTTGTTCTTTCTAAAAAGCATGGATAATGATTCTTGATTTTGATTTAGTAAAGTTATAATAGGTTTATTTGTTAAATAATGGTAAGTTAATGCTAGGGGTTAAAAATGGGGCACATGCAGAATTTAGGAAGAGGATGTAGAAAATTTGAGTATTATCTAGTCCACGGAGTCGGTTTTGGTTCCGTTAATCGCAAACCGTAAACTGTTAAGTCGCGAAACGTAAATTCGGGCATCGTAAAAATATGAAATATGAAATAATGACTAAACTTGTCAAAATTAAGTTATAAAAATGTTAAAATTATGTTGGGTACATTTACTGAGTGATCGGGTGATTATTGTTTAGTTTTCACGAAAACCGTCGTTATATTCATACGCGTACGTTATAAATAAAATAAATTTCCAAAATACTGGGTAACTGAATGTTATAACTTTTATGATGTTAAAATGGATTTAAAAATATGTCGGGACCATTGTGGGAATATTTAGATATATTCGTCGTGTATAAACCGGGTGTTAACGTTTACTATAATTACTTATACGTAAAAACGTTAAATGTTCTAAATATAGTAATTTGAAAATCCTGAGAGTGGTATAACATGAAAATGCTGTTATGATGATATGCAGACTGTCTCTAGTCCGTATGCAGTGTCCTTAGCACTAATGAAATGAATTCGCACCTAAACCAATCCGGTTACGCGAATTTGAATACCCGTAAACTAAATTTACGATGAAATGAGTAATGCAAGTGAATGATGAAAACTTTTCCGGAAATGAATAGTGTTTCGTGAATAGTAAATTTCCCAAAAGTTTCTCAGAATATCAAAATGACCTCGAAAATGATGAATAGTAAAACGATGAATAGTGTTTTAATGAATAGTGATTTATGAATAGTGTTTTTCCAAAGTTCGGGAAAAGACCTAAAATGACCTGAAATCGTGAGTTGTGACAGTCTTCCCCTCTAAAAGGAACTTCGTCCCGAAGTTCAGTTTATGTTGGTCTATGAAAACATATTGGTGAAAAGGTGATGAAAAGTATGAATGTTCTGACAATGAGGGTATACACACATGCATGAAACATTTAGAAAATGAGTAAAGGATTCAATCCAGACAGAATTTTATTATAACCATTCTCAGTGTTGCAAAATTCATTTATGAGTCGGATATAGGTAGTCAGCCTATGTCCCACTATCCCGGGTTGAATATAGGTGACTAGTCTATATTCCACCGAGGTTCCATGAATTTTGAAATACTCAGCTCAGTTATACTAATACTATGTCCTTCACAAATACCAAGACGTTCTGAAAGACTAAGGCAAGTGACCAAAACTCGAGGTCAAATGATGAAACTATGCAAGGAAAAACATAATGCGGTGACATATATGATACGTGAACATGCTTATATGAAAAACAATTATAGTAATCAACTATAATAAATGAATATAATATATATCAGATAATGAGACACAAATCTCATCACCTATGTCAGCAACTAACCACAAATGAGGCTTCAGCTTGGCAGGCAGGCACGTGACAGTCATAGGGTTAAGTTTTCTTGAAAGTAGCTATAGTCTAGGTTTTAAAAAAAACACTTAGTTCGCTATAGCCAAAGCTCTGATGCCAATCTGTCACACCCCCAAAATCGGGTTCAGCGGAAGCATACATGTAGCTGGGGTGTAACTCAATTGATAACACAACACTAGTTCAAAAATGGTTTGCACTTGAATCATTTAAAATAAAATAGTTAAATCAAATTGTTGAATTTACATCGTTAAAAGTAATGCGGAAGTAGGCCCTTAAAGTAGTTTAAAACGGTCCCCAAATGATTAAATCAGAGTCTTCTATGACCATGCCATGCCCTGCCCTGCCAAATCCTCATGTAGCGTGCCATAGCATAAAACCTGAAAATACATGCTAAAGTGTCAACACGAGGTTGGTGAGTTCATAGAATTTGTTTAACAAATAAAGTTTATAGAAAAATGATCACACAGCAAAGGCATCGTAAATCCACTCAGTTACAAGTCCCGCCATAAGAGACTTGTAACCTGTGTGTTCACAACCCACTGCTAAAATAGTTTAAGTCTAGTAGTCAAACACCCGTGGTCAATAATAAGTCAAGGCCGCTCCGAACAAGGGAGACTTTATAACGTTGCTCCGAACAAGGGAGACTTTAAGTCACTCCACCACCTAGGCGAGATTTATTAGTCACTTTACCGACTTGGCAAAGATTTATTAGTCACTCCACCATGGCGAGATTTATTAAGGATGCTCTGAACATGAGAGACTTTTTAACGTTGCTCCGAACATGGGAGACTTTAAGTCTTAGAACATACAGTATAATAAGTCCAAAAGTTCAAGTCAATTTCAAAAGGTCAAAACAAGTAAAATAGTTCCAAACAAGTTATAAGGTCAATGAGTTCATAATAGTTCAAGGTTCAAAACAATGTTCAAAGAGTCAAGTAATAGTTCAAGTAAAAACGAGCATGTATTCTCCCCCAAAAGTTGACAAAACAATTTAAAAGAGTAGGGGCTATGACTCACCTGATGCAACAGCTACGATGACAAAAGTGGTTACACAGAAATGAGGTTCGATCTCTAACCGCAACCTAATATGAATGATGCATGATCTCGTTAAGATCACCAAATGATGTTTATGAATGTCCATGCTCATGTTTCTATACCACTCTACTCTTTGGAAAAACACTTGTATTGTCAAAAATATATAATCCAAGAATTTGGAAAAATATTGCTATTAGAAAATATAAATGGCTAGTTATAATATATATATATAACGTAAGTTCTCATGTTGACGTTGAAATACTCGGGTTGTAATCCTTGAAATGATGAAAACATACTCGTAATAACTAATACTACGTTAGTTATAAAGCTCGGTACTTGATATTATGTTTAGCTTAAAAATGCACTTCGTAGTTTTTGCGCCAAAATATATAAAAGCTGTCAAATAGAAAATGGTTTTAGCCGATATTCAAACGAGTATATCTTTGTCGTTACTTGTCCGTTTTACTTGTTCTTTATATCCACGGTTTCGTCTTAGTATGTAGTAATATATTTTGGAAAGCTCGGCTTCTCCGGGTTAAGTCTAAAGTCTCTTTTTGACCGACGAAAAACGTCCAACAGCAACTATTTTCAGAAAAATACTTTTCGTCAACAATCTTGCAAAAATCATAACTTCTTCGTTATAAGCTCTTTTTAATCCGTTCTTTCGCCTACGGATTCGTTTTTGAATGTATTTTCTAAAAATTTTGCCAAAGTTTCCTTGGTGTTTACTGATTTTCCAGATTTTTACAAAACGGGACAGCATGTCTAAAATAGGTTCCAAATCAAGTTTCCAAGGTTAAAAACCAATTTCTACCATCACCAAACCTCTTGTAATCACCACATGACTAATCTAATCCTACCATACACCTTCTTAGGGTGCCATGGACTCCTAACCAAGTTATTAGAGCAAGGGGATTCATAACTAAAAAGTTAGGGTTTGTATGTTTCATTTTTGACAAAATAAGTGGTGGTATAGCTAGTTGTACATGGTTTTTAGCATGGAACTCATGCAATACAAGTAAATATAAGATGATCCATGAAAAAATAAAGTTGAAAACTTACTTGATAAAATGAGATGATTATAGGATGATTATGCTTGATGTTCTTGTGTTTTTGTTGCTTGATTCTTGATTAGGCATGTATAATGAACAAGTTTGTAGCTTTAACTTTTCAAAAACCATGGATGGATCATGGTGTTGGGTTTTGGTCGTGGGTTTGAGGAAGAACAAGGAGAAAGATGAACTTTGTTCTTTCTAAAAAGCATGGATAATGATTCTTGATTTTGATTTAGTAAAGTTATAATAGGTTTATTTGTTAAATAATGGTAAGTTAATGCTAGGGGTTAAAAATGGGGCACATGCAGAATTTAGGAAGAGGATGTAGAAAATTTGAGTATTATCTAGTCCACGGAGTCGGTTTTGGTTCCGTTAATCGCAAACCGTAAACTGTTAAGTCGCGAAACGTAAATTCGGGCATCGTAAAAATATGAAATATGAAATAATGACTAAACTTGTCAAAATTAAGTTATAAAAATGTTAAAATTATGTTGGGTACATTTACTGAGTGATCGGGTGATTATTGTTTAGTTTTCACGAAAACCGTCGTTATATTCATACGCGTACGTTATAAATAAAATAAATTTCCAAAATACTGGGTAACTGAATGTTATAACTTTTATGATGTTAAAATGGATTTAAAAATATGTCGGGACCATTGTGGGAATATTTAGATATATTCGTCGTGTATAAACCGGGTGTTAACGTTTACTATAATTACTTATACGTAAAAACGTTAAATGTTCTAAATATAGTAATTTGAAAATCCTGAGAGTGGTATAACATGAAAATGCTGTTATGATGATATGCAGACTGTCTCTAGTCCGTATGCAGTGTCCTTAGCACTAATGAAATGAATTCGCACCTAAACCAATCCGGTTACGCGAATTTGAATACCCGTAAACTAAATTTACGATGAAATGAGTAATGCAAGTGAATGATGAAAACTTTTCCGGAAATGAATAGTGTTTCGTGAATAGTAAATTTCCCAAAAGTTTCTCAGAATATCAAAATGACCTCGAAAATGATGAATAGTAAAACGATGAATAGTGTTTTAATGAATAGTGATTTATGAATAGTGTTTTTCCAAAGTTCGGGAAAAGACCTAAAATGACCTGAAATCGTGAGTTGTGACAACTGGTCTCAGAATCATACAGAAGGTTAAAATGGTTTAGTGACATCTCTTAGGTTGCATTAGGTCTTAATCAATAATAAAAATCAGTGGTTATTACTTAAAAGTCAAAAACCTTATTAATCTCAAATTTCTGCATAATCTGCTAGTTAAATAAGATAATATAGCTTTCATTAGTTGCATATTAGTAGTAGTTAGATTTAAGTAGCTGCATAATAGATTATCATAACATTTACAATAAAATTTTAGAAATCAAAATCTATTTGAGTCAATATTTGTGTCAAATCCATAAAGTCAAAACAAAAGTTTAACTCTGATTTGGTAATAATTTTGATAGCTCTTCTAGTGTGCAAATAAGTTTGGAAATACTGTTTGATTGTTGTTTCAAGGAGATTAGCAGTATAGGAATCCATTGCAAAAAGAAATTTAAGTTTTGAAAGTATTTTGCTTATTGAAAAAGCTTTGAGAAGTTGACTGCTTGACTGATAGGTGCCCTGCACACTCAGTTTTTGACCTAGTTCCTAGGCAGATTTGAGGTAGTTAATTGGTTCTCAAGTCATTTCTCTGGGTTGATTTGTGTTCTCTGGTAGTCAGTGAATAAATTGCACCCAATAGTTTCATCTTAATTGCTTTTTGGCTTAGCTTATTGGACTCATCAAAGTGGGTGGTTGACACAAAATCTGTTTTTCAAGTTAAGGCTGCAATTGCTTCTCAGTGATATTTCTCTGTGTTTGATTGTTCATTCAAGTTTTATATTGCTGGTAGTACCTATTTCAGTTGGTGTTAGGCTTATTGCTTATCAGTTTATGCTCATTGCTTATCCATATAGCTTATTTGATCTAATTGTGCCTCAACTTGTGCTACTGAGTGATTTATGGTCTCAATTCTGTTCCAACAAGTTTGTTTTAGTCTAAAATTCATTGGGTCAAAGTTGGGTACTGATTGGTCAAGTCAGCTTATTAATAAGCCCTTTTCAATAAGCTGTTTTAGCTCATTCAGCACTTCCAGTACTTATTTTTCAAATTTTCTATTTTTCCTAGATTTTAAATATTATTTTAGATTTTCCCTGAAATTTTCATATTTTCCTGAGCTCATTTACTATTTTTCCTATTTAAATTTCATTTTTAATCATTTTTAATTACTTTTTAATTACTAAAAAATTCAAAAACAAATCAGAAAAACCCCAAAAAAATCCAAAAAAATATTAGAAAATTATATTTAGTTATTTTAGAATTTTAGAAATTTATTTTACATTTTTCTCAATTAATTTGAATTTATTTTGAATTTTTAATTAGTTTTACTACTTTTTAATTTCCAAAAATTCAACAAAAAGCCAAAAAAAAAATAGTTTTTAGTTTTAAAATTACCTTTTAGTTATTTTATAATTTTCAAAATTAAATTTTCATTTTTCTCACCTTATTTGCATTTTCTTTTAATTTTTAATTAGTTAAATTAGTTTTTAATTCATAAAAAATAAATAAAAAGTCAAAAAAATATTTTTCTTTTTCACAAAATTTTCTTTTATCATTTTTACTTTTTGAAAATTATTTCCATGTCCGTAGGAGTAGCATAGCTTAAAAGTCGCGTTTTATTTCGTACGTTAACGTTTATTTTACGTTTTCGATTCTACGTTACGTTTCTAGTTGTTTTACTTGAATTACGTGTTTAGTTGATTATTTGTGCTTCATTTACTATTTCATTAGTGTAATTTCATCTAAATCATTTTTTACCACTTTCACGACACGTTTCACGAATCGGGAATACGAAATTCCATTCACACCTTCACACAGACTACGACCTCGGGTTATCCGTATTTCCTTGCGGATCTCTTGAGTAATACTATACTATATATAACTTTGATTTTAAACCAATCAAAAATTTGGCGCCGCTGCCGGGGAAGGTTGAAGTGAATTTTTCGTTTTCGTTTATCGAAATTGTGTTTTGAAACCTTCCTTGTATATATTTTCTATAAAAACCAAAAAAAAATTTTGAAAAATCAAAAACACTTTTCCTAAAGTGTTTTCAAAAACACCAAAAAAAATAATAAAGTTACAGCATCGACTCGACCGAAAGGAAGGGCGTTGTAAACCAAAAAAAAAAAGTCTCCCAATATA
The DNA here is from genome assembly GCA_030686995.1 of Artemisia argyi. Lineage (NCBI taxonomy): Eukaryota > Viridiplantae > Streptophyta > Magnoliopsida > Asterales > Asteraceae > Artemisia > Artemisia argyi. The sequence continues at coordinate 55,661,016 of CM060708.1, read as the reverse complement.
ATTACGCGTGAAATTAATTTCTAATCAGATTACTTTGGATTCTACAACCGAATAAGTGGAAAATACGGATAGCTTTGACATTAAATTGCAAGCTGAAGAGAGATCCATTCTTCTCTCCCGTTCCGTCACGAGTAGGTTTAAAGGAAACGGTTTACGATTAACGTAACGTTTGAAAAAGAGAAAAAACAAAAGTATAAGTTTTTGAATTTTGCTTTATAAAAACAAAAATACAAAAAGATTTTCCTTTTCAAATTTGATTTTCCTTTTATTTTTCAAAATTTGAGTTTTTGTGGTGTATGAACACCCGTTCATCTTCTAAACGTCTTATTTCTCCATTATCAAACCCCGAGAGTTTCATACGTCACACACACAAAGTTCGTTTCCCTAACATTACGGAAATGGAACAAAACAACCACAACAATCAACACCCTCCGGTGGGTGTTGTTCAAAATGCACCACCGAACGATGGAGGAGCTGTGTCAACCGACAATGCACGGTAGAGGCGGTCCGATTGCCCCTCTCAATATTGAGGCTACGGATTTTGGACTTAAGCACCATATGATTCAACAAGTCCAGAATTCATGCCAATTTCACGGATTACCGGGTGACGATGCAAACAAGCATCTCGACAAATTTTTAACCGTCACCCAAAGTATGAAACAACATGGGGTCTCCGATGACGCCCTTCGTCTTTCTCTCTTCCCCTATTCTCTTACACATCATGCCACCGCTTGGTTTGATCGTCTTCCCAAGAACTCGATTCATACCTTCGAAGAAATGGTATCGAAGTTCTTGGCGAAATATTTTCCACCATCGATGGTGACGAAACTTCGAAACGATATTAGCAATTTCCGTCAGCTTCCCGACGAATCTTTATTCGAAGCTTGGGAATGCTATAAGCTTGCTATTGATCGGTGTCCAAACCATAACATGCTTCTTGTTACGATAATTGATACGTTTTACAATGGTTTGACTTTGCGACATCGGGACACGATCAATGCAGCTGCTGGTGGAACTTTTATGAAACGACGTCCTGAAGATTGCTACGAACTTATTGATAATATGACTGCTCATTACAATTACTGGGATTCCTCTGCTGAGAGGAATGAGTCAAGAACAACCGTTACTCACAATTCTTCTACGTCTAATTCTGAAATAGCCGCAATTACTAAAAAATTCGATGATTTGTCGACTGCTGTTTTACGAATTCACCAAACGTCTCAGAATCAAAATCAAGTCAAAAACCATCAAGTTAATATGGTCAAGAATGTTTGTGAGACTTGTGGTGGTCCTCATTCGTATTTTGAGTGCCCAGCCACCGGTGGCTACACTCACGAGAATGTGTATGCTACTTCGGGAACCTACAATATGGGCGGTAACGGATACCAACCACAGGGTGACCGAAATCTTCTTAGCTACCGTTCGAACCATTATGTTGGACCACCCGGTTTCAATCAACCGACTCAAGTTAATCAAGTCAATCAAGTTAATCAAAATGTGCAAAACCGAAATCATCAATTCAATCACAATGCTAATCAAAATCGGATGAATAATGGTTTTCAGAATCAAAATCATGGTTTTCAAAATCAAAATCGGGGAAGTTATAATCAAGGCCCGAATCAAGGGAATTTTCATGGAAATTTTCAAAATGCTAATCATGGGGATTATAATCAGAATTTTCAGAATCAAGGTTTCAATAACAACAATCGTGGTCAAAATTTTCAAAATCTAGTTGTGAATCAGTCGTCTTCGGATGAATTACTCAAGCAGTTTATGAAAGGTCAAGAGGAAATGAATAAAATGTTGATTAATCAAATGTCTGAATTGAAGAAGTCTTTAAATGATCGACCCTCGGGTTCGGGTACTCTTCCAAGCAACACGATCGCTAACCCGAGGGGCGATGCTAAGGCGATCACGACTAGGAGTGGTGTTATAATCGATGGACCAACGGCTCCGACTACCCCTTCTTCTTCGTCTCCTAAGGTAGTCGTCCATGAAACCGAGGCGACAATGGATACGGAAATTCCTATTAATAATGGAAGGACCGAGAACATCCAACCTCCGGTGGTCCCAACGTCCAAAGGAAAAGATAAAGTTGTTAACGAAACAGAGAAAGAAACTCCCGTCAAAACAAATTTGCCTTATCCGTCACGTTTAAACGAACAAAAGCTCCGTGAGAAAGATAAAAACTAAATGGAAAAGTTTTATCAGATTTTTCAAGAATTACACTTTGACATAAGTCTCGCGGATGCTATACTTTTAATGCCTAAATTTGCTTCTATGCTAAAAGGTCTTTTAAATAATAAGGAAAAATTGTTTGAAATATCACGAACCCAGATGAATGAAAATTGCTCGGCGGTTATCCTCAAAAAGCTTCCCGAAAAGCTCGAAGACCCCGAACGATTTCTCATTCCATGTAATTTTCCTGGGATGGTTCAATGCTTCGCCTTGGCCGATCTTGGCGCTAGCATTAACCGATTGCCGTTATCTATTTGGAAAAAGTTGTCTTTACCCGAATTAACTCCGACTTGCATGACCCTCGAGCTAGCCGACCGAACTACTTCCCGCCCGATGGGAATAGCCGAGGATGTCTTCGTTAATGTGGGAAAATTCCATTTCCCTGCCGATTTTGTCGTTGTTGATTTTGATGCTGATCCGCAGGTACCTCTCATTCTCGGGAGAGGTTTCCTAAGGACTGGCCGTGCTTTGATTGATGTTTTCGATGAAGAAATTACCCTACGCGTTGGTACCGAAGCCGTAACTTTTAACTTGGATCAAACCGCGAGGTACTCCTCCGAGTCTGACAAATATTCCGTTAACCGAGTCGAAGTTATCGACAAAGTTACGGAGGAGTACGCTCAAGAGTTACTTGGTTTTACCGAACATGCTTCGAGTGGCAATCCCACTCATTCTTCTGAACCGATAATTTCAAATCCTTCCCCTTCCCTTACTCCGTTTGAGGGAAGTGATTTCATCTTGGAAGAGATCGAGGCCTTTCTTGCTAATGATTCGATTTCACCGGAAATTGATCAATCTGATTGTGACCCGGAGGGGGATGTACTTTTGATTGAGAAATTGTTAAATGAAGATCCCAACCCGTCCCTCCCTCCGCTTGACCTTAAAATGGCCGACGTTAAAGAAGTTAAGCCGTCTACTGAGAATCCTCCAGAGCCCGAGCTCAAGGATTTACCTCCTCATCTCGAATACGCATTTTTGGAAGGAACCGACAAACTTCCTGTCATTATTTCTAAAGATCTTAAAGATGAGGAGAAGAAACGTCTCTTAGATGTGCTCAGGAAGCATAAGAGTGCCATCGCTTGGCAAATTTCTGATATTAAGGGTATCGACCCTCGTTTTTGCACGCATAAGATCTTACTTGAAGACAATTACAAGCCGTCCGTTCAGCAACAACGACGGGTTAACCCGAAAATTCATGAGGTTATCAAAAAGGAAGTTATCAAACTCCTGGATGCCGGAATGATTTATCCAATCTCGGATAGCTCTTGGGTTAGCCCGGTCCACTGCGTACCGAAGAAAGGTGGAATGACCGTCGTTACAAATGAAGATAATGAATTGATTTCGACACGTCTTGTTACCGGATGGAGAGTTTGTATTGATTATCGTAAATTGAATGATGCGACTCGTAAGGGCCATTTCCCACTTCCATTTATGGATCAAATGCTAGAACGCCTAGCGGGAAATGAGTTCTATTGTTTTCTTGATGGATTTTCCGGCTATTTTCAAATACCTATTGACCCTCCGGACCAGGAAAAGACTACGTTTACTTGCCCTTATGGTACGTTTGCCTATCGTCGTATGCCTTTCGGCTTATGCAATGCTTCAGGCACGTTCCAAAGGTGTATGATGTCGATATTTTCGGATATGATCGAGAAAACCATGGAAGTTTTCATGGATGATTTCTCGGTTTATGGAGATTCTTTCACTTCGTGTCTTTCCCATTTAGAAAATATGCTGAAACGGTGTGAAGACACCAACTTGGTTCTAAATTGGGAGAAATGCCATTTCATGGTCAAAGAGGGCATTGTCCTCGGCCATAAGATATCAAAATCCGGGATTGAGGTCGATAGAGCTAAAGTCGACGTGATTGCAAAATTACCTCATCCCACAACCGTTAAAGGAATTAGAAGTTTTCTCGGTCATGCCGGCTTTTACCGACGTTTCATTCAAGACTTTTCTAAGATAGCCCGGCCTTTGACCCACTTGCTTGAAAAAGATGCTCCGTTTATCTTCTCAAATGAATGCATCGACGCATTTAATATTCTTAAAAAGAAGTTAACGGAGGCTCCCATCTTAGTTGCCCCCGATTGGGACTTGCCCTTCGAGCTAATGTGCGATGCTAGCGATTATGCCATTGGCGCAGTCCTGGGGCAACGCAAGTCTAAGCATTTTCAGCCGATACACTATGCCAGTAAAACAATGACCGACGCTCAATACCATTATACGGCTACTGAGAAAGAGATGTTAGCCGTCATTTACGCTTTTGAAAAGTTTCGACCTTATTTGCTTTTATAGAAATGCATAGTGTATACTGATCATTCGGCTCTTAAGTACCTTATGGCAAAGCAAGATGCTAAGCCACGATTAATGCGGTGGGTTCTTCTCCTTCAAGAATTCAATGTTGAAATTCGAGATAAAAAGGGAGCTGAGAACCTTGCTGCTGATCACCTGTCACGTTTAGAGAATCCCCACCAAAGTGTTTTCGAGAAAAAGGAGCTTAACGAAGCTTTTCCTCTCGAGACACTGGGGAGTCTATCACATTGTGATTCTAGTACCCCATGGTTCGCCGACTTTGCGAATTACCATGCGGGGAATTTTATCTGGAAAGGGATGTCGTTCCAGCAGAAGAAAACATTCTTCAAAGATGTTAAGCATTATTTCTGGGACGACCCCTACTTGTTTAAGATATGTGCGGATCAAGTGATCCGGCGGTGCGTTCACGGCAAAGAACCCGCTGAAATTCTTATGGCATGCCACAATGGACCCACGGGGGGACATCATGGTGCCAACTTCACCACTAAGAAAGTTTTTGATTTCGGCTTCTACTGGCCGACGATTTACCGGGATGCTCATGAGTTGGTTAAATCATGTAATTCTTGCCAGCGTCAAGGAAAAATTTCTCAGAAGGACGAGATGCCTCAAAATGCTATCCAAGTCTGTGAAATTTTTGACGTCTGGGGTATCGATTTCATGGGTCCATTCCCGTCTTCTCGTGGTAACAAATATATACTCGTGGCCGTCGATTACTTGTCTAAATGGGTCGAAGCGAAGGCGCTACCCACAAATGACGCCCGAGTTGTAGTGAAATTTCTTAAAAATCTCTTCGCCTGATTTGGTGCACCTCGTGCTATTATAAGCGATCGTGGGACCCATTTCTGTAACGACCAATTCGCTAAAGTTATGCTCAAATATGGTGTCACACATCGTCTTTCTACGGCATATCATCCACAGACGAGTGGTCAAGTTGAGGTTTCCAATCGTGGCTTGAAACGTATTTTAGAAAGGACCGTAGGTGAACATCGTGTTTCATGGGCCGATAAGTTAGATGATGCACTTTGGGCCTTCCGTACAGCTTACAAAACACCCATTGGGTGCACTCCTTACAAGCTGGTTTACGGGAAGGCCTGCCATTTGCCCTTTGAACTTGAGCACAAGGCCTACTGGGCCTTGAAACATGCTAATTTTGACCTTCAAACCGCGGGTGATCACCGAAGAGTTCAATTGAATGAATTAGTCGAGCTTCGTGATCAGGCCTATGAGAATTCTTTGATCTACAAAGAGAAGACAAAGAGGATTCATGATGCTAAAATTAAAGATCGCATCTTCAATATTGGTGACCGAGTCCTTCTTTTCAATTCTCGGTTAAAGATTTTCTCGGGCAAACTAAAAACCCGTTGGTCTGGACCATTCACCATTACCCAAGTATTTCCTTATGGAACCGTTGAACTTGCTCAACCTAATGGTCCCAATTTTAAGGTGAATGGTCATCGTGTTAAACATTACTTCGGAGGGGACATACCACCCATGGTTGTCCCGGATCTCCAGACTTTCCCCAAGGACGATTAAATTCGGGGATCGAGTCAAGCTCATGTGACTCGGTGAACAAAAACAAGCGCTTCGTGGGAGGCACCCCATGCTTATCCAATTTCATTTTCTTAATTTTCTATTTTCTTTAAATAACGTGACGTGAGGGTGGCGACCCTTTCCAAACTCGTGTTTTCGTGGTTGTTTATGAATGTTCAGGAATTTCCCCGAAGTTTGAGGACTCTCGTGCTCGTGGTTTGTCGTTCTCTCCACTCGAGTCTCATTCTTCGCTGCTCTTTCGGAAATTCACCATATCCAAAATCTTATCGACTAACGTTTATCTCTTGGCATACTTAATAAATGGCCTTAGATTTTACGTAGGATTACCTTTACCCTTAAAACATTGAGGACAATGTTTCACTTTAGTCTGGGGGGGTGAATCTTCGATTCGATTTGACCTGTACCATCGTCTGAGCTGTTAACTTACGCAACTCTGTTTTCGGCCAAAAATTTTAATTTTTGTCACCGCTTTATAATCCAAAAAAAAAATGAAAAAAAATTAAAAAATGAAAAAAAAAATATATGATATGAATAATAAGTTTTGACACCTTGTTTTGACTTTCCTACCGGCGAGAGTAGAAATAAATGTTCCGACTTGACCGGGCGTGTTGAGCCCTAGCTTGTTTCCCTTAACCAAAATAATCAAAAGATTATGGCTAAGCATCCGCGGATCTCATTATTTGGGATTTTAAATTTGCGGAGATCGAGGAATGATAGAGTTTATTTAGAAGTTTCGTGCTATACACGGATCGCATTACTGGGATTTAAAAAACCTACGAGAGGTACTTTTGGCCTCCTTGTTCCCATCAGAAACGTCACCAATATATAAATAGATGTGTAGGATTAATTAAGGGTATACGGTTTGGGCAATACTTAGTTTTTTCTCGTTCCCAACAAAATCTCTGCATATGGGGGTTTGGTACACATTGAGGTACTGCCAGTGTTACGGTGAAATAGACTATTGCATCTTGCCGGTTCGCAGCCGATGTTGTGATCTTAGTAAAGGCCGTAGGACTCGGGGTTTGGCATATAGTTATGAATATCGATAATAATAGTCCAAAGCCAAATAAAAAGGCAGAGGAATCCAAAGCTACAAAAAGCAGCGGATAGAAATCCAAAGTCATAATAAAGCTCTTACATCTTGGCGGCTCATAAACCGTTGACTGTAAAAGAATAAAGGACTAAGGACCAAAGTATTATTAAAGTGCTTATGATTATGCAAAAATGCCAAGCTTCGACTCCGGGGGTTTTCCTAATAAAAAGCTTACGTTTCGGGTATCAAACATGGTATGTCTCGGTCGTAAATAAAAACGGGGACCTCCACAAATCGTGTTAAATCAGAGACCTTCAGGTGGACCCGATTTCTGTATGCAGGGGTTTTCGAGGGAAAGTTTGGAAACTACTTAGCGTTCAAATTTTGTGCTCTTATCGGACTAACAAATATCGAAACGAGAAAATATGAAGCAATTCATTTCTCACAAATTAAAATCTTTAGATACAAAACTTAGGACCTGGGGACAAGAGGTAATACACAAGTAACTTTTGTGGGCAGTGTTAGCATCTAACTTCTGATAAACAATGATTTCGATTTTACGCTTAGTTTGGGAGCTTGTGAAAAATCAAGGATGACAATTTTTATCCGAACGGTCTCTTCTATGTGAGAAGTGATTCTACTCGTTGACCCTGAAAGTTATCAACAGATAAGAATTGATAATGAAAGTCAAGGCAAACCGTCACATATATAAATGAAAAAGTACAAAAATAGTAGTTGTAGTTAAATTTGATAGAGTTGTGATTTGAATTTCTTCTGTTTCATTGTTTCATGCTATTTGCATCTGTCAAACTTGTGGATCTGTTGTCTGATTATAGTTGCATCTTAGATCTGTGTTTTTAGGAGTTGTTTGTATAATTGAATCATATTTGGATTTGAATTGGAGGCTGGGATTTGATTTGGATTGGATTTGAGCAACATTTAAGTGGTGACTGTTGCTATTAGAGGGTGTTTGGTTCATTGCATTTGACTAGTCTCAGAATCATACAGAAGGTTAAAATGGTTTAGTGACATCTCTTAGGTTGCATTAGGTCTTAATCAATAATAAAAATCAGTGGTTATTACTTAAAAGTCAAAAACCTTATTAATCTCAAATTTCTGCATAATCTGCTAGTTAAATAAGATAATATAGCTTTCATTAGTTGCATATTAGTAGTAGTTAGATTTAAGTAGCTGCATAATAGATTATCATAACATTTACAATAAAATTTTAGTAATCAAAATCTATTTGAGTCAATATTTGTGTCAAATCCATAAAGTCAAAACAAAAGTTTAACTCTGATTTGGTAATAATTTTGATAGCTCTTCTAGTGTGCAAATAAGTTTGGAAATACTGTGTGATTGTTGTTTCAAGGAGATTAGCAGTATAGGAATCCATTTCAAAAAGAAATTTAAGTTTTGAAAGTATTTTGCTTATTGAAAAAGCTTTGAGAAGTTGACTGCTTGACTGATAGGTGCCCTGCACACTCAGTTTTTGACCTAGTTCCTAGGCAGATTTGAGGTAGTTAATTGGTTTTCAAGTCATTTCTCTGGGTTGATTTGTGTTCTCTGGTAGTCAGTGAATAAATTGCACCCAATAGTTTCATCTTAATTGCTTTTTGGCTCAGCTTATTGGACTCATCAAAGTGGGTGGTTGACACAAAATCTGTTTTTCAAGTTAAGCCTGCAATTGCTTCTCAGTGATATTTCTCTGTGTTTGATTGTTCATTCAAGTTTTATATTGCTGGTAGTACCTATTTCAGTTGGTGTTAGGCTTATTGCTTATCAGTTTATGCTCATTGCTTATCCATATAGCTTATTTGATCTAATTGTGCCTCAACTTGTGCTACTGAGTGATTTCTGGTCTCAATTCTGTTCCAACAAGTTTGTTTTAGTCTAAAATTCATTGGGTCAAAGTTGGGTACTGATTGGTCAAGTCAGCTTATTAATAAGCTCTTTTCAATAAGCTGTTTTAGCTCATTCAGCACTTCCAGTGCTTATTTTTCAAATTTTCTATTTTTCCTAGCTTTTAAATATTATTTTAGATTTTCCCTGAAATTTTCATATTTTTCTGAGCTCATTTACTATTTTTCCTATTTAAATTCCATTTTTAATCATTTTTAATTACTTTTTAATTACTAAAAAATTCAAAAAAAATCAGAAAAACCCCAGAAAAATCCAAAAAAATATTAGAAAATTATTTTTAGTTATTTTAGAATTTTAGAAATTTATTTTGCATTTTTCTCAATTAATTTGAATTTATTTTGAATTTTTAATTAGTTTTAATACTTTTTAATTTCTAAAAATTCAACAAAAAGCCAAAAAAAATTAGTTTTTAGTTTTAAAATTACCTTTTAGTTATTTTATAATTTTCAAAATTAAATTTTCATTTTTCTCACCTTATTTGCATTTTCTTTTAATTTTGAATTAGTTAAATTAGTTTTTAATTCATAAAAAATAAATAAAAAGTCAAAAAAATATTTTTCTTTTTCACAAAATTTTCTTTTATCATTTTTAATTTTTGAAAATTATTTCCAAGTCCGTAGGAGTAGCATAGCTTAAAAGTCGCGTTTTATTTCGTACGTTAACGTTTATTTTACGTTTTAGCTTACGTTTTCGATTCTACGTTACGTTTCTAGTTGTTTTACTTGAATTACGTGTTTAGTTGATTATTTGTGCTTCATTTACTATTTCATTAGTGTAATTTCATCTAAATCATTTTTTACCACTTTCACGACACGTTTCACGAATCGGGAATTCGAAATTTCATTCACACCTTCACACGGACTACGACCTCGGGTTATCCGTATTTCCTTGCGGATCTCTTGAGTAATACTATACTATATATAACTTTGATTTTAAACCAATCAACCACTTATCTCCCGCTTCGTCGGTACGCGTGGATGCGTAGTCCGCAAAAGCTGTTCCGGGGAGTTCCACACAATCACGAGTGTCATGGGGACCACTACATAATTCGCATGAAGAAGTGATTTTGTTCACTTGGCTTGAAGTCTTAGGAGCTTCGTAAGATTTAATGAGAAACTTGACTTGGTCCTCAAGTTCCATGATCCTACGGTCGGGAGTGCTAGAATTGTTCGAAGGCAAAGATATTGCCTTGACCGTTTCGTTCAAATCACGGGGATCATTCCAACTTTCGTTGCCATAGAAAGAAAGATCTTCTATGAGTTCCCTTGATTGTTCCGCACTAAGATCACGTAGCTTACCACCGGCCGATTGGTCAATGGCTCGCCTCGTGGAGATGTCGATATGGTCATAAAAAATTTGGACTTGGAGCCAAAGATCTATGCCATGATGAGGGACTTTTTGGAGTAAGTCCTTGAAACGAGTCCATGCTTCATAAAGAGATTCATTTTGACGTTGTTGGAACATCAAGATGTCATTTCTAAGATTAGTAGTTCTCCCCGGTGGGAAAAATTGAGCAAGGAAATGAGTGGTGAGATCATCCCATGTGGTGATGGATCCCGCGGGTAAACGCTCAAGCCATTGACTAGCTTGATCCCGTAGAGAGAATTGGAATAGGCGTAAACAGGTAGTCTCTCTAGTTTCAACACCTAGGTCTATGGAATCTACGATTTTGAGGAAGTCCTTAAGATGTTGGTTTGGATCTTCGGAACGAAGTCCATGGAATGCACATCCGCTTTGCACCAACCGGATGGTGTCGGATCGCAAGGGGGTCACATTGGCTCCAGTGAGCTCAATGGTGTTTCGGTAGCCTTGGTGGCTAGGTCGGGAATACTCTCCTAAGGTTCGGGGCCTAAGGGGTTCTAATGGTGGGTTTTGTTGTGGTGGGATGATGGGTTCAAAGATGTTACCACCTTCCATGATGTTGGGTGGTGAAGAGTTACGAATAAAAGCACAAAGAAATGAGATAGACTAAAGAAAACCTAAAAATAAAAATAAAATCTTACTAGAAAGGAATCTAGCAAGTAGACCTAATAAAAAGAAATTCTAACCTAGACAATAACTATTCCCCGGCAACGGCGCCAAAAACTTGATGCGTGGGAATCGCAACAGGCTTTACCTCTCAAGGGATCTTGAGAAGCTTACAACCCCCACCAGGCAGTGTACCTGATCGTTGTAGTATAGTATAGTGACAAGTACCGGGGGATTGATCGTTCAGCTTAGGAATAGTGTCGCTAGGATCAGAAAGCCTAAATACTAGTTCTAAAGGTGAGAGATGATTATTTTTGTGTTTTTATATTTTATGGAAAGCAATTAAAAATCTCGGGTTTGAAGGATTTGGGCGGAATTAGTTGATAATCAACTAACCCAATACTAAGATGCAATCAAAATAAAATACTAAAAATGAAAATAAACTAATTTATACTAAAGTTGTGAGCAGTAATTGGAGAAAATGTGTTTACTTAGATTTCACTACTCCCTAGACATCTTTTACACGTTAATTACTTGTTATAATTGCATGGATGACGGATTGTATTCCTTAATACCATTCATGGGGTGGCACACATAACTCCCCAATTCTATGAGCTCTTATCTTCTCCTACACCATGCCCAGCACAACTATAGGGATTGTAAACAGTGGCTCATGCATTAAATACAACCAATAAAGACCTAGTGCGCGTTGGTTCATGTTTCTTAAGACGTTCAAGCATGTTACCAATTGGAGATCTGCCAGTTTTCTTAAGCCTAACATATAAATCATTCATCCAAGACAAGAATAAACAAGTAATCAACACATAATTAACATCTAGGTTTCATTAGATCTAAGCAAACACAAGATAGATCTAGCCTAGCATGATAGAATTAAGAGAAGAACAAGATATAGACAACCAACACATAGACATATTGATTGAATTAGAAGAACACTTATCTTGATTAAACATGCAAGGTATCAAGGGGTTGGAACCCTTGAAAAACCTGTAAAGTTACACCAAAATCGTACTTAGGGTTTCTCCCAAAACTTCCCTCTTTTTAATGTGAAAAATTAGAAAACTATATATTGGAAAAGGGGTCTGACGGCGTCAAGACCAATTAGGTGACGCCGTCACCTCGCCGCCAAAACAAATCTCGGACTGCCTAGATCTACATTTGACGCCGTCAAGTACAAATCTTTTCCAGGCCGTCATGACTTTAACTCTTGACGCCCTACCTTCATGACGCCGTCAAATCTCTTCTGGATCGTCATGGAATTTTACTCTTGACGCCGTCAGGGAACTACTCTTGACGCCGTCACCTACTGTTCCCAGCATGGAAAATTAAGACTTTGGCGTTTTCTTCACTTTTATGCTCCAAAAACGTCCGAATTGCTTCCTTTTCCAGATTTCACTCCCAAAGTACCTAAAATCACAAAAGGAACGATTTAGGGCAATATTTGATCAAATAAATTCGAATTTGGGCTTAAATGACCCCCTAAAAACGGATCATTTTTCGCCTCATCAACTTGCGTTTGGTATGTTGTGGGTTCTAATAACTAGGTATGAGAGGGACATGAGGGATAGTTTTGGCGGATGGAAAAAGGTGAGATGGAAGGGGGCGTAGATAAATTAGGGTTTGTGTTGGGGAGGGAGGATACGTTATTATTAAAATGTAACAAAGGTTTGGGTTTTTGTTTTTAGTTTTGGGCTTGGAGTTAAATTGGGCCAAGGGTAGTGGTGACGGGCTGGTGGTTGTGGGATTTTAGTGGATTTTAGGATTAGTTGTTAAATAACATAAGCCTATATGGTATTTAGTTATAAGTACACGGACCAATAATGTTATTTCCTGAAACTTTGCGGGGTCACTTCTGCCACTTTCCAAATTCACTTCCAAGGGTCAATATTGACAACCTTTCGTTTTCCCAAGAGCCTTTCAAAATAATATATTCGGGGACCACAATTGCTAACATTGAAACTTGAAGGACTAGACATGTAAACTTGTACATTTTTTAGAGATTTTTCACCCAAAGATTGTTATTTCGTAAATTTTGATTTTTAAACACTTGGTTTGACTTTTCTTTCAAAATAAACGCTCAGGGACTAGTTTTGACAAATTTTAAAAGTTGGGGGACTGAAACAGCCAATTATGCAAACTTTATTCGTTTTTCGTTTGTTTTCAATCATTTTGCATCTCAAACATATAAAACACGATCTTTGGGATATTTTCATTATTTTGATGCATTCTTGAGTGTTTTCTCGTGTTTTGGCAGTTAAAATACGGTAAAAATGATGAGTATTTACACACTCATCAATCACACAAGTCAAATGTTACTGAGTTAAAAGAGAGATGATATAAAAATATATGTCCTAAAGTGATGGCTCAAAACAAACAAGTGGCTTGGTATTTATAGTAAAACAAACAGCAGGTCTGGCGGATACGGCGGAACCCTCAGATGGGTTCCGCCCGTGTACCCCCAGGGTTCCGCCAGGCTTGCAGTAGGTATTACAATAAATAACACAAACCAACCAAAGTCACATCAACAACAACTAGTCAAACACATTAAATCCAATTTGGAAAGCTTCCAAAAATGTGTAACATGTTATGGCAAGTAAAATACACAAGCTTGCCATAAATGAATGATGTGACAAGACACTTTCTACTTAAAGAAATAAAAACAATGTTTTGTTTAAAAGGAAATGTAAACCTTAGTTTGAACAAGACTTAAACACTAAATTGATGATTTACTATTAGCTAAAGTTCATACTTTGTCATTAACAAAACTTAGCAAAGATCGTAAAATATAAATAACGTTTTTAGGCGATATTTGTATTAACAATCTCCCCCTTTTTGTTGATGACAAAACATAAACTTTATTTATAAGTAAGCCACTTGTTTTAGTGTTAAGTCTTATAAAGTTAGTATAAAAACTTGTTTTTGCTAAGATGATGTGATATGCAAGAGTTAAGAGAACAAAAATTGAAACAAGTTTATATATAAATTATCCCCCTTTTTGTCGAAACAAAAAGAAGAGTAACGAAGCGGAAGTATGCACTTGCTCCCCCTTGGACAATACTCCCCCTAAATGGAGTGCCAAGAGAGGAGACATGGATTTTGAACCTACAAGAAAAAATGTTAGTTGCCGCACAAGATAAGTCATGAAAGCATTTCATGTCTAAAACATAACTAAGAGTTGTGAAGCGGAATAATGCAATACTCATGCTCCCCCTTGAATATTACTCCCCTAAATGGAGTATCAAGGAAAGAAAACATGGATAATGATCCTACAAAAATAAAGGTTAGTTTCTAAAACACAAGATATATGTATGCTACCATAGCGAAGTATAGTTGACTCATTATACCTAAATGGTCAACAAACAATGCAAACCTTGTAGTAAAATGAAATTCATTTCATGTTAAAATTTTGACTCTTAGAAAGTCAAAGACAAGAAATTAGGACGACATCATCCTACTTCTTAAAAATAAAGAAAAACTAAAAATAAACTAAGAACATAAAAAGCTACAAGGAAATCATCATTTTCCTTAATGAGAAACATTTTCCAAAAACAAGGCTAAGGTTGTTTAAGGATGAAAAGGTGTGTTGTAGATTGAAGCGGGTTTTATTTTGAAGGTTGAGAGGGTGACACGGTTTTGGTTTGTTGGTTTAAATGGGAAACTTTTTCCAAAAGAAACGGTTTTGTTTCATTTTGGAGACTCTAAAGTTGAGGTGGGTGAGACAAGGATTGTAGATGATCCAAAATGTGGTTTAGTATAAACCTCATTTCTTCAGATAGCTCGCGAATTTCCGTTCGACACCCTTCACTAACGTGAGCGGTTCTTTCGCAATGTCCGCAATCATGGCGGGGAAAATTTGGTGGAAGAGAGGTTTGATTTGTTGGTGGTGGATGGTTTGAACTTGAAGGAGCAAATGTGGATGGTTGAGAGGTGTTTCTGCTTCCTTCATTAATTGAGTGTAGTGTTGTTTGTAAAACCATAATATGATTGATTTGAGAGTCAACCATACGTTTGAAGGTATGAAGGTGGTTTAAATGAGTGTTAATCACATCATTAAGGTTTGGAGGTTTTTCCCATATGGATGCTTCTATTTTCTTATAAGAAGAAAATAGAGATTCAAGGTGTTGGGAATGCTCTTGTGGTGGTGGTTGTTGTTGTTGTGGTTGTTGGTTTTGAACAAAATGGCGGAAGCTTGGTTCTCCGGAAGGATTACCATGAAGGTCTTTATAAATTGGGTGAAACACAAATGATTGTGAGTGTGTATGACCTTGATCATTTGGAAAAATTGATGGTCTAGCATAACGGTAAGCCAACCGTTCTACCAATGATGGTTGATGGGGTTCATCATCTAATTGCTCACTAGGTTGTTGTTGGGTTTCCATTTGAGCAATGGTGTCAAAGAGTGACAAGGATGGTGGGCTTGATGATTTAGGTGATAGGTCTTCTAATGTTTCCAAATAGGGTAGTGGTGATGTTGGTGGTGTATGGAAAAGTTCCATTGGTGTAAGTGTTAGTGATTGAGGTGATGGAGTTTTTGATGGTTGAGCTTGTTGAGATGGTGATGTTGAATTGCTTGAAGGTCTAGTTGGTGGTGAAATAGTGGCTATGTTGGTGTTGCAATGTGGTGGAGAGGGTGTTGGAGTAGCAAGATTAAGCAAATCTTGAATAGTGATCACATTGGTATTGCAAGGTGTTGAGGATGGTGTTGAGGTAGTAAGGTTAAGGAAATCTTGGATAGGTGAAGAAATGTTAAGTGAAGCATCACTTGAAGATGATGAGCTTGACTTGACGGTTTTGTTGAAGCAACAAGGTTTAACACTAATCTTAGTGGTTTTTGCCAAAGATTTTGATGACTCAGATGAGGTGTTGGATTTAGTCATTTCAAAGGTGTGGTTTTGAGGTTTTGAGAGAGGAAATTTTGATGGTGATGGTTTGATTTGAATTGTTGCAAAACTTTCGAATTTATAGGGTGGAAGAGATGTTGAAATGGGTGTTTAGATTTGATGTTCTACCATTCAAAGATTGAGGTTTCAAATGATTTAGAAAATTTTCATGAACATGTCAAATCATTGGATTTCAATCCAATGGAATTGGGTGGAGTGAAAGACCAACATATGCACTCAATGCTTTGTGATCATGGGAAGTGATTTGGTTGAAAATGTTCCAATGGTTTGAAGGATCCTTTAAAAGGATTCCTTGGGTTAGTTATGTTTGAATTTGAATTTTTGGCGGGAAGTGACTTCCTAATTGTTTTAGTGAGTGAGAGTTGTCCTAATATGGTTATTGGAGTTAATGGAAGATGTTTCTCACTAAAGATAATGGTTTGACACTTTACAAGTTTTGAACTTAAGAAAAATGACAAAAATTTTCTGCAGGTGACTGGCGGAACCCTGGTTTGGGTTCCGTCTGGTCCGTTGGGCCATTTATGGGTTGCCCAAAAATTACACTAGCGGAACCCATTTGAGGGTGCCGCCAGATCCGCCAGGTCTGAAAAATCATACAGTCCACAATTTGACCCGCGAGACGATTTTCAAATTTTTTGAAAAACTCTTAAAAATGAAAATTTATTATATGTCTGATTAGAAATGCAAAAATTTGGCATGTAGACATTCATATCATAGGACTTTGACAGGGGGCTAGCGATTTTCACTAAACTTAGTGAAATTTACTATAAGCATAAAAATTGACAAACACCTCAAATATTGTCATTATGCATAAAAGCTCATACAAAACATAATCCGATAAACGTAATAAAGCATGAACGTGAAAAACAATACAAATCACATAGTTTAACACATAAAAGGTTCTAAAACCTTCATAAGCCAAACACTCCTTAATCACGCTTCTTACAACCGGTCTATCTTCTTATTGAGCTTGCTTAGGTACCTTCCAAAGCACTTGAAAATTCCTTTGGTTTGCTTGAACTCTTCGGATGCATTGTCAATGAAATGGAGTTCTTGAAGGTAGTCTAAAGGAGGTAACTTAGAGTTAGGAAGTTTATCGTCCTCGCTCTTGTCGGATGATGATGATGATGGTGAAGGTGAGCAAGTACGTTTGCCCTTAGCTTTGAAAACTCGTTTATCACTTAGAGGGACGAAGATGTGGGGAACGAGAGAATAGTCAAGGCACATTCCATTATCGTTAGGAGGAATGGGTGAGATTGCTCTAAAGAGGCGGGTGAGAAGCATTCCATATGGAAGAGCGGTTGTTCCTACCAAGGGTATGTCGGCCATTCTTTTGGCGAGGTCATAGGCTAAGTTAAAAGGTTGACCGGTGGAAATGCTATAGAGCATGTAGCTAAGACATGTGTTGACATGATCTCTATTTCCTATGGAACTTATAACATTGGCTCTAAGAATCTCTTCCCATTTCTTAAATTGTGGTTTGAGCTCATTGATTTCCATACCAAAAGGGTCCTTATCTACCTCTTTACCCGAACGATTCTTCCTATTTGTTAAGGTTCTAACAAATAGATGCTCACGAATTGCTTCCTTATTCGTAAGAGGATTGTCGTATGGATGAAAACGCTCAATGGAGTCAAGACTAGAAAGAGGCCACTTATTCGTGTAGAGACATGTACCAACATTAGGGACACCAAGAATTGTTGCAAATCTTTCAACGATATGATGTTTGGTATTTTATTGGTTTTAAAGGTTAGTGAGAATTCACCATCGTCATCGAAGTAAAGGGTTAAGGTTGCATAGAATTCTAAGATGAACCTAGGGCAAATTTGCTCATCGATGTCTAGAAGGCAATCAAAGTTGATTGCGGCAAAGTTTTGGCGAATGGATGTTCCCTATAGGAAGGATGGATCAATGGTTCTTCCTTCATGAACATAGCGTTTTTCTAGACTCTTAAAGGTTTCAACATGATCTTTAGTAAGACCTTTGGTCCTATGGTGTTTGGGTAAGTACTTAAGGGTTTCCTTGTGATCGGAGTAATTTGCGGGAGGCATTTTTGAATGCCCTTACAATTTCTATCTTCGGGTTGAATAACACTTAAGGTAATTATAAGTTTATTTAAAACGGGATGAAAACGCTACCGTTTCCCCTGTAGCATTTTCCCGCCAAAAATCTGGGCAGCTTCTTAGCCTTTTTTCATGGCCCATGTGATCTAAAACTAATCCAAAAGCTTACTCCGGTATTAGATAAGACGATACCCCACACGTATCAAACCTGTGGCTGGTATTGTTGGCGGTGAGATCATGAAGAAGATGGGGAAGAATGATGAGCTTCAAGATCGATTACTTCCATCTGATAGTTGCGGCTAGAAAAAGGGATCCTGTGGTGGTGATGGCGGATTGCGGATTAATGTAAGATTGGGGGTTTTGCTAATTTAGGGTTTCTTTACAAATTGTTGGACTTTTTATAAACTTTATGTTTGCTATTATATGATTGTTGTCATCTTTAACTCTTCAATTAGGTTTTTATCATTTTTTCCCCGCTACAAGATTCAATTTAGGGTTTGATATTTTAGGGGTTTTCTTTGTACAGGAGTTGACTGGCTCAAGGTCTGAGTTGCTGCGATGGATTGTTAGTTACAATTTTTTAAATTTTTTCAGGTAACTTTTTTATGTTAATTTTCCAGTGGTTTTCGGATTTTTTTTTTATATGTTGTAAATTTGATATATTAAGTATATGTTAATGAGTGTTTAGATTACCTTACTTATTGGGCTTAATAAATGGAAATTCTATTTGGAATAAGCAGTTTTGAATAAGCAATTGCCTATGGCAAATTGTTGAAACCCAGCCTGCTTATTCGAACCATACAATAGCACTTATATGGGATTAAGCACTTATATGGGGTGTTGCGGTTTGTTTCTAACATGGCAAATGGATTAAGCAACTACATGATTTGAATGTAGTTGCTTAATCCATTTGAATGTGGTTGAATGTAGTTGCTTAATTCCATATAAGTGTTATTGTATGATTTGAAAGTGGCCCGAAAACAGAGGCTGAATTTGACATTGTGGTGGGAGCTCACTCCAGTGAAACTCAAAGGATTAGCAGGCTGTACCCGTATTGCATAGCACTTCAATTGCCGTTGTTATTTATTTATGGGGAACAAGGGTATCACACAGGGCTTCGTTTGCTAGATGTTGATGGAACATACCCCGATGGAGAGAAAAGAATTTCTATGAATGCGTATTATGCATACCAAACTTAGTATTTGTATACACTCTATGCAGTGGCTATTGTCTTTTATCGGATACTATGATGTGTATAATTTGTCACTCTAATTTTGTTATTGTGTATTGTTACACAGGCCCACCAAATGAGTGCAAAGCATTTGGTCCACGTAATCGGACATGCTTGCACGGCTGTGCCATTTTAGAGAAAGCTTGCAGCCCATTTTGCGTCCAGCCGTTGTTGACGCATTGATAAGGTTTCTTGACAGCAATAATGCGCTGGTCCAGCTGTTCAGGACAGTGAGAGATAAGCTCCAACAACATGATGTCCCCGAATTTAAAATTAGACTCTTTAGTGTCGGAACGGCTTCACAATATGAGCTAACAAAAGCAGACAATATTGGTGCCATTGTGTTTGATGACACTTCCGAAACAAGAACTGATTTTGATATTATATTGGAAGCTCACTCAGGAGAACCGCAGCGGATAAACAAGGTACACGCTATTTACATGTCCGCTCAGTTCCCACTACTCTTTCTATACCGCGAACATGGATACCATATTGATCTTATGTACATTAATGTTGAAGGTTTGTCCATACAGAGGGGTAAGCGGATGTCCATGGAAGCGTTCAATTCCTACCAATTACACGATAGGTTATGATGGATTTGCTTTGGAACTAGGTATAGAAAGTATACCACCTAAACAAAATCACTTGATACAAACTTATTAATAAATATCGTCATTATAGGTATGCATGAACAACCAAACGTGCTTTCTTCCACATCAAATGGCAACATCAACCGCAAGTGTGTAGTTCAGCCAGGTTATTTAATTACTTATTTGTAATATAATTTTGAAGATGCCTTAGACTATAGGTACTGAATCTTAGGAACGTGGCATTACAGATACATAATAGCAACTAACTTATGCGTTTTTGTAGGTTCTTGATAAAAAAATTTTGAAATTGAAAGTGGAGAAGGATTCGAAGAGCTAATAGAGTAATTACAAAAATAATGACAGGAGCCTCCTACAGGATTTATGGTTCCCACCGATTGTCTTACTTTTGTTGCTTCTTCTGATCAACAGCCTCCTACAGGTAATTTACTGTTGCTTTACTTCTGTGTTTTCCGTTTTTGTTTTGCTGCAGGTTGCAATATAATTGACACAGATATCTTACAAGTTAATGATGTTTTGCAATGTAACAATGACTTTGTGTGGTAACTCTTTTATCATATTATAGTACAATGAAGCATGTGAACAAGTGCAAGCTTCTATTGATATAAGTTTTTTTGTTATCAAGATTTTTTTCCCTTTTTTGTGGTTCAAGAGAATCTTCAAAAATAAAAAAAATTATACTAACTTCACACTAGCTTAATGGGTCAAAACTGGATTTATTTTTCTTAAGTTAACTGAGTTTGATGAAATTTTGCAACCTTTGGAACGTATGTGCGTGACGATTATGTTGATCATATGTTTATTTAGGTATTGTTGCGTTTTTTCACACATTGTGGTTCGGAGTTGCTTGGAAATGGCCGTTTTATCCGGAAAGTTGCTGTCGTCATAGTAGCTTAATGGGTGAAAGCTGGAAAATAAAATTACGTTAACTGATCTACATTGAAGTTTGCAAGTTTTGGAATGTTTGTAAGTTACTGTTATGTTTGGTGATATCTTTATTTACTTATTCATTGTGTTTTTTGACACTTTTGTGTGTGGCCCAGCTAATCCAAAAGCTTATTAGATAAGTATAGCGACACACCCAGAAGTTTCCAGACACCCACACATACAAAACCTGTGGCTGCTATTGTTGTCGGTGAGGTCTTTCACTAGAATGGTGATGGTTTGTCACCTATGAAATGTTGTCGGTGATGTAAGTTAGTGTGGCGGGTTTTTCTTTTGTTAATAATTTTATTTGCTACAACACTTAAAATTCAGTTTAGGTGATTAATTAATTACATCGGTTAATTCTCTGATTGTGGTATAGGTTCATCTTCTAACCCGTTTGGAGATGATCAAGATGAGGTTAAATTGGTTTTTTTCTTTTTTTGTTATGCCTTGATTTGATTTGAAAATCTGGGTTTAGCACAAAATAAGTGGACAAGGATTTAATCAGGTACTTTAGATTTATATAAAAAAAAAAAGAGGGTTTTGGTTTTTATGGTTTCGTTAGTTGGAACCTAAGTTTATTTGTATGATTGATGCGTTGGGTTGTTGATTTTCAGAAGTAACAACAGTTTATTACGATATGAAGGAAGTCGGTGATAGAGCTTGATGAGGCGAAAAATGAACCACTTTTAGGGGGTCATTTAAGCCCGGAATTGAATTTATTTGATCAAATATTGCCCTAAATCGTTCCTTTTGTGATTTTAGGTACTTTGGGCGTGAATTCTGGAAAAGGAAGCAACTCAAACGTTTTTGGAGCATAAAAGTGAAGAAAACGGCAAAGACTTAATTTTCCATGCTGAGAACAGTACCTGACGGCGTCAAGAAGAAAAATGTGACGGCGTCAAGACTAAAATCCGTGACGACCCAGTGAAAACCTGAAGGCGTCACAAGAAGGGCGTCAAGAGTTAATATGGTGACGGCCTGCAATTGGAGTACACATGACGGCGTCAGACCCAGATCTAGGCAGTCCGAGAAACTATTTGGCAGCGAGATGACGGCGTCAGAAATTTGTTCTTGACGCCGTCACCTATCAGAATCTATATATACTTTTCTATTTTTCATTCATGAAAAGAGGAACTTGTGTGGAGAAAACTAGGGTCGAACTTTGTAAACCCTAGGTCGTATTTTACAGTATTTTCAAGGGTTTACACCCCTTGAATCCTTTCATGTTCAATTGAGATAAGTCTTCTTTCAATTCAATCAATATGTCTATGTATTGTTTGAATATATCTTATGCTTGTCTTGATTTCAACATGCTAGGCTAGATCTATCATGTGTTTGCTTAGATGTAATGTAACCTAGATGTTAATTATATGTTGATTACTTGTTTATGGTTGTAATGGATGAATGATTTCAATGTTATGCTTAAGAAAACTGGCAGATCTCCATTGTGTAACATGCTTGAACGTCTTAGGAAACATGAACTGATGTGTACTAGGTTTTATTGGTTGTATTTAATGCATGAGCAAATTCTAGTGATCCCATGTTAGGAGCTTCTTAGCCGGCTCGACATAGGAGGAAGATTCTTATGAATCAGATTTAGCCGAACATGATCATATTGAGCAAAAAGATGAATCCTTTAGGCAAATTGAACATTGTAATCAAGTTATTGAGGAAGATTCTTATGAATCAGACTTAGAACTTGAAATGGCTAGAGAAGGATTTGAGATACTTAGGAACATGTTTAGGTTAGATTCTACTAAAACACGTGATGAGGATATAGGTGATGTTGAGAAAAGGAAGGATGAAGTAAATAACACAAACCTACAAAGTACCCCACAACTCCCACCATCACTTGAGGAATACACACCACCCGTGACTTACCCAAAAGAAGTAGAAGAGACTATAGGAGCCCCAATAGAGGTAGAACCCTTGTACCAAACACCACTAGAGGATATAGGTTTGAATACTTGTAGTGATAACCTTACTCTTAGTTATAGGGAATTACCTAGTGTTGATGAACCGGAACCTCAATCTTCACACAACTTGCCATCCTTAGATATACATCTAGGAGACAAAAGAGGAGCCGACCCACCCATCAACCCATGTAGTCAGGGTAGTCTTAGGATAAAGGTAGTGGACTCTAAGCCTTGTAGAGAGGAAACCAATATAGGAGTGGAAAATGACCTTACATGCTTACATCACCCATTTATGAGTGATCATAAAAAACATTATGGGTTTAAACCGGGTTTATTAGGTCAAGATGGATCCCCAACTAGTAATCTCTTGAAGTTGATTGAAAATGATCCCTTTCTTGGAGAAAATATTAATCCACCCACTAACCCGACTGAATTAGGTAAGGTTATGATGATAGGAGCAAACCCCTTTGAGCATATAATTCATCCACCACTCTTTCCTCACGAGGCATACTATTACCAAGTTGGTGTGTATCGCTACTATCACCCACACTTAATCCTAAATGTAGGGAAAACCTCTCTTATTTCCGTTAAATAAGGGTAGAGTCAGGCTCGTGACTAGAACAAAAACAAGCGCTTCTTGGGAGGCAACCCATGTTTTATGTGTTTTTTATTTTTGCTTGTTTGTTATTTGCTTCTGTATGCATGCTTTATTTTTATTGCTGGTAGATCATGTTTCAAAACTAAAATAGTGAAAATACTTTACCTTGTTGTTTGGTCTAGTCTTAACATCATCCAAAGGTATTTTTGCAAAAGATAAGTGTAAGGGGAAACCCCAAATATGTTTTCAAGAAACAAAACCGATCATGATTCTCCACAATACTAAGTGAACATGTATATTCGTATTTGTTAGAGTCAAATGCGTGTATCGAGTCATAATGATGTTTTGCAGGATTTTCCAGGAAGTAGGACCAAGTTTTTCAAGAAATTTTCCGGAAACTTAACATAAGAATTTCTGCAGGTCACTTCTGACGGCGTCAAGAAGAAATTCCTGACGGTGTCACGTGTAAAATTCTGGAAATTTTACCAGTTTTGTTTTTCTAACGGAGTCTTAAAGTTTTTGTTAAATCTTTAGTTTTATAAACTCCAGGAAATCTGCAAACATCATTCCACAAGCATTATATCTTATTTTGTTTTCTAGGATTTGTTAGCATATGTAGATTGCCGCCGATTTTATGCGAGGTTGCCTTGTCTGTTTTCTCAGGTTTTACACGTTATGTATGACAAGAAAATGATTTATATTCTGGAAGGGAAGCTTTGATTGTTCATTTTCTTGGAGGAAAATCTAACCTGACCACCTTATTATCCATACCGAGCGAATCAGGGGAGTATTTGATTTCATTCGTTTTACTTATTTTACTTTTACATTCTTTACTTGAACATTGGGGACAATGTTCATCCTAAGTGTAAGGGGAGGGTAAAATGATGATACCTTACAAATACACTTTCGCTTGAGTTTGTTTGTTTGATGGTAGATGTGTAATAAAACTATGAGAAATATTTGTTAGTGCAATTTTAGCGCCAAATTTAAAATTTTTACAACATTTAGGAGTGAAACTTTAGCCATAGCAAGCGTCTCATGGATAGGAGATTGTATGACTAGCACAAAACCGTACTATTCAGAAAAATTTTCCACCCAAATATGTGAGGTTCGCCTTTAAATTTGATAGGAAAAGCATTTACTATTAGTGCTTATGAGTGTACCGGTAACATTTAGATTCTAGAACTTGCGTTAGTGATGCATCCCGAGACCGCTAGTGAGACTACATTCGTGTAGTAGGATTTACTACATGATAAGAGGCATTAGGATCACCCGTGTGTTAAACCCGTATCATAATTACTTGACCATTTAAGTCATATTACTTGGCTAGTTAAGTCAATTAATTTTTCCCATACCCTTAGCGTTGTACTCATTTTTAGTACACGAAACCCCTAGTACACCCCTCCGAGCCTATCTTTTCGTTTCTAACTTTAAGCATCTTACTTAAAGGAAGAATTTGTTACACCCCACTTAAATGTACACCCAAATCGCCTTAGCCTTCCGTGTATGTACTCATCTTTAGTGCATTATTGTTATATGTGTTAAACCATAAGTTAATTATCTAATTGATTACATGGTTGCTAAGTCGAGTCATATCCTTGTACATATTGTTTTGGGACGATTGGGACTCATGGGTAAAGTACTTATTTTATGGAGTAATGGGGAAGAACATCATATTATTACCCCCATATGTACGTTAATCTTTAAAGTACTCCAAGTGTTTTGATTATCTTAATTCGAGTCATTAGATTAGTCTATTGTAAAGTATGTAAAAATTCAAGTGTAAGGGGAATATTCATTCCCTATGATGTATTATTTTGGATGGTAGGGTAAGAGTGTATGCCAAAAAAAAAATAAAAAAAAATAAAAAATAAAATAAAATAAAATTAGAAAAAGAAAAAAGGGGAAAAAAAAACTTACGGACTACCATCCCATTTCATTCTATGGTTATTTTATGTTTTTGTTATTTTTGATTTATTAGCTTAAGTCGAGTCTAGTCTTGGCTTAGCAACGCCATATTGTACATGTAATTAACCAAGATTGTTAACTCGCCACCAGTAAAGACTGCCTATATCTAACAAAACCGTGTATTCCATATCCCTACACCTAACGTTACAACCCTTTAAAAGACCTCTTTGATAGTTTATCCTAGGTGCTTACGCCATGTGGTGGAGTTATGATCCTTTCCCAAGCCTATGGTAATCTATTTTGCTATGATAGGTAGTGAGAGATGTTTTCCATTTCCATAATGTGATATTACTTTATTACACCCGAGAGATGTGAGTATCTAAACACTATTTGTGAGGTGCTAGTATATTACCTCCGTGCTTGTCTTTGGTCTTTAGTGGAACGATTATTTGTTGTAATTACTTTTATATTAGTGTTAAATGACCCCTAACTTGTATTTTGATTAGAATAAAAGCGCATTTGCTTGAGGACAAGCAAATCTCAAGTGTAAGGGTATATGATGAGGCGAAAAATGAACCACTTTTAGGGGGTCATTTAAGCCCGGAATTGAATTTATTTGATCAAATATTGCCCTAAATCGTTCCTTTTGTGATTTTAGGTACTTTGGGAGTGAATTCTGGAAAAGGAATCAATTCGAACGTTTTTGGAGCATAAAAGTGAAGAAAACGGCATAGACTTAATTTTCCATGCTGAGAACAGTACCTGACGGCGTCAAGAAGAAAAATGTGACGGCGTCAAGAGTAAAATCCGTGACGACCCAGTGAAAACCTGAAGGCGTCACAAGAAGGGCGTCAAGAGTTAATATGGTGACGGCCTGCAATTGGAGTACACATGACGGCGTCAGCCCAGATCTAGGCAGTCCGAGAAACTATTTAGCGGCGAGATGACGGCGTCAGAAATTTGTTCTTGACGACGTCACCTATCAGAATCTATATATACTTTTCTATTTTTCATTCATAAAAAGAGGAACTTGTGTGGAGAAAACTAGGGTCAAACTTTGTAAACCCTAGGTCGTATTTTACAGTATTTTCAAGGGTTTTCACCCCTTGAATCCTTTCATGTTCAATTGAGATAAGTCTTCTTTCAATTCAATCAATATGTCTATGTGTTGTTTGAATATATCTTATGCTTGTCTTGATTTCAACATGCTAGGCTAGATCTATCATGTGTTTGCTTAGATGTAATGAAACCTAGATGTTAATTATATGTTGATTACTTGTTTATGGTTGTAATGGATGAATGATTTCAATGTTAGGCTTAAGAAAACTGGTAGATCTCCATTGTGTAACATGCTTGAACGTCTTAGGAAACATGAACCGATGTGTACTAGGTTTTATTTGTTGTATTTAATGCATGAGCAAATTCTAGTGATCCCATGTTAGGAGCTTCTTAGCCAGCTCGACATAGGAGTGAAGTATGCGCTTATAGGATTAGGGAAGTAAGTACGTCACCCCATGAATGGTATTAAGGAATACAACCCGTCATCCACG
The DNA here is from genome assembly GCA_030686995.1 of Artemisia argyi. NCBI lineage: Eukaryota > Viridiplantae > Streptophyta > Magnoliopsida > Asterales > Asteraceae > Artemisia > Artemisia argyi. The sequence continues at coordinate 55,634,267 of CM060708.1, read as the reverse complement.
CAACTATAACAAGTAATTAACCTGTAAAAGATATCTAGGGAGTAGTGAAATCTAAGTAAACACAATTCTCCCATATATTGCTCACACCTCTAGTATAATTTAGTTTATTTTAATTTTTAGTATTTTATTTTGATTGCATCTTTAGTATTGGGTTAGTTGACTAGCAACTAATTTCGCCCAACTCTTTCAAACCCGAGATTTTTATTTGCTTTTATAAAAACTAAAAAATACAAAAAGAATCATCCCTCATCTCTAGACCTAGTCTTTAGGTTTTCTAATCCTAGCGACACTATTCCTAGCTGAACGATCAATCCCCCAGTACTTGTCATTATACTATACTACATCGATCAGGTACACTGCCTGGTGGGGGTTGTAAGCTTCTCGAGATCCCTCGAAAGGTAAAGCCTGGTGCAATCCCTACGCATCAGAGCTCGAGTTACGCAGACCGTGGGTCAGGTAAGTTGTACATGATTATTCTTTTTATTTTAGTCTTTTTTTCTATTTACATCTTACAATCTATTAGGCTTGATATTTTTTAAGGTGAAACTCACGTAAAATCAAGGTATACGTTTATAATAAGCAAATACTACTTTGGTCTAACTTTTTTTTTAACTTTGGCTTTTTTGAACTTTAATTTGTATTTTGTTAGGTTCATAGATTGGTGGTAAACACGAATCCTAAAGTTATCGACTTGGTTTGTTTTTGGGTTAATGGGGCAACACAATGACCATGGTGTTTGCAGCCATGATGTGGTGCTCACAACCATGACGGGGGTTTATTGAATTGGTTTGTGTGTGATTTATATGTGCCTACAGTTTGGATTGTGTACACTTTGGATATGCCGTTGTTTGCTTGGTAAATGTATAATTCGTCAAGGCAGCCTTTGGGGGTTGTAGCCATGGTGGATGTATCCTTTATGCATCTGTTAGTTGTTTGCTATTGGTGTTAGAGACATCTACTTTATCAAATTTGATGCATTTGCAGTCATGCTGCATTTACGCATTAAGATGTGACCATTCGTAACTTGTCCGGGTCGACCTATTATGGTCATAGCCATGGCGAACATCTCCTCTTAGTGTTTCCTATCTCTCTTTCACTGGCTTTCGTGCTAAAACAGTACACGTGCGTTGTTTTGCAATCGTTATTAATGAGGCTGTGATGAGTTTACCTGGGTTTGGTTAAAACTGAGATTCTCCGGAACTTGGCGGGGCAACCTTTTATGTTTACGGCCATGCCGGATGTATCCATTCCCCCCCCCCCAAAGAATTCCCTATCTTAGCCTTATACTTATAGCCTTTAAGCAATCGGCCCACCAATTTTGGCGGGCCAACCTTTTAAAGTATATAAATTTGATTTTGGTGTTTTTGATTATTATATATTTATATGTAAATTTGATGTTGGTACGATTGTGAGAACTGATAAATAGTAGAAGATTGAATTCTATAATCGGTTTATAATTCGAGTATTGAGGTTGATCTCAAATGATTCATGATGCTAGCAGATTATAAGTTCTTAACTATGTAAATAGTAGTTTGTGTTAGACTAATTCTTTGTAACGTGGTGTAAAAGATACTCATCAAACGGCATATATATTTCCCTGCATGCTAGCTGCTATAGAATCATATGACCTGTGGTTAGGCTTATCTCTTTTGGTGCCAAATATGGATCAACGCCACAACTTAATAGCACAGGTACATATATGCAGCCTCAGCAGCGGTGGTATTGGATACTTCACTAACTACGATATATGAAATTTTGTTTGAGTAGCCTTAATTCTACTGTGTCTATCGTTGCAGGTACAAATGCAGAATCAAGAAACCCTCCCACTTCCTCGGCCTCCAACAATAGTCGCGGTCTTTCGGTTGGACCAAGTGATACTCTTCATAAAAATAATACAGTAAGTAACTTTATTATAGAAAGTAGAAACTTGAAAATTGCTTTACTTCAAAGGTGTTTGGATTGAGTTACTATGTTTGCTATATACCTGTTTGACACCAACTGGGCTATGGGATGTTTCCAAAGCACGTGGAATATATATTGTCCAACATATATTTTGCAAATATAATTCACCTAAAAGTGATAATAATTGTCGTTGTCGTGTTTAATGAAAATAATTTACTTGCAGGTTTATGATTTGGGATCCCAATTGCCTTTACGGCATGAAAATGATGTTTCCATTTATTATGTGGGACGGGGTTGAAGCTGAGATTCTCCGCACCTTGGCGTGGCAGGTTACTACAGTTGCAGCCATGACGAACGTATCCTTTTTCGGTCCCTTGCCTGCCGGAGCCTCACATGCGATGTTGTCACTCCTTATAGCACGGTTTGCTGACAACGTGCTTGCTTGATCCTTCAGTGTATTTTCATATGTCTGCTGTGTTAATCCATTGGTAATGTCAACTTTCTTGCTGCTTGCTTTGCTCACGTTTTGATGATCTGATTTGACTGTATGTGTCTGTAAATGTTTGGGAAGATTCTGGTATGTGTGTGTATGAAAAAATTAGTACAACAAAATCATTGAGTCTGTGACGAGTGACCATTAGATCGGTTGAAGCTGAGATATTCTCGGTGTTTGGGATTGGTTACTATTTCTGCTTAAAAATAATCACTTATGTACCAAGTGTTTGGATTTGCTTATTTTTTAATGCTCATGGTAAAATAAATATATGAAGCAGGTTTTAATGTAGTGATAAGAGTATCAAATAAGCAAATTTGTATCTTTGTGGGCTTGCAGACTTTAGAGATGCATTCTAAGGTGACACATGTAGTACAAAATTAGGATTAATAGAAGCAATGAACAATAACTGTGTTCATTCTTACTTACCTGGCGTCCCTCGGTGTCTTCGGTTTGTTTAGGTACGCCTCTGCTTAGCACTTTGGGTAGTGAACTTGATATACCGGTAAATTTGCTACCAGATTCTTTACTCTTAGAATGAAACTTTGTCTGAACATCATAGTGACCACTGCTTAATAATATTATCATAAACTTACTTGCATTGACAGAATGACGCGTGTGCAACGGAATAGCTGCTTGCAATTTACAACGACGTCTCATGTTGTTCCAGGTAAGTTATTGACAAAAAAAATATGTGTTTTGCCTATATATATGTGTTAGACATGAATGCCGAGCATTTCTAACCATTGTGCTTATCTTAGGCATATTAACTACAGGTAACTGTTATACTTTTATGAGCACAAAAATGTACTATTTAATAGTTAATCCAAGGAGTCAAATTGGACATAAGTTAATTACTTAATAAGTGTGATGCTTATATTTGTGCATTCTTTGGCAACTATAATACTCATTTCATAATATTTTGTTTATGCAGGCCTAGGTGTTTAAAATTTGGTAACAATAGGTTGAGGCCCAGCTTCAAACACACCAGCAATATATGCATTGCGTCCCAATTTCAAGCCTGTAATGTATGGATATCAAACTGAGAAGAACAATTTTCCCAGTAGCATTTATGTCCAAGTATTGCTTTCAATGAATAGAAAGTTTTATGGCAAAAGATTGCGTCCAATTTTTTTTTACATAATGTCATTTCTATGTTGTAGTGTCTCATCATTACCATGTTATACATATGCAAAAACATTATTTGAGACCATTAAGTAGCTGTACAAGTTATATTACATAAGATTATGCTAATAAATGCACGGGAAATCTCCTTGCGAAAAAAAAAATAAAAATAACACGGGAAAAAAACAAGCCCGCCTGCAATGCGGCGGCCGTAGCCTTTCTCGTACATATTAAACTTAGATATTTTTAAGTTCGTTTTGTTTTTATACAAGTCATGTCCACACGTCGGGTGAATACATTAGTACTAACTATAAAAGATCAGTATTATCCGTACATGATTAAATTAAAATGTAAAATTACAAGTCATGCCCGCCCATTGGGCGGGCTTTGAAACTAGTGTATATATACATATATATATATATATATATATATATATATATATATATATATATATATATATATATATATATATATATATATATATATATATATATATAAAACCTTTTAAAAATGTCCATCATAGTGGATGCCCTAACAAAGCAAAGATTTTCGCTCAATAAATACACAAATTAGCACATTAAATGCAATAAATGAATAAATACATAAATTAAGAACCATAACAACAAAGCAAAGATCTTCTAATTTAATGGTCCATATTCATAAAAGAGTAACAAAACATCATAAAATAATTGGGGAATGTAATAATGCAAGTAGGGAACATGTAATTGTAGGGAAAAGTATATATATATATATATATATATATATATATATATATATATATATATATATAGGGTAAAGTTAAAATAAAAAGACAAATATCCGTAAAAAGAATAAAATGAAATTTTTTTAAAAAAAGTTCTCGAAAAATTCCAAAAAAATTCCACAAGATCGGGTATGTTGGTGCATAAAACTTTTGTGAAAGAAGTTTTTCTAATTTTGAGTTTTTATACGTTTTTTTTAATGCACAAAAAATGAATTTTAATACGAAAAAAAAATTAATGCACAAAAAAAATTTTAATGCACAAAATTTTCAAGTTGTTTTAGTTAGATGCGCAATGTTATTTTGATGAAAAAAGTCAAAAGAAGTTGGGTCCAAAAACGACTTTTTGATGCACAAAAAAACGATTTAATGCACAAACGTATTTTTTTATAATTTTTTTTTTTGGATAAAGTATCCACTTTTAGATAAACTTCCTTTACAACTTTTTCATGCACCAACATACCTGATCTTGTGGAATTTTTTTAGAATTTTTCGAGAACTTTTTTAAAAAAAATTTCTTTTTATTCTTTTTACGGAAATTTATCTATATATATATATATATATATATATATATATATATATATATATATAAGCAACCTGATCAAAGACTGTAAACCCTAAGCCTCCAGCAAGAATGAAGAAACTAAATGATCCAGAAAATGGTTTAAAAGATAAGGAAACCCCAATATGTGGCTGGGAAAATGAATTAGTACACCTGGCAAGAACACAACCACAAAACAAAACACCCTCACAAATCCATTTAAAAATTATTTCCCTAGTTCTGTAGCAACACTCACAACCTGCACTGTGGATATTTCTTTGTCGGATCGGGGTAATTAGGTCCATCGGATTTTTTTGCCGGTGACAGAGCAATAGGATGAGAAAAATGTGAGTGAGATCCGAGTGAGACCTGAATAAGGCGGTAATATTTTTTTCGGGTTTAGGCTAACCAAAAAAAGTTGGATCCCTAAAGGCTATGATGAATAGTACACGGGGTTTATACTTTACTTATAATAGACGAGTACCCGTGCATAGCAACGGGATTTTATAGCGACAAATAGTTTATTGATAAAAAAAGTTTACAGGTTATAAACGAAAAATAATAAAAGTTTGAATATTTGGGAATTTAACATAATGTTTTGAAACGCGGTTCGACCGGGGTGGTTCAACCGGTTGAACCGTTCCAGTCGAAAAATGGGTCGATTTAAACTGGGTCAACTTGCTAGGTTGGGTCGAAAATGGGTCAAATTAAACCGGGACAACCCGCCGTGTTTGAAGCATCCCGGGTCAACCCGGTTTGTGTTTTAATTAGTTGTATTTAATTTGGTATATATGTTTTTAATTGGTTGTACAATGTGAATAAATAATTGTACTTTTAAGTAATGGGGTATTTTAATAAGAGTATTAAATGCATTTCAATATTTCTTTATATACATTTTTCAACATTTCACATTTCACTTTCTTGACTTTTTCACTTTCACCTTTGACCATTTTGCCTTTATAGATAGTAAAGATATCAAGATAATAATTGTTTGTCTAAAAAGGAATAAAAGTAAATTTATTAAGATAAATAATATAAAAAGTTGTACGGAATATCACTTTTTCACCTTCTTTCTCTTAAGTTTAAGTTGGAGAACACAAAAAAATAAAAATATTACATTCTTTCATCTCCTCCCTCTTTCTCAACTTTTCATTCATTTACTTTTCTTTCTTCTTAAAAATAAACTTGAGAACATAGTGTAAGTTTGTATCGACTCAAATTAAAGTTAAAGTTGTATAAAATAAATATAATTAAAATAAAATAAACCCACTAAAATACAAAAAAACTAAAAATTCATAAAAGTATATTAAAATGGATATTGAACTAAAGAGAAAAAAAAAAGTGGTGAAATCAAATTATAAAAAAAATAAATAGTTAACAAAAAATTTCAATTTAAAAATAAAGATGAATTTTAATTGAAAGAGACACATGTCACTCTAAAATATGGTTCCCTAGCATTTGTGAAGAATGAGATAAACGGTCAAGATTGCACCTCCTTATCTTAGTTTATATTGAGATCCACATCTTAAATGCTTTATATAATATTAGTTGGATACCCGCGCATAGCTGCAACGATAAATATAGTTATATTAAATATAGTAAATGAATTGTGAACCCAACTTTCCCCGCAATTCTCTACCCACTTAGTGAGTTCGTTTCACAACACTCTGAATGTATCCCACAGCTTTCCTGCAACACCATATTCACATCATTATTTTCGCATATACAAAGACCCTCACACTCTCTTACCCGTCAAACACTCCTTTCAAAAATATGTAATGTTAATGAATCAAGTTTTTATTGATTCAAATTAAGGTTAAAAAGTCCATTGAATGTAAGTGGTGAGGCATCCACGTCTCAACCTAGACGTAGCATGGAGAATGATAAGTCGAATCATATGGATACTTGTAGAAATAGTAGTTATGACATGGATAAAGTGAAGTCAATGGGAGGTGGTAAATGTCCATCGAATTCAAATGGTATTATTGTCTCCCTTAAAAATTCTTTCGATGCTCTTCAAGATGAGAATAATTTTTTGAAGCTGTTAATGAAACGTTGAGGAATAGTAGTAATGATAGCAGAGGCATAATCATGAAATTGATGATGAAGTAGTTGAAAATGTATATGACTTAGTTTATGATACATGGAAGAATGCAGAGGCTCCTCCCAAGAAGATTCCCATAAAGAATGGTATTTGGTCGGGTAGGAAAGTGGACACTCCTAAAAGAAACGTAGTTTTCTCTCCTAAAACGAAGTTTCACTACTTTGATAGGGATGATATAGAATTTGAAGATATGGTACATGCGGTCGAGGAAGTGGAGCATGAGAATGCTTATAGCAGAAATAGGTGATGGTTATGCATTGGTTCGTTGGGTTATAAGGACTCAAAAGGAAGTGATTGTTAGTTAATGACCAAGGGATTTTGTTAAGCCTAGATATATGTATCATGTTTACACTTGCATCAAGGTGGTTTATAAGCAAAACAAGTGAAGTTTGTGTTGTTTCGTGGTTTCACAGCCAAACAAAGGACCAAAGGAAAGTGTAAGTGTTAAACCTTAGTCCTTTAAATCTATTATCCATTGTCTAAAAGGATTATAAGTTAGGTATCAAGGAAATATGCTTATCATGTCAAATGCGTGTTTTTTTCCTTGTGGTTCGACTGTTATAAAGAAGAAAAGGAGGGAAGAGACTTTTGGTTAAAACACAATGTTTATTTGTGTGTGTGATATATAGGAACATGTTATAGAAGAAATGGGTCAAGTTACTTCTATAATACATTTCCAATGTGTGTTCAAATGATGACTAAGGGCCCATTTGGTTTGCAGATGGGTTTATGATTAGGATTTGGATTTAGATTTGTGAGGAATGAAAATTAAGAGAGAGATATATATTTTATTTGATATACTACCTCCGTCCCAAAATTATAGTCCCCTATTGACTTTTTCGGTCTTTACCTTTCAACTTTGACCTTAAGTATTTTTGTTTATATTACATAATACTTGATACAAAATATATGAACGAATTGAGTTTTAAATGTATTTTCATTTGGTATAATTTTTATCAAAAATTGTATAACACAAACAAAAATATTTATAGTCAAAGTTGAGGAAAAAAGACCGAAAAAATCAATAGGGGACTATAATTTTGGGACGGAGGGAGTAATAATTAAATTGCATTTAAATATAATATTTTAATAAAATAAAATAAAATGTTGTGAGAGATTATAGTTGGCCCCACGGGTTTTGTATAAAACCTACCTTATTAGAGTGGAATGAAAAAGTAGTGGGCCCTACGGGTTTGAAAGAATTACTTAATCTACCAAACATCATTTATTATATGTCATACCCGAATCCAAAATCCGACACCCCCTAACCAAACGGCCCTTAAGACATAATGGGCGGCAATATAAATAAAAGAAGTGGGAGGGGAATGTTTTTAATTTTATTCCGTGTATTTCGTGTCTCGTTGAGCATAAATGTGGGTCGTGAGATCCCGTTTTGATGTTTATAGGTAAAAATGCATAAAATACATTTTTGTGATTGTTTTTTATAAAGGTAATATAAAAACATTAGTATTGACTGAGACATGAGTTTATTTGACTTTTGCCATAACTAACTGAGTGTTGGTACGCGTGTGAGGTCGTTTTCAGGAAAAGCGAGATAACGTCTCGTTTCTGAGTTTCGATTGTCAGTAAATATATAATTTGCATTTTCTGATAAAAATAAATATTTTCACTATTAAAATAGTAGTCCGGAAAATTACCGGTTGTCACAAATAGTTTTGAGTTTTTACGTCAAGTATTGCCCTAAAAATCCTGTTGCTACATGAGACTTCATGTATTATTGAGATAAGTTATCTAATCAATCATTCAATTATGTATATGTGTATTTGTTTGATCTGTTTATTTACTTCGCTTAATTATACTATGTTAGGCCAAACTAATTAGTGTTTACTTATGATTGCCTGAAACCTAGTTATTGATTATTGTAACACCCCAACCCGAATAGGGCTAAAGTGTAACATTATGGGGTCAAATCAGAACATAAGCAAGCGGAATACATTAGTAATACAAGGTTCACAAAACAGTTATAAAGAACAGATAAAGGACTAATTCTAAACATTACAACTTCCAAACTAATTACAAACTAAGAACCAAAAGAGAATCTCTAAGTCTATTCTCTAATCCATGGAAAGCTATCAACGGTGTAGTCCACTAAGAGCTCCTAAGCACTCTTCACCCAACCCAGCTTCCTTCTAAAACCTGCCGCAGGAAAAGAAATGCGGCTGAGCTTAAAAAGCCCAGTGAACAGATATAAACAAACAAAAGCTAATAACAAAAGGGAAACGAAAGTGAATCCAAAATGAATTCAAGCAAACCTGTTGAGACGAATATTAAAAATAAGGAACATATGATAGAATCAACATAATATGATCAAAGGGAATACATATATGGAATATCAAATGAATTAGAGGAAAATGAAACGAATCATAAGTGTAAGCAAATGAACTAAGGAAAGCTTAAGTCAATAACAATAAAGAAGTTAGAACAACGAGGATCACATATATAGTAAGGTAATAGAAATGCCCAACAATCATATATCAAATTGTACATAGAGTAGCTAGCTCGATGTAACAAATGTGAAATGGAGTGTATTGCACACACATACCCATTCACCAAATTCAAAACAAAACAAAGTACCTAGGATGCATCCATACGCTACCTGCAAATACAAATATATATGCACAAAGCTCTAGGCTAAGTAAACATATACAATAATAAATATAGGCCTGAATAGCTAGCTTAAAGGGAACGCTGTGGACTAAAACCCACCTCCACAGATAGTGTCAATACCACTGGTGCATCAGTGGCAAGGCCATGGACTCCCCATGACTGGCTACAAATTAATCAAATAATGGGCAACAAATAGGGCATAGGAATGCTATAAGAATAAGGACTATAGCATGTAACAAATATCAAGCAAATCATAACAAAACCGGGTCAATCAAATACGAAACAAACAAAGGGAAGCTTAGCAATGGTTCAAGTCCAAGGTCCAAATCAAAGATTCATATCATGAGGTTCAAATCAGAGGTTCATAATAGCAAAAGGGTTCATAGCAAAGGTTCAAAATTTGAAGTTATATAATCAAAAGATGTTAAAGAAAGTCATGAGAAATCTTAGAAAATAAAACAGATTAAGGACTTTTGAAAATTATTTAAAACCTTTTTATCGTAAAAGTATTCCTTGTTGATATAAATAATGCTTAAAAAGGTTATTAATATCTCTCAATAAACCTATGTTTTGATAATCACAAAACTCAAATCAAATTAAGTCAAGATTAAGACGTAAACAAGTATTTGGTAACAAATATTTACCTCTACATCTTATATCACTTAAGGTATGCATAAACTAAGCATCTTATGCATTACATGATCAAAGGAAATTTTGTCTTAAGACATAACATCTTATAAAATGTTATAAACATTTTATATATATTTGTAAATTATTTTTGGTAATGCCATATTAAACCACAAAGATATGATTTCAAATTTCCAACCAAAAAGGGCAAATTTTATCCAGAAAAACTTTTTCAACGTTCAGGAGGGCGGCCCCCTTAATTTTACTAGGTGGCCCCCTTAATGATTAAGGGGACCGGCACGCTCCCGAACAGTAAAATCTGGCCCTATAAATATTGGATCATTTTACACATTTTCCTCACCTTTTTGCACTATAAACTTTCTGATCCAACCTCCATCTCTAGATCTAAAATCCTTTGATCATATAATTCATAAGTCTTTGTTTCCAAGTGATCCAAAGCTTCATCCATTCAAGTGCAAGAAGAAGAACACTCCTCTACATCCATCTAATTGTAGTAGTGTTGTGAATAGCTAGTTTCATATTGTAGTTGTGGTAGATATTTGTAAAAGTGTTGTGTAAATTTGTTGTGTGTAGAAAATAGGTGTGTTGTAAAGTAGTTTAGTAGTTGTGAATTAGTTGTGCATAGAAGAAGGTGTGAAGTTGTGAAGGTGTGAAGAAGGTGTGAAGCCTTGAAGAAGTTGTGAAGCTGTGAAGAAGGTGTGAAGCCTTGAAGAAGTCGTGAGATTGGTTCTAGCTACGATTAGAACTCGACATTTAGGTTAGTGTCGTTAACTCGTGTAAGCCAAGGTGTGTAAGGTTTCTCCACCATAAGGAGTTTGTTGACATAGTGAAGAAAACTCTCGAGTGTGGTACTCGGGGAGTGGAGTAGGGCAAGGAAGGTGTCCTTGTAGCCGAACCACTATAAATTTGCGTGTTGTGGTTTGATCTTTCTAACTCTATCTTTTCTTCATTACATTTCAATACTTTCATTACTTGATTAGAATTGCTTATAGTGATTGTCATTTGAATTCACTTGAGATTGAATCGAAAGTTTTTAATAACCTACAAAATATTTTGGTAATAAACTTTTAAAAGGACGTAAAATTATTCAACCCCCCTTCTAGTTTTCCACAATTGGTATCAGAAGCCACGTCTAGCAAGATCTTTAAAATATATTGTATTTTAAAACTTGTAACGATTTATGGAATCTGAAAAATATTTAGAAGGGCAATCTATGCAAAGACCACCACTATTTGAAAGTGATGGATTTTTATATTGGAAAAATCGATTCGAAACTTATGTGAAGTCAAAAGATCTAGATCTTTGGCATGTTATTACTAATGGTGATTTTTTACCTATTCAAAATAACCCCGAAACTAAGAAAGATGAAATCGTACCTTTTGAAAAACAAAATGATGATTTAAAAAGAAAACTTGCTAAAAACAATGAAGCAAAAATGGTTATTTATAATGCGCTACCACGTAAAGAGTACGAAAGAATCTTTATGTGTGAAACCGCAAAAGAAATTTGGAACTATTTACTAATAACTCACCAAGGTAATAGTCAAGTTAAAGATAATAAGATAGATCTACTTGTTCAACAATATGAGCAATTCACGATTCCGGAAGAGGAATCAATTGATAATGCTTTTGCTAGATTTAACACTATCATCACAAGTTTAAAAGCACTTGATGAGAATTTTTCTAGTAAGAATTTTGTTAGGAAGTTTGTTAGGGCTCTTCATCCAAAATGGCGAGCTAAAGTGACGGCTATTGAAGAATCGAAGAATTTGTCAACATTGCAACTTGATGAATTAATTGGAAATCTAAAAGTTTACGAAATTATCATTAAGAAGGATTCCGAAATGGTCAAAGAAAGACGAGAGCAAAGCAAGTCAATCGCTTTGAAAGCTAGAAAGGAATCTAGTGTCGAAGATAGCTCATCTTCCGAAAGTGATGACGAAGAATACGCCATGGCCGTAAGAGATTTCAAGAAATTCTTCAAAAGGCGAGGAAGATTTGTAAGACAACCGCATGATGAAAAGAAAACATTTCAAAAGAGTAAAGATGACAAGAACAACAAGATTGAAAGAAAATGTTCAAGTGTGGTGATCCAAATCACCTCATCGGAAAATGTCCAATGATGACAAGAGATCAAAATCAAAGAGCTTTTGTTGGAGGTGCTTGGAGTGATAGTGATGAAGATGAGAAAGATACGACAAAAGAAGAAAAGTGTCTTATGGCGAATACATCAAATGAGGTACGTTCCGAAACCGAATATTTTAGTGATGAAAGTTTATCATTAGATGAAAAAGATCTAGATAATGAATATAATAGGCTATGCAAATTAGGACAACTAGTAATGGCCAAAAACAAATCACTAAAATATATAAACAATCAATTGGAAAATGAAGTACTTGAACTAAAAATTAAAATACATCAACTTGAAAAAGGTAAAGAAATTTTTGAAGAATGTAAATCATGTCAAGTGCTTAAAAGTGAAAACGAAATTCTTAGGGAAGAAATTCGCAAACTAAATAAATTTGAAAATAGTAGTCACTCACTTAGTAAAATAATAAGTATTCAAAGAACATCCGGAGATAAAACCGGTTTAGGATTTAACTCAAATGAAGCTTCAACAAGTGAGATTAAAAATGTCAAATTCGAAAATGAACCTAACGAACAAAAATCTCTGAAATCTAATTCTAAGTATATACTTATTAATGATAGAAAAATACCTCTTGCCAACAATGAAGAAGTAAAAGCTTTTTATAAATCGTCTTTGAAAAACGAGGTAGGATCTTCTAAATCTAAAACACCACCACCTAGAAAATCAAATAATCCTAATCCTATGTCTAAAACACCTCAACCAAGAAGAAACCAAAATAGGCAAAACTACAATAACAATAGTAATCAAATGTGGAACTACCAACAAAGCTACAATCCTTGGGGTATACTACCACCTTTCATGCATCCTAGTCAAATGTTAAACATGTTTGGACCAAAGAGACAATGGGGATTGAATGGCTAGATGAACATTCCTTGAGGCAATCTTGAAGTTTCTCTCAACATAGACTTTTTCAAAGTCTATATATCATCTTGATGATTTTGAAGATTTTTTGAAGACCACCGGGTACGCCATTCTCTCATAACTCATTGCCATGCTTAGATAAATATGCTTTAGTTGATTACATTGTTTGCATAGATATAGCTTGCCTTTTTCTCTCTAATTGTTCGATCATATATATACTATATTTACATATACTCTTAATACCTAATATATTAAATACATATATATTTATATATATATATATATATATATATATATATAGAATCCGGTTCCATTGAGAAGATTTTTAGATTGAGAAGATTGAGAAATAATCTTGACCATACAATTTTTAAAATTTTAATGTATTAAGATAATCATTCAATTAATTAGAAAGGGTAAAAAAGTAATTGAATCAATTAAAATTTAACTAAAATTAAACATTTCTACATTAATGGTTAGGCAAACAGTAACCGCAAGTTATGAATTGATTTTGAGTAGTTCCAAATTTCACGTATCCATGTTTCTTTTTATGAATCAGATATTTTCTTGTTAGTGACCATTTTAAATAAAAGTCTATAGCAATGTATTGTAATGGTTCATGTAGACTTCTAAAATGATTTTAAGGAAAGTCTAAATTACAACTATATGATTCATTTTTTTTTTTCATGATTCAATTTTTGTTTCTTGTTTTTAAAGTAATTTAAGATGACTTGCGCATGTGTTTGGGTTTTGAATCATCATATGTGTTAGTTTTATATATTATGAATCACTAAAGTAATTTTTTAATCCTTTGTTTTGTATATCAATTTCAGAGTAGCGAATTAAAGTTAGTGTTGTTTTCTTTTTGAATCATATTCGAGTTATTGGAAAGAAATTCGATTAGTGAATCATTGACATTAGTGTTTCACATTAATGATTCACTAATTTACTATGATTCACTATATATTAACACATGATTCACATTCTAGTCACTGGTAAGCTTTGCTCCTTTATAACATGAGTAATAATAAAATCATTTTTTGATAACCACTCTTCTCTTTGAATCTTTACAAATCGAGCATAATTTGTTTTGATGGAAATGATAAAAACTTGACAATGCCATATACTGATAAAGAATAAGAAAAACGCATGCAGCAGCCGGTTTGAGTAATCTTACAATTTTTTAATATAAATTGAAGAATCAAAAGTGATGAAAAAGGAATCATCAAAAAAGAATGTTCGGGAGGCTAGTAGCAAAAAAAAAACGCTTATGCCTTATAAAATGTATTAAATGAATCACAAAATTAATTAATGTAAATTGTAAATGTTCAAATTTACCCTTTAATTGGTTTGATGAGATAAAGGGTTAAGATTACTTCTCAATCTTCTCAATCTGAAACTCTTCTCAATCGATCCGGATTCTATATATATATATATATATATATATATATATATATATATATATATATATATATATATATATATATATATATATATATATATATATATATATATATATATATATATATATATATATAATTGCTTGCACATAACCTAGATTCGTCATTAGTTGACTTTCTAGAACTCCAGGAAATTGTTCTTTATCGAACCCTTTCCTTCCCCCCTCGCGCTATTCTATTAAGTCCTCTTTTTGGAGACTCGTGATGATGAAGGGATATGAGTCAAGTGGACTTTTATCATGCAAGAACGCCTTTGCACGTGAACACTATGGATGAAACAAACTCCTCTCGCCGACCTTATCCTGTCTCCGCTACTGTCTTTCAAACCTCACCCATCAACCCATCTTTCACTCACACTTATACTTATATATATATATATATATATATATATATATATATATATATGTATATATATATATATATATATATATATATATATATATATGTATATATATACATATATATATATGTATATATATACATATATATATATATATATATATATATATATATACACACACTTATTCACATATTCCTGAACACACCTCAAACCCTTCATCAACTTAACACTTTGATCATTTTATCCAAAATTGTCAAAGGTATATTTTAATTATCGAAACGGTAATTAAAAATTGTTAAGAATTTTATCATCGTGCCAATAAACGTTTACGTATTTTTGATATATTATAAATCTAATTATATACGTATAAATATTTTTGTTCCAGAAACTAATTCCGCGAAGTTTCGAAAATTTCAAAGGCGGCCCCCTTAATAATTAAGGGGACCGGCTTGTTATCGAGGGCGGTCCCCTTAATGTTTAAGGGGACCGGCCATCTGACACTTCTAAATCCGTTTTCCTCCTTAATTCCATTCCCAAACACTCCATTTGCTCATTCACTTCTTCCCCACTGCTGCTGAGTACAAACCAAAACACCCAAAAACATCAAAATCCTCCACCATATCACCAATCCGGGGTTGTTTCGCAAGGGGCAAACATATAACAACATCTTTTGTAAGTTTTTCAACATGCATTTCATCACATTTCATTCGATTTGGTGTCTAATCAATAATTATGCATTTTATTAAAATTAATTTTAATTCGAATTTAAGTGTAATAGAAGCTAGAAAGTGAACTACCAAATGCTTCCCATAGGATTAGGATGATTTATTGCAACTCAAATTTAGTATAACATGTCATTTTGTCAAAATCAGTAATCGCCCATAAAGCCTTGTTAAATTTTATTTTTCAAGAGGCACATTGTTGATATAACTCTTAAAAACTACTTAAAACTTAGTACATTACATTGTTTTAACGTTCTAAACAATCAAAACATACTTTTCAACTTGTTATAAAATGGTTCATGAAGACAACATGGGCGTTTGGTTCATGAACAAACTATAACTATATGTAGTTATTTGAAACTTAAAACTAGTTCATAAAACTTGTTAATACTACTAGAATCAATAGACGTCGTCAAGATATATAATCAATATATATATATTGATGTTTTAGGATATTTTTATCTAGTTAAGGGAGCGTTTGGTTTATCTCGAAAATGATATTTTTGAAAAATAAAATTCGCATTTTAATCTTTTAAACAAGCTTATGTTGTGTCAAACTCTTACGAAATGGAAGATATATAATCTAATATTTATCTAGCCTTATTTCGAAATGAATTATGATATCATACTCTTTGATATTATATATTCTAAACGAGTTTAAAATCAAAATAAAAGGAACATTATGAAACTACTTCATTGAATATTTTTTTTGTGTGTCGAAGTAGAATTTCGTTCCACATATATTGCATATAATTATATATACATATATATAACATATGCATGATAGTTGTTTTTATATTAATTCTATTTTTGTTGTTATATTGTTTAGGTGAAAATGCCTAAGACCACGGTTGGTGACGTATCCAAAACCAAACAATACATTCCAAATGTCTCTTCTACTCCCGGCATGTCTCCTTCAGTTGCATGTTTCTATCGTCCTATTGAAAATAGAAACATTCACGAAGGACGAATTGTCGATCCATCTTTCTATGAAAATGATCAAACTGAACGAATGTTCACCAATATTCGTTTCGAATGTCTTCTCCAAATCAACGAACCAATCATTCCTCGTTTTGTCCTCGATTTCTATAGCCAAGTGACGGTGCAAACCGATCCCTATGGCAATATCCTCATTTCCTTCATGATTCAAAATCAATTCATCACTCTTACTCTTGCTCAATTTGGTCAAATTCTTCAAATCCCATACAACGGCCAAGCCGTTTTCTCAAATGAATGGGATCTTTCCTCTCTTGAAAGAAATCATCCTCAGGATGGCCCCTACTATTCTGAGATTCCTAGTCCTGAAGACATTCGTCGAATGCTTGAACTAGAACATCGTACGACTAGTCGAGTAATCAAGTCGAAGAATGTCGATATTCATGCCAATCAAATCCTCCTCAAAGAGCTAAGCCAAGATATGAAGAAGTGGGAAGAACTCATTCGAGAGAATGCGTTTGGTACTGGTGGTCACCGTGATCATGTCACGCCAAGCATTGCCCACATGCTTTATTGTGTTATTGCTGAAGAGCAATACAATTTGGCTTATCTTTTTATTCATCGAATCATGTCCGCCAAAAACACCCCAAATGCCAATCTTCCTTACGGTATGTTTCTCACACGACTTTATCGTTATGTGATGGAACATTACCCTTATCTTCAAAGAGATTACTACGTTCAAATCCTTCCTACCTTGAACCAACTCACTCTTGTTCGTACTCGCCGTCCTCGTAGTGACAAAGGAAAATCTCGTGTTCCTTTGTGCTCTAGGCCTCGTGGTTCTACATCTCATCGTGATGACGATGATGATGAGGAGGAAGACACCTCACGTGTTAGTACTCCATCCCCCACGACCTTTGTTGAAGATCTTTCCGATCTTGATGATACCGAGTATCAAATTCCTCTTCCTCATGAACGTACCGATGAGCTTCTCTTCACTTGTCAAACGTCTATCATCAATCGTCAACAACAAATGCATGAAGAACTTCGAGGGGGTTTCAAATCCGTTGGGAAGATGTTTAGGAAGATGCTTGGAAAGAAGAAGAAGTAGAAGATATTGACATGTTGCTACTTGTTATTACTTGTTTCCTTTAGACATTTGTATGGTTTGCTATTTGTCCGATTTATTCGGAAATACTTGTGTTATTTGTTGTTTATCTCTTGAATGATGTTTAGACTTTAATTGTTATCATGCCACTATCTTAATGTTATGCCATGCTTATTTTCAAAATGGATTATAATATGTTTATTTGCATGAAATTTGGTTTTATATATATATATATATATATATATATATATATATATATATATATATATATATATATATATATATATATATATATATATATATATATATATATATATATATATATATATCATCATTCCTAGAGTATATACTTCTAATAGAGCTTGCTGGGAAAACACACTTGAAAAATCACCAAATTCTGCAAATTTTGGGTTTCTGGTCGTCTGGGAAAACACCAGATGGGCGGCCCCCTTAATTCCCTAGGCGGTCCCCTTAATTATTAAGGGGACCGGCATACAATTAAGGGGACCGGCCATCTGGAACTGGATTCACTGTTTTCTTTTGCATCTTGTGAACCCTTTCTCTAGTTTCAGCTACCATTTCCCATTTTAACCCAACTGATTTTAGAATCTCATTCAACCATTTCAAATACATACCTAAATCAACCATTTCCATACTATAAATTCCCTCCACAATCACCATTCTTCATCTCATCATTCACCATCTTAATCATCATGACTCCACCAAGTACCTCACACTCCAAAACCTCCAAAAACAAAAACTTGTGGTCATCCCCCCAAAACAACTCTTCATTGATTTAACAAATGAAGACAACAAAACACCATCACCTCCACCCAAATGCTCATCCCCAAGTGCACCCAATGCACCATCTAAAACACCTTCCACCCATGGAACTTCCTCATCCTCCATACCCTCAACCTCATCAATCAATGACTACATCAACTCACACTTGTCATCACAAGTATCATCACCACCTCCTACACAAGAACCCATGTCCACCCATCTTACCATCTCACTTTCACCAATAACACCACTTGATGCTCATCTCTCATCTCCACCAATTACACCACCATTTTTTGCCAATCACGTGCCTTGGAGGCTACTTGAATCCCATGGGAATACTTGTCTTTGTTGCATCCACAACCGCACGGTCATCTTTGGCCTTAGAGATGAAATTCAATATATGTTTTCATATATTGAACATTTGCTTACCAACCCACCACCACCACCAACTCCACCATCCTCTCCAATAATTCCTCTACCACAATTCTCACCCATTCCTTCACCATCACCATCATGCTCTCCTAATTAAGCATCTCGTATGCTTAATAAATAAAGCCTCTACCACCCTTTTGCTTGCAAGCTCTATGAAGACCATGTACTTTTTGCATGATGATGTATTTTCCTAGTTGCTTATTTGTGAACTAGCTTTTCTACTTGTAATTCAAATTGCTACTTGTATGTTGTGTCTTGACACAACCACTTATTTAATATGAATGCTTTCTTTTCAAACATGCTTTATTTTTTTTATCACCTTATACATGTTTGCATGCATATTCTTGTGCTTCTAATATTTTTTTTTTTGCAAAGCATTCCATAGCTCGTTCTCTTGGTGCCCCCAAACGAGGGGGAGTACACATCAACGGGGAGTTTCTACCCGTCAATTTTTCACGTTTGAAAATTGTCGGCTAAACTTTTTGATTCTACAAAAAGGGGGAGAAGTAAATATAAACTCACTAAAATACTTGTTTAAAAATTAATTTTTGAGTTAATGAGTTTAAGTTTTGTAATCATTAAAAAGGGGGAGATTGTTGATATAAATAATGCTTAAAAAGGTTATTAATATCTCTCAATAAACCTATGTTTTGATAATCACAAAACTCAAATCAAATTAAGTCAAGATTAAGACGTAAACAAGTATTTGGTAACAAATATTTACCTCTACATCTTATATCACTTAATGTATGCATAAACTAAGCATCTTATGCATTACATGATCAAAGGAAATTTTGTCTTAAGACATAACATCTTATAAAATGATATAAACATTTTATATATATTTGTAAATCATTTTTGGTAATGCCATATTAAACCACAAAGATATGATTTCAAATTTCCAACCAAAAAGGGCAAATTTTATCCAGAAAAACTTTTCCAACGTTCAGGAGGGCGGCCCCCTTAATTTTACTAGGCGGCCCCCTTAATGATTAAGGGGACCGGCCTATAATTAAGGGGACCGGCACGCTCCCGAACAGTAAAATCTGGCCCTATAAATATTGGATCATTTTACACATTTTCCTCACCTTTTTGCACTATAAACTTTCTGATCCAACCTCCATCTCTAGATCTAAAATCCTTTTATCATATAATTCATAAGTCTTTGTTTCCAAGTGATCCAAAGCTTCATCCATTCAAGTGCAAGAAGAAGAACACTCCTCTACATCCATCTAATTGTAGTAGTGTTGTGAATAGCTAGTTTCATATTGTAGTTGTGGTAGATATTTGTAAAAGTGTTGTGTAAATTTGTTGTGTATAGAAAATAAGTGTGTTGTAAAGTAGTTTAGTAGTTGTGAATTAGTTGTGCATAGAAGAAGGTGTGAAGTTGTGAAGGTGTGAAGAAGGTGTGAAGCCTTGAAGAAGTTGTGAAGCTGTGAAGAAGGTGTGAAGCCTTGAAGAAGTCGTGAGATTGGTTCTAGCTACGATTAGAACTTGACATTTAGCTTAGTGTCGTTAAATCGTGTAAGCCAAGGTGTGTAAGGTTTCTCCACCATAAGGAGTTTGTTGACATAGTGAAGAAAACTCTCGAGTGTGGTACTCGGGGAGTGGAGTAGGGCAAGGAAGGTGTCCTTGTAGCCGAACCACTATAAATTCGCGTGTTGTGGTTTGATCTTTCTAACTCTATCTTTTCTTCATTACATTTCAATACTTTCATTACTTGATTAGAATTGCTTATATTGATTGTCATTTGAATTCACTTGAGATTGAATCGAAAGTTTTTAATAACCTACAAAATATTTTGGTAATAAACTTTTAAAAGGACGTAAAACTATTCAACCCCCCTTCTGGTTTTCCACATTCCTTAAAAAAACACATTTCATAAAAGTCATTAAAACCTTCATATAAAACTGGCATTGTATAGTAATCACATAAATCATTTCAAAAATAGTTTTTCTCAAAAGTCATCAGGTTATATTTTTAAAAGGGTCTTCATACGAAATTATACTATCAAATGAACCAAGGATATCAGTCGTATAAAGATCAGAAATCATAAAATGGAACGTATCATGAGTTATAAGAAACCTTACTGAAAGGTTAGAATATATATGTACCTTAGACTGCAAGGTGCAAACATAACAGAGACATAAAGGTCGGAATCAAACTCCTTCTTCCGCGAATCTACACGGATTAATAATCGGCTTATTATTAATACTTATTTTAAATTAGATTACTTATTTTAGTCAGCTTTCCATTTTTAGTATCTTTCCAAATGTAGTAACTTTCTATTTTTAGCAGGCTTCCCGAATTAGTAATTTAGTACTTTAAGGTTATAATTGATAATTAAATATATTTAAGGGTTAAAATGATCAATATAATGTTTTAGGGTTAAATATGTCAATTTAGTGAAGTTTAGATTTATAAATATAATTTATCGGAATTTAATATTTAAAAATGTCAAATAATTGATTGTAGAGTTTAAAAAAAAGTATCAAAATGACCATTTCATAAATCCGTCTTTTTATAATTTATAAAAACGTACTCTCGACATTAAAATTTAGACCGCGACGACCAAAGCATTATTATCACACGCATGACTCATTTATAACCCGATATCGAAACACACCCCAGACCCCTTTTTATTCCGTTTATATACGCATTTAGAAATCACGTTAGGCCATTTAATTATCACATGTGAGCACACTATTTTGACAGCCACTTGAATAACGAGACCAACAATTTTACACCTTTCTTTTTTACCAATATTCCATGCACATGGTTTGTATATTTAGACCCTACATCACAAACTTCACACATATGACAGTACAAAATCAAATACGAAAGTTTTAGACCACGTAATACCCATGCATGCCTTATCTTATGACCCACGTTCAGATTTCAATGTCGAGAATGAAAGCTTCATAATATACTAGTTTATATGACCATGCAACACATGATCAACACACACATGTTTTACAAGTTTACTACTCATTTTATATGTTATATATAACGAGATAAGTAACAGTTTGTAACCATGATTCCAATGATATATTGGCATGCATACCAGTCTTGTTTAACACATGTTTTATGCCGAGTACGAGCTAGTAACCAAGGCACAGACGACACAACTTACCGCGACCCAAAAAAAAACAGTCACGAGAGGCGTATAAAATTTTATGATTTCATGTGATACTCTTGTGATTTTATGTGACATATAGTACGCATACTCGCATCCGTATTTTACCAGATTCGTAAAGTGTTTAAATTTATGTTATATATATATATATATATATATATATATATATATATATATATATATATATATATATATATATATATATATATATATATGTTTATGAAGAGGATAAAATGAGAAGGAAAAAGACGAATGTGGTGGTACCTTTGAGTCGAATCATGGCAGAAAAGGGCCAAGAAAACTAGAATAACACCGGACTATCAATACCCTTTCTCCTACCACAATCCACTCACCACTATAACCAATCGAACTAGAACTTTTACAACTAAACACCACACCCTTCTTGAGCCAAAAAGACCACGATCACAACACTTATTAGCATCGTACCAGTTCCTTTA
Organism: Artemisia argyi; assembly: GCA_030686995.1. Taxonomy (NCBI): domain Eukaryota; kingdom Viridiplantae; phylum Streptophyta; class Magnoliopsida; order Asterales; family Asteraceae; genus Artemisia; species Artemisia argyi. Next base: position 55,611,685 of record CM060708.1, on the reverse strand, counting down.
GTATTCGAAAAAAATAAAGAGGAAAAGAACTAAGCCGTCACTTTTGATGAATTAGGGTTTTGTGTGTGAGAGAGTTGAATATGTGAATGATGCGTATCAAATAAGAGGGTGAGGGGAGACTACCGATCAATTAGCTACAAATCAGGGATTTCCTATCTCTAATTTTTATCAACTTATTTGGTCAAATATTTTGTGTTGAAGTTGCACGAGAATTTTGGAAGGAATACAAACATTTCGGTTCATAACATGGAGATAAAAAAAAACGTATGGGCTAAGACAAAAAGAAAATACACAATTTATTTTTAATGTATTTTAGAATAGGTTTAGTTTACATATTTGTGTTATAACGTATAGTTTAAGTATTTATTTATTTAGTATATGGTTTAAAATGTCCAAAACCTTATAACTAACTTAACTAAATTTTTATAATACTCTTGTAAATTTCAAAATTTAGAGGGCTAAAATAGGGATTTCAAATGAATGGAAATTTAGGGTTTTACAACTCTTCCGCTCTAAAAAGAAAATTTTCGTCCTCGAAAATTGAAAGGATAATGAAGCGGAAGTACAACAGACTGTGAACGGAAATGTAAATGACTTGTTTCGTATGACTCTGTCTTGTAGATCAAAATAGCTTCAGGATCTTCCAGAAGAGACATAACAGATTGAGACTGATCAATGGTTGAGATGTCACATGCAAAGGGTGATACTTGTATCCCCTCAGAAAGTAGACCTGGAATACGTAGGGTTTGACGGATATTCGTCCAATGAATTGAAATAGACAAATCAGATGAGAACGTATCGTATCGTAAAAAAAACATGAGGGTAATAAATACGCTTAACTCTTCAGATTCTCAAATAGTCTCGTCTCCAATATATCCTTTTCAAGGTATTCTCATGAACAAACAGATCGTGCTCTTCAAAATCCAAAATCTCATATCTTACTCATAGCATATCATAATGAAACCGATTCAACAAATGTGAAGCGTACATATAGCAAAACATAGGTGTACTCCTTCATAGTAACAGATCGAATCCATACTGACAGAAAACAGATTGTTGGATAATATCAAACGGCAAAAAGCTCTACAACAGAACCTAAGATTCTTATCAGAAGCACAGAGGTCAACAAACGCATGTCGAGTATCCAAACGTATCAAGCCATATAACGATGAAGGTAGATTAAGCACATGGGTAGAATGAACCTAAAATCTCACTAACCACAGATAATCTCAATCAGATATCAGAAATTCTAAGGCTTCTAAGGTACTCCTCGAAATATCCTATGATCACAACAAGTGCACGTTATATGGTGCAAGTATTATCACGTTGGACAGACGTCATAATACTAGCATCATCTAAATATGCCCTCATGATGACCATACTTTATCTCAAGTCATGAATAAACATCTTATCTTAACCATCTAACCGTTCTTCTACTTCCTAGGGTACGTCCGAATCAACATCATTACGAATTCAAAATGAGAGAACAGAGCGTACAAATAACGTAACGGAACCTAATAAGTATCATCAAATGAAGCATGTCGTCAAAAGCATCATGTCTTCCACAATTCGTCCGAATTCTCATAACAAAACCATCATCTACATACGCAAGAATGAACACATAACGGAATTACTAATAGAGTTTATAAATCGTTCAAAGGATAACGGAAGCTTAAGTAGTTTAAGCAGAAGTGAATTACGTCATCAATAACTTCATCCTTCACAGAAATCAACTCATCCAACATAAATGTTGCTTCAAAATTCATCCATTCAAATACATAATTCCAAAACTTCTTCCAAATCCGAGTAGTTTGTCTACGCTTGTATATCTGATCATACAGTGAAAAGGAATTATAAACTTGAGTCTGTTCCCTCGCGTCTTTGGCACATCTTCTTGAAATTGTGGTGTAGCACCGTGAATCTCTGACATGATCACTGTGCATCCTTCCATCCGCAAATTTTACTTCTGCTATCTATTCATCTTAGTACAACTTAAAATGAATAGAGAAGCAAGATTACGTGTCTTCAATAGGTCTTCTAGCACAATTCAAAATTTGCCAGCTCGATTTCATTCTCCCATGTTTGGCACCATGCTTGTCCTGCAAGAAGTGTTATCCAATCCTCAAGGTAAACATCGCCGCTGTCGACTACCGGTTATGAGTTGAATAGTTCATCTCCTACAGTCTGGTTGTCTACTACGACCTCTAAACGCCAATCAAATCTACTCTTCCAGAACAAATGGTCATTCTAACTTAATATGAACATGGTCTTCACGTTTCTCTTTCATCTTTGAGCACAATAAAATGTCACACTATGACAATTTGTCCAAACACTCGCGAAAACATGATTATATTAGCCAATACAATTGGCATCATTCAAGCTCATAAAGGTTATAACGAGTGCAAGGGCAGTCTCAGAAATCATTTAGGGAAAACATTCATATCCACCTCACATCACCTTCATTCTTCTTCACGAAATAAAACTGAAGTACCTTACAGAGGTTACCTTTGGTTAGTTAACCCCCTTCTTAGAAGTTCTCTTGCCTGCTTCTTCAGTCCTTCAAATCTAAAATGATGCAATCAGATACGGAGTTTCAAAGGTGGACCAAATCAATTATTTATACGCGGAAACGGATAATGATTACTGATAGTGGTACGGTTAAGTTCACGATAGTCGATACGCCGTCACACACTCCTCTATTTCTTCTTCATAAACCAACAGGAGCATTCCAAGAAAACCTTAGGGTAAACAAAATCATATTCTTTCAATTCCTTCAATCCCTCAGTTTCTATGGCACAAAGGTTTCGTCAACTGAGATTGGTTCAATGCCAACTCTACTTCCCAAACAGGAGAGAAAACACCCAAAGGTTCGTCAGAGAACACCAGAAGTTTTTGTACAACAAAATGCTTCCAATGCCAAAGCTTTCCGATAGTGGATGCTAACAAGTGTCAGGTGTAACTTTACAATCAAATGATATCGGAGTTTGTAATTCCATAGCAGAATTAATCTTAATAGATTTAAGTGATTGAAAGCCATCATAACAAAAGTAGGATGAAGCAGAATGCTAAAGGTCACAAATCAGATACGGTAGTCTATGACAGCTTATGAGGAGACAGCAAATCCATAATCAAAGTCCTTAAATTTCAGATATAAAAAAAATAAACGTATTTGTAGAACATATACGGTCGTCAAATATACGGATAGTTCACATATCAAAGTCCAGTACATGGTTCATCTAGAGTGTTGAGATAGATAAGCGAACAGTTCAAGGTGTGGGAATCTTGTTTAGCTCCTTAGTACAGGTGACAGGTAGAGTGTACATCATTGCTAATACGGACATCGTATGGTTGTCAAAATAGAGATGTATGGGGTATCCGTTGCCAGCATCATCATGCTCAACTAACAAATCTATACTGAGATAATATTATCATCATATCCATCCAAAGGAACTGATTAGCAGACAAAGTTCATCATTTGAAGGGAGGGAACAAATCTTATCTTGTCCGTGGTTAATAATCACCAGAGTTCTCATAGGAGTAGTAATGGATTATGCAGATTCAAGTAGTATCAGATGATACATTTCATATCCAGCATAAATAATGATTTCACGGAATGTGTCAAACACATTATGTTTGAATGACCTTCGGGATGGTCAGAAAGGTATCAAAGCATTTACCAAACAAATCGGAATGAAGATCAAAATCAGAAAGCGAAACTTAAATGGTGTAAGGTATCCATGTAGATCTTGAGGCACTAAAACTTACTTGGTTACAAAACTTAAATTGCAAAACTTCTAACTTCTGAAACAAATGTCTATATAAGGCTTAACTAAGAGCAGAGGCACGAATCAGAGTAATGCGGAAGTGATGCCACTTGCATAGATTCCCTAGTCTACCCATTCCTCACCGGCAATAACTTAAGTTCCTATGGGGAGATCCTAAAGCAAATTCTCAAACGTTGTCTTATGAGCGCCTACAGTGGAAACTTAATGGTCTAAACTTCACAGGTTAAGGCTTAATGTACTATAAGTCGTAGCCTGGGCTCTGATACCATAATTGTAACACCCCAGCCCGAAAAGGGATAAAGTGTAACATTATGGGGTCAAATCAGAACATAAGCAAGCGGAATACATTAGTAATACAAGGTTCATAAAACAGTTATAAAGAAAAGATAAAGGACTAATTCTAAACATTACATCTTCCAAACTAAATACAAACTAAGAACCAAAAGGGAATCTCTAAGTCTATTATCTAATCCATGGGAAGCTATCAACGGTGTAGTCCACTAAGAGCTCCTAAGCACTCTTCACCCAACCCAGCTTCCTTCTAAAACCTGCCGCAGGAAAAGAAATGCGACTGAGTTTAAAAAGCCCAGTGAACAGATATAAACAAATAAAAGCTAATAACAAAAGGGAAACGAAAGTGAATCCAAAATGAATTCAAGCAAACCTGTTGAGACGAATATTAAAAAATAAGGAACATATGATAGAATCAACATAACATGATCAAAGGGAATACATATATGGAATATCAAATGAATCAGAGGAAAATGAAACGAATCATAAGTGTAAGCAAATGAAATAAGGAAAGCTTAAGTCAATAACAATAAAGAAGTTAGAACAACGAGGATCACATATATAGTAAGGTAACAGAAATGCCAAACAATCATATATCAAATTGTACATAGGGTAGCTAGCTCGATGTAACAAATGTGAAATGGAGTGTATTGCACACACATACCCATTCACCAAATTCAAAACAAAACAAAGTACCTAGGATGCATCCATACTGTTGGGAATTATACTAACAGTTACCATGGCTAGTGAAGATGTTACAACTGCAGAAGATTGTACTTGCAGTGGAAACTCATTACCACTGCAAGAACAAATATTACCACTGCTTACTTGAAAACTGTTAGAGAAACGCGCTTAGATAAACATAGAAAAGATCTTGTGTATATCTTATTCTATTAGTATTATACTTATCTTGTAGAAGAGGACTCCTTGTTGTATAAAAGGAGATCCTAGGTTATAGTTAGAACAAATCTTTCTAATACGTTTTTCTTAGAGCTTCAAGGTGTAACCCTAGTGATATCATAGATCACTCGTATTATTATCATTAATAATATTGGAGCTATTTGTTTGTTACATACATTGTTCTCACATACATACAACTGTTTCATTTATAATCAATCTTCTAAGTATCATTAAGTAGATTCCGCATACTTAGTGGTATCACTCAAAGTATCAATATTAACACAAGTTCAAGGTGTACACAATCCAACAAGTGGTATCAGAGCAAGGCTTTGATATTTTGATTTAGAAGACCCTATGGCAGACTTAAAAGAAACAATGGAGACAGAAACAAGCCAATCAAACATTGCTGCAAAGCTTCCTAAGCTTAAGATAAATGACTTTGAGATGTGGAGGCTTATGATAGAACAATTCTTTATGGTTCAAGACTACACATTATGGGAGATTATTATGTGTGGAAATTCATTCAAACCTGGTACAACTGTAGAGCAAGTTGGTGACAAGACAGTAACAAAAGTTAACACTGGTCCTGTCACTAATGAAGAAAGAAGTCAACTAAAGAATGATTTGAAGGCTAGAGGTTTGTTATTGATGGCTCTACCCAGAGAACAAGTTTTGGCTTTTAGCAAATACAAGTCTGCAAAGACTCTTTTTGATGAGATCTGTGAAGTGTTTGGAGGTAATGATTCTACCAAGAAGACTCAAAAGACTTTACTGAAGCAGACTTATGAAAACTTTGGTTCAACAAGTAATGAATATCTTGATAGCATATTCACAAGGCTACAAAAGATTGTTACTCAACTCACTGCTTTTGGAATTGAGGTGGAAAAGGAATATCTCAATCTTAAATTCCTAAGAAGCCTACCTTCTGAGTTTGACACCAATGTTGCTGTTTGGGAAGATAAGCCAGATCTAGAGACCATGAAGCTTAATGATGTGTACAATAACTTCAAAGTTATTGAACAAAGATTAAAAAAAGCTGGCAAATTAAGAACAAGTTCTGCAAGTGTAGCACTCATATCATCATCAAGTAATGATAGTTCAGATGAAGAAAGTGATAGTGATGATGACAGTGGTAACATGATTGTTTCCACTGGTAATGGAAGTATTTCCACTAGGAGCTCAAAGAAACAGGTTGCAGGACTAAGTGATGCTACTTTCTATGCCTTTATATCAAGCCATGTGGGTGGTTCAATTCTCAATCATGAGGATTTGGATCAAATTGATGAAGAGGATATGGAGGAGATGGACATTAAATGGCAGGTGGCATTACTAAGCTTAAGATCAAAGAAGTTCTAGAAGAAGACAGGGAGAAAGATACATATAAGTGGCAATGAGACTGTAGGTTTTGACAAAAAGAAGATGGAGTGCTATAATTGTCACAAGATGGGGCACTTTGCAAGAGAATGTAGAAAACCAAGGAAATCTGATAACAAGTCAACTTGGTACAAGAAGGATAAGAACAAAGAACCTACAACAGAAGAGCCAAAGGTGCTATTGGCTATTGATGGAGTGAGTTTTGATTGGAGCTTTATGACTCAGGATGGAGAAGATGATTCAGAATCTGCAATGCTAGCTACTGAGCATACACTCATGGCTTTCTCTGACACTGAGGTACATACTGATAATGCTTGTTCTAAAAACTGTAAGGCCTTAAAAGAGTTAGAGATCTCTAAAACACAATATGATGCACTGATGCTAGATTTACATCATACTAATTATAATTTAGCAAATCATAAAAGAGGTCTAGGTGTTTTAGAAAAACAGATAGAGCATTATAGGGCAAATGAATCTAAGTTCAGTGATGACATTGTTGTCTTAAAAAGAGACTTAGATTTTTATGTTGAAGTGAATAAAGCTCTTAGGGAAGAGATTGAAAAAGTTAAAAAGGCTAGTGAGAATATTCAGATAACTAAGCAAACACTAGATCATCAATCCAAGAGTATTGACAAAATTTGGGAAGCCCAAGTTGTGAGCAAAGCTAAATCAGGTCTTGGATACAAATCTGTTCCACCACCTCTAAGAGGTGTTCCAGCACCTTCTGGCATTGACCTAGCTCACACAGGTTTAGAAGAATTTCAGGATCCACCTATGACCTATGGACCAAAATTTGTTAAACCAGTTGAAACTGAAAAGGTTCAGGTTGAGGTTGAGACTTTTGATAGTGCTAGTGACTCATCTCTTAAAGATGAAAGTTTGAATGTTGAGTCTAAATCTAGTGTTCCTGAAAATGTTAAAGTAGAGGAAAGAAAAAGTATTCCTGAAGTAGTCAAAGAGAAGCCTAGGACACAGTCAAATTACACTAGGCCTACTACTAGGTATGCAGAGATGTACAGGGATAGGTCTAAATCTCCTAGAGGGAACATGAGAAGTTGGAATCATGTTAAAACTAGGCAGTTTGGTAGTGATTTTGTGTTCAACAATAAGGCATGTCATATTTGTGGTAGCTTTGATCACCTTTCCTATACCTGTAACTACCACATGGGAAGAAGGGAAGTATTTTTTAATACAAGGGTGAATGGACATAATTCTAATAAAATATCTCACCCAAACCCCCTAAGCAAGATGGTTCCCAGGTCTGTTTTGCTTACCACTGGCATCAAACCAATTTCCACTGCTAGACCAGCAGTTGCCACTGCCAGTAGTAAAAACAGAGTTTATCCTAAGTCCCCTGTCACTACTTTTGTTAGATCTTATCAAACAGGGAAAAAGACTTATTTTGAAAAGAATGATCACAAGAATCACATGTGGAGACCCAAATTTACTAATCCAGCAGTTTCCACTGCTAGGCCTGCAGTTACCACTGCAAGACCAAATGTTTCCACTGGTGTCTATGTGAATAAGAAAAGGGTAAACATGGGAAATGCTGTTAAGGCCTCAGCTCGTTGGGAATGGAAACCAAAAGGAACAACAACCTCAAACAATCCCAATGGTGTATCAATGACCTTTGATAGATATAATTATATTGATACACGAGGCAGATCCAAGTCATTTGTGGCTTGGGTCCCCAAAAGGTACTAATTCTTTTATGTTAAGTGCAGGGACAGTCAAAGACTACTATTGATTATGAATGACTTGATTATACTTTCTGAGTTTTACAGTGACTCACTAATATGTTTGCAAGTTGTTTGGTATATGTCTGTTCTGCAAATGTTAAGAGATTGCAAGTAGTATGTTAAAGTCACCAAGAGGTGTAGCCAAGGGAATGTGGTCAAATAAGCTGAACATAGTTTCTACTGCAAAGATAATAATGCTGAAGGTCTTACAATATTGATTAATTTAAGAAGATCTTTTCATTCATTCAAAGACACAAGTTACAGCTTACATTCAAAGTTCCAACTGAATTACAAAGACCATTCCTAAAACATTTGGCTAATTGAGAACTACTAGCTTCTATCAGTTATTACATAATACTTGAGGCTATGACAAGTACAATGAAGAAGCTGAAGATGAAAATGGAAAAAGAAGAGAAGGAAGACTGTGAAGATGCTCAAGTACAAAAGTCAAGAAAATACTCAAAAACTTTGTTCCTTGGCAACATTCCTCAATCATTTACTTCTGCTTCTCCTTTCCCTTATGTATGATCTGAGCCTTCTTGCTCTGTCCAATATGTTCTTGATGCAGAAGACCAGGTTCTGGAGCAGGAAGATCCAACACCAAATTTGATGATGTTGGGAGAGATGGATCTCTCTTACTTGATCTTGGTTGGGATCTCTCTGGTGTGGAAGGAGGAAGAAAGGTTGGATCTTCATTCTCTTCCTCTGAAGATTCTTCATCAGAGGTCCAGATGAAGGGAGAGACAAGCTCTTTCTCATCAGGATTAGGATCATGGCTTGATTCACCCTTTATGTGTGCATTCCATTGTTTTTCTTGCACATCCCATCGTTTCTCCATCTCTCTCTTATAGTCAGAATCTTCAAGTCCCCATGGATATGGTGGTACATCTTCTTCTGATGTTGGAAAAGAAGAGTGTTGATCAGAGGTTTCAGGGTTTGATGACATAGTTTTGGAAGAGAATTGGGTTGATTGGGATATTAGGGTTTGAAAGATTATTGGTGACTAAGATGTGGTGTTTGGAGGTGATTAAATAAGCCAAGGTTAGGTGTTATGCTAATTAATGAAAGTTATTTACTTTCATCTGTTTTGGTTGGTTGGAAAAGTAAATGTGGTTTGACTTTTAAGAAGATATTTTTGTGTATAGTAACTTGGTTAAAAAGTTACTTGGGTTAATCTTTATGGGTTAAGATGAGATTTATTTTGTGTTGTAGAATACAACCCATATCATTGGAGTAATAAGGTGTGTATCTTAGACACACAACAAATGGTTATTGATTCACCATGTCTAACCCACATAAGAATCAGCTAGTCCAAGAGCAAACGGCTTCTGGTAAAGACTTCTCAAATCCGTTGATAGCTGATAGTTTGCTAAAAACTATGATAAGAGCAGCAAATTTTACATGCTTTACTTTCCACTGCTCTTTGAAATTTTGTTGATTTTTACCACTGCAAGTTCACCGTTTCCACTGATAGTGTAAATTTTACCACTGGTGAACTAGCCGTTACAACTGAGTGTCAGTAATCTTATTTTTACTAGCCGTTGCAAATATAACTATCTTTCCTTATTAATAGGGTAAAATTTTTGGGAATTATCTACTTACCAAACTTTATTTATTCTTTTCTAAAGATAAATCTTTCTATAGATAATTCACCATACGCGTTTTTCTCAAAACCCTATTAGTATAAATTGATCATTATACGGCTTGCTTTTTATTCTCGATTACTAACACTTTTATCTCTCAAATCACAAAATCATGGTGACTCTCAAGTTTGCAGATGAACACAATCAAGTGGCTTACCTACAAAAGTCAAATGACAAGAGTGGACCCGTTTTTCATCAGATTGTGGATTTCCTAAACACAACTCATATAAGGTATGCCTTAACTATGAATCCCACAATCTTTGTTTCTCAAATCAAACAGTTTTGGAACTCTGTGGAGTCCATAACACTTGAACAGGGGGACATAAATGAATCTGTGGAAGCTCTTAGAGCCACAGTGGATGGGGTAACTATTGATGTTACTGAGTCATCTTTAAGGAGTATTCTCCAATTAGATGATCTCAATGGTATCATCACATTACCCAATTCAGACATATTCAACTACATTGCTTTGATGGGGTATGATACATCTGACCAAAAAGTAACTTTTAAGAAAGGATGGTTTTGTCCCCATTGGAGATTTTTGATACACACTCTGTTGCATTGCCTAAGTCCTAAGAAAACTTCTTATGAACAATTTGGATCAACCATGGCTTACCCTTTAGTTTGCTTGGTTTCTGATAGGACTTTCAATTTTTCAAGGTTTATATTTAATAACATGAAAGGCAATGTAACGAGTTCATACAAATTTTTGATGTATCCAAGGTTTGTGCAAGCAGTGTTAAATGAATTTCAACTGCAAAATCATAATAGGATTTATGAAACTCCATGTCTTAAGCCAAAAGTATTTCAAAATATGTGTAAGGCTTCAGACTTTTGGAATGGAGTGATTCATCCTCTTTTACCAAACATGCTTGCAAAGATTTCACAGGTACAGGGTGAAGATGCAACAATCCCAGTTGTATCCCATCACACACCCACTATTTATGTTCCACAAATTCAACATATCCCTGCTGTAACTCACACATATGAAAGGAGGCAAAAACAGCCAACTCCTTTCATGACAACATTGCATGTTGCTGACGCTTATGGTTTAGGAACAAGCAGTGGTGGTTCAAGGCTTCAATCTAGTCCAACTAGAGAAGAGTCTGAATCAATGCCTTATGATTCACCTCTCCCAACAGGTAACACAGTTGGAAGTGTTGAGGGCAGTGTGACACTAACTGAATTGATGGAATTATGTACCAAATTAGTCAAACAGGTTCAAACTCTGGAGAAAGATCTGGCACAGACCAAAGAACAACATGCCACAGAGTTGAATCTATTGAAGGCTGAGATTCAAAAGTTGCAGGATGAAGTTGTGAATCTCAAGAAGAAAAGACATGTTCATGCTGTAGTTTCTTCTCCATCATCACCACATGATGATCTTTCTGCAGGTTCTGGTTATGGTTTGGGAACTTCTTCCAAACAGGGGAGGAAAACAGATGCAGAAATTAAGGGGAGGAGTACTAATTTTGAAGATATGAATGCTCAAGCAAATGATGATGTAGCTGAGTCTGAGGGGAGGAAATTGGATATTGAAGATATGGTTGTTGATACTGGTATTCACTCTGAAGATATTCTTGGAACTGTTCAACAAATTTCCACTGAAGCAGACCATGTTACCACTGATCAAATAATTTCCACTGAAAGTGAAAAAGTTGCCACTGATGTTCCATTACTTACCACTGCAGAGGAAGAAGCTGTCAGAAAAAGATCAGTCAAAGGTAAAGCAATTGTGATTGGTGCAGAACAAGAGCATACAAGAATGATTTCCAAGAAAGATCAAGCTCAAATTGATTTTGATGCAAGATTGGCAGAACAATTTGCTGCTGCAGAGATTGAAAATATGAAAAAGCAAAAGGAGGATGAAGTTGCTGGTTTTATGGAAGCACAAAGGTTAGATAAACTTGAAGCAGTGATGGCACAACCACTCTCAGTGATTCCACCAACTATCTTACATGAGAAACCTCCTATGTTCTCATATGTGCCAACAAATGAAGAGATTGAACATATGATTAAACATGATCCAGTTGTAAAGAAGAAAGCTATTGAGCTTGTTGCTAACAAGACTTTGACAGAAGAACAAAGAACAGCTCAATTGGCTGATTTCATTCAAATGAAGAATCAACAAGCATTGGCTGAGATTATTGGAAAATTCAGAAAAGGTCAAAAGAAACAGAGACAACCTACAAAGGCACAGATCATTCATGAGATGAAAGTATTTTGCTGCCATATTGGAACTTGGAAGATGGCTGATTTCAAAGGTATGTCTCATGAAAGAATTGAAGGTATCTACTACAGAATTAAAAGGCAAGATAGTACTTTCAGACCTATTGATTTTGAAGAAGTTGAAAGATTTAAACAAAGTAAAAGGAAAGCTTCAACAGTTGAAGATCATGTCACAAAAAGAGTGAAAGTTCCTCAAGAGAAAGAATCTAAATCTGAGAAATGTGTAGAAGATCTACAAAGTGCAATTATCATTGTTGAAGAAGAAGATTTCTACCCAGATCCCTTACAAACAAAACATCAAATTATTGATTGGGAAGTGTACACAGCAAAGAATTTTGCTTCTACTTGGAAAATTATAAGACTGGGAGGAGAATCTTCATCATTCATTCAGTTTGAAGATCTTCTTAAAGCATGTGACAGAGATGATCTTGATACTCTTTGGAAGCTTGTTAATGAAAGATTCAAGGCTGATACTCTCAAGGATATGAAAGAAATGCAGCTCTGGGTTGACTTAAGAAGACTATATGAACCAGATCCTAATGATAAGTATTGGAAGTTTAATTCATCAAACTTGAATACTACATGGACATATTTTGATAAATGTGAGGTTCATCATGTTTTTACATCAGATAAAGTGGATGTGTTTATGTTTGCTGAGAAGGAATATCCACTTAGAGCTACAACTCTTTCTGCAATGTTGAAATCAAAGTTAAGAGTTTATGCAGATAATGAAAAGATTAGAGCTTTGATTCAGAAGATTCAAGATCAATATGCAAGAGCTGATAAAGTGTTGAGAAAAACAAGATAAGTGTTTGGAAGAATTCCCATATCCTCAGGTTTATAGTATACTTGAAGAAACTTGTTGATTTACCTATAAATCATAAGTTTAGGGGAGGATTGTTGGGAATTATACTAACAGTTACCACGGCTAGTAAAGATGTTACAACTGCAGAAGATTGTACTTGCAGTGGAAACTCATTACCACTGCAAGAACAAATATTACCACTGCTTACTTGAAAACTGTTAGAGAAACGCGCTTAGATAAACATAGAAAAGATCTTGTGTATATCTTCTTCTATTAGTATTATACTTATCTTGTAGAAGAGGACTCCTTGTTGTATAAAAGGAGATCCTAGGTTATAGTTAGAACAAATCTTTCTAATACATTTTTCTTAGAGCTTCAAGGTGTAACCCTAGTGATATCATAGATCACTCGTATTATTATCATTAATAATATTGGAGCTATTTGTTTGTTACATACATTGTTCTCACATACATACAACTGTTTCATTTACAATCAATCTTCTAAGTATCATTAAGTAGATTCCGCATACTTAGTGGTATCACTCAAAGTATCAATATTAACACAAGTTCAAGGTGTACACGATCCAACATATACGCTCCCTGCAAATACAGATATATATGCACAAAGCTCTAGGATAAGTAAACATATACAATAATAAATATAGGCCTGAATAGCTAGCTTAAAGGGAACGCTGTGGACTAAAACCTACCTCCACAGATAGTGTCAATACCACTGGTGCATCAGTGGCAAGGCCATGGACTCCCCATGACTGGCTACAAATTAATCAAATAATGGGCAACAAATAGGGCATAGGAATGCTATAAGAATAAGGACTATAGCATGTAACAAATATCAAGCAAATCATAACAAAACCGGGTCAATCAAATACGAATCAAACAAAGGGAAGCATAGCAATGGTTCAAGTCCAAGGTCCAAATCAAAGATTCATATCATGAGGTTCAAATCAGAGGTTCATAATAGCAAAAGGGTTCATAGCAAAGGTTCAAAATTTGAAGTTATATAATCAAAAGATGTTAAAGAAAGTCATGAGAAATCTTAGAAAATAAAACAGATTAAGGACTTTTGAAAATTATTTAAAACCTTTTTATCGTAAAAGTATTCCTTAAAAAAACACATTTCATAAAAGTCATTAAAACCTTCATATAAAACTGGCATTGTATAGTAATCACATAAATCATTTCAAAAATAGTTTTTCTCAAAAGTCATCAGGTTATATTTTTAAAAGGGTCTTCATACGAAATTATACTATCAAATGAACCAAGGATATCAGTCGTATAAAGATCAGAAATCATAAAATGGAACGTATCATGAGTCATAAGTGTTAGGAATACGTTTATTCCACTGAAGACTCGGTCACCCCAAGTATTGTAATAGCATAGTGTAGCTCGTAGCATTCATTAGTTTAGAGTAGTATTTGTGGAGTCGGGTCGGGTCTTACCCACTGTCAGCCCGGTCCACAGCCTGTTTAATAGGGCGGTAAGCTTGTAACTATAAATACCCTCTCCCACCCAAGGGAGAGGGTTGGACCTTCATTTGCAATTCAACTTTTCTTTTGTTTTTACAAGGCTCCCAATCTCCTTCTCTCTCTAACTTCTTTCTCTCTCTAAAACCTTGGTATATTCGATCCATATATACATAATCTAAGCTCGTTATAACTTTAGGTATATTATAATTGGTATCAAGAGCCATGGTTCTATCCTAGGATTAGTGGTATACTCAAATTTGTAGCTTAGTTTTATGTTTTTTGTGGTTCGAATGTTTTGGTGGGTTTTCTTCTCCATTTGATCTCGTATGGTGGTTATCTTGATGTTTTGGCTGTACTTTCTTAGTTAGAAAGGTTATATACATCTTGTGTAGCTTTTGGTTATATTATTTCATCATTTTCGTGGACATTGGAGGACTTTTGTGTTGTTTTTCTTGCTAGAGAGTTGCCATTTCATTGTAGAGGGTTGACAGGTTTTTCTAGAGAGTTGGGTGTAGAGATTTGGCAATTTACTATAGAAGGGAAAGAAGACAAAACGCTAGAAAGTGACATTTTTGTCCTGTTCTTGGTAGAGAGTTGGTTCTAGCGAGTTGGTTCCAGATTCTAGCGAGTTGGTTCTAGAGAGTTGGTTCTAGCGAGTTGGTTCCAGAGAGTTGGTTCTAGCGAGTTGGTCTAGCGAGTTGATCTAGCGAGTTGACCTATTTAGCGAGTTGGTCTTGCGAGTTGGCATTCTAGAGAGTTGTCATTCTAGAGAGTTGCCATTCTAGAGAGTTGTCATTCTAGAGAGTTGCCAGTCTAGAGAGTTGCTATTCTAGAGAGTTGCCATTCTAGAGAGTTGCCATTCTAGAGAGTTGCTATTCTAGAGAGTTGGTTTTCAGCGAGTTGCCATTCTAAAGAGTTGCCATTCTAGAGAGTTGCTCATTCAACGAGTTGGTGTTCAGCGAGTTGGTCATTCAGTGAGTTGACCAACGTTGACTTTTTACGTCAAAACTTCAAACGGCCATAACTTTTGAACCGTAACTCCGTTTTCAGCGAATTAGCTGTCAAAACATTCGGAACAGGCTGAATATTGTGAGGCTTCACCACGAAGTTGTGAAACGGAATTTTTTTTGAGGCCCAAATCACCTCCGGAGTGAAGTTATTGAGGTTTTAAGTTTTTAGACCAAACTTTTGAACATTACAATTTGCATCAACCAAACCAAATCATATTGCTTGTTGATAACTCACTGTTGGTTGACTCTTAGTGCGAATTGATAACTCACTGCTAGTTGATCAAGTTGTTGGGAGGTGACTATACGCTGCGAGTTGAATAGTTCTGTGATTTGAGAATTGTTGCAATTTGAGTTGTTGCAACTTGTCCAATTACAATCTGACGTTGCGAGTTAATTCTTGCAATTTTACTAATTGTGATTTGACTTGGTGTGATTTGACTCGTTGTGACTTGACTTAGATAACTAATTGTACCTTGCAAGGTTTATCATCTCACACTCTATCACTAAAGTCCTCTTGCATCATTTCACGGTTTCTTCTTGATTTTGTAAAATCCCGCAAAAGAATCTATTTCTCGGTTTAAATCATAGAATTGTAAAATCCCGTGCACGTTTACATCATGTCTACCACTTCAGACTCTGTCATTTCTGAGAGAGAACTTCATCAGCCGCAAAAATTGCCCGATAATGCAAATGAAAGCTGCATAGAATGTTTTCGACAACTTCATTCACATCTCTCGGTACTTTTAGAGGGAACTGGATTCAAGATGGGATTCGAACGTGCATTTACAACACTCTTTGGTCAAGATGTTCAGACTTTCACATGCACAATGATTCTTTACTTAGATCAACTACAACAACAACTTGACCAAGGAGAATTTTCCAAAATGGGATCCATGGCTGCCCTTTGTGTGATCAACAAACAACTCCAAGTGTTCTTTGATTCGAAATTCACTCTGGAGTATGACCATTGTTGGGAATTACAATTAAGTTGATAAGACAAAACATGTGAAACATGAGGGACTTATGGAGACAAAGAGGAAAACTACAAAATATGGAGAAGGACTTGCTTGCAAAAGAAGATTTATATTTTAGTCCTTCGTAGTATTATTGTAACCCTAATTCTGTATTATATAAACAGAATACAGGGAATAGGTTTTAGTGTGTTTTCCATAATGTAGTCATTAAAGGGGTGTGTGTGTGTAAACCTAGGGCGTAAGTATGCTTATGTAAACGCCTAGGTTAGTTGATTAGTGTTAAGCCTCAACTATCTTAGATAGCTGTTAGGATGTAACCGTGCTACACTCGATCACGTAGCATTGGGGCTTTGGTGTTTGTTAGAGTAGAGATGATGATGAGAAACCTTGTTAATAATAACAATTGTGTTTTGATTATTTCGCTGCTTATTGTTATTGTTATTATTATGTCCTACACAGCCTAGATCAGTATATAACAAGTGGCATCAGAGACCAGGAGGCTCGTGATCTAGGATCTACAAGGTTTTTCTTGGCGAAAAAGAAAAATTCGAATTTGGTTACAATTTTCGTAACTTTCTGCAGTGTAGTTTTCTAACGGCGATAGCTCCTTCGTTAACCGTTGGATCGGGCTAAAATTTTTACTCGAGGTTCTTGGTATATCAAGGAAGATTTCCACCGGAGGGATCTTCAAACGTAGTTGTCAATCCAAAGATATACAGTCTCAAAGTCTGCTGCAGAAACCGTTTGTGTAAGTCGATTTTTAGAGTTTTTGGCATATTAAACTTTCTGAATTCATGCTTATTCGTTTTGATTCATCATGAAAGTTGATTGTACATTGTGTGATGCCTAAAATTCATTAAAGAAAGCAACTTTGAAGAGTTTATGATCGGTTGTTAGGGTTTTCAGGTCGTTTTGGATTTTAGGGTTTTCATAAATTTCACAAGATCTGTTCTTAACGGAAACCCTAGGTCGCTATCATCATATTCTGATCTATGGAGTACTAAAGAAACCATAGAGATTCGTGCATGTAGTTGAAACCCTTACTGATTCGTCATTAGGATTTGTACACTGGTTACTGGTCATACTTTGCTGCTATTTCCTATATACTTGGTTACTACAGGTGTACGTAATGCTATTAAACGTATCAATTCTTGAGATAACAAGTTGTTGATGCTTCTGATTCATGTTGTTTGGCTTCTACTCATCGAGAATCGATTGTTACTGTTGTGGACGTGGTAGATGAATTGATTCAGGTTTTGAATTCAAAGTTTTCAATCGATGCTTATTCAAGTCGTTGCTGCTGCATGGTAGTGGAATAGGTTGTTTAGAGTTCATGTCTGGTGATTCTGTTTTATAAACTCTAAACTATTCGCTGCTACTAATGGGGGAATTTGATGAACCTGATGTGACCAAGAGGCTTTGATTGATGTACTGGTGTGCGTAAGGGTTTTCCTGCCCTTCATGATTTTGTTTATTCGTGAGTTATCTTGTAATGTTGAAAGCTGATGATGAGCAAGAGAGGTCATTGTTTGCGTAGTGATTGAAACTGCTGCTACGCATGGTTGGACTACAAATGGACTCATGGTGGAAAATAAGGATATTAGGGTTTTGGATAAATTATATATTGGATGGAGTTACTGGTTTGGGATTCACATTCGATAATGTTGGAGCTACTGAGCAAGGGTACTGCTGGTCCTCACAACATAGTACTGCTTGTGGTCCATAGCAAGCTGGTACTTGCTTGTTTGAATTGGCACTTGATGGGTTGTGATGCTCGTGGTGATTGTACATTGAAGTGTTTCGTTCAGAACATTGCCACTGCTCGATCTATGTTACCACTGCTTACTTAATATTCCCACTGCTGCGTCGATTATTCCCACTGACCGTGTATAACGTTACCACTGCTAGCGTTAACTCGTTTCCACTGCCAGTGCTGTGTTACCACTGATGCTTATTTTGTTTCCACTGTTCGATGGTCTGTAAAGTTTCTAAGAATTAATAAAGGGGTCGGTTCAATCAAAGGCAATTGGATGATGCTAATTATTCTCGTACTCATTAACCGTGGGCCAGTGGTCTTTTAATATTGAATGTTAGTGGGTCGGTGAGTACATATATTTGTCGCATGTGGTGCAATCAAAGTGGTGAAGTGAAGGAACCTGGTACTGCTTTTCAATTGATATTAGACGCTTGTGTGGAGAGGTATTAATTGTTCATAGAAAGAGGTATTTATTTACAAAGAACAGATATTGGGTCAGTAATATTATTATTCTGTTTGTGGGATGATGCATTATTTGTAAATTCAAAGATACCTCGTACAATTGTGAATCATTGGTCGATGAAATTGATTAAAGGATATCGTTTTTTTTTTTTTTTTTTTGCAAGGGGTATGATTGGTTGAATATTCTTCTCTTATTATTCAAGATCACATGGGTTTGTCGCAAGTTAATATTTAATTTCATGTGTCTAGTGAAAGTTATTTGTTGGTGATAGTTTATACACATGGGACGGTGATCATTAGTTGATTAAAGTTTATGGAGATTTGTTTACACACACAAGATATTTGGCTTTCACACACACAAGGAAGATTTTGGTTTATGTTCTTAAAAGATTCAAAGGCTCGTTCTTATTTGTTCTAATTGATTACGAAGAAAAGTTTTTATCACCTATTTGAAGTTGAAGTGGAGTTTCTTGGATGCATGCTTTTATCATATCTCAAAGTGAGTATGGCACTTTGAAGATAACTTGTTTGTTCGTTCAGGTGACTACGAATTGACAATCACTTGAAGGAGTTACGTTATTGTGCTCAGTGAGTTTTGTCAAGAGATTGCGATCTCCCTATACGTTAAGTATACGTTCGAAGTCAATTTTAGTACAAGATATAAGGCACAAGTTTGGGTTGTTCTACTTCAGCATCAAGTTGTTATACTTAGTTTTCTTCATCAGTGATCATTACATAGAGCCTACATTCAACACATGGTTAACATATGGGTTTCATGGGAAGCTTAAGTGTTCAAATGATTAACAATTTATGTGCTACATCAAGGTGAAGGTTTTCATGATTATTCGTTGGTATTCTTACTGAAGATTTGAGATTTTTATGTCTTGAGTTCATTTAATAAGTAAGAGTTTTGGTGTTCTTAATGGTGGGTAATTCAAGACATTAAAGGACTAAATTGGATGTATGGTACTGGTTGGTGATTGTGAAGATCAAGGTTGCTTACATTTGTCCCCTATTTGATGATGACAAAAAGGGGAAGAAGAATACTTTGAAGATTGCAGCATGAAGATCCTTGATGATATGCATGGTGTAAGGGGAAGTCACATGTTTCATGACATACTAACTTCAGGGGAAGTTCATGCTTATTAGTTTTGTCATTATCAACTACGGGAAGATTGTTGGGAATTACAATTAAGTTGATAAGACAAAACATGTGAAACATGAGGGACTTATGGAGACAAAGAGGAAAACTACAAAATATGGAGAAGGACTTGCTTGCAAAAGAAGATTTATATTTTAGTCCTTCGTAGTATTATTGTAACCCTAATTCTGTATTATATAAACAGAATACAGGGAATAGGTTTTAGTGTGTCTTCCATAATGTAGTCATTAAAGGTGTGTGTGTGTGTAAACCTAGGGCGTAAGTATGCTTATGTAAACGCCTAGGTTAGTTGATTAGTGTTAAGCCTCAACTATCTTAGATAGCTGTTAGGATGTAACCGTGCTACACTCGATCACGTAGCATTGGGGATTTGGTGTTTGTTAGAGTAGAGATGATGATGAGAAACCTTGTTAATAATAACAATTGTGTTTTGATTATTCCGCTGCTTATTGTTATTGTTATTATTATGTCCTACACAGCCTAGATCAGTATATAACAACCATTATAGTGAGATGACGAAGAAGTGCTTTGCTGATCACACGGGAATTGAGGTTGACACGTTCAGAGACACACTTGTCCAGCTTATGGATAAAGTGAAAAAATTCATTAACAAAAAGGCACAGCATATACCTGCACATGATGACAATGTGAAGGCATGTAGGGTACAATCATGTGATGGTGTTGGTGACTCGGGTATAGCATCAGATGTTGGGTCAGGTGTCACGATATGCAAAGAATCAGCGACTAATAAGCTTGACACACCCTGCAACTCAGTGACTAGTGATACTCCAGACATGGGCACTAAATTAAGACTAGTAAAAGAACAAGTATCATGTGCTGAGGTACCCCTAAATGAACATCATAATGTGCTTTCTGATGAACGATTGCATACTGATCAAGTTATGCCCACTTATGACACATATTTGTTGAAAAAGACTGATAGTAATACCATTTCTGATTTAACAAATATGAATCATAAAGGGGAAGAAAGTGATCAAGATGCTGAACGTGATGATGAGTCAAGTTCTTTGTTTACAGCAGAGTCTTTTAAATCAAATGACATGGTTGATAAAGAAATTTTTAATGAACTTTCAAACAGATTCTTACAACTTGAAAAACATTGCATTTCACTTGAAATCGCAATGCAACAACAGAAGGAAAGTTTTCAAAGTAACCAACCATGTAAAAATCCGGAATTTCCTGATTTCCGTGAATTTTTTATGATCAATGATTTAAAAGTCCAGCTAGAAGCCAAAAACTTGACAATCACCAACTTGAAGAAACATATCTCTGCTATGAATGTGAAATGTAGTTTAGTCAAACCTAACAAGGACATTAATGCAACTAAGACAAGAATTAGTGAACTGTCAATCTATGTGGCTGAATTGCTTAAGGAAAATGAGGCTTTGAAAAAGCATCAAAAGGATTTAGGTGACTCAATCAAAGATATGAGAACTAAGACGATAGAACAAACAACCTCTTTGATTGCCAAAAATGATGAATTCAAAGCTCAACTTCTTGAAAAGGGGTTCACTATAACCGCATTAAAGAATGAGCTAAGAAAAGCAACAGGGGATAGTGTGAACACTAAGTTTGCAAAACCATCAATCTTGGGGAAACCAGGTTTTCAATCAAATAGAAACCAATCCGTTGTTAGGCAACCTACCGCGTTTAGATCAGAACGACCAAAACTTTCAAAAACACGGTTTGTCTCCCAAGTTGATGCGGAACAAGTTTTGACAAAACCAGTCACTACACATTATTTGCCTAAGATAGCTGCTTCCAGTTCAGTTAAACCTCAAAATGTAGCTACTCCTGCTCCCAGATCCTCTAGGGTTAGTTCTAAAACAGTGTCAAAAACAAGCATTAAGATTCTAAATTCTTTCGATATTAATGGCATGTACAAGAACTGTGATCTAGAAAAGGCTAAGAAAAGGGCACTACTTCATAAGGATGGAATCTTAGGTTCACAACCTCATAAGATGCCTTATGATTTGTTGAGGAACATTCCTTTGATTCAACCAGTTAGGTCTAGGACTTTTAGTAAGTCATCTACAATGCATATGCAGAAAAACAAACCTAAATCTTCTCCTAGGTGGATACAAACTATTAAATCTGTGGAGATTAGGAATATAAATAAGCCTTCCGCTATGCATAAGAAACTTCATAATCCTAGACTTTGCCATAAGTGGATTCCAACGGGTAGAACTTTCAAGAATGTTGGACTTAAGTGGATACCTACCGGAAAGTTGCTCACTGATGGTAATACCATGGTTGAACGTGAATCCCCCAAGGGTTTGGATACCTATGTCACTAACCCATATATATGCAATCAAGTTTGTAATGTTAGTGCAGGTAGTCCTTACTCAGTTGCAGGTACATCTATCATTCACCACATGAGAAAACTCAAAGTCTGGAGACCTAAAGCAAGCATATCTCCTACTTTAGGAGGTATAGAAGGTCTATGTTGATGTATGTCTGCTATGACGTCTGAACACATCAGTTCAGGCCTCGTGCTTCAGCGACTATGACGTCTGTTCACATCAGTTCAGGCCTCGCTCTTCATCATTATGACGTTTGAACAATTCAGTTCAAGCCTCATTCCTCAATGTCATCATTATGGCGTCTACTGACAACACTTCAGGCCCCGCTCATCAAAGAAAAGAAAGGTGTACGATTCAGTGCGCCTTATCTTTGGAAGAAGAGAAATCTTCTTAGTTTTGACCATTCTCAACATTACGGTTCATGCTTCTTCCATGTTCATTCAGTCATTAAGTGTACCTACTCATCTTTGCTCGAATTCATATTCACTTGCTCATTCAAAAATGGCAAACTTCGTATGCAATTTTTGAGGGGGAGAAGAGTGAATAAACTACATGATTGAGTGTATTCTTATTCACATGCTCAATCAAAAATGGCAACCTCGTATGCAATTTTTGAGGGGGAGAAGTGTGAATAAAATACGTGATTGATTGTATTCTTATTCACTTGCTCAATCAAAAAGTGCAAACATCGCTTGCAACTTTTGAGGGGGAGAAGTGTGAATATACCACATGGTGATTAATGATTGTAGAATGGTCATACGATTCATCATACGACTCTCCTCCAACACCTAATATTCTACTTACTAAGGATGACTGGGATTTATGTTTGATGATTACTTCCAAGCTTCAACGAATGATGATTAATCAAGATGCACCATCTAGATGTTTTATGAATGATGATTGATCACTTGCTCAAGTAATCCAATCTCTAGTTATTCCTCAAGGTGTTGATGATGACTATCATGATTACGAAGTTGCACACATGAATAATGATCCGTCTTTTCGTTCTTAAATCAAGGATTGTTGTTCCTACTAATGTGCACTTTGTTAATCAACCCGAAGAACATTATGGAAAATGTCGGTTAAAATGTCTAAACGGCTAACAATTTGGACATGAAATGTCAAGTGATCACGAAGTTTATTTGGCATCCCTTAATTGAGATTGAAGAGTATTTTACGAAGGCATCTACTTATTTCATCATCAAAACTACATGTATCGCTTGATGACTTGCGTGAACTCGTAAAGCTTATGATTGGGACTTGGATTATCTAGTTATACCTGATGGAAGGAGTTACATTGTAGTACTCATGGGTTATGGCTATCACTTCAAGGAGTTACATTGTAGTGCTCAGTGTCACACGCAAATGCGAATGTGGATAGTCTCAAGAGGTGATGTACGTCTTATACTTGATGGTTGGTTGGTTGAAGAGTATAGAGTACTTAGAGATTCGATGTTGCACGAACTCTCTACACCGCTCTTAGTCACACACTAGTGCAAGCTTAAGTCACAAGAACGGGAAATTCTTCTTCAGTTTCAAGTTTGGTATATTGGGTTTACTTCATCAGTGGTCACTTCAAATAGCCTACATAAGAGGTGGTAAAGATAGCCAGAGAGAGTTTTTTTTTTTGTAGCAGTTGATTCTCACCAGATCCATTTAACCAAATGTTTCTTCTTCTCACAAGATTTCTAGTACGTGTGCATTAAATGTGTTGCTGATTCTGAGGTATCAAAACCAGCAAGGGGGAAGGAGACATGCATCTGAATGCATAATGAGTACACGTGATGAACTTAATACTTCGTCTTAATTGAAGATATGCCGGGAAGACATATGTCACAACCGCAGAGATAATCAGTGTCTTAACTCGTGGCATTTGGTGTATCATTCCAACTATGTCGGGGAAGTTGTCTTCTAATACTTGTGGTATGTATTACTTCAGCTTTCAGTGTGAAGAACTATGAGAAGAATATTTGGAGCGTGAGATGATATTGCTTATCGACATCTTCATATGAGCTGATATGGTTTATGGTGAAGTGCTTCTGGTTAATGATTCATGTACACAATGGTATGATGATTCCGGTAAGATCGCAACCATCAGGGGAGAGATTTGTGTACATCAAGGACGCGCAACAGGTTCACGTGATCGGGCTTAATCATATATTCCGGAGGAGATATCCGCATAGATGATCAGTGCTTCAACCTGTTACTTTGGTGTCATCATCTCTTCTTGTGTTGGATACATGCGTACAATATGGATTGAGTTGGTATGTGTAAGTTAACTGGAATGCACTTGGTGAAATGAAGATGTTGATATTCCCCCGAATTGACAACTGCTCCAAACCATAAAGTAATGTGTACATTGGGGATGCACAACAGGGTCATGTGATCGGGCTTCATCATACATTCCAGGATGGATTACCGCAGAGATGATCCGTGGTTCACCTTGTTACTTCGGTGTTATGGTTTTCTTCGGGGTTCTCGAGCTTCATTCAATGAGACTTTTTACATCACTTCAACTGTCTGGGGGAAGTGGTCTCATGAAGATGATTGTCGGTTTGGGGGGAAGCTACCAAAGCTTCACATTGAGGAGGCAATAAAAACTTTCAGAAATTTGGTAGGTGTCTAGCGATTAACTCAGTTGTGAGATTCTAGTGATTTGTTAACTAATTGTGTTTGGTGAATTGTTGTGACTTAAGTTGTTTCAATTAGTCTGACTGTAATTTGACGTTGTGAGTTAATCTTTACGACTTGACTTATTACGATCGGATCTATTGTAACTTGACTTGTCGCGACTTGACACTTAATGCTAATTGTCACTTATCCAAGATCTCTCTCTAAGTCTAACTCGCATATTACATCTTTCGGTTTCTTTTGTTGACTTTAGTAAAATCCCGGGAGAGAATCGATCTCTCGGTTTAAGTCACAAGAGTTGTAAAATCCCGTTTAAAGATTTTATCATGGCAACTACCGCTTCAGACGATTATTCAGGAGCCTCGAAAGCTTTGGTGGTGAAAGTTTAAGAGATGTTGACTACATACTTCAACAACGAGCTGAACAATTATCTCATTTTGATGCTCATGTCAACATCTCCTTAAACTGTTTGGTATCCTTTGTACATATCCTATACAAATATGAAAATAGAGAAATATAAAACCAATAAAAAAATAATAAATATATATATATATATATATATATATATATATATATATATATATATATATATATATATATATATATATATATCAATGTTGCAAAAATCGTGAATCGGTCCCGAGGCGGTCGGGGGCCGAGTTGCGATTTTTTCCCGATTAATCGGCCGCCTCGGCCGATTACCTTGGAATTTCCTCCAAGTTCCAAGGCCGAGGCCGATTAATCGGCCGCCTCAGCCGATTTTCGCAACACTGATATATATATATATATATATATATATATATATATATATATATATATATATATATATATATATATATATATATATATATATATATATATATATATATATAGTTTGTTTCAAGGCATGTCTTCTGGGATCGATAACATTTACCGACCTAGAAATGTCATTCAATAATGACACGGGTCTTTAAATGAAGTTTGAACAGAAGTTCAAAAGGTTTTTCAAAACATGCCTAAATGTTCTGGGATCGATAACATTTACCGACCTAGAAATGTCATTCAATAATGACACGGGTCTTTAAATGAAGTTCGAACAGAAGTTCAAAAGGTTTTTCAAAACATGCCTAAATGGTTTGCAGTCAGTTCAGGCTGTAACCCGGTCATCAAAATGGTTTGCAGTCATTTCAGGCTGTAACCCGGTCTTCAAAATGGTTTGCTATTACTTCAGATAGCAACCCGGTCGTCATACTGGGGAGAGCTCGTCGCCAAAAAGACGTCTATTCCTAACAAATGCATGAATTACTTTATATCCGTGCCTTTCCGATATGATGTACGCTTAAGTGCATCATTTCATGAAAAAGAAGAGAAGTCTTCTTTATCAAACAAATACTTTCCTTTCAAAGATTCTTTGGGAAAGTATTTGATCAAAACTTGGTGGTACCATGGTTTTTGAAGATCAAAATACACTTAAAACAGTGTTTTAAAATATACCACTCTATCGATGCAAAAAGAATTTATCTTTTGTGCAAAATACGATTATTGAAAATGCGCCATCGATTGAGGGGGAGCATGATTTCAAAACTATATGTCATCATAACAAGATCTTTGTGCGTAAGGGCGTATTCAACATGTGATTGTTATGTGTTAGTATATGAATTTTTCATGAGTTTCTCGCTAAACTCTAAATCATTTATAAACTCATCCCTTCTAACACATAACATTCTCCCTCAAGGTTTGAGGGGGAGCAAATGTATCATCTCAAAAATCAGTAATTCTTAAACATGACACACCTTTCTCCCAAAACCTTTTAACTTATTTAAATCACTTGGGATCACAAATCTCAACTGGTTTGAAATTTTTGATCGGGGGAGAAAAATGTGATTTAAATATGGAAATCTGATTAAAATATGGTGTTGATTCAAAATGTATGCTCTCCTATATGTGCTACACCCTTTTGTATACCAATGCACATATTAAGGGGGAGCAAATGATTTAAGAAAAAAAGGATCCGAGCATCATGTGAGATCGAGACTCAGTCTTAACCAATGAATTGACGAAACAAAAACCGTCTTCAATCGAAAGGACTTGTCCTGGCCGGGTAATAACTTCAAGCTGGGTTAACCAGTGATGTAAGCGTGTCTCGAAGAGGACTTGTCTGAGTAGAGTGTACCGTTTCGAGAATCCTTTTTGTGAACTTGATCAGGCCAGGTAATAATTTCAAGCTAGTTTATCTAGTGATGTAAGCGTGTCTCGAATTCCTGTTCATGTTTACTAAAGGTGGATCAATTCTAAAGTGCAACTCTTCCCGACATGTGCAAATTTACTATCAAAACATCGGTGCACATGTTAAGGGGGAGCATTTGAAAATGGTAAAACTCTCAACGTGTTAACAAAAAATTGAGTTTTCGATCATAAACACGTTAAGAAAACTTTCAATGATTTGGTTTATGGCAACATAGGATAGTCATGAAGTTATAAGGTGGCTAAGGTTAGGAAAACCGTCCTATGATCCGCCAGAGCCGGAGGGATCTACCCATGGACAATACCATCTAGATAGTACTAGAAAGTCCGTAGGTATGATTATGAAAAAAGGAGAAATGTAAGTATGGAGAAAGAAGGGATTGAAGAATGAAAAAGAAATGAAATGAGAAAGGGTGAAAAGAAATTGCCCTCCATTTATTCAACCTTAGGGTAGAAACCGGGTTCAATTCATAATCTACTAATGGTTGCTAAGGCGACATTGGTATTGAAGACAAGACGTCATGGACCCAGTGACGCACTGCACTAAACCTTCTAGCCACTCAAGTTCTCTTAAAAGAACTTGTTTCATTCTCACGGGGAACCGGTGTAATCTATCGACTTATCTCTTAGAGATGGTTGATATTGAAGCAGGAGACCTCTCCCTAATCTCCGCATAGGAAAACCAAATGCACTTATTGAGTCTAGAGCCTCGAGATACATAAAAAGATCTCATAGGAACACGTGCTACTTCTACCCTGGGTGTTCAACATTAAGGACACCAGTGGTAAACTTATGAGTCCTACGCAGATCTTAGCAAAATGCCAGAACATTTATGAGGGATGTTGTTTATGTAACTCCCAATGATTGAATGGAAACTCCTGCCAGGGTCAACATCAAGCAGCCCTGAAAGCAGGTCACTTAGGTAATTCCTTGTAGATTACGCTAAGTGGTCCCGATGGTTACAAAAGGTCTACAGTTGTGGAGTGATCTCCATCGACTCACCTAATCGTTGATATACTACGGTATAATCTTAAAAGGCCCTCTGTGGGTTTTCGATTAGGAACGGTCTTGGTGAGGGTTAGAAGGAGTCTTCACACTATGCCGTTGACAATCTCTAATTCCAAACCTGTAAGTACCGAAAGATTTGTTGCTAACTGTTTGCTTGCATGAATTTTGGACGGTTGCTGCAGATTGCTGAAAAGATGCTGATCCATCAACACATGCTCACACTTCATCATCACATCCTTTGAAATCATGATCATTAATTGGGCCTCATTTATGCTTCCACAACTCTGATGCTGAAGATCATGATCCTGAAGAGTGTGAGCATGCCACTACAAAGATGATCATATCACATGAAGAGGTTATTACTCTATGATGACTTTCAGACTCGCATTTTTGGATGGTGAATTCGAAGTAACTCTCAAAGACCATCTAACGCATTGATCAAGTCATCTAGAGTCGGCTGCCCAAAAGCACAAAGATCTCAATATGAAGAATCAACATGCTACGAGCTATAAAGATATCTACAAAGATTAAATGATAGGATTCAGCACTTATTTTCTGGGGTGACCTCCCTTAGGGGGAGATTGTTAGGAATACGTTTATTCCACTGAAGACTCGGTCACCCCAAGTATTGTAATAGCATAGTGTAGCTCGTAGCATTCATTAGTTTAGAGTAGTATTTGTGGAGTCGGGTCGGGTCTTACCCACTGTCAGCCCGGTCCACAGCCCGCTTGATAGGGCGGTAAGCTTGTAACTATAAATACCCTCTCCCACCCAAGGGAGAGGGTTGGACCTTCATTTGCAATTCAACTTTTCTTTTGTTTTTACAAGGCTCCCAATCTCCTTCTCTCTCTAACTTCTTTCTCTCTCTAAAACCTTGGTATATTCGATCCATATATACATAATCTAAGCTCGTTATAACTTTAGGTATATTACAATAAGAAACCTTACTGAAAGGTTAGAATATCTGTACCTTAGACTGCAAGTGCAAACATAACAGAGACATAAAGGTCGAAATCAAACTCCTTCTTCCGCGAATCTACACGGATTAATAATCGGCTTATTATTAATACTTATTTTAAATCAGATTACTCATTTTAGTCAGCTTTCCATTTTTAGTATCTTTCCAAATGTAGTAACTTTCTATTTTTAGCAGGCTTCCCGAATTAGTAATTTAGTACTTTAAGGTTATAATTGATAATTAAATATATTTAAGGGTTAAAATGATCAATATAATGTTTTAGGGTTAAATATGTCAATTTAGTAAAGTTTAGGTTTATAAATATAATTTATCAGAATTTAATATTTAAAAATGTCAAATAATTAATTGTAGAGTTTAAAAAAAATATATCAAAATGACCATTTCATAACTCCGTCATTTTATAATTTATAAAAACGTACTCTCGACATTCAAATTTAGACCGCAACGACCAAAGCATTATTATCACACGCATGACTCGTTTATAACCCGACATCGAAACACACCCGAGACCCCTTTTTATTCTGTTTATATACGCATTTAGAAATCACGTTAGGCCATTTAATTATCACATGTGAGCACACTATTTTGACAGCCACTTGAATAACGAGACCAACAATTTTACACCTTTCTTTTTAACCAATATTCCATGCACATGGTTTGTATATTTAGACCCTACATCACAAACTTCACACATATGACAGTACAAAATCAAATATGAAAGTTTTAGACCACGTAATACCCATGTATGCCTTATCTTATGACCCACGTTCAGATTTCAATGTCGAGAATGAAAGCTTCATAATATACTAGTTTATATGACCATGTAACACATGTTTTACAAGTTTACTACTCATTTTATATGTTATATATAACGAGATAAGTAACAGTTTGTAACCATGATTCCAATGATATATTGGCATGCATACCAGTCTTGTTTAACACATGTTTTATGCCGAGTACGAGCTGGTAACCAAGGCACAGACGACACAACTTACCGCGACCCAAAAAAAACAGTCACGAGAGGCGTATAAAATTTTATGATTTCATGTGATACTCTTGTGATTTTATTTGACATATAGTACGCATACTCGCATCCGTATTTTACCTGTTTCGTAAAGTGTTTAAATGTATGTTATATATATATATATATATATGTTTATGAAGACGATAAAATGAGAAGGAACAAAGACGAATGTGGTGGTACCTTTGAGTCGAATCATGGCAGAAAAGGGCCAAGAAAACTAGAATAACACCGAACTAACAATACCCTTTCTCCTACCACAATCCACGCACCACTATAACCAATCGAACCAGAACTTTTACAACTAAACACCACACCCTTCTTGAGCCAAAAAGACCACGATCACAACACTTATTAGCATCGTACCAGTTCCTTTAGTATTCGAAAAAAATGAAGAGGAAAAGAACTAAGCCGTCACTTTTGATGAATTAGGGTTTTGTGTGTGAGAGAGTTGAATATGTGAATGATGCGTATCAAATAAGAGGGTGAGGGGAGACTACCGATCAATTAGCTACAAATCAGGGATTTCCTATCTCTAATTTTTATCAACTTATTTGGTCAAATATTTTGTGTTAAAGTTGCACGAGAATTTTGGAAGGAATACAAACATTTCGGTTCATAACATGGAGATAAAAAAAACGTATGGGCTAAGACAAAAAGAAAATACATGATTTATTTTTAATGTATTTTAGAATAGGTTTAGTTTACATATTTGTGTTATAACGTATAGTTTAAGTATTTATTTATTTAGTATATGGTTTAAAATGTCCAAAACCTTATAACTAACTTAACTAAATTTTTATAATACTCTTGTAAATTTCAAAATTTAGAGGGCTAAAATAGGGATTTCAAATGAATGGAAATTTAGAGTTTTACAATTATTATGTTGTCGTCTCCTGTTTAATGGTGTGTACATTAGGAGTTGGAAAACTGGCTTAGGTTGAACGTCCACTAAAACGTAACTAGTTAATCACTTATGTCTTAGGTTGATTAATTTTAGGCGAGTATTTATTGCGTATGTTAGTTATTGGGTGAGCTTGACAAATCAAGTAGGCGTCGTTCACTTAGGCTAATCTATAGACGTGGGACTGATCATACCACAACAGGTAATTAGGAATACTCCACATTACATTAAACAAGGACGTGACAATTCGACAACACAATAGGATATGACTAGGGAGTAATGGGAATCCTGAAATATTTTTTCTCTTATAAGAAGTTCACCACCAATTTACTTTTCTTGTTATTTTATTTATTGCATTATAGTTTAATTAGTAGTTTAAAACCAACCTCTTTCAAATACATGAGATTGAAATTGCTTTCTAATAAACATAAAAAGACAAAAAATAATCTTCCCTCAACCCTTAGACTTAACTGCCATACAATTCGATCCTACATCACTATTGCCTTAAACAACGATCAATCTCATGTGTCTTACTACACTACAATGATTAGGTACACTGCCTAGAAGAATTGTAAAACTTTTTCGGTTTTGCAAAAATCCGTTATCAGCAACACCCATGAAATGAGAGATCTTATCATGACTAGTATTTTTCTCGATGGTTTAGGACGACAATGGTTGGCAAAGGATAATTCCTTCCAACAAATAATGGAATTATTTTTTTCAACCAATACTTTGAACAAAAATAAATTGCAAAAAATTTTCTATTTTTGTAAGAAGATGGTCAAAAGAGAAAGGGTGAACTCGAGTATCAAATCTACATACACTACTTGTTGGCTAGAATGACGTATGGCTAATTAGGGCGTGTTTGGTGTGCACCTATTGGGCCTTTTGGAATGGATTCACATCAAAGATAGATGTTTGGTACCAAAATGAGTTTGGAAATTAGTTATCACACTTTCAAACATGGTTTTTATGAAAGCGGTGAGATAGGTGGGTTTATTGACAAAGGTTTGCATATTTAGTGGGTCACTCTCAATTAACTAAGCATAACTTTTGTCTTTTAGTTATTTTTGTAATTTTTAATTGATACATCTATCATATTAAGTGGGCCACTTTCCATGAAATATAAATCTTTTAATTTTAAAATAATACTAAATTTCAGTTTTTACTTATATTTTTTCATTAAAAAATAAACATTACTATCAATACTTTCTCTTTCCTACGTTTCTTTCAAACCAAACCAATACTAAGTACTTGGGTGTTCCTTTGGTTACGACGAGATTGATTTTTAGAGATTGCAAAGAATTGGTTGAGAGATTATCTAATCGTATTAAGGATTGAAAGAATAAATCTCTCTCTTTTGCTGGAAGACTTCGACTTATCCAGTCAGTTCTTTCTTCTATGCATATATATATTGGGCTTCGGTTTTTATTCTTCCCTCTCGTATCATTTACGATCTAGAACAGCTTATGAGAGGTTTTTTATGGGGCCATGGTGATGGGAATAAGAGTAAGTCTAAAGTTGCTTGGGAGGTTGTTTGTCTACCTAGGCAGGAAGGCGGTCTTGGGATTTGGAGGCTTGATACTTTTAATAATGCTTTGATTACTACCCATATTTGGAGCATTCTTTCTTCTAAGGAGTCCCTTTGGGTGAGATGGATCCACGCTTATAAGTTAAGAGGTCGTAATTTCTGGGATATTCAGTGTCGTAGTAATATGTCTTTGAGTTGGTGTAAAATTCTTTAGGCCTATTGTTCGCAGCTTCATATGGTACAAATTAGGGGATGGGTCGAAGGCTTCAGCTTGGTTTGATTCTTGGTGTTCTTTAAGTCCTATATCACACATTGTTTCTTCTCGTGATATTTATCGTGTTGGGTTCAATTCTAACTCTACTATTCGGGATATTATTGATGATAATGGTTGGCATGGCCGGCTGAATGGATGGGACGTTATCCCATGCTTGCTTCGGTTGGTAGTCCTCAGTTTTTGGATAATACTGAGGATCGGCTGGTTTGGCGTTCTAATGATGGAGTATTTAGGCTGTTCTCAGTATCTTTGGTTTAGGATTGTATTCGGCCTCGGAGTAATAAGGTTAATTGGTATCATTTGGTGTGGTTTTCTCATAGGATTCCTAGACACGCATTCCACTTGTGGTTAGTCATGAAAAGGCGGTTACGTACTCAAGATATGATTCGGCTCCATGATGTCTCTAATGCTGATTCGCTTGTATGTCCTCTTTGTGAGATGCAACCGGATTCTCATGACCACCTTTTCTTTGCATGTTCGTTTTCTATGCAGGTGTGGGTCTCGTTGAGGTTGGCTGGTTTTGGTTCTATGCCTTCGTCTTTGAATACTATTGTTGATATCCTTATTTCAAAGGCGAAGTCGAGGTCTGTTCGTAGTGTTGTTTCCAAGCTTCTGTTCAATGCATCTTCTTACGTTATTTGGAAGGAAAGAAACAACAGGATTTTCAGGAAGCAAAAGAGATTGGAAGCTCAGGTTGTTGATTTTATCAAGTCCACAGTTCGTTTGAAGCTTATGACTTGCCGATTCAAGAAGACTGCAAGAGTGGAAGATCTTTTGCAAGTGTGGAAGTTGCCGCCTTCTCTAATGCATTCATGATGTCGCGCATTTCTATGGAGTGTTTGTTGATGGTGAATGATGCTTTTTCGTTGGTAGTTTCTTTTGGTTGTGCAGATTCTTCGGAGGAGATCCAATTGAGAGTTGTACTCTTTTTTCCCTACTCTAAGGTTTTCCCTCGGGGTTTTTTCTTGGAGAGGTTTTTAAGGAGGCGGTCTCTTTTGGTTCATCAATCTCCTTCGAAGCGGCTTATGGACAATTGTGGCGATTCTTGTTCCATTCGGTGGTTGTTTAGTTACCGTATCTTTATAGTTTTTTCCGCTTTGTGGTATGTCACAAGCGTTTAGTGGGTAGTGGTTGTTCAAGCGTTGCTTGAGGTTAATGTGGTACTTCAGCCACATTCCATTGTACTTATGTGACAACCGGCAATTTAGGGAGCCATTTTGAAAACCCGCATTACGTTAAAGTTCGTTTATAATTTTTATTTGAAATTTTTATTCGCAACGAACTTGTAAGACCAATATTTATGGATAATTATATTTTATGACATTATGGAATTCGAGAATTATTTTAATAATTCATTATGGAACTATGCTCGGTGATGTATTCTTAAATTCTCACTTGGTACTACGTCGACTCCGGCACTAGGAAACTGAAAAGTTTAAAAACTTACGAGTTTTAATACGTTTGACTTTTAGTAACGTATTTATTATAAATTTCGGTGGAATAATATATATAGTCCGTCAAATGGTGAATATAACGAGCTTCGGGGACGTTTAATATTTTATTTGTAAGTTTTCGCTTACGTAAGGGGACGTTTTATTAACTAAACTTGGAGGTAAAAAGGTTTGGTGTGAAAAATAATAAGGAAACTTAGTAGAGGGACCAAAAGTGAAAAATATTCTATTTAACCCTAACCCTAACCCTCATAATATCATTTTCATTCCAAAAACTCACCCACTCCTTCTCCTCTCTTCCTTCACCGCCGGCCACCCTAAATCCGGCCACCACCGCCGCACACCACCGTACACCGCCACTCCCAAAACACTCCCCACATCCTCCTTGTTATTTTGTTGTGATTCACGCGCCCAAAAACAACCATCCCCACCTCGTACTAGCACCACCGACGCCATACACCTCACCACCATCATTTTTCTTGGTCGATTTTGTAGATCCACGAGTAAGTATGCACGGGGTGCATCGAGTTTGTTGAAAAACGAACCAAACCCACGAATTTATTATGATTTGGGTCGGATTTGGAAGAAATTGATAAAAATAATATTGGGTTTTGTTAAAAACTTGGTAAATCTTGGTTTGGTATCCGGGTATTGATGTTTGGTTGTGTTTCTTTGCGTGGTCGACCCATAGCCGAGGGCCTCACCCTCGACTTTTGTTGATTCCGGGTCGTGGTGGTCATTTTTTACCCGATTTCCTTGGTTGTTGACCACATTTGTTCCTAGTGATTATTTGATTTGATTGGTTTGGTTTTTAGTTGGATTTGGTTTGATTGTTAGTGTTGGTCGATTTGTGTTGGAGCCGACGACCCCGTAGGGTCGGTTTGTTTTATTTGGGTCGAGCTCTTGTGAGCTAGCCGCGACCTTGTGGTCTCGGGTGGGACCCACATGACACTTGGTATATGAATTTGACTCGGGTTGACTTGGTATTTGACCCGAATACGGTTAATTTTTGAGAACCGTTGGTGATGTCGAAATATATATATTTCGGCTAAGTTTGTTTTATGGTTATTATTTATTGTTGGTTACCCTTATTGTGGCTTATTTGATTTTTAAGAGGTTGACGAGTATTATGGACTCGTGGTATTATTGGAGTTGTGTTGACGAGAAGTGGTTTTGGGGACCGATTGTGAGACAGTCACTTAGATTGACGGAGATAGGTTACTCGGGTGCCGTAGTCGGACCCTATTGTTGTAGCACGTGAATTGGGATTGTGTTGGACGGAGATATATTGATTTTTATGACATTTGCTTATTACGTTGGACTTGGACAATGAGCCGAGAGTCATGACTCGGACATGTGACCATTTCGTGTAACTCGATAACTATTTATAATTAAAACATAAATAATAAAACTCGTAATAATAATTATTAGTAATATAAACGTTTATATGAATATGTAGACGTGAATAATGGATATATAATTATATAAACGCGTATATTAATAATAACAAAAATCACGAGTCATATTATAAATAATACGACTAAATATATATTAGGCTACGAGAGTAGCGTAATATTATTGGAAGTATTATCATGAAAATGTATTATAAAACGAGAAATTCTCGACAATTACTAAATATTAAATAAAATGTCATTTTACATACATAACGAGTAAATCTATCGAGTTATGCGGAGTCGTGGTCACTCGAGTTCAGGTAAGTTTTAATTGTGACTTTCGTGTTGTCACGGATATATGACGATTAATATAAGTGTTTTCTATAACTAAATAACTACTTAACCGAAGGGTTGAACCGGGTTATTTGGCTATACGAAATGAATATATTAATGGGCATCGTATCCTACGACGCCCATAGGTTGTGGTATATGTAAAGGGTAATAAATTGCGAATATATATATCGGGAAATCTGGCCAATTTGACGATGTATATAAGGAATTTATTAAACTACGATATATACCATATAGTGTTTATGTGCTATGTGCTTTAGGAATGGGTGTAATCTTGGAACGGTATGTTACGTAAATAAATATGGGGTTTATCAAATCGACGGATTTGATAAACTTCGGCGATTTATTTAAATGATATATTGGGCTAATATTAGATCTATAGTTTATTTTTTTACTATTCTTTTGTGTGACTTTTTGGTTTGTTTTGTGTCGACCCACCACCCGTATGGATACCAAACGTAAATACAACAAACTCTTACGAAATGGATTTTTCGGAAAATAAAACGGATTACGTCTGGGTTTGGGAATATTTTGAATTTGAGGAAATGATTTCTGACCGAGTTGATATTGTTAGGTCGTGCCGAGTCCGTAGTTGCCGTCTTGTGAGTTACTATACATCTTATTTCTACCGACTTCTTCTTGCTGTTTTCTGGACTTGAGGTGAGTCATAGCCCCAATTTTTACTCTTGAACTATGTTTTCAATACTTGGGGTGAGAAACGTGCAAATTATTTTATGTGGACTATTATCGCTTCTATATTCTTTCTAAATCTTGCTATGCGTATAGACTAGGATATAATGTCAGCTTTAGTCACATACATTTTATGTGCACTATTCAAGGTTGGCTTATTTTTATTGTCAGCTTTAGTCATACGGTTCGTGTGTACTATTCAAGGTCGGCTTATTTAGATACTGTAGTGTGCACCTATAGGTTATTAATACTTTGGAGGTTATCTGAGTATTTATTGGTATTGCGGGGGTTACCCGAATATCTATGTTAGAACGGAGGGTATCCGTGTGTTATGTTGGAGCGGAGGGTATCCGCAGGTTTTTAGTGAATCCTTAGTCTAGCTAGAAAGCGTTTTGCGTACATGTCCACTATATTGTTAGATGAATTTAAACCTATGATCTCACCAGCAAAAGCTGACTTTTAGCACGTTTTCTCAGGTAATTAAGTGATGATATGGATGCATGGATTGGAAGGCTCGGCTAAGGCTCCTGGTTTATGGATCTATTTTTCTAAACTCTGATATTGAGTTATGGACCTACTATTATGTTATTTTGGGCCTGACTCTGAATGATGTTGGGATAAATGTAAACTTTAAAACCCCGTTTTGGTTGCGTTTTTATTATGTTTACTTTATCTCGTTCTATTATGTCTTGCGTTGGATACCAATCCCCGTAGCACCCCGAAAGCTTGTTGAGTCTTCCGCTGTATCAAATTTTAGGGGTGTTACAGATTGGTATCAGAGCCAAGGTTATAGAGAACTAGGTAAATAAACACCTAAACTATAACCAAATTTTTATAGAAAATGATCCTTTACCACTGCCCGCCAGCCCGCCAAGCCGAAGCATCTTCTATTATTTTGAGGTATTATGAGATATTTGAGATGATTATTAGATTTGGGATTTTTGAGATGATTTGAGGTTTATGGATTTAGTAATAAGATGGCGTTTCGAGGAATTATATGGTCTAAATTGTTTTATAAACGTTTTGGTAATGCGGTATTTGAAACTCTTTATTGAGATTATATGATTGAATTATTTGATGAGGATTCTTAGTTGAGATTATATGATTGAATTATTTGATGAGGATTCTTAGTATGGTATTTTGAGTTGTGATTTAGTTGTTTTGAAACACTTACACCTACCCTACGTCGTTGTCACAGACCATGGCCTCCCATATGCCCGATGTTGTCGAGGATATTCTTACTGCACCGGTATTACCAGCACAGTTCACTATGGCATCTGATGATCCTTACCAGATTGCCATGCTTTCAGCTACTGTGCCGCAGGCAGCTTCTACTTCAGCACCACCTGCTACATCTATGCAGGGACCCTCATCTTCTCTAGGGCTCCCTGGTACATCGAGGCAGCTTACTCTTCATCAGGCTTTGGCTCGTGTGGCCCCACGCTTTGCCCACCGAGCTACGGCACGCATGTCGGTACGCCCTACTCCATCACCTTTACAGATTGATGCTCACTCTCTCCTGTCAGATGCGCCACCCACATCATTGCGTCGTCGTCCTAGATCACCTACCACATCTCCACATGGTTCACCTGTTAGGAGACGACGATTGATGAGGTACTCTTCCGATGAGGAGGAGGAGGAGTACGAGGGTGAGGATGAGGCTGATGACCCTTAGGAGGCTGAGCAGGGTGATGATGATGACCCTGAGGAGGAGGATGACCCTCAGGAGGATGAGATGCCTGATGATGATGATGATGTGTTAGTACCACCAGCTCAGGCTGAGGAGCCTGATTCACCTATACACCCGATTGAGCCTGTCTCACCTGATCATCCGTTTCTGTTAGATTCACCACCTGGTAGTCCAGTGGCGTCGGATGCATCATCTGAGGTTTCTGCTGAGCAGGCAGAGTTAGGTGAGAGTGGCAGGTTGTGGGCTCAGATTACTGCCCAAGGCGAGAAGATCTCATGAGTGTCTGATCGACTTGAGAGAGTTATTGGAGAGTTTTTAGCAGATTTGAGAGTTGACATGACTGTTGTTGAGGGCAGGTCGATTGAGATGAGGAGAGTTTTGATGGAGATTCATGAGCAGATTGCGAGTTTACAGCGAGGTTTTGTTACAGCTCGAGAGGCCGACCGCAAGTTATGGCAGCGGAACACCGAGCTAGAGAAGGAGGTGGCAGACCTCAAGAGAGACAGCGACACCCATAGTGTGGAGCTAGGATCATTATGGAGGGATCTTGATGGCTTGAGGCAGGAGTTGAGGAGCCTCCGCCAGCAGCGTGGCTAGATGCTTGGGTTATGTTGTCTTGTTGCTTTCTACACCGAGGAGTGTTCGGTTAGAAAAGCTAGTTATTATATTCTGATGTATTTTGTTCAGTATTCGTCTCTTTTGGAACGATTAGTATGTTTTGTGTTTTCCAGTAGTTGGAATGATGTTGGATCTCTATTGTATGGTTGATGGTTATTAGTATATGGTATTATGTGATTTTGGGTATTATGGAAATTGAGTCCCTGTCCGCTTTATTGATGTTTCGTGGTGTATTGTTGCTACTCTTTCCATGACTTGGCTTCGTTGAATTACTTTTGTTGAGCATATTGATAAGTTCTATTGGTGACTCATGAACTTGTATGATGTTTCAGATCAATGGCCCCACGACGAAACCCTGTTAGAGCTACCAGTACTGGTCCTGCAGTGACTACCCCTGGTCGTCGAGGACACCGACCTACTCGAAATGTTGAAACCCCTACTCCTGACAACCTGGACACTACTAACCGCAACAACAGGAATCAAAATGTTGATGTTCAGGGAGACAATGATCATGTTCCACTTAATGCACCTACTGTGGATCAAGCAATGATCAATCAACTGGTTGAGCAAAGAGTTGTT
The DNA here is from genome assembly GCA_030686995.1 of Artemisia argyi. Lineage (NCBI taxonomy): Eukaryota > Viridiplantae > Streptophyta > Magnoliopsida > Asterales > Asteraceae > Artemisia > Artemisia argyi. The sequence continues at coordinate 55,572,401 of CM060708.1, read as the reverse complement.
GAACTACTAGCTGAGTCAAATCATTCCAACAATTCTGCTGGAACTTTTCCACCTGTTCGTGCTAATGGATGTCAATACAAGGAGTTCAAGATTTGTGGACCCATTGAGTTTGGTGGAACTGAAGGAGTGGTTTACTTGGTCAGATGGATTGAGAAGACTGAGTCAGTGTTCAATGTCAGTGGTTGTGCGGAGAATGCGAAGGTAAAGTTTGCTTCTTTTACTTTCAAGGATGAAGCTTTAACTTGGTGGAACAATTACAGAAATTCCGTTGGGAGTGATGTAGCTTATGCCATGACTTGGGAGCAATTTAAGTCTCTGTTGATTCAGACTTATTGCCCAAGGAATGAGGCTAAGAAACTAGAGATTGAGTTTTGGAACCACAAAGTGAAGGGTAATGATATGACGACTTACAATCGTCGTTACTAGGAGTTGGCCTTGCTTTGCCCAGATATGGTAAAGACTGAGACTCAAAAGATCGAGAGGTATACTGATGGGTTGCCTGTAGCTACAAGGAATGATGTGATTTCTGCTAGGCCTGCAAACATCCATGAGGCAATCACAATTGCTCAACAACTTATGGATTCATTGGAATTGGAAGGAGCTGATAAGGAGAAGAATGGAAAGAGAAAGAGAGACCAACACTCTAAGGGTAATGATCACCGAAGCAAGAGACAAGCTAAGGCTTATGCTATTGGGAATGGAGATAAGAAGAACCAGAACGGTGATGCACCCAAGTGTGGTCGTTGCCACCAGCATCATACTGGATGGTGTAGTGTGAAATGCCAGAACTGCTCAAAGAAAGGACACACAGCTAAGGATTGTAGAGCTCAACCTCTTGCTATGGTTCAAGCTGCTCCTGAGATGAGAAATAAGGCAGACGTTACTTGTTACGGGTGTGGAAAGAAGGGACACTATAGGAATGAGTGTAGAGAATCGTGGAACCGTGGAAATCAAGGCTCGGGTGGTAATGGGTACAATCATGGAAACCGTGGAGCTGGAGGAAATCGTGGACGACAAGATAACGGGGACCAACGTGTGGAAGCTGGAGCTGCTTCAGGGAAGAGTGTATGCACTCGGGAACGAGAGAGGAGAAGATCCGAACGTCGTTACTGGTACGTTCCTTCTCAATAATCGTTATGCTTCCATACTATTTGATATTGGTGCCGATAGGAGTTTTGTGTCCACTACGTTTGCACCCTTACTAGAGAAACCCCCGATGGCCTTAGGAATTGGATATGATATAGAGTTAGCAAATGGGAATATAGAAAGGATTAATACTATCATTCGCGGTTGCACGCTAAATTTCTTGAACCACCCTTTCAACATAGATCTTCTACCCGTCACGTTAGGAAGTTTTGATGTCATCATTGGCATGGATTGGTTGTCGAAGTATCGTGCTCATATACTTTGCGACGAGAAGATCGTGCGTGTACCTTACGGAAAGGAAATCCTAAATATATTAGGAGATCGGAAGGATTCGAGGAGCCCATCCCGATTAGCAGTTATTTCTTGCACTAAGTTACCAAAGCTAATGGAGAAAGGATGTTACCTTTTCTTAGCTCAAATTTCTGAGAAATGAGGGACGAAGAAAAAGGAAAGGTGCATTGGAGATGTGCCTATATTTCGTGATTTTCCTGATGTGTTTCCCGATGATTTGCCGGGAATCCCGCCGACTAGACAAGTGGAGTTTCAGATTGAGTTGATACCTGGTGCTGCACCTGTAGCACGAGCGCCTTATCGTCTTGCACCTACCGAACTAGAAGAGTTGTCAAAACAATTGACGGAGTTAGCCGAAAAAGGATTCATAAGACCAAGTTCTTCACCTTGGGGAGCCCCAGTCTTATTCGTGAAGAAGAAGGATGGATCGTTTCGTATGTGCATCGATTACCGAGACTTGAACAAGTTAACGGTGAAGAATAGATACTCGTTACCGAGGATCGACGACTTGTTCGATCAACTTCAAGGATCGTGTGTGTATTCGAAGATCGATTTGAGATCCGGATATCATCAACTTCGAGTTCGCGAGGAAGATATTCCGAAAACGGCTTTCAGAACCCGTTACGGGCATTACGAGTTTCAGGTGATGCCGTTTGGGTTGACTAACGCACCGGCGATATTCATGGATCTCATGAATCGGGTGTGTAAGCCTTACTTAGATAAGTTTGTGATTGTGTTCATCGATGACATTCTGATTTATTCGAAGAGTGAGAAGGAGCATGAGGAGCATCTAAGACTTATCTTAGAATTGCTCAGGAAGGAGAAACTCTATGCCAAGTTTTCTAAATGCGAATTTTGGATTCCGACGGTACAATTTTTGGGTCATGTAATTGATAGACAAGGAGTCCATGTGGATCCCGTTAAGATTGAGGCAATAAAAGATTGGGCTGCACCTACGACCCCAACAGAAGTTCGTCAATTTTTAGGTTTAGCCGGTTATTACCGAAGATTCATTGAGGGATTTTCAAAGATAGCTAAACCATTACCCAAATTGACTCAAAAGAGTGTTACGTATGAATGGGGAGATAAAGAAGAGGAAGCATTTCAATTGCTTAAGAAGATGTTGTGTAGTGCTCCTATCTTAGCGTTACCTGAAGGTAACGAGGATTTCGTCGTCTATTGTGACGCCTCACATAAAGGATTGGGAGCCGTGCTAATGCAACGAGAGAAAGTGATAGCTTATGCTTCCCGACAGCTCAAAAAGCATGAGAAAAACTACACCACCCATGATTTGGAGTTGGGTGTTGTGGTTTTCGCCTTGAGGATATGGAGACATGATGAGGCGAAAAATGATCCGTTTTTAAGGGGTCATTTAAGCCCGAATTCGAATTTATTTGATCAAATATTACCCTAAATCGTTTCTTTTGTGATTTTAGGTACTTTGGGAGTGAAATCTGGAAAAGCAAGCAATTCGGACGTTTTTGGAGCATAAAAGTGAAGAAAATGCCAAAGTCTTAATTTTCCATGCTGGGAACAGTAGGTGACGGCGTTAAGAGTAGTTCCGTGACGGCGTCAAGAGTAAAATTCCATGACGATCCAGAAGAGATTTGACGGCGTCGTGAAGGTAGGGCGTCAAGAGTAAAAGTCATGACGGCCTGGAAATGATTTGTACTTGACGGTGTCAAATGTAGATCTAGGCAGTCCGAGGATTGTTTTGGCGGCGAGGTGACGGCGTCACCTAATTGGTCTTGACGCCGTCAGACCCCTTTTCCTATATATAGTTTTCTAATTTTTCACATTTAAAAAGAGAAGTTTTGGGAGAAACCCTAAGTACGATTTTGGTGTAACTTTACAGGTTTTTCAAGGGTTCCAACCCCTTGATACCTTGCATGTTTAATCAAGATAAGTGTTCTTCTAATTCAATCAATATGTCTATGTGTTGGTTGTCTATATCATGTTCTTGTCTTAATTCCATCATGCTAGGCTAGATCTATCTTGTGTTTGCTTAGATCTAATGAAACCTAGATATTAATTATGTGTTGATTACTTGTTTATTCTTGTCTTGGATGAATGATTTATATGTTAGGCTTAAGAAAACTGGCAGATCTCCAATTGGTAACATGCTTGAACGTCTTAAGAAACATGAACCAACGCGCACTAGGTCTTTATTGGTTGTATTTAATGCATGAGCCACTGTTTACAATCCCTATAGTTGTGCTGGGCATGGTGTAGGAGGAGATAAGAGCTCATAGAATTGGGGAGTTATGTGTGCCACCCCATGACTGGTATTAAGGAATACGATCCGTCATCCATGAAATTATAACAAGTAATTAACGTGTAAAAGATGTCTAGGGAGTAGTGAAATCTAAGTAAACACATTTTCTCCAATTACTGCTCACAACCTTAGTATAAATTAGTTTATTTTCATTTCTAGTATTTTATTTTGATTGCATCTTAGTATTGGGTTAGTTGATTAGCAACTAATTCCGCCCAAATCTTTCAAACCCGAGATTTTAAATTGCTTTCCATAAAATATAAAAACATAAAAATAATCATCCCTCACCTTTAGAACTAGTATTTAGGCTTTCTAATCCTAGCGACACTATTCCTAAGCTGAACGATCAATCCCCCGGTACTTGTCACTATACTATACTACAATGATCAGGTACACTGCCTGGTGGGGGTTGTAAGCTTCTCGAGATCCCTTGAGAGGTAAAGCCTGTTGCAATTCCCACGCATCAAGACATTACTTGTATGGAACAAAGTGTGTTGTGTTCACTGACCATAAAAGTCTACAACACATCTTGAATCAAAAGGAGCTCAATATGAGGCAACGACGTTGGATTGAGTTGCTAAGCGATTATGATTGCGAAATTCGCTACCATCTTGGTAAAGCAAACGTTGTTGCTGATGCTCTTAGTCGAAAGGAAAGAACACCACCATTACGAGTTAGGTCATTGGGAATGACTATCGTATCGCCATTACCATCTCAAATACTTGAAGCTCAAACGGAAGCGTTGAAAGCAGAAAACCGATCTGCTGAGAATATATTTGGGATGGCTGAAAATGAGAAAGGATTTGTTAAGCGTTCTGATGGATTACTATGTTTTGGAGATCGGATTTGGGTACCTTTATATGGAGAAATTCGGGAGTTAATTATGCATGAGTCGCATAAGTCAAGGAACTCTATTCATCCGGGATCTGACAAGATGTACCAAGATCTTAAGAAGTTATATTGGTGGCCAAACATGAAGGCAGATATAGCATCGTATGTTAGTAAGTGCTTGACATGTTCTAAGGTTAAAGCCGAACATCAGAGACCGTCAGGATTACTAACGCAACCAGAACTTCCAGTCTGGAAATGGGAGCGGATTACAATGGACTTCATTACCAAATTACCGAGGACAGCTAGCGGTTGTGACGCTATCTGGGTAATTGTGGATCGTCTAACAAAGTCTGCTCATTTCCTAGCAATTAGTGAAGATGATAGTGTGTATAAACTTGCGAGGTTGTATGTGAAGGAAATTATTTCACGTCATGGAGTCCCGATATCGATTATTTCTGATCGCGATAGCCGCTTTACGTCAGCTTTGTGGCGATCACTTCAAACGGCTTTGGGGACGAGACTTGATATGAGTACTGCATATCATCCCCAAACCGATGGTCAAAGTGAGAGGACCATTCAGACGTTAGAGGATATGCTTCGTGCATGTATCATAGACTTTGGTAAAGGCTGGGAGAAGTATTTACCCCTTGCGGAATTCTCCTATAATAATAGCTACCACACAAGTCTTAAAGCTGCACCATTCGAAGCTTTGTATGGCAGAAAATGTCGTTCGCCTATTGGTTGGGCAGAAGTTGGAGATAGCCAACTCACCGGACCTGAACTTATCTTGGAAACTACAGAGAAAGTAGCTCAGATTCGTGATCGGTTGCAAGCCGCCAGAGATAGGCAGAAAAGTTACGCCGATCAGAGACATAAACCCTTAGAGTTCCAGGTTGGAGACAAAGTGATGCTGAAATATTAAATGTTTTCATTCAAAATAACACGTGACATTTTTTTCATACTCGACCAACTCCCGAACTCTCGAAAATAACTCACGTTAATATGCAATCAAAAATTACTAAACATAATTAAACTAACCTAAACGGGCCTTAACCCCTTGCCTCAGCCCACCACCGAAACCCACTCAACAAGTCAATGGGCTTAACCCAACTCCCTCGGCCTGCTTATCAAACCTGGCCCAAACTTAATTTTAGTTTCTTTCTTTTCTTTCTTTCTGTTTTGGAATCGACGAGCAAGAGCAACCCAAGACGACTCCGGTATTCCTATATCTCACAAATTATACGTCAATATTATTACACCCCTTGAATGAACTCGCACCCAAGAATCACGTACAATGGCCATTTTAATTATCTCGCGCGAATACTACTCTAAAAAAATCCTTAAAGCTGAGCATACGAACCCACCCGATGTACTAGAAATCAACTCGCTCAAAATGTTTTTTTTGGTCGAACCTCTCAACTCGTCTTAGCACTATACGTTCACACACGGTTTTGAATCACGAAACAAATTCAAACTCATTAACTCTCGGGATATGGCACGTGACAAAACAAAACCGAACTTCATATATTTACTTTCTTTCTTTTTTTTTACCAACGAGTGAATGAAAATCCCCCCAAAGAACACGCCCCTTGTTTTGAGCTGATGAGAGGTCAAATTGTGGAAGAAAATAGTTCCCTGACATTTAATATATCCTGCCAGCTACAGGAACTTATGTCTTGGAAATAATTTAACTTCAATACTATATATACGTACTCCACTCTTTCGTTTCATGCATCACCTCCATTTACACGTTACAAAGACCTCCTAAACTCCCTACACTTACACAATCTACTACTGCTCGATCTGGGTTAAACCATCCTCACCTTAGAGACTATTCGAAGTTGCCCAAGTCAGTTCTTGTCCAACCACGACTAGCATTCGAAACGAGCAAGAGAAACTGCCGTGTCCACGTCCCATCTCACTCGACGTTCACCACCTTTAAGGTGTCGTAAGCATACTCGACCTCTAACTCCTTTCATACGATCATGCATACATGCCAACTCACGTCTCATTCTCATTTTATTATTTCGTATAGTATAAGGTTATGTATAGTTAAATAGAGTGACACGCCACCTTTATGGAAGGCCTAGGGGTCACGTACGCATTGTCACGTATCTATTTTACATTTCATGCATCATTGAACTCATCCTTAATCATTGCTCTAACTCATGCACATGACCAGATTCGAAAATGAAAAAGATAAAACCTTGTTATTTTATGTGAAATAGTCGACCCAACTATCTAGAAGACACCAAGTTATCTTGAAATCTAAACTAACGAGCATGTCATATTATTACTCCAACCCGTAGACCACCCAACGAGCTATCAATTTTGTGTTTTAACTTTTCAAAAATAACAACTCCTCGACACCCTGATTTGGCCAAAGTGTTTGCAAAAACTCGATAATTATAAGGTTTAAAAATAAGTCGAGTGGGCTTATAAGCCCATTAAGCGAAAATAAGCTATTCTGATCGTATAAGCTGTGCAAATAAGCTTTCCAAGATTAAAAATAAGCTCGGAAAAGTTTTTATAAAAATTCTAACGATTTTTGTGAAAAAGGACCAAAAATGTGACGCGTCGACGCTTATAAGGACTAAAAATGTAAAACTGTGAAATCAAGGATTAAAACTGTAAAAGCAGAAACTATAGGACCAAAAATGATAAAATAATAAACTCCAAGCTCATATTGTATAGTTGGACAATTAGAGGACGGCTATTGAACAAATTATAAAACGAGGACTAACGGCGCGACGTTAACGCCGTTAGGATGAGAATTGTAAACGGACCAAGGACTATATTCGCGACTCTCACATTTATTTCCATTTTCCGACCTTCATATCATTGCATTGCATTTCGAAGTTATTATTTTAATTTCATAATCATATATATATATATATATATATATATATATATATATATATATATATATATATATATATATATATATATATATATATATATATATATATATATATATACATTGATACGTACACATATATTATAATTATAAGTATATATTAAAACAGAAGGCAAACGACACCGTATTACCCTCCCCGTTTTCCCGCCAAAATTTTGGGCCCTGGTTTAGTCCAGTTTGCGTGTTAGCCTAGCCCAGAATGGCGTGCTATGCGTTTCAATAATACCTCTTTTCCAAACCCTAGCCTCACACACAGACACACGCATTCCGATTTGGGTCTTTTCAAAGCTTATCAATGGACTTCGGACTGAACAACTAACGTCGTCGTCCAGCTGCCGGATCTAACGGTGACACCGGTTTCAAGAAATCCATACAAGGTTAGGGTTTCATTTTTTTTTTCATTAATTTTTGGATCTTGGGTTTGTGTTTTGTTATATGGTTGATGGGTTTTCGTTTTTATGTTTGATTAATTGATAGTTGTTGAGGAAGGTGATACTGGGTTAGTCAACCTCATGCATACACTAGACCAAACGATGTTATGAAAGGCTAATAGCTGTAGGTACTTTACGATGTTATGAAATGCTTGGTTATATTCGTTTTATAACTCTAAAACATCTTTTTAAGGGAACAAGTTATCGAGTTTGTTGTTGACCATGTCTGTAGTTGGAATACCATAAGCTATAGTGTTCCCAAACCCACTCACAAACTCACTTCCAATCGATTGCAGTGGAGGAAGCACACACAAGAATATGCTTGAAGGTGAGCTGAAACTGTGGCAAAATCGGAAGAAAAAGAAAATAGCCATGACTGGAAAAACTTTATACTGATGGATTTTTTTGCTTGCTGCCTAAGCCTGCGTGTACAGGTTATCAACTTGCAATTACAATATCCAAATCACTATCGTTGCTTTCGGGTATGTATTTGTATATACCGGTTATTTATTTCTTTCGTGCCTAACGTACAGGTCACCGAATCAGTATAAGAGGAAAAGGACAGCTTCCACCTCGATTGTGCACAGGTTGTTTGTAATTTTAATATGCATACATTTAAAAACGTTTCTGCATACTCTCAAAAAGCTCTTATCGAACATCTTATTTTCTTATCATTTTAGGTGACCCTGACTTGACCGCACACGATCCAACAAAGGATGGTGGATCGCCAGCGACAACAGCGGCTGACCACTTTTTTTTTGGCGGCCCGATTTTGTAGAAATAAAGTAGAATAAATTTTTCTATGTGTGGTAAAGATTGTTCTTTTTCTTTAGTTTGTTGCTTCTGGAATGGTTGCTAAAAATGTTGTTGTTTGTGTATGCAGGTATTTGGAAATGGTCACTTTTGAACATAAGTTGAGAGAAAACCCGCTTTAGCTGTTTTCATTTTGTTGCTGTTGTTGATGGTATTTTTTTTAACAAGTTACTATTTCCTGTTAAAGATTGTTATAAAATTAGTTATGTATCCTCTGTTGTAAATTTCTTTTGGCAAAATCTCATGATGAACCTTCGGTTGTCTCACTTTTAGTATGTCATGTACGGGTTTGATTAGACCTGAGGTTGTAGGGATTTTGGTCAGGCGGGTTACCAGACCTGTAGCCATGCCTTATGTATCCTCTGTTGTAAGTTTTTTTGGCAAAATCTCCAGCATCAAGTTTCGGCTGTTAGTAGGTTTATATAAAAAAGGAATATGGAGATGAACAGTTTTAGCGGCCGTTTGAGATTGGGTTCTGCTTACGCTTTTATATTGAAAACAAAATAATTTTTTTACGTCTAATTAAAGATTTGGGATTACTCATGACGTTTTTTTTTTTGGGTGGCAGCAGCATGGATTTGATAATTGTCGCGCTTTGATTATCAGCACGCCTGGAATGGTGTCAAGTGGAGCATCGGACCATCATTGTACAATGTCGTTGGAGCAGCATTACACACTGTCATTGCAGAGTCGTTTCTCAATGATCATCAACCCTCTTCTGCCATGTAATAAGGTATAATTGAAAAACTTAACTGATAGCACTAAATAAGCACTTCAAAATACTCACAGGCCAAACAGGCCAAAAGTGGCAATGTGCAGCCCTTTGTGGGGCCTACAGGGGTAGCCCAAGGTACAAAGTGATAGCGGGCCTCAAAACCTTGCCAGGAGGCCTTCTCAAAGTGCCCAAGATCAGCCAATAAGCTCAAGGTTTGAGCTTATTGTAGCCTTGGCAAAATGGGTCAGAAGCTGAATGGTCAGGTTTGGGACATGATAGCAGGCCACAAATAAGCCACAAATAAACTATGCAATGATAAGCCAAGGTTCAAGATAAGCTAGGATCTGAGAGCTAGGGCTGATAAGCTACACAATAAGCTAAAACGAGGGGTGTGGGGTCCACTGAGTTCATCAATATAAGCAATAGAAGATAGACCAATGGTCCTGCTGCAGGGAAGTTGCCTTCCCCTGCAGCCTACTATGAGGGCCTGAAAAGTGCTTAAAGAAAAATTATAAAAATTTCTAAAACCTAATGTTATTGCTTTTAATGATTGCCCATGCCACTTGGGTGTTCTTTTTTGCGTATTCCGTTCCCGTAGATGTAGTTCAACCATTCGTTTGATTTGCACTTATTCCATTGCTTCATAGTTTAGTTATCTTAATTAGGTAGACTTTATTGTTAGGTTTTCGCTCAAAGTTTTTCATCAATATACTTCTTCTAGAGGATAAACCCCTGTGTAGAGTATAGGTTATGTAAAGTTTATTAGCTGATTTGGTCATTTTTCACTTGATTGCAGCGAGAGCATAAATCATGTTGATTGTTTCTAAGACACTGTTTGAATCACAACTTTGGTATTCTTTAGGTTATACAGCGATTGACTAATGATTTCATGTTTGTGGTTTGTATTATTCAATAAAAAATGACTGAATTTCTGAATCCTTTCATCAAACAAAACCGTTGATCTAATCCCCTTAATATCATCCTTTAGGGAGGTGATGCGCGTAACTTGGTTACATAGGAAGGGTGTTTACCAGACATGATTCTTAATTTTCAAATTAATATGGTTGTAGCTGCTGCAAATTACTTACAAATACTGTATTCTATTCATCTCAAGAGTTGGATCAAGTCAGATCAAGCGTAGATCTTGAACGTCCAAAATCAATTTTGAATTGTCAAAATGTATCTGTCCTGGGATTTAATATTTTCTGAACATTTAAATGTAATATATAATTATGCTATTTTTGGTACAGATTGCATTGGTTCTGCGTTTAATGTCAAGGGGGGGTGATGCAATGTCCCAACTGCAGAAAAGTTAAGAAAGGTCAATGGCTTTATGCAGGCGGTCACCGACCATATCCCGAGTTAAACATTGATGACTTGGTCAATGACAACGAGCTTTATGGACTGACCTATTCTGAAGCTGTAACTTCTATATATCATCTCCTTTCTCAGATGCTTTTACATTTATTTTATTAAAAGAAAATAACTTATTTTATATGCCGCTATAAAAGCGTGATTAAAACAGCGGACAAACGACGCCGTTTGGACCCGTTTTTTCTCGCCAAAATATGGCCCGTTCGCTGTTAGCCCATTTCACCAAAATCTGGCCTGTTGGCTGTTAGCCCATTTCTTTTATTGATGGCAGCCCATCTGTTTTAGCTCTTGCGGCCGGTTTGCCATACTTTGGCTGTATAAAAAACGTATAAGGGTTAATGTATAAAGTTTTCTCACGTATAACACAAACGTGTAGATTACAAATATAGTATGCTTAGGGACGTATCGATCATCCCATGGCTTATCCATAAGTTTTTCACCTAATGTTGAAAAAAGCACCATGATTTGTTTACTGTCACACATTATTAGAGGTGCTTATACACTCAATAGGGCCTCACTTGCACCTAAGAAACACTGCTGAATCTTGAAAAAGCAACAAAAAAAATCCCGGTGAAACAAATCTAGAGCAAAAAAAAAGCACAAAAAAGGAATCGCTGCATTGAAGGGAGTGTTTTTTGGCCTTCTCAAGGGTGTTTTCCTCAGGTTTCTTCCACTTTCTTTGATGGTTAAACAAGATACAAACGACGCTGTTTTGCGTCTTTTTGGGTTGTAGTTGCAGCCGCTGGCGGTAATTGGCCGTCACGGCGTGGCACCTGGTCATCTGTGGTTTGCTATGGTAGTAAATTACTTTTTGCTATGCGTGACACACCAACACCCGTATCTTGGCTAGGCAGTCACACCAAGGATGTGATTGCAGCCATGTCGGGTGATCAACGAGGATCATAAATTACTATAGAGGTATGGCGATGACGATGGATGGTTGCAGTTGTGTAATTAAAACACATTCTTTCCAGAAGTCAGTACCTTGGTGTGGCGACCTGTGGGTTGCAGCCATTGTAGCTTTTCAGCTTCAGGTGCGTATGTGTATTCTAATCTGAGCCTTATTTTTTGTGCTGTGATGATCGCTCAAACATGATGTCTTGTTGCACTATGGCTCAGCAACCATCGCGCGTGCACCAGGCCACGAATAAATCTGCCCCAAATGTTCTGTTTCTATAGGCGATGATGATAATTTTGCACCTTTTGTGTTTATGCATTTATCTGAGCCTTATTTGTTACCTTTATGCGTGTGTACTGCGGCCGTTATCAGCAGCGATGGTTGCCATAACTGATGCGAAAGTCATCAACCAACGGTTAGTGTTGTTCATTGATTTGAGTTACGCCATTTCTGTATGCAGGCGATTATTACACAGATTTTCATTCAGCTATATTGATCTATGGTCAGTTTAGACCTTATAATAATGTATTTTTCAATTGATGGATAATAGGTAAAGGTAACTGCCCAAGGAGACATCACAAGGACAACGGCGTAGCCACTGAGCATCGCCAACCAATGGTCAGTTTAGATTCTTAGGCTGCCACTGACCATCGCCAGCCAATGACACAGGTACAACGACGTACCCATGATACATGTGCGTTTTGTGGTGTTATGTTTGTAGGCTAAACAAGATACAAACCAGGTGTTCGCTATGAGAATGCCGTTAAGAAAGAACCTGCTTTCTTTTTGCACGGCATTCGCTGCTTTCGACATAGGCATTCATGGTGGATTTTCTGTTTTGGAACTAAGATGATTTGAATAGTGGCAAAGGCATTATTTGTTTTCTTTGGTCTTACAGGCTCAGCCACCACAGAAAACGACCCATACAACTCTTTTTATTGCAGTTTTTTGAACCCCAACGGTCATCACAAGGTAATACCAGTTAGTTTTTTGTTTAGTTATTAAGTACAGAAATTAGTTTTACCACTTATTGTTGATGACATTTGGAACAAGGAAAAATGGTAAGTATCATCTTACTTTCAAAAGGTAACCCTTTTTTACGGTTATTGGTAAATAGTAACTATCATCTTACTTCGAAAGCGTAACTTTTCTTTTTGCAGTAAAAAAAATAAATTATGCTTTGAAAGCAAGTTACGCTTAAGGAGTTTGACAGGACCACACATAACAGGATACGACTAGGAGTAGATTATGCATATGTTTTTTTGTTCTAGGAATTTATTCAGTACAGTACTCAGGTTAAGTTTTGGGTTTGGGTTAGCCCTGCTTTTGGTTTCAGTATCGAGACCATGTCTTATGATAAATATGTTCTTTATCCGTGCCTTATATACATAAACAGGTGGACGATGAACCAAAAGGCCCGTTTTTTTGTTATTAAGTTTAATTTTTTCACTAAAAAGTTTTTAATTTTTGGCTGAACATGATGCATGTATTATTCGATTAAATGGTGCTGGGATTCTTAACAGCTACGGGAAGGATGTGAAATGAATACTTATTAGGTCTGTTGGCTTAATGTTGCCGCAGGCATATCTGACTCTCATTCCAAGAGCTCAAGACCAGCTGATGCAAACCGCATAGTGACACGGCGGGAAGCACCTATGCGCGCAAAAGTTGTTTAGGGAGGATCCACAATGCCTGCCCCCTAAGGTTAGTGCGTCAGTCAGTCGTTGTGTATCTTACCATTCATTAGTGTCTCTGTTCACTGACCCATTGTATAACACCCAAGAATCAAGAGACCACATGCTAATCCATTTACAAACATTGTGAATATAGGTTTATCAGCAGAGGGTCCATTCATATCGGAAGAACCAGCAAGTGAGGTCCAAACAGAGAAAGCAGGAGAACCAGCAGACACCGATGACATATTTGCATTGGAAGGTGGTATATCACCCACAAACATATCCAGTTTCTCTTTTCCTTTAGTGTTGTTCCCCACAACAGAAGAAGGCAAGACAACATTTGCAAGTACTCTGCAGAAGACTGAGAGTCACGTATACTGGCAGCAGCAGATTGGAGTGGGCATGGAAGTCCGGCATTGAAAATATCCATAGTGTCAACAGGTAAACCACAAACATGACTCACTAAGCGGAACGCACAAGAGTATAAACCATTTTAACCCAGGACCTGGCCCACTATCGTCACCCGCTTTGTAGTTGTAGTAATTACATTTGCTCATACACTTTAGGCTAATTATTGTAAAGTTTAATGGTCAAAGACAAACTATCTACAATTAGTGGCTCAAATGCTATGACTATTTAAAATGTATGGTTCTTGGTTCAGTCTATAAACAAAAAAGTTATTTTACAGGTCTGTTTGGTTTTGATATATACAAAATGGCGGGAACGGGAGGTGGCAAAACTGCTTCGCGTCGGGAAAATAATGACTGATGAAATCATAAGACTGATGAAACATTGATAGTTATATGTGTAAACTTGGTGCATTTATGAGCTAATGTAACTGAAAAAACGTTTGACAAAATAAACAGCCGTGCGACCCCTAAAAAACAATTGATGAAATAAACAGGCGCGCCGGCAACGCGGCGATCGTCGCTAATCTTGTATACATCATTTCTAAATTTCGAGCATATCATTTAAATTACGTGGTCTGTTACCGTCACACCAATAAACTTTCTATTTCTAAAACCCTTCACGACAATCACATTTAGACTATCAAAACACTAAAATTTATCGTACTATCTAGGTTGTGTGTTGGAGCCGTTCCTTGACCGTAACTGAGATCTTTATCATTACCACTGTACTACTAAGGTGAGTTCATAGTCCCACTTTTACTATGTTTTTAAATTCCGTGGGGAGATACATGCTACTAAACTAAACACAAGCATTTTCCTTGTATGCTATTCTGATTTATATTGCCTAAGTTACCACTTGTCAAAAAGTCCCTCATATCATGAACCATTAATCACTAATGAGTGAACGCGAATTCGGTGAATAGATCTATTGGCAGTTGACACCCCATTTGAGTTGCTGGGTAAGTAACCAAATGCACTTTATTCGAATTGACTAAGGAGCCTGACAAACTCCTATTACACGAGGGCATTATCACCTACACCATTTCATGGTGTGGGATTTATTATATTACACCCGATGTTAAGGTTTGCGTGTCATGAGACTTAGGGCAATATGTATATATTACACTGCGATGCTACTGTTTTTACTACTATGGGCTTGTGTTCAACTATTACAACTTAAACACTATGGATTCACTCAACATTCATGTTGACCTTCTTAGCATGTTTATCTCAGGTAACTGACGCGGGCAAATCGGGCACGGAGATTGGCAAATGACCCCTCTTATGGACCATGTTTAATAAAGTTATCATTTGTTTTTTTTATCAGAAATCATTTTTATTGTAACTCTGAATTTATCGTAAAACTTTCTTGTGTCATGTTGTGATAAGTTTATTTAATGATAACTGAACTTTTATAAAAACGCCTCTTTTGAGTCGTTTTCTATGGTTATGACAATGATCCGAGAAGTAATACCCCAATTAGTCTTCCGCTGCTTACTTACAAATTTGGGGGTGTTACAGATTGGTATCAGAGCCATAATTATAGAGAACCAAGTGTATTTTCAAAACACTGGACTATAATTGTACTCTAAAAATGGACCATTTAAACCTTGATACCTAATGCCCTCCGTGCCAATACTTTGCCAACATTTTCCCATTGAATTCTACTTAACAGATGACGCATAACTATTAGACGTCATGGCGAATTAAAATGATTATTATATCGATAACTTATACTTATGTTATTATATTCGGGATTATTACAGTATCATGTCTTCAGATTCCTACCCCGTTCCACAATTCGACTCACAAGTCGAGGAGGTCGCATCCCCCGCTACTGTACTAGCATCGCTAATGACTCCGACTCCTAATTCGCCAATGGCCGTGTCTGAAGAGACTGAACCATTCGAGGAGGATGAAGTCGCCGCCACTCCAGTGATTTCACCAGCCATTCCGACCCCCCTTCGTGCTTCAGACCCGGAGACAGATAATGACTCATCTGACTCAGAATCTTCCAACTTTTTCTCGCAATTACCACCATCTTCTCAACCTGCACCAGTTGAACGACGAGGCTCCGCTACGATCTACTATACTCGAAGGCGGGTACGAGCACCCCCAACTCCCATTCACCCACCACCAGCACCACCGTCGTCACCTACGTCCCCTATATCACCGCTACAGATGATGTCGCAATTATCACCCCTATCACCTAGACGTCCCTTACCACCACCCACTGTCTTCTACCACCAGACCACCACGGTCCCATTATCACCTCCTACTCGACCATTACGTGCCCGCAGTAATCCGTTACCACTCAGCAATGGAGTGCATTTCTCAACTCCCTCACTATCAGATTCTCACATTGTGAATACGACCGAGGATGTTTGGGTCAGACCCCGCGGAAGGCACGAAGATCACATTAATGAGATCGCGGATTTTAATAACGAGATTTCCCTTGAGCGTATCATGAGCATTGAAGGGGAAGTGGGAAATCTGGTGATGGGACGGATAGCTATGGACGAGGTCTTCAACCTGATGGGTACTCAGCTGCAGGGAACTCTCGAGGTTATTTCCGAGTTAGAGGGGAAGCTTGAGAACGAGAGGCAGGAGGTACGAGACCTGAGGGACATTGCCGCAATGATGCAGGACATAAATGAGCGACAGGCTGATGAACTCGTTACGACCAACACCCGCATTTTGACGCTTGAGCGCAGGTTAGAAGAATCCCAAGCCAGGTAGAGAAACAGAGACCAGAAGGTGGAGGAATTGACCGGGATAGTCCGAAGCCTCCAACGCAAATTGGAAGACTCGCCAGGCCACTCATAGAGTATTGATGTATTATTTGTAGCTTGGACATCCTAACTTGCTACGTGTAGCAATAATAAAAGATCTTGTAATAAGTTGTTTTGTAAACAATTTAACAAGTTATTATTAGTTATGATCGCTATAAGTTGATATTAATTTATGATGCTTTGGCTGTTTCATGTGCATACGTGGTTGTAACTCTTTTATATTGTGGTACCAAGTTCGTCCTTATAAATGAGTTAAAATTTTATCCAGATGTTATGATTGTGACAGCACTGTTATGATTTTTACTACTTACCTTGTTATTAAATTATTCTGTCATAACACGGCTACTTTGTAAGTTCTAAACATGTGCTTCTCTTGTGGTATAAATAGAAATATGCCTCGTACAAGAGCAAAAACCGCAACATCAACACCAGCCATGACCCCATCTGCTATTCAAAAGTTGATTGCTGATAGTGTCGCAGCAGCACTAGAGACTCAAGCAGCTGCAATGGCTCGTGCGAGCAGCACGAATAGACCAACCGGAGAAAACGAGGTGGCCGTGGTTCGCAAATGCACCTACAAGGATTTCATGGCCTGCAAGCCCACCTACTTCAAGGGAACTGAAGGAGTGACCGAGCTCGCCCGATGGTTCGAGCGTTCTGAGACGGTTTTTATGAGAAGCGGTTGTGCTGACGACTGCAAGGTCACATTTGCTACAGGGACCCTTTTGGACGATGCTTTGTCTTGGTGGAACTCTACTGCCCAGAACATGGGTATAGAGGAAGCCTACCAAATTTCGTGGGCCGAGTTCAAACAAAAGATGTTGAAGAAGTACTGTCCCCGTACTGAAATAAAGAAGTTGGAGGATGAGTTTGATCGTTTGACGGTGAAAGGGTATGATTTTAGGACTTACGATCGCAGGTTCCAAGAGCGTGCCTTACTATGCCCCGCTAAGGTGTCAGACCTCGAGAAATTGCTAGAAAGGTACATCGAGGGGTTGCCTAGAAACATCGAGGGTAATGTCACCGCGTCTAAGCCTCAAACCCTAGAGGAGGCTATGGCAATTACTCAGAGGTTGATTGAGCGAGAGATAAAACGCGGACAGGGCTAGGGAGGTAATGACAACAAACGGAAGTTCGATGACCGCAGGAGCAACAACCACAACAACTCTCACAATAACAACAATGTCAACAATCACCACAACAACAACCGCAACTACAACCACAATAACAATCAGAACTACCAACAGAACCGTAACCACCATCACAACCGGCAAAACCGCCAACAGGAAGCCGCCAGGGCTTATATTGCTGCACCCGCTGGAGCTGGAGGTTATGCTGGACCCGCTCCTATGTGTAACCGCTGTAAGCTGCACCACAATGGGCCCTGCTTCGCTAAGTGTGGAAAATGCCAAAGGACCGGCCACAAAACTCAAGACTGCAAGGCCACTGGCGCCAACTTGCAACCCGTGACTGTGGTATGCCATGGATGTGGCGAAAAGGGACACTACAAGAACCGGTGCCCGAACCAAACTGCCAACCAGAACAATAACGCCCGGGGGAGAGCATTTGTGATGGAAAGAGGAAATGCGCAGGAGGACCCAGACGTAGTCACCGGTACGTTTTTACTTAACAATCATCCTGCTAAAGTTTTATTCGATTCTGGAGCCGATAGAAGTTTTGTATCCACTTCGTTTGTTTCTTTACTTAACATCCACCCGACCGAACTACACCCCGCCTATGAAATTGAACTAGCCAACGGAGAACTAGTAAGCACACATACCGTACTCCAGGGTTGCACCCTACTATTACTCGACGAACCTTTCGATATCGACCTCATGCCGATTAAGCTTGGCAGCTTCGACGTAGTCGTCGGCATGGATTGGCTATCCAAGAACCGTGCTAAAATCATCTGCGACGAGAAAGTCGTCCACATCCCTTTTCAAGGTGAAATTCTAATCATCCGTGGTGAACGAAGTAAGACACGCCTCAGCATCATATCATACGTCAAAACGGTGAAGTATATCGATAGAGGATGTCACGTCTTTTTGGCACAAGTGACAGAGAAGAAGTTGGAGGAGAAGCGACCTGAAGATGTGCCAGTAGTAAAGAACTTCCCCGAAGTATTTCCCGATGAATTGCCCGGACTTCCACCCGTCCGCCAGGTGGAATTCCAGATCGATTTGGTGCCAGGAGCAGCGCCAGTGGCGCGAGCACCTTATAGATTGGCGCCATCCGAGATGAAAGAACTATCTGATCAATTGCAAGAATTATTAGATAAAGGGTTCATTCGACCTAGTTCCTCACCTTGGGGAGCTCCGGTGTTATTTGTCAAAAAGAAGGACGGATCCTTCAGAATGTGTATTGACTATCGTGAGTTGAACAAACTTACAATAAAGAATCGATACCTATTACCCAGAATCGATGACCTTTTCGATCAGCTTCAAGGATCGAGTGTTTACTCTAAGATAGATCTGAGATCGGGCTATCACCAACTAAGAGTCAGGGAAGAAGACATCCCTAAAACGGCTTTCAGGACACGATACGGCCACTACGAATTTCAAGTAATGCCATTCGGTCTAACTAACGCACCAGCTGTGTTTATGGACCTAATGAACCGAGTGTGCAAGCCTTATTTGGACAAGTTCGTAATCGTGTTCATCGACGACATCCTTATTTATTCCCGAAATAAGGAAGAGCATGCAGAGCATTTAACAAGTATCTTGGAACTACTCAAAAAGGAGAAATTGTACGCCAAATTTTCCAAGTGTGACTTTTGGATAGAGAAAGTACAATTTCTTGGACACGTGATTGATAGCAAGGGCATTCACGTGGATCCCGCAAAGATCAAAGCGATCAAAAATTGGGCATCTCCTACAAACCCCACAGAGATACGTCAATTTTTAGGTCTTGCAGGGTACTATCGTAGATTCATCGAAGGTTTCTCAAAAATCGCCAAACCTTTGACAGAATTGACGCAAAAGAAGAAAAAGTTTGATTGGAGAGAAGAACAAGAATCGTCATTCCAACTTTTAAAACAGAAGCTTTGTGAAGCTCCGATCTTGGCACTACCAATGGGTAGCGAAGACTTCGTGGTGTATTGTGATGCATCATGCCAAGGTTTAGGCGCGGTATTAATGCAAAGGAGCAAAGTTATCGCATATGCTTCTCGACAACTCAAAACCCACGAGAAGAACTACACCACCCATGATCTCGAATTAGGAGCAGTACTATTTGCTCTTAAACTGTGGAGACACTACCTGTATGGCACCAAGTGCACAGTGTTTACAGATCACAAAAGCCTACAACACATTCTAGACCAGAAGGAGTTGAACATGAGACAACGCCGATGGTTGGAATTACTCAGTGACTATGATTGCGAGATTCGCTATCACCCTGGGAAGGCAAATGTTGTGGCAGATGCCTTGAGTAGAAAGGAGCGAAGTACACCTCTTAAAGTCAGATCTCTAGGAATGACAATTATATCACCGCTTCCATCGAAGATCCTTGAGGCCCAGACCGAAGCTCTCAAGGAAGAGAACAGACCGAAAGAGAAGATCTACGGTATGCCAGAAAGTGAGAATGGTTTTGT
The DNA here is from genome assembly GCA_030686995.1 of Artemisia argyi. Classification (NCBI taxonomy): domain Eukaryota; kingdom Viridiplantae; phylum Streptophyta; class Magnoliopsida; order Asterales; family Asteraceae; genus Artemisia; species Artemisia argyi. Next base: position 55,552,243 of record CM060708.1, on the reverse strand, counting down.
AAAGAAATCAGACGGAAGGTTGTGTTTCAAGGACCGAAGTTGGATTCCACTCTATGGGGGAATACGAGATCTCATCATGCATGAATCTCACAAATCTAAATATTCCATTCACCCAGGGTCTGATAAGATGTATCAGGATCTCAAGAAACTTTATTGGTGGCCCAACATGAAAGCCGACATCGCCGAGTATGTCGGAAAATGTTTGACATGTTCACGGGTAAAGGCTGAGTGTCAAAAGCCATCCGGTTTGTTGATACAACCCGAGCTTCCGATGTGGAAGTGGGAAAGGATTACAATGGATTTCATCACAAAACTACCTAAGACTCCAAGAGGGTTTGATACCATTTGGGTCATCATTGATCGCCTTACCAAATCCGCGCACTTTCTACCAATAAAAGAAACCGACGAGATGAGCACCCTTGCACAATTATATTTGAAAGAAATAGTTTCACGACATGGAGTGCCAATTTCCATTATCTCGGATCGGGATAGCCGTTTCACGTCAAACTTTTGGCAGTCGTTACAGAAAGCATTGGGTACTCGCCTGGATATGAGTACTGCATATCATCTGCAGACCGACGGTCAGAGTGAGAGAACTATTCAAACCTTGGAGGACATGCTCCGAGCATGTGTGATCGATTTCGGTAAGGGTTGGGATAAACACTTACCCTTAGCAGAGTTTTCGTACAACAACAGCTATCACGCTAGCATCAAGGCAGCTCCATTTGAAGCCCTTTATGGCCGGAAATGCCGATCACCAGTTTGTTGGGCAGAAGTCGGAGATGCACAAATCACGGGACCCGACATCATTCAAGAAACCACTGATAAAATCGTGCAAATCAAGCAGCGTCTACAAGCAGCCCGGGACAGGCAAAAGAGTTATGCCGATGTGAGGCGAAAACCCATGGAATTCCAAGTGGGAGATAGAGTTATGTTGAAGGTGTCTCCTTGGAAAGGAATGGTTCGATTTGGAAAACGTGGAAAGTTGAATCCCAGATACGTTGGGCCATTCAAAATCCTAGAAAGGATTGGCCCCGTGGCATACAAACTTGAACTTCCGGAAGAACTCAGTAGAGTACACGATACCTTTCACGTATCAAACCTGAAGAAGTGTTTATCAGACGAATCTCTTGTCATTCCGTTAAAAGAAATTCGGGTCGATGACAAGCTTAACTTCGTTGAGGAACCAGTAGAAATCGTGGACCGAGACGCCAAACAATTGAAACAAAGTCGTATCCCCATTGTCAAGGTTAGGTGGAACTCTAAGCGAGGACCAGTTTACACTTGGGAGCGTGAAGACCAGATTCGCGCTAAGTATCCACATCTATTCCCATAATCGTCCCTAACGACTATCTTAGACTAGAATTCCGGGACGGAATTCAAAATAAGGGGTTGATACTGTAACCTCCCACTGTTTTCCTTACGAGTATTATGTACTAATCAAAGTCTATTATATCATTTCAATATTCTATAACACTTGTGACGACAACGAACGCTTGATTCAACGAATATACTATATTACGAATGATCACGACATAAATTATTATTCACCTATATACTTGGAACGATGCTCACACACACTTGCCACGATAGTCCAAATCGCGAAATATTAAATGTTTTCATTCAAAATAACACGTGACATTTTTTTCATACTCGACCAACTCCCGAACTCTCGAAAATAACTCACGTTAATATGCAATCAAAAATTACTAAACATAATTAAACTAACCTAAACGGGCCTTAACCCCTTGCCTCAGCCCACCACCGAAACCCACTCAACAAGTCAATGGGCTTAACCCAACTCCCTCGGCCTGCTTATCAAACCTGGCCCAAACTTAATTTTAGTTTCTTTCTTTTCTTTCTTTCTGTTTTGGAATCGACGAGCAAGAGCAACCCAAGACGACTCCGGTATTCCTATATCTCACAAATTATACGTCAATATTATTACACCCCTTGAATGAACTCGCACCCAAGAATCACGTACAATGGCCATTTTAATTATCTCGCGCGAATACTACTCTAAAAAATCCTTAAAGCTGAGCATACGAACCCACCCGATGTACTAGAAATCAACTCGCTCAAAATGTATTTTTTTGGTCGAACCTCTCAACTCGTCTTAGCACTATACGTTCACACACGGTTTTGAATCACGAAACAAATTCAAACTCATTAACTCTCGGGATATGGCACGTGACAAAACAAAACCGAACTTCATATATTTACTTTCTTTCTTTTTTTTTACCAACGAGTGAATGAAAATCCCCCCAAAGAACACGCCCCTTGTTTTGAGCTGATGAGAGGTCAAATTGTGGAAGAAAATAGTTCCCTAACATTTAATATATCCTGCCAGCTACAGGAACTTATGTCTTGGAAATAATTTAACTTCAATACTATATATACGTACTCCACTCTTTCGTTTCATGCATCACATCCATTTACACGTTACAAAGACCTCCTAAACTCCCTACACTTACACAATCTACTACTGCTCGATCTGGGTTAAACCATCCTCACCTTAGAGACTATTCGAAGTTGCCCAAGTCAGTTCTTGTCCAACCACGACTAGCATTCGAAACGAGCAAGAGAAACTGCCGTGTCCACGTCCCATCTCACTCGACGTTCACCACCTTTAAGGTGTCGCAAGCATACTCGACCTCTAACTCCTTTCATACGATCATGCATACATGCCAACTCACGTCTCATTCTCATTTTATTATTTCGTATAGTATAAGGTTACGTATAGTTAAATAGAGTGACACGCCACCTTTATGGAAGGCCTAGGGGTCACGTACGCATTGTCACGTATCTATTTTACATTTCATGCATCATTGAACTCATCCTTAATCATTGCTCTAACTCATGCACATGACCAGATTCGAAAATGAAAAAGATAAAACCTTGTTATTTTATGTGAAATAGTCGACCCAACTAGCTAGAAGACACCAAGTTATCTTGAAATCTAAACTAACGAGCATGTCATATTATTACTCCAACCCGTAGACCACCCAACGAGCTATCAATTTTGTGTTTTAACTTTTCAAAAATAACAACTCCTCGACACCCTGATTTGGCCAAAGTGTTTGCAAAAACTCGATAATTATAAGGTTTAAAAATAAGTCGAGTGGGCTTATAAGCCCATTAAGCGAAAATAAGCTATTCTGATCGTATAAGCTGTGCAAATAAGCTTTCCAAGATTAAAAATAAGCTCGGAAAAGTTTTTATAAAAATTCTAACGATTTTTGTGAAAAAGGACCAAAAATGTGACGCGTCGACACTTATAAGGACTAAAAATGTAAAACTGTGAAATCAAGGATTAAAACTGTAAAAGCAGAAACTATAGGACCAAAAATGATAAAATAATAAACTCCAAGCTCATATTGTATAGTTGGACAATTAGAGGACGGCTATTGAACAAATTATAAAACGAGGACTAACGGCGCGACGTTAACGCCGTTAGGATGAGAATTGTAAACGGACCAAGGACTATATTCGCGACTCTCACATTTATTTCCATTTTCCGACCTTCATATCATTGCATTGCATTTCGAAGTTATTATTTTAATTTCATAATCATATATATATATATATATATATATATATATATATATATATATATATATACATTGATACGTACACATATATATACATCATTTCTAAATTTCGAGCATATCATTTAAATTACGTGGTCTGTTACCGTCACACCAATAAACTTTCTATTTCTAAAACCCTTCACAACAATCACATTTAGACTATCAAAACACTAAAATTTATCGTACTATCTAGGTTGTGTGTTGGAGCCGTTCCTTGACCGTAACTGAGATCTTTATCATTACCACTGTACTACTAAGGTGAGTTCATAGTCCCACTTTTACTATGTTTTTAAATTCCGTGGGGAGATACATGCTACTAAACTGAACACAAGCATTTTCCTTGTATGCTATTCTGATTTATATTGCCTAAGTTACCACTTGTCAAAAAGTCCTTCATATCATGAACCATTAATCACTAATGAGTGAACGCGAATTCGGTGAATAGATCTATTGGCAGTTGACACCCCATTTGAGTTGCTGGGTAAGTAACCAAATGCACTTTATTCGAATTGACTAAGGAGCCTGACAAACTCCTATTACACGAGGGCATTATCACCTACACCATTTCATGGTGTGGGATTTATTATATTACACCCGATGTTAAGGTTTGCGTGTCATGAGACTTAGGGCAATATGTATATATTACACTGCAATGCTACTATTTTTACTACTATGGGCTTGTGTTCAACTATTACAACTTAAACACTATGGATTCACTCAACATTCATGTTGACCTTCTTAGCATGTTTATCTCAGGTAACTGACGCGGGCAAATCGGGCACGGAGATTGGCAAATGACCCCTCTTATGGACCATGTTTAATAAAGTTATCATTTGTTTTTTTATCAGAAATCGTTTTTATTGTAACTCTGAATTTATCGTAAAACTTTCTTGTGTCATGTTGTGATAAGTTTATTTAATGATAACTGAACTTTTATAAAAACGCCTCTTTTGAGTCGTTTTCTATGGTTATGACAATGATCCGAGAAGTAATACCCCAATTAGTCTTCCGCTGCTTACTTACAAATTTGGGGGTGTTACAAGGTGAGTCATAGCCCCACTTTTTACTCTTGAACTATGTTTTCAATACTTGGGGTGAGAAACGTGCAAATTATTTTATGTGGACTATTATCGCTTCTATATTCTTTCTAAATCTTACTATGCGTATAGACTAGGATATAATGTCAGCTTTAGTCACATACATTTTATGTGCACTATTCAAGGTTGGCTTATTGGTATTGTCAGCTTTAGTCATACGGTTCGTGTGTACTATTCAAGGTTGGCTTATTTAGATACTGTAGTGTGCACCTATAGGTTATTAATACTTCGGAGGTTATCCGAGTATTTATTGGTATTGCGGGGGTTACCCGAATATCTATGTTAGAACGGAGGGTATCTGTGTGTTATGTTGGAGCGGAGGGTATCCGCAGGTTTTTAGTGAATCCTTAGTCTAGCTAGCAAGCGTTTTGCGTACATGTCCACTATATTGTTAGATGAATTTAAACCTATGATCTCACCAGCAAAAGCTGACTTTTAGCACGTTTTCTCAGGTAATTAAGTGATGATATGGATGCATGGATTGGAAGGCTCGGCTAAGGCTCCTGGTTTATGAATCTATTTTTCTAAACTCTGATATTGAATTATGGACCTACTGTTATGTTATTTTGGGCCTGACTCTGAATGATGTTGGGATAAATGTAAACTTTAAAACCCCGTTTTGGTTGCGTTTTTATTATGTTTACTTTATCTCGTTCTATTATGTCTTGCGTTGGATACCAATCCCCGTAGCACCCCGAAAGCTTGTTGAGTCTTCCGCTGTATCAAATTTTGGGGGTGTTACAACTTAAAGTTTTTGTGATTAATATATTTACCAGGGTGAATCCCTTTTACCCACTTACAAACCAAACACACCCGATGGATATCAAATCATTCCCATTACATCACACCAAACACCTCCTAACAAAAATAACCTTCAAAAGATCAAACCCAATAAGTCCCGATTTTTTTTTTTTTATATATACCCGACCCGACAAACCCACATACACCATTTAAAAAGCAAAACCCAAATTTCAGCAAGGAATTTCATCTTAATCTTATTATTTACAGTAACAATCGTCAGTCGCTCAATCAAGCCGTCCATCAATCTCTCGGTAATAAAACTTGTTAATTAGTTATTTATTGCTTAAATGAATTATTATACACGTTATTCAGTTTGATAGTAATTGTTTTTATGACGATGATTATCGTATTCGTTTTGGTTGATTATCTAGGCTACGTTTGGTGCTTTTCATCTGTTACTTATGATTTAGGCATTTTTTTATTTATTTAGGATTTATCATTTTATTCCTGTAGTAAAGTCATAGGGTGGGTATTATATTTTGTTGAGTAACTTTGGTTAAAATTTTAAAAATAGGGTTGTTCAAACGGGTAGTTATCGGTTGACCGGAGCTATTCTGTTCGGTTTAGAGAAAAAATATCAAACACCCAAAAACCAAACCAACCGAATTTTACTATTGAGTTTATCGGTGTGGTTTCAAGCATAGGTTAGAAAAATAGCTAAAAACAAGCTATAACAAAGTTTCAATCACGTTAGAATATCGACAAGTTAATGGATAAGTTCCCCTGTTACATGAAGATGAGAAGCATCAAAGCATTATACGAGCTACACATATTAATGAAATCAGGTTACGATTATATTAAATGAAATACATTTGAGACTATTGTATTAAAATAACTATTTATGCAACATATTACTCAAAGTTGAGACCAATTAACCTTTTAGCGTTATTCAAAGTTTTGCACACCATGCATGACATTTCGTTTATTGAGTACTTATTAGGGTAGAACCAGTTACTTCTTTAAAAAACAAATCCAAATTACTCTTATTAATAGTTATAAAATTTATGAATACTTGAAACACATAATTACTCTTCTTACAGGTTTTTTAATAGGTGGAACCACCTTCATCGACGATACTGTGGCCTTTCTCCAGTAAATCAAGAATTAATGGCTGTAAGTCTATTATTAACATACACATTATCATTTTTTTCAATTTATTTATAAATTTACACTAAGATATTGTGCTATATTCTGTAATACAGGAACGTAAAAGACCGAAAGTTAATAATGGGTTAGGTATGCATTCATTACATTCTACATCAACAAGGGTGGCACAGTCTAGGCCATCAGTGGCAGCTTCTACACCAATACCAGAATCAAAAATACATGTAACTCTATTATCAGCGTCAACGGCGCCCTCTACACCAGTATCAGAAATGAAATCTCATACATCAACAATAATCACACCTTCTACCCCATCAATGACACCTTCTACACCAATACCAGAAATATATGTAAGTCTGTTGTCAACGTCCACATTATCATTTTCTTTTATATGCAAATTTACACAGTTAAGATGATGGCACTGGTTTTGTAATACAGGAGTCGATACATGCTACATCAACTCTTGAAGTAAGTGTGTTATTAATGTACGCATCATCATGTTTTAGTAAAATATAAATTTACATAGCTAAAACGATGGAATTGGTTGTCATACAGGAACGTAAGAGCTTCTTAGCCTGGGCACGTTCGAAAGCAAGAATGGCAGCTTCTGATGTAAGTCTATTATTAACATACACGTTATCATGTTTTTTTACTTAATATATAAATTACACAGTTAAGATGATGGCACGGGTTTTGTAATACAGGAACGTGACAGATTGTTCGAGTGGGCATATTATAGAGCAGACATCGCAGCTGTTCCTGCTCCTGAAGTAAGTCTATTATTAACGTACGCATTATCATGTTTTTTATTTCATATAAGTTTGCACAGTTAAGATGATGACGCTCGTTTTGTCATACAGGAAGGTGAGAGGAGATTCTTAAACTTGGCACATTCTTCATCAACAATCGCAACTCCAGATGTAAGTCTATTATTAACATACACATTATCATTTTTTATATATATAAAGTTACACAGTTTAGATGATTGCACTGGTTTTGTAATATAGGAACGTAAGAGGAGATTCTTAAAGTGGGCGCATTCTACATCAACAATCGCAGCTCCTGATGTAAGTTTATCATTAACGTGCACATTATCATGTCTTTTATAATTATAAATTTACACAGTTAAGATGATGGTACTGGTTTTGTAATGCAGGAACATAAGAGATGGAGCCTTCAAGAAGAAATCTCTAAGCCATTTGAAACCGCACTGAAACGTATTCAAGAGGAAATAAAGCAATATGAAACCGCACTGAGAAAGGGTTACCCTGAAGATGATGATAGCTGCACTGACTTAAAACAAGAGCATATGATCTATAGTTGCCATAAAGGGATACCTGGTGTTTACCAATGGTATATGATGCTTCTGATATTTGTGTGATTTTACTTTGTTAGCTAGCATAAACATTTAGTTTTTCTTTTTTGTGAATGATGACAGCGAAAATTCCTTGTGGATATGGCCTATATTGAGAAACAGCCGTGCAATAACGTATGCAATAACATTAAGCAAATTAGATGGAGGACCAGAAGATGTCGGAAAGGTTATCTTTTTTTATTGTCAATCATGGTTTTTTTGGATATACCAGAGTTTTTGTTTTTAACTGGAATTATATGTTTCGGTGTGGATTTTTATTTTTATAGAAAATCAAGGAAAAGTTCCCAGAATCTGACATGATAGAGGGAAGACCTTCCATAAATGATCTTGGTTTTGTAACTATAAACTTATCAGGGAAATGGATTGCTAAGGTAGTTTTTGTCTCTTTTCCAACTCTTCTAAAACATACGATACAATTTTCACTTAGATGCTTATTGTTTCCTTGCAGAGCATTCATAAGATGCTAAAAAATGGTATAGATACATGGGCACCAAAACTTCCCGTGGAAAGGGTAATTGTAGACTATCCCTCATTGGACGAGGAAATGCAAGTGGATTTGTTTCGACGACGTGCTATCGAATACTCGCTAATGAGCATTCTTGCGTATTCTAAAGTTGATGTGACCATCGGTCATCCTGCGATCTTGATCACACGCTCTAAAGTACATATTCAGTTGATGTATCTGTTTGAATCTTTGTGATATTAAATCATTATATATTTGCATCTATCTATATATATATGTATTATTGAGTTTACGAGTTTATTGAGTATTCCAAAATTACATTATGTGAGATATAAAATTGGCATATTGAGTTTACGAGTTTATCTTTTTTATTTGTTTCAGAGGGACAGGGCTCAAAAAGTATTGAAGAGATGGTTTCCGAATGAAGAAAGACATGACAGGGATCAGGGAGATTTCGACAATGCTTATAAAGATATCTTAGCTTTGTGGTACTTTACTTGCTAAGCTTATCATAACATATATATCACTTGGCCAGTAATATTATTATAGTGGCTTTCAAAGTTTCAAATCTTCTGTCATATGTAGGTATGGACTGCAAAGAGCAGATTGGATAGTATATTTGACTCCTACATGGAAACAAGACTATCTTGAAATGTGCTTCACCGTAAGTAAACATTTACACATCAGCAACTTAACTAATAACGTGTTGAAAAAAAGATGAGAAATTGAATACTAAATTGTTTTCCAGGCTGCTAAACTCAAAGAGTGTGTCACAAGTAATGGGCACAAACCCGCTAGAGCAAGTTATGCAGGGTATCAAGCTTGCACTACTGAACTGAAAGATAATTTGATAGACAAAGCTAAAACTCGTGTGGCGGTGGAACAAGGTATACGAGATATTGTTTCTTAACTCATCAATATTATAAAATGGGCTAAATTTCACATTTTTCTTTGATCAGGCGAGGATGCTAAGTTGCTTGGGTATACTCCTCAAGCAGTTTTAGATTGTGTTTTCACGTAAGATTATCATTGGTTTTATCATAATTTTTACCCATATTGTACTTATGCTATCAGTATTAATACGAGTAGAGTGGTAATTGTTAATATCCTATGAACTTGCTGTAAATTTTGTTTCCAAAGTTTTTATATGGAATTTAACAATCTACGCCGGCTATTTCCTTGGTTTCATAAAACGAGATAACCTACTTTTATGTCAAGTTTCATACTTCTTTATATTCAATGCTTTGGGTTTTGTGCTCTCAACAGGTATGCATGCTTGAAAAAACACAGACTAGCTGAGTGTCAATTCAATATCAATGATGAGATGCTTACAGAGGTATCATTATGGTTTTCTTTCAATACTAGTGATGTATGTGTATATTGTATTCTCATGATCTGCTGAAATCATTGATAAATAGGGAAATACTTTCGTGTATTTACTATATACACAAGCAAAAATTCGTAGAGTTACTGATGATTTTCGTGAAGACATCAATGAGTTAAAGAAGGTAAGAATGTCTTTCCGTTTCAATGTTGTTACAACTTTAGCATCTTGGACCCAATTTTATTGCTTTCCTATATTACCCTTTTTGCTATATATTTAATTTTCAGTTTTTTTAATACCCAAATTCCACTTGTCATGCATTCATTGGGTTCTTACTTTTACAATTTTTAAAAAGTTCTCATTTGATCTCACTTCTATATTTATATATGTTACAGGCCTCGGAGTTGATATTGGGGAAAGATGAAGGATGGGAGAAAGGTGAAGAGCGGATGTTGGGATTCCATTTACTTGAGTTTACTGAGGCAAGACAATATATACATAACCCTAGTTTTTGGAAGTGAATACCTGGTTTTATTTCTCTAGGTTACTTTAAAACATTATAGCTTCTTCTAATATGCTCTTAAATGTATGGTTGATTTTAAGTTATTTAGTTCCATGATTATGGGTAAGCAATAATACAACACGATTTTGTAGCGTACTCGACTATAAGGAAATATGAGAATAATGAAACAAATAATTAGAGTGTATACCAATTAAAAAACCTGGTTCGGTTTCTCTAATCGGCACAAACATTTGGGTGAATACTCAATACTAATTTGCTTGCCTAAATGAAGACATTTAACAAAAGTAGAAGAAAAAAATGAAGTGAAAAGTTTGATTCTAATCTTATTGATATGATTATGTATCTAATTATTGTATTATAACTCTTTAACTTTCTTTTCCAGGTTCTCGAAGAATCGTGTTTATCTGTCTTGCCACACATCCTCTGTGAATACCTATATGATTTATCCAAGAAATTTAACAGTTACTATTCCTTTGTATGCAAGGTATGTTTAATTACATATGCTTTTTCTTGTACAATATTGAATTTAATTTCCATTCTCTTAAACCAAAGGTAATTTTAAATTATTTGATTTTTAAAAAGGTAAGTTAGCCGATTTCTGTCCCAATTTAGTGTAAATTTGAAAGTTTTGCTAGGTTAGTGGTTTTGTTGAAAAGAAAACATATCATTGATATACTTTAGCAACGCTTTATCTCATACACTATTGAATTTAATTTTTGGTTCTCTTGAACCGAGTTAGCCTTCTAAAAGTTAATTAAATTTTGAATCCAACGGGGAGAAAATTAATCCCCTTGTGGGCACGGAGGTTCACCTGCACCGACTCCGGGCTATCCAAAAGGGTAGTCGCAATGTCGAGTCGGCTCGCAATGTCGAGTCGGAAACCCATGTTACCTAAAAAAAAAAGTTACTTAAATTTTAGAAAGAAAAAAGTAAAGTAAAGTAACTCCCAATACCGTCTTCCACGGGTTATGGGTCCCAATACCGTCTTCCACGGTGTATGGGGGAGGTTGAGACGTAGACAACCATACCCCTACCTAAGGTAGAGAGGTTGCTTCCGGTTCTACTTAAGGTAGAAAAGGACCTCCGGCCTTTTGTAGGGAGTGAGGATCGAACCCTTGACCTCTAGGTTAAGAGGCAAGGGGTTTTCCAACTGATCCAACCCTACTTAAATTTTAGAAAGACATGTGATTATATTTTTGGGATTTAGCGTAACTTTGAAGGTTTTGGCAGGCTGGATTTGTTGCGGAGACAAGCACATTATTGTTGTTTGAGGCAACCGCACTTGTAATGGAAAAATGCTTTCACCTTTTGGGCATTACTCCGGTATGGATTATCCATCAGATTTTTTTTATTTGGTTTCTCGGGTCAGATTTTTTCCTTGGATTTTGTTATGCAGGACTCACGTTTGTTAATAAACCAAGGATGATTTTACTCTTTTTTTGAAAGGGAGTATATGAGATATATTTAAGTTTTTGGTTTAAGCTCTTTAATTTAAATTGGTTTGGGTGCAATAAGATAACATTAAAACTCGTTACCATACTATTGAATTAGTTCATAGTCAGTTTTAAACTTATAACCAGTTTTAAATTTATTGAATCAGGTCATAACCAGTATATAAGATAACATTAAAACTCGTGACTATATCATATACTAATAACCAATTTATTGAATCAGGTCATAACCAGTATATAAGATAACATTAAAACTCGTGACTATATCATATACTAATAACCAATATAAAAAAAACAAGTTGGTCAGAACTCCACATTTTCTAACCACTTTTAAACATTTTTTTGTGCAGACATCCTCATCCTTTGAGTTATCAGTGACCCCTCTGCCATTGAGATCACCATTTTCTGCTGCAAAACGTCCAATGGATGTAAATTCTAGGTAAACTTCGAAAAGACTACATAACTACTTGTTTAGTACACAAAACTGAGTTATACAAGTTGACACACGACTTAATAACCCAGGGCGTTTCCCGGTAAGAGAGCGTGTAGGGAAAAAGGCTCCATACCCAAGTATTTCACCGAGGTCTGGTTCTCGGTCTTCGTACCCTTGGTTGCACTACCACTAGCTTCACCTATAATAAACATAACGAGGCAATGTAAGCAAAACGCTTAGTGAGTAAACATATAAAAGTATGAACATAGCATGACATAATACTAATGTTGCTCCGTGATTCCATAAATACTTGCTTTTGATCTTGTACTAGTCGTCCACTTAGGGCGCTATGAACCCACATTGGTTCATTATAACTAGAAATCTTCTAGTCATCCACTAAGGACATCTAAGTCACATATTTCATGACTTTGAGCCGTTTATACACACTGATCATCCACAAAGGATGTCTAAGTCCCATTATACTAGATGAGACACAAATAAAGGCTCGGTTATCCACTAAGGATGTCTAGGCTCCATTTCGGAGCATGTCATGACATAATAACATGTGTGGTCCACTTAGGACGTCTACTACACCCTTCCTTGGGTCATAATGCATATACTTATGCAAACCGTCCACTAAGGACGGCTAATTAGCTATGTAGTCCACTTAGGACGCTATACAAATAAAATCTAATATTTAAGCTAAAAATGCTTAACTAAATCCAAACGGGTCATTTGGGGCTGTTTTGACCCGTCTAACTATCACACATAAACATTCCATATGTAAGTCATTTAAGCACATAATGTATAATTTATAACACTATTAACTCGTAACACAAGTGTATTATGTGAACTTGAACGGGAGCACCACAAATAGAGTGGCACATTAACGAGTTATCAAGAACCCGTTTCTACACTTAAATATGTTACTCACCTCGAAAACGCTTGAATAGAACACGAGCTCCCTTAAAGACGTCCCCGGGTATCTCTTATAACCTAGGAACACATAATTTATATGGAGCTTATTAGGAACTTGATTAAGCTTATCATAATAAGCACTAAAAGTGAATAAGCCATAAGGAGGTGTTTGGTTCGTGGCTTATATGACCACATCAACATGATTCTTGAAATATAACACCACAAATGGTGTTATAGCACCTTAATAAGGTACCCATCATATTCTTTAATCATTACAATAGTTCTTGGTGATTTTAGAAAATCACCTATAATTGGCATAAAGGTTCAAGCTTTAAGTATTACTCACCTAAAGGTAGCTCTAGAACATAAATTCAAACCAAGATAAGATTTATACCTCGAATTGATTGATAGAAACCCTAGGAAACACGTTTTTGAGCTTATGTATAGTAATCTCTTGTTCCAAAACTTGCACCAAATTGACTTATCAAAACCCTAGATCAAAAGGATGATGTGAGTGTGTTGTCGTGAGTTTCTGAGAAGGAGGGAGAATTCTCTGGAAATTTTGTTACCTGGGAATGGAGAATTCAGGTTGTTATAATTTTAAGTTTCACACTTTGGCAGCTTTAGTCCCTGGTAGTAGGACCAATTCAAAGTTAGTCCTTTTTGCTATGACATAATTCATGTGAGGTCCTTTGACTAACCAAAGTGTATAAAAGGTAACGGAAATCAATTAGGAAGCGTATAAAATAGTAATAAAACTGTTGAAAGCCAACTGATCCTTTCTCGACCTCTATTGCAGAAATGAAAGTTTGGTTACTGTCTACACAATTTAGTAATCTATAGTTGCAACTTTTTTGTTTTTAACTTAGTGCATAACTTAGTGCGATACAACTGTTGAAAGCCAACTGATCCTCTCTTAACCTCTATTGCAGAAATATGTTTACTGTGCTACATAATTTAGTTGCCTATAGTTGCAACTTTTTTGTTTTTAATTGTGGTTGCTGTTTTGATTTTTATCAGGGATCGACCGAGAAATTCTCGGTTCGAACTGCTTTCGTTTTGTACCGCTACTGCAACAGATTACGAAAATGGTGAAAATGGTGGTCTGTTTGGGCTCATTTCAGTATCTCATAAGTATGGTTTACCATCTGATGGGGGGTCTCACTTTTTTGAGCCCGACTTTGCTCATGTTCCTTTATTCAATCGTGAGTGGTGTAATCCCGTAAACCAGACCGACTATGGGATTGTATACGTTGGCCATCCCTCAGTTTCATTTTCTTCCTCCGTTGAGATACGTATGGAACTCTATGTAAATAAGAACAAGAATGCGTGTTATCAACTCTGCAATCACAAGATAGAAATAGACCTCTTAGATTTTTGGGACGATAAATCAGATAATGCATGTGGTGCTCTTAGGGTTGAAGGTGAGGATGGATCTACACATTTATTTTACATTCTATTAAAGGATGCAATTGATGCTGCTTTGGAGATAGAGTTTGTAACGAAGACTCCCGGTCGTGAAGTTTGTGGATATGTTCTTGCGTATTATGGCGATGACTTTCTTTATGAATGTCAATGTCTACCTTCACGTAAATACAACTACATGGCATTACTTTTTCGACCCAATCATGTTTTAGAGGCCGGCATAATTCAGCTTATTAAATCTACACTGGCCGTACCCACCAAGGGCACGCTTGTAATTAAAGCATACTTGGAGGATGCTAAATCTGGGAAAGTGATTATGAAGAACAATTACAAATTCAAGTCACAACTTTCAGAGTGCAGCATCGGTACTATTAGTGGGATAGAAGGGGAAGATTGTTGTTTGGATCTGAAGGTTGATTGGAAATACCGGACATAATATCTTTTGTTGGTATGTTATGATAACTAGACAATGTTATGATGTTAGAAATTATATGAACTTAGATATCTTAATCACTACATGTATTGATGGAATTGGTAATTTTGACTGATTTTTGACATGCAAATGTTGCAAAAAGTTTCGACTGATTATGGCGAAAGTTGAATTTAACCCTATAAGTTATTACTTCAAGAGTTCAAGGTTTCTTATGTGATTTTAAACCAATACAAATTGATTATAAATGCTTGAAGCCTCAAACTACATCAATTTTGTTGCGTGTAGGCATACCGTAGCAGCATGTGAATGATTCCTTTTAGTCTTTTACATCGTTTCTGGAAAGTTAATACAAACCTCATGTTAGATGATGTAGCAGTAAGCTAGGAGCAATGTAACTCTAGAGATGGATAGTTGCATTATGATACACCAAGGATTGAAGTATTGCAGCCTCTGTATATTCTGGACTATAAACTGTTTTCAGATAAGTAGTATATCGCTTTTAGAGAACAATCACTGTTAGGAATTTCTATCTGCACTATAAACTGTTTGAACAATACTCTGTATAGGGATCCTAAAATGTCTTTTTATGATTTTAAGAGTAATGAGATAAGGCATGCAAGTGCCTAGTAGGCTGATACTCTAGGATGAGTTCCATAAGTATGCTAAGAGACATACGTGTAATGCTTCAAGCATTTACGAGAAATAATAAATAAAAAGGCCATTCCATGTTCACAAAATTGCGGGTCTTCTTTTTCATATAAGCTGTAAATGAAATTGTTTGAATTGGAGCAACAATCTAGGCAAAAAGTGCTCATTGCTCCATATTTAACATTTAATATGATAAAATAAGCTCAAATCGCCAAGATAGACTTGATACTAGTTCAGTACTATTACTAAGAATATGATTGATGCAAGTAAACATCAGATATTGGCCATTCTTGTTATTAGAACTCAGTTGTGTTTACCTAAACTCGGGCATTTCTAAATTCCTCCCAAATGTGATAATGTTGACCAGCATAATAAAGCCCAAGAAGTTAAAGCCAACAACAAGATGCACTTCACCATCAAATAATTAAAACTATCTTTGAAGAAAATTTCAACCCATTCACCTTGCATTTTTTAACCCTTTGCTGTATTGGATGACGAGAATTACTCCCAAGCAATGAAACTGAATTTCTTGCAGGATCTAGAACACAATTTTTGCCAGCCATACTAGCCCTTAGCGCTAAATCTGTCATATTTATAACCAATGGAGGTGACCCAGTGGTAAGCGCTTAGCCTCTTAGGACGAAAGTGTCAAGAGGTCTTGGGTTCGAACCCTGGGGAGAAAATTAATCCCCCATTGGCCACGGAGGTTCACTTGCAATGACTCCGGGCTATCCAAAAGGGTAACCGCCCTGGGATTAGTCGGCTCGCAATATCGAGTCGGAAACCCAGGTATACAAAAAAAAAAAAAAAAAAAAAAAAAAAACTGTCATATTTATACATTGCACTTGAAACATCATTAATCTTATGATATTTATCAAAGTCTAGTGCCATTCCAAATCTTCTTTTTATAAACACACACATATAGTTCTGCAAGCCGGTCTATCCAAAAAGGATATATATATATATATATATATATATATACACCTCTCAGATCCCTAAATCAATAGTTATCTTATCATTAGTAAAACCTCATTAGTACTACCTCTCCCCTTTGTCCTTATCCAAGTCAACCATTGACCACTTGAAATAATTTATGAGCTCACTCTGCATTTCTTGAAAATTGGGGATCAAACCATCAATTGAAGTTCGGATTCAACATGTTGTTGTGATCAGACTGGTGGGGTGTGTAGGCAACATTTTTAGTCAAAATGATTTACTTTCAGAAGATCAAGATTTTGGTTTAGGTCAGGTGTGTAACAGCGTCACAGCCACGTTAAATGTCATTGTTCAACCGCTTCCTTTACCTGAAGCCGCCTGATCGCCTCCTTAAGATCTTTGAAAGGGTTTATGGTATGTTCATAGAATATAGAACTTGCAAAATACGTAGATTGTACTAATTAGTTTGAATTTTGTTTATGTAATGTAGGATGCATCATTTGGCTAGACTGTCAAAAATGTCTGTTGCAATGTGACTTTAGGTCTAGTTAAACTTAAAAGTAATCAGGAAAACTTGCTAATAAAGATTTATTCGCTACTATTAATAAAAAATGTGAAGATGCCATTTTTGAACTTTAAAATGTTTGGTACCAAGTAAAGGTTGCTAATTGGATTATAATAGATACGCAACACAAAAGCAAGTAAAGTCTGGTACAAAAGCAAAGAATATCATTGCTACACATTTAAAAACGAGACATGCTACCTATTTAGTCAATACAATAAACTGCTAAGTACTCAAATCTCTTATCTCTGACAAACCTGAAACTAGGTAACGACCCAACAAATTAGATGTACCCAGACCTGCTTGCAATACTCGATGACGGGCCGCCTACTGGACAAATTACTCCTCTCTTTTATGTCTGCTACTAATAGATAATCTATCTAGAAATCATAATAAAACAAGTAGATCTGCATTTTCCAGACAAGAACAAAACGCCATAGATTGGGGCACATTATGGGTCACTGGCTCAATAGTAGGTGCCGTAGTAGGACTGAGGAGCAGCTGCTGCCGTAGGTTGCTGAACTGGTGGCACAGCTGCAGGCTGCACGTAAGCTTGTTGTGGGACAGACTGCTGAGATTATAAAGAAAGAACAGTGAGAAGCCAAAACACCAAGTATATTCCCTAATGGCAAAATGGGCAAGTTGGGTAACGACTAACACGTTAATAATCATCGATAATTTTAACACCCTTGATAAAATAGTGTCTAAATTTGATTATTAACATAATATTACTTTGGAGGTTATCCCCTTACGATAAATTTGGTCAGTTGTTAACCCATTCGATCAATTTGGTCAGTTTTTAACCCATTCGATCAATTTGAACCGCTTACTTAAAAAATAATAGATATATAAAAAAGCAATAGTCGTGATATGCAGTAATTAAATACAGCATACGTTTTACTGTTTTAGAACGAAAATTCCAACAGGATTTTCTTGGGGTGTTCAATCAAATTTGCTACTAGATAAAATTGTCAATTGAGTACAAAAAATTCCTTTTATCATTTTATTAAAAAGGTAAATTTAGATGAATAATAAATTAAAACAACTTCCTCGCACTTTTTGTTTATGTAAAACCACATGTAATGTTCTCATAATAAACATTGATTTGTAAACTAGATGTTTGTATATGTGAATTTTAAAATACCTGAACTGGATATGAAGCAGGATAGGCAGAATAAGCAGCTGCGGGGGCGGCTTGTGGAACAGACGTCGGGGCTTGTGGTTGGGCATAGCCACCTCCATAAGCATTGTATGTGCCGTAAGCAGCCTACAAGTACAAAATAAATGAAAGCATAAATCCCCGCTCTTTGGTGATGTCAAAATCGAAGGTCTTAAAAATCGGCTAATCAAGAGATGACAAAATAGGAAGGTCAGGCAAGCTGGGTAATGAATCAAAACAGGGATGCATGTCAGTACAGTTGACCCATAACGCTTCTGTAAATAAAAAGGTTTAGCCAACTAAAGATGAAATTTGGACTGTCACTTGATGCTTATGGAGATAAATACCTGTTGGGTTTATGTTAAAGGCCATTGGGTCAGTTTGGGGTAAGTTTAACCACTAACAGGTAAAAGTATAGATTTAACACATAGATTTAACAAATTCTAAAAAGTACAGCTGATGAGCTGAACAGGTCAAAAGTTGCCAAGATTGAATTTTTAAGTACTAAACCTCCTATTCTCAAAATTATATTACTAGTGACATAATATCATCATTGGAATCATCGAAAAGTAACATTTTTAACAAAAAGGGTCTTGGGTGAACTTGACCCATACAAAAAAATAACCCATGATAACCCGCCCAACCTATTTTGCCACCTGTATCTTCAACAAACTACAGACACAAGCACAGGATAAAACAAATTTAAACAAAAGTCTATTTCCGAAGATAAATACCTGTTGGGTATATGTTGCAGGCCATTGTTGTCCTTGAGCCTGTGTAGCTTGTGGCCAAGTCTGAGTCTGAGGCTGGACACCATAACCTGCCGGCCACTGGTTTTGGGTGCCCTGATAAGCTGTCGGAGCAGCAGGTGAAATAGCACCTGTTTTAGCAAGTTTTGCTCTGTCTGAAACTAAATAACCATCCATCTGGCGCTTCTTGGACTCTGAAGCAGTCTTATGATGTAAAAAGAGCTTCGCATGCCTATTGTCCGCCTTCTTTATGGTCTGTGTGTCCCCAAAGAGATCTAAAAACTGTAGAATAAACAGTCATGATGTCTGTTTAACAGTCTAAAAGTAACGTAACTATTGAATGTGGTTAAGATGGACGGGTTGGGTAACAAGTTAAAACAGGTTCACGGAGGGACAGGTAAGTTTCAGTAAGGTTGAAACAGGCAGTCATTGCTGAACAGCAATAACTCATGTCCTTTTTTAACTTTTTTACAAATAAATAATTTGATCGTCATGAATACAGAAGCAATACTATTAGTCTATTACAATAACAATATGACTCCTTTAAGAAATAAGTTTCAGCGGCTTCCATCACGTTTGACCCTTTTAATCTAAAATTTAACCCAAATAGACCTTTCATATATAATCGGGTTTAAGTTTCCATAATACTACCTCCAATGATAATATAGAAAGAAAAAAATCAGAGTATAAAAAGTCACCTCTAAGAAAATGCTAGATAACTCTTCTCTCTCAGCATAACTAGCAGGACTCAAATTATCAAGACCAGGAGCTATGAACTTCTCAACCAGCGAGTCTAGACGATCAATCTGTTTTGGTTGTGATTGAATTGATTCCATATGAATCAAAGCCTGCATCACATAGACGGATGTAACTACACAAGCAGATAAGGACACATGTAAACATAATGCAAGAGAGAAGAAGAAAATAGACCTCTAAAAGTGGTTTTGAGAGTTGATTACTCTCAAGGGCTTGATCTAGAACCTCCCTTGCTTTCTCAACCCTTCCCAAAACCTGGCAACAGTATCCTAATTAGTTGATGGTAGCACAAATCCGCAATAATACATCAATAGCAGATAATAGATAGTGAGCCCAATGATACATACATCTACAAGCTCTGCCACTTAAGATTTTAACTTTTAAAGAAACATTAAACCAGTAATTCAATCGATGATTTGTACAATCATAATAGAAGCATATGCAAGTAATCAAGCTAGCGCTAAAAAGTTGGGGATAACAAAAGGTTAATGAAGAAGACATACCAAGTACAAAAATCGAGAATACTGTGCAAACAGAAGAGGCAATATCTGTGAATGTTCTTTTCCTTTCTCAATTGCAATTGTCTGTTCATACAAAGAACATGCATCTTCCGGATTCCCCTAATAATACAAAGAGAAAAACAACAATGATTAAGGACATGCAAAATGAGATCTTACGCGCTAAAATGCTTGACTACTAACTGGCTTACCAGCCTATGTTCCATGTTAGCATGCTTGATAATTGCTTCAAGCAGACCAGGAGAAATTTCAGAATGAACAAGCTGATAAGATGCACGAGCACCTGCAATATCTCCACCATGCTCTCTAAATCTGGCAGCAAAAAGGTGAATCTCGGGTTGTCTCTGTAAAGAATAACATCAAATCATGAAACAAAACAATAAAAACAAGACTTACATAGATGTGTGCATGTACACAGAGCATAAATGGTCATACGTATAATGACAATGAAAATATGAAACACTCTGCTCTAAAAAGTGTAACGCTAAAGAAAAGTCCATATAAGATGCAGCCATATAAATTTCTCCAACAACATCAAAGAATCAATGTTCAAACAGTTTCACTTCCCGATGATGCAATAATGGCTAAAAACAAGATGTAGAGGTGGCCATTTCTAATTTTCTACACATCTAGTTGTAAAAGACTAAAGATCGATTTGTGTTATTTAGATTACCAGATTTGTGTTATTTAGATTACCAAACGTGTACCAAAAATTTGTTTCGACTAAAACCTGTTTTATCATGATAACCAACCCCCTTGACTGGTCTATCTATCATCAATGGTTTCCCTTCCCCATAGGAAACACCATTGAGCACGCAACTGACACAAGGCAATAACAGCAAATGACCGCCACGTTAAGATGATGATCGTTTACCTTAACAAACACCTGGGTAGCACGAGCAAGAGCATTTTCAGCAAGATCCATACTCCCACTAGCTTCCATACACAAAATGTAGCGTATCCAGTACTCAGGGTAGTTGGCACACGCAATTAGACATCTTTCATATAACTTGAAAACCTGTTCCAAAAAACTAACATCACTTATCTGCAAAAAGTGACTGTTCCTAGTATACGAATATAAGAAATCACAAAATAGAAAGGGCATAGAAGAAACACAAAAGATATACTCCGATGGCGGAACAGGGAGGCCCCTCAAAAATGAAAAGAGGGACCCTCCTTGCATCACAGACAGATGATTAAGTAAGAACTCACCTGCATACATAACATTGCAACTTTTAACAAATGGTACTTATCCATACAACACATGATGAACCCAGAATCTCGACTCACAAAATGAAAGTTTGAAGTACTTAGCCTTATAGCAACCAAATGGGAGACCCTGCTTTATCCCGTTTAATTAGATGCTTCATCCAACCAGTTTAGCCGATAAATCATATGAGCAGCAGATATTACTTAACTGTAAGTCAATATATAACAGGTACTCTAAACGCACAAACCAAATATAAAAATACAAACATTTGATGATGAACACTCAATTTACCTTATTGAAGTCGCCGGTTCCTTCGATAAAATCAAGATAATTATGCCAATTTTCGAGCTCTGCTACATTAAGTGGTCGAACATGAAAGTAAGGCCTCCTGATAGCAGTTTCAAAATCAATGATCTTAGAATCAAACTCTTTAGCTTTCTTATACAGCTCTTCTCTAACGGCGATATAACTTTCCAACTCTTCAGCTTCTGTTAAGCCTGCAGTTACAGGTTTGTGGGATTGCTCTACCGCATTCGGGTTAACTTCCCCTTCAGTTTCTTCATTATTAACTTCCCCTTTAGCATTTGCTGCAGCTGAGACTTCCTCAGGGGTTCTCAATTCTGATAAAGGGCGACTGGCTACTAATTCCCTGAAACTGCATGATAAAATAGTATAATTATTTATGGTTCAGAAAGATTTAAACAGCAATATAACTAAATTAAAGTTTACTAAAGACTTCTTCAGCATTTCAATTTTCTAGCAAACTTTTATCATAAGCAAAATATGATTCCATTTTAAAAATTAGATAAATTTTCATTGAAGTTTATATATAACAAACAGAGTACGAGTGTACGACTAAACATGCAAAGGAAGGCAGCACCAAAAAAACTAAGTTATATTTGTCTCTCTTCAAACTGTATGCTTTATGCGTTTTAAAACAATGGGCAATGAAGCATGTAACTATGAAAGAATCTACACAACTAAAACTGGCACTATTATGAGGTGTCCTATTATGCATACATATGATATTATGAGCCACCAAGTAATTATCGTGACCTAAAATATACAAGCATAGATAGAAGCAATTCCAAAAACGAATCACATTACCTGTTAAAATAGCGGTCCAACTGCTGATTAGGATGCTCCAATATGTGTGTGTATATCATCGCAAGATTGGACCAATTTTGTTGCTGATACTCGTATTCGATATACTTATCCCATAACGGGAAAGACAGGTAATCAGTTCCAACATAAGCTAATCCCCGTTCAAATAGCCTGAAATAACATTAAAAACTATAATTTGTTAATCAATACCACAATAACGTCTATGATGTTTGTGAATGCAAGATACATTCACCAACATCAAAGCAGAAGAGAATGCATTACATAAAGCACATAATCGATTACAAATTTACAAACTAGACACTGTTTTTTACCTTCCTGTAATATAGATCATTTGAATCCCAATTGAAGGCAACAATGACAGGTCCATCTTAGATCTTAACTCGACTAGATCTTCTCAAAAGCTATTTGAATAATAGTATTGTGTTGAGACCATTATAAGAGAATCCAAACCACTCTACTATTAGACGGCCAAATATAACAATGGCCTCAAGTCAAGAATTTATCTTATATCAGAAAAACTCATGCCTCATTAGGTAACCGTTGTCTGATTAATGTTTTCATACTCGGTAATGTAGACAGGTGTAATTTCACAACAAAACAGAAACATGCTCGGCAATAATGTTTCTTTCTCCAAATAAAAATATGAAAAATGGAAGTAAAATAAAATTTATATTTATTGTATTAAAAAGCTCAACAGCGTTATTCATAATCTTGAAAAAATCAAAATGAAGCTTTTTTTGCTGAGCAACTCACGAAAAACAAAACCAAATATCACAGCCAAACAGGCCTCAATTTTCCACTTTTCCAAGTGTTCTCCCTGCATGACATTTGCCATATCCGGTGTGCATTTAGTGTTTAAGAAATAGAGGGTGTTTGGATAAGCTAAAGCTTAAACGTTCTCAAGAATCCCCAGTTGAAAGCTTATGCTTATTAGTTAATTCACAACAAAACACCTTCAAAGAGCTTTGGAAGTTTTTTGAAAAGCACAAAAGCTAATAAGCTCGAAAAACAAGCTTACCCAAAGTCCCAAACACTCCCGTAATGTATTACCATAACCATATAATAGCAATCACAGAAGAACAAAATCATCAGTAATTTCCCTCGGACAAGTAAAGAACCACAATAATAGTTGGATCTAAAAGAAAATTGCATTACCTCCTTACTGTCTCTGGATCTCCTGCATATGTACTTATGGCAAAAACACAATAGTGCAGCCACATATCTACAGAATATGTTACTCCATTCACTGCGCGTTCATAGACCTCAACAACTTTGTCTATAAATCCCATGCGTGCTTCATGATCAGCATACTTCTTCCAATAACCATAACACAGTGGAAATTCAGCCAAAAAAGTATCATAAACCTTTCGGATCTTCAAAATATTATCCTGGTAATGAACAAAATCAAATTAGTGTGTGGTGGCATAAAAATCAGCCACTATAACGAATGCAGACGCTAATCAGCAATAAGTCAAGAAGTTTAGTCACTAAAAAATTTTCTTCGTATTAAACTACAATTTCTAGTTTTATACTGCAAGAGCTTGGCATACACTTGAGAAAATATAGGCAAAAATCATGCAGGAATATAAATATTTTGGCTTCAAGTATGTTGGCGGACAAAAAAGAACAGGCAACCCTGATTTCAGACGATAATCATCCTTGTTTCAAACTTGTACCAAAAGGAGGTCATCGAGAGGTGTAAAGGTCAGTCAGCAACCACGAAAGAATAAGTAGTGAAGAGGGTTTGAACAAGTCACATATACTATAAAAGCTGGCTTAGATTTAGGGGCGTGCAGATGGAATCCTTCAAAGCTTCACCTATGTGTTACTACCGAGTTTCACACCAGTGAATGCAGGGTTAAATAACGGGTCCATTTCAACTAGCTATGGATAAAAAAATATAGCTTTTTCGGTGCATACAAAAAATATAACGCTAACATACAGAGCTAACAAGTAAGAGAAACAACTAAAAGTAATTCACATTCAATACACTTATGTCAACAAGCTTTTGCCTACCTCAGCTATTTTCTCAGTCTCTTCAATTAGAGCAGTCCAGCCATTAAAATCCAACGAATTGGCATTTACTATGTTCCATAACCGCTCTTCCTCAGGAGATAATGCAGCAACTACTGCCATGAAAACGAGCAGTTAGAAGATATATTCATTTTTCTCATAAGCATAACAAAAGCAGAATTTAGCGGGCTATCAACAAGTGAGAACATATACCAGTACCGTCCTGCGGTTGGTTTACAGATGCAGAATTATGGGTATCGTATGAACCAACGCCATTCTCGCTTACACTGGAGGATATCACAGTTTTTCCATCATTGGCGTCATTCCCATTCGCATTAACATCCTCATGACCAGAATTTAAATCTGCATCGTCTGATTTTCCAGCAGCACCTGAACCATCCTCATGTGGGGTGGCATTGTCTACGTTCATGGCATCGGTACCCGTAGACGGATTCTCCATAACATCTGATGTTTGAGCAGCAACTGTTTCGTTATCGCCCATGGTCATAGATATAACTGATTTATCTTAAACCTGTACACATAATAGCAACCAATGAGCAACTAAACGACGATAAAGACATGTACACGCCTACAAAAAGAATGAAACGACCTAATCATGACAATATTGGAAGCATCTTCTCTTTCGCGATATAGTGTGTTTGGCAAAATTAGCCGGTACTTATTTTAACAGCTACTTGAAGTAGCTTATAAAAGTAAGAGCTTAATTTTATTAAAAAAAACCTCTAATAAGCTTGACAGCCAAACTACGCATTTACTTTGAAGAAGTTTATCCTTGTATAGGAAAATAAGCTCAAGTTCTCTCATAGGCGCCTATAAGCTTGTGCACCAAACGCGCACGTAGCAAATATAAAATTGTCACTAATTTTCCGTAAACACAGACACACAGTGTGTTGTTTAACCTCATTAAAAAAATAGAATCCTAACTTAGTTGTTCAACACAATGTGTGTCTATCTGTGATTATTATCACTTCCATACGAACTCTAATCTCCTATCTTATTATCACTTCTTAACTCAACACGTCTCGGCCTAGGGTTTTTAACAAGACAAAGCAACTCGCAAGCTACTCAGTATTACTCAAAAATAGACGAAATTGACTCAATTCAGATCGATTCAACCTACTCTAGTAAAGTTCCTGCTCAAAGCTCGAGTTAAAAAATCCGGCACCTAAATCTCGCAATCCTTATCAAGCTTGTGTACTTTTACATCTATAATCCTTTATATATGTATATTTACATAATTTCCGTACAACATAATCAATTCAATTAGAGTCGAGCTCATATAATATGAATTTGTGCATCAAAAGTAATACTCGGCCAAGCTCGACTTTTTCGACTCGGCTCAATTACACACCTACCGGTCTCGCTAAAAAAGTTATCCAATCATCTTATAACTATAACAATCAGCCTTAATACAAGCCCTAATTTCCATACATCAACACAATCAAAACGCACCGTTTTATCAATGATACAAACATACATCACACAATACAAGCTATAAAACGATCAATTATAATTTATAATCTATAAAAAAAAATAATGAACAGTTAATAAAACCCTAAATTTGAATATATATAAACAAAAAGTTAAAAGAATATTACTTTGTAGAGTGATAAAGGGTGAATTAACGGAGATAGAGAGCGGCTGTGTGTGTGTGTGTGTGTGTGTGTGAAATTTTTTATGCCCTAACTATAAATAGTGGAAGATAGATTTGTGTTTCTACTCTTTTCGCGTTTGCTAGTTTTGGAGGATTGGTTAAGTGATGTGAAAGTTTTGGTAGAGATGAGGGAGCCCGGCTCGGTCTGGTCTGGTCCGGTCCGGTTATGGTTTGGTCAAGTTTGTTTAGCCCAATGTGAATCGGGATTTAGCGAGTACGGGGTTATTAGGTTGGGATGTAATTGGGTCGAATTAAAATAAGGTTTTAGCGATGTTAGGGTCGAGCTAGTCGGATCTCTTATTGGTTCGATCAATCCAGGCAGGATCGGGATCGATTCATAGATTATTTGCCAATATATGTTTATGAAAAAAAAAAAATGACTGAACTAGGGGTCCTGCAGTGTTACAGGACACAAATAAAATTTCGCTTCGCATTCTTAACTTTTTTAAAAACCTCGATTTTATCAAAAAGCACATGATCCCAAAAACTCTTGTCTGTTATAATTATTTTTTCTTTTCTTTTCTTTTTTGCACTCGATCTCTTGTAGTTTTGGTTTCCTCCCAGAAAACAAGTCTCGAGTTCTCATAAAAGAACATTAAAGATTTGTGTTTATGTTATATTTTTGCGTTTGTTAGTTTTGGAGGATTGGTTAAGTATTGTGATAGTACAAAGATGTCCTTTATGGTAAAGATGGCTAAGATCTGGTCCCGTCCTGTTTGATCCGATTATGGTTTGGTATAGACTATTTAGCCTGATGCGAACATGGATTTTGCGACTACGAGTTATTAGGGTTGACAACGTACCTTCCGAACCGCTCGAAGGCCTCCTCTTCGGGCACGTTAGAAAGCTACATCTCAGACCTCAAGTTAACATTTTAAAATATCTCTTAGTGTCAAACTACTTATCTACAGTAGTTACCTCTTGAGAATTTGCCAATCGAAGCCTCTACCATTCGGGGTGAATCCTTCGAAGATAATAGTACAGAGAGAACCTTGACCTAGTCACACCCACGTTCCTCTTTACCTCAGCATTCCCGCGCAAGGTTGAAAACGTGGGTCACTAAGCCCAGGGGTTACCAGAAATCACGGGACACCCCCATGATCCCCCGAAACGTGTGCAACAGCCCTTCAAGGCCTATTTCTTCCCCTATAAATAGCTTGGAGGGGTTATCATTTATAGGACGTTCATTAACACTTACATACTTACTTTACACTCACATTCATACCATATAGAATACTTTTTCGCACACCGAGGGTGGCTCGCAGAGTCCAACCCCTGCGCAATCACTTAACGTAGTGTTTTAGTATTTCTTATTTTTATGTTACGAGCGAGCTTGGCGAGATCATACACCCTACTTAACTTTCGATCACCATCGAAGTCTGGTAGTGCAAATTATTGTACAATCAAGGGTTTAACGGGGCTTTATCCAGGTAGGATCGGGATCGATTCATAGATGGTTAAGCTTTTTAGGACCGGCATGAGATATTGTCTGATTTGCCAATATTTGTTCATGGAAGAAACAAGTCTCGAGTTGTCAAAAAAGAGATTTGCTAGACTCACTCAAGTTTTACAAAAATAATTCCACATGCATATGTGGCATATGAGGTGCACCAATCAAATTTTAATGTATTCTCTCTTTCTTAATCTCACTCCCAATAATTAAACGACACGTGTACGAGTGGGTATTATTTTGTAAAATTTGAGTGAAAGTAGCATTGCTCGTCAAAAAAATTAGAAAAAAGTACCATGATGTAGTATATAACCCACAAGTTTTTTATATAGCATTCATAGGTTTATTTAATTTTTGATAATAATATGTTTCATGATGCTCATCCCTGCATTCCGATACTAACTGTCCAAATACAACATTAGTCTTGCATTGATACCTAATGTATAAATTTGAGAGCAGAGAGCTTGACATTAACAAACTCGTAAAAGTAACATGCATGGCTTAGCTCGGATATATTGAACCGAGTGACAATATAAGTTAAAATATACACACCAGTGAGAAGAAAAATTGTATATTTAGACGGGGAAGGGTCAGTGAGAAGAAAAATTAAAATAAGAAAAGATAAATTAAAAGGAGATGCATTAATTTTTTTGCATATGCTTCTCAAATATGTGGTTGTAGTTTCTTCTCACACCACCCATTTTTATTTAATTTCTTATTTGAGTGTCAAATGAAAAATAAAATTAAAATAAGAATGGTGAGAAATAACCACAACCCAACTTTTCATATGCATTTACGAAAACAGGGGCACCTCCTTTAAATATATCTCTCTTATTTGAAATTTGTGGTTAATTTTTTTTCGCTATTCTTATTTGATTACATAAAATCAAATGAGAAATAAAATTAAAATGAAAAAAGTGAGAAAAAATGTAATCACATATTTTAAATCCACATACAGTAATAAGTACATATCCCTTTAATTTATGTCCTCATTTAAAGTGTGAAGCTATAAATACTAGTCATTTTTCTTGTTTGATTTTTTCTTCTCACTTTTTTCACGACAAATGTAAAAATTGAATAATAAAAAGGAACAAAATGTTGATGGCTAGAAACAACAAAAATTTGACATAAGAGGATAATTCGTCAAAATGGAATCGGAAACAGTTTTCTATTTTCATTTTAAAAGTTGAATATCAATGCCAAAAAAAAGTTCATATTTCATGTAGACACCAATCTTATCTTTTTCAATTTTACATTTGTACGACCACTAGACTGTGTGATTCTTTTGTAACTTTTGGCGGCCGTTAGATCATGCGACTCCACACTTTTGTGACACTTGGCACAAAATTAGTGGAGTCACACAGTCTAGCAGTTGCACAAGTTTGAAAGAAAAAGAAAAAAAAAATGTGTTTCTTTTTGGCAAATTTGAAGATTTTTTTCATCTAATTTTGGAAATGGCTCTTAAAGGTTTTAATAAAATTAATGGATTAAGATTCTTTAATGTTTATGTGAACATGACTCATCATGTTAGGCAAAATTTTGAGAGTGTAAAAGCAAGTGGGCCATAACTTTTCTTCAAAATTGTACTATTTATTTATGGCCCTTGTTGACCGGACCCTCCCCTATTTTTTAACCAAACCCTCCCTATTTGGGGAGGGTGTACCTTTTTGGTACAAAAATTGTACTTTTTTTTGTCTTGTAGTGTAATAGTGTGTTATTATTATTATTATTATTATTATTATTATTATTATTATTATTATTATTATTATTATTATTATTATTATTTAAGTTTGTAATGTTTAGGTATTGTATTGTAATATTATTTGTTGTGTATATTGTCTATACTACGTTATAAAAAAATATAATGTTATAAAAAAAGATGACGTTAACTCATTTGCATTTATAAATTAATGTTTGTAATGTTTTTGTGTTGTGTATACTTAATTAATAATTGCCTAAATTACGTTATAAAAATATGACGTTATAAAAAAAGATAACGTTGACTCATTTGCATTTATAAACTACTACAAGATCAGTGTTTACACCTAAACTTAAATTATTTAAAAACAACAACTATTATTATAAAATTAAACGTCAACGTTAACATATTATTTAAAAACAACAATATCTACGACATATGAAGATTATTCATTTCGGTTAAAAGATCATGGAGCCGGGCACTTGACTGACAAGCGTGATCCTCAGGATTCCTTGCCATTTCTAACTCCATTTCCAGCGCCTTTATTCTTGCCTTCAACAACTTGTTCTCATTTTTTGTAGCAACGCAGTTTGAGCAATGCATTGAAGAAGAGGCTTGATTAAAGTGCTCTGCTTCAAATTCATCTTTCTACTTGAAGTATCGACACCCATAGTCTTTTGTACCTGGCTGTTACATGTTAAGAAAATAATAAGAAATGTATTTTTAACAAACAAATTATTTACATAACTAAGCAAACGTATGATTATTTACCACTGAAAGAGGACATGCATAAAACAGTCGCCCACGACTACCATCTTGCCAGGATATCCATTCTACAATAAATCCTCTATTACATCGACACCAGAAAAGATTTCTTGGGCCCACCTGACAAAAGAATTTGCATAATCAATCAATAATGTTATTTACTAATTTAAATAAATATTTAATCAATTACTATATAATAGAAACAGTTATTTACAACATAAATCAATAATCATTGACAATGTTTTGTCTGTAAAATTATTCACAACATAAATCAATAATTATTTACAACATAAATCAATAATTATTTACAATGTCTTGTCGGTATAATTATTTACAACATAAATCAATAATCATTTACAATGTTTTGTCTGTATAATATTTACGGCAATAGTCGAAGTTGATATAACGTTATCCATTCTTCTGCAATTGGCTCTCGGTAAACCCTCCATTGTGGGTGGTTACGCGGAAGTGGAAAAGTTGGGTTTAGCGTCGGTAAAATGTAATGAGCACATGAGTTCTCCTCCACACGGGCAATCATAAAGGGGTCGATTCCTTGTGTGTTGTTTGGCCCGGAAAAAAGCGGAAAACATGTGTTCCAACCACGCGCGGATATAAATACAATCGGTCGGTTTAGCATTGAAGCGATAACCAGACCCGTCATTGGCATCACTATCCAGTAACCGTCAGGTGCACCTCCGTTGAACCAGTGTATTATATGCCAAAGAAAGCCAAAGTCTTGCTCCCCCCACATATCTATGTAAGTATTCCAATGGTAATCTAACTCTTGCAACAACCTATATCTGGCTTCGGCCCACCTATGTTCGTTTTGAAAAATAAAGTGAGCAACGCACCGAAACCCGCAATTCCCATCACCCGCAACATTACGTATACTTATTACGTATGGACGGTAAATCAGTGGAATTGCCTCAATAAAACCATTGCTCACAGTATCTCCAACATATAATCTGTGGCGTAGACTATCACCCGTGTACGAACTATGTCTTGGAGGCTCTTGCGGCAAGTTCGGGACTTTCGTAGATCTTGTATTTGTACTTCTTCGGTGATCTACGATTGGTACTTCATTCAAGTCCGGAACTTTTGTAGCCTTGGACTTTTTGTCCTTTGCGCTCGGACGTCCACGGGTATTTTCCTGAACAACATGTTGACGTGTGTCCACAGATTCAGGTTGGTATATCCCTCTTAACTTGTGCAACATATTCTTCTTGACAAACGACGTCGCTTTGCCAAAAACACTCTTGAATTGTCGAACGTCATTTTCAAACTCTCTTGTATCATCATCATCATCATCAAGCACAAGATTACTGACAACGGGCCACGGTACAGACAGGGTTCCCCAAAATATATCAATGCTTTCCAATGGAATGGGCACACCTGCATTTATCAAAAGTGACTTATGTAAAACCATTTCGTGAAAGCATTCCGTGAAAGCATTCATTAAAATTGACTTTAATATACTTACCATGAATTCGATACCCCATCATTTGACAAAAGCACGGCAATCCAAAAATTGATCGCAACTGATGGTTACAATCTTCTGCAGCGAACTTCATTTGAATGAGTTCTTTGTGCATGAGTGTAAAAGCATATTTGAAAATGTTATACCACAACTCTGAAAATATTGGTATATCACATTTATTTATTTTCTCATTTTTGCTTCTGTTAAAAGTCTCTTGTATCGCGCTCTTTTGAGAAATAAGAATCTTATCAATCGAAATCAACAACGTGTTTAAGTTGGATTGTGTTGTGCCCAAATATAATTTCAACAACGCATGCTGAGCCTCAACTCTACACGTTGTTGTCTGGCCGTAGCTTCGATATTCATCGGTAACACACGAGACAAACATGTTCCCGTAATCTCGCAGCCAGTTATCTAGATACCGAGCAATATCTGAAAAACGATGAATTAATACAAGGTCAATCGGGTGCATATTTGTTAAATAATAAAAACACTAAATTAATAATTAAGTACCCGGTTTGTTGACCAATTTTTGTTGTAGTCGTCGATAATGTTGCTCGAATATGGCGCGTGATGGAGCTTTAACCATCCAATCCCATGTGTGTTTGATGGACTCGTACTCATCACTCGACTCACATTTACCTCTGCAATGCTGAAGTATATTTTGGGAAATATGCCATCGACATAGTACTTTGTGAACACCAGGGAATTCTGCTCTGCATGCCCCAAACAAGGCTAAATCCCTGTCGGTGACGATAACACGTGGATAGTACCTTTCGTCTATCACCATCTTTACACGTTGCAATACTCATTCAAAATTAGGCCCTTTTTCACTGTTTAAAAAACTAAACGCAATCGAAAATGTTTTATTTGTTGATGTTACTCCGACAATTTCCAAAAATGGCAATTTAAACAGTGTGGTATTGTACGTGGAGTCTATTAGCATGATTTCAGGGAACGTACACCATAAAGCGTACGACGTAGGGTGAACAAAAAATAGTTCCTCAAGATCATTATTAGGACTTACCCTATCGTAATATGTGTACCCTGATTGCTGCAGGTGTGAGTAAAGGACTTGAATTGGAGTTAGATTACCCATTTTGGCTTTCCGGATCTTAACTTGTGCGTTATATATAGTTCTAACGCTAGACACGTTATCCGGATTACGACCTTGTATTGTCGAGAGTATTTTACGTGGTTGTACGGTATACTCTGTCAATTCTTTAACCAACTCGAACTCATCATCATTTAAGCGCATTGCATATGGCACACCATGCAGCGACTCTAACATAGGATGATTATGACTATCATCCTTCCCTTTCAAAATCCAACATGATCTTCTTTTAAGATATTTCGCCACCAATTTGAATGGGCATTCGGTTTTAGAGGTACTTGTATTCCGTTTTCCAGTTCCTTCGGGTGAATAAATCCCACCCTTTGTACACCTATAATTGATTTCGTTCATAATACCGTATTCTGATTTAGTTCTTCTTTTAACAATCACAAAACCGAGTTCCCGAGCTATGTTTTGCACCCAATCCGTTAATTGCTCGTGAGAACCAAACCCCTGAAAAAACATTACGAATTCACAATACTTTTTTTTTTATAAACAATACTTTTTTTTACAATACTTTTTTTTTATAAACAATACTTTTTTTATAAACAATACTTTTTTTTATAAACAATACTTTTTTTTACAATACTTTTTTTTATAAACAATACATTTTTTTTTACAATACCTTTTTTTATAAACAATACTTTTTTTTTACAATACTTTTTTTATAAACAATACTTTTTTTATAAACAATAACTTTTTTTACAATAATTTTTTTTAACAAATAACTTTTTTTACAATAACTTTTTTTTAACAAATAACTTTTTTTTCTTTTTTTTAACAAATAACTTTTTTACAATAACTTTTTGTAGAACCCAAGAATCACCTTCTGGAGGACGATGTTGATCAAAATATGCCATTATTTTAGAGAGAGAACGTAGAGAGAAGGTGAGGTGAAACAAAGATACTTTTATTATGATAAATTATGTTGCATACCCACACCCCTCAAGTGAAGCCTTGAGGGGTATTTATATGCTTTACATGAGACAACTTTTACAATATTACATTAATAGTCCCTGCACTTTATGCATTCTAGTTGTCTACTCCAATTCACGTAAATATCGCTCAGCTTCATTTCTAACAATCTCCCTCCAGCTGGAGATATACGTGAATTGGTTACAATGATTCCTAACAAGTAAATAAAACAATCAAAGTAAGCGCAGCAAAGCTGAGGAAGACTTCATAGCTCTTTTCTTCATAAATATCCCCAGCAATCTTTCTTTACTTGTAGACGAATCACTTGCTAATCTAATTGGGTTATTACTCCCTCCCAATTAGTAAACCATTTTCTTTTACATGCTCCCTCCCAAATAGACAACCCGTTTGATATAACCTTGATGCTTGTCAAAGAAGTACCTTTGAATTCTGCCATATGATCTTCAGTCTCATGCACAGCGGAAAATGAATCTTAGACTGATAATATGTAACTTCTTCACAGATTTGTTTGGGGAGCATCATATCGTCATCTTCAACTCACTTAGAATGCTTCCAGTTCTTCAATAAAAGCCCCGATGTACACATTTCTCCCTCCTGGATGATGACGATCTCTCGGAATCATCATAAATATGTGTACATAAACATATCAATTGGAAGCAACATACAAATCAATACCCCAAGAGTGAAATGGCAATAACTATTTTCTCTACAATTCATCTCAGATCAACCTCTTTTCACTTCCATTGACTAATAGTAAGTGACCACGTGTGGAGACAACCTGATATGACAAACTTGAGTGTGAAGTAAAATTCTCCAGGCTTGTGACTTACGCTTGTACTATCCTGATTAAGAACCTATACTGAGCACAACAACGTTACTCCTTACAATATAGGTAGTGGCATATACCCAACCATCCATCCTTTATTGTATATCCGTCTCTTGAACAATCCACAACCTTTTGTGACACTGAGCACTACAACGTAACTCCTTAAAGTGATAGCGATTGTGAGCATTAAGAACCAACTTATGCGTTTATAGATCCCACACATAGCTAGATGTCCAAGTCTTAATCACTATCCCATGAATGCTCAAACAAGGATCTTCAAAAGTCTTCATCCAACCAACCCCTAGACTTTGAGATACTAAGTGCACGAACCCGTGAAACGTCACTTCAAGCTCAAATAAGTAATAAACAAATTATCCCCGTAGTCACCTTTTGATAATAGTTCAAAATTTAGCCATTGATCTTTGGTGAATCTTGATCAGGATCTTTTAAGCAATTCGTGGTGTATTTTTGGTGAAGCTTGACATTCAATCTCGTTGATTCGTAGTGATTTCTGATTTTCCCTCCAAAAATATAATTGGAAAATTTTCCCCCTCAAAATTTGGAAATCACTAAGAAATACAATGCTAAGGTTACCAGAAAATTTGAGTATTAAAAATTTTACGCAAAAATTCACCAAAAAATTTTGAATTTTGGCCTAAAAATTTGAATTTCGGGCCAAAATTTTCAACGGTATATCAAAATTTGAATTTCGCGTAAAAATTGAACGTTTAGACTCTTGTAAAAAATAAATTTTACTCAAATTTTCCCGCCAAAAAACTTTTTTTTTTTTTTTTTTTTTTTGTGTGTGTGTGCTAACTCGATAACATCATCCTAACTCGGTAACCTTGGCATACTCGATAATCTCCTCAGAAAAATTCTTGTAACTCGATAAAGCTCCCAAACTCGCAAACTTTGCATAATGTCCCTAACTCGGTAACCTTTGTAACTCGGTAAAGCTTCCTAACTCGGTAACCTTCTTGTAACTTGGAAAGTCTTTAACTCAGTAAACCAACAACATAA
This sequence comes from Artemisia argyi, assembly GCA_030686995.1. NCBI lineage: Eukaryota > Viridiplantae > Streptophyta > Magnoliopsida > Asterales > Asteraceae > Artemisia > Artemisia argyi. The sequence goes on along the minus strand of CM060708.1, from coordinate 55,516,668 downwards.
CTCGATAAGACTTGATGAATCCTTAACTCGGTAATGTGGAAAATTTTGGGCAGAGTTTCGACTAAGGAGTACCCAAGAGAGGCCTTACTCGATGAACGATAAGGATGAGCCATGCCTAACTCGGCAAGAAAAACAGCCCTAACTCGCAAAAAAAACAGGCCTAACTCGCTGAAATGTGCTCTAACTCGCTGAAGTATGTTCTAACTCGCTGAAATAAATTCAAACTCGCTAAAACATACTCTAACTCGCTAAACAGAATATTCTAACTCGCTAAAATAATCCTAACTCGATAATCAGATCTCAAACTCGGTAATCATCTGATGAACAATACCAGATCCGATTTTTTCCACCCAAAAACACGATTATTCACCACTAAACACCACGATTCGCCCCCGGTTAGCTCTGATGCCAATTGTTATGACCAAGAAACACGTTCTGGAGGTCGAGGTTGATCGAAATACATCATTATTCTAGAGAGAGAAAGTAGAGAGAAGGTGAAGTAAAACAAAGATACTTTTATTATGATAAATTATGTTGCACACCCACACCCCTCAAGTGAAGCCTTGAGGGGTATTTATATGCTTTACATGAGACAACTTTTACAATATTACATTAATAGTCCCTGCACTTTATGCATTCTAGTTGTCTACTCCAATTCACGTAAATATCGCTCAGCTTCATTTCTAACACTTTTTTTTTTTTTTTTTTACAAATTTTACAAAAAAAAAAAAAAAAAAAAAAAAAAAAAAACTAGTACGTGGGGGGACAGCTGTCTCACATCCACAGTACTATTATCACCACTTTGTCTCACACACACCACACACTCACAACTCTCTCTCTCTCTAATTGCTCTCTTTTCCTCTCTCTAGTTTTAGATCTAAAAACGTTTTTAGATCTAAAATCACTAATAGATCTTAATTCTTATGTTGGTGATTTGTAAGAGAGTTTGTGAGTGTGTGGTGATGTTGTTGGTGATCTGTGTTGGGGGTTTCTCCCTGATTGGGGGGTTAATTAGGGTTTCGTACAAGTATTTCTGTGGTAATCTAACTCTTAATTCTTTGATAGATCTTAATTCTTATATGATTTACTTAATAAAAAGTTATTTGATAGATCTTAATTGTTATTAAAAAATTAGGGTTTCAAAATATTTGGGGGGTTTTTCAATCTGTGGTGATTTACTTAATAAAAAGTTGTTAAATGAAAGATATAGATGTTAATTTATCAGATCTACAATTTTTTTAAAAAAAAAACCCTGATTTTTTAAAATTTATGGTTTCGTGGTGGCTGGTTCTGGGGGGGGGGGGGGGGGGGTTCTGTGGTAGTGGTTATGTGGTGCTTAATTGTTATTTGATAGATCTTAATTGTTATTAAAAAATTAGGGTTTTAAAATATTTGGGGGTTTTTTCAATCTGTGTTGATTTATGATGAGGCGAAAAATGAACCACTTTTAGGGGGTTATTTAAACCCAGAATTGAATTTATTTGATCAAATATTGCCCTAAATCATTCATTTTGTGATTTTAGGTACTTTGAGAGTGAATTCTGGAAAAGGAAGCAATTCGGACGTTTTTGGAGCATAAAAGTGAAGAAAACGGCAAAGACTTAATTTTCCATGCTGAGAACAGTACCTGACGGCGTCAAGAAGAAAATCATGACGGCATCAAGAGTAAAATCCGTGACGACCCAGTGAAAACCTGAAGGCGTCACAAGAAGAGCGTCAAGACTATTTTTGGTGACGGCCTGCATAAGGAGTACACATGACGGCGTCAAACCCATATCTAGGCAGTCCGAGAAACTATTTGGCGGCGAGATGACGGCGTCAGAAATTTGTTCTTGACGCCGTCACCTATCAGAATCTATATATAGTTTTCTATTTTTCATTCATTAAGGAGGAACTTGTGTGGAGAATACTAGGGCCGAACTTTGTAAACCCTAGGTCGTATTTTACAGTATTTTCAAGGGTTTTCACCCCTTGAATCATTTCATGTTCAATTAAGATAAGTCTTCTTTCAATTCAATCAATATGTCTATGTGTTGTTTGAATATATCTTATGCTTGTCTTGATTTCAACATGCTAGGCTAGATCTATCTTGTGTTTGCTTAGATGTAATGAAACCTATATGTTAATTATATGTTGATTACTTGTTTATGGTTGTAATGGATGAATGATTTCAATGTTAGACTTAAGAAAACTGGCAGATCTCCAGTGTGTAACATGCTTGAATGTCTTAGGAAACATGAACCGATGTGTACTAGGTTTTATTGGTTGTATTTAATGCATGAGCAAATTCTAATGATCCCATGTTAGGAGCTTCTTAGCCGGTTCGACATAGGAGTGAAGTAGGCGCTTATAGGATTGGGGAAGTAAGTACGTCACCCCATGAATGGTATTAAGGAATACAATCCGTCATCCACGCAATAGTAACAAGTAATTAACATGTAAAAGATATATAGGGAGTAGTGAAATTTAAGTAAACACAATTCTCCCATATATTGCTCACACCTTTAGTATAATTTAGTTTATTTTCATTTTTAGTATTTTATTTTGATTACATCTTAGTAATTGGGTTAGTTGACTAGCAACTAATTCCGCCCAACTTCTTCAAACCCGAGATTTTTACTTGCTTTCATAAAATATAAAAAATACAAAAAGAATCATCCCTCATCTCTAGACCTAGTCTTTAGGTTTTCTAATCCTAGCGACACTATTCCTAGCTGAACGATCAATCCCCCGGTACTTGTCATTATACTATACTACATCGATCAGGTACACTGCCTGGTGGGGGTTGTAAGCTTCTCGAGATCCCTTGAGAGGTAAAGCCTGGTGCAATCCCCACGCATCAAGTTTTTAGCGCCGCAGCCCGGGGAATAGTTATTGTCTAGGTTAGAATATCTTTTTATTAGGTCTACTTGCTAGATTCCTTTCTAGTAAGATTTTATTTTTATTTTTATTTTTAGATTCTCTTTAGTCTATCTTATTTCTTCGTGTTTTTGTTTGTACTAGTTTGGTCTTTATGGATTTAGAGAGTCGCCGTTTAGAAGTTAGCAAGAGGCTTATAGCGCATAAAAGAAGAAAGAGAGAAGTTAACACATTTAAGGAATTCATTAAGCCTCTCCAAATGAAAATTGAGTTTACGGACTTCGCTCCAACCCCGGATGAATTGAGTTACCATAGGTTCCTTTTACAACACCCCTGCCCTTCAAAATATAGAAAGACACCATGAATTAGGAGGCATAACTTCAAGAACATAAAAATCCCTTGCATGATTGGGTACATGTCTAGAGAGCATACATACATTGACTTAAAAGCACCCATGAATATTATGTCTAGGCTCTATTACAACTGGATAATGAACGAAAGGTTAAGCCCTAGAAAAGACCCTTACAACACTAATAGGCTGTGTAATTTCGTCAGAAGAGTTAAAGGGGTACACATCTTTGTAGGAAATTTTACTTATCAATGCGACTTTGTAATCCTAGAAGATGTTAGAGGCATTATAGATCCACACCTAGGAGAAATAGTTCTAGGATAACCTTTTGTTAAGAAGACTAAGATGTGATATGATCATGAGAAGGGAATTGTTCAGTTTACTGATGGAATAGAAAAGATTACTTTTATGATGCCTCACATGAAGGAAGAATTAAAAGGCATCAAGAATCTACAAATTGATGAGATTCGACCTTATGAGGTTAAGGAAGAGGGAATTGATGACAATGCTTATTGTGAGAGGAGACGAACATACTATTCAGGTTGCATGAATTTAGGCCCTGAGTACAAGCGTGATGAGAATTGGATTAGATGTTTTGAGTCAACACAAAAGTGGGAAAGGAAAACGTAACCCATAACCTTGAGTCTAGCTACAAGACTCGTAAATAAAGAAAAGCGCTTCTTGGGAGGCAACCCATGTTTTGTGTGATTTTTATTTTTGTTTGTTTGTTATTATGCATGCTTTATTTTTATTGTTGGTAGATCATGTTTCAAAAACTAAAAAGTGAAAATACTTTATTTTGTTGTTTGGCTTAATCTTAACTTCATCCAAAGGTATTTTTGCAAAAGATAAGTGTAAGGGGAAACCCCAAATATGTTTTTAAGAAACAAAACCGATCATGATTCTCCACAATATTAAGTGAACATTGATGAGGCGAAAAATGATCCGTTTTTAGGGGGTCATTTAAGCCCGAATCCGAATTTATTTGATCAAATATTGCCCTAAATCGTTCCTTTTGTGATTTTAGGTACTTGGAGAGTGAATTCTGGAAAAGAAGCCATTTTGGACGTTTTTGGAGCATAAAAGTGAAGAAAACGGCAAAGTCTCAATTTTCCATGCTGGGAACAGTACATGAAGGCGTCAAGAGTAAAGTCATGACGGCGTCAAACCCCAAGAATAAAAATCCGTAGTTGATGACGGCGTCACACATAGGGCGTCAAGAGTAATTTGCGTGACGGCCTAGGCCTTGACGGCGTCAGAAGTAGATCAAGGCCGTCCGAGGAAGTATTTGGCGGCGAGATGACGGCGTCACACCTTTGTTCTTGACGCCGTCACCCCTATTTTCCTATATATAGTTTTCTAGTTTTTCACATTTAAGGAGAGAAGTTTTGGGAGAAACCCTAAAGACGATTTTGGTGTAACTTTACAGGTTTTTCAAGGGTTCCAACCCCTTGATACCTTGCATGATTAATTAAGATAAGTGTTCTTCTAATTCAATCAATATGTCTATGTGTTGGTTGTCTATATCATGTTCTTGTCTTAATTCTATCATGCTAGGCTAGATCTCTTTTGTGTTTGCTTAGATCTAATGAAACCTAGATATTGATTATGCGTTGATTACTTGTTTATTCTTGTCTTGGATGAATGATTTATATGTTAGGCTTAAGAAAACTGGCAGATCTCCAAATGGTAACATGCTTGAACGTCTTAAGAAACATGAACCGAGGCGTACTAGGTCTTTATTGGTTGTATTTAATGCATGAGCCACTGTTTACAATCCCTATAGTTGTGTTGGGCATGGTGTAGGAGGAGATAAGAGCTCATAGAATTGGGGAGTTATGTATGCCACCCCATGAATGGTATTAAGGAATACGATCTGTCATCCATGCAATTATAACAAGTAATTAACGTGTAAAAGATATCTAGGGAGTAGTGAAATCTAAGTAAACACATTTTCTCCAATTACTGCTCATAACCTTAGTATAAATTAGCTTATTTACATTTTTAGTATTTTATTTTGATTGCATCTTAGTTTTGGGTTAGTTGAATAGCAACCAATTCCGCCCACTCTTCCAAAACCCGAGATTTTAATTGCTTTCCATAAAATATAAAAATACAAAAATAATCATCCCTCACCTTTAGAACTAGTATTTAGGCTTTCTAATCCTAGCGACACTATTCCTAAGCTGAACGATCAATCTCCCGGTACTTGTCACTATACTATACTACAACGATCAGGTACACTGCCTGGTGGGGGTTGTAAGCTTCTCGAGATCCCTCGAGAGGTAAAGCCTGTTGCGATTCCCACGCATTAAGTTTTTGGCGCCGCAGCCCGGGGAATAGTTATTGTCTAGGTTAGAATTTCTTTTTATTAGGTCTACTTGCTAGATTCCTTTCTAGTAAGATTTTATTTTTTATTTTTTTAGGTTTTCTTTAGTCTATCTTATTTCTTCGTGCCTTTGTTCGTAACTCTTTACCATCCGACATCATGGAAGGTGGTAACATCTTTGAACCCGTCATCCCACCACAACAAAACCCACCACTAGAACCCCTTAGGCCCCGAACCTTAGGAGAGTACTCCCGACCTAGCCACCAAGGCTACCGAAACACCATTGAGCTCACCGGAGCCAATGTGACCCCCTTGCGATCCGACACCATCCGGTTGGTGCAAAGCGGATGTGCATTCCATGGACTTCATTCCGAAGATCCAAACCAACATCTTAAGGACTTTCTTAAAATCGTAGATTCCATAGACCTAGGTGTTGAAACTAGAGAGACTACCCGTTTACGCCTATTCCAATTCTCTCTACGGGATCAAGCTAGTCAATGGCTTGAGCGTTTACCCGCGGGATCCATCACCACATGGGATGATCTCACCACTCGTTTCCTTGCTCAATTTTTCCCACCGGGGAGAACTACTAAGCTTAGGAATGACATCTTGATGTTCCAACAACGTCAAAATGAATCTCTTTATGAAGCATGGACTCGTTTCAAGGACTTACTCCAAAAAGTCCCTCATCATGGCATAGATCTTTGGCTCCAAGTCCAAATTTTTTATGACCATATCGACATCTCCACGAGGCGAGCCATTGACCAATCGGCCGGTGGTAAGCTACGTGATCTTAGTGCGGAACAATCATGGGAACTCATAGAAGATCTTGCTCTCTATGACAACGAAAGTTGGAATGATCCCCGTGATTTGAACAAAACGGTCAAGGCAATATCTTTGCCTTCGAACAATTCTAGCACTCCCGACCGTAGGATCATGGAACTTGAGACCAAGTCAAGTTTCTCATGAAATCTTACGATGCTCCTAAGCCTTCAAGCCAAGTGAACAAAATCACTTCTTCATGCGAATTATGTAGTGGTCCCCATGACACTCGTGATTGTGTGGAACTCCCCGGAACAGCTTTTGCGGACTACGCATCCACGCGTACCGACGAAGTGGGAGATAAGTGGTACACTTTCAAGCCCGAGCCAAACCCTTACGGTGATTCATACAACCCCTCATGGAAAAATCACCCAAACCTTAGGTGGAAACAAAATCAACCCAATTCTTCCAACCCACCTAACCTTTACCAACCAACCGGTCCACCATCCAACCATACTTTCAACAACAATCCTTCTAACAACTATGGTAGTACCAACAATCTTGAAGGATTGATGTCAAAGTTTATGGCATCTCAAGAGGCTCGCATAGAAGATCTTACATTCTTTACTTGAACATTGGGGACAATGTTCATCCTAAGTGTAAGAGGAGGGTAAAATGATAATACCTTATAGATACACTTTCGCTTGAGTTTGTTTGTTTGATAGTAGATGTGCAATAAAACTATGAGATATATTTGTTAGTGTAATTTTAGCGCCAAATTTAAATTTTTTTACAACATTTAGGAGTGAAACTTTAGCCATAGCAAGCGTCTCATGGATAGGAGATTGTATGACTAGCACAAAATCGTACTATTCAGAAAAATTTTCCACCCAAATATGTGAGGTTCGCCTTTAGACTTGATAGGAAAAGCATTTACTATTAGTGCTTATGAGTGTACCGGTAGCATTTAGATTCTAGAACTTGCGTTAGTGATGCATGCCGAGACCGCTAGTGAGACTACATTCGTGTAGTAGGATTTACTACATGATAAGAGGCATTAGGATCACCCTTGTGTTAAGCCCGTATTATAATTACTTGACCATTTAAGTCATATTACTTGGCTAGTTAAGTCAACTAATTTTTCCCACACCCTTAGCATTGTACTCATTTTTAGTACACGAAACCCCTAGTACACCCCTCTGAGCCTATCTTTTCGTTTCTAACTTTAAGCATCTTACTTAAAGAAAGAATTTGTTACACCCCACTTAAATGTACAACCAAATCGCCTTAGTCTTCCGTGTATGCACTCATCTTTAGTGCATTATTGTTATGTGTTAAACCCTAAGTTAATTATCTAATTGATTACATGGTTGCTAAGTCGAGTCATATCCTTGTACATATTGTTTTGGGACGATTGAGACTCATGGGTAAAGTACTTATTTTATGGAGTAATAGGGAAGAACATCATATTATTACCCCTGTATGTGCGTTAATCTTAAAAGTACTCAAAATGTTTTGATTTTCTTAATTCGAGTCATTAGATTAGTTTATTGTAAAGTATGTAAAAATTCAAGTGTAAGGGGAATTTTCATTCCCTACGATGTATTATTTTGGATGGTAGGGTAAGAATGTATGGAAAAAAAATCGAAAAAATTAAGAAAAAGAAAAAAAATAGAAAAAGAAAAGAGAAAAAACATACGGACTACCATCCCGTTTCATTCTATGTTTATTTTATGTTTTTGTTATTTTTGATTTGTTAGCTTAAGTCGAGTCTAGTCTTGGCTTAGCAACGCATATGGTACATGTAATTAACCAAGATTGTTAACTCGCCACCAGTAAAGACTGCCTATATCCAACAAAACCGTGTATTCCATATCCCTACACCTAATGTTACAACCCTTTAAAAAGACCTCTTTGATAGTTTATCCTAGGTGCTTACGCCATGTGGTGGAGGTTTGATCCTTTCCCAAGCCTATGGTAATCTATTTTGCTATGACAGGTAGTGAGAGATGTTTTCCATTTCCATATTGTGATATTACTTTATTACACCTGAGAGATGTGAGTATCTAAACACTATTTGTGAGGTGCTAGTGTATGACCTCCGTGCTTGTCTTTGGTCTTTAGTGGAACGATTATTTGTTGTAATTACTTTTATATTAGTGTTAAATGACCCCTAACTTGTATTTTGATTAGAATAAAAGCGTAGTTGCTTGAGGACAAGCAAATCTCAAGTGTAAGGGTATATGATGAGGCGAAAAATGAAGCACTTTTAGGGGGTCATTTAAGCCCGGAATTGAATTTATTTGATCAAATATTGCCCTAAATCGTTCCTTTTGTGATTTTAGGTACTTTGGGAGTGAATTCTGGAAAAGGAAGCAATTCGGACGTTTTTGGAGCATAAAAGTGAAGAAAATGGCAAAGACTTAATTTTCCATGCTGAGAACAGTACCTGACGGCGTCAAGAAGAAAATCATGACGGCGTCAAGAGTAAAATCCGTGACGACCCAGTGAAAACCTGAAGGCGTCACAAAAAGGGCGTCAAGACTATTTTTGGTGACGGCCTGCATAAGGAGTACACATGACGGCGTCAAACCCAGATCTAGGCAGTCCGAGAAACTATTTGGCGGCGAGATGACGGCGTCAGAAATTTGTTCTTGACGCCGTCACTTATCGGAATCTATATATAGTTTTCTATTTTTCATTCATTAAGGAGGAATTTGTGTGGAGAATACTAGGGCCGAACTTTGTAAACCCTAGGTCGTATTTTACAGTATTTTCAAGGGTTTTCACCTCTTGAATCTTTTCATGTTCAATTAAGATAAGTCTTCTTTCAATTCAATCAATATGTCTATGTGTTGTTTGAATATATCTTATGCTTGTCTTGATTTCAACATGCTAGGCTAGATCTATCTTGTGTTTGCTTAGATGTAATGCAACCTAGATGTTAGTTATATGTTGATTACTTGTTTTATGGTTGTAATGGATGAATAATTTCAATGTTAGGCTTAAGAAAACTGGCAGATCTCCATTGTGTAACATGCTTGAATGTCTTAGGAAACATGAACCGATGTATACTAGGTTTTATTGGGTGTATTTAATGCATGAGCAAATTCTAATGATCCCATGTTAGGAGCTTCTTAGCCGGCTCGACATAGGAGTGAAGTAGACGCTTATAGGATTGGGGAAGTAAGTACGCCACCCCATAAATGGTATTAAGGAATACAATCCATCATCCACGCAACTGTAACAAGTAATTAACATGTAAAAGATATCTAGGGGTAGTGAAATCTAAGTAAACACAATTCTCCCATATATTGCTCGCAACTTTAGTATAATTTAGTTTATTTTTATTTTTAGTATTTTATTTTGATTGCATCTTAGTAATTGGGTTAGTTGACTAGCAACTAATTCCGCCCAACTTCTTCAAACCCGAGATTTTTACTTGCTTCCATAAAATATAAAAAATACAAAAAGAATCATCCCTCATCTCTAGACCTAGTCCTTAGGTTTTCTAATCCTAGCGACACTATTCCTAGCTGAACGATCAATCCCCCGATACTTGTCATTATACTATACTACATCGATCAGGTACACTGCCTGGTGGGGGTTGTAAGCTTCTCGAGATCTCTTGAAAGGTAAAGCCTGGTGCAATCCCCACGCATCAATTTACTTAATAAAAAGTTATTAATTGAAAGATATAGATGTTAATTTATCAGATCTACATTTAAAAAAAAAAACCCTAATTTTTTAAAATTTATGGTTTCGTGGTGGCTGGTTCTGTGGGGGGGGGGGGGGGTGGTTTCTGTGGTGGTGGTTCTATGGTGCTTAATTGTTATTTGATATATCTTAATTGTTATTAAAAAATTAGGGTTTCAAAATATTTAGGGGTTTTTTCAATCTGTGTTGATTTATTTAATAAAAGGTGTGTTAATTGAAAGATATAGATGTTAATTTTTCAGATCTACAATTTTTTTTAAAAACCCTAATTTTTTAAAATTTATGGTTTCGTGGTGGCTGGTTCTGTGGAGGGCGGGGGGGGGGGGGGGGGGGTGTTCTATGGTGGTGGTTTTGTGGTGCTTAATTGTTCTTTGATAGATCTTAATTGTTATTAAAAAATTAGGGTTTCAAAATATTTGGGGGTTTTTTCAATCTGTGTTGATTTACTTAATAAAAAGTGTGTTAATTGAAAGATATAGATGTTAATTTTTCTGTGGTGGTTGTTCTGTGGTGGTGGTTCTGTGGTGCTTAATTGTTCTTTGATAGATCATAATTGTTTTTAAAAAATTAGGGTTTCAAAATAATTGGGGGATTTGGTGGTGGTTCTGTGGTTCTGTAATGGTTAATTGTCTGTTTTTATGTGATTTGTGTAGGTTAACATCTTGTTCTGTGGCTGGTTCTGTGGTGCTTAGTTGGGTAAAAAGTAGGGGAGGGTCCGGTCAACATTGGCCTTTATCATATAGTGGTGGTTCTTATGTGATTTGTGTGTGAGACATCTATGGTGATAATAGTGCTGGTTCTGTGGTGCTGGTTCTTATGTGATTCTGTGGCTGTGGGTAGGGTAACACCTTGATCTGCCACCTTTTGAGTGGTATGAATACCTGCTCTGGCCTACCCCCAGTCCACAGGCTCTAGCTATAAGCATAATGAAACTGCTTAAGCAGTTTGTGATGAAACTTGATAAGCATTTTGTTGTTTTAAAAGGATATTTGAAACTTGGTTTTTTTTTTTTTTTTTTTTTTTTTTTTTTTTTTTTTTTTTAAACCGATATACGGCAATGATGATTTAAAAAAAATGATTTTGGCGTGGCATTTCCAAATGGGGGGGGGGGGTGGTTTCTGTGGTGGTGGTTCTATGGTGCTTAATTGTTATTTGATATATCTTAATTGTTATTAAAAAATTAGGGTTTCAAAATATTTAGGGGTTTTTTCAATCTGTGTTGATTTATTTAATAAAAGGTGTGTTAATTGAAAGATATAGATGTTAATTTTTCAGATCTACAATTTTTTTTAAAAACCCTAATTTTTTAAAATTTATGGTTTCGTGGTGGCTGGTTCTGTGGAGGGCGGGGGGGGGGGGGGGGGGGGGGGTGTTCTATGGTGGTGGTTTTGTGGTGCTTAATTGTTCTTTGATAGATCTTAATTGTTATTAAAAAATTAGGGTTTCAAAATATTTGGGGGTTTTTTCAATCTGTGTTGATTTACTTAATAAAAAGTGTGTTAATTGAAAGATATAGATGTTAATTTTTCTGTGGTGGTTGTTCTGTGGTGGTGGTTCTGTGGTGCTTAATTGTTCTTTGATAGATCATAATTGTTTTTAAAAAATTAGGGTTTCAAAATAATTGGGGGATTTGGTGGTGGTTCTGTGGTTCTGTAATGGTTAATTGTCTGTTTTTATGTGATTTGTGTAGGTTAACATCTTGTTCTGTGGCTGGTTCTGTGGTGCTTAGTTGGGTAAAAAGTAGGGGAGGGTCCGGTCAACATTGGCCTTTATCATATAGTGGTGGTTCTTATGTGATTTGTGTGTGAGACATCTATGGTGATAATAGTGCTGGTTCTGTGGTGCTGGTTCTTATGTGATTCTGTGGCTGTGGGTAGGGTAACACCTTGATCTGCCACCTTTTGAGTGGTATGAATACCTGCTCTGGCCTACCCCCAGTCCACAGGCTCTAGCTATAAGCATAATGAAACTGCTTAAGCAGTTTGTGATGAAACTTGATAAGCATTTTGTTGTTTTAAAAGGATATTTGAAACTTGGTTTTTTTTTTTTTTTTTTTTTTTTTTTTTTTTTTTTTTTTTTTTTTTTTAAACCGATATACGGCAATGATGATTTAAAAAAAATGATTTTGGCGTGGCATTTCCAAATGGACGGCAATAAAAACTTTGCAACATTTGAAGTTGCAGCCATATCTATTATGTCAAACTGCTTATAATCTGAGCCAATTGATATCTTTATGTAATATTGAAAAGGCTTAAAGCTTATTAGTTCCTCTTGTGTGTAAAATGGTGAACTAGACATTTCGGCAATGTTGACCGGACCTTCCCCTATTATTTAACCAAACCCTCCCTAAATGGGATGGTGTACCTTGAAGGTATAATTTTTGTGATACTTTGCTTCTTTGTGATACGTTGGTTGCTCCAATATGGTTACCTTCTTGTGATACTCTGCTTCTTTTGTGAGACTTGTGTAGCTCAGAATTGGTTACCTTGTGATGGATATTTGTTTCTTTGGTTGGTGGTTATGTGGTATAGTGTTTGCTGTAATAGTTATATCAATGCTTTCCAATGTGAGACTTGTGTAGCTATTGGTTATCTTGTGATGATTCTCTGTTTCTTTGGTTGCTGGTTATGTGGTATAGTGTTTGCTGTAATGGTTGTGTTTGTTGTGATACTGGTTGGTTGATTGAGCTTTGTTTATAATCCACCAAAGCTGCAATTTGTGAAATCTTACTGTTGAGCTTTGCAGTTTGTGGAATCTTTACTGTTTGGGCTTGTGGCATGCCTGTTTTTGACAGCCTTGTTGTGGGTTGGTTTTGACCACACCCTCCCCTGCTTTATGGTAATACTTTTGAGCTGTTGAGCTTTGCAGTTTGTGGAATTCTTACTGTTGAGCTTGCGATATTGTGGAATCTGCAAAGCTTGTGACATTCCTGTTGAGCTTGTGACATTCCTATTCTAGTGATATTGTGGTTTTTAAAATCAAGGCGATGACGAATGGTTTTTAAAACCGAATAGTATGGCGGAGTGATATTTTTATCACTTTCGCAACCTTCACATCCGAGCCTTCTAAAAATCTGAGCCTATAAGGCGATGACGAATATGCAGTTGTGTTAGTTTGTGTTTGTGTGGTGTTTGTTTGTGTTTGCAGTTTGGACTTTGTTGTGGTTGTGCACTTTTGTGTTAGTTTGGACAAAAAAAAAGGACTTAGGCGATGACGAGAACCATTATCCGAGCCTGCAGTTTGTGTTAGTTTGTGTTTGTGTTTGTTTGTTTGTGTTTGCAGTTTTGGACTTGGTTCTGGTTGTGCACTTTTTTGTTAGTTTGGACTTGAATATTTTGAAAAAAAAAAAAAAAGGACTTAGAGTGGACAAAAAAAAGGACTTGTGCACTTTTGTGTTATTTTGGACTTGAATATTTTGGACAAAAAAAGTGGACAGAAAACTTGTAAAAAAAAAAAAAAAAAAAAAAAGGACAATTGTACCATGTGGGCCCCACTACTAGGGAGGGTTTGCAGGCCTACGGGTATAGACCCCCGTCCGGTCAACATAACCCTTAGGGGGCGTTTGGTTGGGGTAAATTGAAGACAATTGAGGTAATTTGAAATTAAAATTGCTCAAATAGCTTTGTTTGGTTCATGATAAAAACGTGAGCCCAGTAATTTTAATTGCATTAATGAGGCTAAAAGTGGGCTAATTTAATTTCCTCCCACTTGTGAAGCAATTAAATTTGCTTAGAATTTTAAATGACATCATTTAGATATCTTGAACCAAACGCCCCTTTATTTATTTATCTTTTCAATCATTAGTCAACATGACTCATGTTCATATTAGAGGATATTAATCCAATATTTATCTTTTCAATCATTAGTCAACATGACTCATGTTCATATTAGAGGATATCAATCCAATATTAAATGGAATTTGTTTGCACATTCAAGTTTTTTATCGGGATACTCTAAGTTATGCATAACTTAGTTGTACAGTGTTTACAGTGTGCTTTAAATAGTTGTACTGTGAGTGCCCCAATCAAAATAAAGAGTGTGCAAATCACCTCCCAATATTAAAACATGTCTCTTGTCATACAAATTCTAGTAAAAACATTTAACAACCTGTAAAACGTCGTTCATCACTTATGTTATCGCGCATTACAAGTTTAGTAAAATAACAATTAGCCCCTAAAACTATTAGACTATATATTTTAACATCCAACTAACCCAATAAAAATTTGTGTCCCGTCAAATTAAATACGTGAACCACATGAGTCATTTGTAGTGGATTCAATGTTGTAAAACTTTGTGTCCCGTCAAATTAAATACACCGCCGTGGCCAAGCTAAGCGAAAAAGTCAAAAATCAGTAAAACATCCGCCTAGGCGGAGCTAGTCGGTCAAGGCTGTTAAAGCGGTCAACGAAAGTCAACCAAAAGTCAACATTTTTTTTAATTTTTTTTTAGTAAGGGCTTTTAGTTTCAATTGGGGTTTTTAAATTTTAAAATCCAAAATTGAAACCCTAGTTGATTTTGATTGAGATTTTGATTTTCTTGATTTTGTTTTAATTGGTGAAGAGGAGGGTAAAGAAAGAAGAAGAAGTGTGGGCTAGATTATTAATGTTGTGTAATACATGGTTTACTTGGTCCATTAAAAAATTTATACAATATGCCCAATAAATAACTCATTAGCCTTTAATAAAAATATACCAAAACTAAACAAAAACCACATATAATATAAAGTTTGTAACATACACAAAAGACATATAATTAAAAACAATAAAAACATTAATAAAATTATACATATTTTATATCAAATACATATATTTAAAAAAAAAAAATTATAGAAAAGTTTAATCCGCTTAGGTGGCCTAGGCGCTAGGCGTTGGTCGACCGCCCGACTAACGCCTAGCCTTTTTTGCAACCTTGAGTGATTATTTTGCTTTTAGCGACTACAAATTATTTGCATGCTTATTATCTTATGACTAATGCTAAAATTCAATAATTTTAGGCTGCCCCAGAAGTAGTAGTCGACCGATATACTCGACCCAGTCCTACTCGGTCTCCTTTCTGTGGGGATTGGGTCGCCAAGGGTCGAGGGACGATTTTTTTTTGGAACTTGGTCGAGGTAGCGACCGAGTATGTATATGTTTTGTGTGTGTTATTTAATTAAAAAAGAATATTTGTGGGGCATGTTTTTCGAAGTGTAGGTCGCCTTTACTGGGACACCGAATCGCCTGCATACCGAATCGCCTGCAGGTCACTGGAGAGAAAAAGCTGACGTGACAGGAGAAAATGAGAGAACTTGATCGCCTTACTGTGGGCAGCCTTAGTAACAATCTCGCCTTAAAATAAATGTATGTTTATTTAAACCCGCTGCAACGTGCGGGCATTAAAAACTCGTTACTATCAGATATCATTTGTTTACACTAAACATATCAAAACTTCACTAAACCAAAAACAACACAATATGTTTCTATCAACACAATATGTTTCTATCAACTGAATGTACAAACAATGACACCATATAATTGTAATCAGAAACAAAACCATAAACTAAAAACATGGTTGTTAGCAACAACATCTCCATTAATTCTTATAAACATTTGAGTACATGACACTTACATCTTCATTTTGCCTCGGTTACTTTTAAAACGCCAAAATTGTTGGGCGTGCGTATACACTTATATCCTATAAAACATGTCCCCAATATAATAACAAACCTCTGGTGACATGATATACATACACTATGAAACAAGAATCTGTGCACTTTGTTGTGAGGTTGAAAGTGATTCCCTATTATGGCTTTGCAAGAGTGTTTCATGGTGAGAACCAGAGGGCATGATTGGTCTGATGTTGCCTGGATTCAATGGAAACAAGAACTTGTAGTAACCATCCATCATGGCTTCGAGATTGCACGTCTCTGCAACACCTGGAATCTGTAACATCCCAAACATAGGCCAAATACTTTCAGATTTGTGCTCGATATGACCACCAACCGTTTTGTACAAAGCACTTGAGGAGGCATATATTGATAGCTAACTATGTGTTCCATTTAGTTTTATGTGGGAAGAAACAAATATGAGACGTTTAAAAAAATCAAGGGTAAGGGGATGTTTGGACGTGTGTTTAAACTGAACTCAAAATCATCAGTTTGGGGTGTTTGATAAAAGCTGATTTTAACTCTGTTTAAAGGGGAAATTAATCGAACTTTAGGAAGCATGTATGTAGTTGCTGTAACAAAATTGTTATTGGCATAACTATTCCTAACTTTAAGCAGTGTATATCTTATCATCTCGTTTTGATTCTTCGGATCACAATTATCACTTTGCAAACACACAATCAAACGCTTCGCAATTCTATTCATTTTGGTTTTCCAAGATTCATTGCAAGGGCCTCATTCATATTAGTTTGGAACAAAATAAAGACACGACTATGAGTAGCTTTTAGTTTAAATAAGAAGAAAGGAAGACGAGACCTAATAGCTTACTAGAGTAAATGCAATTTAGAAAAATAAGATCCCAAAACGTTATATAAAAAGCTTAAGTTTTATCCATTTATACACTTTTATTTGTACGCAGCGAGAATGCATAAAGATATGAAGGTGTTTGTCACTTGGCCTACACGCATAGACAATAACACAAATAATGAAAAAAAGGCATGAACAAAATGAATCGAGGGGCTAGCAAGTGAGGTGGTTTGTCAGTATAAAACCATAAATTATGACTTTAAGTAGGATATATATGCAATTAAAGACTTTTGGAAGGATATATACGCAATTCACCCTTTTTTCCCCTCCCATGTCCTGTGAATGGCAATTATAACAAAATTATAATTTTACTATGTTAGATTATTGATCCCCTTCATGAGATTAGTGGCTCAGCTATTGCATGTTGGAGTGGACCTATTTCATCCCTATTTGCTAGTACTTTACATGGCTTACCCACGATGCCACAATCACATTTAAATTATGACCTCCGTGTTATACAGTAGAACATGTTTAGAAAACAATAGATGTGGTTAGTACTTGGTAGATATGTCAGTTTCAACCCATTTACTAACGAACGGGTCGAACCAGGTTTAGTTTTATCGCTTTCTGGTATAGCAATAGCTAAAAAGTATATGGGCATAACATGTTAAAAGTAGACGGCAAGTGGTCTTTTAATTTATAAACACCCTGAAATAAACAGATCAAAAAATATGATTATTAACACAACATAACTTGCATAATTAGATCAACACAGTTGTATCTTTTTAACAAATTTGGTATCAACTTTGTTACAACCAAAACCAATAAAATGGACTCGTTTTGATGCGTTACCCTTCCGACCCATATTGCCACATCTAGTGGTTTGTGTCTTATTGGGTTCCTTTTAAAAAGTTGTGTCTGGATCCTAATTACTTAGCATAAGAATAAATAAAGATTGAACCCACACAATGGAGATTGGAGGAAATGACATTAACAACTGAGATATGCAGTTCTTAGAAAAAGCAATATGTACCTGATAAATATCTCGCATGTAACCATGAAGACTTGGATATTCAACCACCTTCTTCTTTGTGCATTTGAACATGACATTGTATACGAGATCAAACCGAATCAAAGTAGTAAACAAACATACATCAGCTAGTGTAAGCTTATCTCCACATAAGTAGCGCGAACCTTTCAAATGATCATCCACTTTCTCCAAAGCACTAAACAGCTCGTTCACAGCAGTGTCGTATGCTTCTTGACTTTGTGCAAACCCACATCTGCAAGTCATTTGCATTGATGTTCATAAATCCAAGCTTTTAGAATAATGTGAATGGGTTCAAGGATTCTAGGTACGAATCAATCAAATAAAGGGTGTGCTTGGACTTGTATTTTGAATTTGATGGTCAAATAATCAATTAAAGGGGTTGTTTAGCATTGCGTTTTGAAACTGATCATGTAGTGTCAAAGATTATTTAGGGGTCTAACAATAAATTTAAGGGGTGTCTGTGAATGTGATTGCTTATTGAACTGCTTATGCTTTTGACATGTTCAGGACACGATAAGCAACTAAAAAACTCAATGCACGAGATAGTTTTCTAAAACTTCTGATTTGCTTCTCCTATAACAAAAGACAATAATCAGATGATCGGTTTGTGTTTGGCACTTCTGATTAAGGACACGAAAGGTAATGATCAGAATAATCTTAAATGATTATCTACACTATCAAAACACAATAATTGGATAAAACAGTTAAATAAGCAATCCAAACGCACTTAATAGTAGCTGCAATACTTGGAATCAAGTCTACTAATGCTTGGAATTTGTCAAAACGCCTAAACACTTGGTTATCGCAAATTCTAACACTACCTTCTATCTCCAACCACTATCTCTTGCGCGGTTTGTAACAACTGATTATGATCAAAACACATAATCTAATAGTACTTCTTATTCTATATCACATAATTATATTAAACACAGCTAATTATCATAGATGCTCATAGTAAACTTACCTATAAACACCATTGTTGATATTCGGATAAATAACCCCATTCCACTCCTCAATCTTCCCCTTCAACTCCACCGGACACAAATCCAACTCCGGACGCCTCGCCACATCATTAAACCCCGAATTCAACAACTCGATAATATCATAACTCTCATTACACACCACTTCCTTATTCACAACATCCCACAACATAGGAACCGTACATCTCCCATCATACCCACCTTTCCTCATTTTATAAACCTCCCTAACTGTCCCCACCCCACTAACCTTATCCCGGGTCGGCATAAGCTGACCCGGGACACTAACATCCTTAAAAACATCATTAGTTTCATTTTCCTTAAATACCCATGACCCGTCTAACCCCGGTGACGCAATGGACACCGGAACGACATGTTCGAGCCCCTTAAGGGCTCGAACAATCAACGTCCTATGCGCCCACGGGCACGGGAGGGCGGCGTAAAGATGTAAACTCATGGACTTTAAGTTACTCAGTTTGGGCTTAAGAAACTGAGAAGTGGGCCGGGTATATGACCCAGATGGGTCAGAGGGAGCAAGCTGTGACATCATAAGAAGCCATAAAGTGGACCAAGATGTACGGACAGTGGATATTAAGAGCTGTGGTGGGAGTGATTTGCCGAATATGAACTTGGTTACTGAGGTCAGGAGCTGTACTGGTGTTTGGGTGTTTAAGGACATTTTGGGTGGGGTTTTGCGGTGGTTCTTGGGTGTGAAGTGTGGTGGTTTGATGGTGGTGAGAGTGGTGGTGGAATGACGGAAATGGGTGGTTGGGGAGGTGATTAGTGATGTAACGGTCGACATTTTTTTTGTCTGGTTTTAAAAAGAAGCTGAGCTGATTCGAACTCTATGTAGATAACATAGACTTTGAGTTTGGCTCATCGTTTGACTTTGTGTTTTGTTTAGTACTCCGTCTAAAAACTATGGGTGTAAATGCTCGTTATGTATTCGTTCAGTTCCGTAGAAGCTTGAAACGACCTGAGCTTAAACGAGCTTGTGCCTTTTTCGGTTTGTTTAGTAAAATGACCAAAAGAGTCGTTTTCGATCCATGATCCACGTTATAGTCTAAAATAAACATTTTCGTAAAAAGTCAAGCTAGACGAAACGACTGTGCGACTCTGCTAGATTTGTGACATGCGTCCCTTTTTTAACGATAAAGGTAAAAGTGGTTAGTGATGTTTTTTCTAAACCAATGGCTATTTTTGTGCAACTGACAGCTATTGTACTTTCGCTCGACCAATTATTGTCTTTTTCATAAAGAAACAATCAAAATTTTATGTTTTTTTAAAGACAAAATTTGGTCGCACAAAAGTACAATAGCCGTCAATCACACAAAAATAATCGTCAGTCTAGCAAAAAATCCCGACCAACCACTTGTATTTTGAGGTATGCTAAATCCACATAAAATCCCACACAAAACCTCCACTCGCTAACGTGCCAGCGAGTGATTGGTTTAATCATTAAGTGGATCTTTAATTAAACCAACCACTCGCTGACACGTCAGCAAGTGGGGGGTTTTGTGTGAAAGTTTGTACGTGGTTGTAGCAATTTCCTTGTATTTTTGTCATTATAAATTGGCTATATGTCACAAAACTAGTTGAGTCCCACGGTCGATTGATAGCATGACTATTTTGAGAACTTTTTTTTTTTTTTTTTTTTTTTTTTTTTTTTTTTTTTTTTTTTTAATTTATAATATAGGTCATGGATTAAAAAGTTTACTCTTTTGGCCATTTGCTCTTTGATAAATGAGCTTAAACTTGAGATTCATGCTTAAAGCTCGTTTAGGGCTCCTGGATCTAACACATATATGCGTTTATACATGTCAATATACCACGCATATGTAAAGTTTTCTACGTTCTTTGCTTATGTATATTTATATAAATGAGTTGAAATTAAGTAAACAAGCTCGATCCTAGTAACTTAACAAGTCAAGCTTTCGTTTAAGAATATCATAAAAAACGAGTCGAACCCGAGTTTGTCAAAATTGACATGAGTTGAGCGTTACTGTTATCATTTATTTTTCTATTTACCCTTTTATGAGAGCGAGTGAATTATAAAGTATATGTTGTGAGAAGTCTATTCGAATTTGAAAGCTTGGTAATTGGTTATGACAGAGTTAGGCTAGTGTATCTGATTTGATTTAAATTTGGCCTTGCTTTGAGATCGCGAAAATTAGTCTTAAAGAAATGAAATGCTTATGTTGGCTTGAGGACAAACAAAGTAAATGTAGAGGTATTTGATGATGCCTAACTATCTATTTTTTTTATTTTTTTTATTTTTTTTGGCATTTTATAAATATTTTTATAAGCTATGTGACCTATGTCCTCCATCACGATCTCGAATGAAACTATACATGGAATCGGCCGCCGTATGAAACATAGGTCATCGCCGTTCTTAACCGAGACTCAGGTTAAGCTCCGTCCGAAACCTTGTGTGGGTTAGGAGTAAAACAGGTTTTCAACTTCTTTTTTCCACGTTTACTTTCCAAAATGTTGATAAATGCAGGTTGTTAGTGATGTTGGACTTAAAGTGAGATATGCTCAAAATCGGCTAAAAGATGGAAGAAATAAAGATTTTACACTTTTGAATGTGAGGCCTGACGTTGTCTGGGCTACACCAGACGGGCACCAGACATGGTCTGGTATAAAGATTCGACTATTCAAGAGAGTTTACAATTTTTAGACGTTGTCACACAATATTCAAACGTCATAACACTTGGAAATTATGATTAAGACCCTGTCAAAGGATGAACACGGCACTGTCGCTCTTGAGCGTGACGTTGTCCAATAGCACACCTGACGTCGCCTGACCACCTTTAATTAAACCTACATAAAACCCTAATCGACATCTAACACCTTTCGAGTATCCCCCTCCCCCAAATATATACGTACGAGCCTTGGGTTGTATTATTTTTTCATGCAACTTTCAAGAGTTAGGGTGTAGAGACGATTTTTTCCAGTAATTGTGGAAGGCTTTTCATACTTTTTATTGCACTGTAATAAAGTGAAACATTAGATGACCATCCTATTAACACTTGTTCTTCAATACAATCTTTTGTTTGATCATTTATATCTTCCTTTAACATGTTTTTCTTGTTTATTTGTGTGATCATCATTAATATGATTGGCTAATCTTGTCAGTAACGGGTTAGGATGAATGAAACCTAGATTAAGATGAATTAATGACTCGTGACTCCTTGATTATGCAAGTAAATGTATTTTACTGTTTATTTCGTATCAATATTGAATGCATGATTTTGTTGCTTTAAAGTTTATTACCACTATTCTTTGCAACTAAATAATTTATCTGGAACCTAGATCTAAGTATCTAACCCTGTCTAGAGAATCAGTTCTGTAAAACCATGAGGCTCAAAACTAAAACCACAAGGCTCAAAACGAGTTCGGGGCTTATACACTTAAATGAGTCGAACTTGAGCTTTGGCAGACTCGGGTTCAACTCAACTCGCTTCCACCTATGGTACACATTTAAAACGTGTTATATTTTGCTTGAACTGTAGATTAATTATACCTAAACGTATCTCAGTAATATGGTAGTCTATATGGAATTTCTGTAATAAGCACTTGTTCGACAAGAAGATCCCAAAAAAGGCAGTAATCTTTGATAATTTAGAGTCTGTTTCTTTTAGTTGGTGTAAGTATAGACTTAAAGCTTCGTTTAAATGGGTCGATTGGCTTAAGAATCCGTATTATGTAATTGTTTGATCTAGCTTCTTGCTAGTTTTAATAAAATTGCCGTTCTAAAAAAAACGTATCTCGGTAATAATTTTTATATATGTCATGAGCGAAATTTAATCCCATAACTCCTTAGTCAATGGGTCAGCTTCCTTTCTTATCAATTACCAACAATTTTAGTATTCATTTCAAATTAATTCATCCTATCAACTTTATCTAATCTTTTATTACTAGTATATATGGTTAAACTTGTTATAAATAGAGTACAATAATAAACAACATGAACACAAGAATGAGAGAGGGGAGAGAATTCTTATTAAGTGGTAATCCAAGAGGTTACATTAAGGGTGTATTTATAAGATACAAACCCTGATAAGATATGATGAATAGACATCACCTATAAGCTCATAAGCCCATATTTACAATACTCCTCCTTGGATATTCATCGTTCATTATACTTCATAGACTGCCTTATCAAAAACCTTATTAAGAAAAACCCAATGAGATACAAGAACTTGATAAAGGAAAAGAGTGTAGTGCGTATAATGCTCCTCCTCCTTAATTTAATGTATATATTTCAAGCATCGCATGCTAATCTTCTAAACGAGTTTCTTGTATACTTTTGTTGGCAACAAACTTTATAATGAAATCCATCAAATTGATAATGTTACGAATAACTCCTGCAAAAATGACAAAATATATGTGTAGCTTCTAACCCAATATCAAATTAATTGGTTGTAAAGTATACAATGTATGTACAAAAATTAAAAGAGAAAAATACACTCTTGTGATGCATATTAATTACAAAATTGGCATCCAAACCTCAATTGTACTTATGTATGGTACTTGATGACCAATTATTTCTTTGAGACATGTGCAAAAACAATTTATATAATATGCGTCCAAAATCATTTTGATACATATACGGATTCATTCAACTTTATCAAATAAAGTAATTGAGAACTTTATTAATCGTATCTAGAAGTTGAAGGTGTAAGCCATGCTTGAGACATTATAGATTATTCCTCATTTAGAGCGAATTAAATACTTCAATATTGGTTGTCTCGTAAAATATCAATAAGATATTTACATCCATCTCGAGACAATATGTCTTTTAATAATCAACTTTGTGTTTTTGTGAATTTATTTATTCACAACTCATGTCTTAAAGACATAACTTTAGAGCTCTTATTTCGGTTTAGCACAAAAACCGATTTATATCCAATAGATTTTACACATTAACGTGTATGAACTTCACGTTTCAAGACTTTTAGTATTTGCAAGATACTAAGCCCTTTTATGTTGGCCAATCATTTCATTGAGCGCACATTTGGATATTAATTGATATTTGATCTTCATCATGCATAATAGCAAGCAATATATTGTACGTAGACAAATTTATCGACATCGTTTATGTTTTGATTCCATATAAATTTAGACATGATATAATTTATTGAGATCTCATTAGCTATTTGAGGTTCTTTGGAACCTTCATGTCCAGTGTCTCTTTATGAGAATACATGGGGTCTTTTATACCTCGAACAACCATCTTGTTTTCATGCTCCATATTTTTTTATCGAGGATTTTATTTGCAATCGATTTGTCTACCATGCTTGAGGCATGTCATAAAAATAGTGTCCTTGAGGGACAACTTCTAATTAGAGCATGAGTAGCTGAAATTTTGTTTTTGGCCAATGTTTATTTATGACTATTAGATTATCCATTGAATACTCAATTCATAAAAAATTTCTTTCGAATATCAACAAAATATGATAATTCATTCTTAATTTGCAGCTACTTCTCTCCTCCTGAAAGAATTATCCATCTTCTATCTCCCATATATGTGGAGTAATTTGCACACAAAAAACAAAAATGGGGTATGTTTGGTTTATAAACAAAACCAATTATAAAAAGGGAGGATTTATAACAACATATTGGCATGATGCTAATTTTGTTGTTGTGCATATTATAATATGACCCCATACAACAACACAAGTTTTTCTCTCAGTTTCATTTGATAATCTAGAAGTAATTCATCGCATTTTCATGATGAAATACTTACTCTGGAATGTTAGGCTCGCATTAAGCTATTAATCATGCAAACTTGAGGTTGCGATTTAATGACCATTTAGACGATGCATCGATTTTAAACTCTAAATGGTTCATACATTGGATATGTAAGCCTACATACATCCACTTGTTTTCGTTCCAGAAAATTGAGGGATCGAGTCCCAATCTAGTTGATAGATAAATAATCAACTTCTTTTGAGAGAAAAATATTAGATTGAAGAATCTAATCATTTTATAGTTTTCGCATCATTAATGACTCGTGATGGTATAACCGGTCATGCCAAAAATATTATAATTATTATTGCTCATAAACTTAAGTTTATGGTAGTGATTAGCTTTTACTAATCTTTATATAATGCATGTCGAGGAAGATATAAAAGAATATAATATATCTTTAATACTTAACTTCGTTTTTCATGACAATTTATATTTCTTTTGTGGAGCAAAATGCGCTAGCACAGATTTTTAAATCTATGAATATAGTGTGTAATATCTTTGACACACTTGTATTTCATATACATCACATTGTTTTTTTGCATAAATAGCATTTTTGTTTGCTCATTTCTTATTGTATTTTCGCCACTAGTAGTGGTTTGTCATTGTCATACTACCTCGACCATAGCATTTACCATGATAAATGATCTTTAACCATTTATCGTTACATTATCTCATTCACATGAGGCAATGAGAATCTCATATTGATCATTTTATCTCATTCACTTGAGGGAATGAACATCTTTTGTTGATCATTTTATCACATTCGCTTGATGGAATGGAGATCTTTATGTTGCAACTTAAGGTTGCCAACCAATTTCTTTTAACACGACAATATGGAGCAAATTTAGTAAATAGGTTTATCGTGTTTGTTCAAACATGCCCATTTCTTTTATATCAAAGCATCGTTCTCGATATATGAGTATATTCGAGGCATTAACCATCTCATCGCATTTTTTTTTTCATCATTTTAGAACTTGAAGTTCTAATTTTTTTTTCTAACATAGCATGAGGTTATGTTATTGATCTAATTGATCAAACCATATTAGAACTTGAGGTTCTAATGTATTATCGGATTTTGATTATGTTCATCGTAGTAGAACTTGAGGTTCATATTTTTTTTTCTTTTAAACAAAACGTGAGGTTATGATATTCTGATCTCTTGAGAGAATAATAACTGAACTTGAGGTTCACTAACAGATACAATAACTTGAGGTTATTGTATTTTTAATTTATTCATTGTAATAAAACTTGAGGTTTTATTATGAATAAATATAATCATGACATGAGGTTATGATATTGATTTATAAAAGAATCATATTAGAACTTGAGGTTCTAATTTTTTTTCAACCATAACATGATAGCTATGTTATTTTGATTTTCTCTTTGTAATAAGCAAAGAAACAACTGATAATCTTTAAAGATTTTATAATCAATGATATAATATCACACAAAATAATAAGAGATTATCTTTCCATCTCATGAAGTTAACGATTTATCATGATATAGTATCTTCTAAAAGAACTACAATATAGCAATATTAGATAGCAAAGTCACCTTGCAAAAACTATGTGTACGTATATACTATCGCAACATATGTTCAAACATAATACTTTATAAGCATAAGTTCCAAAACTCGCACTAAATAATATGACAACTATGCAACATGTTTGTTCTTTGTTAACAAGTAATTTTATTCTGTTAAACATAAAAACTTCTTGACACATAATGCATGCTTAAAAGCTTATAATGATTAAAGACTACCTTGTATGAGTCAAATAATCAAACAATTATCAAAAATAACAATAAGACATCATGGTTAACATAAAGTCAATACAACGAATTTTAAACTTAAAATACATCATGATTTTGTATGAAACAAAATAGTTTATAATCAAATATTTAATTCACTCAATTTATTCTCTTAAGAGATATATATCTGTGGTCTAAAAGTATGATTTATAAATCGAATTTGAATGTGTATTATTCATCATCAATAAACAGGTAAATGTTCTAGCCTTTTTAATCTATAACTGGTAGAATGAATTTGTACCACTTTGATTTATTTTATTAGGTGGTTAAACCTTACCAGGTCACATTAATGATTACTAATAATTTTGACAAAAGAATAAATGGATTTATTTTATTTTTTTGAATAAAGATTTCATTTCATTTCAAACCTCACAAATGAAATAATTTCACTTAAACATGTTTTTGACTTTTTGAAAATTGATGACAGGCTGACTTTCATGAAGTTTTAATCATCCTAAGTGACTAATTATGATATACTAAACTAAAATGATATGAGATTAAGTGACATTAACTAGCTATGAACTGTTTTAGCAAGAAATAGAGATATGGAACCTAACAGTTAACAGACTATGAAGGATTTAGAGTAAAGTTGACTTTTAGAACTAAACCTACCAAATTTTATGACTTTGCTAACTTACGTAAACCTATTATGACCTGTTCAAATAGAAAATAACACCAAACAAGCCCTGGAACATAGGGTAACAAGCTGATCCAAACACCCCTTTAGATGGTGTCTGAATTGGTATTTCCAAATAAACCAACTGATTTGGACTGCCAATAAGCTACATAATCTTCCACTAACCCATTTAAGTGTAATTTAAGCACAAATCATCATTAATAAGCAGTGTACAAATAGTAACCATGAATAAGCTAAGTAGACTTTTATGAAACAGTTAATCAAGTACTCTAAACTATGCCTTCATAAACTACAATCTAAGCATTCTTGGCATACACTGGATGGAATAAGCATACAGAAACAGAATCAAGCACAAATAAGCAGTATGATAAGCTAATGAACAAATGAAATTTGAGAAATGCTCACAGTGTGCTTCCAAGCTACCAAATGAACCAAGAACAACTTATATGACTCCCATGAGTCTCTATTACCCATTGTCCCTTTCTGTCTTCTTCATCTCAACTTCTTTGATTCTTTTTTTTTTTTTTTTTCTTTTTTTTTTCTATTTTTGTGAATTTGAAACTGGAATGAAAATGCAATGGAACTTAATATATCTGAAACAAAGACTTATATTAATTGAAAGGAACAAAGTACAATACAGAAAGTTTAGAATTACAAATAACTTGATTTAAACTAGAAATTTTACTAAAAAAAAATACACAATCTCTTCACTGCTACAGCTTCCTCTTTATAATGCCAAATTAGGGTTTCTGAGCATGCTTTGGACTCTTCCCAGCTTCAATACACACCATTGGATGATATAATTCAATCCTAGCCGTTTAAACTTTCTTGGCGCCCAAAATTCTTTGTCTGCTTCTTTGGTATTATTGATGCCAGAAGTGAATTTGGAGTGTAGCTTTTGGAAGGTTAGGCAAGGGGGGATATGATGATGGAGTGTGGAGTGAGTGGTGGCAGAGTGAAGGTGATGATGGTGTTTGGGGTTGCAGACCTAGGAGGTAGGGGTGATGTGGAGGGTCAAACGGGGTCAAAGTTGGGGGGGTTTTATTTTGGCCGGTTATAATAAAAAGGTGGGAGTGGGCTATGGAGTTGGTTGGGCCAGATTTGGTCATTCCCCCACACTAGGGTGGTAGAAAGTAGAAAGAAATCAGAGACACGGGTGAAACCCATGTTGTTGCTACTGTTTCTGTTTATCGAGTCGCTAGCTTGACTCGATCCCCGAATTTAATTGTCCTTGGGGAAAGTTTGGAGATCCGGGACAACCATGGATGGTATGTCCTCTTCAAAGTAATGTTTCACACGATGTCCATTCACTTTGAAATTAGGACCGTCATTTTGAGATAATTCGACGGTGCCATAAGGATAAACCTTAACGATAGTGAATGGACCAGTCCATCGGGTTTTGAGCTTTCCCGAGAAGATCTTAAGTCTAGAGTTGAAAAGAAGGACTCGATCACCAACGTTGAAAACGCGGTTTTTGATTTTTGAGTCATGTATCTTCTTTGTATTTTCCTTGTAGATCAAAGAGTTCTCGTAAGCTTGATCACGGAGTTCATTTAATTCATTCAGTTGAACTTTCCGATGATCACCCGCTGTTTTGAGGTCAAAATTTGCATGCTTGAGAGCCTAATAGGTTGTAAGCTGTACGGAAAGCCCAAAGTGCATCATCTAATTTATCCGACCAAGATGCACGATTTTCACCAACGATTTTTTTCCAATATTCTCTTAATTCCTCGATTGGAAACTTCTACTTGTCCACTTGTATGAGGGTGGTACGCAGTAGAAAGACGGTGAGTTACACCATACTTTTGCATGACTTTATCGAATTTGTCATTGCAGAAATGCGTACCACGATCACTAATTATAGCACGTGGAGTTCCAAATCGAGCAAAAAGAGCTTTCAAAAACTTCACAACAACTCGGGCATCATTAGTGGGTAAAGCTTTTGCTTCAACCCATTTTGACAAATAGTCAACAGCCACGAGTATGTACTTATTTCCATGAGATGACGGAAATGGCCCCATAAAGTCGATGCCCCATACGTCAAAGATTTCACAAACTTGGATTGCATTTTGTGGCATTTCATTCTTTTGTGAAATATTCCCGTGACGTTGACAAGCGTCACATGATTTGACCAAGTCTTGGGCATCCTTATAAATCGTGGGCCAAAAGAAACCGGAATCAAACACCTTTTTGGCGGTGTAATTTGGATTGTGGTGGCCCCCCGTGGGACCAGCATGGCAAGCCTTAAGAATTTCAGTGGCTTCTTGACCATATACACACCGCCGGATGACTTGATCCGCACAGATTTTGAAAAGGTAGGGGTCGTCCCAGAAATAATGTTTCACATCTTTAAAGAATTTATTTTTCTGTTGGGACAACATCCCTTTCACAATAAAGTTACCCGCAAGGTAGTTTGCAAAATTGGCAAACCATGGGGTAACAGAATCTCCACGAAAGGCAACCGCATTGAGTGTCTCGAGAGGGAAGGTTTCATTAATTTCCCTTTTTTCGGAGACATCTTGATGGGGGTTTTCCAAACGGGAGAAATGATCAGCAGCTAGGTTCTCAGCTCCTTTTTTATCACGAATTATGATATCAAATTCTTGCAGGAGGAGAACCCAACGAAGTAGTCTTGGCTTTGCATCTTGTTTTGCAAAAAGGTACTTCAAAGCCGAGTGATCCGTATACACTATGCTTTTGGTCAAGATCAAATATGACCGGAATTTTTCAAAGGCATACACCACAACTAATAATTCTTTTTCAGTGGAAGTGTAATGACTTTGAGCCTCGGTCATTGTTTTGCTTGCATAGTGTATAGGCTGAAAGTGTTTAGACCTGTGTTGCCCCAAGACTGCCCCTATAGCATAATCACTAGTATCACACATAAGTTTAAAGGGCAAGTCCCAATCGGGGGCAACAAGAATAGGTGCCTCAGTAAGCTTTTTCTTTAGGGTTTCAAAAGCTTCTACGCACTCAGGTGAGAAGATAAAAGGAGCATCCTTTTCGAGGAGATGGGTCATAGGCCGGGCGATCTTAGAAAAATCTTGAATAAACCTACGGTAAAAACCGGCATGACCCAAAAAGCTCCTAAAACCTTTGACGGTAGTGGGATGAGGTAATTTTGCAATGACATCAATTTTGGCTTTGTCAACCTCAATCCCATTCTTTGAAATCTTATGGCCAAGGACAATGCCCTCTTTGACCATAAAGT
Organism: Artemisia argyi; assembly: GCA_030686995.1. Lineage (NCBI taxonomy): Eukaryota > Viridiplantae > Streptophyta > Magnoliopsida > Asterales > Asteraceae > Artemisia > Artemisia argyi. The sequence continues at coordinate 55,486,759 of CM060708.1, read as the reverse complement.
GACTCTTCTCCCAATTTAGACATAACTTTGTGTCTTCACAACGTTTGAGCATGTTGTCTAAATGGGAGAGACATGATTGAAACGAATCCCCAATGACCAAAAAATCGTCCATGAAGACCTCCATAGTTTTCCCGATCTTGTAAGAAAATATGGACATCATACATCTTTGAAACGTGCCTGGAGCATTACATAAACCAAATGGCATACGTTTATAAGCAAAAGTTCCATAGGGGCACATGAAAGTGGTCTTTTCCTGATCCTGCAGATCAATGGGAATCTGAAAGTAACCCGAGAAACCATCAAGGAAGCAATAGTACTCATTCCCGCTAATCTCTCGAGCATCTGATCCATAAAGGGCAGAGGAAAATGATCTTTGCGGGTGGCGTCATTTAACTTACGATAGTCAATACAGACACGTCAACCCGTAACCAATAGAGTTGGAATCAACTCATTTTCCTCGTTTGTGACAACAGTAATGCCACCCTTTTTTGGGACACAATGTATTGGGCTAACCCAAGGGCTGTCCGAGATAGGGTAAATCAATCCGGCATCAAGAAGTTTTAAAACTTCTTGTTTAATGACCTCATGAATTTTTGGATTCACCCTTCTTTGGTGTTGGACTGCTGGTTTGAAGTCATCCTCCATTAAAATCTTGTGAGTACAAAATTCAGGGTCAATGCCCTTGATGTCGGAGAGTCTCCAAGCAATTGCTTGTTTATGCGACTTCAAAACCTTTATGAGAGCAGCCTTTTCCTCAACACTTAAATTTTTAGCAATTATGACGGGTAATTTATCATCACCCTCCAGAAATGCATACTCAAGGTGAGGCGGCAAGTCCTTAAGCTCAACCACAGGAAAGTCATCAGTTATTTCAACATTTTTGACTTCCTCTTTATGAAGTACTTTTGGAGGAAGAGAGGGAGATGGATCTTCGTTTAACAATTTTTCTAGCAAAAGAATGTCCCCCTCAGGATCAAGATAGTCCTCATCAAATTTACCCGAAATTGAACTATCTTGGGCAAGAAAAGCCTCGACCTCTTCCAAAAAGAAGTCACTTCCCTCAAAAGGAGTGAGAGAAGGGGAAGAGTCGGATATGATAGGCTCAGTAGATGGAGTGGGACTGCCACTCGGAACGTAACCAAGAAGTTCTTGAGAGTACTCCTCAGGCGCAACATCAATGACATCAATTCGGTTTACCGATTCGGCGTCATAATTAGAGGAGTACCTCGAAGTTTGATCGAGGTTAAACGTTACTGCTTCATTACCCGTCCTTAAGAATCCTCTCCCAAGAATGAGAGGAACTCGTGGGTCAGCATCGAAATCAACAATCACAAAATCTGCCGGAAAGTAGAAGTTTCCCACCTTTACAAATACGTCCTCGGCAATGCCGAGAGGACGATATGTTGAGCGGTCTGCAAGCTCGAGAGTCATGCAGGTGGTGGTGAGTTCCGGCAGAGAGAGCTTTTTCCATATTGAATAAGGCATCAAGTTGATGTTTGCACCTAGATCGGCCAAGGCGAAGCACTCAACCATTCCGGGGGAAACACATGGAATGAGAAATTTTCCCGGATCTCCTAGCTTCTCGGGAAGCTATTTCAAAAGAACTGCAGAGCAGTTTTCGTTGAGTGGAGTTCGTGCCATCTCAAATAGCTTCTCTTTATTGTTCAACAGATTTTTGATTGTCGATGCGAATTTAGGCATCAAAAGGAGAGCATCCGCGAAACTGATATCAAAATGAATATCTCGGAAAGTTTGAAAAAACTTTTCCATTTGATGATTTGCTTTTTCGCGGAGCTTCTGGTCTTGTAACCGAGATGGATATGGTAGTGAAGGTTTGGATTTAGGGTTCTCTTCAGGAGTTGTTGGTGGTTCAAAGACAACTCCTGGTTTTGGTATGGTTTCTGGTACAACCTGAGGGTGGACATGAGCGGTACTTCGTGGGCTAGTAAATTGCACCTTGTCCTTTGTCACCTCAGGCTCACTTTCTACTACCTTGGGAGGAGAAGAAGAGGTAGTAGGAGCTTTGGGTCCATCATAGGAAACACCACTTCTTGTTGTGATCGCTTTAACATCGCCCCTCGGATTAGCGATCGTGTTGCTAGGTAAAGTAATACCTGAGCCCGAGGGTCGATCATTTAAAGACTTCTTAAGGTATGCGATCTGAGTCATCATTACCCTATTCATTTCCTCCTGAGATTTCATGAATTGTCTCAACAACTCATCATGTGATGGGCCAGTTGGAACAATTGCTTGAGTATGGTTAGGAGGAGCTTGGTTAGGGTAATTCTGAGTAGTTGTAGTGATGGCTTGATTTTGATTGGGAAAATTTTGAGCACGGTTATTTTGATGAGAACCGTGGTTTTGAAAATTTCCCTGATGTTGATTGCCATGTCCATGAGAATTGTTTCCCTGATAGTTGTTTTGACCTTGGTTTCGATTTTAGTTTCCATGATTTTGGAAACCTTGATTTTGGTTATGATGGAAACCTTGGTTTTGGTTTGGATTGACATGTCCTTGGTTTTGGTAACCTTGGTTTGTTCGATTCTGATTTTGGTTCGGGTTACGGTTTTGGACATTAGGGTTTTGATTGAATCCGGGAGGCCCAAGGAAATTGTTAGAACGATAGCTAAGAAGATTGCGGTCCCCTTGCGGTTGGTAGTTATTACCTCCCGAATTATAGGAACCTTGAGCAGCATATACGTCCTCATGAGTGTAACCACTAGTGGCTGGACACTCGGAATAAGCATGTGGACCTCCACAATTTTCACAACTTTGACTAACGGCTTTGGCTTGTTGATTTTGGACTTGTTGATTTTGGATACTTTGGTTCATCCTCAACATAGCCGTAGCGAAATCATCCATCTTTTTAGTGAGGATCGCTATTTCAGAAGATGCTGGAGTGACAGACTTACATGACTCTTCCCTCTCGGCTGAGGAATCCCAAAAATTATGGTGGGCAGTCATGTTCTCAATGAGATCATAGCACTCTTCGGGGCGCCTTTTCATAAAGGTCCTACCAGCAGCAGCATTGAGAATATCACGGTGTCTCAATGTCAACCCATTATAGAAAGTATCTATTTTGGTAACGAGTAACATGTTATGGTTAGGACACCGATCAATTGAGAGCTTATAGCGTTCCCATGCCTCAAATAGAGACTCTTCGGGATGCTGACGGAAGTTACTAATGTCATTTCGTAACTTGGAAACCATGGATGGTGGAAAGTATTTGGCTAAAAATTTTGTCACCATTTCTTTGAAAGTGTGAATCGAGTTCTTAGGAAGTCGATCAAACCATGCAGTGGCATGATGGGTTAGAGAATAGGGGAAAAGAGATAGACGAAGGGCATCATCGGAGACACCATTCTGTTTCATGCTTTGGGTGACGGTAAGAAATTTATCAAGATGCTTATTTGCATCGTCACCAGGTAAGCCATGAAATTGGCACGAATTCTGGACTTGTTGTATCATGTGATGCTTAAGTCCAAAATCAGTGGCAACAATGTTAAGAGGGGCAATGGGGCCGCCTCTTCCAAGCATTGTGGGTTGACACAACTCCTCCATCGTTCGGAGATCAGGAGCTGCATCATCTATGATGGGTGGTTCTTGATTACCGCCCATTCTCGGAACTGGATCCTCAACAATAGGACGTAACTCAGTTACGTTTTTAAGTTGACGATTTCGTTTCGATTGTGAACGAGTGCGCATGCACTAACACAAAATTTCAACAAAACATGATCGAGGCAAATCAACAATGAACTTAAACCAATAATCACAAATGAGTGGCTTCTTTAAGAAAGGTACACCACTCACAAGGATACAAAGGCAAGTTTTTATCTTTGGTTTGAGAACTTATTATGTCCACACCCCCAGTTGGTAGGTGTTCTGCTGGTTTGCGACGGTTTGTTTTTATGTAGTTTATTATTCACAAGAAAAAAAATGAATGTTTTTGGGCTTTTGTGTATGGGTTAAAAACTTTTGGACAATATTTTTGGTATCGATTCGTTTACCAAAATCGTATTTCTTTAAGAATCACCTTAAAAGAAATGTGATATAGGAAACGTAACGATATGTTTTGTTTGTTTTTGATTTTTTTGGTGTTGTTAACACTTTAGGAAAAGTGTTAATGACGTTTTTTTGTTTTATGATTTAAATTTACAAAAATGTGGCGGTTTTATACAGTGACGAGTGAAAAACCACTAATCTCTAAGAAACGTTTTAAACATGCAGCTACCTCCCCGGTAGCGGCGCCAAATTTTGATTGGTTCCAAACGGTCAACTAAGTTTCCCAGGTGATGGTCAACCAAGTCAAACGTCTAAAATCAACTAACCAAGGAGTACAGTGTATTCCCGGGTCGTTATGTCCCAGCGAGGTAAGCAATTGTATTAAAAAACGTTTAAAGTGATCGGGTGATTTAACAGGAGTATCAGGAATTTGATTTGAGTAATTATACTACGAGACTATGATTGAGATTTGAGAATAGCTTAGAAACACTATTGGAACAATTACTGATGATCAGATTACCTAGAAACGTAAGTTAACCTAAAAACGCGCGTTTGAATTAAAAATAACGCGAACGCGCAAAATAAAAAGTGAAACGTGAGCAAATAAAGTCCTACGAACGTGAAAATTATATTTTTACAATCCTAATGGCTTAAGAAAATTTTTAGAAAATTAAAATTATTTTTAACACTATTTAATTAATTACTTTTAATTAATTACTAATTATTAATTACTTTTTAATTGACTAAATTACACTAATTATTAATCAATTATGAAAATTAACTAGAAAAATGAAAATTAAATTTAGAAAAATCTAAAATATTATAAAACTAATTTTAAAATAGAAAACCTAATCTTTCTACTTTTTAATTATTTAATATTAATTAAAACTAATTATTTAATTAATTTAAACTAAAATTAATTATAAAAAAAAAAACTAAATGAACAAGGAAAAATCTAAAAAAATTCCTAAAATTATTTTTAGTTATAAGAAGCCTAAGAAAAATTTAAAAATGAAAAGTGCTTATAAATAAGCAGAAAATAAGCCAAAGTGGCTTAAATATAAGCTATCACTTTCTAAATTTTTGTCTTTTTCCAAATTTTCTTTTACCAAACTAATTTACCACTTAAATTGAGAGACTTTTATGAAGGGACTTTTGGTTAAGCTCAAAATTAAGCTGTGTGCTAAGCCAAAAAGCCAACAGTTTGACTTTCTTTGACCACAAAAGGAAATAAGCTTAAATAAGCTTGTGTGGGGTCCATTGATGTAAATTTAGGTTCAACTAAGTTACTTGGGCACTTTTAAACTAAACTTGATCAAATAAGCTATCTGAGTAAGCAATAAGCACACTAATAAGCTCAAAAGTTCTAGGCCGAGACATATTTGGGGACAACTTTCAATCCAAAACCAGGTGGGGTCCACTATGATTAAGGTCTTAAGCTTGGTTGAAGAAGCTAGTCTTCTAGCTTGTGAGCAATTTGGAAGCTAAAACAAGGCTTGGGGCCCACTGAGGTGGCCACAATCCACTCCCAAAGGTGGTGGTGTGGTGGTGAGTAACTGTGCACAGGGGAATCAGTCCCCCTGCAGGTCTCTTTGAGGCCTTGTGGGACCCACTAAACAAATTACAAAAATTCTGACAAAAATTCTAAAAATCAACAAGCTGGGAGTGAACAAGCTTGTAAAAGCTCAAGTGCTAATTCCTTGTATCAAGCTAATTATAGATCACCAAAAATTGAGTAATTTCACTGAAACATGTTTTTAACTTTTTGAAAATTGATGACAGGCTGACTTTCATGAAGTTTTAATCATCCTAAGTAACTAATTATGATATACTGAACTAAAATGATATGAGATTAAGTGACATTAACTAGCTATGAACTGTTTTAGCAAGAAATAGAGATATGGAACCTAACAGTTAACAGACTATGAAGGATTTAGAGTAAAGTTGACTTTTAGAACTAAACCTACCCAATTTTATGACTTTGCTAACTTAATTAAACCTATTATGACCTGTTCAAACAGAAAATAACACCAAACAAGCCCTGGAACACAGGGTAACAAGCTGATCCAAACACCCCTTTAGATGGTGTCTGAATTGGTATTTCCAAAGAAACCAACTGATTTGGACTGCCAATAAGCTACATAATCTTCCACTAACCCATTTAAGTGTAATTTAAGCACAAATCATCATTAATAAGCAGTGTACAAATAGTAACCATGAATAAGCTAAGTAGACTTTTATGAAACAGTTAATCAAGTACTCTAAACTATGCCTTCATAAACTACAATCTAAGCATTCTTGGCATACACTGGATGGAATAAGCATACAGAAACAGAATCAAGCACAAATAAGCAGTATGATAAGCTAATGAACAAATGAAATTTGAGAAATGCTCACAGTGTGCTTCCAAGCTACCAAATGAACCAAGAACAACTTATATGACTCCCATGAGTCTCTATTACCCATTATCCCTTTCTGTCTTCTTCATCTCAACTTCTTTGATTCTTATTTTCTTTTTTTTTTTTCTTTTTTTTTTCTTTTTTTGTGAATTTGAAACTGGAATGAAAATGCAATGGAACTTAATATATCTGAAACAAAGACTTATATTAATTGAAAGGAACAAAGTACAATACAGAAAGTTTAGAATTACAAATAACTTGATTTAAACTAGAAATTTTACTAAAAAAAAACTACACAATCTCTTCACTGCTACAACTTCCTCTTTATAATGCCAAATTAGGGTTTCTGAGCATGCTTTGGACTCTTCCCAGCTTCAATACACACCATTGGATGATATAATTCAATCCTAGCCGTTTAAACTTTCTTGGCGCCCAAAATTCTTTGTCTGCTTCTTTGGTATTATTGATGCCAGAAGTGAATTTGGAGTGTAGCTTTTGGAAGGTTAGGCAAGGGGGGATATGATGATGGAGTGTGGAGTGAGTGGTGGCAGAGTGAAGGTGATGATGGTGTTTGGGGTTGCAGACCTAGGAGGTAGGGGGTGATGTGGAGGGTCAAACGGGGTCAAAGTTGGGGGGATTTTATTTTGGCCAGTTATAATAAAAAGGTGGGAGTGGGCTATGGAGTTGGTTGGGCCAGATTTGGGTGGAATGGGCTTTTGGGGATGTTTTGGGTTTTATTTTGGATTGGATTGTAGGGAGGGTGTAGTAGTATTAAGGGAGTCCGTTTGGTTTTGTAGAAATATTACACAAGGACCAATTTTGAAACATTCTGAAAATGAGGGGCTGGAATTGACAACTTTTTCAAAATATTTCAAGGATCATTCTTGCAAAGTTCAAATATCCAAAAGCCATTTTTGCAATTTTTGTACTTTTGAAAATCCCAGGGACTAAAGTTGTCATTTTTCAAACTGTAGGGACTGAAGTTGCCATTTTTAAAACTTGACTTTTAAATGACTAATTTTTGACAACTTGTGAATCCAAAGGGCTTATTATGATATTCTGCAACGTTTTGAGAACCCCAAGGACCATTTATGTAAATTTCAAAAGTTTAGGGTCCTTTTCTGCCAATATTGAAACCTGAGGGACCAAAAGTGTAATTTCTCAAACTTTTCACCCAAGGATCGTCTTTGATAATTTTTGACTTTAGAAAACCTTGGGTTGACTTTTTTTTTCATTTTAAACTTCCAGGGACTAGTTTTGTCAATTTTGGAAACTTGAGGGACTGAAATTGCCAATTATGCAAACTTTGTTCGTTTTTCATTTGTTTTTAAACATTTTGCATCAGAAACATATAAAACACAATCCTGGGATATTTTCAGTATTTTGATGCGTATTTGAGTGTTTTTGGATGTTTTGGCAGTTCAGATACGATAAAAATGATGAGTATTTACACACTCATCACCAAACAAGACATACACACCAAATAGTTGAGACAGCCTACAGCAACACCATTCAAAGGTGGGGGGAATCACCCGAGTGAGCTTTGGCTGATACAACCATATAAAGTGTAGCTTGACAAAAGTACACTAAGTACATAATACATACATAGAAGATAAAACTAGGCATCCTTAAAGGAGCCGAACAAAAGCCTAACAGATCTAAAGTCGAACCCCTACGCAGCAGCAGCCGTCGATGACGGACCAACGGATCTGAGCAGAAACATCAGTGGCAGCAGCGACAACAGCGGCATCGAAGATAGGAGATGACAGATCTGTGGGCAAAACTATTATTTAGGAAGGGAAAATACAGGGGAGGTCCAGACGGCCGGCCTAAGCCGACCGCCGGAGAAGGATTTGCTGGATTTGTTTTGCCTTTTTAACTCAAAAAACCGTCGGTGGTAGTGGGTGAATTATTGTGGTAGGTGGTAGAATACAGTGATGGTTTTTTGATAAGAGGGTAGGGTTTTTTTTTTTTTTTTTTTTTAATTGATGATAGTTTATATCAACAAATAATTAAAGAGTTAAAATTATCACCTTTACCAATGATGAGAATATAATTGTCAAAGCTTCTTTTATTTTCCCATAGTCATCTCTTCATCCCGTATTCACTCTTGTAACTGCGTCACATGTTGAATAAAAAAAAACCCCACTCCATCTCATTCTTGTGTATCGTGAATCTCTTAACAAATTATAGAGAGACTTCGTGCTGATAACGTGTTATAAATAGAGTACAATAATAAACAACATGGACACAAGAATGAGAGAGGAGGGAGAATTCTTATTAAGTGGTAATCCAAGAGGTTACATTAAAGGTGTATTTATAAGATACAAACCCTAATAAGATATGATGAATAGACATCACCTATAAGCCAATAAGCCCATATTTACAATAAAACTCATAAAAAAGTAAAATTTTGCACATATTGCACATAAGATATTGATTTCAAATACCCTTTGATAAGGTATGCCTTTTATTACTATTTTTTAACTTCAAAAAAATGCACACTTCATTTTTCACTTTAATAGCCTTATACTTAATCTGCCACGTTGTGGCGGGGCTTCTCGTTCACATGTTGTATTAATTATTATTTTTTATTAATTTGGCAATGTTTTATACGATTTTTTGGCAACATTTGGCCAAAGCGTTATGATTATGTTGTAGATTAAAGTTTCGGGCTCGTTTTGTTCGTAATATTGCGGCATATTGGGTTATATGTTTATTATTAAAAAATTGATAGATCTCTTTGTTTTTATTGAAAAGAAATATATGCTAAATTTCAACTTTTTTTTTATAAAAGCGCACGTATGTCAAAAGTCTATTAATATTAGATTTTTTTTGTTTGTAATGCGGAGGCGTTTCTAGCGGTATGAATCGTTAGAAATTTGTTATATATTTGGTAAATAAACATATAAACTTTGATAGAGCTGTACGTCTTTGGCCCTTATAGTTTGAAAAAAAAATAGGATAATTTTAAAAGTTATTTGATAGGTTAAGGGTGTATTTTGAAAGCTTAACATTTTATATAAAACCGTACGTACGCAAAAAACATATCAATATTCAGCTTGTTTTGTTCGTAATCGAGAGACCTTTTTGTCAATAATTTTTTAGTCAAGAAACCGCTATATATCTGTTAGATATTTGGTAAATAAAGTTTGTTATATAAAAAAGTCGTAAATATAAAAAAGTTCAGGGTATGTTTTGTAATTTTTTTTTTTTTCAGTTATAGTACCACGCAACGCAGGCAAAAAGGATAAGCCATTTTAGTTGGGCCACAACTTGGGCTAAAATAATGGGCCAATAGTTACAGGAATATTAAATTCGATTTGGTTGGCAAGTGTATTCTTCCAGGGACGTTTGGTACGACTAATCGCAAAGAATAAAAGCATTGTGTAGAAATAGATGCAGGCTATGTTTGGCGCGGAGCTTTTTGGGGTAATGAGGGGTGAGAATGAGCTTTTTTATTTTTAATATTTGTTTGGCATGAGAGCTGTGAGTTTTGCTATTTTTTAGGAAATCTCATTTTCACAATGCTTCTTTATGAAGCTGTGAGCTTTTTTAGCTACTGCTCACAGCTCACAGCTTCTGCTCACTGCTACTGCTCAATGCTACTGCTCACAGCTACTTTTGCCAAACATAGCCGCTATGTTTGGCGCGGAGTTTTTTTGGAGCTTTTTGGGGTAATGAACGGTGAGAATGAGCTTTTTTATGTTTGATGTTTGTTTGACATGAGAGCTGTGGGCTTTGCTATTTTTTAGAAAAGCTCATTTTTCCAATGCTTCTTTATGAAGCTGTGTGTTTTTTTGGCTACAGCTCACTGCTCACTGCTACTGCTCAATGCTACTGCTCACAGCTACTTTTGCCAAACATAACCAGAATGAGAATGACTTTGAGATAAGATACTGGATTCTTGTGTTTGGTGAAAGTAAGAAATAAATTGCGATAATTAATTAGAGAATTTATCTATTTGGTTGCAAACATAGAATAGACTGTAGAGAATAAAAATAATACTGTTGACTTTTTTGTTACCTTGATGATTAGCATTTGTTGAAATAACGTCAAAATGTAGTCCTGCAAATTCTAATAGAAGATATAGATGAATCTGAAAATTGATTTCATTATAAGTTTGTCAAAAAAAAAAAAAAATGAAGGTTGAATTTTGTTGATTTTGTTTGGGAAGATTATTTCAATTAACGACTACTTATAAAAAAACAGGGGCAATTGCATATATACCCACTAAAACTTGCATATTTGCATATATATCTAAACCATGCTTAACTTGCATTGTACATCATGCATTGAAAACTTATATTTTAGGTAAATATGCAAGTTTTTGAGTTTTAGTATGCAATTCTCCCTAAAAAAACATGTGAGTCGTGAGTCCCAACAATTAAAATATGATAAAGATAAAGTGTATAAAATCTAATTACACAATTATTTATTGATATCGTAAGAACAATGGTGAAAGATGCGAAGAAGATGAAATCACCAGGAGAAAACTAAGAGCATGGGGTAAGTTGACGGTAAGTTAAGTTATAACTCACTGGCACGTCAGCATCACGTCAGCTTTAACCTTTTAATCTTAACTTTTCACTTTCCACCATGGTAGCATAACTCACTTTCACCTTAATTATTTTTAATTTTAACACCAAACTTTAACAAATATTTCATTTATTTAAAACCATAACATAAATTCTTAAACATATTACAATACGGAATTAAAACATAAATATTACATTACTAAACATATGAAATTTAAAAACATAAATATTACAAACACTTATTCATCGTTCTCGGAGCCTTTTTCTTCATTTTGACGTTGAAGACGTTTTCGCAAAACATGCTCCATAAGGTCTTGTTGGAGTTGAGTATGCATATCTAGGTCGTGTATTCTCTATATATGCGACATTGGGCTTCACATCTGTCGATCCACCTCTCTCGGCTAAACCGCGGTTGATTTTTTTTTTCTTTTTTTTTTTTTTTTTTTTTTTTTTTTTTTTTATTACTTATAGAGAGGAAGTATATAGGTTGAATTTGAGTTGTGTAAGTGTGAAAATAAAATGTGTGTGAGATGGGTATTTATAGTTGTAAGAAAATGGGCTGAAAATTTTATTTATTTATTTATTTATATTATTTTTTTTAACAAAATAGCCGTTGCTAAACAATCTAAAAGTATAAGGGTGCGAATGATTTATTTTTTGAATACACTAGCTGTTGGAAGGGGTTGTTATGATTTTTTTTTTTTTTTTTTTTTTTTTTTTTTTTTTTTTTTAGTTTGAATCATTGCTAACGCACGTTAGAAGCTTGACTCAGCAAATTAATGAACCCTTTTAACGTGGGAAGCGGTAAGTTAATGCACCACGTTAACTTGCTTCGTTATAACTTAACTCGGGGTCGAAGACTCGAAGGCAACTTATCCCATGCTCTAATGTTTAGGGTTTATGAAGTTTTATATATTTGTGATAGCATGTGCGATGCACATGCATTTCCAACATATACCTTGTGTTCCGTCTTTTATTTTGATTTCATCCCCCATTCTTATCAATATTTTGCTTGTGCCTATTAGCGTCTTTCTTAACCATTCTTCACTTTTTTTTAGAATCATTTTCCGAGAAAGAGAATCAAAAATGGATTATCCATTTCCATTCCCATCTGCAACAAACAAGAGATTTGTCCTTCATTCTCTTTTATTGCTGTCCATTCACTCCTACCAAACAACCCCTATATAGTAGAGAATGCTTACACAAGACATGAAAATCTCAATAATACCCCGGTGGTGAGCCGTTACATGTACATGTTTTGAACTAGTGTATATGCCCAAGTTTGAACTTGCTATAAAGCTTTACCCAGACAAACTCGACTAGTCTTTTATTATAATTTTTTTTCCCGAAAGGCTAAGATTTTATAAGGCATAATTGGCTAAGGAAAACAAAGAACAAGATCTCCAAGAAAGAGATCATACAAAAAACACCCCAAGCCTGGAAAAAGAACACCGGGGAATTACATATAACAACGCCTTGGGTCACCTATCCAACTAGACCACGCACCCGAAACTTGTTTGAATCTATGAGAAATCCAAAGAAGAGCTAACTTTTGAATCTGGGCAAAAGGGTGTGATGTGATGATAGCTTCTCTAGATTCGGGTAAGGAGAGATAAGCCGCATTCCTCCACTTCCAAATTAACCAAAGAGAAACAGAACAAACACCTCTAAAAACCTTAGTCCCTGTCTTGCAAAGCCCTGGGGTTGAAGGAGAGGACATGAGAGGAAGCACCTGACTCAAACTATTACCAGGAAACGGAATGCCCCACCAACTGAAAAAATTTCTCCAAACGATTACACTCCTTTGACAATTAAAAAAAAAAGGTGATCTCTGTTTTCAGGTTCCTCATTACAAAGATGACATAAATCTGAGTCAACGGGAACATCTCGAGAGATTAAGTTCTCGAGATGAGGAAGCCGATCCAAAACAACCCTCCAAATAAAAATATTTACCTTCTTCGGGAGCCATGAATTCCATTGCATAATCTGGACATTTGTCGAGGAGGCAGCAAGCTACTTGTCAATGGATCTTTAAAGATAATTTACAGTGAAGTCTCCTTTTAGGGAAAGGACCCATTTCCAAGAGTCAACAGAATCAGCTAGAAGTGGGAGGAGGTTTAAAGAGGATATCAGGTCATTTAAATCATCTAAAGATCTCCCCCTTAGTGGTAAACGCCAGTCCCAATTCCAAACCCAAAAGTTATTATCACATATCCATCGAGAGTTAAGCCTTCAATATTTTAGATTCTCTAACGCATAAAGTCGGGGAAATTGATCTTTAAGACACTTATGAGATAGGGCCCATACATCATGCCAAAAAAGAGTGTCATTTCCACTTGTGACCTTTCTAACAATAGATTTCGAAAAATCAATGTTGGGTCACTGAATTCCCCAATTATCTTCTAACAAGGATTTGAACGTAAAATAACCTGTATAAACAAGTCACTGAGTGAACAGTAACTCAGTGAGTCATCTTCAGGATGCTTAGACCGAGCCTAAGAAGGAAGGTTCTCCATTCAGTGAGGCGGAACTCAGTGAAGTGTGGTCTAAGCCAAGAAGAAGGTGATGGGTTCAGTGAGGATGACAATAACTCACTGAACCCCAAGACTCCTCAACAACTTCATGGTACTGAAGACTGATGACTAGAAGACTGAAGTTTTGACGGGACTGGGCGGGAAAGTTTGATATGTTTCACTAAAGTGCTTTATCACTTTAAGGTCAAACTTTCCCCAAATGGTTAAAACCAGGTTGTCATCAGAAAGTGCCTTTTGGACTTAACCCAAAGAAGTTTCCCTTGCCAGAGAATAAAATCTATCAAGATTTTATTGAGGAACATTTAGGACCATTGTATAATAGGGTTGTTCACATTTGTGTATAAATAGGTAGCATAAGAGAGGTGTAAAAGTGACAAGTTTGTGCAATTAATGTAAAGCATTCACAAACCACTTTTACTCCTCTAAAGAACAACATAACCCCTGAGATAGCTCAGTGAGTCCTGAAAGTTGTTACTCAACATAGATTGAGTTTAGTGAGGAGTCAATACCATACTTGTCGTTTTCAATCCCAAGTGTTATTCCGCAAACACTTGGGTAGGATTATTTTTTATTAACTTCTAATAAAGAATTAAACGTTGAAAAATATTGTCTCTTATGTTTATGTTTCTTTATTATTAATCGTTTTATACATCTTTGTTTAAAGTCATATAACTTGGTTACTTTAGCTTTGTAGTTATAGTTAACCAAGTAAAAGGGACCAACAATCAATTCCAATTTTATCTATAAAGAAGCCACTGCCTATGATATTTTCCCACATACCTCTCTTCAAACCGAGCCCCGGATTCAAGGAACGACCACCATCGATCCCATGAAAAGCCGAGATAACCTTACACCAAAGAGCATCTTTCTCACTTAAAAAACGCCACCACCACTTGCCAACCAAGTCAAGGTAATTTCGTTTTCAAATGGCCAATGCCCAAACAACCCATTTGAATGGAAGCTAAAGTTTGTTCAAACTGACCCAATGAATACCTTTTCATTCTCCTTGAAACCCCAGAAAAAACGACTTCTAATCTTTTATAAAGAATCAATGACCTGGTGAGGGGCACAAAAGAGCGAGAAATAATAAAGGGGAAGACTACCGAGCACCGCCTTAACAAGCGTGAACCGACTACCTATAGATAAAATCTTAGCCTTCCAAGAAGAGTGACGCTTAGTGAAATGCTCTACAAAATCATTCCAAGCATTTACTCTTGACATATCTTTTCCAACCGGGAGCCCCAGGTAAGTTAACGGGAGTTTATCGCAAGAACAGTTGATAATGTGAGATACACGCTCAACTTCAATATTTGGAACGCCAATGCCATATATTTTTGATGAGGCGAAAAATGAACCGTTTTTAGGGGGTCATTTTAGCCCAGATTTGATTTTATTTTATCAAATATTGCCCTAAATCATTCATTTTATCATTTTAGGTACTTTTGGAGTGAATTCTGGAAAAGGAAGCGTTCTGGACGTTTTTGGAGCATAAAAAGTGAAGAAAACGGCAAAGTCTTAATTTTTCTTGCTGGGAACAGTACTTGACGGCGTCAAGTATTCTCAAGTGACGGCGTCAAGAGTAATACAAGAGGTGGAAGTGGATAAAGTCCGTGACGATCCAGAAGAGTTTTACACTAAGGACATGACGGCGTCACCATAGGCCGTCATGGTCCAATTAAGAGTGACAGCCCAGAGCATAAGTGCACATGACGACGTTAAAAGTGGATCTAGGCAATCCGATTTCATTATGGGCGGCGAGTTGACGGCGTCAGAATTTCCTTCTTGACGCTGTCACCCTGTAAAATCTATATATAGTTTTGCAATTTTCATTCATTAGTGAGGAACAAGTAGGGTGTAACTTTGGAGAGAAACCCTAGTCCGAATATTACAGCTTTTTCAAGGGTTTTTACCCTTTGAAACCTTTCATGTTCAATTGAGATAAGTACTCCTTCAATTCATTCAATATGTCTATGTGTTGTTTTAATATATCTCACACTTGTCTTGAATTTAACATGTTTGGCTAGATCTCTTGTATGTTTGCTTAGATGTAGTGAAACCTAGATGTTAATTATGGGTTGATTGTTTGTTTATAGTTGTTACGGATGATTGTATTCGATGTTAGGCTTAAGAAAACTGGCAGACTTCCATTGGTGACATGCTTGAACGTCTTAAGAAACATGATCAGAGGTGTACTATGATTTTTGGTTGTATTTAATGCGTAGGAGAATTCTAATGATCCCATGTTAGGAGCTTCTAACGGCTCGACATAGGAGTGAAGTAGGATTCTATAGAGTTAGGAAATATTGTACACGGTCCTACGACTAGTATTAAGGAATACGACCCATCATCCATGCAATTGTAACAAACTGTCAACCTGTAAAAGATATCTAGGGAGTAATGAAACCTAAGTAAACACAACTCTCCCTATTATTGTTCACACCACTAGTTTAATTATATTTATTTTCATTTTTATTATTTTATTTTGATTGTATCTTAGTTATTGGGTTAGTTGACTAGCAATTAATTCCGCCCACTCTTCCAAAAACCAATATTTTTACTTGCTTTATAAAAAATATAAAAATACAAAAAGAATCATCTCTCACCTCTAGACCTATTTTTAGGCTTTCTAATCCTAGCGACACTATTCCTGATTTGAACGATCAATCCTCCGGTAGTTGTCACTATACTATACTACAACGGTCAGGTACACTGCCTGGTGGGGGTTGTAAGCTTCTCGAGATCCCTCGAGAGGTAAAGCCTGTTGCGATTCCCACGTATCAAGTTTTTGGAGCCGCAGCCCGGAGAATAGTTATTGTCTAAGTTAGGATTTCTTTTTATTAGGTCTACTTGCTAGATTCTTTTCTAGTAAGATTTTATTTTTATTTTTTTAGGTTTTCTTTAGTCTATCTTTTTCTATGTGTCTTTGTTCGTAAAAAAACCTTTCCATTGACTATTCCGTTAGCCATTATGGAGAACGTGAATCCACCATACTACCAACCACAGAATTCACCCACTTCAAATGACATCTTGATGTTCAAACAACATCAAGATGAACCTATCTATGATGCATGGGCTCGTTTTAAATATTTACTCCGAAAAGTCCCTCATCATAATTTCGATCTATGGTCCCAAATTGAAATATTTTACGATCGTGTCGACCACTATATCAAAATGGACATTGACCATGCGGCAGATGGGGACCTTTGGGGATTAAGTGCTGATGAAGCATGGGAAACCATAGAGAATTGTGCCATACTTGCCAAAAAATGGACAACCCAACAAATGTTTTTACGGATCAATGGATAGCAAGTTTGAGGGAACAAGCAAGAAGTTTGGTTGGAGATAATAAACCTATAGATGAGATAACTGGGTGCACAGAGTGGTTTGATTTCACCACAATACAAGCTGAGCACATTGGTAATCTTGATAAGATGGAGGATAGAGTTGAAAATCTAAGCCCACCAAGTACCCCACAAGTCCTACCATCATTTGAGGCATACACACCGCCCGTGACTTATTCAGATGAAGTAGATGAGACTTTAGGAACCCCAATTGAGGTAGAACCCTTGGACCAAGCACAACTAGAGAATATAGGTTTTAACACTTATAGTGATGACCTTTCTTTTAGTTCTAAGGAAGTTCCTAGTTTTGATGAACCGGAGCCTCAACCAAAACCATTACTTAATCTTCCATCGTTAGATGTGAATTTAGGAATTGAAATAGGTTCTGATCCACCCATCAAACCATATAGTCCGGGTAGTCTTAGGATAAAGGTAGTGGACTCTAAGCCATGTAGAGAGGAAGCCAATATAGGAGTGGAAAATGACCTTACATGCTTACATCACCCATTTATGATTGACTGTAAGAAACATTATGGGTTTAAACCGGGTTTATTAGGTCAAGATAGATCCCCAGTTAGGAGTCTCTCGAAGTTGATTGAAAATGATCCCTTTCTAGGAGAAAATCTTAATCCACCCATTAACCCAATTGAATTAGGTAAGGTTATGATGATAGGAGCACACGTCTTTGAGCATATAATCCATCCACCACTTTTTCTTCACGTGGCATATTTCCACCCTAAGGGTGTGTATCGCTACTTGCACCCGCACATAATCCAAAGTGTAGGGAAAACCTCCCCGATTTCCGTTAAATAAGGGTAGAATCAGGTTCTCGTGACTCGAACAAAAACAAGCGCTTCTTGGGAGGCAACCCAACCCATGTTTTAAATTGTTTGATTTTTTATTTTATTTATTTGTGTGATTTTTATTTTGTTTGATTGTTATTTGTTTCCGTATGCATGCTTTATTTTATTGTTGGTAGATCATGTTTCAAAATAAAATTGTGAAAATGCTTTATTTTGTCGTTTGGCTTCGTCTTAACTTCAAAAAAAGGTAATTCGCAAAAGATAAGTGTAAGGGGAAACCCCAAATATGTTTTTAAGAAACGAAATTGATCTTGATTCTCCACAATATTAAATGAACATGTGTATTAGTATTTGTTAGAGTCAAATGCTTGTATCGAGTCATAATGATGTTTTGCAAGATTTTTCAGGAAGTAGGACATAAATTTTTCCAGAAATTTTCCGAAAACTTAACGTAAATATTTCTGCAGGTCACTTCTGACGGCGTCAGGAGTTAACTCCTGACGGCGTCATGTGTAAAATTCTGGAAATTTTGCTAGTTTTGTTTTTCTAACGGAGTCTTGAAGTTTTTGTTAATTATTTAGTTTTATAAACTCCATGAAATCTGCAAACATTCATTCCACAAGCATTATATCTTAATTTGCTTACTAGGACTTGTTAGTATATATAGATTGCCGCCGATTTTATGCGAGGTTGCCTTGTTTGTTTTCTTAGGTTTAACAGGTTATATATGACAAGAAGATAATTTATTTTTCTGGAAGGGAAGCTTTGATTGTTCATTTTCTTGGAGGAAGATCTAACCTTGTTATCACACTATCCACACTGAACGAATCAGGGGAGTATTTGATTTCATTGTTTTACTTGTTTCACTTTTACATGCTTTAATTGAACATTGAGGACAATGTTCATCTTAAGTGTAAGGGGAAGGTAAATGATGATACATTATAGGATACTATTGCACTTGAGTTTGTTTGTTTGATGGTAGGTGTGTAACAAAACTAAGAGAAATACTTGTTAGTGTAATTTTAGCGCCAAATTTAAAATTTTTTACAACATTTCGGAGTGAAACTTTAGCCTTAGCAAGTGTCTCATGGATAGGAGTTGTATGACTAGCACAAAACCGTACCATTTAGAAAAATTTTCCACCCAAATATGTGAGGTTCGCCTTTAGATTTGATAGGAAAAGCATTCATTATTAGTGCTTATGAGTGTACCGGTAACATTTAGATTCTAGAACTTGCGTTAGTGATGCATCCCGAGACCGCTAGTGAGACTACATTCGTGTAGTAGGATTTACTACATGATAAGAGGCATTAGGATCACCCTTGTGTTAAACCCGTATCATAATTACTTGACCATTTAAGTCATATTACTTGGCTAGTAAAGTCAATTAATTTTTCCCACACCTTAGCGTTGTACTCATTTTTAGTACACGAAACCCCTAGTACACCCCTCCGAGCCTATCTTTTCGTTTCTAACTTTAAGCATCTTACTTAAAGGAAGAATTTGTTCCAACCCACTTAAATGTACACCCAAATCGCCTTAGCCTTCTGTGTCATCTTTAGTGCATTATTGTTATATGTTTAAACCCTTAGTTAATTATCTAATTGATTACATGGTTGCTAAGTCGAGTCATATCCTTGTACGTATTGTTTTGGGACGATTGGGACTCATGAGTAAAGTACTTATGTTATTGAGTAATGGGGAAGAACATCATATTATTACCCTTATATGTGCGTTAATCTTAAAAGTACTCCAAGTGTTTTAATTATCTTGATTCGAGTCATTAGATTATTTTATTGTAAAGTATGTAAAAATTCAAGTGTAAGGGGAATGTTCATTCTCTATGATATATTATTTTAGATGGTAAGGTACGAGTGTATGAAAAAAATAAATAAATAAATAATAATAATAATAATAATAATAAATTATATATATATATATATATATATATATATATATATATATATATATATATATATATATATATATATATATATATATATATATATATATATATATATATATATAAAGAAAAGAGAAAAAAACATACGGACTACCATCCCGTTTTATTGTATGTTTATTTTTTATTTTTGTTTTCTGTGATTTATTAGCTTAAGTCGAGTATAGTCTTGGCTTAGCAACGTCATATTGTACATGTAATTAACCAAGATGATTAACTCGCCACCAGTAAAGATTGCCTATATCCAACAAAACCGTGTATTCCATATCCCTACACCTAACGTTATAACCCTTTAAAAAAACCTCTTTGATAGTTTATCCTAGGTGCTTACACCATGTGGTGGAGGTTTGATCCTTTCCCAAGCCTATGGTAATCTATTTTGCTATGACAGGTAGTGAGAGATGTTTTCCATTTCCATATTGTGATATATACTTTATTACACCCGAGAGATGTGAGTATCTAAATACTATTTGTGAGATGCTACTATATGACCTCCGTGCTTGTCTTTGGTCTTTAGTGGAACGATTATTTGTTGTAATTACTTTTATACTAGTGTTAAATGACCCCTAACTTGTATTTTGATTAGAATAAAAGCGCATTTGTGATAAAGTCTTTTTGTAGTGTATAATTATTCCGAAGAAATACTCGTGAAAGTATTTCCCGGGTCGTTCTCCCAACGAAGGTAGAATGGAGTCGTGAATAGTCGAATCGCGAAATCGTGTCGTGAAAAGCGGTAAAATAAAAAATATGATTTTGGATTTCAAGTTGTGATAAGTAATAGTGAAATAAGCAGAATATACAAGATATATATGTACAAAGGTTAAAAACGTAAAAATGGGAATGCACATGTGTTATTTAAAACGTAACGTTTATTTAAAAATGATCCTACGAATTTGGAAATATTTTCTAAAAATCTAAAACTATTAAAAAGAATTTTAAGAAAAAGAAAAATATTTTTTTGATTTTTTATTTATTTTCTAGAATTAATTTTCTATTTTTGGAATTAAAAATGAATTAAAAATAAAGAAAAATAGAAAAATAACTTGGAAAATTGAAAATTAAATTCTAAAAATTCTGAAATATTATAAAAGGAATTCTAAAAATATTTTTGTATTTTTCAGAGCTTTTTCTAATTTTTTATGGATTTTTGGTATTTAAAAATGATTTAAAAATTGAAATAAACCAAAATAAAATAAGAAAAATAGTAAAAAGGGTTGGAAAAATCTGGAAAAATTCCAGAAATTCTAAAATATTAAAATAAACTCAGAATAAAAATTTGGAAAAGAAATAAGCAGCAGAAGTGCTTATTAGCTTAAAACAGCTTATTTGGAGTGCTTATTGATAAGCACTCCTGACCCAAATTGATTTAAACTATGAACAAATGTTTTTAGGACTCAATTAAGCTAAAAGGAACTGAGATGAACTCAAAATGAACCCAGAAACACAGACAGTGATCAAATAAGGGTGAAATAAGCACTTGGATGATAAGCAGAAGGCTAAAAACAGAATAAGCTAATGCAAAAGCTAACTGAGAACAACAATTAAAGGCATAAATGAACAGAGAATGAGCAATGAAGCACAAGTTGAACACTACATCACAAATGCAGCCTAATATCTATGAAATCAGAACTAGGTGAACCACTCAACTTATCAAGCAGAATAAGCAGTGCTAAAAAGCTCTAACCTAGAAACTTAAGGGGGGCAAAACCTACTCCAACCTACTGAGATTGCAAAAACACCATTATCTTACAATTCTAAATTAGTTTGAGTACCTAATGAATGCTCCAAATTACGCTTAAAACTGATGGTTCAGGGCACTTAAGACTCACACAGTCAACTTCAAGCCAAAATCCCGATAAGCAGATGAGACTCAAGCTAAGATTAATTTGTTGATTATGATTCACCTCCTGCCAAAGATTACACCTTCAGCTGAACAGAAGGTTCATTTGAAACTAAGCCTATCTTTAGATAGGCTCCATTAACACCAGGAATCATGAATCAAACACCAGAAACCCAATAACCATCATCACCATTTCACCTCTGACTTTCGTTGACCAAAAGCTAATAGTACCAATATAAGCAGGTACAAAACAGAAACCTCTCTACAAGCTAATGGCTAGCTTGAATGAATTACTGAAAAACTGATCTAAATGATATTAAAGCTTAAAGAGAATTTAATAACAACTATTTGAAAACATGTTTCAGTAAATGAACATGGATTGAAAACAATTACACTAAAAACTTTTATTATTAAACTTTTAAATGATTACAATATATTCTAAAAACAAATTTAACAGCAATTCATTACTCTATTAACTACTCTATACTACTCCTAAAGCTATTCTAAGCTTAATCTACTCCTACCACTAACCGCCTTCAAATGATGAGTGAGGAGTGCTTATATAGCCTTGAGCTGAGGTGAGGAGCGTCTCTCAATCTTCTAGAAATGGAATCTTCTCACGAATATGCTTCACTTGATCCCAAATGACACAAGCGATCCAATCACAGCCTTCCAAATCTTGTAGTGACGCGTTCAGACCAATCCAAAGCTGCCACTTGTCATTCTTTCTTGTCAGAGGGTGTCAGGTGTGGTGGGGAATGACATTAGTACCCTTAATTGGGTAAATTAAGGGTGGGAGTTGGGTAATTATGGAAAAGTAATTCTAGGGTTCATGTGGAATGGGGGTTCTGGGTAGATGGTGAAAAGGGGGCGGGAGTGATTGTACGGGGTAATAATTTTTTTAAGTTTGACTTGGATTTGGTATTGTTTGACCGAGGGTAATTATGGATGGTGGATCCGGGTTGGATTTTTATAAAAATGGATTGGGCTTGTGTGTTTTTTTTATTTGTGATTGGGCTTGGATTGTGGTTTAACAAAAAGGTTAAAAGGCTTTAGCAGATTTGGTGTAAAACTTAGGTTTAAGGTTTAAAATTATAGGGACCAATTTGGTAACTTCTGAAAATTCTGGGATTACTTCTGTCATTCCTTCAAAATAAATCCAAGGACTTCTTTTGTCACACTTTGGTAATTAGAGGACCTTTGTTGACATTTCTTTGAGCATGAATATGATCCAAACTTGAAAACTCTTTCCCGGCTTCGGCTTTTCACGCTCTTTCCAAATCCCGTGCTCGTGTTCGTTGTTTTGTCTTTGTTTTTGTCCAATTTCACCATATCCGTACCTGCACAGTCATAAACACAAAAACAACGTATTTTTGGCATAATTGGTTAGTTTTTGGTCTCATTAGTCTGGTTTTTGGTCAAATTATAGTGAGTGAATAAGCACTCACCAAATTGCTTGAGGACAAGCAAATCTCAAGTGTAAGGGTATTTGATGAGGCGAAAAATGAACCATTTTTAGAGGGTCATTTTAGGCTGGATTTGAATTTATTTGATCAAATATTGCCCTAAATCGTTCCTTTTGTCATTTTAGTTACTTTTGGAGTAAATTCTGAAAAAGGAAGCGTTTTGGACGTTTTTGGAGCATAAAAGTGAAAAAAACGGCAAAGTCTTAATTTTCCTTACTGGGAATAGTACCTGACGGCGTCAAGTGTTCTCAAGTGACGGCGTCAAGAGTAATACAAGAGGTGGAAGTGGATAAAGTCCGTGACGATCAATAAGAGTTTTACACTAAGGACATGACGGCGTCACCATAGGTCGTCATGGTCCAATTAAGAGTGACGGCCCATAGTAGAAATGCACATGACAGCGTCAAAAGTGGATCTAGGCAATCCGATTTCATTATGGGCGGCGAGTTGACGGCGTCAGAATTTCCTTCTTGACGTCGTCACCCTATAAAATCTATATATAGTTTTGCAGTTTTCATTCATTAGGGAGGAACAAGTGGGGTGTAACTTTGGAGAGTCCGAATATTACAGCTTTTTCAAGGGTTTTTACCCTTTGAAACCTTTCATGTTCAACTGAGATAAGTACTCTTTCAATTCATTCAATATGTTTATGTGTTGTTTGAATATATCTTACACTTGTCTTGAATTTAACATGCTTGGCTAGATCTCTTGTGTGTTTGCTTAGATGTAGTGAAACCTAGTTGTTAATTATGGGTTGATTGTTTGTTTATAGTTGTTACGGATGATTGTATTCGATGTTAGGCTTAAGAAAAATGGCAGACTTCCATTGGTGACATGCTTGAACGTCTTAAGAAACATGATCAGAGGTGTACTATGATTTTTGGTATTAAGGAATACGACCCGTCATCCATGCAATTGTAACAAACTATCAACCTGTAAAAGATATCTAGAGAGTAATGAAACCTAAGTAAACATAACTCTCCCTATTATTGTTCACACCACTAGTTTAATTAGATTTATTTTCATTTTTGTTATTTTATTTTGATTGCATCTTAGTTATTAGGTTAGTTGACTAGCAACTAATTCCGCCCACTCTTCCAAAAACCGAGATTTTTACTTGCTTTATAAAAAATATATAAATACAAAAAGAATCATCTCTCACCTATAGACCTAGTTTTTAGGCTTTCTAATCCTAACGACACTATTCCTGAGTTGAACGATCAATCCCCCGGTACTTGTCACTATACTATACTACAACGATCAGGTACACTGCCTGGTGAGGGTTGTAAGTTTCTCGAGATCCCTTGAGAGGTAAAGCCTGGTGCGATTCCCACGTATCATTTTTGCATTTAGAAATATTGATGCCAAGACCCGAGGCATCAAAAAAACAACAGAGCATGCTAATGAGACCTTTGATGTTTATCTCAGACCATTCTCCGAAGAACAAAGCGTCGTCCGCATATTGAAAGAGAGAGAGATTTTTACCATAATCATATAGGGATAATCCATGAAAGATCCCTTTTTCACAAGCTTCAAGGGTCAAAACTTGCAATGATTCTGCAACTATGAGGAACAAAAAAGGGGAGAGAGGGTCCCCTTGGCGGAGACCACACTCCATAGAAAATTCATTCGTAGGTGATCCATTTATTAGGACAGAAATACTAGCTGATGAGAGACACACGTGAATCCATTTGCACTATTTATTCCCAAAACCCATTTGCTTCATTATGTCCAAAAGAAACCTCTAATTAACGTTATCAAACGCTTTTCAAAATCAACCTTAAATAAAAGAAGATTCATGCCAGCTTTTTTTGCATAATTCATGATCTCATTAGCTATGAGTACACCATCAAGATTCATGCCAGCTTTTTATTATAACTTACATTTGTTATTTAACAGTCTAAAGTTTACATTATTGCACAAGATCGATTATTATCCATTTGGGATACACATTGTCGTTTTTGCTCGAGTAAAGTGTACTCACTAATACATTTGATTATTTCAAGGTATTTGTGAAGCTGTTATATTTTTAATTGTTAGTGAAATAAAGTACATGAAATGGATTGTGTAGTATACGATATGATCCTACGCCAATGAATTTATGGGATAGAAGATGTTGATACAAAAGTTGGGCGTTCCTTGTTTAGACTCCTGTTCGCGTACCAATTGGATCTTAATGCTTGAGACCTGCGCACTAAGAAAGCAAACAACACCGTTAGGCTTATCGTGGGATTGTCTCCCACGATTATTCTCCGGCGTGAGAGTAAGTAATCGGTTTAGGGTTTTAATGAAGAGTTAGGGTTATTAGATGATACCTCAATGAGGGTCGGGACGCCCTTTATATACACACGAAATCCTTGTTGGTTTCGTGTTCCTTACCCTTCGGCGTATCCTTATTAATGCGGTCTCTTGATCCTTATCCCATAAATAAGAGATCACATATCAAGACCATAAATAATAATCACGAATTTGGGCCTTTGTAATCCCAAATCTTGATCATGATAGCCCATGCTTGATGGGCTTAGATATTAGTAGTGTCCATTGGTCGGGTTCATGACTCGAGTGCGGACTATACGTCATCATGTCCCCCCAGTCTAGTATGCGCAAGGTGCAACCGCGTATGCTATACTACCAACTGCAGCGAAAAATTATTCAGAATGCGTGGCGGGGAAGCTTCAAGTGTTTCCCGCCAAAAAGAAATATACGGTGTATCTAGTCCAAATTAGTCCCGAATATCCCTCGGAAATCGTGAGGAGGTGCGTGAAAAGCGCATGACCTTTTGATCTCCCAACCACACGATTAGAACTAGTGGGATCCACGTGTCAAGCATCCATGTTAGTATGTAACCTTATATAAAGGGTATCTCCCTTTTCACTGTGATTATCACAGTAAAAATACCATTTCCACCATTGTTAAGCTTTTCAAACTCAGTCAAGAAATCAATCGTATATTAAGGTAATAGCGCGTGCACATCTGAAACCATCAAATTTTAATCATGGTTCTCAAGTTATCCGACTTTACCTCCGATATAACCGAGGATGAACTTCGTGAGTTCACCTCGGATTATTATATCCCCCTCGCGTTGCACCCAGTAGTACCGGTGGCGACTGCATCCATGGCTGATTTCTCTGAGGGAAAAATAGGGGTATACACGCGCTTTTTCAAATTTGCGAATTAGCGCGTGCCCATTTCTCTATTCTTGTGCGATGTCCTTAATTATTATCACCTTTATATACCCAGCTGCACTGCATAGGCGCAACTAAAATAACCAATTTGAAGTAAACTGTCGTTTGCTGGCAATTAACCCGACCATCAATCTCTTTCGCGTGTTTTATCACACAACGTGGTCAAACGGGTGGGTATCCTTTTCCAAGCGCGCAGGGCGCCTTTAATGTTACACGAAAAAGCTAGACGCACTTAGGAATTGGAGGGAAAGGTTTTTCTGGGTTGATGATATAGTGTTCCCTTGGACTTTTGAGTCTATACTCAGGGGACTTTACCAAAGGATGAGCGCCCAAACCCCGGGAAGTACAGCGCAGATGATGCTGAGACGATAAATGCCAACCGCCTCCCCATAAACTCCTATCTAGAAGAGTTTTTGGTGCATATGGGCATCAGTCGCAACTACTTCCAAAGTCCTGATGAGGTGCCAACATTTTTGGATGAGAATAACCGGGGTGGGTGCTTGTCCTTCCTTTCCTTCGCATCTGTAGTGTAAGCGCTCTCTTGTATTGTAGCTTCATGTAACTCCGTTTTGTTTGTTGTTTGTTGTTTGTTGTTTGTTGCGCATAGATGGATCTGTTCAGCGTAGTGAAGCTAGCGAAGCCCACACAGGTAACCGTGGGGGTGCGCCCTTTGAGAGATGGTGAGACACCAATTTTTGAGGCAACAGCAAGGTGCACCATGGAGTTTGTGCAGGAGGAACCTGCGAATGCCTCCCCCAAGTAATTCTAGAAGCGACCCAGTGCGCAGTGTTCCAACATAGAGGGTGCAATCCCCGGAGCAATCGCGTACAGAGTCCTCGGAGAGTATGAGGATACTTAGGGCTGACAGCGAGCTAGAAGAGGCGAGCCAGGTATTGAAGCGCAAGAAAGCTTCTGGCGATGGTGGTGTGGGCACATCCAAGCGAAGACGCCATATTATTACTGTGGATGTGTCATCAGAGGAGGATGCGTCGCCCTCCAGTCCTCCACTGCTGCCCAAGAAACAACCGAAACACCTCCCCCATGTAATGAAACCTTTGCCTTTTTTTATTTATTTTTTATTTTTTAAATTTGCGTTGCATATCTTCCATTGATATAAAATAACCTTGAACATTTGTCCTTTGCGTGCAGTGTTTGAAGCTGCTGGGGGTGATTCTGCGCATGTTGGGGGATTGCCACCTAAGGCGAGTCTTCCTCATCTTGATGAGCCTTCGATGGCCTTTGAGGATGCGCCTACAGATCAGTTGATAGAGGAGTTAAGTTTGGCTGCTGCACATCAGGCGAAATTAGTTGCTCAACTCAAGGTAAGGTATGCTGGTGAAGGGAGTAGTAGTGCACAGAAAGATGAAGAAATTGCGCTACTGAAGGCGCAGTTGGCTAGTGATCATGCTGCAGTAGAGTCAACAAATGCGTACGCCAAGAAGCTCGCTGATGAGAATATGTCACTATTTGCCTAAGTGAACCAAGAGCGTTATGCTTTTGATCAGTACAAGTCCACTTGCCTTTGGGGGTTAAAGTACATGGAGAAGAACAAGAGCAAACACTTCTCTCAGTTGGATGAGTTTTGCAAGACAGTGGAGGATGTGCTAGAGAAGCAGGAGGGCAAGCTGCGCAAGCTCAGTATTGAATATGATGAAGAGCTATACCCACACTTGGTGTCCTCCATCGCTGAGCGCAGGTGGCTTATCAGCCATGGTCTGCGCCTTACTGCTTTGAGCACCCTTGAGTCTCAAGAGGTTACAGAAGCATTTGGGAATGTTGTTCAATGCGCATTGGCCCGTGTCATGGCGGAGGCTGTAGATGGGCTGCACGAGAGATAAATGTTCACGGTGCCTATCGCCCAAGTGCCAGGTTACAAGGGTGATACCTATGCTGAGCTTGTCGCTGCTATGGAGAAGATGAAGCTGTTAGAGCTTCCTCATATTGCTCAACTGGAGCGCGACCAAGACTACCCCATAGGTGTTATCATGGAGGGATTGACCTTTGCGAGACACACAACAGATGACGCTAAGGCACAACTTGATTACTTCCTGAAGCCTGATGTGTCGCAGCTGCAGGTACCTGTCTTTGCATGTCCGCGTGACATCCTCAACCCTTTTGCCCTTGAGAAGGAGACCCCTCTAAAGAAATCCTTAGAAGCCCATGTCATGAGACTTGCTAGGAAGAAGGGTGTGAAGGGGAAAGCCATCCTTTGTGGTCTAGGTGCAACACATATTCCGAGGTCTGATGGAGTACCTGTTAGTGTGGCGATGGTGTCACCCAGGGATAGTGATTTGCTGAAGAAGCTTGAGGAAGCTGGGAGTGATGTGCACCGGGTTGGCAGCTCAAAGCTTGAGCGTTCCTATTGTATGTAGGTTGTTTTGGTTTTGTTTTGTAATACATTAACATTTTTGTTGCACATGTGCATGTTAAATATATGTTTTGTATAAACTCGTAGTCTATAATAAAATGTTTATTTTTAAGGTGTAATTTGTACGAATGAAGTTTGTACTTAGTTATTTTGTCTTTGCATAGAAGACATCCATGTTATCTCCAAGGATCAAACTGTTATCCAAACGTACTTAAAAGAGATTACAGAATCTATAATCACTTATAACATAATTGTGTATGAAGTCCATAACTTAATGTATATACGAATATAATATTCACAAGTGTATGGGTTAACATGCAGCGTACTGCGAATACCATATCAAGGAATCAAGAGTCTTGACTCCTAATTTGTAAAACGCGCACAGTGTGCATTGTTGCGTATCCATCGTGGGATGCGCATTGAACTTACTCCAACATCTTGAGTGTAAGGTGTTTAACAAGGATACGTGATCCAATGTTGATGGGTTTGCAACCCTCTTACTAAACGAGTTATTTAGTAGGTTTACTCATCCTTTACCATCGTAGGTTTTAATAAGTGCATGCACGCCATGTAGGCAAAAGATAATATAACAACAATGTTGAGATGTAAATAATATGTAAATAACAAAGTGAAGTGTGTCACGGAGTTAGCTAGAAACCGCGACATTTAATTAATACTTGCAAGTTTTTGGGAAAATAAAAAAAACATTTGCCTAAATAAAACAAAATGTAAATACACGGACATTTATTGGGCACTTACTAAAGTGCGGATGTGTCTGTGTACGGGGCCGTAGCCTTTCCTAAAGATATCATCTCTTGAGATTGCAAATATTCCATGTGCGTTGTAGCTCACGGCCATCCATATCATGCAGCTTGTATGCGCCTTTTCCTAGTGCTTCTGTGACTTCATAGGGTCCTTCCCCACTTTGGTCCAAGTTTTCCTGTATCTTCTGCGTGGCTTGTATCATTAGCGTGATATACAAAGACACCTGGTCTGAATGAGGTGCTTCGAACTTTAGCATCGTAGTATCCCTTCATTTTTGACTTAGCTCTTGCCTCGCATATAGCTGCACGTTCGCGCCTTTCTTCCAATAGATCCAAGTCTATGCGTCGTTCGTCGTCATTGGTTGTGACATTAATTTCCGCCGTACGGATAGTTGGCATCCCAATTTCAGCTGGTATGACAACTTCTGTCCCATAGACAAGAGAAAAGGGGGTGTCTCCAGTGCTAACTTTGATTGTCGTGCGGTGCACCCACAAGACGAGCGACAATTCATCCACCCATATTCCTTTGTGTTTGTCAAGGCGCACTTTAATTCCTTCGCCCAGACTACGATTCGCGCGCTCAACCAAACCATTGGTTTGTGGGTGCTTAACTGACGCGAAGTGAATGCGCCTTCTCTCATCAGGATCACCCGTCCCATCATAAGTTTTAACATTAGCGGGCATGCGCCTTCTCTTATCTTCTGAAAAATCGCTGATGCGCCGAGTGAATGCGTCAATCTTTTGACGGCGCCAGGGACGGGACATATCTTGGACTTCCAGTGTCCTGTTTCTTTATTCGAGGGGTCACTTGAGGATGAGCTTACTCTTTTGCTGCGCTTGCGCCGACTTTCCTCGGAATCTAAGCTTGAAGGGCTTTCGCTTGGGGAGCGCTGTCGCCCAACTCTATCATGAACCCTTCGACTACTAAACCTTGGAGGGCTTTCGCTTGGGGAACGCTGTCGCCCAAGTCTATCATGAACTCTGCGGCTACCAAGCCTAGTGTGGACATTGGTACGCCATCTATCGTCTTCATGCTCCTCCAGGTACTGTAAGTCCAACTTTCTTGCTGACCCTAGTAAACACTGGGGGTCGGCGGCTATTCTTCTCGCGTCTATCCTTTTGGTGACGCGGTGGAGATGCTTCGTACTCAGGGCCGAAGTTAAGCCGGGCTTGCAGACTCTGACTTGACCTCTTTTTTGCTTCTTCTTGCATGAGGGCAGCCAAGGTTTCATAGTTTTGAGACACGAAATCTCCTGGCGCTAGTTCAGGCGCGACTCCCTCTAGCGCGAGGATGTCTGTTTCCAAATCAGGACCCATGTCTCGGTTAGGCGCACATGGCGGCTAGGTGGGGTCTGTTTCTGGCACTGTTTGATGGGGGGTGGTGAAAGGAGTGCTCTGTATATCTTCCGCGCTAGGGGTTGTCATAGTGGTTTGGGTAGTCCCTGTGGGCAGTTCTACCGTTGGAAAGATCAGATCTGAGCTTGATCCTTGGTGTCTGGGCGCACTGGATGTTCTAGAGGCCTGCTAAGAGGTTGAATCACTTTGCTGCTTCTTCCCCTGTAGATCACCATATGTTTTCTTCACCTGCGGAGTCCACTGGTTTACGTTTCCGTGCTTCGTCATTCTAGTTCTTAGTGTGTGGTCCCACGGATGGCTCCACTTGTTGATACAAAAGTTGGGCATTCCTTGTTTGGACTCTTGTTCTCGTACCAATTGGATCTTAATACTAGAGACCTGCGCACTAAGAAAGCAAACAACATCGTTAGGCTTATCGCGGGATTGTCTCCCACGATTATCCTCCGGCGTAAGAGTAAGTAATCGGTTTAGGGTTTTAATGAAGAGTTAGGGTTATTAGATGACACCTCAATGAGGGCCAGGACGCCCTTTATATACACACAAAATCCTTGTTGGTTTCGTGTTCCTTACCCTTCGGCGTATCCCTATTAATGCGGTCCCTTGATCCTCATCCCATAAATAAGAGATCACATATCAAGACCATAAATAATAATCATGAATTTGGGCCTTTGTAATCCCAAATCTTGATCATGATAGCCCATGCGTGATGAGCTTATATATTAGTAGTGTCCATTGGTCGGTGATGCGTGGGAATTGCACCAGGCTTTACCTATCGAGGGATCTCGAGAAGTTTACAACCCCCACCAGGCAGTGTACCTGATCGTTGTAGTATAGTATAGTGACAAGTACCGGGGGATTGATCGTTCAACTCAGGAATAGTGTCGCTAGGATTAGAAAGCCTAAAAACTAGGTCTAGAGGTGAGGGATGATTCTTTTTGTATTTTTATATTTTATGAAAAGCAAGTAAAAATCTCGGGTATTGGAAGAGTGAGCGGAATTAGTTGCTAGTCAACTAACCAAATAACTAAGATGCAATCAAAATAAAATAACAAAAATGAAAACAAAACTAATTAAACTAGTGGTGTGAATAATAAATGGGAAAATTGTGTTTACTTAGGTTTCATTACTCCCTAGATATCTTTTACAGGTTGATGGTTTGTTGCAGTTGCGTGGATGACGGGTTATATTCCTTAATACCATTCGTGGGGTGGCGTACGTACTTCCCCAACTCTATAAGCTCCTACTTCACTCCTATGTCGAGCCTGCAAGAAGCTCCTAACATGGGATCATTAGAATTCGCTCATGCATTAAATACAACCATAAAAACCTAGTACGCATTGGTTCATGTTTCTTAAGACGCTCAAGCAAGTTACACTATGGAAGTCTGCCAGTTTTCTTAAGCCTAACATTGAAATCATTCATCCGTAACAACTATAAACAAGCAATCAACCCATAATCAACATCTAGGTTTCACTACATCTAAGCAAACACACAAGAGATTTAGCCTAGCATGTTAAAATCAAGACAAGCGTAAGATATATTCAAACAACACATAGACATATTGAATGAATTGAAAGGATACTTATCTTAATTGAACATGAAAGGTTTCAAGGGGTAAAAACCGTTGAAAATACTTATAAAATCGTGCTAGGGTTTCTCCAAGTTATCCCTCTAATTGTCCTCCCTTAATGAATGAAAATTACAAAACTATATATAGATTTTACAACGTGACTGATACGTGGGAATCGCACCAGGCTTTACCTCTCGAGGGATCTCGAGAAGCTTACAACCCCCACCAGGCAGTGTACCTGATCGATGTAGTATAGTATAATGACAAGTACCGGGGGATTGATCGTTCAGCTATGAATAGTGTCGCTAGGATTAGAAAACCTAATGACTAGGTCTATAGATGAGGGATGATTTTTTTTTGTGTTTTTATATTTTTTAGAAAGCAAATGAAAATCTCGGGTTTGAAGGATTTGGGCGGAATTAGTTGCTAGTCAACTAACCCAATACTAAGATGCAATCAAAATAAAATACTAAAAATGAAAATAAACTATATTAAACTAAGGTTGTGAGCAATATGTGGGAGAAATGTGTTTACTTAGATTTCACTACTCCCTAGATATCTTTTACACATTAATTACTTGTTATAGTTGCGTGGATGACGGATTGTATTCCTTAATACCATTCATGTGGTGGCGTACTTACTTCCCCAATCCTATGAGTGCCTACTTCACTCCTATGTCGAGCCGGCTAAGAAGCTCCTAACATGGGATCATTAGAATTTACTCATGCATTAAATACAACCAATAAAACCTAGTACACATCGGTTCATGTTTCCTAAGACGTTCAAGCATGTTACCAAATGGAGATCTGCCAGTTTTCTTAAGTCTAACATTGAAATCATTCATCCAATACAACCATAAACAAGTAATCAACACATAATTAACATCTAGGTTTCATTAGATCTAAGCAAACACAAGATAAATCTAGCCTAGCATGTTGAAATCAAGACAAGCACACGATATAGACAACCAACACATAGACATATTGATTGAATTAAGAGAAGACTTATCTCAATAGCACATGTAAGGATTCAAGGGGTGAAAACCCTTGAATTTACTGTAAAATATGTACAAAGTTCGGCCCTAGGGTTTCTCCACACAAGTTCCTCTCTAATGAATGAAAAATAGAAAACTACATATAGATTTTGGAAGGTGACGGCGTCAAGAACAAAGGTCTAACGCCGTCATCTCGCCGCCCAATAATTCCTCGGACTGCCTAGATCTGGATCTAACGCCGTCATGTGTACACCTTATGCAGGCCGTCATGATTTTAACTCTTGACGCTCTACTTGTGACGCCTTCAGGTTTCTTCTGGGTCGTCATGGACTTTACTCTTGACGCCGTCATACACTGTTCTCAGCATGGAAAATTAAGTCTTTGGCGTTTTCTTCACTTTTATGCACCAAAAACGTCCGAATTGCTTCCTTTTCCATATTTCTCTGCCAAAGTTCCTAAAATCACAAAAGGAACGATTTAGGATAATATTTGATCAAATAAATTCAATTCCGGGCTTAAATAACCCCCTAAAAGTGGTTCATCGCCTCATCATATACCCTTACACTTGATATTTGCTTGTCCTCAAGCAAATGCGCATTTATTCTAATCAAAATACAAGTTAGGGGTCATTTAACACTAATATAAAAGTAATTACAACATATAATCGTTCCACTAAAGACCAAAGACAAACACGGAGGTCATACACTAGCACCTCACAAATAGTGTTTAGATACTCACATCTCTCGGGTGTAATAAAGTATAAATTACAATATGGAAACGGAAGATATCTCTCACTACCTGTCATAGCAAAATAGATTACCATATGCTTGGGAAAGGAGCAAACCTCCACCACATGGCGTAAGCACCTAGGATAAACTATCAAAGAGGTCTTTTAAAGGGTTGTAACGTTAGGTGTAGGGATATGAAATACACGGTTTTGTTGGATATAGGCAATCTTTACTGGTGGCGAGTTAACAATCTTGGTTAATTACATGTACAATATGGCGTTACTAAGCCAAGACTAGACTCGACTTAAGCTAATAAATGAAAAATAACAAAAACATAAAATGAACATAGAATAAAAAGGGATGGTAGTCTGTATGTTTTTTTTTTTCTTTTTCTATTTTTTTCTTTTCTTTTTCTTGTTTTTTCGATTTTTTTTCTTCATACACTCTTACCCTACCATCCAAAATAATACATCATAAGGAATGGAAATTCCCCTTACACTTGAATTTTTACATACTTTACAATAAACTAATCTAATGACTCGAATTAAGAAAATCAAAACACTTTGAGCACTTTTAAGATTAACATACATATGGGGGTAATAAATGATGTTATTCCCTATTACTCCATAAAATAAGTATTTTACCCATGAGTCCCAATCGTCCCAAAACAATATGTACAAGGATATGACTCGACTTAGCAACCATGTAATCAATTAGACAGTTAACTTAGGGTTTAACAAATAACAATAATGCACTAAAGATGAGTGCATACACGGAAGGTTAAGACGATTTGGGTGTACATTTAAGTGGGGTGTAACAAATTATTCCTTTAAGTAAGATGCTTAAAGTTAGAAACGAAAAGATAGGCTCGGTGGGGTGTACTAGGGGTTTCATGTACTAAAAATGAGTACAACGCTAAGGCGTGGGAAAAATTAGTTGACTTAAATAGCCAAGTAATATGACTTAAATGGTCAAATAATTATGATACGGGTTTAACACAAGGGTGATCCTAATGCCTCTTATCATGTAGTAAATCCTACTACACGAATGTAGTCTCACTAGCGGTCTCGGGATGCATCACTAACGCAAGTTCTAGAATCTAAATGCTACCGGTGCACTCATAAGCACTAATAGTAAATGCTTTTCCTATCAAATCTAAAGGCGAACCTCACATATTTAGGTGGAAATTTTTTCTGAATGATACGGTTTTGTGCTAGTCATACAATCTCCTATCCATGAGACGCTTGCTATGGCTGAAGTTTCACTCCTAAATGTTGTAAAAAATTTTAAATTTGGCGCTAAAATTGCACTAACAAGTATTTCTCATAGTTTTATTACACATCTACTATCAAACAAACAAACTCAAGCGAAAGTGTATTTGTAGGGTATCATCATTTTACCCTCCTCTTACACTTAGGATGAACATTGTCCCCAATGATCAAGTAAAGAATGTAAAAGTGAAATAAGTAAAACGAATGAAATCAAATACTCCCCTGATTCGCTCGGTATGGATAATAAGGTGGCCAGGTTAGATCTTCCTTCAAGAAAATGAACAATCAAAGCTTCCCTTCCAGAAAAATAATCATCTTCTTGTCATACATAACCTGTAAAACCTGAGAAAACAGACAAGGCAACCTCGCATAAAATTGGTGGCAATCTACATATGTTACTAAATCCTAGAAAACAAAATAAGATATAATGCTTGTAGAATGAAGTTGCAGATTTCCTGGAGATTATAAAACTAATAATTCAACAAAAACTTTAAGACTCCGTTAGAAAAACAAAACCGGTAAAATTTCCAGATTTTTACACGTGACGCCGTCAAGAGTAAACTCATGACGCCGTCAGAAGTGACCTGCAGAAATTCTTATGTTAAGTTTCCGGAAAATTTCTTGAAAAAACTTCGTCCTACTTCCTGAAAAATCCTGCAAAACTTCATTATGACTCGATACAAGCATTTGACTCTAACAAATACGAATATACATGTTCATTTAATATTGTGGAGAATCGTGATCGCTTTGTTTCTTAAAAACATATTTGGGGTTTCCCCTTACACTTATCTTTTGCAAAAATACCTTTTCGTGAAGTTAAGACTAGGCCAAACAACAAAATAAAGTATTTTCACTTTTTAGTTTAGAAACATGATCTACCGACAATAAAAATAAATAATGCATACAGAAGCAAATAACAAACACATAAAATAAAAATCACACAAAATCATGGGTTGCCTCCCAAGAAGCGCTTTTCTTTATTTACGAGTCTTGTAGCTAGACTCAAGGTCATGGGTTACTACGTGACCTCATCGTTGGTTTCACTTTTTGATTGTAAATGTTCTTTGTAGAAACCAATCACCTTTTTCTCAATCGCTCCTATAATCCTATGGGTAAATTCCTTATCGACTTTATACTTTTGTCCTAAAGTCAAACAATCTTTGTAGAAAAGACTCCTCTTTTCCCATACATAATCCATGCCCTTTTTCTTATCCTCTTCATTGATGTCCTCAAAAGCACCAATGTTATCCTTGTCAAATTGGGATATAAAGCGAAATTCTTTCATTCTATTAGGCATCCTATAAGTGATCCTATCGGTGTTACTTGCAAATCGAATTGTCCCTTCTATCTCATCATATTCTAACTTGGACTCCTCAACAAACGGTTTACCAAACACAAAATTGGATAATCGACAATCAATAACATTAGCAAGATCTTCCACAGTCATAAAGTCGGTGACAAAAGTGAAATTCCCAACAAAGACATGTAGACCTTTGATGAGTGTGTAAATACTCATCATTTTTACCTTTTTTTAGCTGCCAAAACATCTAAAAACACTCAATATTGAACCAAAATAGTGAAAATATCCCAGGAAAGTGTTTTACATGTTTCAAATGCAAAATAATCAAAAACAGATAAAAAACGCATAAAGTTTGCAAAATTGGCAGTTTCAGTCCCTCGTCTATCAAAAGTTGTCAAATCTAGTCCCTGGCTGTTCTAAAAACTTGAAAAAGTCACCAAAGGTCCTTTTAAATCAAAAAGTTACATAATTAGTCCTTTGGTGCTAACTTTCACAAAATATCAAGTTTAGTCCTTGAACTTTGAAAATTATCAAAAATGGTCCCTGGGATATTAAAAACTTTGAGAAAAACAAATTTTGTCCTTGCACTAATCTTTTATGGCAGGATTGGTCCTTGGTGGAAAAGTTTGGTGAAATTACACAGCTGGTCCCTGAAGTTTGAAAGTTTGGCAGTTTTAGTCCCTGGTGAAATTAAAATGGAAAAATCATACAAGGACCTCACACTATTCATCATATGGCATAAAACACCCTTGTGAATAATTTGGAGATTGCCAATTCACACCCTCCAACTTTCGGCTATTTACAAATTTGGTCCTTGTGAAACATAAAAACCAAACCGGACCTTATTATTAATAAAAACCAAACCATAGTCCAATCCTAAAATCCCAATCCTATACCCAGCCCACTCCTCTTTAGGCCCATCACCAAAGCAGCCCACACCCCTTTTATAATAACACCGGGTCAAAGGTTTGACCTCGGTCAAACCGAGTCAAACACCCCATCACCTTCCAGCCTTCCCTCCCCCACAACCCAAGTTGCAGGTCACATCACCACCACCCCATCACTTCCACCGCCCAAACCACTAACACTCCACCCACACCTCAGCATTTAATGCACCACCCCCTTGCCTCAAACAGTCCAAATCCCAAACACCAATTTTCCCGCAAAAAAAAAAAAAAAAAAAAAAAAAAAAAAAAAAAAAAACACGTGGCAGTTGATCAAAGGCCTAGCAGTGATCCAAAGGCTCAAAATGGGTGGGGATTTGCTCAGAGACTCAATGGAACCCTAATCCATGGCTATAAAAGGAAAGAGAAAGCAAGGAAGCAAGTGTGTAGTTAATTTAGTTAAATTTCATGTCGAATTAATCTAGTTTTTGAAATTCAGTGTAACTTTTGTAATTCAAGTGTTTTAGTAGTTGTTTTATTGTAATCAAAGTCTTTTCAAGTTATAAAATACAAGTTTCAGTTCTGTTTTGAGTTATTGCCATTTATTCAAATTTCTGAAATGCTCAACAAGCTTAATTGTGATTTGTATCAATGATCATGGACTGAGATAGGGTCATTTAGGTTCCTTAAGCTTGTTAAAGCTTATAGAGACAATTAAAACTCAGTATTACTAGAAAAACATAAAAAAATAAAAAAGGTCAACAATAGTCAACTGTGTTTGTTTTGAGTTGTTTTCAGGTATTGAGAAGCATCTGTGGGCAAGCTTGGAAGTGGACTTAGCCTATCTAAAGATAGGCATCAGTGGAAAACCCCTTGTTCATGCTAGGGGTGGTTTTG
The DNA here is from genome assembly GCA_030686995.1 of Artemisia argyi. Taxonomy (NCBI): domain Eukaryota; kingdom Viridiplantae; phylum Streptophyta; class Magnoliopsida; order Asterales; family Asteraceae; genus Artemisia; species Artemisia argyi. Next base: position 55,448,559 of record CM060708.1, on the reverse strand, counting down.
TAAGCTTTGCTTATTTGGAATTTCCTTTAAAATCTTATTTTCTTACAAGTTCTGAATTGCTTGCTTGTTAATTGTTATTCTGTGTTTCTTATTGTTGTTTTAGTGATTTGTAGTTTAATATACATAACTTGTTAGTTAGAAGTTATAGTTACTTAAAATCTTAAGTTCCACAGTCAAACTAGTTTAAGTAGTATTATTGTGAGTTTGTAGTTGCTAGCTGTTTCTAAGCACTCATTTGGGTCTAATACATCATAAAAAGTTGATTTGGAACAGTCTCACAAGCTCTCAAAGCCCTTAGCTTCCTAAAATCAAAAACAGTCTTGCTTAAGAGGGTGTTTGGATTTGGTTAATCTACTGTGTTATTAAGGTTTTTGGTTGATAGCTTTTGGTGAAAACTCTTTCTCAGTGTAAAATTTGTTCAAACAAACCTTAACAAATGGTGTCATAAAGTAAAAAAGTCAAAATCATTGCTAAGGTCCCATAACTGTTAACTGTTGTGGTGTTTTGATCCACAAAACCTCATTTTAGCTCACAAGTAGTTGCTTTAGCTTAATCTAATCCTATTTTAGTCTAATATAACATAATCAGTAGATTACATGAATTAGAAGTTCATAAAAGTCAAAGAATCAAGTTTTCTTTAAAAGTCAATTTTACTTTTGCTCAGAAAAACCAAAATTTGTAGGAATTTTGTGGAATTGTGTGTTGTGATTTAGGCCTTGAGCTTGTTAGGATTTGTTGTCTACCACCTCAACTTTTGATTCCCACTTTTGCTTAAATTTTGTGAATTTTTGTGTGGGCTCCACACAACTCCAAACTCACTTGTAGGGGGACTGACCTCCCCTGCACCAGTATACCACCACAACACCACCAACTTTGGTGGTGGCTGCAGCCCACCTCAGTGGGACCCATAGACTCATTTTGGTTTTTCCCAACCCCCCCTCCTACCAGGGATCATAGATTGACCATTTGTTTGAGCTAGAGCCTAGTGGACCCCACCTGGAATCAACCCCAAAGTTTGTCCCCATTTTGTGTTATATTTCAAGTTTCAAAGTGCTTATTTCCATCTTATTGGCTTATCAGTGTTCATTGCTTGGTGTTTTTAGCTTATTTAAGTCACTTTAGCTTAATTCAATCTAGTTTCATCATAATGGACCCCACATACAGTCATTTGTGCTTAATTTGCCATTTGGTCAATAAAAGTCAACTGTTTAAGATAAGGGGGTGCATACAGCTTATTTTTAAGCTTTGTAAAAAGTTGTTTCACAAAAGTTACTTATTTTCATTATATCTTTAGCTGTCAAAAAGAAAAACTCAAAAAAAATCCAAAAACAAAATAAGTGATATTTTCTATTTAATATAATATATTTTTTTCATTTTTCATTTCAGCTTATTTATAAGCACTTGTCCATTTTTATAATTTTCTTAATTTCCTAGTACCTTTAAATATTTAAAATAATTTTCTTAGATTTTTCCTAATCAGTTTACTATTAATTAGATTTAAAAGTAGTTTAATTAATTAAATAAGTAATATTAGTTATTAATTAGTTTTCTTAAATTTTTAGTAACAACAGTAGGTTTTTATAATTTTTCTAAGTTTTATAAAATAGTTAAGACTTTTAGAAAATATATTTTTAGTTTCTACTGTTCATTTTCCATTTTTCTTATTTTAATTATTTAAATTAGATTTAAAGTAATTAAAAGGTAATTAATTAGTGGAATAGCCTTAAACATAATTTTTAGAAGTTTTTATAATTTTGTAGGATTCCTGTGATGGTTAAATAATTTTATAAATTTTTCTATAATTTTCTAAGTTAATTTGGTATTATTTGTAATTTAAAATATTTTAATTAGTTTAATTAATATAAATAGTTTTTAATTAATAAAAAACTCATAAAAAGACAAAAATATTTATTTTTATTTTTTATACTTTCTTCAAGTTCATTTTTAAGTTTATAAATTATTTTTGCAAGTTTTTAGTTTAATTTGTAATTTTTATAATTATTAGTTAATTTAAATTAGAATTGAATTAGATTTTAAATAGTTTTATTAATTAAATAATATTTAAGTATTAAAATAATCACTTTTATAATTTCATTTTCATTTTAAATTTCTTTTTAATTTTAAGTTTTCAAAAGTTTCATTTGCACCCCCTGTAGTTTGTAATTTACCAAAACCACTTTTCCTGTCTGTTACCTGATCCCTATTTGTGAATTTGTGCATATACCTGTATATCTGTTATTTGTGAATATTATATCTGTGTACAAATACCAAAATATCAGTAGCAAAATCAATTCCATATCATCTTGGCTACTGTCCTCAGTGCCACTCATTCCCATAAACGATTCCCAAAAGCACCATTTCAATCTCGCTGGGACTTAACGACCCGGTGACACACTATACTATCACCGGAGAATTGGAACGAGGCTGTCTTTGACTTATTGACCTTGGTCAATAATATCTGACTACTTTTACCCCAATCAACCTTTAACACTCCCGACAAAGTTACAAACTCCATCGGGGTATTTGGGATCTCTTCTAGGTTCAAGTCTTGTTTTCACTATATCATTATAAACACTTGAGGACATAATATTGATTGGGGATTTAAAGTCAATGTAAGCATTGTCAACGTGTCTATACCCAATCATACATGGTATCTTAGCATTCTTAGGATCGCCTCTCTTTATCTTAGGTTCGATTCTAGTAAAAGGAGATCGAGGGTCATCAATAAGATTATTATAATATGCAATCTCCTCCTTAGTGGGGTATATATTAAAATAATCATTTAGCTTCGGATCTATTTCCCCCTCTTCTAGTTCCTCAACAACATTCACAAAATCATTAGGCCCTAGGTCCTTATTTGAATACAAGGCGGTAGCTAGGTCACTAAATGCATGGTCGAGCTCAACCTTAATCAACCTATTAAGCTCCCTAAGTTCCCTAATCTCACTCTCAATTTGTTCACGTAACACAACCACTTCTCTAGGGGAAAGGGGTGGATTCGCGTTTTCCATAATGGTCAACGGAATAGTCAATGAATTTAATTTACTAACAAAAGCAGGAAGAAAAAGATAGACTAAAGAGAACCTAAAAATAAAAAATAAAATCTTACTAAAAATGAATCTAGCAAGTAGACCTAATAAAAAGAGATTCTAACCTAGACAATAACTATTCCCCGGCAACGGCGCCAAAAACTTGATACGTGGGAATCGCACCAGACTTTACCTCTCGAGGGATCTCGAGAAGCTTACAACCCCCACCAAGCAGTGTACCTGATCGATGTAGTATAGTATAATGACAAGTACCGGGAGATTGATCGTTCAGCTAGGAATAATGTCGCTAGGATTAGAAAACCTAAAGACTAGGTCTAGAGATGAGGGATGATTCTTTTTGTGTTTTTATATTTTTTAGAAAGCAAATGAAAATCTCGGGTTTGAAGGATTTGGGCGGAATTAGTTGCTAGTCAACTAACCCAATACTAAGATGCAATCAAAATAAAATACTAAAAATGAAAATAAACTATATTAAACTAAGGTGAGCAATATGTGGGAGAAATATGTTTACTTAGATTTCACTATTCCCTAGATATCTTTTACACGTTAATTACTTGTTATAGTTGCGTGGATGACGGATTGTATTCCTTAATACCATTCATGGGGTGGCGTACTTACTTCCCCAATCCTATGAGTGCCTACTTCACTCCTATGTTGAGCCGGCTAAGAAGCTCCTAACATGGGATCATTAGAATTTACTCATGCATTAAATACAACCAATAAAACCTAGTACACATCGGTTCATGTTTCCTAAGACGTTCAAGCATGTTACCAAATGGAGATCTGTCAGTTTTCTTAAGTCTAACATTGAAATCATTCATCCAATACAACCATAAACAAGTAATCAACACATAATTAACATCTAGGTTTCATTAGATCTAAGCAAACACAAGATAAATCTAGCCTAGCATGTTGAAATCAAGACAAGCACACGATATAGACAACCAACACCTAGACATATTGATTGAATTAAGAGAAGACTTATCTCAATAGCACATGTAAGGATTCAAGGGGCGAAAACCCTTGAATTTACTGTAAAATACGTACAAAGTTCGGCCATAAGGTTTCTCCACACAAGTTCCTCTCCAATGAATGAAAAATAGAAAACTATATATAGATTTTTGAAGGTGACGACGTCAAGAACAAAGGTCTGACGCCGTCATCTCGCCGCCCAATAATTCCTCGGACTGCCTAGATCTGGATCTGACGCCGTCATGTGTACACCTTATGCAGGCCGTCATGATTTTAACTCTTGACGCTCTACTTGTGACACCTTCAGGTTTCTTCTGGGTCGTCATGGACTTTACTCTTGACGCCGTCAGGAATTTCCTCTTGACGCCGTTATACACTGTTCTCAGCATGGAAATAAGTATTTGGCGTTTTCTTCACTTTTATGCTCCAAAAATGTCCGAATTGCTTCCTTTTCCAGATTTCTCTCCCAAAGTACCTAAAATCACAAAAGGAACGATTTAGGGTAATATTTGATCAAATAAATTCAATTTCGGGCTTAAATGACCCCCTAAAAGTGGTTCATTTTTCGCCTCATCAGTGACGGCGTCAAGAAGAGAAATCTGACGCCGTCAACCCGCCGCCCATAATAATATCGGATTGCCTAGATCCAGATTTGATGCCGTCAAGAGCAAATTATCTCTTGGCCGTCACGTGTATTGGGACCATGACGGCCTATGGTGACGCCGTCATGCCCCTTAGTGTAAAACTCTCTTGACCGTCACGGACTCTATCCACTTCACCTCTTGTATTACTCTTGACGCCGTCATGTAGAACTTGGTGACGCCGTCAGGTACTATTCCCAGCAAAAAAAATTAAACTTTGCCGTTTTCTTCACTTTTATGCTCAAAAAACGTCCAAAATACTTCCTTTTCCAGAATTCACTCCAAAAGTACCTAAAATCATAAAAGGAGCGATTTAGGGCAATATTTGATCAAATAAATTCAATTCCGGGCTTAAATGACCCCCTAAAAACGGATCATTTTTCGCCTCATCAGTCGGGTTCATGACCCGAGTGCGGACTATACGTCATTAGAAGCATATTCTTTTTTCCATTGGTTGTATCCGTAACAACAACAATAGTGGAAAAAATATATAAAAATACTATAGTTGTGATTCAATAATGAAAAGTATATTTTAGAACGATAGGAGAGTGTGATTTGAATGATGTTGAGAACGATAGAAAGAAATCATGAGTTAAACTGTAAAACCAAGCTAAGGGGTAGTCTAGTGGTTTGAAGCTTGAGGTTTTTCAATAGAAACTCAACTCCTGTCCTCTCAAGCTGCAACTTCGGGTAAGACATCAAGCAAACACGTAGCTCATTTACTTCGGAAGGGAGAGTCTCCTGAAAATAAATAAATAAATAAATAGTCATTTTTCAAAACGTCGGTCAATACTCTCCAGAGTAGGACGATGAGTCAGTCTAACACATAAACTTATCATTGTATCGCACATGTTGCTCACAAGTTGAGAATGCTAGTCAACATATATGTTAATTAATACTCTCCAAAGTGTGTAGGCTACTCAACGCATCTCAATATTTTTTCATAGAGAAGATACAAGTAAAAGATAAATATGGGTGCATTTGGTATCCTCTAATGGGAATCTAGGATTGCATTTTTATTCTAATTATGTGGTTATTTAAGATATAAATCTTTCAAATATGTGAATGAATGCTATATATTTTCATACTCCATACACCTCAAAAGGGTTAGGTATGGATCTTTTATACCCGAGGGGCCCACCACTACTATTAAACTAATACCCATTGTGATTCATGACAGCATACCAAACGTAACTTAAAAATATAGAACGGGCTTTTTTATTTTAAAAATAAAGGAAGAATGATTCATGTTCATAACAAATTGAGCTTTTTTTTCCCGCTCATGTACGTGGTTTAACTAGTATTTTTGTAGCCATTTGCAAACTCTTATTCTTTTTTGGTAACCATGGTTTTCGATTCTTTAACCGACTAGTTCACAAACATGCCGTCACACATATTTTAATAAGATAAAACCCCTCATTTTAAGAGGTTGACGTGACCCCCCATTTGCAAACTTTACTTTCACTATTAGAGCTTATGGTGTCCATAATTGTTGGCCATAGTGCCATCCCACTTGCCAATCTTATGGCGCAGGAAGAGGGTACCAAGGGTGGTGCCATAGCATCTGACGCCGTACCAAGGGTGGTGCCCATAATTTATTATTATTATTATTATTATTATTATTATTATTATTATTATTTTTTTTGACCTATGGGCTATGACACCAATTTTACATATGTCATCACTTTTGTCGGAAAGGGGTATTTTGTGTTGAAGGTAGGGTAAGGATCCAGTGAGAAGAAAACTTAAAATGAGAAATAATTATAACCACACATTTGAAATGCATCGACTTGATTTAGATGCATCTCTATTCATTTAGCGATTTTTTTTAAAAGGTGAAACATTATTACACGTGAAGCATATCTTGTATCGTGAGATATTCTTTTTATGTGGGCTGGCCCAATATGAAATACTCACAAAAACTTTCAACCAGCAATAACAGGCCTGGCCCAGAAGTAAGAAAACCCTAAAACCCAACAACCCATCATTCATTCATTTGCGATATAAAAGACACAAACCCTAGCTCATTCAGCCGTAGAGGAGCATCAGAGCACGGCGATCAATCATGTCGAAGCGAGGTAACTTTTTCCAATATTCTAACCATCTCACATCTTTCTTAGATCTCTATCTGTTGTTATTTAGTCATGAAACTATGATGTTTCTGAAATCATTTGTTGTTATTTTATGAAATGTTAGTTTTATTTAATGACTGTTAGGTAGTACTTATTTTTGTGAATATGTTTAGATATTGATTTTAGTTTTTGGTTTTTGTTTTTGAAGTGGTTTTGTTGAAATTAATGAAACTTTGTTTTTTGAAATCTTTTACTTTATTGGTTTTGATGGTTTATAAAATATGTTGTTTTTATTCGTATGTTATAGCTATTAACTGTTCAGATGATTTGATGGTGTCGTTTATTTTGGGGGTGTTTGTATTCGACTTATATAGTCGGCTTGTGGCTTATTTGATTTTCGGCTTATGTTTCATAAGCTCACTTTTTTGTGGCTTATTTTGAATCTTTTTGGCTTATAAATGTTTCTTAACTTATAATAGTCTTATATAAGACTAACAGTTTCAAAATAAGCTACAAAAAATGAGCTTATGAAACATAAGCCCAAAACCAAGTAAGCCACAAGCCTGCTATATTCGCTGAAACAAACACCCCTTTTGTATCGAATTTTTCACTAGTAGGTTTGTTTGTGTTTATAAAATTTTGGCTTATTTCCATTATTCTTTTGAGTACTTTATGTTTTTTAAGAAAATATGTATTAAAATATTATTTGATTTTGGTTTAATATTGTTGTTTTATGTTTATAAAAATTTGGTAGAGAGTTTGTCTTATTGTTACTTTATGAAATTGTGATTAAAATTTGGTTTTTATTCATTCATACATATAAATTTTAAATGTTTTTTTGTTATTTTTAGCGGTTGTTGGTGTTACCTTATAAAATGTGGCTTAGCATGTTTTTAATAAACTATTGTTTTAACTATGATTTTTGTTTGTTAAGTTCCATTTTCTTACAATTGTTGTCTATGTTTGTATTTGTTGCTGTATATTGACTCTGATTGTTTGTGTTGTTATATAGGACGTGGAGGTTCCGCAGGGAACAAGTTTAGGATGTCACTTGGTTTACCAGTGGCTGCGACTGTCAACTGTGCTGACAACACCGGTGCTAAGAACTTGTACATCATTTCAGTGAAGGGAATCAAGGGAAGGCTTAACCGTTTACCATCTGCTTGTGTTGGTGACATGGTTATGGCTACTGTGAAGAAGGGTAAGCCCGATCTCAGGAAGAAGGTTATGCCTGCTGTCATTGTTAGGCAGAGGAAGCCATGGCGCCGAAAGGATGGTGTTTTCATGTACTTTGAAGGTATGCATTTGATTTCTTTTGTTTGTCTTTATATTTGATTTAGATAGGTTTTGAACATAAATGTGTTGGTTAAACTGTGACTGTTAGAAGGTCTTGTCTTCTGTAGAAGTTACTTGGATTGGATTTAAGTTAGCAATATAAACGACATGGTGACTGTTTGGTCATTGTTAAAATCGAATCATTGTTGAGTCGGTATTTTTAGCGAAAAGTTATAGAGAGAGATTACTAGAATGTGAACTGTTTTTGATAATTCTTAATGGAATTTTCTAATTGCATAAACATTGATCTTGGTCTGTTTTGCTTTTTTACATAGTGTTGCTTCTTAGAAACTTATTTTGTTTGTCCATCTGTATAGCTGGCCTTTTTAATCAAGAAGCATAAATCAAAATTGTGAACCAGTTTTTAACAGCATAATGCGTTCTTTTGTTGCATTGTGTTACCTGTCTGCTGGTATATTTATTTTACATCGATCATTGTTTAATATATGATGACATGGTTTTGTTTGGTTTGTACTTTATTTTATTTTAACGTTGTTTAGTTAACTGATATCTGTGTTTAAGCTTGCATTTCTGAGTTTTTCCTGATCGTTTTTGATCTGCAGACAATGCTGGTGTTATTGTGAATCCCAAGGGTGAAATGAAAGGTAAATATAGTTAACGACTCTGAACTTTCACATCCCATATGTTATATTTGATTTTGTTTTTTTTGGTGTAATTTCATGTCACAACTACTGCTATGCTTTTTCGGTCTTTGTGATGAATCTATTTGGGGATTTTCTTCTTATTTGATGTTGTCTCATGTATTTTATTTTGTTTTCATGACATTAGGATCTGCTATCACTGGACCTATCGGAAAGGAGTGTGCTGATTTGTGGCCTAGGATTGCCAGTGCTGCCAATGCTATCGTCTAAGGCATCTTTGCTTTATGCTAGTTTTATCAGTTGGTTTTGTTTTAGTGATTATCAATCAGATGGTTTTTGACGATTTTGTTAGAAGATATATCTTGCTAAAAATTTCTTATTCCAGACTGCAGACATGTTTAATCAATGGTTTTGATGTTGTTGGTCTATCTTTGTCATTTTGCTTGGTTATGCTTTACTTTTTGTTTGCTACGGGTATTTCAATGGGGAAATTATACGACCTGTTTTATGTGATTATTAGGGAACGATGTGGATCTCTAGCTTTGGAGTTTCACCCAAATCTATGATCACCACCAGTGGCAAGGAATAGATTGTAGTTGTTGCTAAAAAATGTAATAGGCTAGCTTAGTTCGCTTCGATTTTAAAGCTCAACCTTTTACTAGAAATGTAATTTGGGGTTGAAGAAATAACTTCCATGTTTGGATTATAGACTATGCAATTATGGGAGGTTAAAGCAACCCTGATCTTAGTGACATACAAATGTGACCAAAATAGAGTTTCACTGCAATGACACCCTTTCTTTAAGAAACACTGCTGTCGTGAATATCTTTATAGCACTCTGTGATTTAGTTAAGCACACTATTATGCAAGTCTAAAAAAGACTTGAGAATCCCGATAGCATACCAAATAAAAACAAGGCTTTGGGTCTTTAACGTGGTAATCCTATAGTAGGTGTACTTTCTGTGGAAGAGAATGTAAGCTTTCAGGTCGTAGTTTGTTATTCTTTTATCATCCAAAAAGAGAATGATACGGAACCTGGCGAAAAAGAAATCACACTTTTCTGAGGATTGAAGGTTCATTTTTGGCTTTTTTCATAATGAATTATAGTAAGTTCATAATAAATAAATATGCTGTTTTGATGACCGTAGGATCTGCCATCACCGGACCTATCGGAAAGAAATGCGCTGATTGTGGCATAGGATTGCCGGTGCTGCCAATGCCTTTGTGTGGGGGCATCTTTACTCTATGCTAGTTTAATCAGTTGTTTTGTTCTAGCATATCAATCTAGATGGTTGTTAACGATTTTTTTAGAAGATATATCTTGACAAAAATTTCTTATTCTAGACTGCAGAAATATTTTATCAATCGGTTTTGTGTTGTTTGGTCTACTTTGTATGTCGATTTGCTTGGTTATATTTTTCTCTTGCATTGTGTGGCATTTTGTTTGCATTTATGAATCACATTGTTACGTCTTTTCTATGGTCAAAATAGAATTCAAAATGGTACTCGTATGAACTGAAATCTATATCTATCCTTCTTAAAAGTAAAGTTTTGAAGGTTGTTTAAAACATTCTGCTGTTTTACACGCGGGTTTTTTAAAATTTTTTTTAATCATATATTTTTATTTATTAAAAAACAAATAATTTAATCTTTGTTTTGTTTAATTTATGATGTTTAATTATAGTTTTTTATTATTAAAGATAATTATTTAAAAATTTTAATCCTATTATTAATTGCATCTTATCTATATTTTTTGTATTTATCTTATACTTATGTTATGGATAAATATAAAATGTTACCTAATAAGAAAATAATTTTTTTTTTAAAAATAAAATTATTACTAAATAAGGTATGAATGCATTTTTTTGAAATGAAAAATTCTCAAATGGGTTTTGTTTTATTATATAAAAGATTTTTAGTTTCTGCTTGAAAGGTTTATATGGTTTGATAATTAGCTTGAATTTTGTTTAAATACCGCCGAGTGTGCATAAAGTATGGCTACCTTTAGGCTGTGTGAATTGTGAAACGCAAAACCTACCAGTAAACATATCTAAAACACTAGTAACGCAAACCTTAAACTGTACGTCTACAATTAAAAAAGGCTTTACTGAAAAGTAAAGTAACAATCCATATTATTTGTACTCCAGCCTATAGAATTTTCATCATTCAACAGTTTCTATCTACACATAAATGCAACGAGTTTTATCGCCAATTCTTTATTCCATTTTAATTAATTGATCGTTACAATTATATATTGTCACATTACATATTCATATTGTCATACAAAGAACAATATCTTTGTACTTTGCAATTTAGACCAAGCTTCCAACTTAGTTACAAATTACAATAATAACCAAAACTATAAAACCCACCATAACACAGTCCCTGACATATAAGTTGTTTTCATAATGAGATTACTCATTTTAACAACTTGCTATGCAAATAACAAGGTAATGCGTCTCACAAGTAATATTCTTTGTTTTCTAAGATCTACAAGTTACCTATAATACTAAGAAATCAAGCATTAACACAGTTTGCTGAAATAATCTTTTCCTAATAAAGGTAGTATTTACTTTTATCACTATTTTCCGATGTCATTTCATTTTACATCGTTATGTGGGTGGGTAGGTTGTAAACGGATCAAAATCTTAATTTACGCGAGCTTAAACGGGTCAGGCCGGTTTGACCCAAAAGGCTTCTTGCCCAAATGATAATTTATCTATAAATACTTCTAGTAAAATGATTTAGGAGTCTGTATACTTTAAATTGATATACTTTGTGCTAAGGAAACATAAAATTATTCTGGTAAGTTTTCTCCTACAATCTCAAGATAAAACTTTACTTCAAAGTTCAAACATCTTAGTATGCATCTAGAGTTTGCTGTTGCAATTTTGATTAGAAAAAGGAGCATATTTTTTAAACGAAAAAGGTACAGTTAATAGTCTACAAAGGTATAATAGTGACTAAAAGGATTGTAACAGGTTAATGTAATATTCATTCTTTCACAAATCCGTCTCAGGAATATGGTCCTCAATATATATGTGGTCATTCTTTCTAGCTAAATTATTAATCTTCTTATTTATAAAATAAAAATAGAATTGATTTAAATTTACTTTACATTAATTGTTTGACTGATCATTGCTTAAGTTTGGAGGACAATGGATCTCACATAGTTTGTTAAATGTTACTGTATTAATCAATATATATAAATGATGCTGCAGGTTGATAGGGTTAGATGTAGTGTTACTTATCAACTGATCAAGTCAGATTTTTCATGGCATGAACTTTTCTCTGATTTTAATCACAAATGATTTTCCGTGCATTGATCAGGGTGATACGCCTTTATAATTCATAATCAGTATTAATCGTTGTTGTTGACAAAAAAGAAGTAATTAGACCTATCTTAACTTTATTATAAAGTATGATCGTAAACGAGAGGAAAATTTAAATGCATACCTTTTTTTGTGTGCATATTAATGGACAAATTCTCACCCTCCATCATTTTTGATCTAATGGTCTATATTAACCTAAGATATAACCAATTAAACCTAATTTTATCCCACCTATATAAAGTTTTATTTATTTATTTTTTCTCATTCGCTTTTTTTCTTCACACACACAAACTGTGTGTTTTCTCTTAACCGACTTCCCTCGATAATCAGTTACATTTTCCCTCCATAATCGGTTACCACCGCAACACCACCGCTACACCATCGTAACAGCATCGGAACACCATTTACTTCTTCCACAACACCACCGCGACTCTTCCGCGGTTCCACCACAACACCACCGCACTCCAGCGCGAATTGATTGCTCATTATCCCAATTGATTTGCGCATGGCGATTTTTGATCTTAATCAACCTGCTGTTTCGGTTTCAGAATCTTCTATTAATTCAACCGATTGTTTAGCTCTTGCGGTTTACAATAATTCTGGTAATGTATCTGGTGCGGTTTGTGATAATTCTGGTAGCAGTTGCAGTGATTCTTCTTCTAAGCATTTTCAGGATGATAATGCATCATGTGCGTTTAATTTTGATTTTTAAGCTTATTTTTCTGTTTTTTGTGCTCTTTTGTTGATCATAAGCTGTTGATTATAGTGCTATATTGCTTATTAGTTACGCCGTTAGTTTTAACAGCTTAAACATGATGATAATTGTTCAGTATCACCAGTGATATGTTTAGCTTTTTATGATTATTTGTTAAACAGCTTATGAAACATATCACCAGTGATATGTTTGCTTATTTAGGTTAGCCTGTTGTTGATATATATCTAGTATCACCAGTGATATGTTTTATTAGCTGTTTTTGTGTTATGCTTTTGAGCCGTTAGTTTTAACAGCTTAAACATGATTATAATTGTGCAGTATCACCAGTGATATGTTTAGCTATTCATAATTATTTGTTAAACAGGTTATGAAACATATCACCAGTGACATGTTTGCTTGTCTAGGTTAGCTTGTTGATGATAGTGGTTTGTTTAGCTGTTCATAATTATTTGTTAAACTGCTTATCAAACATATCACCAGTGATACGTTTACTTTTTTTGTTTAGCCTGTTGTTATATATGTGTAGTATCACCACTGATATGTTTTATAAGCTGTTTTTGTGTTATGCTTTTGAGCCGTTAGTTTTAACAGCTTAAACATGATGATAATTGTGCAGTATCACCAGTGATATGTCTAGTTGTTCATAATTATTTGTTAAACAGGTTATGAAACATATCACTGGTATGTTTGCTTGTTTAGGTTAGCTTGCTGATGATAGTGGTTTGTTTAGCTGTTTATAATTATTTGTTAAACTGCTTATCAAACATATCACCAGTGATACGTTTGCTTATTTTGTTTAGCCTGTTGATGATATATGTGTAGTATCAGCAGTGATATGTTTTATAAGCTGTTTTTGTGTTATGCTTTTGATTTTTTGTTTTATCACCTTCTTTTTCAGCTTCTAGTGTTCTTAAAACTCCTCAATCTTTTGCTCATCATGATTTTATCGATACTCCTGGTGAATCGGTTTTTTGGGTTCCTAGAGTTTCTGCTAGTGTTTTACCAATGCTGCTGAGTGTTTATAATTCTGTTGAGGAATGCATTAGTATGTATGCGAAATATGCTTCAGAGGCTGGATTTGGTATTAGAAAGTTTAGTGAGAAAAGGTTAAGGGATGGTTTTGTAAAAAAGAAGTATATAGTTTGCAATAGGGAAGGTTGCCCAAAGAGAATTCATTTGAATACTTTAGCTCGTAAGAAAGGTGATAAGCAAGTTAGGACTTTGAATTTTAGGGTAACTAGTTGCAAAGCGCGTGCAGTTTTCCATATGATTCCCGGAACAACTCAATATCAGCTTACTACCTTTGATGTTGAACATAATCACGCACTAGATCGTATAGAGTACAAACATTTGTCAAAAAGTGAGAGGAAGCTACCATACCATGAGCAGCTGTTCATTATGAAAGCAGCTAATCATAATCTTGGTGCGACTAAAGCTCATAGTTTGTATTCTGGGTTGAAAGGATCTACAGCATTTGTTCATGGTACACAGACCGAGTTTTGTAACTTTACTCGTGGTATAAATTGTTTCATTGGGGATAGTGATGCTCAGATGCTTATTAACCGTATGGAAGATCGGATGAAGTATACGTCGAACTTCTCGTTTGATTATTTTGTTGAAGATGCTGAGCTTCGTGGATTGTTTTAGGCTGATGAGGTTGCTAAGTGTAACTACAGAGAGTTTGGTGATATTGTCTCATTTGATGCCACTTACAAGACTAATAAGTACACTTTGTTTTTTTAAACCTGTTATATTTTCATTGCATTTCTACATTTTTTATATATTATCACTTGAGATACTATTTTTTTCTCTAGATATCGTATGGTTTTTGTTCCTTTTACTGCTATTGACAATCACCGGAAGTCTGTTACTGTTGGCTATGGTCTTCTTAAGAATGAGACTACTGAATCGTACATATGGTTATTGCAAGCATTCAAGAAAGCATTTGTTCGTTTTCCAAATATCATTGTCACTGATCAAGATGGTGCAATGCGGAATGCGATTGCTGAGGTGCTTCCTGATTCCAAGCACAGGCTTTGCATGTGGCATATCATGCAAAAGCTTCCAGCTAAGGTATCTCCTGTGATATTTGCATTTTTAATTATTCTTATAACTTTTTAGAAGTTGTTTATCTCCTGTGATATTTCATTTTTGTCTATAAAATTATGTGCTTTATCACTTTTGATTACTATTTTGTTTTATGCACAGTCTGTATAATGATTCTGTTTTGTATCACTAGTGATACTTTATTGTTTTTTGCATTGTTCTGTATAGTGATTTTTTTTTTGTATCACTTGTGATACTTTGTTGTTTTCAGATTGTTTCCAGAATCTATGATGATACTGATTTCAAGACTAAATTTAGCAATATTAATTGGAATATGTACATTGGTCCTGAGGAGTTTGAGTTCAGATGGAATGAGTTGATTGTAGATATCACACCCCACAGTTTCAGGTCATTTTTCCAAACCTCAACATCTTACTATTCACCAATTACTATTCATCAGTCACTATTTATCATTTTACTATTCATCATTTTTGAGGGCAATTTGATATTCTGAGAAACATTCAAAAATTTCACTATTCACATGACACTATTTATTTCCGAGAGAAAACCACTATTCATGTGCATTACTCATTTCATCGTAAACTTAGTTTACGGGTATTCAAAATTCGCGTAACCGTATTGGTTCCGGAGCGAATTCATGCATTATCATTGGGACATTTCATACGGACTAGAAATAGTCTGCATATCATCATTATGGCACTTGCATACTATTCCACTCGTAAGATATTTAAATTAGTACTTTTGGTATAATTAACTTTTACGTTTAATTATTTCTAAGTAAACGTTAACACGCGATCAATAATGTTACTAACACGTCCGACACTCCCGACTATGATCCCAATATATTTTTATATTCATTTTAATAATATAAAAATTATAATATTAATTTACCCGGTGTTTTGGAAATTTATTTAATTATTATCGTAAGTTTACTAAAATTACGACGGTTTTCGTAGAAATTAAATAATAATTATCTAAACCCTCAATATTTATACCCAACATATTTTTACAATTTTTACGACTTTATTATGTCCCGGTTAACTCCGTTAAAATTTATTTTTAATTAACTCGGTACCCGGTATTCCCTAAAACTATTACATACATAAAACTACCAAATTTCTACTAACTCTTACACAAAACATCATTTGTTTCTCTTTTTTAACTAGATGCCGCCCCCATCCCCTTTTCTTACATAACTTGGAAAAATTACCTTAGCATTTATATGTGCATTATTGAGTTCAATATAAATAATATAAACCATAAAACTTACATTTTCCTTCATTTCACCAAATCAAAAAGCAAGTAAACTTTTTCTTTCTCTCTTCTCTTGTGGTGCTCGGCCTCAACAAGAAAACAAGAAGAAACCATAGATTTTCAAGCTCAAGTAAATTATCAAGTATAGTTTGTACTCCTTTTAGGGTTTTGAAATATAAACTCAAGGTTTACATAGGTTTTCATCCTCAAATCTCCTTAATCTTTCAAGTTAGTGTATGAAACTCATCCTTATGATTTTACCAAGTTTTTACAAGATTCATATGATATATATTCTAGATCTACATGCATATGCTATTTATACCACTTTATTTTAAACATAACTAACTTTTGAGCCCTAGAAATTGATTATAGTTAGATCCTTGTTAGATCCACTTGATTTATGATGTTTAGGAACCCATGACACCCTAATAAGGTGTATGGTAGGATTAGACTAGTTTTGTGGTGATTGAAAGTGGTTTGGTTGAAGTTGGAACTAGATTGGAACCCTAGAAATGATTTTTGAAACATTACATATACCTACTGTCACTATTTTTAAAACGTGGGAAACTCAATAGGTGATGGGTAATTTTTGACCAAAGATTTAGAAAATACTTTCAAAAACAAAGCCGTGGGCGAAAGAACGGATTAAAACAAGCTTATAACGAAGAAGTTATGATTTTTACAAGTTAAGTGACGAAAACTATTTTTCTGAAAAACTGCATGCTGTTTGACAATTTTCGACGGACAAATAGAGGCATTAGACGTAACCTAGAGGAGCCGAGCTATCGAAAATATATTAATACATACTAAGACGAATCCGTGGATATAAAGAACGAGGAAAATGAACTTAAAACGACCAAGTTATACACGTTTTAAAATCGTCAAAACTATATATATATTTAGTCACTACTAGAAAATAATATAACTACGTACTAAATGATATATTTTCTAGATTTTTTATCCAAGGAGTTTATTTTTAACTAACAAAGTACGTACGACCCAAGGTTTATTTATGCGACTACTAGACGTTATCTTAAGGTTTTCAAAACGAGGAAGATAACACTAACATATTATATACGATATATTACGATAAGTTTCTATACTTCTTATTGGACTTATTTTTCCTAAGTATAGAAATTACCTACTTTGACGATAACAAGTATTTTCAAGTTACGAGTGGTATAGGTATCATGTGCATGATTATTCATTACAACATTTCATGATCTAAAGTAGATCATATTCATTCATTTAGGTTGCGGCTAGTGTACGTGCCTTGTTGTCCCGATCATTTCATCTCATCGTACTATCACTTAAGGTGAGTTTTCATAGCCCCGTTTTCAATTACTTATTTGATTTCAAATCCCACGGGGGAGAATACATTGCATCAATTATTTTTTTGTACATGCCCAAGTATTAAATTCCATACATTGCTTAAGTTGCCTTCCTACCAAGTTAAGTCCCCTTTATTATCATGGACCGTTAATTATAATGCCAAGCGAGAGTGAGTGAATAGATCTATTGAGGGTGACGCCTCCATTCGTGTTTGGGTTGCTCCAACGGGTACGAATGCATTTCATGTCTAAACTATATGAGTGCCTGGTAAACACTCTTTTGGGGCCAATACAATATTATGTCTAGCTTCGGGGTCATGAGCTTAAGAGACAATGTAGCATTTTGACATTTTTGTCGGTTTACTTTATACTTGTGGCTTATGTACATACGATTTAATTTACAAACCTATGATTATTCACCAACATTATTGTTGACCGTTTTCGCAATGTATTTTCAGGTAACTAAGACATATGCCTCATGACATGCATGGAGTCATTTCTTTGAGTATCAAGGATGACGCGTCTCATTTTGGATTTCATGCACTTATGAACTATCGTTTGATTGTACTAAACTTATTTACTTAAACTTTCCAACTCTTTTGGGACCTATGTTTTATAACTCTGAATATTTTGAATGAATCAAACGATGTATTTTCAAAACGACACTTTAGGTTGTTCAATATAACTGTAACTGTGGTGCTATGACAGTCACCGCTAGGTATTCCATTCCGCTGCCATACAGGTATTTTGGGGGTGTGACAGATTGGCATCAGAGCTAAGGTTATAGCGAACTAGGATGCATCATGGACCCTAGACTATAACCACATCATCATAGCATCTCATCATTTCATCATAAGTGCATATTTATTTATTTCTAGGTGATTCCATTATTCGAGTTATTTATTTGTATTTCACCTTGATTATCACAGAGATATGTCTTCAGACCCGAACATTGTCATACTTTACTCTGTCTCAGACTCTGATGCTGAGGGTTCTTTGTCTTCCAATGCTTTTTCACCACCACCCATTCCTCCTGTACCTGTATTGCCACCTTTGGCATCAGGTGAGGATACCGATCCTTTTGAGGAGGAAGAGACGGCTCCTACTCCTCATGTCTCTCCTATTGCACCACCTGAGGTTACCCGTGTACCTACTGACATATCATCCCCTGCTACTACTATTCCCTCAGAACCAAGACTTATGTTTCCCCGTAGTAAGACCACTCTAGTTGCTAGGAAGAGTGTTCGCCCTGCTACATCTATTTTTAGGATCCCTGCTATTCCTACATTACCCACACCACCACCAGCCATACCCACTACTACTTCTATATCTACCTTACTCTTGCCGCTCAGGAAGCATGCAAGGTTTACCACCCCAGCTTCACCTACTACTGAGACTTCTGACCTTCCACCACCACCAGTATACCATATAGGTGAGAGTTCGAGAGCGGCTACTGCTAGGGGTACTACAACACGTACTTAGGATGCTCAACAGGAGCAGGTTGATAGGTTGAGTTTTAGGGTAGAGGAGATTATCACTACTCGACTTGAGGAGGTCGAGGAGCAGGTTGAGGGGTTGATCTTAGGCAGGGTTAGCATAGACGTGTCTTACCATGGACTTGAGGCACGACAGGAGATGCACCAGGAGCTGATTGATCAGCTTAGAGATGAGCTACCTGAGATACGAGATATAGCCCAGATGACACAGGAGACTCAGGGAGAGCAGACACACCAGTTGGCAGTGGCTCAGGAGAGGTTGACTATGATGGAGGGCAGGGATGCTGCTCTTCAGCTTCGAGTTCAGCATCTAGAGGAGATTGTCGTCATGACGGACAGGGAGATCCGTCGTCTTAGGAGTGCACCTGGAGCACCTGGACCATCTAGAGCACCTGGAGGAGCCTAGACATAGACTTGTATTGTATTAGCTTTTACTATTTTCCTAGTCCCGAGGTGTGGGACATAGTTCAAGAACTTGTAGTCTTTTGGTTGTTGTACAAACAAATATATCAAGTGTGACTCTACTATGTTGGAAATGTTGTGCTATATATTATATCGGTCCATGTAGGCCGAAATTTTCATGTATTATATTCATGTGTTGTGATTATATTTATGATGTTTCGCGGTTGCTCTTTATTGTTGTCATATTTATACAGGTTGTGGTTGTATTTATACATGTCGTGGTTGTATTTATACAGGTTGTGGTTGTATTTATACATGTTGTGGTTGTATTTATATAGGTTGTGGTTGTACTCGTACATGTCTTGGTTGTGTTTATACTCGTTGTGGTTGTATATATATACATATTGTGGGTGTATACCTTTGGTACGATGACTATTTCTATTATGATTTTTCTCATGGTTGTTTCCATTGTGATTTATCAGAAGTATGGCACCAAGGAAAGGTAAGGCTGCACCAGAAACACCCGCTATGACTCAAGCCGCTATCCGCAAGTTGGTCAGGGATAGTATTGCAGAAGCTCTAGAAGTTGAGAGAGCTGAGGTTGCTGCAAGGGCTGCTGAAAATGCTTCTAATACAGGGACGGTTGAACCACCCAACAATAGGCGTGAATGTACATGGAAGGATTTCAAGATTAGTGATCCTATCAAGTTTAAGGGCACTGAAGGAGCGGTTGCTTTGATCCGCTGGTTTGAAAAGACTAAGAATGTATTCCTCATGTGCGGTTGCCCAGACGTCAGCAAGGTAAAATTTGCTACAGGTATGCTTCTTGATGAAGCTATGTCTTGGTGGAATTCTTATGCACAGCCGATTGGTATGGAAAATGCTCACAAGCTCACTTGGGATCAATTCAAGAAATTGATGACAAAGAAGTTTTGCCCTCGTACTGAGGTGCAAAAGTTGGAAACAGAATTTTATGAGCTGGTAACTAAAGGCGATGACATCGAGACCTACATCAGGAGGTTTCAAGAGTTGGCTGTACTATGTCCAACTATGGTTCCCGACGATGAGAAAAAGATGGAAAACTTCATTGGTGGACTGCCTGAAAGTATTCGAGGGGATGTGATTTCTTTTGATCCTCAAAGAATGGAAGAGGCTATCCGAATAACTCAGAAACTCATGGTCCAAGTGGTAAAAGGAAAATCTGCTGTCAACAACAATAACCGTTCAAACAACACCAACTACAACAACACTCGAAACAACAACAACTATAACAACAATCGAAACCGCAACTATCCCAATAACCGAAACAACAACCCAAACAATAAAAACAACAACAACAAGAGGAGGTTTGACTACAACCAAGGTGGAAATGCTATTCAGCCACCACCTAAGAGGCAAGAAGTGGCAAGGGCCTATGCTGCAGGGCCAACCGAAAGGAAAGGATATGAGGGTAATCTACCCAAGTGTGAAAAGTGTCAAAAACATCATAACCCAGGACGTTGCCCAGATCCATGTGGCAACTGCAAGAAGATTGGTCACTACACCAAAGATTGCAGGATTCCAAACTTGGGTAACAATCAGAAACCACCAGTAACATGTTTTGGCTGTGGAGAAATTGGACACTTCAGGAATGAGTGCCCACAGAAGAAGAATCAAGGAGCTGGAAACCAAGGTGGAATGGCTCGAGGAAGAGCTTATGTTATGGGAGGAGAAGATGTCAAAGAGGACCCGAATGTTGTTGCGGGTACGTTCCTCGTTAATAATCGTTATGCATCCATTTTATTTGATTCAGGAGCGGATAGAAGTTTTGTTTCTATTGCATTTGCACCTTTACTTAACATAGAACCAACCCCATTAGACATTTCCTATATCGTTGAACTAGCCGATTGGTCTTTAGTTAACACCAACACCATTGTCCGTGGTTGCACTATAAATTTCCTAAACCATCCATTCAATATAGACCTTATGGCCGTAGAACTTGGAAGTTTCGACGTTGTTATCGGTATGGACTGGTTATCCCGACATCGAGCGAGAATTATTTGTGATGAGAAAGTTGTTCACCTTCCTTATAACGGTGAAACTTTGGTTGTTCGTGGAGAGCGAAGTGGAACTAGACTCAGTATTATATCATGCATTAAAACCGAGAAGTACATAAAGAAGGGTTGTTATGCATTCTTGGCTCACATCACGGAAAAGAAGTCGGATGAGACACGACTTGAAGATGTGCCAATTGTTAAGGAATATCCAGAAGTTTTTTCGGAAGAATTTCCAGGACTTCCGCCTACACGCCAAGTTGAGTTTCAAATTGAATTAGTGCCAGGAGCTGCACCAATTATGCGAGCACCGTATAGACTTGCACCTTCGGAAATGCAGGATTTGTCAAATCAATTACAAGAACTTTTGGACAAAGGATTCATTAGACTGAGTTCCTCGCCTTGGGGAGCACCGGTTTTGTTTGTGAAGATAAAGGATGGAACTTTCAGAATGTGCATCGACTATCGTGAGTTGAACAAGTTAACGGTGAAGAACCGTTATCCACTCCCCAGAATCGACGACTTGTTCGACCAGTTACAAGGTTCCAGTTTTTATTCCAAGATTGATTTAAGATCCGGTTACGATCAACTTAGAGTTCGGGAAGAGGATATCTTGAAGATGGCATTTAGAACACGTTATGGTCATTATGAGTTTCAAGTAATGCCTTTCGGATTAACCAACGCACCTGCGGTATTTATGGATCTCATGAATAGGGTTTGAAAACCGTATCTTGATAAGTTTGTGATCGTATTCATTGACGATATCTTGATTTATTCCAAGAGTAAGGAAGAGCACGAAGAACATCTCAGAACAATCCTGGAACTACTCAAGAAGGAGCAATTGTATGCCAAATTTTCAAAGTGTGATTTTTGAATACGAAGAGTTCAATTTCTTGGCCATGTCGTTGATAGCCAAGGATTACACGTCGACCCAGCAAAGATCGAGGCAGTTAAGGATTGGGCTACGCCCAAGTCTCCTACGGAAATTCGTCAATTCCTAGGACTTGCCGGATATTACAGAAGGTTTATTAAAGGGTTTTCCAAGATTGCGAAGTCGTTGACGAAGCTGACACAAAAGAATCAAAAGTACGAGTGGGGAGAGAAACAAGAGTTCGCATTTCAGTTATTGAAACAGAAGCTTTGTAGCGCACCGATTTTGTCACTACCCGAAGGTATTGAGAACTTTGTGGTATATTGCGATGCTTCGCATTAAGGAGTTGGAGCTGTGCTAATGCAAAACGAGAAGGTGATAGCTTATGCATCTATACATCTTAAGACATACGAGAAGAATTACACTACACACGATTTGGAGTTGGGTGCGGTAGTTTTTGCACTCAAGATTTGGAGACACTACCTTTATGGTACCAAGTGCGTGATTTTTACCGACCAAAAGAGCTTACAGCATATACTTGATCAGAAAGAACTCAATATGAGACAACGTCGTTGGCTAGAATTGTTGAGTGATTACGATTGTGAAATCCGATACCACCGGGGAAAAGCGAATGTTGTAGCAGATGCACTTAGCCGAAAAGAACGACTCAAACCTTTGAGAGTTAGGTCATTGGGAATGACAATCATTTCGCCATTACCATCAAAAATTTTAGAAGCTCAGATTGAGGCTCTCAAAGAAGAAAATCGACCACATGAGAAACTTTATGGTATGCCAAAAAACAAAAATGGCTTTGTAAAGAGATCAGATGGAGTGTTATGCTTCAAGGACCAAAGTTGGATACCACTCCATGGTGGGATACGAGAATTGATTATGCATGAATCACACAAGTCAAAGTACTCTATCCATCCAGGTTCTGATAAGATGTATCAGGATCTCAAAAAGCTTTATTGGTGGCCGAACATGAAAGCAGAAATAGCTACGTACGTCAGCAAATGCCTTGTGCTAAAGTGAAAGCCGAGTACTAGAAACCGTCAGGATTACTTCAACAACAAGAGATTCCACAATGGAAATGGGAACGTATTACAATGGAATTTGTCACTAAACTTCCCAAGACATCAGGAGGTTACGATGCTATTTGGGTAATTGTTGATCGTCTTACCAAATCAGCTCATTTCATACCCATTAGAGAGACTTATTCCATGGAACAACTTGCTAGACTTTATGTCAAGGAAATAGTCTCAAGACACGATGCACTAGTTTCCATCATTTCCGACAGAGATAATCGTTTTACTTCAAACTTTTGGCGGTCATTACAAGATTCTTTTGGATCCAAGTTAGACATGAGCACTGCTTACCATCCTCAGACCGATGGTCAGAGCAAGAGAACTATTCAAACACTTGAGGACATGCTTAGGGCATGTGTGATTGACTTTGGAAATGGTTGGGCTAACCATTTGCCGTTGATCGAGTTTTCCTATAACAACAGTTACCATTTGAGCATTAAAGCAGCACCATTCGAGGCACTTTATGGTCGTAAGTGTCGATCTCCAGTTTGTTGGGCCGAAGTCGGTGATGTACAATGTACTGGCCAGGAGATGGTTCAAGAAACAACAGAAAAGATAATTCAGATTCGAGAGAGACTCAAAACTGCTAGAAGTCAACAGAAAAGCTACGCAGATGTTCGACGCAAACCGTTGGAATTTCAGGTCGGAGACAAAGTCATGTTGAAAGTCTCGCTTTGGAAGGGCGTGATACGATTTGGAAAACGCGGGAAGTTGAATCCGAGATACATTGGTCCATTTAAGATACTTGAAAGGATTGGTCCGGTAGCTTACAAACTTGAACTTTCGTCAGAACTCAGCAACGTACACAACACATTTCATGTCTTGAACCTCAAGAAATGTCTTTCGGACGAGTCTGCCATTATACCATTAGAAGAAACACAACTCGATGACAAGCTTAACTTTGTGGAAGAACCCGTTGAAATTATGGACCGTGAGGTCAAACAGTTGAAGCAGAGTCGAATTCCGATCGTGAAAGTTCGCTGGAATTCTCGAAGAGGACCCGAGTTTACTTGGGAACGAGAAGACCAAATGCGACTAAAGCATCCACAACTTTTCACCAAGCCAATTTCCGAGACCAACACTAGCTGAATTCAGGGACTGAATTCCTTTTTGGGTGGGCGACTATCACACCCCACTATTTCAGGTCATTTTTCCAAACCTCATCATCTTACTATTCACCAATTACTATTCATCGATCACTAGTCATCATTTTACTATTCATCATTTTTGAGGTCAATTTGATATTCCGAGAAACATTCAAAAATTTCACTATTCACAAGACACTATTCATTTCCGAGAGAAAATCACTATTCATGTGCATTACTCATTTCATCGTAAACTTAGTTTACGGGTATTCAAAATTCGCGTAACCGTATTGGTTCCGGAGCGAATTCATGCATTATCATTGGGACATTTCATACGGACTAGAAATAGTCTGTATATCATCATTATGGCACTTGCATACTATTCCACTCGTAGGATATTTAAATTAGTACTTTTGACATAATTAACTTTTACGTTTAATTATTTCTAAGTAAACGTTAACATGCGATCAATAATGTGACTAACACGTCGGACACTCCCGACTATGATCCCAATATATTTTTATATTCATTTTAATAATATAAAAATTATAATATTAATTTACCCGGTGTTTTGGAAATTTATTTAATTATTATCGTAAGTTTACTAAAATTACGACGGTTTTCGTAGAAATTAAATAATAATTATCTAAACCCTCAATATTTATACCCAACATATTTTTACAATTTTTATGACTTTATTATGTCCCGGTTAACTCCGTTAAAATTTATTTTTAATTAACTCGGTACCCGGTATTCCCTAAAACTATTAATATATACATAAAACTACCAAATTTCTACTAACTCTTACACAAAACATCATTTGTTTCTCCTTTTTCACTAGATGCCGCCCCCATCCCCTTTTCTTACATAACTTGGAAAAATTACCTTAGCATTTATATGTGCATTATTGAGTTCAATATAAATAATATAAACCATAAAACTTACATTTTCCTTCATTTCACCAAATCAAAAAGCAAGTAAACTTTTTCTTTCTCTCTTCTCTTGTGATGCTCGGCCTCAACTAGAAAACAAGAAGAAACCATAGATTTTCAAGCTCAAGTAAATTATCAAGTATAGTTTGTACTCCTTTTAGGGTTTTGAAATATAAACTCAAGGTTTACATAGGTTTTCATCCTCAAATCTCCTTAATCTTTCAAGTAAGTGTATGAAACTCATCCTTATGATTTTACCAACTTTTTACAAGATTCATATGATATATATACTAGATCTACATGCATATGCTATTAATACCACTTTATTTTAAACATAACTAACTTTTGAGCCCTAGAAATTGATTATAGTTAGATCCTTGTTAGATCCACTTGATTTATGATGTTTAGGAACCCATGACACCCTAAGAAGGTGTATGGTAGGATTAGACTAGTTTTGTGGTGATTGAAAGTGGTTTGGTTGAAGTTGGAACTAGATTGGAACCCTAGAAATGATTTTTGAAATATTACATATACCTACTGTCACTATTTTTAAAATGTGGGAAACTCAGTAGGTGATGGGTAATTTTTGACCAAAGATTTAGAAAATACTTTCAAAAACGAAGCCGTGGGCGAAAGAACAGATTAAAACAAGCTTATAACGAAGAAGTTATGATTTTTGCAAGTTAAGTGACGAAAACTATTTTTCTGAAAAACTGCATGCTGTTTGACAATTTTCGACGGAAAAATAGAGGCGTTAGACGTAACCTAGAGGAGCCGAGCTATCGAAAATATATTAATAAATACTAAGACGAATCCGTGGATATAAAGAACGAGGAAAATGAATTTAAAACGACCAAGTTATACACGTTTTAAAATCGTCAAAACTATATATATATTTAGTCACTACTAGAAAATAATATAACTACGTACTAAATGATATATTTTCTAGATTTTTTATCCAAGGAGTTTATTTTTAACTAACAAAGTACGTACGACCCAAGGTTTATTTATGCGACTACTAGACGTTATCTTAAGGTTTTCAAAACGAGGAAGATAACACTAACATATTATATACGATATATTACGATAAGTTTCTATACTTCTTATTGGACTTAATTTTCCGAAGTATAGAAATTACCTACTTTGACGATAACAAGTATTTTCAAGTTACGAGTGGTATAGGTATCATGTGCATGATTATTCATTACAACATTTCATGATCTAAAGTAGATCATATTCATTCATTTAGGTTGCGGCTAGTGTACGTGCCTTGTTGTCCCGATCATTTCATCTCATCGTACTATCACTTAAGGTGAGTTTTCATAGCCCCGTTTTCAATTACTTATTTGATTTCAAATCCCACGGGGGAGAATACATTGCATCAATTATTTTTTTGTACATGCCCAAGTATTAAATTTCATACATTGCTTAAGTTGCCTTCCTACCAAGTTAAGTTCCCTTTATTATCATGGACCGTTAATTATAATGCCAAGCGAGAGTGAGTGAATAGATCTATTGAGGGTGACGCCTCCATTCGTGTTTGGGTTGCTCCAACGGGTACGAATGCATTTCATGTCTAAACTATATGAGTGCCTGGTAAACACTCTTTTGGGGCCAATACAATATTATGTCTAGCTTCGGGGTCATGAGCTTAAGAGACAATGTAGCATTTTGACATTTTTGTCGGTTTACTTTATACTTGTGGCTTATGTACATACGATTTAATTTACAAACCTATGATTATTCACCAACATTATTGTTGACCGTTTTCGCAATGTATATTCAGGTAACTAAGACATATGCCTCATGACATGCATGGAGTCATTTCTTTGAGTATCAAGGATGACGCGTCTCATTTTGGATTTCATGCACTTATGAACTATTGTTTGATTGTACTAAACTTATTTACTTAAACTTTCCAACTCTTTTGGGACCTATGTTTTATAACTCTGAATATTTTGAATGAATCAAACGATGTATTTTCAAAACGACATTTTAGGTCGTTCAATATAACTGTAACTGTGGTGCTATGACAGTCACCCCCAGGTATTCCATTCCACTGCCATATAGGTATTTTGGGGGTGTGACAGTAGAGTTTAATCTTCTAAATCACAAGTGGTTGAACAAGATGTATATGATTAGCTCTTCATGGATTCCCGCATTCTTTGTTGATTCTCCACTTTGTGGATTGATGAGGACTACATCAAGGTTGGAGAGTGAGAATTCCTTCTTTTTGCATTTCACGAATCCTACTTCCACACTTGTTAAGTTTATGGTTTTATATGAGTCTGCAATGGGGAAACAGAGATATGTACAAAAAAGATTAGATCATAACTCGTTTGACTCATTCCCTGTTTTGTTGACGCCATTGGATATTGAAGTACATGCAGCAAGGGTTTACACTCGCAAGTTGTTTGTGCTTGTGCAAAAGGAGATAATTGCTGGGTCATGGTTATTTTCTATTGAGTTGAAAACTTGTGATGAGGTATCTGATGTGTCTGTTATTTCTGAGCAAAAATTGGTTCCTGGTACTATTCCAGAAGTGGTTGATGAAGAAGAAAGCACTTCAGAGAATGTTGAAAAAGAGCTTATCTTGTATCAGAAAGACGCTGGACGGTACAAGGTACATTTATTTTTTTGTTTTTACATGTATTTTTTGTTTTAAGTATCACATGTGATATGAAGTATCACTGGTGATATTAGGTATCACCTGTAGTATTATGTGTTTATTTTTTTTTAGGTTTTTGTTTTATTGTTTTTAATATCCCTTGTGATAGTATGTGTTTTTAATTTTTTTTATGAAGGTGGTCTATAACAAATTAGATGGTTCAGTTGTTTGCTGTTGTCAGCTTTTTATCCGCTGCGGGAATTTATGTCATCATATTTTCTGTGTATTCAAGAATTGTAATGTGCTTAAGGTCCCAAATCAGTATATACTCAAGCGTTGGACATGGGATTTGATTCCTCCTGATTTGAGGAGGCAAAAGGCACGTTATGGTCAACAGAATGAAGAGATAGAAAAGCTTGCTATTGAGGCGTCTAATTTAGTTGAGGCGTGTGTGAGTTTGATGATTGAGAATCAACCAAAGCTGACTTCTTTTGTAGGCAAGCTCAGAAATTTAAAGTTAGAAGTTGAGTCTGAGTTGCCCAAAGTTCCCGTTCACACAGTTACTCAAATGGTTCATCAGTTTATGG
The DNA here is from genome assembly GCA_030686995.1 of Artemisia argyi. Taxonomy (NCBI): domain Eukaryota; kingdom Viridiplantae; phylum Streptophyta; class Magnoliopsida; order Asterales; family Asteraceae; genus Artemisia; species Artemisia argyi. The sequence continues at coordinate 55,420,089 of CM060708.1, read as the reverse complement.
GTGTTAAGAAGCCTACTAAAAATAAGGTTAAAAATCCTTCAAGAGCTAGTAATAAGGGATATATGAAGGATCGTATTAAGAGTGGGCATGAGATAGCACTTGAGGAAAATAATAATAAGAGGAAGGGATGTGGTATTTGTGGGTTGACTGATCACAACAGGCGTACTTGTCCACAGACGAGTGGAGCAAGCGAAAACGGAGGTGATAGAGCAGGCGGAAGCGGTGGTGATGGAGCAGATGGAAGCGGAGGTGATGGAGCAATTGAAGTATGATTTTTAGTGATTTGTTTATTTTTTTATTTTTGTGACTTTATGGAATATTTGTGACATTTATCACTTGTGATAAAGCATTAAAGTGTGTAAATATTTGTGACATCTATTTTTGTTATTTTTAGAATGATTGAATTTCTGTTTATCCCTTGTGATACTTTTTTTTGGATTTATTTGTTTATATCATCTCAAGTGTTTTTTTAGTTTTATCACCTGTGATAAAGAATTGAAATGATGAAAAGCATAACATAAACAGATTAAAGAGTTTAAATTTTTGTGACATTTATTTTTGTTATTTTTAGAATGATTGAATTTCTGTGTATCCCTTGTGATACTTTTTTTTTTTTTCTTTTCTATTTATTTGTTTATATCATTTCAAGTGTCATTTTAGTTTTATCACATGTGATAAAGAATTATGAAAAGCATAACATAAACGTTCTGAACATGTGATAAATCATTTAAATTACCAAAACTATAACAAAAACATTCTGTTATCACTTGTGATAAACCATAACAAAGGGACTATTGTCTTACAACTTCAGATTACCCAAAACTATTGTTTTACATCTTTAGATTGCCATTTACAAGATTCTATTCCAAAACTAAATCTCAAATTGTTAACCACTTCTGTTCATTTTCTCTATCTTTGTCTCTGTTCATTTTCTTGTGCAATCTTTCTCTTTATTGCCTCCTCGACCAACTTCTTTGCTTCTTCTTCATCTGGGTTTTCAGCTGCAAACTTTAAAGCGTAGTCTGACATCATTTTTTGGTTATCATTTACTTCATGAAGCATCATCTTTGCCGCATATTTTGCTCTCAAATTGTTTATCTCCATTCTGTGATTTATGTCTTTTTCTTTTAGCATGCATGTTTCCCATTTTGTTGCACTCTTTCCCTGATAATGTTCCATATGCATCATCATGTACAAACCGCACTCTATCTTTTCTTTCTTTGTCCTCCAACTCATGTTTAAGATTTTTGGTTTTCTTTTTGATTCATTAATTCATCTCCTTTTGGATGTTGATATGTCGACAAAACCCCTCTGAAGATTAAGATACAAAGTATTATTTATATACTAGTATCACAAGTGATATGCTAAATTTATTTGGCACAAAGAAATTATATATGAAGCATTCATTATAGTGTTTCTTACCACAAACACATAGTTTTCTTTGTATTTTCTTTCGTATGTTCCATCTGAATCACTGTTATCTATTATCACGGATGTCCTTTTGATGATGTCGAAAACTATTAGGTAGTAATGCTCATGTGATATGATTGGAAAGAAAACATGTTTAATTTATAAAAATGATGTAAGTTTTAAAAATAATAGACTCAGTACATTGATTAATTTATAAATTCATATTATATACCAGGCCAACGTCTTCAAATTGTAGCTTTCTTATATCGTCTTCCATCTGAATTGCAATCATCTTTGCAAACTCATCGTATTGTTTATCTATCTTTGTAAGCATGCATTCTGGCTCATCCTGTATTATTCCCGGGAGCTACTTGAAAATTAAAAACAAGTTAAATTAAGTTAATAGATAAGATACATTCGAGTATAATAAATTATTTTTAAATTATATTTATCTTACCATCATTGATGTATAAAAGTAATGCCTTTTGATCTCTTTATCTGATAGCCATTCCTCGTAATTTAGGATTGAAGCAAATGTGTCAATCACAGGAGTTTCAATTTTCAATCCTGGTGCTAGTGATTGTACATTCATTCTCATTAATTCTACTCCTTGGTCCTTGAAAACTTCTCTGTTTTGACAATATCACAGGTGATAACCATAAGAAACTAAATATGTTACTCATTTTTCATGTATCACAGGTGATACTATGTATCACCTGTGATAAGTTCAAGTTCATAAAGATTTAAAGTTAATCTCACGCTTCGTTTCCTTGCATAGAGAAGATGCTTCTTGCCAAGAGTAGTTCATCCTCTGTTAGCTCTTCTGTCGTGTTGACCTTTTCGTTTATATAGGGTCATTGCAGGCACCGATATTGGGTTTCTTCATCATTTGATTTTGTTTTCTTGAATGGTTTCAACTGTTCTTCTAGGGTATCAAATCCTAGATTAAATGATGGCTGAGATCCTCCTGGTGTGAACTCATAAATGTGCTCCCTACTTTGACAACTAGATGGACCTGCTTGTTCCTTTTCTTTTTCTTTTTGTGAAGATTCACCTGCTTGTTCCGTTTGTTTTTCTTCGACGTTTTTCTGATTCCCAAATGTCTGCCATTCACCATCTTTGAAAGCTTCCAAAAATTCTTCATCAGTTAAGTCTTCAAGCTTCTTTGAAGCCAATTTGGCTTCTTTCTCTTTCATTTCTCAGAATTCCTTTTTAAGTTCTTCATCACTTTTATTCAGCAATTCGTCAAAAATTGATGCATCATCCCAAATTTTTATTTCATCTTGAATTTTTTCGCCGTCCTCATTTTTTTGACTTGTTACCTTTTTTGTTTCATCTTTTTTTCCTTCATTGTTTCCTGGAGCTTCATCCTTGTTACTACTGCTGGCTTCGTTGTTTTCTGAAGCTACATCCTTTTTGCTTCTGTTTACTTCTTTGTTTCCTGCAGCTTCATCCCTTATATTATTACTCCCTTCATCTTTATCATTTCCAATCCCTTCATCTTTTTCAAAGTTTGATTATGCATTTTCGACATTGAGGTCACCTTCATTATTATCAACTATCATAGATTCTCCATTTTCATCTGCACATTTTGCGTTTTCATCTCCATTGTTGTCATCTTCATCATCACTTGTTTCAAATTTAATACCACTTGATTCTGTTGATGATGATTTACAATTTATATTTCTGAAAATCTGATTGAATCTCTCTCTATATTCATTAAGCCTTTTGTTATTCCCAAACTTGAATATAGTATCTATTATTGTTTCTTCAAACAATTCTTTCTCACTCAAAATGCTTTCTATTTTTTGTTCTAACATCTGATAAATTTCCTGTAAATCAATTTAAAATAATAATATCACAAGAGATATTATAAAATAATATTCTGCATATTATAATTTAGTATTACAAGAGATATCATAAAATAATATCACAAGAGATATTATAATTGATGAGGTGAAAAATGATCCGTTTTTAGGGGGTCATGTAAGCCCGGAATTGAATTTATTTGTTCAAATATTGCCCTAAATTGTTCCTTTTGTGATTTTAGATACTTTTGGAGTGAATTCTGGTAAAGGAAGCATTTTGGACGTTTTTGGAGCATAAAAGTGAAGAAAACGGCAAAGTCTTAATTTTCCTTGCTGGGAACAGTACCTAACGGCGTCAAGAGCATTTTGATGACGGCGTCAAGAGCAAAAGTGGTGACGGCCCAATAGACATGTGACGGCGTCAAAGCATGGCCGTCAAGAGTAAAAGTGGTGATGGCCTAGAACAACATTACACATGACGGCGTCAGATCTGGATCTAGGCAATCCGATTTTATTTTTGGTGGCGGGTTGACGGCGTCAGAAGTTTCTTCTTGATGCCGTCACCTTAGGAAATCTATATATAGTCTTTGTAATTTTCATTCTAGAGGAGAGCACAATTTTAGGGACGAGTTGAATAAACCCTAGCTCGACTTTTACAGTATTTTCAAGGGTTTTCACCCCTTGAAACCCTTCATGTTCAATTAAGATAAGTATCCTTTCAATTCATTCAATATGTCTATGTGTTGTTTGAATATATCTTACGCTTGTCTTGATTTTAACATGCTAGGCTAGATCTCTTGTGTGTTTGCTTAGATGTAATGAAACCTAGATGTTGATTATAGGTTGATTGCTTGTTTATAGTTGTAATGGATGAATGATTTCGATGTTAGGCTTAAGAAAACTAGCAGACTTCCATTGTGTGACATGCTTGAACGTCTTAAGAAACATGAACCAATGCGTACTAGGTTTTTATGGTTGTATTTAATGCATGAGCGAATTCTAATGATCCCATGTTAGGAGCTTCTTGCAGGCTCGACATAGGAGTGAAGTAGGAGCTTATAGAGATGGGGAAGTACGTACGCCACTCCACAATTGGTATTAAGGAATATAACCCGTCATCCACACAACTGTAACAAACTATCAACCTGTAAAAGATATCTAGGGAGTAATGAAATCTAAGTAAACACAATTCCCCCATTTATTATTCACACCACTAGTTAATTAGCTTTACTTTCATTTTTGTTATTTTATTTTAATTGTATCTTAGTTATTGGGTTAGTTGACTATCAACTAATTCCGCCTACTCTTCCAAAACCCGAGATTTTACTTGTTTTCATAAAATATAAAAATACAAAAAGAATCATCCCTCACCTCTAGACCTAGTTTTTAGTCTTTCTAATCCTAGCGACACTATTCCTCAGTTGAACGATCAATCCCCCGGTACTTGTCACTATACTATACTACAACGATCAGGTACACTACCTGGTGGGGGTTGTAAGCTTCTCGAGATCCCTCGAGAGGTAAAGCCTGGTGCAATTCCCACGCATCAATAATCTAGTATAAAGTAATAGAATAATATTCTGCATATTATAATCTAGTATCACAAGAGATATCATACACTCACCTCCTTTTGAGCAGTTTTTTCTTGTTTATTTAGACCTCCTATTATCTCCACCCTCCCAAAGTATTTTATTACATCCATTTCCAGAGTCTCCCTACTTTTCAGCAGGTTTGCGTTCCAGCTTTTGAAAGCCGGTAATCTTCTTGGTACATTCATTGCATCAAACTTTGTATATTGTAAATATGCAAGCTTTTTCATCAACCATTTATCAGATGAAATATAAATTGTATGAGGTATCATAGGTGATACCTCATATGGTATTTTTTTAACAAATAAAATTAATGGATAGTATCTTAAAAGAAAAAACAAAAAAATATTTAGGAGTTACCGTCAAGAATGTTACTGGTCCGTAATAGACGACCTCTGTCCTATCCTTCTTTCTTGTTGCCCAATCTTTTTTGATAATCTTGCACATTCGTACACGTATGTACACCAGTCTATATCTGTCACGTCATCCTCTTCAAGTACGTTTTCCAATACTGTTGTTTTTACGACATAGTTGTTATCACATTCTCCCAATGTATTTGCAACTAGCATCAAAAAGTTCATTCTGAAGATGAAATATGTGTTTCTTGTCTTTGTTATCTGCTTTGATATTGCATTTATTATCAACTTGTTTTCCTCTTTGTATTGTTCCTTCCATTCTTCCTCAAATCTATCATTCTTTTCTCTTTGTCCTTCATTTCTTTCCAACCTCCTTGTTCCCTTTGGTAACCCAAGAGCTACATTCACTGTTTGTGGAGAAATTTGTAAGTTTCTTGTTGGAAGCCTAAGATTCATTATTTCTACATCGAGGCTGTCTACTAGAAAAAATGATAGCCTTGTTGGTAATTCATTAATTGGAAAATCAATCAAGTCTCTAAACCCCATATGTCTAATTACTCTTTTTCTTTCAACGCTTAGTCCATGCATTGCTTCAAATAGGGGCTTAATTGTTGCCCTTGCCCTCAACAATGTATACCACTTTCATTTCTTTTTTCCATTTCCATCATCATCCACCTCATTCTTACCATATTTATCATTTTCAGTTTCATCTATTTTTATTTTCCCATTTGCTTTTTCTTCTCTTTTTGCTGCATCTTCTTTATCAGTTTCTTTTGTTTCTTCAGCATCTTCATTTTCAACCTGTGGCATAATGTAAAGTATGTTTTAGTACATTAGTAATTTGTTTATCACCATTGATATTTAAGGAATCTCCAGTGATATTTAAAGTATCTCCAGTGATACTAACCTTTTTATTAGATTGTTCCTCTTGTTCTTTCTTTTCTGCTTCTTCCTTTTCATCCTTTCTTTCAAATTTTGCCGCCTGTGTCCTTTCTTCCTTCATCAGCATTTTCTTTTTCTTTTTTTCTTCTAATTTTTTTTGTTGCTCTTCTAATCCTCTTCCATAACATTTTTTTTTTACATTCTAATCTTGGCAACTGTTTTCTTCTTTTTTGTTTTTTTTCCTCTGTTTTATGGTCTACATTTTTAAGACCTAATCTTATGACCCAAATTTAAGCTAACCAAAAGCTACTCAAAAGCTAAATTAAAAACCTAAGACTGATAACACAGATAGATAAGTTAACAATAAGCCAATAAACCATCTATAACAATTATAATTAACTTGTACCAAACACCCCTTAAAGTAGACTATTTTGTTTTTTAAGCTAAAATAGTTCATAATAAGCTAGGATTTTGATTGACAGAAGTTTAACTAACATATTAAAGACCTAAAAATCAAGTTTAAACAGAAAATAAGCAAAGGAAACAATAACAAAAAATAGTTAAATTTGATTGAAATGATTGTCATGCCGTTATCCACATTTTGTTCAATGTTTTTCCCCTTATCTTGTTTTTCTGCTCCCAATTCATTCATCTTTTAAGTTTTTCTCAATTTGATTTTTTAGAAGTATGGATGGTGTGTGTGTTTATGTGTGTGTGTTTTGTCTGATTGTTTATGTTGTAGATCTAGGTCATAACGGTCGATTCAATAATTGTGTGTTTGGGTATTTTTTGCAATTTTACACTTTTGGTCCTTGTATTTTTATTTTTCCTAATTTATTTCTAATATTTTTTTGTCACTTGTGATATGATTATTTTTAATTGTTATATAAATGTTTAAAAATTTTTGGGCTTAGTTTTTGTTTTGAAAATATTAGTAAGAATTTTATAGGTTAAGTTTTTATTTCTTTAATAGTCCAATAATTAAATATAATTTGGGCTTAGTGACTGGCCGAAAGAGTTTGTGCTTAGAGACTGGCCCAAAGAATTTTTAGATTTTCTAGATACAAAATATGAGGTATCACCTGTGATACAGATATACTAAGTAAGAGATATCACCAGTGATACATTCAAAATCATACACTGGTCATATAATTCAAAGGCATTTAAAACCTCAAAGATAAAACTTCATTTGTCTTTATTTCCCAAAATGCAGAACAAAGAAAATACAAAGATACCATCGTTTTTTTGCATAGCTATCATCTAATTCTAGATTCATTCAGATTTTGCAAAATCTAGAACAAAATATAACACAATCTCTACCACCAGAGAATGTGGTTCAGGACCTAATAGAGCGCCCCCGTCATTCTTAGGTAACCCCAAACTGGACAGTTGTCCGTCACGTTCCGTGGCTCAGCAGTGCTTCAATGGATTTTTGCTTAACGAATACTTAATCCTAGTATAACCATCATTGTTTAGAAATCTAAAATACATAAAACAGAATCATAAATTGTCTTTGGAAAAGCATTAAAGTCAACTAATGCTTATCTTCTGCTGCCCTTTTCTTCATAGCTTCTTCAACCATCATCTTCATCTTTTCTTTATCACTGTGTTCTTCAGCAAACTTGATTGCGAAATCTGACTTCATCTTGCTATTCTTGTTCACATCGTGCAAGAGAATATTGACAGCATACCTCATCGTCATCTTTTTAATCTGTTCAGCATATTGTTGGTTTCTTTCGTCCAAGATGTTTGTCTTCCATTTTAGTCCAAGTTCACCTTGAAACATCTCCATATGCATCATCATATACAGGCCACAATCTATCTTATTTTCTTTTGTTTTCCATTTCATTTTTGGTATTGGTGAGTGCTTATTCACTCACCTTTTCTGAGCCAAAATGGGACTTAGTAATCTAAAAACTAACCCAAAACGCCAAAGAAAACATGTTTTTGTGATTGTGAATGTGCAGGTACGGATATTTCAATAAATGACGAAAAACAAACGGAAACCGACAAAAACGAGCATGAGAGTGGAACGTGTGCAGATCAGTCAAAGTTAGTCAATGCTGAGCCTTAGAAGACCTCATAGATGTGAGATTTGTCAGTTTTGATCCCTGGTTGAAGTTCATGAGAATGTCAGATTTGGTCCTCTAAGTTTCAGAATCAGGCAACTTTAGTCCTTGGAAGACATTTTTCATGTTAAGACATCTATGGTCCTTGGAGAATCAGAAAGTTACATCATTAGCCCTTAGAGTACATTTTTGATGAACTTCAGATTTAATCCTTGGAATTTCATTTTCCACATTTTTAGTCCTTATATGTTTCTAAACCAAAAATCTGAAATTCCAAACTATACTAAGCCTAGTCAAATAAAACACTTGCCCAAGTCAATGTTACAATCCAACAAATCAAAGTCCAATAACCAAACCAAAGCCCAAACAACCCTTGGTCAACACCCAAACCCCCACGGTCAATAGTCAACCATAGTCAAACTAATATAAAAAATACTTACCCGCCCCCTTTTCCCCCAATTTACCCCGTTTCCCAGTTTCACTGTTACCTTAGAACCCTAATTTACCCGTACATCAATTTCACCACACTAAGGGCATAATTGTCCAATCATTGGCTTTCCAGAAGCATGACAGAGGTGTCAGTATCTTGTCAGAGCAATTAAGCATACAATGGACACATGGCAGTACCTTATTGGAGTGGACGCGTCATAATATTCAATCCAAGGGCTTACATGATAAGGAAATGTTTAAATGATGATCACACGGCTCAGGATTGCTGTGAAGAAACACACCACACGGATTGCCAAGCTGGCAATCCGTGAGCTCCTCACTCTAGATCCTTCTCACCTCAGTAGTATATATAGAGGCTAGGGCTGTTGTAATCAGTGTGGAGTGTTAGACTAGCGAAGTTCTGCCCTTTTCTTTTCTGAATTGTAGTAGTTTCATTTCAATTGTAACTTTCTCTTTTAATGAAAATCAGTCTTTCTTTTAAATCAATTTAGTTCTTATAGTTCACAGCTTATTGTTACTCTATCATTCATGTCTTATCATTTTAAGTCATTTAATACATCTCAATTTAGTGTTTATCTTATTCAAAGTTTTCATTCAAATAAGAAAATAAAAAATAGAAATTGTTTTGTTTAAATCAGCTTCCAATTAAGCTATATTGTTGTTTGTAACTGCTTATATTGGCTTTGTAGCCTTTGTAAGTGAGTAGTCAGTTCATCAAGTTTCAATAGTTCACTTGTTCAAATTTGGTCAAACAAAGTCAACTGAATTGACTTATTGGTGATCTAAGGAGAATTTGGTAAGCCAAAGCAGATAGGGAAAGGTTTGAGCATGTCTAGAGACAGGCTAGCTTAGTGAAATATCTCTTTTCATGCTGAGATATTAGTTGTTGTAAGTTCTGTTTTAATCTCTTGCCTTATAAGTAGCATAAATCTGTGAATCTGAGTTTTTGATAGTAACTGTTGTAATTGAGTGTTGATTTTGTTTCTGTTATTGTTATTATAGCTTAGTGAATCTTTGGATTGGTGTTTAGTAGCTTAATTCATAGTATCTTAGTGTAAACTGTTAGTTTAGGGGGTGTTTGGATCTGTCATTTGCTTAGTGTTGTTGATGTTTGATTGCTGAGTTTCTGTCTCACAAAGGTTTCATAAGAGTAGTAATAGTTATTTAGATCATAAAAACAGTAGAACATATCATATATAGTCAAAATAGATTACAAAATTAGCTTAACTGATAGGTAATTCAGAAAACAGTTAGTGTGATTAATTTCATAGTTGCAAAATAGTTCATTATAGCTTAATCTAGCTTTATATTAGCTTATTGATTCAAGTAGAAGTAGATTTAGTAGACTGAAATTGCATAAAGTCAAATTAGTATAGGTCTCATATTAGTCAACTGAATCAGCTTGTAGTTTTCTATAAGTTGCTGTTTTAGGCTTTAATTAGGTGTTCTATTGATAGCTAGTGATAGGGCTTTTGCATTTTGTAGACACTCAGTAGTATATAGAATCATTTGCCCCCATAATATTGTATTTTAGAGCTTATCAGTAGTGCTTAATTTGGTCTGCTAATTAGGTGAATGAAACAAGGGCTGTTGTTGAGATTTTATACTTGCATAATGATTTCTGGATTATAGCTTGAGCCTATCTTAAGTTTCTGAGTTTTAGATATTTGTTTAGAGGTGATTTGCATAAGATTTCAGCTTATTGCTTATTCTGGTTCATAGTGGCTTATTCTTCAGCTTATTTTGAACTGCTTTTGGCTTCATATCTGTCATTCTGAGTTGTGCCTGTTCATTTCTGTGATTATTTGAGTTTATCTGAGATCATTTAAAGTTGTTCAAGTATTGTGTATGAACCATTTGCTTCTTGCTTAAATCTGATTGTGACTGAGCTTATTCATTGGCTTATCATACTGCTTATTACTTATTTCCTGTGTTTTCGAGCTTATTGAGAGTTGTGATTTGTTATTTCTGAGCATATTAGAGCATTATACAACTATGTTGATAGTTTCAATAAATTTGGTCACAAGTGCTTATAAATAAGCACTTGTGATAAGCAGTTTTGCCTTGAATAAGCGCTTTTTCAGCTTATTTTGATTTCAAATTTTTTCTCCAAGTTTATTTTATTATTTTAGAATTTCTTTTAATTTTTTTAGATTTTTCTGAGTTGTTTTGCTATTTTTCTTTGATTTAAATCATTTTTATATACTTTTTAATAAATAAAAATCAATAAAAAATCAGAAAAAGCCATAAAAAATACAAAAAAAATATATATATATATCTTAGGAAATTCTTTTATTATATTTTAGATTTTTCAGAAATTATTTCATACTTTTCACTTTTATTTTTCTATTTTCCTTTATTTTTAGTTCATTTAAAAATACAAAAACATAAATAAAATCATAAAATAATAAATAAAAAGTAAAAAAAAAATATTTTTCTTTTTCTGAAAATTCTTTTTAGTAGTTTAAGATTTTTAGAAAATTGTTTCACCTTTGTAGGATCATTTTTCGTTAAAAGTTACGTTTTAATTCGTACGTTACGTTTTAAATTTTGCGATTGATTTTCTGTTTTTAGATTTTAATCATTAGTGCATATATAGCTTGTACATGTTGCATAATTCGTGATTGTTTGTCATTATTTGTATTACTTGATCACAAATTTCACATTTACCACTTTTCACTACACGGTTTTCACGAATAGAATTTCTTTGATTCCATTCACACCTTCGTACGAATACGACTCGGGTGATCCGTATTTCTTGCGGATCTCCTCGATACTATACTACTTATATATATATAATTGATTTTTGAGCAATCAGTATCTTTGGTGGCGCTTCTTTAATTAACTTGTTCAATGCTGGGTGTTTAGTTCTCATAAAGTAATGAATAAGCATCTCTTTCTGCAAATAAAATTAAAATTCTTCAAATAAAATAAAATGTATCTCTAGTGATATTAATCCAAATAGAACAAAAACAAAATAAAATCTATCTCTATTGATATTAATCCAAATAAAACAAAAAACAATTATAGATCAGTCCATCAGAAATACTGTTGTCTAGTATTATTGCATGACCTTTCTCAAGGTCGAATACTATGACATAGTAATGTCCATGAGCGATGATGGGGAAGAATACAAGGTTTACATCTCTCAATTAGTTACTTGTTTCATCCTTGTTGATTATATCCATAAACTGCTTAATCTGTACGTCCAGGTCTTTTTTCTCCTTTTCAATTTGTGGATGTTGTTTTATCACAATATACGAAAGATTATTTAAAATGATTTTTTTTATTAAGCACATAGAAAATTTAGATATACATTTATTTTTGTTATTTTAAATATATTTACCTTTGCACCCAATGGTAAGTAGTATCTTCTCTTTTCTTTTTTTAGTTTGCTTCTCTCTTCTTCATTCATCACCGCAATGAATGCGTCAATTACAAGGCTTTCTATTTGTATCCCTGGCGAAAGTGATTGTAATGTTATTCTTGGTATTACTGTTCCCTTTCCATCATCAAAAAACTCGTCTCAGTATTTTAGTATCACATGTGATAAACGTCAGTTTCTTTGTTATATATAAAATATCACTGGTGATAAATAACATAAATTAAAATATAAATAGCAAACTATAAGAATCTTACAGGATGTATCCTTCCATTAAAACACGCTGTATGCTAACAGTGTTTCATGTTCTGTCAATGGCTCCATCACATTAGCCATTTTGTTATTATACGGTGACTTTAAGTACATTGACAGTTTTACTATCCTTTTTCCTTCTTTTATTTCATTTTCTTTGATGCTTACTTCACCAATGTCCTTTCCAGTTCCGAATGGCTTTACTTGAATTGATGGGCTTTCATGTTCTTGAATTGCAGCTTCTTTTTCAGCCTGTTCAATTTTCAAAATAAAATTAAAGTTACATCATAAATGTTTCCATTTTTAAAATAAGCTAAAACAAACTATATGTCAAAAATTTAAAGAGAAACAAAAACATACCACTCACGAATTATATCGTTATTATTTGTTATGTAGCTTAAAGATAACTATTTAAACTCAAAAGTATCTAACCTTTTCCTTTGCTCTTTTTTCGTTAAGCTTCTTGGCGGCTGCTTTCCTTTTCTCAACTGCTTCCTTTTCAGCCTCTCTCTGAGTTTTTTCTTGTTCAGCTTTTAGCGTTAAAGTTTCTTTCTCTTTTATTGCTTCTTGCTTTTTCTTTGCTTCTTCTTTTGAAGCCTGTTTTATTAAAAAATAAGACTATTATATTGTATCACTTGAGATATTTTCTTTTGTTATTTTACCGTTTTTTATTTTATTTGCCTTTTGTATTTCTTGTTGTCTTTTTTTCTCAGCGTCTGCTTTTTGTTTTTGAAGCATTTTTTTCTTTTGATTTTTTAAGTTTTTCTTCTTCTTTCTCTTTTTTAGCTTCTGCTTCTTTCGCTGTGATTGGCTTCAAACGGTCAACCTAAATTGACCAAAGGATGGCCAACAAGGTCAAACTGCCTAAAGTCAATGCTCCGCGGAATATAGTGTTTCCCCGGGTCGTTATGTCCCGACGAGGTGTGATGGTAATTAAACGGGTTTGTGATCGGGTGAATTTGGACAGAAAAGGGGCTGTGAATTATTATTCTACTGAAGTGTAAAAGGAAATAGCTTAAGTAAGCTATATTAACATATACATGAATTTAGAAAAACCAGAAACATGTAAAACCTAAAAACGCTTACGTTCAGTTTAAAGTTATGTGAACTTACGAAATAAAACGCGAGTTTTTGAGAAATAAAAACCCTACGGATATGAAAATTATATTTTTACAATCCTAATGATAAAAGAAAATTTTAAGAAAAAGAAAAATAATTTTTACACTTTTTAATAATTTATTATTAATTAATTACTAATTTTAACTATTTAATAATACACTAAATTACAAGAAAATAGGAAATTAAACTTAGAAAAATGAAATTTTAACTTTGAAAAATCTAAAATATTATAAAACTAATTTTCAAACTGAAATATTTTTTTTTTGGGTTTTTATTTAATTTTTATGAATTTAAAATGATTTAAAAATATTTAAAAACTAATATTAATTAAGAAAACTACTAAATAAGCTTAGAAAAATATGAAAATTTTTTGAAAATTCTAAAATAATATACTAAGGCTAGGAAAAATATAAAAAGTTAGATAAGCCCACTAATAAGCTGAATTGGGCAAATAAGCACTTTAAATAAGCACTTCAAATAAGGAAATAAGCACTAGAATGAACCAAAAGCTCAGGTATAGTGTAATATACCTAAAAAAACTCAGTTAAACTTAAAAACCTTAGATAAGCCCTGGCCGCAAGCCAAATCGAGTGCTCAGGCAGATTGAGTTATAAGGCTTTATTGACCTTCTTCTAGCTTAATTTTAAGCAACTAGATAAGCTAATTCTGGGAAAACAAAAGCTGATGTACCAAACCAGAACCATGGGCTTCTCAAAACATCAAAAATCTAGGAACAAGCTCAAGAAATGAGCATACTATGCCTCTGAGAAAAATGGGTCAGAATGGTAAAAACCAAAGTGAGTTTTGAGCCTACTTAGTGCACACATTAGTTTGAACAACTGTAAAAGCTCAAGAACTCAGTCTCATTTATTTGAAAACAACATAACATCAACAATTAACAACAGCCATCAGGTTTAAACCAGGAGTCAAACAAACTCCTAGGCATACTGATGCATATAAGCAGCTAGGGGTGCAGGGCACTTCAAGTTCAAACAGCCAAGTTTAAGCACTCATTAAGCTATCTAAAAAAAATCTGAAAATTAAGCCAAGTAGGATTTCAAAAGATTAGCTGGTAGGCTTTAACCTCAAGAAATTTCAAAGCCTGGTTTTATGGACAAAAATCATGAAAATTCTTGTAAGATTTGGATTTTTCTGAAACTATGCTTTTTGACCTTTTGATAAGAACTTGAAACTTTGACTTTTATGAAGTTTGATCATGTCTAAATGACTGAAAATGATATACTAAGCTATTATGTAACTGAATTGATCTAGTTTAACTACTATTACAACTAAATATGAGATTATGCAACTCATTTCATTGACAGTTGTATGCAATAACTAAAAAACAAATGAATTTTGACTTTTATTAATGGGACACTGAATTTTATGGCTTGACTAACCTAATAGAACCCAGTGTAACATGTCTCAACCAAAAACGACAACAAAAACCTACTAGAACACAGAGATTACCCCTGAACCAAACACCCCTTTAAGTTATGTCTGTCTTGGATTTTCAAAGCAAAGGGCGAGATTTTTGATTCAAATGTGGTCAAAGGAATTGAGATAAGTCAGAAAACTCATAATAAGCAATAACCAAACAACAATCAGCACTATGAATGAGCATAAGACAAATAAGCAAATAAGCTAGAATTTAGCAGTTAACTTACAACTTGATAAAAAACTAAACACAACTATGATATTTGAACTAAAACCTAGCTAATAAGCAATAATTAACTATAAAAAGCAAACATAAGCATACAATAAGTACTAAACAAGCTGTTGCTACAGTAATTTAGCAAATAAAATGGAATTTGCTTACAAACGTCTTGAGCTCAAAACAAGGGTGAGATTAATTCCTAACCATCCTAATGCTTCCCCTGAAGCTCTAACCCGTAGCCATCCAAGTTACACCATGCTCCATTGCATCTTCTTCCTTACCAACTGATTTTTAATTTTTACTCTATTTTATTGTATTTTTGGTATTTTTTTTAGATTTTAAGCTAAAACTAATTCTAATGCTAAGGAAGCTATTGAAAGTTTATCAGAGGCTTATAGAAGCTTAAATAATGTCACACCCCGCCACGGCGGAAACGCGCGGGTGTAACTTCATGGATATCATCACAACACCTGGTGTCAACATAGAGAACAACTACATGCACATAAATAGAGCAATGTACCAACACACAGTGTTGTAACAATACCCAAAGATAAACATAATAAAATCCAAAACATAAATCCAAATATAGATGATAAACCACTTCCAATGCAACTAAGGTCTCGTCTATCCACATCCTTCTATCTTATCCTTAGAAAGCTCACCTGAAAATGATGCTTAAAACGTCAACATAATGTTGGTGAGATTCATAGGTTTAAGACTCAACACACAAGGCAACCGAACTCATATAGCTACATGCATTCGCAAATCCATATCCACACGCAAAGGCAACAACACTCATAAAGCAACCATTAGGACGGCTCGTGTCCTCCGACCCCATAATCATCGATTAGGTCGCATGCGCGAGTAACAGGATAACATCCTCCTAATTGGATCCCATCAAACATATCAAACATCAATTAGGTCGCATGCGCGAGTTACAGGATAACATCCTCCTAATTGGATCCCATATACATCTACACAAACAAATAATCACACATAGCATGCATACGATAACATTATAAGTCCAAGCTCTTTAATACCACACACATAATCACAGTAAATCAAATCATTTAAGACAAGCATCATTCCCATCCCAAGTTTAAAACAAAGTAAAAATATGGGACTATAAACTCACCTAAACTCCGCAGCTTCCACAACACAAATCACAAATCTAAACAACACAAAAATAATCCACATTACACAAGGTCAAGCTAAAAGCTACAACCCATGTAATACACATATGATGGATGTATAAGATTCATATGACCCACCATGGATCTCCTAAACACCATACTAACCACTACCATAACTTAATACTCACTAAATCCCTTGCACTCTAAGACTCAGAAAACGCAGAATTTTTGAGTACATTCACTCACATGAAATCACGACAAATAAAGCTCAACAACTCACACCAAAAATTTACCATGGTCTCTCATAAGCATTGAAGCTAACCCCAGAAGGCCATGGACCAATAACACACACAAGTACTCACAAGAAATTCAAACTTGACAACTACTCAAATTCGGATCTGAACGCACACCAAAAAGTTTTGATTTTTAATAATTACTTCCACAAGTTTTTATCGCGAATCCTCTTCGTGGTAGTTTAATATAACCTAAAACTTAACTATTCCAGAAGGGCTAGTCAAAATACCACTTTACAACCATAAACCACCCTCAAACTTTTACCCAAAATCTGTGCCGGCTTGACAGCTTTGACACCTTATCAAAGAAAAATCAAAAGACCAACTTCCCAACCTTGAAATCAATCGTGGCTGGACTTTTTGGAAAGATCTTTCATTAAAATTCAATTTAGACCTAAAATTCGTGACTTAACTCTTCACCATCTGTTATTTACACTCACATCTTTACAGCCTTACAAATCTGTCCAAACCCTAACTCAATAACTAGCATGTTTTACGCTCAATTCTCTTAACCATACATCATAATACAATCATTAATTGATCCCAACATGTTTTAATTAAGTAATTTACAGAAACTTACAAACCCTAGATCCATCATACTTAATATTACATGAATACCAATAATTAATCAATTATATGAACATAGGGTTTAAGGATTTTACCTTGATTCTTGATTATTGCTCCCAAATTACAAACCCTAATTTTTCTTCTTCTTCTCTCTCTTGGATCGACTTTAATTTGCAGGAAAAAGGGATAGGGGATTTTTGATTTTGTATTTATATTATTAGTGGATAATTTACCTTAAGTTAGAATTGTAATTGGGCTCAAATTTGTCTTCCCTTTTCCTTTTTTAACCCATTCGGCCGAACACCCCTAATATATATATATATATATATATATATATATATATATATATATATATATATATATATATATATATATATATATATATATATATATATATAATTTTATTTTATTAAATTAATTTGTTACACTCAAAACCTCATAATTTTCATATTTTATGTATTCCCATAACAAAACCTAACCCCTTTCGCGATAAACCTTAATTTTACGACAAACCGGAAAATATTCATTTTCAATATAAAGTTTTCAAAAATAGATTTTCACACACTCCATAAGCATTTCTTTACAAAAAACAACATTCCCGTAACTTACTAACGCTCAATAACTTGAACGAAGACTCGTTACGCAAAAACACAAAAACACCAAAACTACGCAAGTCACTTCTACACCACAAAGGTGATCAAAATGAACTTTTCCAAATTCCAAACTTTCCAAATCACAATAAAACCATTTACGGAAAGGGATTTAGTGCTAAAACTCACCTATATCACACTTATATCACCTCAATCACCTAAGACACACCAAACAAACGTCAACCGAGTCAAGACCATCAGTCAAACTGACCTGCCAAAACCACGGTTATTACAAATAACTAGTAAACAACAACTTTCACCACAAAAAAGCTAAAGTGAAATTTTTATATAAAAATGGCATAAACTGAATTGGAACTTAAAAACTGAAATTGATTCTTGAATTAGGTTTAAAATACACTTAAAATACTGAGTACAATGTTTCTAAACTAGGAATTACACTAGAACATGGAAAACTAATTAAAACGACATGAAAAAAATTAAAACTACACTACTACTACTCTCCTCTTTCTCTGTTTTTCTTCACTTATAAGGACCAGGGAGGGTTTCTAAGCTTTTCCCACTTCTATTCTTGACCACTGGATGTGAAAATTTGATCTTGTCCGTTAAAATCCATTTTGGCGGGAAAAAGTTTTTGCAACTGGGAAGTGATAACTTGTGGGGATTTAGCAGCATTAAATGTGTTTTGGATGTTGTGGAGGCTAGGGGAACAAGGAATGGTGGAGGTGAGTTGGAGGGATGGGGAAGGTAGAGTGTGTAGGGGGTTTAGCAGGCTTCAAGTGGGGAAGGAGGTGGAAAAGGTGGTCAACGGGGTTTGACCCTGTGATTAAATAAAAAACGGGGTGTTTTATTTAAAAAGGGAGGAAGTATTTGAGGGGTGGATTGGGCTTGCAAAGTGGGCTGGGTGGTGGATTGGTTGTGTTGGTGGATTGGTTTTGGATTTGGACTAAATAAATAACAAAGGTACATTTGGTTTTAGTATTATTTCACAAGGACCAAATGTGTATTTCCTGAAAAGTACAAGGGCTGTTTTGTCCATTTCCCAAAGTAGTCACAAGGTATTTTCCTGCCAAGTTTCAATAGTCCAAGGATGATGAGCGCAATTTCCCACTTTTGAAATATTCCAGGGACCAAAAATGCCAAATTATGAAGTTCAGGGACCAAACTTGTAAATTCTCAAAACTTTTGATATTTTTCACCAAAGGACAAAATATGACAACTTATGATTTGAAAAGGACCTTTGGTGACTTTTCTTTTAAAATAAGTGCTCAGGGACTATTTTTGCTAAATTTTGAAAGTTGGGGGACTGAAACTGCCAATTATGCAAACTTTGTACGTTTTTCATCTGTTTTTACTCATTTTGCATCTAAAATATATAAAACACAATTTTGGAATATTTTCAGTATTTTGATGCCTTTTTGAGTATTTTTAAATATTTTGCAGCTCAGATTTGACCAAAAATGATGAGTGTTTGAGCACTCATCACGCTGCAGCTTATTTTTTGGCCTGTTTTTTAAATTAAAACAAAAAATTAAGTATATATTTGCATCTTATAACTTGTGATAATGCATAAACAAATCTATTCAATTAATCCAACCTTTTGTTCTTCTTGTTTTTTGGCTTCTTCTTTCTCTGCAGCTTGTTTTACGGCCTATTTGTCAATTTAAAACAAAAAATTAAGTATAGATAGGTATTTTATCACTTGTGATATTGCATAAACAAAACTATTGAATATATCACAGGTGATACTATCCATTACTTTCATTTGTTAATAAAGACCATATTAGGTATCACATTTGATACCTCATATGAAACATGTTGCATATTAACAATATACACATAAACAAAACTATTCAATATATCACAGGTTATACTATCCATTACTTTCATTTGTTAATAAAGACCATATTTGGTATCACATGTGATACGTCATATGAAACAGGTTGCATATTAACAATATACACATAAGTATTGAATTAATCTAACCTTTTCTTCTTCCTGTTTTTTCTCATGTTTTTTTTCTGTAGCTTCTTTCTCTGCAGCTTCTTTTACGGCCTGTATGTCAATTTGAAACAAAAAATTAAGTATATATAGGTATTTTATCACTTGTGATACTTCATAAACAAAACTATTCAATATATCACAGGTGATACTATCCATTACTTTCATTTGTTAATAAAGACCATATTAGGTATCACGTCTGATACCTCATATGAAACAGGTTGCATATTAACAATATATACATAAGTATCACTTGTGATACTGCATTTACATAACTACTGAATATGACTTACCTTTTCTGCGTCCTCTTTTTCTTTCGCTGCATCTTTTATGGTAGCATCGTTTAAGTTTTCATCCAAATTTTCTCCTTCATTTTCATTTTCAGTATCTTCTATGTCATCATCTTCTCCATCTTCATCTTCTCCATCTTCATCACCTCCTCCATTATTATCATTGCCATCTTGTTCATCATTATCATTACTCCCATCTTCTTCTCCATTATCTTCATCCTCTCTTCTGCTAGGGCCTGCCTCATCGTCTATCAATCTTCCAAATTCATCAGTTCTTATTCCTATTTTGAATTCTGTGTTGAACCTTTCTAAAAACCTCCCTAGCGTTTCATCCCCTTTGTTCATCTTCATGCTTACTTTGATGGAAGTTTCTAATTCTCTTTTCTCTTTTAAAACTCTTTCAAAGTTTTCTTTTATTGTGTCGTATAAGTCCTGTTTGTAAAATATATATATATATATATATATATATATATATATATATATATATATATATATATAAACTTAAGTATTTATCACTAGTGATATCTTACCTGTCTCAGCTTTTGATTTTTATTTTCTTGGTTGTTTTCATCTTCTTCAATGACCATCACCAGGCCGAACTGTTGTGCATCCATCTCCTTCTCATGCCTTTCCTCTATAAAATCTTGGCTCCAATTCTTAATGGCTGGCCATTTGCGTGGGACATCCGTTTCTTCGAATTGCGTGTAATGCAAGTAAATAAGTTGTTTTTCAATTAAACAAAACTTTAATTAAAATACAGTTAGTTATTAAAATCAATTCTAAATTAAATCTACTTTATAAAAAAACAAAACTTTGAAATTATCACTGGTGATACTATACAACACATTTCATAGAAAGCTTATTTTTAAAGTTAACTTTTACTTACCGTGAATGTCACATGGGGTCCATAGTACCAATTCTCAAACGTTGTATCATCCCACTTTTTCTTGCTATTTTTCATGCAATTCCATATGTATGTGCACCAATCTATCTTGTGTATGTCTTCTGATGATTTTATGTTTTCCAGCACATCATACTTCAACATTACAGAATTTTTGCAAGACCCAAGGCAGTTTGCAAAGAGCATCAAGTAATTCAAATAAAAAATGAAGTCTGTTCCTTATGATTTTTGAATTATGTTTGATAAAGTGTTGTTTTTCTTTGCCTTGGGTTGCGTGGCATCTGTGCCAGGAATTGGAAGTAGACCGAGTCCTTTGGCAACCTTTTTGTCTGAGCATAGAATGGTATTGGCCCATTGGGATTCCCAGTACTTCTCTAATCTTCCTTGGAGTTATTTTGATAACCCCACCTTTTTGCAAGTTTATCTGCATTTTATCCTCATCCAAGCTTTTTAATAGGAAGCATGGTAGTTTTGCGGGAAACTTGATGTATGGGAACCCAAGTAATGAGCCAAAGCCCATTTTTCTCACCCGTTGTTTTCTCTCTGGGCTCAATTTATGTGTAGCTACATGATGCGTGGAATTGTACCCTCGCAAAAGGTTTTACCTCTCAAGGGATCTTGAGAAGCTTGCAGTCCCCACCAGGCAGTGTACCTGTTCGTTGTAGTATAGTATAGTGACAAGTACCGGTGGATTGATCGTTCAACTCAGGAATAGTGTTCGCTAGGACTAAAAAGTCTACTAAACTAGGTCTAAAGTTGAGGGATAATTCTTTTTGTGTTTTTTTATTTTTATTAAAGCAAGTAAAATCTCGGGTTTAGCAGGAGTGGGCGGAATTAGTTGCTAGTCAAGTAACCCAATTAACTAAAGATGCAATTAAAATAAAATAAAATAAACTAAAACTAATTTGTGGTGTAAACAATAATAAGAGAAAATGTGTTTACTTAGATTTCATTACTCCCTAGATATCTTTTACCAGTTGATTAGCTTGTTACAATTGCATGGATGACGGTTTATATTCCTTAATACTAGTCGTAGGGCCGTGTACGAAATTCCCTAACTCTATAAGCTCCTACTTCACTCCTATGTCTAGCCGACTAAAAGCTCCTAACATGGGATCACTAGAATTCGCTCATGCATTAAATACAACCATAAATCGTAGTACACATCTGATCATGTTTCTTAAGACGTTCAAGCAAGTTACCAATTGGAAGTATGCCAGTTTTCTTAAGCCTAACATCAAATACAATCATCCACAACAATTATAAACAAACCATCAACCAATAATCAACATCTAGGTTTCATTACATCTAAGCAAACACAATAAAAACGTAGCCTAGCATGTTAAAAAGAAGAAAAGCATAAGATAGAATCACACAACACATAGACATATTGTATGATTATTGGAAAACTTATCTTCAATTGAACATGGATGGAACAAGGGTTGAAACCCTTATTATTACAGAAAATTCGTCTAGGGTTGTGACGCCGTCAACTCGCCGCCAAGATAAAATTCGTATTGCCTAGATCCACTTCTGACGCCATCATGTGTAAATTTACTCTGGGCTATCACATGTATTTTGACCCTAACGGCCTTGGTGACGCCGTCAGGCCAAATTGCCTTGAAAATGTTCTGGGCCATCATGTGTATTTTCCACATCCACCTCTTTTGCCACTCTTGACATCGTCACTTGCATTGCCTTGACGCCGTCAGGTACTGTTCCCAGCAAGGATTTTGAGAATTGGTCGTTTTCTTCACTTTTTCGCTCCAAAAACGTCCAAAATGCTTCCTTTTATAAATTTCCTCTCAAAAGTACGTAAAAGGACAAAAGAAACGATTTAGGGCAATAATTGATCAAATAGTTACGAATTCGGGCTTAAATGACCCCCAAAAGCGGTACACTTATCGCCTTATCAAATACCCTTACACTTGAGATTTGCTTGTCCTCAAGCAAATGCGCTTTTATTCTAATCAAAATACAAGTTAGGGGTCATTTAATACTAAGATAAAAGTAATTACAACAAATAATCGTTCCACTTAAAACAAAAAACAAGCACGTAGGTTATACACTAGCACCTCGCAAATAGTGTTTAGATACTCACATCTCTCGGGTGTAATAAATTAAATATCACAATAAGGAATTGGAAAACATCTCTCACTACCTGTCATAGCAAATAGATTACCATAGGCTTGGGAAATGATCAAACCTCCACCACTTGGCGTAAGCACCTAGGATAAACTATCAAAGAGGTCTTTTAAAGGGTTATAACATGAGGTGTAGGGATATGGTAAACACGGTTTTATTGGATAAAGGTAATATTTACTGGTGGCGAGTTAATCATCTTGGTCAATTACATGTACAATATGACGTTAGGCTTCCTGTCTGCTTTCTGCTTTTTAGCCCATTTGACCCTATTTTGATTCCCTACTTCCCTAAATTCACAAACATACTTTGTCTATCAAATCCACCACATATTATCCTTCCATAAACACTAAATTATCACACTATAAATACCCTCATTCATTATAAATCATCACTCAATCCATCATGTCATCCCCCAATCACCCAAGATCTAAGCCTTCAAGAGGTGCAAGGATCTTCGTCAAACCCGTGTGGAAAAGAAAACTTGATACATGTAAAAAATTCTCATCTATCAATGATGTTGTCTCCAACCAACCAACCAACAACTAAACATCCACATCACCCAAATGAAACCTTCATTTTACCTCTACATGACAACCTCACTATCTCACTCACCAACAATATTCCACATCCATCTCACTCAATTCTTCCAAATGATCCTTTTGAGGAACATACTCAATCTCAAAACCACATCCATCCCTCTCATCAAGACATGAATCCTATGTTACTTGTTCAAGCCTCAATCCCCAACCATAATCCAACTCTACCATCATCGCCTTCCTCCGAACATAAAAAGTTCGTTGAAGAGCTCAAAGAAGCTCATGAGCTTAGTGCTCTCCTTGCCTTACATCTTGCTCAACGCAATTTGGTTCAACAACCTTCCACCACTCCATCTTCACCATCCAACAACATTGTCCAACTTGAGAATCATGTTAACAATTGTCCTTGTTGCATTTTTTCTCCAAAAACAAACCATTGATTTCAATGAGCACTTCACTTGAATTGAGTATCTCCTCACAAGGGCTTCTCCACCACCATCACACAACAATCCAACCCTTCCGCTCCAAGCTCCCCTCCATCAACCACTCCAAACTCTCCAAACAAAATTCCCACAAAGATCTATCTCCACTAAACTCATCCACCATGCTTCCTGTTGGAGTATGCTCATGTCATAATAAATAATTATATGGCTAGACATATGTGAGCCTATGGGGTCACACACTTATACACAGAGACACCATTTTATAGATTGTATTTATCGTATTTACAATATATAAATGACTACGTAACTTGGGATCAATAACGGGCCACTAATCACTAAGCTTGTACTTAGTGTATTGGATTGGACATAACAAATGGGTAAGCCCTTTTTAAGCCCTTATGGATGGCTTAGGGAGGAAAGGGACAAGATGAGAAAATACAAGGGGCTAAGTGTTACTTACATGTAAATGATTTGGTCATTAGGAAAGGATCAATCACAATAAACACTTACCAACTTTCTCTCCTCCTTTCTCTCACTAATAACCATGAAATAAAACACTCACATATTAGGGTTTTGTGTTTTGATCTCAATCTAACCTTATTCTATTGTAGTTCAAGGCTAGATCGTATGTTACGGGGTTAAGACTAGCATCGGGTGGTGATTGATGACGTGTAGTGTGTTTCCATCATAGAAGTGATCAAACTTATTGATCACTTGGTTTCTTGATCCATTCATGGGTGGTGATATTGGTGGTGACTTTGTTGGTGACTCCCGGTGCACGCTGCAAAGGTATAACTATCTTGTTTATCTTATTGATTGATCATATGGCTATATGAGATCCCTGTGGGTGATGTTGTTCCGCTGAGTTTATTTGATTTATATATATATTTTATATTCATACATCCCCTATAGTGGTATCACGAGCCATCATATGTGCCATATGATTATCGGGTATGCATAAAAATGGCTAAAACGGGTGTTTTTTTTGATGATTTTTGAAGTCATGGTTAAAACAGCCCTAGGGATCCAATTTTTTTCTCATAGGACGACCCTTTAGGGGTCTTATGATCTGCACTTTTTGGTCCCATGGCCATTTGTTATGCATACGCTAATTGGTTACTTGTCGGGTACGTGAAAAATGGCCTAAAACGCGTGTTTTTGATCGGTTTTTGAAGCGGTTTTAATTCAGCCCCTAAGGCCATATTTTCTGTGGTTAAATGGTATTTAGAAGGTCCTAATATCAGTGGGTGTTGACCCTTAAGTCATAGGAAACACGTACCTAACGGGGTTTTAATTCTTGTCAATTAATTTCTTCGTTTTCGTTGGCTAACAATTTAATTCTTGTTATTATTTTGTTTTCCATGGAAAATACATGCATGTTTGTCCATGGAGTTAGCCAACACCATGTTTCATTCATAATATTAATGGTATTATTATGTTTATATGCAAAGCCGATGAAAGCCTAGACCACTTGTGCATTGGATGGTTATGAATGTTGTTTAATTTCGTGTTTTGGGGTTTTGCCATTGTTTCGGCATTTATGTAATTATATTCTTTTGGTTGTAGCCATTGTTTGGGCACTTTTACCGTAGATTAAAATTAGATTAATTGTATTTTACTTTCAATATAATGTAATCGTGGCTTGGTGGTGAATGGCGAAAGAGTTAAAGACGTTTTTGCCGAAAATGACTGCTGGAACACTAGTTGGTAAAACGGAGTTTCCCGGTGATTGGTAAGGTCTTTTTGGCTGAAATTTTTTTTGCAGGTACCCAAGACATGGGCCTACAACTTTCTAGTTTTGAGCTAAGCCCGGGGAAGCCTCCTTCATGGACTTTTGGGCCCTCTAACACAGAAATTCTGGAAGGACAGAAACTACTTTTCATGTGCATCATGGGCTTCCAACTTGCTCTTGATTGTCTTGGAGCAAGTGGGAGTCCTCCGTGTGGTTGTGTGGTTGTCCCTAGTTGACTCTTGGTTCTCGTGATGGCTCACGAGACCAAGCATAGGTTTTTTCATCGGTTGAGGCTTTGCATATTGTGGTTGTGTGTTTGTTTTGCTTTTTATATATCTTGTTTCATATGTAAAATTGCAAATAGTTTTCTTTAAAACTTAAAACGAAACACAAACCATTTTCAAAACTAAGTCTTATGATTTAGTTTTACTAAGTTTTTGAAACTTAAAATCATTGTTTCTTAAAATAACACCTAAACTTGTTATGTATGTTATTTTATTTATGTATTGTCCAAACTTTATTATCCACGTAGGATTTATATTAGTCATGAAAATGGACAACTTGACACACATAAATTAAAACAATGATTAGACTTAAGTTAAGAAATGTTTTTAACTTGTGCTACGAAGGGTGAATGCATGCTCTTTTCGTACACCTTTTGATTCACATCAAAAATTTTACCCGTCAAAAGTTAAGTCACGCCGTCCAATTTTGAGAACACTTGCAATTACTTTTTGCCTATGCGTGGGACCTAGGTTGAATTGTAACCCAAGGTGACTATTATCTATGCGTGGGACCTAGATATATTCTCGCACGTTCTCAAATTGGATGACTTAATCGAGTTAAGCGGTGAGACCTTGACCCGAGGCAAAGATGGGACTAAACATGCCTACATGACACTAGTTGTTTGACATTAGATGCCATGAGTCCCATAAGGATCTAAGAGTTTCACTTGTAATGCAATTGGTGATCGTCGCCTACCAATTGAATCTACTATTGCTAGCAGATCAACTGATGTGATAGTAGAAGCACAATGTGGATCTTAGCCTTTTACGTAAATTAATTGTTTTAAAATTGTAAACATGGGGTAATTAATTTATAAAAGAATAATTATCGAAAATACTAAATTTGAACTTTGAGAATTCAATTAATGAATTAATGCAACACAAATCGTAAACAAAAGTTTGTCTTTTCTTGTTAAAAGGATCAAACTAAGTCTTCCTTTCCTTGTAAGAAAGAGACTTATTCCTATCCTTTTCCTTATGAGGAAAAGCCATAATAGGAATATTTGAATTATCCTAATTCTAATCAAACTCAAAGCACACATACTCTAGAAATCGTGATGTCTTATAAAGTCAAAACGGTTAAGTATGTTTGCACATCTTATTCTTTCAAGTTCGTTTTATAACCCTAGTTCCGGTTTTGAAACCTTCAAGAAATATAAGATATTTGGATAACTATAGAACATGTTTTCTATAGCTACCAAACTAATATGAGTTAAAATAATTAGAAAACGGAAATATCAATAAACCGAAAAGTGGTAAAGGCAATTACTAGCATGATTACCTAGCAATGTGTCTTAACCCGATAAACATGGAGGAACTGCATGCCTAATTTTCAAGTTTAAAATGATGGCTAGCCCATCATCTATATATTAGAACTTGATGCTCTTCCTTGAATACCTAAGTACATGTTACTAGTCATAGTGACTCCCATTAGCAATAATGTGTAGATATTCAAAGAAAGCAGGAAAGTATCCAATCATCATTCACTCTCCACTGGTGATGTAGCACTTTTAATGTTGTCTAATCCAGTGGGAGCTAAATGATTGTATTACTGGTGACGAAACACATGTAATGTTCTCTAATCCAGTGGGAGTTGTAAGCTCTATTAACTTACAAGTTGCCCATCTTATTTCTAGATTGTCTTGAAATAATACATTACTTTCCACATATGAAGCATCATAGTTTTTATGAGAACCATTGCATCAATTTATTAGATAACTTGCCGCGTTCCTGATGTTGCTTCCTGAAATGTTATTAATAAAATTCTTATGCATGATTCATTATAAAAGCGATAAATTTCTACATATCTATATTTTGATTTTGACTAAAATCATATGTTATCTGTGACATTGTCATATTTGCTTGCATAATGTTGTGCCATGCACAAGTGGGAGAAATCTTAATTGTGTGCAAGGTACAACATATAACAATATGACTAATGGTTTTTCTTGACTGCAAGATAAGAAAAATAAGGTTCTACTAGGACTTATTCACATAAAATGTATGTTGCCCTAATTAGAAAAATGTCAAGATAACATGAAAAGCTACTTCAACATATTTGCTGAATTGTTTAGTAAATATGATTATGTCTTCTTGTAAATTCATAATCATGAAGTATGTAATTAACTTGAAATTACTATTGAGGCCAATTATCGGCACTCATAATTACTTTAGTTGAATATGTTTAGGTCTCTTGTAAAGACATAAACATCAATTCCGTTAATTGTTGAAAGACATATAACGTAAAGTAAAGATGTTAATTTGTTATGTCTTCTTGTTAAAGACATGTACACTTACGACGTATAATAAAATATTTAATGTTTATGTTTTCTAGTTAAAACATACACATGAAGTCATTGACTTGGTCAAAGACTTTAAATATAAAGTATGCAGTAGGCTAAAAATACTATTGATGCCATCTGGTATGACTTGGTTGGCAGATACGTAAGCTAAAGAGTATAAGTTCATCTAATGAGTTGTGTGATAGTCTCACAACATCTATCCACGTGGAATACCACAAATTTATGGTATGTCCATCATGGATATCATTTGATCTTTGATGACTTAAATTCTTTTACCTCAAAAGCAATCAAGGTTAGAAAATTAGATGTGCCATGCGTACACCCAATATGGTTCCAACCCAGAAGGAATTTAGGACACCATTGTATTATGGAATGGGATGAATCCCATTATGTCTTGATTGAAGTTCTGAATTTGTTAAATACCTGAGAGTAAGTAATTAACAAACTAGAATCAAGAACAAACGATGTATTTTGGATGCCCCACTTGAAAAAAATTTATTGTTATCAAGATGCTGAGTACTTGGAGATTAGTCTCCACTTACAAAAGCAAGTGGGAGCACCTTTAGATCTTGAAGTTATTCAAGAGCTAAATACACAACCTTCTGAGTACACTTGCTAATGTCATACTAAGGTTGAACATGCATATGTTAAACCATAGATTGATATCTCTCATTCATAAATCCGCAAGGATACCCCTAACACTTGAATGATATATTTTTTATATCAATGTTAAGGGACATAAGTTGGAGGATCATAGTGAACCTGCTAACTAAAGAGATGCATTATCAGATCTTGAATCTGATGAATAACTCAAAACTATGAATGTTAAGATGCAGTCCTTTGAAGATAATCACTCATGGAGCTTGATTGATCTCTTACCAAATCAATTAGACTGTGAGGTTTAAAATGAGTTTCTTGAACTAGAAGACTCATAAGGACAAACTTGTACACATATTTAATGCATGCGTAGTAGAAGGAGTTTACTAATACTCAAGAAATTGATTATGATTAAATCTTCATACCTACAAAAATTAAATGTATAAAGATGATTAATTGTCATACTTGTTTTCATGTAAATGAAATATGACAATAGGATTTTAGAACACTTTTGATTACTTTTGCGAGGACGATGAGTAATCAAAAGGGTTTATGAATCTGTATAATCTTTATTATGTATACAAGACATACGAATCCAGGTGTTGATTAGATCATGCATCTAGGAGCAGAGATCTTAATTTAATCATTAATTTGATTTTGATTAAATAAGATTACTCCCGAGAACTCAGAGTGCAAGTAGGATAAATGAATTTATTTTCTTAAATCTCATATGTTGTTAACATATAAGAAACAATATTCCATCTAAGCTAGACTTTAATCCTTAGCCTGTTATTATGACTATCTAAAGTAGGTGTTTTGCTAGCTTCATACACACTATGGAATGTATTGTTGCAATACTCGTATTGTACTTGATTGCACACATACAAAAGGACAATCATCATTCAAAACATTTTTGAATTTTGAAACAAGTATTCTCAAAGTTTACTCAGATGACTACTTGTTGTCTTGTACAACAAAATTGATCATGGTGGAAACATCGGATTCCGATCTATATGTAGTCTTGTGCATATCTGTTTTTAGTATTTGGATAATGGAACTGTAAGCAGTCGTATTATATAATGAATTGATATACCGGGTATTATCGTCTTCATTTATACTACTGTGTTCTATATTTGCATGTTTAATCCATGAATAATTTATTTATTCTAAAATTGTCCATTGCCAGTTGACGATACGGGAGTATCATCGAATTAAGGCAAATGTGAGCGTGTTGGTGATTTATTTGCCAAACTCATATGTTGTTCATTGTGATGAACATTGGATTGACCCAACCTTCGAGAATTCACTGCATGGATCGGCGTCAATAGTGAATCTCGCAAATGGTTATGTCTCTTATCCTTAGACTTGAGATGCAAGTAGGTCTTGCATGTGCGGAATTTTATTCTTTGATATGGTTAAACGCTGTCCTGAATAAGGTAGTTATAAAAACCATTTTCAGGAGTGATTTGAAACACATGAATGACACGTGCAGTCAAAATAGGATTTGTTCCTCCACATGTCATGGAGTTAGATACTATTAGGCCGCTCGGTGAATTGAACAGATGTTTGTATGGCCGTACCCAAATGAGATTAAGATGAATCTTAATTCACTTGGTAATCTTGTTCAATATCTAGATCGAGAAACATAATAGTTGAACAAATGGAATGACTTTGATCCATGTCTAGTGTTCAACATAGTATCTGTAACAAAAGGATGGATGACATATAAACCATTTAAATGAGACGTTTAAGAAACTTCCCTCACATATTTCTAGGGGCATTGGCGTGTTGCTAGACGCTAACCTTTGCTTGTATAATTACTTGATTATTATGACGTCGCAAGTGGGAGCTGTTGGAGTATGCTCGTGTCATAATAAATAATTATATGGCTAGACATATGTGAGCCTATGGGGTCACACACTTATACACAGAGACACCATTTTATAGATTGTATTTATCGTATTTACAATATATAAATGACTACGTAACTTGGGATCAATAACGGGCCACTAATCACTAAGCTTGTACTTAGTGTATTGGATTGGACATAACAAATGGGTAAGCCCATTTTAAGCCCTTATGGATGGCCTAGGGAGGAAAGGGACAAGATGAGAAAATACAAGGGGCTAAGTGTTACTTACATGTTGATAACTACTAATGATTTGGTCATTAGGAAAGGATCAATCACAATAAACACTTACCAACTTTCTCTCCTCCTTTCTCTCACTAATAACCACGAAATAAAACACTCACATATTAGGGTTTTGTGTTTTGATCTCAATCTAACCTTATTCTATTGTAGTTCAAGGCTAGATCGTATGTTACGGGGTTAAGACTAGCATCGGGTGGTGATTGATGACGTGTAGTGTGTTTCCATCATAGAAGTGATCAACCTTATTGATCACTTGGTTTCTTGATCCATTCATGGGTGGTGATATTGGTGGTGACTTTGTTGGTGACTCCCGGTGCACGCTGCAAAGGTATAACTATCTTGTTTATCTTATTGATTGATCATATGGCTATATGAGATCCATGTGGGTGATGTTGTTCCGCTGCGTTTATTTGATTTATATATATTTTATATTCATACATCCCCTATACTTCCAATCTCCAAGCAAGTCCTATAGACCTCATGTTGGCAACCTAGTATTATCTATTGTAGTTGCTAAGAAAAGCATATATGTATGCTTATGTTTTTAACATGAGGTGTGATACACCCACCTACACTTTACAAAAATTTTCCCACACGCTGACGTGGCGGAGTGTTGATTGGTTGGTTTTCTGTGGCCCACAGAAAACCAACCAATCAACACTCCGCCACGTCTGCGTGTGGGAAAATTTTTGTAAAGTGTAGGTGGATGTAGTATTTTTCTTTTAACATAATATATTCTAATAAATAATGAATGCTTGTTGAGATTTATTTTTGCACTTTTATGAGTTTTCTTGTTATATTTATATTTGTTTCATGCATCATATATATTCTGTGTTCTAAATATTTTTGCAAGCATTCCATATCTCGATTTATCTTATAGCCTTAAAACGAGGGGGAGTACACATCAAGGGGGAGCTCATACAACATCGGGTTAACCTTTTTGATGTTCACAAAAAGGGGGAGAAGTGATATAAACTCACTAAATACTTGCATATATAATAATTTTTGATTTAATGAGTTTACATTTTGTAATCATTAAAAAGGGGGAGATTGTTGATATAAATAATGCGTAAAAACGTTATTAATATTTCTCGATATCCCTATGTTTTGACGATCACAAAGTGTAAAATCATTACGTAAACAAGTATTTAGTGACAAAATATCATTACATCCAACTAAATCACTTAAGGTATGAATAAACAATTGCCTAATACATTTTATGATCAAAAGAAGGATAATTTAATAATTACAAATTATATAAAATGGTATAAACATTTTATATATTTAGAAAAACACTTTTGGTAATTAAAGGAAAATGTTTAATTCATAATAAATATATGAATTCAAATTTTTAACCAAAATCAGTTAAATCTTCACCAAATAAACTTTACCCAGAAAAGACAAAAGTTTATGGCCGTTACAAGTGGGCGGCCCCCTTAATTATAAGGGGCGGCCACCTTAATTTTAAGGGGGCCGGTCATGAATTAAGGGGGTCGGCACATGCTCCTGTGTCAGAAACTTTTGCCTATAAATATTGGTTCAAATCTGTAATTTTTCCTCACATTTTGCACTAAAACTTTCTGTCCGAATCCTCTCAAATCATCTTCCTATAACCTTTGATCATAAACTTTTTAGTTCTTGTTTCAAGTGATCCAATCCCTCATCATTCAGAGTGCAAGAGAAGAATACTCCTCCAACATCTTGTTAAGAAGTATGTAGATTTGTGAATATTGTTAGTTGTTGTGTAAATTATTTGTAAAGGTGTAGAAGGTGTGTAATTGGTAGATCTAAGTTTGTTAGTAGTTGTGAATAGAAGTAGTGAAGAAGTAGTAGTGTTGTGAAGTTGAAGTAGTGAAGTTGTGAGTAATTGTGTAGTAGTTGTGGTGTGTATAAGTTTTGAAGAAGGTGTGTAGTGACTAGTGGTGTGAGATTGTTCTAGCTACTATTAGGACTCGACATCTAGCTTAGTGTCGTTAATTGGTGTAAGCAAAAGTTGTGTAAGGTTTTCTCCGCCATAAGGAAGCTTGTTGACATAGTGAAGAAAACTCTAGAGTTAAGTGCTCGGGGAATGGAGTAGGGCGAAGAGGTGCTTCGTAGCCGAACCACTATAAATCCTTTGTCTTGTGGTGCGATATTTCCATCTCTATCTCTTTACTTACTTACTTATATTGTCATCATTTACTTTTGTAGATATTAGTATACATAAGTGCTTAAATATTGATCTCACATAAAACTGGAACCGAAGTTTTTATAAACTTAAAAACGACAGGAAAACTATTCAACCCCCCTTCTAATTTTCCACATCATTATCTACATTTTTTTTTCAAAAAGCAAAAATTTAGTTTCTCATCATATATACTAGTTATCAGTACAAGTGATGATTATCACAGGTGATATACTACAAATTCTGAATAAAACCACCTTCAAATGTTCTTCATCACAGATTTTATTCTACCAAAAACTTATGTAAGCCATTACAATTGTTTTATCACTGGTGATATACTACCAAAAACTGAAGTAAGCATCTACATCTATTCATCATCATGACACATGTTCTACTGCTTAAATATGAATAAAACCACTACAACTGTTTTATCACTTGTGATATACTACCAAAAATTGAACAAAGCAACTACAACTGTTTTATCACTTGTGACACATTACTACATTTTGAAGTAAGCCACTACATCATCATCACATATGTTGTATCACAAATGATATTCAACAAAAAACTGAAGAAAATCACTATATTCATCACATTATTATAACAATCTCTCTACGAATTCAGAAAAAACTGTAAAATCTAATTAAATAATATCTTATAAAAGTTAAAAAAAGTTCATATTCATCACATGCATCACAATACCATATCAAAAATCAATATGAAATACACAAAAATATTCATAAGTAGCAATAATATTCATAAATAAGTACAAAATCACTAGAGATACTAATAAAACTAGTAAATAATTAGTCGAAAGCATCGTACCTTCATCCTGAGATTCAGTACCTTCAAAATGAACCGGTTTTTTCCTGTATCTTCTTTTGCACTCGATGATTCTTCTATTTTAGTGTTTTATTGATGATTTGAACGGTTAAAATCGGTTAATTTTGAGTTTTCGTCGCAGTTGTTAATGGCGGTTAGAGAGGGAACTTTGATTTTTTGTGATTGCGATTGTGTGTAAATTGATGGGTCAGTGGGTGGGGTTGTTGGGGTAACTTTGCCGAATTGGCAAATTTGGTCCTTCCGTGTTTTTTATTATTAAATATTATTTTTTTTAAATGGATGTTTCTGATTGGTCCACTGATATGTAAGGGTTTTTGAATCTCCAAAATAAAATGCCTCTTGTAAACGAAAAAAGAATTACAACAGTAATTATAAAATGGTATTTTTTTAGATTAAATATGGATATATAATTTAAAAATGTAGAAATATCAGTGATTAATACTTTTCAAAATTATTGAAGCAATTTTTTCCACACCATAATATTCCAAACCATCGTAATCTTTGGATTTAGAAAATATCGCATATATTAATTCCAAAGTTTGAGATTATCATGCACGGCATGGACCATTGGTCTCTTTCTCAATACCCACCATATATTTTGTTCTTTAATAGTTTGTTCGGATAACATTTTATTGATTAAGGGAGCATTTAGAGCAATAGTGTAGGACTCGTCGTTGGCTTCGTTGTCTGACCTGACCTGGCTCCATCAACGGCGAGCCGTAGCTCACCGCTACACCAAATCACCCTCGCCGATGCTCGTTGTTGGTCACCTCCCCGTGGCCACGGCGAACCAAAAATCTGACAAAGGTGCAGGTTTACGTTGGAGAAAGAAGTGGAATGTTGGGTTTTATTTGCGTTGTGTTTGTGTGTTTTATTTTTTCAGATTTAATATGTGTTTTGGTCTTGGAGAAGAAGACACAGGTTTTTTTTTTTTTTTTTTTTTTTTTTTTTTTTTTTTTTTTTTTTTTATACAAAAGGAATTGGGTATAAAAGGTGTTTTATTAATGTGTAGTATTATTTTTTTTAAGAAGATAATGTTTATCCTTTTTTTTTTAAATAAATTTTGATGAAATAAAATTAATGTGTTGTGTTATTTTTAAGTATTTGTGAAAAGAATTTAATTTTTTTAACGAAATGAATAAAAAAATAAATGTGTAAGAGGTGGGGCCCTAATGGAGAAGTTGAGGTTTGTTGTTTGGTGAGGGGGAGGTTTGTTATGGATAGTTGAAGTTGAGGTGTTTGATGATGTGGCAGGGGTGGGACCCGAATGGGGAGGCAAGCCTCCCCATCTACACCTAGTGCTCTTAGTTTTATCACTCTTTGTAACACCCCCAAAATTTGGTACAGCGGAAGACTCAACAAGCTTTCGGGGTGCTACGGGGATTGGTATCCAACACAAGACATAATAGAACGAGATAAAGTAAACATAATAAAAACACAACCAAAACGGGGTTTTAAAGTTTACATTTATCCCAACATCTTTCAGAGTCAGACCCAAAAGAAATAAACGTAGGTCCACAATTTATTATCAGAGTTTAGAAAAATATAGTGGACATATACGCAAAACGCTTGCTAGCTAGACCAGGGATTCACTAAAAACCTGCGGATACCCTCCGCTCCAACATAATACACGGATACCCTCATAAACCTGCGGATACCCTCCGCCACAACATAGATATTCGGGTACCCCCCGCAATATCATAAATACTCGGATAACCTCCGAAGTATTAATAACCTATAGGTGCACACTATAGTATCTAAATAAGCCAACCTTGAATAGTACACACGAAAGTATGTGACTAAAGTTGACAATTCACCAATAACCAAATAAGCCAACCTTGAATAGTACACACAAAAACTATGTGACTAAAGCTGACAATACATCCTAGTCCATACGCATAGCAAGTTTTAGAAAGAATATAGAAGCGATAATAGTCCACATAAAATAATTTGCACGTTTCTCACCCCGAGTATTGAAAACATAGTTCAAGAGTAAAAAGCGGGGCTATGACTCACCTCAAGTCCAGAAATCAGCAAGAAGAAATCGGTAGAAGTAAGATGTATACTAACTCACAAGACGGCAAGTACGGACTCGGCACAACCTAACAATATCAACTTGCTCAGAAATCATTTCCTCAAATTCAAATATTCCCAAACCCGGACGTATTAATTTTCCGAAAATCCATTTCTCGTATTAGTTTGGAGTTTTACGTTTGGTATCCATACGGGTGGTGGGTCGACACAAACAAACCAAAAAGTCTCACAAAAGAATAATAAAATAAACTATAGATCTAATATTAGCCCAATATGTTATTTAAATAAATCTTCGAAGTTTATCAAATCCGTCGATTTGATAATCCCCATATTTATTTACGTAACATACCGTTCCAAGATTACACCCAATCCTAAAGCACATAGCACACAAATACTATATGGTATATATTGTAGTCTAATAAACTCCTTATATACATCGTTAAATTGGCCAGATTTCCCGATATATATATTTAGTGATTTATTATCCTCTACATATACCACAACCTATGGGCGTCGTAGGATACGATGCCCATTAATATACTCATTTCGTATAACCAAATAACTCGGTTTAACCTGTCGATTAAATAAGTTATTTAGTTATAGAAAATGTTTATATTAATCGTCATATATCCGTGACAACACAAAAGTCAGAAACAATAACTTACCTGGACTCAAGTAACCACGACTCCGCATAACTCGATAGTTTTCCTCGTTATATATATATATAAAATAATATTTCATTTAATATTTAGTAATCGTCGAGAATTTCTCGTTATTTATAATATTTATTCATAATAATGCTTCCAATAATATTACGATACTCTCGTAGCATAATATATCTAGTCGCATTATTTATAATACTACTCGTGATTTTTGTTATTATTAATATACGCATTTATACAATTATATACACGTTATTCATGTCTATATATTTATATAAACGTTTATATTACCAATAATATTATTACGAGTTTTATTATTTGCGTTTTACATTGAAAATAATTATCGAGTCGTACGAAATGGTCACATGTCCGAGTCATGACTCTCGGCTCATTGTCCAAGTCCAAAATAATGTGAGTAAGTCATAAATAATCAATCCAACTCCGTCCAAATCAATCCCAAAACACGTGCTACAACAATAGGGTCCGACTACGGCACCCGACTAACCTATCTCTGTCAATCTAAGTGACCGTCTCACAATCGGTCCCCACATAACCACTCGACAACAACTTCTCAATATACCATAAATCCCTTGTCGAAACCAAAAATGATCTCGACACAACAAGCATTTGGCCGAATCAACAATGCCAAAACAATAACAAGTTAACAAAAATATAACAAGGAAAAATATAAATAACAATAAGGTCCATTGTCGGGTTGGTTTACCAAGCCGAACCCGAGCCCTCGACTCACTTGAGTCTCGGCTCAATACCACGAGTCACAAGGACTCGAACCAATAACCAAGGGTCACACAATAAGCTCCAAAGAGCACACCCAAAACTGCCCATTCGACCACTTGGGTCGCGGCATCAATCAACCATATACGGCCACAAGGCCAAGACTCCATCGAGTCAAACCAAGGTCCAACGCAAACAAACATGAAAACCATGAGCACAAGGCCACAAGAAGCAACAATAATGAGCCATAGGCTCGAATCCCACATCGAGCCGTGAGTTCACGACTCACGGTTCACTCGAACCATCAAAGAAAACACCAAACCCGGATACCAAACCATCTTTTATATCAAAAACATCATTTCCCAACAAAATAAATTCGATTCCCATGAAAAACATCCGTGTAGTCACGGATTCAATACCAATTCGAGGCACCCAAAAGCCAAAATCGATTATTCTCACCTTCTTGAACCTCCAATCGAATAAATCTAGTAAAAACAATAAAGTTGGGTCGGATTTTATAAGATTTCGAGGTGTTAAAGTGGGTTATATGGCGCGTATAATACACCAAAAGAAAGAGGAAAGAATAAGGAACAAGATGGTGGTGTTTGTTTTGTCGTGTGGCCGGCATAGCGGTGGTGGTGGCCGGAATAGTGGTTTGGCGGCTAGGGTTTTTGAGGGGAGAGAGAGAGAGTTGGTGAGGGTGAAGGTGTTGTGTTGTTGTTGTGTGTGTGTGCTATAAACCACATGGACGATTTTGTAGTTTACTTTATAAATAAAACATTTTTCTTTTAATAATAATAATAATAATAATAATAATAATAATAATAATAATAATAATAATAATAATAATAATAATAATAATAATATTACTAATAAGAGTGGGTAAATAATGAGTGATGTAAAACACACGGTCCAAAACCCCAACTCATTTCAAAACGTCTAATATCACGCGAAACGTTCCGTAAATAATTAAATATTGTCGAACTCATAAAAATCAATTCATAACATTTCTGTTAGTTAATCCTAGTGCCAGAGTCAACGTAGTACCAAGTGAGAATTCAAAAATAAATCACCAAGTATATTTCCATAACAATCATTAAATAAATCTCAAATCCCATAACGATATTAAATATAATCAACCATAAAATAGGTCTTACATGTTCGTTACGAATAAAATTCCAAATAAAAATTTATAAACGAACTTTAACGTAATGCGGGTTTTCAAAATGGCTCCCTAAATTGCCAGTTGTCACATCCTCCCTAAATTGCCGGTTAACCAAATAACTCGGTTTAACCTGTCGATTAAATAAGTTATTTAGTTATAGAAAATGTTTATCTTAATCGTCATATATCCGTGACAACACAAAAGTCACAAACAATAACTCACCTTGACTCAAGTAACCACGACTCCGCATAACTCGATAGTTTTCCTCGTTATATATATATATATATATATAAAATAATATTTCATTTAATATTTAGTAATCGTCGAGAATTTCTCGTTATTTATAATATTTATTCATAATAATGCTTCCAATAATATTACGCTACTCTCGTAGTATAATATATCTAGTCGCATTATTTATAATACTACTCGTGATTTTTGTTATTGTTAATATACGCATTTATACAATTATATACACGTTATTCACGTCTATATATTTATATAAACGTTTATATTACCAATAATATTATTACGAGTTTTATTATTTGCGTTTTACATTGTAAATAATTATCGAGTCATACGAAATGGTCACATGTCCGAGTCATGACTCTCGGCTCATTGTCCAAGTCCAAAATAATGTGAGTAAGTCATAAATAATCAATCCAACTCCGTCCAAATCAATCCCAAAACACGTTCTACAACAATAGGGTCCGACTACGGCACCCGACTAACCTATCTCCGTTAATCTAAGTGACTGTCTCATAATCGGTCCCCACATAACCACTCGACAACAACTTCTCAATATACCATAAATCCCTTGTCGAAACCAAAAATGATCTCGACACAACAAGCATTCGGCCGAATCAACAATGCCAAAACAATAATAAGTTAACAAAAATATAACAAGGAAAAATACAAATAACAATAAGGTCCATTGTCGGGTTGGTTTACCAAGCCAAACCCGAGCTCTCGACTCACTTGAGTCTCGGCTCAATACCACGAGTCACAAGGACTCGAACCAATAACCAAGGGTCACACAATAAGCTCCAAAGAGCACACCCAAAACTGCCCATTCGACCACTTGGGCCATATACGGCCACAAGGCCAGGACTCCATCGAGTCAAACCAAGGTCCAACGCAAACAAACATGAAAACCATGAGCACAAGGCCACAAGAAGCAACAATAACGAGCCATAGGCTCGAATCCCACATCGAGCCGTGAGTCCACGACTCACGGTTCACTTGAACCATCAAAGAAAACACCAAACCCAGATACCAAACCATCTTTTATATCAAAAACATCATTTCCTAACAAAATAAATTCGATTCCCATGAAAAACATCCGTGTAGTCACGGATTCAATACAAATTCGAGGCACCCAAAAGCCAAAATCGATTATTCTCACCTTCTTGAACCTCCAATCGAATAGATCTAGTAAAAACAATAAAGTTGGGTCGGATTTTATAAGATTTCGAGGTGTTAAAGTGGGTTATACGGCACGTATAATACACCAAAAGAAAGAGGAAAGAATAAGGAACAAGATGGTGGTGTTTGTTTTGTCGTGTGGCCGGCGTAGTGGTGGTGGTGGCCGGAACAGAGGTTCGGCGGCTAGGGTTTTTGAGGGGAGAGAGAGAGAGTTGGTGAGGGTGAAGGTGTTGTGTTGTTGTGTGTGTGTGTGGTATAAACCACATGGACGATTTTGTAGTTTACTTTATAAAATAAAAAAAAACCATTTTTCTTTTAAAAATAATAATAATATTACTAATAAGAGTGGGTAAAGAATGGGTGAGTGTAAAACACACGGTCCAAAACCCGAACTCAT
The DNA here is from genome assembly GCA_030686995.1 of Artemisia argyi. Lineage (NCBI taxonomy): Eukaryota > Viridiplantae > Streptophyta > Magnoliopsida > Asterales > Asteraceae > Artemisia > Artemisia argyi. The sequence continues at coordinate 55,379,705 of CM060708.1, read as the reverse complement.
TTCAAAACGTCTAATATCACGCGAAACGTTCCGTAAATAATTAAATATTGTGGAACTCATAAAAATTAAGTCATAACATTTTGATGAGGCGAAAAATGATCCGTTTTTAGGGGGTCATTTAAGCCCGAATCCGACTTTATTTGATCAAATGTTGCCCTAAATCGTTCCTTTTGTGATTTTAGGTACTTGGAGAGTGAATTCTGGAAAAGAAGCCATTTCGGACGTTTTTGGAGCATAAAAGTGAAAAAAACGGCAAAGTCACAAATTTCTATGCTGGGAACAGTGCATGAAGGCGTCAAGAGTTGTTCTTGAGGCGTCAAAGTCCCAAGAATAAAATACCGTGGTTGATGACGGCGTCACATAGGCCGTCATAAGTAGATCAAGGCCGTCCGAGGAAGTATTTGGCGGCGAGATGACGGCGTCACACCATTGCTCTTGACGTCGTCACCCCAGTTTTCCTATATATAGTTTTCTAGTTTTTCACATTAAAAAGAGAGAAGTTTTGGAGAAACCCTAAAGACGAATTTGGTGCAACTTTTACAGGTTTTTCAAGGGTTCCAAACCCTTGATACCTTGCATTGTAATTGAGATAAGTGTTCTTCTAATTCAATCAATATGTCTATATGTTGGTTGTCTATATCTTGTTCTTGTCTCAATTCCATTATGCTAGGCTAGATCTCTTTTGTGTTTGCTTAGATCTAATGAAACCTAGATATTGATTATGTGTTGATTACTTGTTTATTCTTGTCTTGGATGAATGATTTTATATGTTAGGCTTAAGAAAACTGGCAGATCTTCAAATGGTAACATGCTTGAACGTCTTAAGAAACATGAACCGAGGCGTATTAGGTCTTTATTGGTTGTATTTAATGCATGAGCCACTGTTTACAATCCCTATAGTTGTGCTGGGCCATGGTGTAGGAGGAGATAAGAGCTCATAGAATTGGGGAGTTATGTATGCCAGCCCATGAATGGTATTAAGGAATACAATCCGTCATCCATACAATTATAACAAGTAATTAACATGTAAAAGATATCTAGGGAGTAGTGAAATCTAAGTAAACATATTTTCTCCAATTACTGCTCACAACCTTAGTATAAATTAGTTTATTTTCGTTTTCAGTATTTTATCTTAGTTTTGGGTTAGTTGAATAGCAACTAATTCCGCCCACTCTTCCAAAACCCGAGATTTTTACTTGCTTTCATAAAAATATAAAAATACAAAAATAATCATCCCTCACCTTTAGAACTAGTAATTTAGGTTTTCTAATCCTAGCGACACTATTCCTAAGCTGAACGATCAATCCCCTGGTCCTTGTCGCTATACTATACTACAACGATCAGGTACACTGCCTGGTGGGGTTTGTAAGCTTCTCGAGATCCCTCGAGAGGTAAAGCCTGTTGCGATTCCCACGCATCAAGTTTTTGGCGCCGCTGCCGGGGAAATAGTTATTGTCTAGGTTAGGATTTCTTTTTATTAGGTCTACTTGCTAGATTCCTTTCTAGTACTCCCTCCGTCCCATATTAAGTGTCCATATTCCATTTGCACAAAATTTTAGGAAATCCCACTAACTACACTCTCCACCAATCAAATATCATCTTTACCCACTAAAGTTTTTTCTCATTGGTTGAAATACAACATGGACACTTAATTTGGGACATTTCAAGATTCCATTGTGGACACTTATTATGGGACGGAGGGAGTAAGATTTTTATTTTTATTTTTTAGGTCTTCTTTAGTCTATCTCATTTCTTTGTGTCTTTGTTCGTAAACTATTTCGATGGATAACAATAACATTGATCGTTTCATTCCTGTTATTCGTATTTTTCGTCGTAGGATTTTCCAAATGCCCGGCCCACTTCCTTTAGCAGAAAATGAGAACCCACCTAACCTCTCACCCAACCACCACTTTGACAATAATTCTGAGTTAGAAGAGTCTGATCATGATGATGACCATAGGGCTAGTCCTTTCTACTATTCAGACTCCGATGAGGATCTTGATGATGGGGATGTGATTAATGAGAATAGGATGGAAGAAGAAATAAACCCTCTTAGGTATGTTGACCCTAGAACTAGGATTGAGTGTGACAGCTCATTCAACGTGCAATTTCCCTGTAAAATCGGATTTAAGAGCTTTAACGCCTATTTCAACTCATCTCTTCCAATGAACATAATATCACGTAATGAATACAATAAAATCATGATAGATGAGTTAGAATACAAAGGAGAAAACATTATTGCTAAGGCAATACCACTGCGTGTGTTTGTAGGAAGCTTGGTTTATCTTGTTGAGTTCATGGTTATGGAGAATCTAGGAGAATTTATTGATGATAAGTTGACCCAAGTTGTGTTTGGAAAACCCTTCAAACAGTTGACCAACCTTGATGAAAAACTCATAGAAGGGTTAATTACATTCTCGGATGGGGGAGAAGATTTTGTCTATCAAATGCCCCGCACACACCCTAGGTTCAAGGATTTTCCCATGGAAAAGTGTAGTAGATATCCGCCCATAGAGATGCTAAGTGAGAATGATAAGAGAAAAGGACTTAAGTATACTCATGAAAAAAATAAAAGATACTATCGCGGATGCTTAGAGTTAGGAGATGAATATAAGAAAGATGAGGCGACTATTAGATGGCTCACACTTGGTTATGTGAGCATAAGCGATACACGATAACCCATAGCCTTGAGTCTAGCTACAAGACTCGTAAATAAAGAAAAGCGCTTCTTGGGAGGCAACCCATGTTTTGTGTGATTTTAATTGTTTGATTGTTATTTGCTTCCGTATGCATGTTTTATTTTTATTGTTGGTTGATCATGTTTCTCAATTAAAATGTGGGAATACTTTACTATGTTGTTTGGCCTAGTCTTAACTCCAACCTAAAAGTATTTTTGCAAAAGATAAGTGTAAGGGGAAACCCCAAATATGTTTTTAAGAAACAAACCGATCATGATTCTCCACAATATTAAATGAACATATATTTTCGTATTTGTTAGAGTCAAATGCTTGTATTGAGTCATAATGAAGTTTTGCAGGATTTTCCAGGAAGTAGGACCAAGTTTTTCCAGAAATTTTCCGGAAACTTAACATAAGAATTTCTGCAGGTCCATTCTGACGGCGTCATGGGTTTACTCTTGACGGCGTCAGGAGTTAAAATCTGGAAATTTTACCGGTTTTGTTTTTCTAACGGAGTCTTAAGGTTTTTGTGAATTATTAAGTTTTATAATCTCCAGGAAATCTGCAAACTTCATTCCACAAGCATTATATCTTATCTTGTTTTCTAGGATTTAGTAACTTATATAGGATGCCGCCGATTTTACGCAAGGTTGTCTTGTCTATTTTTGTGAGGATTTACAGGTTATGTTCGACAAGGAGATGATTTATATTCTGGAAGGGAAGCTTTGATTGTTTGTTTCCTTGGAGGAAGATCTAACCTGGCCAACCTATAATCCATACCGAGCGAATCAGGGGAGTATTTGATTTCATTCTCTTTACTTTTTCACTTTTACATTCTTTACTTGAACATTGGGGACAATGTTCATCTTAAGTGTAAGGGGAGGGTAAAAAGATGATACCTTACATATGCACTTTCACTTGAGTTTGTCTTGTTTGATAGTAGATGTGTATAAAACTATGAGAAATACTTGTTAGTGCAATTTTAGCGCCAAATTTAAATTTTTTTACAACATTTAGGAGTGAAACTTTAGCCATAGCAAGCGTCTCATGGATAGGAGATTGTATGACTAGCACATAACCGTATATTCAGAAAAATTTTCCACCCAAATATGTGAGGTTCGCCTTTAGATTTTATAGAAAAAGCATTCATTATTAGTGCTTATGAGTGTACCGGTAGCATTTAGATTCTAGAACTTGCGTTAGTGATGCATCCCGAGACTGCTAGTGAGACTACATTCGTGTGGTAGGATTTACTACATGATAAGAGGCATTAGGATCACCCTTGTGTTAAACCCGTATTATAATTACTTGACCATTTAAGTCATATTACTTGGCTAGTTAAGTCAACTAATTTTTCCCACACCCTTAGCGTTGTACTCATTTTTAGTACACGATACCCCTAGTACACCCCTCCGTGCCTATCTTTTCGTTTCTAACTTTAAGCATTTTACTTAAAGGAAGAATTTGTTACACCCCACTTAAATGTACACCCAAATCGCCTTAGCCTTCCGTGTATGCGCTCATTTTTAGTGCATTATTGTTATTTGTTAAACCCTAAGTTAACTTTCTAATTGATTACATGGTTGCTAAGTCGAGTCATATCCTTGTACATATTATTTTGGGACGATTGGGACTCATGGGTAAGTACTTGTTTATGGAGTAATGGGGAAGAACATCATTTATTACCCCCATATGTACGTTAATCTTAAAAGTGCTCCAAGTGTTTTGATTTTCTTAATTCGAGTCATTAGATTAGTTTATTGTAAAGTATGTAAAGATTCAAGTGTAAGGGGAATTCTCATCCCCTATGATGTATTATTTTGGATGGTAGGGTAAGAATGTATGCAAAAAAAAAAAAATAAAAAAAAAAAAAAAAAATAAAAAAGAGAAAAAGAGAAAAAACATACGGACTACCATCCCGTTTTTATTCTATGTTTATTTTATGTTTTTGTTATTTTTCATTTATTAGCTTAAGTCGAGTCTAGTCTTGGCTTAGCAACGCCATCTTATACATGTAATTAACCAAGATTGTTAACTCGCCACCAGTAAAACTTCCTTTATCCAACAAAACCGTGTAATTCATATCCCTATACCTAACGTTACAACCCTTTAAAAGACCTCTTTGATAGTTTATCCTAGGTGCTTACGCCATGTGGTGGAGGTTTGATCCTTTCCCAAGCCTATGGTAATCTATTTTGCTATGACAGGTAGTGAGAGATATCTTCCATTTCCATAATGTTATATTACTTTATTACACCCGAGAGATGTGAGTATCTAAACACTATTTGTGAGGTGCTTGTGTATGACCTCCGTGCTTGTCTATTGGTCTTTAGTGGAACGATTATTTGTTGTAATTACTTTTATATTAGTGTTAAATGACCCCTAACTTGTCTTTTGAGTGGAATAAAAGCGCATTTGCTTGAGGACAAGCAAATCCCAAGTGTAAGGGTATATGATGAGGCGAAAAATGATCCGTTTTTAGGGGGTCATTTAAGCCCGAATCCGACTTTATTTGATCAAATGTTGCCCTAAATCGTTCCTTTTGTGATTTTAGGTACTTGGAGAGTGAATTCTGGAAAAGAAGCCATTTCGGACTTTTTTGGAGCATAAAAGTGAAGAAAACGGCAAAGTCTCAAATTTCTATGCTGGGAACAGTGCATGAAGGCGTCAAGAGTTGTTCTTGACGGCGTCAAAGTCCCAAGAATAAAATACCGTGGTTGATGACGGCGTCACATAGGCCGTCATAAGTAGATCAAGGCCGTCCGAGGAAGTATTTGACGGCGAGATGACGGCGTCACACCATTGCTCTTGACGCCGTCACCCCAGTTTTCCTATATATAGTTTTCTAGTTTTTCACATTAAAAAGAGAGAAGTTTTGGAGAAACCCTAAAGACGAATTTGGTGCAACTTTTACAGGTTTTTCAAGGGTTCCAAACCCTTGATACCTTGCATTGTAATTGAGATAAGTGTTCTTCTAATTCAATCAATATGTCTATGTGTTGGTTGTCTATATCTTGTTCTTGTCTCAATTCCATTATGCTAGGCTAGATCTCTTTTGTGTTTGCTTAGATCTAATGAAACCTAGATATTGATTATGTGTTGATTACTTGTTTATTCTTGTCTTGGATGAATGATTTTATATGTTAGGCTTAAGAAAACTGGCAGATCTTCAAATGGTAACATGCTTGAACGTCTTAAGAAACATGAACCGAGGCGTACTAGGTCTTTATTGGTTGTATTTAATGCATGAGCCACTGTTTACAATCCCTATAGTTGTGCTGGGTCATGGTGTAGGAGGAGATAAGAGCTCATAGAATTGGGGAGTTATGTATGCCAGCCCATGAATGGTATTAAGGAATACAATCCGTCATCCATACAATTATAACAAGTAATTAACATGTAAAAGATATCTAGGGAGTAGTGAAATCTAAGTAAACACATTTTCTCCAATTACTGCTCACAACCTTAGTATAAATTAGTTTATTTTCATTTTCAGTATTTTATCTTAGTTTTGGGTTAGTTGAATAGCAACTAATTCCGCCCACTCTTCCAAAACCCGAGATTTTTACTTGCTTTCATAAAAATATAAAAATACAAAAATAATCATCCCTCACCTTTAGAACTAGTAATTTAGGTTTTCTAATCCTAGCGACAGTATTCCTAAGCTGAACGATCAATCCCCCGGTACTTGTCACTATACTATACTACAACGATCAGGTACACTGCCTGGTGGGGGTTGTAAGCTTCTCGAGATCCCTCGAGAGGTAAAGCCTGTTGCGATTCCCACGCATCACATTTCTGTTAGGTAATCCTAGTGCCGGAGTCAACGTAGTACCAAGTGAGAATTCAAAAATAAATCAACAAGTATATTTCCATAACAATCATTAAATAAATCTCAAATCCCATAACGATATTAAATATAATCAACCATAAAATAGGTCTTATAAGTTCGTTACGAATAAAATTCCAAATAAAAATTTATTAACGAACTTTAACGTAATGCAGGTTTTCAAAATGGCTCCCTAAATTGCCTGTTGTCACATGATGAGTGCTCAAACACTCATCGTTTTCGATATATTTAAACTGCCAAAACGCACAAAAATAATCAAAAAGATATCAAAAGACTTAAATTATCCCAGGGATTGTGTTTTATGTGTTTTAAAAGCAAAATGTGCAAAAACAAAGAAAAAACGTACAAAGTTTGCAGTATTGGCAGTTTCAGTCCCCCAAGTTTCAAAACTTGTCAATTTTAGTCCCTATGCATTTATTTTTAAGGAAAAGTCAACCCAAGGTCTTAAAAGTCAAAATTAAGTCAAAATATCATATTTGGGTTGCAAGTTTTCATAAATTACATAATTAGTCCCTGAAAATCCAAAGATGGCAAAAGTAGTCCCTGGGATGTTTTTGAAATTGGAAAAAGTGGAAAGATACAAATTTGGTCCTTGGTTATTGGTATTTGGCATAAATTGATCATTTGAAGAAGTTTTGGGAAGTTACATTTCACACCCCTCAACTTTGAAAAGTTTGCAAAAATGGTCCTTGTGATTAACCTTTCCAAACCGGACCCTTGTTATTTGTTAAACCCAAAACAAAACTAATCCAATCCAACACCTTTTCCTAATCCACCCTTAAGCCCAGCTGCTCCCAAGCCCAATCCCACTTAGCCCACACCTTTTTTTCAAAACCGTTTTAAATAATAAACCTCGGTCAAACCTTGCGTTGACCGACCCTTCTCCCCCAACACAGACCGCGAAACCAGGGAGAATTTCACACCCCTCCCCCTCGCCTTTTTACCTACTATCTCCCCCACCATTAATGCCCTCACCCACCAACTCCACCACCATAAATGCTCCCCCCAATTCCCTCACCAATACCACCCAATTTGGTCCCGTATAAAAATTGGCGCCAAAACCGAATCAAGAGCTTGGATTGATTTTGATATGATTAAACGGCTGGGATTTGGTCAGAGGTCAAAGGCAAAGCATGTGGGGCTCTTAATTTTCAAAAAGAAGCTGTGTGGAAGGCATATGGGATTATTTTTAGGTCGATATATAAGGAAAAGCTCATAGAAGCTAGTAGTGTGTAATTTTCTTAGTTAAATTGTATTTTCAGTTTACTTTCAATGTAATGTAACCTTTTTATTAATGTAAGATCAATTTGAAGTTCAAGTTTTCAATTTCACTTTTTCAAGTTTCATCTTAAATTTTCAAGTTTCAATTAAGTTAAGTTATTTGTATTCAAAGTACTCAGAAGCTCTTATATGCTCAAAAATAAGATAATGCAAGTTTCATAAGCTTATTTGAACTCCTACAATTCAGTTTTCACTAAAAACTAAGAAAATAAGAAAAATAAAAACAAAAATAAAAAATTGTGATCATTGGTTGTATAAGCATGGAGCACAGTGTATATTGGAAGGCTGTGGGTTAGGAACCTCAGGGGAGGGCATAGGTTTGTTTGGTTTGGTCCTTGGTTTCTACTAAATAGCTTGGAAGGCTTTGTAAGCTATCAATTCCTTCATTCTCATTTTCAAGTAGCTTAAGCTGTTCAATTTAGTTTATTGCATCTATAAATTAGTTTATAAAGTAGTTTGTGCCATCTGTTTGTGTTTATTTATTGTTTAAATAAGAATCTCTTCATTAACTGTATTTAAGAGGGTGTTTGGTTTTAGTTTGTTTAGTATGTTGTAGTTGTTCAACTGAGTAGCTATTAGTTTGTAATAGTTTGTTGTGTAAAATATAGCTCAGAGAAACAAGAGTTTTGGTCCAAAACACTTCAAAAGTCAAAATCACAAAACTATAATCACCACAGTTCACTGTGGTGATTTTTGAATCCAAATCTCACAAATCTTGTTCACAAGTTGGAATTTTAGTTTAATTCAGTTTACATTTAACCTACAAACATGATTTGAGTTAGTTAGATCAATCACAAGTTCATAAAAGTCAAACTGGTCCAAAATTCTTCAAAGTCAAAACCTTGCTCAGTCATTTTGAGCAACATTGGGGAGGGTGTAACTTATTTGATTTTAACTGTTAGAAGCTGAAAATTTGTGTGCTTATTCTCTACCACTTTGTAGATTTTTGATAATTTTTCTAGATTTTATAGAATTTGTTTGGTGGGTCAAAACAGGTCTCAAAGTGACCTGCAGGGCAACTTATTTGCCCTGCTCTCAGTTACCTCAGCAACCCACCCCACTTCATTGGTGGTTTGTGACTGACCCAGTGGGTCCCACAGCCTTGGCCTTGCATCTTTCAACCCCCCTCCTACCCAGGAAGTAAGTTTAACCTTTTGTTTGACCCCAATATCTGTGGACCCTACTTAGTTTGGCCCATAAAGTTTGTCCCTCAAATGCTCAGTCAACAAATAAGCAAAGTGCTTATTTATTGCTTTTTGGCTTATTAAGGCCTGATTGTTGTTTGATCCTTGCTTAGTTGTGTTCCTTAGACTCAGAGAAACCAAGAAACACCATTGTGGACCCCCACATTTCCATTTTGAGCTTATTAACCATCACAGTCAACAAAAGTCAACTGTGGGGTGAATAAGCACTCCAAGTGCTTATTTCCAGGGTTGTATACAAAGTGTCTTAATTAAAAGTGCTTATTTTTATCCTATAATTAGTTTAGAAAAAAAGAAAAAACCAAAAAAACCAACTTTTAAGAATAGTGATAGCTTCTATTTAATAGGATTTATCTATTTATTTTTCTTTTTATTTAATTTCTAAATAATATATCACTTTTATATTTTTAGAAATTACATTTTAGGTTAAAGTAATTTTACAAATTTTTCCAGATTTTTATTTTGTCTTTTAGTGGTATTTCTAATTAATTTTAATTTAATTTAGTTTTAATTAATATTAATCAATTAAATAGCATAATTAGATTTTATATAGTATAACCTAGTTTTTATAATTTTTATAGCTTTTATTTTAGTTAAAACATTTTTATAAATTTTTCTAGAATTTTTACTGTTCATTTTCTAATTTTTATAATATAATTAGTTTAATTAGTAATTAATAAGTAATTAGAATAATAATTAATTAATTAGCTTAAAAATACTTAGAATTAACTTTTTATAATTTTTTAGGATTCCTGTAATGGTTAATTAGATTTATAAAATTTTTCTTAATTTTCTAAAGTCTTTGTAGTATTTTTAATAATTCTAATTAATTTAATTAGTATTAAATAGATAATTAGTAATTAATTAATATTAAATAATTAAATAGTGTAAAAATAATTTTTATTTTTCTTAAAATTTTCTTTAATTAATAGGATTGTAAAAATACAAATTTTACACTTTTAACCCTCCCAGTCCTCCTGTTGTACTTTTCGTTTTATTCGTCTGAATACGTTTTTTAATTAAAACGTACGTTTTCAGGTTTAGCTCAAATCTTCGTACTCCAAATTCCCGTAACCATTCACATAGCTTTCCTAAGCTATTTTTGTTTATAATTTCCAAATAATTTTCACAACAACCTCTTTTCTGTGAATAACACCCGATTACGAATACGCTATAGTTACATTTCACACCTCAACGGGATTTAACGACCCGGTGATACATTATATTACCCGGAGCATTGATCTAGGCTATTTGACTTAGTTGACTATTCTTTGGTTAATTTAAGTTAGGTGGTTTGGAACCAATCATCACACTCTTTTCCCAAGTATGAAAACAGCTGGGTTGGATAATTGGTAACCGGTAATTTCAAGCTAGCCAACCAGTTGGGTCGGGTCGGTTTAAATTAAAATTTATTTTGTTCAAATGGTAATTTCGTGCTAGCCATAAGCTGCTTATTATAAAACAAGCTTAGACGAACACCCATGATTTACTTTGCTCCCAACTAAGAAACAAATAGTTAAAGGCATATGCTTTCTCCATGCAAACTCATGATCATAGATTGCTTCAAACATTTTAGTAGGGATGAGCATTTTGACCCGAATCCCGGGACCGAACCGGAACCGTACCGGTATCGTATCAAAACGGTACCGTTCCCGATATACGGTACGGTACCGGGACTACGAAATAAGTTGAAAAAAAACAGGACCACTAATTCGGTATGGGACCGGTACCAAATCGAGAAATTCCCGAATAAAAACGGGAAAAACCCGATTTCCCGGTACCGGTACCGAAACAGGTACCGATACCGGTATCCGAATCTCGTCCGGTACGGTACCGGTACCCCCTTTCATGCTCGGGAAAAAAACGGTACCACCAATTCGGTACGGGTTCAGTGGTTTAGCTCAAATCTTCGTACTCCAAATTCCCGTAACCATTCACATAGCTTTCCTAAGCTATTTTTGTTTATAATTTCCAAATAATTTTCACAACAACCTCTTTTATGTGAATAACACCCGATTACGAATACGCTATAGTTACATTTCACACCTCAACGGGATTTAACGACCCGGTGATACATTATATTACCCGGAGCATTGATCTAGGCTATTTGACTTAGTTGACTATTCTTTGGTTAATTTAAGTTAGGTGGTTTGGAACCAATCATCACACTCTTTTCCCAAGTATGAAAACAGCTGGGTTGGATAATTGGTAACCGGTAATTTCAAGCTAGCCAACCAGTTGGGTCGGGTCGGTTTAAATTAAAATTTATTTTGTTCAAATGGTAATTTCGTGCTAGCCATAAGCTGCTTATTATAAAACAAGCTTAGACGAACACCCATGATTTACTTTGCTCCCAACTAAGAAACAAATAGTTAAAGGCATATGCTTTCTCCATGCAAACTCATGATCATAGATTGCTTCAAACATTTTAGTAGGGATGAGCATTTTGACCCGAATCCCGGGACCGAACCGGAACCGTACCGGTATCGTATCAAAACGGTACCGTTCCCGATATACGGTACGGTACCGGGACTACGAAATAAGTTGAAAAAAAACAGGACCACTAATTCGGTATGGGACCGGTACCAAATCGAGAAATTCCCGAATAAAAACGGGAAAAACCCGATTTCCCGGTACCGGTACCGAAACAGGTACCGATACCGGTATCCGAATCTCGTCCGGTACGGTACCGGTACCCCCTTTCATGCTCGGGAAAAAAACGGTACCACCAATTCGGTACGGGTTCAGTACCATTCTGGTACCGTGCTCATCCCTACATTTTAGTATGCATTTAGAGTTTTCTGCACAATGAATGTCACAAAGATTGCTAAAAGTTATTACATGTAGAAATAATAGTTACTGATAATTTTTTATATGTTGAAGCAAGTAGTTCCAAAACCAAAAAGTTTCAAACCATCAGTCTTTGATTATAAAATATCCCATATATTAATTCCAAAGCTTCAGATTGTCATTCACGGCGTAGACTCTTGGGTCTCCGGATAATTTTGTAGTAGGGTCCTCCTAACAATCATAGCTATAGTTATATATAAACGATTCCTTCCATTTTCTGTTATGAATAATCATATCATTTTTCTAAACAAAAATATGAAGTTATCTCAAGCTTACCATTTTTTACTACTGGTTATCCTCCTTTCATCAACTATATTGGGGTCAGTTCCAAAATACGCCAAGACAGGGTGCAAAGATACGTGTGGGAACGTGAGGATCCCATTCCCTTTCGGAATCGGAGCAAACTGTTCTATCAACAAATGGTACAATGTTGATTGTAACTCCTCGACACCATATCTATCTTCACTCAGCCAGCTCAAAGTGTTGGATGTCGACTTGGGAAATAAAACAGTCACTGTTGAAATGCAAAAGTTCTCTAATTGCAGCCAGACGATAAAGAGTGTGGATCTTGCTAGCAGCCCCTTCCAATATTCCACATACAATACATTTGTTTATGAGGGGTATTGTGGTGTTGCTGTCATGATGGACAATCATGGTAGTGTGCTCACCGGGTGTTCCACCACTTGTAGCAATGACACTACCACTACTGGTATCATCGATACAAGCAACTGTATTGGCATCAATTGTTGCCAAACAAAAATTCCTCAATTTCTGGAGTCGTATAGCATGAATCTTACGAGTATGGAAAGGCAGATGGGTGGAGATGGAGTTTGCGGGTCCGCGTACTTGTTGGATGAATCACACCAATATGCTAGAGATGGCACCTCTTATATTCCAACATCACTGGCATGGATCATATCAGACCATGACCACGAACAATCAAGTTGTTCTGGTATCTGGTATTCATCAGTACTGGATCTGGGTAATGGTACTCAGATGAATGATTGGTTTTGTTACTCCTATGTCGAAGGGAACCCTTATTTGGGATATGGTACGTAACTCTATATTTGGTATTTATCTGTTTATTTTGATCACAATATTTATTTCCGGCATCGTGTGTACGTGTGTTTGTTTTATAAAATAAGCTTAACTATCATATATTTACCAATTTATTATTCGTTATAAAGCATAGAAACTACTAGTACATGAGTAATCGCTCATAAGGCGACGGTGTATAGTTTTAATAAAATCCACTTGCGTCCATATATTGTGTACTAGCTCCATAACCCGCCCGATGGGCGGGTTAGCTTCATAATATTATTTGATGAATTCTAAGAGGATAATAATAACGGCATACATGTATTCTAAGAAGATAATAATAATGAATGCATAAAAAGTTGAGCCGGTACTATGTTGAACATATTTAGTTATTTCATACAAAAGCAATATTTCATGAGTCTCATTTGTAAAATGAAATGTAATATTATAAAATGATGAAATGTAATATTGTACTATCTGCATAAGGATATGTCAAGTATCTTTAAACCGCTTAATGGAGACTTTGTGTTTTTCTCGAAAATTAGCATCCTTCCAGCTCCTCTTCCTTGGCCCGTTATGGCTCCCATGGTTTATCAAAAGGGTAACCGCTGGCTACACAGTAATAACAAAATATATGATCAATACAACAAAACTAATCATTATATTACAAACAGTTGCTTGTATTTACAAGTTAAGCTACAAAGTTACACTACTTAAGACGACGATTACAACTACAACATAACCACTAAACTTCATTATTGTCCAATCTAGCAGTTCTTAATAGAACGCAACAAACGAATACATTTATTCGGCGAATTTTTTCTCCAACTAAACGCAACCGGAGTATCTCTTAAACCTATGATTCAGATTTTTTTTTGTCATACTTAACATGATAAATAATATTAATAGCAAATAAAAATCTTTTCTAGGTAAACCCATTTCAGACAATTTAAACTTTTATAAAAAGTGTTTCAAACCTACATGTTATGACCCATTGCCCGATATGTCCATCTCACAACTCTTAGTAATGCTTGTCTTATCTGATAGATGATAAAAAGTTGTTGGTGGTGTATTTAGAACCAGAAAAAACCTATAGCAGATCAATAACACACCTTTATTCACATTGAATTCTAGTAACTGTTATTCAGATGTAGATAATACAAACCTTGAACCAAGAATGACATCTTCATTGCTAAATGTAAAATCAGGGAAATATACAATAACATTGCTTTTAAATGATATTAAGGCTGATGAGGCTTAGCCACTTTTCAAAGGAAGTTTATTTACCTATCAAGTGTATTAGCGTAATCATACGTCTACAATTCGACCAGGCCATTGTGTCTTATTCACTATCAGCGTTGTCACGCTGTTTGCTTGATGTCATGGTGATTGCTTGGCAGCTGTCGTGTTTGGTTACTTAAATCAAACATATGCTACAAATAGCAAATACTCCATATAAATTGTGCCCGCTATGTACATCATTTATGCATAGTTTTTCAGTTAAGGGAAAGGAAACATTTAGAAAAATGAGATAATCCTCCAATATGTCTAACGGGTTGAAAAGAAAATTTTATTATGTAATAACTAAAAATAAGTCAAACGGGTCGAAAAGAAAATGTTTTGGATATTCGATGAGTTTACCTTTACTATTCAAGAAGTTCCAGCTTGGATTCTTTATTTGTTTCCGAGTAGATTGAAGATTCATTCTTTACCATCACTTCCAATCCTTTTACGATTACTCTACACAATAAAAAGCAATCACAAATCTTGCAAGAAATCTATACAAATAATATTTTAACTCTTGTAATTTGCAGTAACATTTTATTTCCCCATTGGCTGCTATCATTGTATTATTAGTTTCTAGTATAGATGAAACATGCAAGAAATCCAAAATTGAACTTTTTTAGGTAATAGAATATAAATACTCACCCTCAAGGCCTCAATGGCCTCACTTATTCAGATTGCAAGGTTTCTTTTTCGTATCATCACCAACACCTCTGTGGAGTAACACTATCAGACTCCACATTTTCGCAAGAGAATACTTGAAAATATTAGCAAAGCCAAGCCTGCATAAGTGTTACCTCGACAACCATGCCTGACCCAATAAGTTTATGAACTTTAAATAATGAAAACATATCACATCACCTACAATGCCCTAACATTAACTTGAATAAAAAAAAATCTTCAAATCATGAGCTGGTCTATTTGTTATAGTTATAAACATATAACATTCACTTAAAATTATGTTCCCTTAAATACAAACTGACTTAAGGTTTGTTCTGTTTATGAGCAATTTGTCCAAAATATAATCTTGAATAGAAAACGATAATCCCTCTTTACTAATTACTACGTATTTGTTACTCCTCTCTAATCGTGTTTACACAAATTAGACTACTATTGTCTAAAATATCATGGTCACTTTATTTTTAATTGATGCCTTACTATATATGTAAACATATATAGTAAGGCAAGAAGTCCTATCAATGCTTTTATGATATTACTTATCTAAAAATGAATCAAAACTATCGATATACATATGGATAAGAACCATGGTGACAGAAAAGTACTTACGATAAAGTAACTTTGGATTAATCTTTTTCCTAAGTACTGTCCGATCTTGAATACCACCTCAATAAGGGAGTGTTTTTAAGTCGGGGCAGAAGCGACTGATTTCATCAGCCCAGTTACTCAAGACAGAGGTAGGTGCAACAACCATAAATGGCCACAATATATTTTTAACCTACAATGCATAATAGTAAATGTTAATACAACTACATAGTAGGGAATAGAGAGAGTCAAATAGAGCACTTACTTTAGCCAAATGAGCCAAGAATGCCATTGCTTGGACTGCTACACACATATATGATATATGATAACAGCCACATCATAAGCAGAAGCAATTTGAAATAAGCAACTTGCAAACTAATAATTCAAAATTATTTATTACAAACACATGTTACAAAAGTATCACAAAGAAGGTCGAAAACTCAAACACTAATCAAATCAGAATTTGCATCTACAATTATTAGCAACTGATTAGTGCAACCTCAAGTCTTACTGATCAAATAATCGGTTCCATAAATTAAAGAAGCCAAATGCCCGATAACCATATTTGGCGTTAATGGGGTCACCACTTGATATATCCTTAATCACACGTACACACATGAAAAGAAAAGACAAACACTCCTTCTTTTAATATCGTCATCATTTTTCTTTATAAAATTTAACTTGCAATGTTAATGGGTCACATGCCCATGTGACCTTCCTGTGGGATAATTAAGTCTATAATTTACGGTCAAACGGGCTAAGGGTAATTAGTTGTTAGGGTTGAAATTAAACGCGTTGGGTCAGGTTACCCATAACACTTTTTTTCCAAAGGTATGTATCGCTATAAATGTGTTTAATGGGTCATTAGGTTGAATGCCTTAATTTACGCTTTGGGCCACTTTCAACCCGTTTGATTAACATTTTACTAAGTAAATGGGTCAAAGTTGCTACATGTACTCAAATTTGTTAACTTTACTATAACATATCTTTCACCAAAACATAAAAGAAAATACATTTTCACATGATAAACGGTTTTAACATGAAAGTTGCTTACCAAGTCAGTCCACTGTCTGGTTTTTAGTTGCGCACACAAAAAATTTATTGCTTCCTTGGGCTGTAATATTTGGTGTGAAGGTCTCATCCACATTTACAAAGACGTCATACTAACTTAGATTTAAGTTGTCAAGATAAGCTTAGCCAAACACTCCTTAAACAAACTTAAGTTGTAGGCGAACTTTGTGAAGAAAAGCGACGCATAAACATAACCTGTAACAAATGTCGGAAGGTCAAATATATTCATACTATATAACCAAAAAAAAAACATAACTTTTTAATGATCTAATGTTAAGCGAGCAATTTTGCGTACACGCGGTGCTTATTCAGGCACCCCTTCGGGAACCAACCAATTTTGCGCCATGAAATTCTTCAAGCACCCCTTCATGAGTGGTTACAACCATCACTACAACAAAATGCCACTCTTAATCCTTGGAAGCTATATGATAATTTAATAAGGTAGTACTCATAAAAACAACTAAATTAGATCCACATCTATATAATGTGAAAGAAAAGAGCACCTCATCGCCCATTGGATGACTTGATAGTAGTTTTAGCACGATATAACGACCTGCATAACACAGTTGGAAGATGGATAGATTCAGTGCCAAAATAACACACATACACATCATTTTTATTGGAACAACCATTGGCAATAGCGTCTCTTGTATACAAAAAAATAGTAAATTCAATGGGACATTTCCACAAACACTTGCCAGCAGTGGAGGTTTATTCCAGCACAACGCCTGTGTATTCCAGCGGCGACATCAGGATCGCGACGCCACATTAATGTAAAGCAATCATTTTCTTTAATTCACAATCATATTCATGTCCTACAAAAAAACCAATTAAACCAACAAAATCCACCTATGAATGAAACTATGATCAATTCCAACATAAACCTAAAATAAAATCAAATGATAACACTGATTAGTTTAGTAAAAAATAGAAACAATAATATTATTTGTTCAAAATCGAAAAGACATACCTTATTAATCGAGATCTTAGGAGGATTAAGAAGATCGTATGTTAAGCATTTGTAACAAATCAATATATATTATGTTAATTCATGATTAAATGCATAATTAGTTTTTATCCCTAATTTGTCAGCAAAACCTAAAAAACATACCTCTCTGATCGAATTTTACAATGATCCGATGTTACATATGAAGTTATAATTTGAAACAAATCATCCGATCGAGCAATTTTGATTCGTATTAGGATTAGATTGATTCGTCTCTGGAGATGATATTGATTGAGAAGAAAAGGGTTGATTTAAAAAATGAATTTTCAAATTTCAGTTTTATAAAAAACGTGAAAATCATAAGGAGAAAATTTATGGAAGAATGAGTAGTTGTTATGGTATGCTTCAAAATTATTGTGTGAGTTATGGAATGTAAAAATCTATTCAAAATAATGCGAGATCATAGGAAGAAAATTGTGTTTGTAGAACTTAATTATTAAATATATATAATGAAAACATATATTAATTTTACCAATTTGCTAAGCAGAATCTTGTCAAAAGTTTTTTTTGCCTCCTGCAAGGATCAAACTCAGAACCTTAAGGTTATGGGACACAAAAAGACTTAAGCATTAATGACTCTCTTTCCAAAATTTTAATACTTACAAGAATTTAACCATTGTTTACAACACTTTAAAAAGCACCTAATTTTCAGAATTACAACAAAATAAGCATATTGTACAACAAAATAAAACATGGTGTCATTTTAAGACCAAAATTCTATCAAACAACATTAATGCTATTAAAAATACCCATCACCAAAAATTACAACCATTTAAGCACAATGTACAATAGCTGCAACCAATTTATAGATTTACAACAAAATGAGCATAGTGTACAACAAAATAAGCATGATGTAATTTTCTGACTTATTTTCAGACTTACAACATTAATGCTATTAAAGTTGTCAATGTTATTAATAACTATAATGACTACTACTTACAAGAAAAGAAATATAGTGTACAACACTTTAATGCGCATAATTTTCAGACGTACAAGACAAGAAACATAGTGTACAACAAAACATCACATTAATGCTATTTAATGTAGTCAATTATTTAACTGGTCAATAAATACAATTAATACATTTATTAAAACACCCCTTACAAATACAAATTATCAAGCATATTGTACAACCAAATTAAACACAATTCCTGCATCAAATTTCACTACTACAAATAATAAAGCACATTATACAAATATTCAAGCCCGAACGGGCAACGGATCAAATGGGCTTGAGCACGAACGGGCGCGGACCAAACGGGCTCGAGCCCAAACAGGCACGGGCCAATGGGTTCGAGCCCGAACGGGCACGAGCTATACAAAATTCTTGATATCCGTAAATTTATTGTCAAAAATAACATAATAAACTAAAATACATTATTTATAGAAAAATTTTATTTCAAGGTACCCGCCGCTGCAACGCGCGGGTACCCTACTAGTCACACTACAATGAGTGAGGTCTTCACGTTTAATCTCTGCTAGCTGCAAACAACTTTGAAGCGGCTAAACTAATCTTCTAAAAAAGAGGGTTTTGTGTGTTTTGAGTCTGTGTGACGGTGAGTTCAAACCTTATTGATTAGTCGGGTAAAACAATCAAAAACAATTTATATTAATTTTATTTAATATAAGAAAATACCAATTTTAAAAAGATGAGAAAGTAAATTTGAAAAGAGCATAAATTTAACTTGTGTTATTAGGTGAGAAATAAACATTTAAAAGTTTTTTTGACAAAAAGGTATTTTAATGAAATCACGTTACTCGTTTTTAAAATTTTAAACACAATGGTTTGTTTTTGTATATAATAGAGATAGAAATTACAGATTTTGTTGCAACTAATTTTCATAAAAACTTCTAAAGTTAGAACTATTTTACAGTTTTATAATATTCAATTCTAACCCTTATAGTATCCTTTAAAGACAAAAATATGCAAATTTTAATTTGAATATAACAAATGCGTATACCAAATTAAATATTTACTTAAAAAATTGAATTAACGTTAATAATAAACTCAATTTTCGTTCAAAACGATTTGATTTTTGTATGTTTTTACCTAACCAAGAATATAAAAAATATAGAAAATGTTGCATAGTATTATCAGGGCTGACTAAAAACTCCAAGTTAATAGTTGCACAAACTTTGTTTTACGATTATAAATGAAATAAAAATGAATAAAAAATGTGCGATTTTTTAAAAACTAGTAACAACTTAACAAGATATGTATTTCTTTTAATATATTAATTTATAACAAAAACAAGACATGTAATTGTGTGATACAAAGTTTCGAGATCAGGTTCATTTCGAGGAAATATGGCTTTTTAACAAAAATTTAGACTAGGCGACGAGCATTCAATGAGTTACCGTGAACCACCGAGAACACCCTAGGTCCGCCCTACGTATTATAATGTTTTAAAAATGCATATGTCATTTGAGATGCGATCCTTTACAAAGTAAAGAAAATTAAAAAAACCTAGAAAGTAACTCACAATATGACAAGTGTTCACCACCCACTCCCTCCCTTTTTTATTATTAAATTCGGTTATAGGGTATTTTGGTCCTTTTAATCCATTTTTTTATTTCACCAAAAAACTTCAAACGTAAATAACTTTCAAACAACAAACTTTTATGTAAAACCGATTTCACCATAATTTGTTAAATTTAATTCTATTTAATTTGGTATGCATGATGATATATGAATCGTAATTTTTCTTTTTAACTATGATGTTGATTTTCTTGAAATTTTTGGCATTTTCGGCTCTAATTTTGTCTAGTTTAAAGGCCAAATTTTGCAAAACTTAAAACACGAAAGTTATAGCTTTTTGGCAATTCTTTACCTATAAATTTAAATCACTCAAATCCGATATGATATAAGTGAGATATCGCACGTTAAAAATGAACAAATGAGAGCTATCAAAAATAACTAATGAACGTTATAAAAAAATAACTGATGAGCGTTATAAAAATAACTGATGATAAAAAATAACTGATGAACGTTAATTTTTTGAAAACTGCTGAATATTATAAAAATAACTGATGAACGTTATAAAAAATAACCGATGAACAATCTAAAATATAACTGATGAACGTTAATTTTTCAAAAACTGCTGAACATTTTAAAAAATAACTGATGAACGTTATAAAAAATAACTGATGAACCCAATAAGGGGTAGTCGCCGTGGGATTAGTCGGCTCACAATGTCGTGTCGGAAACCCATGATTACCAAAAAAAAAATAACAAAAAAAAAAAAAACGTTATTTATTCGAAAACTGCTGAACGTTATAAAAAATAACTGATGAACGTTATCAAAAATAACTGATGAACAATATTAAAAATAACTGTTGAACTGATAAACATTGTGTTTTTATTAGAAAATTGATGAACTGATGAACAATACTTACTTGAACTGATGAATATTATAAAAATAACTGATGAACAAAATTAACCGATGACCAAAAATAAATTGATGAACATTATTTAAAATAAGCGGATCAAATACAAATTTGTAAAGTCACTTTTTTTAACAAAAAATCACACCTTTTTATAACAAAAAAACCCTCACAAACTTTTCATCAAACACCTTATATGCACAAAAAAAACCCGCTAAATACATTACTAATTACATCGCGACATAGAATTAGAGCTCAAAAAGTATAAGGGCCCGTTTGGTTTGTAGATGGGTTTAGATTAGAATTTAGATTTAAATGTAAAGTTGTAAATTAGGATTTGGATTTGGATTTTGATTTTGATTTGATGTAGGAGAGAGAACGTAATATTTAATAGTATTAATTATTTTATATAATATTTTTGTAATAAAAAATATTATTATTAAAAATAATTTTAGAGATAAATGAGAGTAGAGTTGTAAGTGAGATCCACAAAAAATAAAAAATTTTATCAAACCACACCCCTCTCCCCTACTTTTGAAAAGTGTAGGACTATTGGGGTTGAGTCCCAATTTTAAATCCCAAGTTTATAAACAAATATGGGATTTAGTCATCAATCCCAAATTCAAAAAAGACGCATGTGAAACAAACGCACCCTAAATGTTTATTAGTGTAGGTTATTAAAATATCATCCAATTACTCTTTAAGTCTCAACTCACATGTGACTCTACAATCTGCACTAACTTTCTTGTTCTCTCTCCTAAAATGCATCATCAATTTCTGACATTCTTTAATTTATAAGGGTGGTGGCAATCATGCCTCTCAAAAAACCTCATGCCTCCCAACCCACAAATAATACCATTCCAACTCATTCTAGCCCAAAACCGATCTCGACCTTGTTCATACCTGACTTTTTTACATGTCGAGACTTGAACCCACGCTTTAGTCAAAGCAACCTCTTCGTCCGACGTCCAAGGCTTTTTATCCGCTTTAGTTTTTGTTTTCCCTTTAACGACTTGAACATCTTCATCTACTATATCATATAATAACGTATACAATTAGAACAAATAAAATTAAAACATATAAAATTAAAAAATAAAATAATAACGTATAAAATTATAACAAATAAAATTAGCATTCATAAAATTAAAACATATAAAATAAACAAGTATAAAATAATAACGTATAAAATTATAATGTATAAAATAAAAAATTAATACCGATTTATGTTTGTTGTTGCGTTTCGGAAACATACTCAACATCATCATCATCGTCACCATTTATAGGTAGTTCGCGTTCAACACTTGGTTCACAACGTGAAGGACCTTCACGGTAGTCAATAAACGGGTTGAACTCACTTTTCATTTTTATATTATATTGGCTTGGATTCATCGGTGGTGGAGGTTGGGGATAGTAGGCCGATTGAGGGTATTGTTGATTCATCGATGAAACTTGCGGACGAAAGCATTGACCACGACCTCTTGTTGAGGATGAAACACCTTTTGATTTTCTTTGATCTATGCTACAATTTTTTTTGCTTTCTTGTATGAGATATAGTGTGTTTTTTTGTTTGAAATGGAAGTATTTTTGAAAACAGGAAAGTATAGTATTTATAAAGGAATTTTTTTTTTTTTTTTTTTTTTTTTTTTTTTTTCACTTCCAACGATACAAAATTGCCCCAACGTTCCTCTCATTAAATGCTCCAACGTTCCAAAAATTTACAAACCGTTGAATCATGTATTGTCGCCCACCCTTGCCGCTTGAGCATACCGCTATGGTGGCGGCGGTGTTCACCGGCGGTTTGCCCCCAAACCGCTTGCATCCCGCTTCCATTGCCAGTACCCTAAAAAGCACAATCTTTTGTATGTTAGATGACACAACCATCAAAATTTCATAAAACCAAAATTAGACCATATGAAAATTGGACTATTGAAGAGATTAGGGGCAAGTGACCTCCCTACCAAGAACCGAAGAACGTGCGTCCATCCATGAAGATAGCCCTTTCCATTTAACAAGTTATTGTTTCTCAAATACGGAGTAGTATCTTCGAACCGAGCTTTGAGGTGTCACTATCATCGGCAACATTAGGGCGCATTTCCCGGTCCAGATCTGAAATTGGGTAATGTATTGGTTTTTTCAAAATTGTATTATCTTCAAGCTGATTGAAAATTGGGTAACATGAAGAGGATTGAATTGTTAGAGAAAATAATGAATGGAATTGGGAAATAAGATATTACGGAGTAGTAACTAGTTATAATACCCGTACACGCATGGGATTTTTCAGAAAAAATTAATTTTATAGTATTATCTTTTTATAAAAAAGAAAATCTTATGTATATTTTAAAAAGTTAGAACATGAGCATGTGCGAAAGTAAGAAAAATAGTTAGCAGAAATTGTAAATATAACCGTGGCATCGACTTTGTATTGGATTCTTGAGCTTGTCTACTTATAATGTTATTGGGTCAAAGGTTCTTTGATCACATGAGTTTACACATAAATCAAATTTATTTTAAAATTTTTGTTTACTATATGGACATATAAGAATCTAACCGTGAAAATTATAATTTAAGTACAACTAATAAGTATGCAGGAGTTTTTCATTATGTATTAATATCAATTAATATTTTTTAAAAATTTTATTGGATGAAAGATTTAACTTTATTTAGCTGACATAGATGTTAATGTTGAGGTTGATTTTGTTGTTTTACTTTAACTATTAATATTATGTTGTACAAATGTGTAAGTTCAGTAGCACATAATGAGCGTTGATGAAGTTAAAATATTCTCCGTAAAGTTTTTTAAGAATGTTTTTCCGGATATCCGTATATAAACTTTAATAATAATTACGTGAGTCATTATAAGTACAATCGCGTATATTTATTTTCACATCACAGTAACTCATACTTACCATTTGATATTTATATTACCGTTAATAATAATTTAAGAACTTTAACTATTAATATCATGTTGTATAAAATGTGCAAGTTCAGTAGCACATAATGAGCGTTGATGAAGTTAAAATATTCTCCGTAAAGTTTTTTAAGAATGTTTTTCCGGATATCCGTATATAAACTTTAAATAATAATTACGTGAGTCGTTATAAGTACAATCGCGTATATTTATTTTCATATAACAGTAACTCGTACTTACCATTTGATATTTATATTACCGTTAATAATAATGTAAGTGTATTTAATATTCAAACCGTGTACGTATAGATTAAACTTTTTTAAAAGGATAACATGAGTTCTTATTTATATTTAACGTACATAGTAAAAAGATATTTTAATAGATGAAAGTATAAAACTAATATTTATTTTAAAAATATTTAACGTATATTAAAACTAATTCGTACATTTATAAAACTTTGTAAGTTTAATGGATGAAAGTCTTAAACAAATACCAATAATCATGTAATTGTAAACAAAGTTCATATTATAAAGTGTAGGGGTATAAAGTGTAAGGGGTTATTTGTTTATTATTTAAAGTTATCGAAAAAACATTGAGATTTATAATTTACACTTAACTCCATATAATATATTTAAAATTCAACCACTAATGTTTTATTAATTACTTATTTTTTTTTAGTTTTTTTTTTTATAAATTTGACACCTATATTTTTATCTGTTTTTTTTTCTCAATCAAATTCTCAACCAAAATTTATTAAAGTTTGACCAAAATCAATTCAATTTTGACTTTTTATTGGCCAATCATATTGCTCGATTTCGCCTATGTGTCAAAATCGAGCTTTTCTATTGGTCCAATTTTTTTTTCACTAGATTGTTTTGTCAAAATACTTCGAATGATGTAATTTTTTTATTATATAAAAGATAAAGCATAGTATAATTGATCTTAAAAATGATGAGGATACCCCTATGACCTGACGCAAGTCTGTTTTTTCTTTAAGTTGTTGATTTGACGACTTTTGGGATCTAACGGTTCATATTACTTTCTAGCCTTTGTAAAAAATTCACACTTTTTAAATGATCCGGAACCTAGGTCATTTACCATCTAACTACTACCTCCGTCCCATATGTATAGTCCATCTTTCATTTTTCGGTTGTCCCAAATTAATTGTCCACTTCTATAAATGGATAGGAAATATAAATTAAGTTTACCATATTACCCTTATTTGTAGTTATTATTACAAACTTTAAAGAAGTTAGAAATTAATTGAATAAGGGTAAAACTGTTTTTGTGCAAAAAGTAAGAGAGAGAAAGCTGTAAAGTTGATACTTTTCTAAAACTGTGTGTTTTTTGTCTGTGGACAATAATTTTGGAACGGAGGTAGTATTTATTAATAATTCTTTCACTAGTATTATCATAGATAACTCGCATCCAAAAAAACAATATTTACTTTTTAGAATATATATTTATATTTTATGAACAGTGGTCAAAATGGACCAAATATTATAGTACCTTAAATTATAATTGACAATAAATTCAATATCTTTTTATGTTATTTGCCTTATCTTTTTATCCTAATTATAAAACAATTCGTCAAATCCTATTAATTTATGAAACTTTTCATTATCATTTTTAGAA
The DNA here is from genome assembly GCA_030686995.1 of Artemisia argyi. Classification (NCBI taxonomy): domain Eukaryota; kingdom Viridiplantae; phylum Streptophyta; class Magnoliopsida; order Asterales; family Asteraceae; genus Artemisia; species Artemisia argyi. The sequence goes on along the minus strand of CM060708.1, from coordinate 55,354,255 downwards.
CAATTCCGATTAATTTGTACATGCATTACATAATGCATCGTCATTACAGTATCACACTATTAATTTTTTAAGGTTGCGTATCTACAATAAACACATCGCAATAGGAGAAAAGTTCATTTGCTTACTTTTATTTTGATGCTTATTGTGGAACAAATCCCTACGATCTATTTAGTTTGATATAATAGTGAGGATTAATCTAATATTTAATTTTATAAACCATTTTATCCCAATCTATATAAGTCTTTTTTTAATTCATCTTTTAATATCACATTTATTTTCACACACGTAAGTGTGTTTATCTCTCAATAACTTCCCATATCTTTCATCACCTACCCCAAAATTAGTAAGCGCCAATCACCATCACCATAACCATTCCGAAAATCAACATTACCTCCCGATCACCATCGCCATTCCGATCATCATCTCATCCTTTTTTATGGCTTTCTTTTGATTTAAATGAACCGTTTTGATTCAAAGCTGATGATGCGTGAAATTGCGCCCTCGCAAAAGGTTTTACCTCTCAAGGGTTATTGAGAAGCTTGCAATCCCCACTAGGTAGTGTACCTGACCGTTGTAATATAGTATAGTGACAAGTGCAGGGAGATTGATCGTTCAACTAAAAGAATAGTGTTCGCTAGGGTAAAAACTCACTAAACTTAGGTCTAGAGATGAGGAATGATTCTTTTTGTATTTTTGTATTTTAAATGAAAAGCAAGTAAAATCTCGGTTTTGGAAGGAGTGGGCGGAATTAGTTGCTAATCAACTAACCCAAATAACTAAAGATGCAATCAAAATAAAATAAACTAAACTTAAACTAAATTACGGCGAAAACAATAACGAGAGAAAATGTGTTTACTTAGATTTTACTACTCCCTAGCTATCTTTTACCAGTTGATTAGTTTGTTACAATTGCACGGATGACGGGTTATATTCCTTAATACCATTCGTAGGGCCGTGTACGATCTTCCCTAACTCTATAAGCTTATACCTCTTCCTATGTCGAGCCGACTACTAGCTCCTAACATGGCCTCATTAGTAGTTACCTACACATTAAATACAACCAATATATCGTAGTACACATCCGATCATGTTTCTTAAGACGTTTAAGCAAGTTACCAATTGGAAGTCTGCCAGTTTTCTTAAGCTTAACATCGAATTCATTCATTCACAACAATTATAAACAAACAACCAACCCATAATCAATATCTAAGTTTCATTACATCTAAGCAAACACAAGGAAAACCTAGCCTAGCATGTTAAAGAGAAGACAAACGTAAGATATAATCAAACAACACATAGACATATTGAATGATTTGATGAAAGACTTATCTTCAATTAAGCATGGATGAAACAAGGGTTTGAAACCCTTAAAATATATGTAAAATTTGTTTAGGGTTTACTCCCTTCAAAGTTTCACACAATGAGTAAAAACTTGAAAACTATATATAGATTTTGTATCCTGACGGCGTCAAGAGATAGGTGTGACGCTGTCAACTCGCCGCCAAAATAATACTCGTATTGCCTAGATCCATTTCTGACGCCGTCACTCTTTATGGACTCTGGGCCGTCTCTCTTAGTGTAATACGTGACGGCTTTGGCGACCCTAAAGGGTGACGCCACGCACTCTTTAGAAAACTCTCTGGTGCGTCACGTGTAATTGATTTATCCACCTCTTTGTCAAGTCTTGACACCGTCACTAGCAACCTGTGACGCCGTCATGTACAATTTCCAGCATGATTTTGAGACTTTGTCGTTTTCTTCATTTTTCGCTCCAAAAACGTCCAAAATGATTCCTTTTGTAAATTTCCTCTCAAAAGTACCTAAAATGACAAAAGGAACGATTTAGGGCAATATTTGATCAAATAATCTCGACTTTGGCCTTAAATGGCCCCCCAAAAGCGATACGCTTTTCGCTTCATCAGCTGATTTGATTGATATTTTTGCGGTGATAATGTTGTTGAGTCGATTGATAATTATGTGGATCAAGTTGCTTAACATTTCTTGTGTTCAAGTTGCACACCAAGTGTTTGATGAAATGTCTGAGTGAAAAATCTTTGATAATCTTGTTATTTGCTCCTGTAATTTTACTTATTAATTAAGTTATTAGTTTAATTTTTGTTTTTACCTGAATTTTTGCTTATTAATTAGATATAATACTATTTTTATGTTTGACTATTGTTTTTGTACCTGGTATCACTTATGATATTCTGTTAAAAATGATGCAACACTTGGGTTAGATTTTGATGTTTATATCACTTGTGATATTCTGTTAAAAATGATGCAACAGTTGGGTTTGATTTTGATGTTTATATCACTTGTGATATTCTGTTAAATTTTCTGAAATATCACAAGTGATAATAGTGATATTAGTGTTTTCATATGGTTTTCTTGCTGCAAACATATTTGCATACTCTATTAGCAAGTTATTTTGGTCATTCATTTCATGAAGAAGGATTTTTGCAACGTATCTCATTCTCATGTTGTTCATCTTTTTGGAGGAACCTTTGATATCAAAGGTGATATCACGTGTTATATCACAGGTGATATCACGTGTTATATCACAGGTGATATCACGTGCTAAACAATGATCAATTTTCAACCCAAACATCTTTTGTTACCTCCATTAATGCACTGTAGTTATCAGAAAGATTCATTTATAATTCTTGACTTTGTCTTCCAAGTACTTAAATAATGATATTATTACTTATAACTAATATAGGGTCTCTTACAAACACTATCACATGACATGAGAACATGTGATTCCTTCTCAACTTGTGCATCCATCTCTTAGGTGTTTCGTCGAACACCTTCCATGAAAATGCATTAACTTAGAGAATAGTGCATTAACTTACATTAAGTCCTTTGGAGTTCTACAAAAATATTTTTACTTGTTTTACGAAAGTATGTTGAGTGTTATAACTTACAGATTAGTGTTATATCACAAGTGATACTGCACCTAGAGAGAAAAAAAAAGAAACAAAAAAAAAAAAAAGTTTGTCGAAAGTATATGAAAGTGCCTCTCTCTTGAAAGATAATTAAGTGCTCGTCATGATGGTGTAATTTTTTTAGGTTAACGATTTACAGTTTTTGAGATATGTAATATTTAAAAATGAGAGATGAAAGAAGATTTTAATTAAAAAAAAAAAAAAAAAAAAAAAAAAAAAAAGGTGGTGTTCTAGATTTACACTTTAGGTCTCTCCATTTTTTTCCCCTTAAATCTTGTTCTTTTGATGTAATGATTTGTGTGGTCCAGATTTGTACCTTAGTATGTAGGGATTTTAGAGTATACAAAATAAAGTGACTCTCGCAATAACTACTATTTTTTATTTGAAAGGCAACATATATAAGAGGGACCAAACCCAAGAACAAGATACACAAGAAATGGCAACCCACCTCCTTAAGAAGAGAACCCCCCCCCCCCCCCCCCCCCCCCCCCCCCCCCCCGAGGAGCAGCCAAAGGACAAGAAAAGGGCAAGGCTCATTGTTGGACTTACCCACAAACAATATACAATGCACTTCCGAAAACCTTTACTGCACACCCATAAAAGGGATAATTCTTGATTTGCCCCACAAGTACAATTGTACTTTCCCTTAGTACTCCAAACATTTCTTTTTTCTTCAAATGCCTCAAGGGAGAAGGTCGCTCAAATATCTTGGGCGGATATCATAGAATAGTGCCAAGTGTTTTTGTGGGTGTCCCTACCAAGTACTATCCAAGTACTAGTTTATACATGTACTTTCTTGAGCGACTGGACCTACTATTTCTTGGGCGACTTACTTTTCTTTTATTTAAAAAAATTTTGTGAACTACATTTTTGGTTCTTGTGATTTGCTTGATATTTCATTTTTAGCACCACACTTTCTTTTTCTTTTATAACTACAAACATATTTTAATAACACACCAAGCAATTCACTTTCTTTTTCTTTTATAACTAAATTATTTGGCACAAATTTGAAAACAATATATATATATCCTGCTTTCAATTCGTCCAAGATAAATCTAATTTGGCACATTGTATAATGCAATTTTTACAAGTCAAAAATGTATTAGGAGCGGAAATATGGGACTATATGGTGACACAGTACTTCGATCTATACACCCACAAAATATCTTTTTGGATTGAAACTCAAGACATATGTCACGTTAACCTCAGCTCACTCCACACGAGCACAGAGCATTCAATTCCTTTTCAGAACTTATCAAATTCCACACCCAATCTCAAGTGAAAAGGAGGGGCCACCTTTTATTTATTCCTTTGCTCCCACATAGATTGTTACATATTATTATCAGTAACATGCTCACTTTGACTTTCTATTATTGATACTAATATAATTGCATTTTGAACCGCAATTATAATCAAGATTGGAGTAGTGGCTCTCGGTGGTGGTGGCAAGGGGCGGTGTTGGCGTGTGGTAACGAGTGGGTGGTACGAGGAAACTCGGGATAACCCGATCTATGTTTTGGTGTAAGAAAAATATTTTTGGCCGGAATCTCGTCGGAGAAGACAACCGGAGAGGGATCGCCGGCGGTGTAGAGAGAGAAAGGAGAGGTGTGTGTGTTTTTATTAGAGAGAGATGAGAGAAATGAGAAAAATAAAATGATTGATAGTGTTTATGTATCTATGTTGTGATTTTGAAAAGTTGGATAAAAGTGAAATACCAACCAAACAACAAGGACCAAAAATGTAATTAACAATTTTTTCACAAAAAGACAAAATAGCCAAGTCGCCTAAGAAATGGGGTCTCAATCCCCCAGAAACTACATACAATAAGATGTACCATGAAGGTACATGGTGGGGACACCATTAGGGACAAGTGTCACATTATAAAGCATTTCTCCCAAGTTTTTGAGCGATCTCCGCCTCTGGGGCATTTGAAGAAAAAAATTTTTTTTTGGGGTACAAGGGTTAAATAGATTGTACTTTTGGGGTACATAGCCAAACTCATTGTAATGACACTGGAATTGTACAAGGACCTGTACAAACAGCAACCAAACTGACAGCAACATGAGAATCTGCATACCAAGAATCAAACTGACAAAACACAAACTCTTGCAGAATCCACTGACCAATCACAGATATAAACTCAGAACTTACTGTATCAAACCACTATCACAAACTGCTCCAAATACTCACTGAAGCCGATTTTTTTGAGGATCCCATGGCCATTGTTGCCTATCTATCACTTTATATTTTTTTGATCTTCTTATAATCCACTCGAAGCTTTTGAGTTGAATGTCTTGCACAATCTTATTAGTACTTGACACCATTTAACCGAACACACGAGCATTTCTTTCTTTCCAAATGAAGTAGTCGGAAGTCCAAATCACTGCTTGCCAAACACGAGATAGAAAAGTGGGAACATTAACACCTCCATTGTAAGAAAATACTTCCTCAATAGTAAAAGCGTTAACACCCCCCACCTTCCACCAATCGAAAATTTTATCCCACATACTCATCGCTAGATCACAGGTGACCAAACTATGAGAGCAAGTTCCACGATATTGTTACAACAAGGACAAAGAATCGTATCAAAATCAATTTCTCTCTTATCTAATTCCACATGAACCAGGAGTCTTCCTCTAAGCGCCCTCCACACGAAAATGTTTACTTTTTTAGGAACTAATTTATTTGAAAGCGTCTCTTGAACCCCACTATCCACACGCAACACCTTTTCCTCGATCACTCTTGAAAGCTCTTTGACCGTGAACTCACCGTCTTCACTAAGCAACCATCTCCATTTGTCCCTACAATTCATATCAACAACAATATTTTGCATAACCTCTAGAAACTCGTCATACACTCTACTTACTCTACCCCTAATGCTTCTAACCCAATCCCATTCCCAACACCAATTATCATCAACCCACTCACCCATATCTCGCACACTACCCTCCTTTCTCCTATCTAAATGAAACAACCTAGGAAATCTATCACATAACCTCCGATAGTCCACCCATCTATCTACCTAAAACCTAATATCTATCCCGTCACCCAACACCCCTAAAAAGGAAGAAGTAAAACCTAACCCGACTCCATCAATCTCTTCCCCAATTTTCACAATATCCCTCCAACCCCCCACCCCCGCCCCCCACCCCCACTATTCCCATTAATGTTTTTAATTACCTTAAACCATAAGCTCCCACCCTCCCTCCTAAACCTCCACCACCATTTACCTAGTAATGCCAAACTTGTTGCCCTTAAAGACCCAATATTAAGCCCCCCTCCCCGAAAGAAGTAATAACCGTATCCTATTTGACCCAAGAAAATTTTTTACCCTCACCAACCCCACCCCAAAAGAAATTTTTCCTAATCCTCTCAAGATTTTTAATAACACTCAAAGGCACGCGGAACATCGAGAAATAATACAAAGGCAAGCTACCAAGAACCGACTTAACCAATGTTAAACACCCCCCCCCCCCCTGAACGAAATCGTTTTAGCTTTCCAATCCGCAAGTCTATTTTTGAATTTCTCTACCACGGGACCCCAAGCATTGACCCTCCTCATGTTCTCCCCAATCGGCAACCCCAAGTAAGTGAACGGGAAATCCCCAATGCCACAACCCATCCACCTCGCCATATCCGCCATTTCCTTCTCGTTGACCCCTTTACCATACAACTTTGTTGTAATTCATCTTTATACCGGACACCTCTTTGAAGCATTTGAGATTACACATGAGAGACTTAGCATTCTCTTTATTCCATTCACCAAAAAAATAGCATCATCCGCATACTGAAGATGTGACACCGTAACATTATTTTCACCCACGACAACCCCTCTGAAAATACCTTTCTCGACCACTTCGGAAACAATCGTGTTTAATCCTTCTGCCGCCATAATGAAAATAAAGGGTGACAAAGGGTCACCTTGTCTAACACCCCTATGTAAGCCAAATTCCTCTGAAGGAGAACCATTGACCAAGATAGACATCGACACCGATCTCATACAAGAATCCACCCACTTGCACCATTTCCTTCTGAATCCCATCTTCTTCATAATGTCAACAAGAAATCTCCATTTTAAGCAATCATACGCTTTTTCGAAGTCAACTTTGAAGATTAAACCTTTTTGTTCGTTTTCTTCAAAAAATCCAACGCCTCATTAGCTACAAGGACACCATCGAGGATAAATCTACCATTTATAAATGCATTTTGAACTTTCCCCACCACACTACCCACGACGAGTTTAACCCTCTTAGTTAAAATTTTTGCTATTATTTTGTAGTAACAACAAATCAGGCTAATAGGATGAAAGTCACCGAGCCCGATAGGATCCACAACCTTAGGAATGATGGAAACAAAAGAAGCATTACACCCCTTAGAGATCTCCATCTTCTCCCTGAACCACTGAACCGCATTTAATAAGTCCACTTTAATGATATCCCAAGCTTTCTTGATAAACTTAAAATTAAAACCATCAGGACCTGGAGCTTTATCCCCCCATAATCGCAAATCGCATCCCAAATTTCACGTTCCCCAAAACCTCTCTCAAGCGACCGAGCCTCCTCCCTTGAAATTTTCATAAGTTTGTTACTATAGAAAATTGGACGAGCTAACCCCCCCCCCCCCCCCCCCCAGAGAATAATGCTTTATAGTGATGAGCCATCTCTTCTTTGATTAGTTTAGGAACCTCGTACCAAACCACATTAACCATAAGACCTCTAATATTGCATTTTTATTCCTCCTCCTAACGTGAGAATGAAAAAAAAAACTTTGAGTTTTCGTCGCCTTTGACATCCCACTTAATTCTAGCTTTTTGATGAAGCATATTACCATATTCTCTTTCTTTCTCCTCCCAACGTTTTCTAGCTTCTAACCACGAAGACCTCTCACCCTTGGTTAAAACCCTCTTCTGTGCTTCTAACTCCCATCTCATAGCCTCATTTTTAAAATTTTCAATTTTACCTTTAATCCCACCATACCTCTCCTTGCTCCAAACCCTTAACATTTTTTAGTCTATCACGAAAAATCCAATCCAGCCGATTGCTCCTAACCTCTTTCCCCCATGCTTCCTCTACAATACTAAAAAATTCTGGTTCCTCTCACCAAACGTTGAAAATTCTAAATGGCTTCGGACCAAAATCTAACTCCATATCCTTAATCACAATCGGACAATGATCAGAAAGCCTTCTATCCAAAACAACCACTGATAAAGTACCCCAAAGCTCATTGAATTTCTCATTCAACAAAAATCGATCTAACTTGCTAAACTTCATCCCATCATCACTAACCCTAGTAAATCCCCCCCCCCCCCCCCCCCCCCCCCCCCCCCAAATCAGAATCTCGATTAGCCTCATGTAGTTAATAAAGTTGTAAAAATCCACCATCTCCTTAACATTTACGTGAGAGTTAAGTCCATCATCTAAACCACATTTAAATCCCCAAAAATACACCACGCCCCTTGCCACCTATTCATTAAACCACTAAGTCTTTCCCATAATGACGCCTTGTGACTACTCAAATGAGGCCCATAAATGCATACCAAAAAAACATTCTCGCTCTTTCCTTTCCAAGCCCCTTTAACCACGATAAACCTCTCGTCCCCAACCGCTTCTTTACATTTGAAAATCCTCGTGTCCCATAATAATATAATACCCCCGAGTTGCCTATAGCTGGCATTTTAGCATAACCATACCTTTGCCCACCACAAATATTTTCAACCCAACTATCATCAACTATACTGCTTTTAGTTTCTTGGAGCCCGATAATGGCCGGTCTTTCACCCTTAATTATCGACTTAATCGAGCCTTTTTTCCCGCTCTCTCCCAAACCCCTCACGGTAACTGATATCATCTACATAAAAAACTAAAAGGAAACGAAAAAAATTCAGACACCATACCTTAATCAGAATATGGCGGAAAGCCACCCGCATCACTCTCCTCGCACCCCACCTGACCACTTTCTTTCCTCTTCGCCTCTTCGTCCGCACGTACCCATGATACCCCAATCATCTCACTTATCTATTTAATTAATAAACTTGTTTTATTTATTTATTTATTTTTTCACTCAAGACCAATGACTAAAAAAGAAAAAGGAAATATAAACGTTGTTTGTATTACAACTGTGTTGATTTTCATCATGTTTGAAGTAGAACACTATTCATTGGTCAATTCGAGTGTCTAATTTTTCCTAAAATTAGGAAGATTATCATTTATTTGCTCTTTATGTCTTCATAGCAAATGAAGTGATAATGTTTTTACGATAATCATACAATAATTTATTCAAATTCACCGCATGTTATTGTCTTATTCATGAAACGTACTTCATATTTTCTTCTTCCTTCTTTTACATCAATAATTATTGTTCAACCCGTATTGATCCGAGTAGCACTTACTATTACAGAAAAGGGCTAATGGCACCAAAATGTATCATAGTTGTCACATATTCGTTTTATATGTATCGAACAATTTTTTTGCTATTTTGTGTTCTAAACATGATTTTTTTGAGTATTTTTGTGTACTTTATAACTATTTTGCCCCTAATTTTATTAACATGAGAGTGGCAAAATAGTCATAAAGTAAACAAAAATGCCTAAAAAATCAAGTTTAGTACAAATAATAGCAAAAAAAAAAAAAAAAAAAAAAAAAAAAAAAAAATGTTCGATACATATAGAAGAAAATGATGACAATTATGATTATATATATATATATATATATATATATATATATATATATATATATGTGTGTGTGTGTGTGTGTGTGTGTGTGTGTGTATATATATATGTATATGTATATATATATGTATTACGTTACTTTGTTACATTCTTCAGCTTATGTTACTCGTAATATTTTGTTATATTGTATTATCTCAAACAAAATTTACGTAGTTTACGTTACTTTGTTGCAATTAGACTACAATCCTCTTTATTGTTCCGTTATGTGTTTCTTGATTTTATCGTATAATTTTAAAACTGATATTACTACAAATATTTTTCGATCAAGATAGTTTGATCAAAATAGTTTGTTTGATAGCTAATAATAATATCTTAAATCTTAATATATTTTTTCTATTCAGGATGTTAATCAAACAGTAATTTCATTTTGAATCATGTTTCATTCAGCGTCTTTGATTCATTCAGGATCATTATTCACTCAGCGCTAAATCATATTATTTTGTCAAACAGCCCCTAAGTCTTATCATCCTTGTCGGTCAAAAAAGAGTATTTAAACTTTTGCCTACTTACCTTCCTTTCATTAACAGAAACAACAGCAGCTCCGAAATACACAAAGCCAGGGTGCAAAGACACGTGTGGAAACAACGTGATGATTCCATATCCTTTTGGAATTGGTTCAAAATGTTCAGTCAACGAATGGTACACTGTTGATTGCAACTCCTCGAAGCCATACCTATCTGCACTCAACCACCTTGAAGTCTTGGACGTAAACTTGAATGATCAAATAGTCAGTGTAAATATGCAAAAGTTCTTTGATTGCAGTCAGGTGATCAATAGTGTGGATCTGGGTAGGAGCCCCTTCCTGTATTCCAAATCACACAATAAATTTGTTTATGAAGGATCCTGCGGTAGTGCTTTCATGATGGATAATCATGGTAGTGTGCTCACGGGGTGTTCCACTACTTGTAACTATGACAATAATACTACTGTCATCATCGATACAAACAAATGTTTTGGCATCAATTGTTGCCGTACAACAATTCCTCGTTATCTAAAGTCGTATATAATGAATATCACGGGTTTAGAAAGTCAGCTGGGTGGAGATGGAGGTTGTGGGTCAGCCTTTTTTGTCGCTCAGTTATATTCTGAAGGAAGCTTTTCTCGCCAAAAATTTATTGTAGAGGGCAGCAGCTCTTATGCTCCAATGTCACTACTATGGACTCTTTCAGATCGTGATAAAGACCAATTAACTTGTTGTGATACAGATGGCGTAGCCGTAGGGTGGTCTAAGCCGATGTCTAATCTTAAAGTAGATCTGGGTAATGGTACGTCAGTGGATACTTGGAAATGTGACATTTACGATGATGTTGTAGGAAACCCTTATTTGGTTGATGGATGCGCTGGTATGCATTTCTCTAAAAAAGTACTCGTATTTTTTTGCTTGCTATCTTTTATATTGCTTGTTTTCCAAGGTTCTGTTTTTTATTTATTTGTTTGTTTTCTAATACTAAATGCAAGAATAGTGAGAAGGTTTACAGCGAATGACGACCCTGTAGTTACCGAAGAGTGTGCAAGGTGCCAGAATCGAGGGGGTTACTGTGGCCATAACAACATATACGACGTTGATGGGTTGCAACATTATCATTTATTTGCTCTATTCTTATAAATTTATCTTATACTCCGTGTTATATTCTGGGCAAGTTTTTTCTTTTTGTAGAATGAATCCCACTGGCCACTGCAACCATTCCTAGCTTAAAGCATCTCCAACCTATTGTATATTAGAAAGTTTAATGGGTTGCAACATCATCATTGTACTTCTTCTAAAAAAAGTTTCACAATTCATTAAACCTATTTGATTCTCACGTCATATAAAAGTTATGTCTGAGAAATAATTTTAAACTAGAATCATAATGGGGGCCCACTTTTATCGTATAACCGTTGTATGTACAGAATTAGACACCTTAATACACTTGACACTTGGAACATGAGCTTTTTAATGTCATAACTTTTTTTCTATTGAGTAAGAGCATGCCCATCCGTAACACAGGCTATAAGTTAACGCAACGCCACGTCAGCTTTATCATTTTAACTTTAACTCACAAAAAAACACCCCCATTCATTACTCAACAATTTGGGCCCCACTTTTATCATTTTTTTCAATTATTTAAACAAATACAAATTAAAACAAATTACATTTTTTTAAACAAATCACTAAAAATACAAATGTTAAAAAAAAAAAAAAAAAAAAAAAAAAAAAAAAAAAAAAAAAAAGGACTGAAACTGTTATTACTTTAAACAAGAAACCACAAGGACTAAAAATGTTATTTGTAAATGTTTTCTTCTTCTTCTTCGAAGTAAACCTGCAACACACACATTACAAACACTGAAACACACACAAAACAAACACTGAAACACACACATAACACACATACAAAACCCAACGAAAAACCATTTAAATCATTTAAATTGGAAGAAAAAAAAAAAAGAAAAAAAAAGACGCTTAACTCGGCGTTACCATGGTAACGTGCGTTATAACGCCCAAGGTTAACGCAAGTTTAACGCAGGAGACGTTGTGGTAACGCAAGTTTAACGCAGGCCACGTGGGCATAACGCCCAGCCTTGCGTTACGGATGCGCATGCTCTAATGCCATGTAGAAGCATTGTGGATGCCCTAAGGAGCTTCCAAAAAGTCTACTATTATTATCAGTGTTGCAAAAATCGGCCGAATCGGCCGATTAATCGGTAATCGGCCCTGGAACTTGGAGGGATTTACAAGCAAATCGACCAATTAATCGGCCGAGTCAAGAAAATCGGCCGATTAATCGGTCAAAAATCGCTAATCGGCCCTTGACCGCTCAGTACCGATTCACGATTTTTGCAACATTGATTATTATTATTATTATTGGGTTTTGCTAATGACAGCTTTAAGGGTTGTCGTTAAGAGACATTATTTTATTACAATTGTTTGTAAAAATGAAATTCAACCAATCACAATCAAGTGTCAATTGTGTAATCACTATATCCGAAATTGTCTCCACCTTTTTCGGAATTATCATCCAATCAGAAGCATTCAAAAATGGTGTTGTAATAAAACTTATATGCTTAACGACAACCCTTAGGGCTGTCGTTAGCAAAACCCTTATTGTTATTACTCCCTTCGTATCTAAATAAGTGTCCAGTATTGACTTTTGAAGTCTCCCCTTTTTAACTTTGACTTTAAATTATTTTATTTGTGTTATGTAATACCTATGCAAAATATATGAATGGATTGTTTTTTAAATATATTTTTATTGGTACAATTTTCATTAAATATTACATAACATACTAGCTTATAGACCCGTTGACACCGGGTTATTTTTTAAAGAAATAGAGAAAATGATATGGTAAGAAAAGTAATAACATAAACATGTTCCATTTAAATTATGAAAGAAAGAATTAGACAATGCGTCAATTATCCGATAAGCAATTTAGTTTGTTACAATTATACTAACAAACGTCCAAGCGTTGGCGATTGTAAAATTGATTGTCTCGAACATAAAATGATTTGTGTGAGCGCCTATCGATTCAAAACCTAATCCATGTCGTGATGATTTGTGTGAGCGCCTATCGAACATAAAATGATTTGTGTATAGGAACACTCATATATGAATAGAATAAAATTTTTTAAAGAACATGCATTCAGATCATTAAGCTACATCCGGTGTAAGTAAGCAATACTACAAAGGGTATCTTTCTGAAATTTAAGAAAGGAGTTACGGCCATGTAAAATATAGTTAGGTTCGTTATGATTAACTCACTGTCAATTTTAATTACAAAAAACACATCGTTCCATAACAATCTAACTATTTGAATAACATGATTAGGAGATCAATGCATAAAAAAAATACACATTTATGCGATTTTAACTTATTTGACCCGTTTCCGTTCATGCTATTTCATTACTTGTTGGAGGTAAAAGAGTAAAAACAAACCCAAATCCAACCAACTTGCTAATGGAAGGGATTAACCAACTTGCTTGTAACCTTGTAGGGATGAGTAGGGTTACTCTATCACGACACAACTTAACTAAATCGAACAATAATGCCTGAATAAAATATATTGCAGCCGCATTGACATTGGCATGATAACTCAAAAAAGGATGTTGTTAAAAACTAGCCCGTCTAACCTGCAGAAAGCCGTCACCAATTAGTCGACTTGAGCTTGATATTGAACCTGCAAGAAATATAGTGAATGATTAGATCATAACCAATATTTTAAACACTGGATAGGAGAACGAATCTATAAAAAATACACTTTGGGCATCGTGCTTCATAAGCTAAATTTATTATGTACCCAATAATGGACACTGAGAGAAGGAAGACTGATGTGATATGCACAAACTAATTCTCCATTATATAATACCAAAGTTCTTAAAAATAATGCAAACTTTTATTAGAAGGTTCCTAAAAATAATACCAAAGTATATTAAAGTTAAAAAAAAAAAGTCGTAAATTAATACGTCATCACCATAAAGCGAAAGAGCTTATGTTGGCTCAAATGAGAACTAAAGATAATAAAGTAATACTCATTTGGACATAATTAACACCGACTCATCACAATATCTTGAAAACTTATATGATGGTAAACAATAATAAATCACAGTCCTGCTACTACCTTAGTTCATAATTTAAACTACAAATAACCCTACTCTATACTCATTTGGACAAAAGGATACTATCATTAGATTCACGGATACTAATGCAAACACTTGAAGAAGATGGTACAACAAATTACGTAAACAAAAGTTATAAATAGTAAGCTAATTTCAAATCAATAGAACCAAAAATATATGAAAGACCAATCATTCTTATGCGAAGATCACATGCAATAATTGCTTCAACAACTACTTTTGATATGCCTTGCCTCAATAAATAAAGATTTAGGAAAACCTGGGATGTTAAATGTCAATTATGGTTCAATAGTAACAACGTCACAACAAACAAATTAATAGAAGTAGACACGACCACTCAAATTTTAGCAGATAGAGCTCATACATATTACCTTCCTAAACAGCTTATGGATATGGACTGTACCTGATGCTTTTAATAGTGAAAAATAGATCACCAAAACCTTAGAGGCTTAGCTATCACATTAAGAAAGTAGTATCAAACTTAGAAAAAGTAGATGAACCACCTTGCCCAAAATTATCTCCCGTTCAGCATGCATGGGTTCCCGCGCTCTTGCGTCTTTTAGCTCCTTTCCATATTTCTCCTGAAAACAGTACAATTTAAATTTCAAAAGTTAACATATAAATGATATCTAACAATAGCAGGGATTGACATTTAAGTAGCATGTCATTGTTCATTGTTTATAGTTCAATTATCAAAAAAAAAAAAAAAAAAAAAAAAAAAAAAAAAAAAAAAAAAAAAAACTTGCCTTCATCATCCTCTTCTCTTCGGAAAAAAATGTCAACGTCGTGCGTGCCTATTTACATCATCAGCTCCTTTTACAGCCTCAACTACTTCCATCTGTTTCACATCACATGTAATTAGACACTTTTTCCCTAAAAGCAATAACTTTAGATAAAGGGTGTTTTGGCATGCTTACTATTGTATCTTTTTGTGCGGATTGACCCATTACTTTCTTACCCAGTTATTTATTTAACAAATTTGGCTTATTAGATATTTAAGGTAACCAAAATTGACTCATATATACATAAATTGGTCAACCTTGCCACAAGTAATATATTCATGACAAAATGTGAAAAAGATAATAAGCAAACCAAAGATAGAAACATATGTACCTTCCTCTACTCATATTAGACTATCAGATATGTGGAATAGAAAAGTTAAAAGAGTCCATTTGTACCCTCATCCACGTTCCAACTTGCATTCTGATGCCAACAATACTAATCACTTCTGGATAGGAATAAAAACCGAAGTATCCTTAATAACCATGTCAAACGCTTTACAGGGAAGCAAGCATCTCATTAATTTTTTTTATATGATAAAACTTAGATGTTAGGGGGTGTTTGGTTTAGCAGCAATTAAGTGACAGGGAAGCAAGCACCTCATTAATATATTCAGGTTTCAAGAACAATAGTGACAAAATAACATTTACATTTTTTTTCATAAATAAAATGTTTTGTTACCTCAATTTCAGGCCGGAGAAAGCCAAAAAACTGCATTATATTACTCTTAATGAGCAAAGCCTGAAATTAAACATACAATAAAGCAAACTGAATATAGTAGCCATTTTCATGCTTTATCCAAACGCCCCTATTGGTAAATACTTTCCCATTCAAAAGTTACCTAAGTAGATGTTCCACTTATACACAATAGAACATATATATCATAAGCACTTCAATCATGCCTGTATTAGGTAGAAATTTTCACTATCGATAAAGTATTACTTTTTTTTTTTCCAAAACCTCAATAAAAAATCTTTAGATGACATTGTATCATGTATTGAAATCCAATACATTAACTAATCAAAAGATCATGGTGCTGCCCATATAATGAGGCTTACCATTGCAACCGTTTCTTGTTGGCCATGTGCTGCAAACAAAGTGAATTTACATGTTGGCCTTCTATCAATCTAAAAATCAACCAAAATTATCATTATCAACAAAGTAACAACAACCGATCAAAACTTTTTAAAAATTATAAAGAGAACTAATGATATTACACTCATGTTCTTTCATTAGGAAGTAAAAGGAGAACAAACAATGATGTGAACAAATAATCGATATATTAATTGCAATTACACGACCTTGGATCTCTAAAATAACAAACTAAAGTGGATGACTTCAATTAATATTTGGTTCTTACATACATTTCATCAAACAGTTTGTGGGCAAGCAAAACACACACAAATTAACAAATAGCCTTTGTGCATCAAACACCCATAAACAAAACAACCAATCTCTCATTCAAATTATAAGGAATTTACCTCCATTAACAACAATGTGTGCTTTTCATTTTCTTCCCGATTTCTTTTTTAGACTTCTTCATCACAAAATCCTATACAAAAATAGATTTAAATAAACAAATCGCAAACGCAAATCGGTATAACACAATTATAAAAAGTTAACACATCAGACTACTTACAAATGTTTAGATGCACCTATTGAATCGAACCTGCAAAAGCAAACATAAAATTATCATGCTAATATCAAGGAATAAATTTATAAAAATTAATGATCGAGAATTAGAAAAAAGATTCGACTTAAATTGATTCATAGAATGACTGGCATATTCATAGAACGAAAGTGGAGATCCGTGGTGTTTTTTAATCTGTTGAACCTCATAAATCAAAACAAATCGGTCAATGTTTGAATGGATTAATGATAATCAAAACGTAGGGAAGAAGTAAGTGGAATTGAAATTGATTATTGATTAGAGGAACGTATTGAAGGTAACTTTACTAAAATACATTATCAGATTATTGACTTTCTCCTGCACATTTACATCTTCCTCTTGCATTGTGCTCTTGTACTTTGGAGCTAAATAAGGAAGATACACGTCAGAGCATTAAACCGAATTTTAATGTTGTGCGCTTAAAGAAGTTGTCCAAAACCTTCGTTTATTAGAGATAATAGAAATGAAATAATTTCAGGTCAAAGTTGGAAAAAAAAGACTTTAAAAGTCATTGTTGTACATTTATTTAGTGGCGGAGGGAGTATTATTTTAACGAGAATTTACAAGGAAGTTGAAATAGCTTTATAACGGTTACTAGACCAAACAAACTAATTAGGGGAAAAGCTCTTAAATCCGTTCCGGATTCAATTATTGGATAACTCATAACCACATGTTTCATTGTCATTGAAGACGAGGTTTTATTTTTTGGGTGTTTCTTAACAATAAAATGTCACTGATCACCCAATATAAACCTGCGAAAGAAGCCGTAAGGAATAACTGGAGTATGGTTTTATTTAAGTACAGTATCTCTTTCCTTAATTTGTTGGTTTTTAGTTGTTCTTCTGTCAATTACATTTGTGGGCTACGACCTTACAGAAAGAAAAATGAAAAAGGCGCTAACATGTGTCCTTTGATGAACACAAAAGAAAATAAAATTGTCCAAAACAGTTTAAGTATTTTAACTACAGATGAGAGACAAAATCATTAAGGCTCACTAATATAAAATTAAAAGAAATTTGATCCGAAAGAATGCCCAAACTTTTTTGTTCATCAAAATTTTTTCTGTCACTTTTTTTCACATTTTTTTGTTTGGCATAATTTGTTCCATAAAAAAAATATTAAGCAGTTTTGTATTCACTAAGCTCCCCTTAAATTTGTTATCAACTTTTTTTGCAATGTTTTAATCAATTTTTACGAAACGGAATATATTTACTAATTTTGTTCGTATTACAGAATCAGACGTAAATGACTATTTGATTCGACATTCTTTAAGAGTTACACTAGTTACATCTTTTGACGATGGAAATATATCATTCTTTGTGTATACCAAAGAAGGTGGAAAACTTAGGAATTTTCAGAGTTTATATCTTTGGGACAAGTTTTGCTTTCAAAAATAAATAACGAAGTCACAACGGCAGGAGATATAGTGTGATTATAACAATTGTAGTTTAAGGAAGTATCCAGATACTTTGGACATGAATCGTTGACTTTTGAATCAAGTTATGGCTACTTACTTTTCGTTGTGTATTGGCCTTGGTCTAGGTGTTAGCATAAGTGTGGGTCTACTTTTTCTTGTGGCCATCGCCTATATATTATACAAGGTGATCAAGAAAACAAAAGAAAGGAGACGAAGAAAGAGGTTTTTCAAACGCAATGGTGGTTTACTTCTAAAACAGCAAGAAGAAGCCGACCCATCTTTGGTTGATCAAACCATACTTTTCACATCAAGTCAATTGGAGAAGGCCACTGACAACTTCAATGAGAACAGAATTCTTGGTCGAGGAGGCCAAGGTACAGTCTACAAAGGTATGTTAGTTGATGGAAGAATTGTGGCAGTTAAAAAATCAAAAATTGTTGATGAAAGCCAATTAGAGCAGTTCATCAATGAGGTGGTGATTCTTTCACAAGTCAATCATAGGAATGTGGTCAAATTATTGGGATGTTGCTTAGAGACCGATGTTCCTCTACTAGTTTCAGAGTTCATCCCAAATGGAACATTGTATGATCGCATTCACTCCGAGACTGATGAGGACCCAATGTCTTTGAACATGAGACTGCAAATTGCTACAGAGGTTGCAGGAGCCCTTGCTTACTTACATTCAGCCACATCCATTCCAGTATACCACAGGGACATCAAGACGGCTAATATACTTTTAGATGATAAATACAGGGCAAAAGTTTCTGACTTTGGAACTTCAAGGTTCGTATCAATAGATCAAACTCACTTAACTACCTTAGTCAAAGGTACATTTGGCTACCTAGATCCCGAGTATTTTCAATCTAGCCAATTCACCGAAAAAAGTGACGTTTATAGTTTTGGAGTTGTTTTGGTTGAGCTTTTAACAGGAGAAAGGCCAATCTCATTAACTAGATTTGGTGAAAATAGAAGTTTGGCTGCACACTTTATGTTGGCTGTGGAAGAAGGACGAGTTATGTCTATATTTGACGCAATGATTATTAAAGAAGGCACTAGAGATGAGCTATTGGCAGTAGCAAACCTCGCAATGCGATGTCTGAATTTCAATGGAAAGAATAGGCCAACAATGAAAGAAGTAGCTGTAGAGTTAGAAACCATAAGAGCGTCTCATATTCCATCTGCGGTTCAGACTAATACCACGTCAGTAACGTATGGGCATGAATTATCGATGTTATCGTATGGGGAATCAACATCAACATTCTTAAGTTCCGATGAGAACATGCCAACAATGAAAGAAGTAGCTGTAGAGTTAGAAACCATAAGAGCGTCTCATATTCCATCTGCGGTTCAGATTAATACCAAGTCAGTGACGTATGGGCATGAAGTATCAATGCTATCGTATGGGGAATCAACATCAACATTCTTAAGTTTCGATGAGAACATTACTCAATGATGCAAACAGAGCAGTTTTTTGTTTAATCAGTTGTCATACAACATATTGTTACATACTCCCTCCGTCCCAAAATTATTGTCCCCTATTGACTTTTTTGGTCTTTCTTTCTCAACTTTGACTATAAATATTTTTGTTTGTGTTATACAATTTTTGATAAGAATTATACCAAATGAAAATACATTTAAAACTCAGCCCGTTCATATATTTTGTATCAAGTATTATGTAATATAAACAAAAATACTTAAGGTCAAAGTTGGAAAGTAAAGACCGAAAAAGTCAATAAGGGACAATAATTTTGGGACGGAGGTAGTAGTACGTAGTATAATAATAACCAAAACTATATAAAACACACAATAAAATGGAATAAAGAAATCAAATTGTCATACAAATGAATATTAGCAGGTGACAAAGAACAATATGAATATTGTTAAATTGCAGTTTTTTGTTTAACGTACATCTTTAATTTTTACCAGGTGTATAGGTTCGTTACGAATGAATATGCTCGTTCAGTCAAATTGAGCCAAAACTTCTCGGTAAATATGTGATGAATCATAAAGATGTACGTTCTTATTGCGTTACTGGCATTCTGGCAACCCAATACATAATCTTGAAATCAAACAAGAAAGTATATGCCACTTTATAAGTTTATTTGCATTTGATCCATTAGTTCGACTGAACTCGATGACCCCGCGCTTTATTCAATCAGAATCCGGTTCTTCGAGAACTTTCTCTCGTGGATTCCCTTCACCAAGTCGTCGCCATCAATTCCCTTGACACTTTTAGAAAGAGAAAATAAGACATTAATTACATCATCACATGTAACAAATTAAATAAATCTTTGGATACCGAGTATAGTCTTTATAACCATAACTAATGTCATTGGTGCTTTACTTATGTCATCTCAAACTAATTTTATTCTCAAACTCTTATATAAGCCCAAAAACTTTATCCTAAGTCATTTATCGCAAATACGTTGCTTAAAATATTTGGTCCATTTTCAAAGTATCAATGATGTTACGCACTAAAGGGCTTTGGCACCTACTTCCAAAAATTAACGAGTTTACTGGAAATATTTTGTGGATAAAAAGTTAAGAGTTTGAGTCCCGACTTTTGCTCACTTTAGTTGGTGCAGGTCAGGAGGAGAGTTGCCAGAGCTGGTCTTTGTAGGATGGACAATGACTTGTGCCAAAAGACAACCGAGGTGAGAGTGTTTCTCGCCAATTCACACATTTTGTGGATCAATGATGTTACGCAACTAAAAATTCGATGGACCATAATGGACCCTACCACCTTAGCAAAGTCCCTACAATCGACACTTTTATTTGGCATGATTATTAGTTCCCTTTATGATCCTTACCAGAGACTATATCTTATTTGATGAAACTTGTCGTTTTTTCATTGGTGAATCTCTCTCATAACTTATTGGGTGACATAAATTTGTATCATAAACTCATGTTTTAGATATCATTTTAGCAAGTTTAAACTATCTAAACAAGCTCAAAGTGGACCACATGAGGAGTTGTTTAAAGTTCTACAAATAAGAAAACGACTTTTCAGTACGATATAGACCGATTCTCCCACATGGAATGATGGGTGGCCCTAATAAATTTTCATAAATTCTATGTCACTTTAAGTAGTTGTGATTTAAAATCACATTTTGTTATCGGATAAAATGTGGAGGTATTGGAGGAGGAAGGTCCACTGCAGCGACGCCAGTATCACGCTTGGTCGAATTGGTCGAAGGCAAAGCGGTGGTTTCTTGAAACAACTGGCACGAAGGTTCAAGCTACGGTGGAAGCAAGCACTAGCATGGCAAGTGACTACAGGGAAATGCCATGGTTATGACCCTCAAAGCTATTCGCAAAACTTTGATGATGGTTTCTTGTATGATCATTTCTCTCATTCTTGAGTTGTATACTTTTCATATAGCAAACTCATATATGTTTATCTACGAAATAAACTTGAACAAGTTATAGTGATCTGCTGATACACTTCTATTTCTATGTGTCCAATATGACCTTTGATGTCACCTTTGATCTAAGAAATATATTCTCTTTAGAGTCTTTTCAATTGTTTCATTTCTTTGTGAAGATATATCCACTCTTTGAAATTTGAGATTTTTGTCATCGTTCATCGTTAATAATTTGTTAGAATGATAAAACCCGTAGGTATTATGTTTTATTGATCGATTATTTATAAACCTAAAATTCTAATTAACCCTAAGCTCATAAATCGGGCTAGAGCTTACTAATATATCATCTAATGCTCCCCGCAATCCGAGTGATGAAATCGCGAAATCTCAAATTGGATTTGAAAACCAAAAACATCAAAGCAACACCCGACAACAAACGGAATCTGATCTTCAAACAACAGCAACAAGAGCAAAATAAATCAACAAAATGAAAAGCATTAAAGCAAACAAAATTTGTTGTTGAAGACACCCCATAGCAAGCGGAGATAAATATTCAAACTGTAACAACGAAAACAAGACAAGCAAAGCAAGCAAAAAAAAAAAAAAAAAAAAAAAAAACGGCAGCAAGCTGCGATGCTGCGTGGCGGCGCATCGAATGCCCAACGATGGTGATTTGGTTGGGTTTTGTGCATAACTAAAAAATAAAGAGAATGACGCTAAGTGGGACTATTAACTCAAAACGGTTTAAAAGTTATGGCCAAGACAATATGCGTTTAAAGTTTTGGTCGAAAATTTGCATTTTTTTTATTGAATGAATAACTTAACGGTGGTAGTAGGGTTTGACGGGTGGCCTAAAAGAGGCGGCTCAACGCAAGCATTTAGGTATGAGGATCAAACCCACGCCGATACCAAATAAAACTTCGTAGATATTATGCTTTATTGATTGACTATTTATAAACCTAAAATACTAATGAACCCTTATCCTACAAATCGCGCTTAGACTTACTAACATATCATCTAATAGTATATTAGATGGTTGAAATACGTTAGAAATTACAAAAACTGGTAAAGTTTAAGATTGTGTTGTTATCAAGTCACTCCCATGAAGTTTTATAAATTTGACGTGTCATATCAACAATATATATACTTTTTTTGTCAATTAATCTGTCTTTACTATGATAAAAAAATTTGTAATATAATTGTTCCACATAACACATGCATCATATATTTTGATACTATGAAAAGATCTAATCAGTGGATTTAGATTACCAAATTATAATTGGATCCAAATTTTACGCATATGATTTGTTATAGCTGAAAAGTACAGTATAAAAGATTTGCCTTTATGAGACAATTAGTGGATGAACTACTCTAATTTTTATGCTATTCTTTGAAGTGTATCCGTCTATCATTTTTTTTAGTTAGTTAATTTAAAGGACGTGAAATCGGATAAATCAAAATCTTACGATTATATGGTAGGATCCGAATTCTACAATATCCTATGCTTCTATGAAATGCTCTTAAATTTTTAATGTGATACTTTTGAAATGCATTCGTCTACCGTTTTTTTAGTCAGTTATTCAAGCGAAGAAAAATCGGATTGGGTTAAATCGAATCTTACGATTCCATGGTGTAGGATGAGAAATCTGTAGAGTATCCTATGCCTACAACGATACTATAGATTATTGGCATGTTTTCTCCAATAAATATATAAAATCCTAAAATTTTAATACGAGAGGCGATCGAATATTAACATCTATGAATATATATTTGGCTTTAAACATGTATTGGACAATGGCCAACCGAGTGCAACATCCAAGCTTCACCACTTTTGAGGGCCCTCTTCCTCCCACTATCCTTTTGGCATTATATTCTCTTTGTCTGACCTAACACAACACCAAAAGTCTGCCTTTCCACTTGAAAGAAAACCTTTTAACATTTAATCACGTTAAGTACAATTTATGTATGAAATGTTATGTTATTGATACCAATTAACTTTAACCAAACAAACGAAGGCAAAAAACTTGCCTTGCTTGTTGTAGCCCTATTTTAAGGCTTCGTAAGCGTATGCTAGATAAAAGGTGATATTGTAGCTTCGTGCAACAGAATAGCCTGATTTTCTATTAGTAGTACGTTTCAAGCTCTAAATCGGACTTTGCAAGGCTTGTGAACAGAAGCTTTTTTTAATATAAGTATTGACTGTAATCTTATGGTTCTAATTAATATGCATGCATGCAGCAATAAGCGTGGTTGAATACCTAATCAATATCCACCCAAGTTGGTTTTAACATGATAAAGCATATTGACCAATTAAAAGATAGACAAAAATATGTGTTTGTTTTTATTTTTAATTTAAATTTAAAGGGTCCAATTTCTTAACGAATGTCAAAATAATCGTCGAAACCAAGTGTAATAACAAGTGTGGTCTCACATCAACATGCCCACAAGCTACCAAACAAACACAAAACCCCCTTAGTAACTAGCACCAAACTTACCACACAAAAATATCATATTTAAATAAAAACTAGCAGATTCGCGCATTGCGCCGACAAGTACCCTATAACCAAAATTTTGGCAAACAATATTTCTTTATTACATGTTATAGATAATGACTTTACATATGGCAAGATTATAAGAAAAAACTTTATCGCACACAATTAAAAAGGTCATTTATATTCATATCCTTCCAAACTTTTAAGACTACATCAATGTCCTTACAATTTTCTAATTACATTAATATCCCTCCTAAACTTCAAAATACACATGTATTTGATGTATATCTAAAAACAAATTTTCATTATATTTTGTCACAACTCACCATTTCAGGTCATTTCTCAAACTTTAGAAAAACACTATTCATCAAAACACAATTCATCATTTTACTATTCATCATTTTTTGTGTCAGTTTGACATTCCGAGAAGCATTCAGAAATTTTACTATTCACTGAACACTATTCATTTCGGGAAAAATTTTCACTATTCACTTGCATTACTCATTTCATCGTAAATTTAGTTTACGGGTATTCAAATTCGCGTAACCAGATTGGTTTAGGTGCGAATTCATTTCATTATCATTAAAGACATTGCATACGGACTAGAGACAGACTGCATATCATCATAATAGCATTTTCATGTTATACCACTCTTAGGATTTTCAAATTTATATATTTGATATATTTAACGTTTTACGTATAATTATTTATAAATAAACGTTAACACACGATTAATAAATATGATGAATATATCTAAATATTCCCACAATGGTCCCGACATATTTTTATATCCATTATATCATTATAAAAGTTATAATATTCATTTACCCAGTATTTTTGAAATTTATTTTTATTTATAACGTAAGTTTATAAATATTACGACGGTTTTCGTGAAAACTAAACAATAATCACCCGAACACTCAATACTTGTACCCGACATATTTTTAACATTTTTACAACTTTATTTTATCCCGAATAACTTCGTTAAAATTTATTTCTAGCAAACCCGGTACCCGATTATAACAAAACTAATTAAAACTACAACTAATACTACACAAAATTTACTAAGTTACCAAAACCGATTTTTCTTCTCCTTTTTCTCATGTAAAACCGGCCACATGCCCCCCCCCCCCTCTAGACACCATGTGCTTTCTTTTTAACCTTATGACTTAATTACTTATTATAGTAATATAAAAACAAGTAAATATCTAAAAACCTTTAACACATTATCCTTATAAATTTTTAGATCAAAATCAAACCCATTTTCTCTTCCTCATCTCAAAACCCACGACCCATATTCAATCCAAGACCAAGATCCATTAATTTTTGAAGATCAAAGCATAAAAGTTGTTCATTTCATCATTCTAATTAAGAGTTTTGAAATATAAACTCAAGAATCACAAGGTTTTTCATCATCTAATCACATAATCATTCAAAGTAAGTTATCAAATTTATTTTCAGATTTCATCTAATATTTACTAGTATCATATGGTTTTCATGCTTAATTTCATGCACAAGCTAGCTATACCACATTATTTTTGTTAACTTTTTGAACATACAAACCCTAGAATTTGATTTAGGTATTCCCTTGTTAAATTAACATGGTTAGTGGTGATTAGGAACCCATGGCACCCTAAGAAGGTGTATGGTAGGATTAGAATAGCTTTGTGGTGTTTGCAAGAGAATTGGTGATGTTAGAAACTAGTTTTGAACATGGAAAATGAATTTGTAACAAATATATAAACCTACTGTCCCATTTTTGTAAACCCAGGAAATTCAGTAAACATAAAGTAAACTTTGTTAAAATTTTTAGAAAATACTTTCAAAAACGAAGCCGTAGGTGAAAGAACGGATTAAAAAGAGTTTATAACGAAGAAGTTATGATTTTTGCAAGTTTATTGACGAAAAGTAATTTTCTGAAAATTGTTGCTGTTGGACGTTTTTCGTCGGACAAAACGAGGCTTTAGATGTAACCCGGAGGAGCCAAGCTTTCCAAAATATATTATTACGTACTAAGACGTAACCATGGATATAAAGAACAAGTAAAACGGACTTATAACGACAAAGATATTCACGTTTCAATATCGGCAAAACATATATTATTTTGACAGCTTTGTCAACTAGAAAAATAATAGTGTTACAACTACGTAGTAACTCTAGATTCCCAAATATAATACCCAAGTACCCAAAATCATAACTAATGAAGTATTAGTGAGTACAAGCATATTTTTATTACTACAAGACATTATTTCGAGGATTTCAACACTAACAATTATATATATATATATATATATATATATATATATATATATATATATATATTTCAACTAGTTTTATTTTCTAGTTGTCTTATTTTCCTAAGTTTTGGAAAATGTATTATTTTTGATAACAACAAGTAATTTTTTTGAGTAGAGTAGTATAGGAAGCATGTGCATGGACATTCACAATATCATTTCATGATCTAAAGTAGATCGTTCATCATTCATATTAGGTTGCGGCAGTTAATCGTTCATTGTTGTTCATTTCACTTCATCACACAGTATCATCAGCTAGAGGTGAGTTTTCATAGCCCATTTTCAATTCAATATTTTGATTTCAAATCCCACGGGGGAATACATTGCATCAATCATTTTAGTACGAGCCCAAGTACCAAAACATATGTACATTGCTTAAGTTGACATACCAACATGTTAAAGTCCCCTATTTATTATCATGGACCGTTAATTTGCCGATTAAGCGAGAGTGAGTGGATAGATCTATTGAGGGTGACGCCTCCATCCGTGGTAGTTATTACCAACAGTAAGCGGATGCATTTCATGTCTATCATTTTGGGAGTGTTCTGGTAAAACATTCAGGAGGGGCATATATTTCATCAGTCTAGCTTCGGGGTCATGAGCTTAAGGTCTATTGTACTATTTTACGTGACTTTTGTTATGCACTTATACTTGTGGTGGCCGTACAACATTACATTTTATAAACCTATGGAATTCACCAACATTCGTGTTGACGTTTTAGCAATGTATTTCAGATTATTAAGGTAGCTCATGTGACATGCATTTGGACCTTCATGGAGTCGCGGAGTCGACGCGTCTCACCATTATTTCATGCACTTATGTAAACGTTTGATCTAGCAGGACTTGTTTTTCATAAATTTGCAACACCTTTTGGGGACCTCATATTGTAAACTCTGGATTATTTCAATGATCAAACGAAGTATTTTCAAAACGACACTTTAGGTCGTTCAATGTAACAGTAACTGTGATGCTATGACAGACACCCCCAGGCACTCCATTC
The DNA here is from genome assembly GCA_030686995.1 of Artemisia argyi. Lineage (NCBI taxonomy): Eukaryota > Viridiplantae > Streptophyta > Magnoliopsida > Asterales > Asteraceae > Artemisia > Artemisia argyi. Next base: position 55,326,957 of record CM060708.1, on the reverse strand, counting down.
CGCTGCAAGTCAGGTAAATTGGGGGTGTGACATATTGGCATCAGAGCTAAGGTTATAGCGAACTAGGATGTATCTTGGACCCTAGACTATAACCCCATCATCATAGCATCTCATCATTTCATCATAAGTGCATAATCATGATACATGTTGTTTCATGCATACCCTGTGCGAGTTATTTATACTCATATTCGTATATATATCATTTTATTGACCTGGTTCACAAGTGACCTGCCTTCAGATACTCATCCTGTCATCCTTTTATCGGATTTCCGACATTGGAGATGCCTTGTCATCTTCCACTACCATTATACCACCAGTTTCACTTACACCATCATTAGCACTATTGATTTGCCATAGGAACAGGGTTTTCCTATCATTCAACCCATACATAGAATGCCGTTTGGTAGAGTATTCAGACTTAATCTTAATGGACCTATTAGGATGCTTATTTCAAGGAAGATAGTGTGTTTTCTTTCCTTCACTAGTAGAGCACCCACTACTCAGGTACTACCACCACCATCAGTTACTTATTACACTATTGGTCGTCCCATAGTGCGTACTTTAGTTTTACCTCTTAGATGTCGCGAGGTAGAGCGAAGGAGGGTAGTCTTCCATTCACTAGTACCATCATTGTCATTTTCATTTTCCATTCCCACTTGCCATGAACTAGATAACACCTAGTAGATAATACCAATATCACGGACTCAACAGGAACATCCGCAGATTCTTCAGGAATAGTTCAGAACCTACATTATCTAAGATTTGATCGATGCACAACTTCAGACACCACTTCAGGACTGTCTCGACCTTATAATGCCACAAACCTGATTTCACTCAGAGGGACACCAGGAAGTCTCTAGACCAGACTTATATCCTCACTAGCTTTTACTATTATCCTAGCCATGGAAAGTAGGAAACATAGTCTAAAGAACTTGTCGTCTTTTGGTTGTTGTACAAACAAATGTATCAAGTGTGACTCTACTATGTAGGAATGGTTGTGCTATATATGATATTGATCCACGTAGACTTAAATTTTCATGTATTATATTCAGGTGTTGTGAATATGATAATTTCTATTACCTATAGATGCTCATGGTCTCTTATGATTTGATGAGGATAGATTTAAGCAAACCACTCCAATTAAGACAATAGGATTAATAAGGACGAAGACGTCTTTACGAGTAGATGGTCATGTTGACCAAGATAAAAATGACTACCCTAGTTTTCGTGTTTCGGAGATAATAACAATTCAATTAAGTTAAATTCTAAAAGAATTTTTGTACAAACAAAAAGATTTCTTGCAAACTTTACGAAGTACGACAAATATTGAATTACAATGGTTGGATTAAAACTCATTTTCTTTGCAACAATCTTCTGGAATTCCCTTTTCCAAAGACATATACATATATATATATATATATATATATATATATATATATATATATATATATATATATATATATAGGAGATATTATTACTATCAAAGTACAAAATATTTCATAATCACATCTTTTACATGACTATACTCACTACAAACTTCAAATAAAGTCACTCCAAAATACACTTATAATCAGATTTTCATAATGTTTCACTCAAACAAATGTTGTTGACGAATTTTAGAACCCATATCTCCAAGAAGGAACACGCACAACTCATGAATGAATCTCGAAAGCAGCCACTATACCTACCTACTATTTGACATTAGAAGCGAAAGAAACACCTCTACCAGAGATTGCCAGTATAGATATACCATGCCTTAACACCACTGCTTCAAATTACAACGTTTTCGCTCATTCCATGCTATGAGACCCTCACACTATTATAAGCTCGTTGGATTAAAAGATCAAGGTACAATGACTCAACATAATTTATATCCTTTTCAGAGATCGATATAGCTTAGTCACATTGGAACAAGACCTCATTTTCATGAAAGGACATCGAGAAGTTTCGCCTTACCAAAAGACATTTAGCTTTCGTTCATGGTAAATCAAACATCATACGATGGGGTACCTACTTGATTCAGACCACCAGTACAACAATTTCCATGCTTTATACGTTTTAGTCATGCTTAGAGGGATTAAGCATTTGAACCTGCGAACTTTACCTAGAATAAATTCTCTAATACTTCAAATCATTGGCACCGATTTCTTCCATATATTCTTAACACGTAGACTATCATCTTCACTTGACTATAGATGCCTTAACGACACGTTTATCCTTCATGCTCTCAATATCACTACCATATTCTCGACCACTTCATAACCATAAACCCCTATCCTGTTATGGACTAAGATATTTATATTCTCTAAATAAGTGGATTAGTAGACTATTACCATTCGATAAGATTCACCCACGTATCCAATACACCACTTAAGCTATTTTACTATCATATGGGGAAATTGTTTTACAGAAAAATTTCTGAAGTAAGCTATTTTATTACCATCCTATAAATTGATTTTTCTATCATTACACCAAGTATTTACTGTTATTACGCGAGGCAATTTTCATGTTACTTGAAAGAAAACATCAGGATACCATTTTTAATAACAATGCGTTGAACACCATCTAAAACTTTTGAGAAAAGTTATGATATTTTGACAAAATCTAACATCGCATCATTAGTCCTCAATTATACATAGTCTGATCACCTATGTAAAATTCAAGAAGGATTATGCCATGAAGGAAATAATTACCTTTTTAAAGGATTGTTAATAACAATCTTCATTTAAAAGTTTTGTAAACAAAGGAACTCTTTCATAAACATCCCTTTTGCCGAACTATCCCTGGATACTTACCCCACTAGTCACTCATTCAGCCATTAAGTTGGATTTTCCCATTGACTTCCCTAGGAGAGACTTTCCATATCAATTACATGCAGGATTCCTCAATACAATAAAAGCAATGAAAGGAGTACAGAACTACTAACCAGAACTAGAAGTATATAGTGAGAGAATTCATAACTCAACAACAATCCTAAGATACTGCGAGACCATCCGAATCATCATCTCTGAATTAGTTGTCAAATTCTATCATTTAAAGGTACTAGCTAGACTGAGTTGCAGGATTGAGCTCAATATAAATGTCCGCAGGACAACACAATAGAAATAAACCAAGCTTCTAATTGAGACTGTAGAGCATTTCATTTAAACATGGCCTCATCCATACATAAACTTTCATGCAGTAAGTTTTCACAAAGGACAATTGTTTGAATCAAGAATATCGATGTAGATTCCTCTAAGGCATTATGTGTCTAGAAATTTCAGATAACCTCACCTTCATACCAAGAAAGGGATCAAACCAGAACATATCTCCTCATCTACATGGGAAAACAGAATAGACATTCATCGACACAACATCAAGTGATACCTTCGCCTTGCCAATTACAACGATAAACCATTTCAGGACTTAAGTTAGTCTAAATATCTACGCTTATGGTTTTGCCTAATACCCACTAATAGACATTATCCAACCTCAGGAACTAAATGTTAGACATCTATGCATTTAAGCGAACATTTCCTATTCTACCATTTTATCCTTGTTAGTGTTTTCACTTTTAAATAAAGTTGATTTGAAAAATCGCTTTTACATAAATCACATACCTTGTAGAAAATGATTTCTGGAATTCCTATTTTGAACAAGTACGATCCTTTTTGGTCAATATTTAGCAAAACCATCGTACAATGAGAAATATATAGACATCAAACTTTGGAAAACAGTCTTAATCACAACATGTTTGAAAATAGTTTCCTATTTCATAACTACTGGATTTTGAATCATCAAGAAAAATATTACTCAGTAAATCATCTGCTCCATTTTTTTTATTCGTTATTCAGAAAGAGATTTCAACCAAAACTCACAATCGCAAGACAAATTTCCAAAACTAATCACTCTGCTACATTGCTTATGCATTTAGGATTTTGTGACTTGACAATAAAGAATTTTGGTTATGTGATGAAGGAATTAGGAGGAACATCACAAATTAATCACGAACTTCAGTAGTGGAGACCAAGCCTACTAGGCAAAGAAAAACATATGTCTTACCATCCGTTGGAACAAAACACAAGGAATCAAATTGTTACCCATATTCTATCCCTTTCAGATAACGCTAAGTTCGAAGGACCGAACGTTGTGAAATTAGTCACAAAGACTTATTGTACTCATTTCAGTTATTCCTGATAAGGAAATCGATTCACCTTGGACTTCAAGCAATCATTTCAGGATTTCCTTCAGAAACCCATTTAGATGTAAACATCACCTATCATCCTCAGACCGATGGTCAAGGCGAGAGAACAATTCAAACATAGGAAAGTATGCTCAGAGCGTGGGTGAGTGACCCTAGAAATGGTTGGACTAATCATTTAACATAAATCAAATTCATCTACAACAATAGTTATCACACCAACAACGAGAAACTGGCAGAAATTAGGTTGGTACATAACACACATCATTTGGATTGGGTATCCTGAACAACAAACTATCCAGATTCAAGTGAGAGAACAAACTAAGTTAAAAGCATTGCCTTAGATTGGCATGATACAAATTGGATAACAAGAGAGGTTGAACCTTTAGCATATTGGACCATCAAAGATTCATTTTAGAATCGACCAACTAGCATACAAACTTGAGTTCTGGCAGAATTCAGCAGTATATATTACCAGTATCACATTTAAAACATTAAGAAGCGCAGACCATCTATTGATGGGCCAAACTCGGAAAAAGCTCAACTCACTAGTCCAGTAGGCATTCATGAAATAACCAGAAATTTCCTACAAGTCAAGAATCAGTTACAAGTTCAATAAGTTGTAAACCATTAAAACTTCAAGTTGGTAGGCAGAGTTATGTTGAAAGTTCTGCCTAGGAAAGGCATGATATCATTCAGAAAATTTGGAAAGTTAAACCCGATATACACTGGACCATGTAATATTTCAGACAGAGTAGGCCTAGTGACCGTCAGACTTGAGCCTTGTTAAAGAACAACAGGATTACACAACCATGTATTATCATCTTTTCAGATTAGTCACTCATAATCCCAATTGGAAAGGAATCCAACCCAAAGTCAAACATAAACCTTGCAGGAGAACAAGTAGAAATCATGGACTGTTAGGTCGAACAGTTGAAGCAGAGTCGAATTCCTATCATGAAAGTTCATTGGAATTCTCAAATATCATCACCTTTTCACCAATACGTCTTCAGAGACCAACATAAACTGAACTTCGGGACGAAGTTCTTTTTAGAGGGGAAGACTGTCACAACTCACCATTTCAGGTCATTTCCCAAACTTTAGAAAAATACTATTCATCAAAACACTATTTATCATTTTTGGTGTCAGTTTGATATTCCGAGAAGCATTCAAAAATTTTACTATTCACTGAATACTATTCATTTTTGGGAAAATTTTCACAATTCACTTGCATTACTCATTTCATCGTAAATTTAGTTTACGGGTATTCAAATTCGCGTAACCGGATTGGTTTAGGTGCGAATTCATTTCATTATCAGTAAGGACATTGCAAACGGACTAGAGACAGTCTGCATATCATCATAATAGCATTTTCATGTTATACCACTCTTAGGATTTTCAAATTTATATATTTGATATATTTAACGTTTTACGTATAATTATTTATAAATAAACGTTAACACACGATTAATAAATACAACGAATATATCTAAATATTCCCACAATGGTCCCGACATATTTTTATATCCATTATATCATCATAAAAGTTATAATATTCATTTACCCAGTATTTTGGAAATTTATTTTTATTTATAACGTAAGTTTATAAATATTACGACGGTTTTCGTGAAAACTAAACAATAATCACCCAAACACTCAATACTTGTACCCAACATATTTTTAACATTTTTACAACTTTATTTTATCCCGAATAACTTCGTTAAAATTTATTTCTAGCAAACCCGGTACCCGATTATAACAAAACTAACTAAAAACTACAACTAATACTACACTAAATTTACTAAGTTACCAAAACCGATTTTTCTTCTCCTTTTTCTCATGTAAAACCGGCCACATGCCCCCCCCCCCTCTAGACACCATGTGCTTTCTTTTTATCCTTATGACTTAATTACTTATTATAGTAATATAAAAACAAGTAAATATCTAAAAACCTTTAACACATTATCCTTATAAATTTTTAGATCAAAATCAAACCCATTTTCTCTTCCTCATCTCAAAACCCACGACTCATATTCAATCCAAGACCAAGATCCATTAATTTTTGAAGATCAAAGCATAAAAGTTGTTCATTTCATCATTCTAATTAAGAGTTTTGAAATATAAACTCAAGAATCACAAGGTTTTTCATTATCTAATCACATAATCATTCAAAGTAAGTTATCAAATTTATTTTCATGATTTCATCTAATATTTACTAGTATCATATGGTTTTCATGCTTAATTTCATGCACAAGCTAGCTATACCACATTATTTTTGTTAATTTTTTGAACATACAAACCCTAGAATTTGATTTAGGTATTCCCTTGTTAAATTAACATGATTAGTGGTGATTAGGAACCCATGGCACCCTAAGAAGGTGTATGAAAGGATTAGAATAGCTTTGTGGTGTTTGCAAGAGAATTGGTGATGTTAGAAACTAGTTTTGAACATGGAAAATGGATTTGTAACAAGTATATAAACCTACTGTCCCAATTTTGTAAACCCAGGAAATTCAGTAAACATAAAGTAAACTTTGGCATAATTTTTAGAAAATACTTTCAAAAACGAAGCCGTAGGCGAAAGAATGGATTAAAAAGAGTTTATAATGAAGAAGTTATGATTTTTTGCAAGTTTATTGACGAAAAGTAATTTTCTGAAAATTGTTGCTGTTGGACGTTTTTCGTCGGACAAAACGAGGCTTTAGATGTAACCCGGAGGAGCCAAGCTTTCCAAAATATATTATTACGTACTAAGACGTAACCATGGATATAAAGAACAAGTAAAACGGACTTATAACGACAAAGATATTCACGTTTCAATATTGGCAAAACATATATTATTTTGACAGCTTTGTCAACTAGAAAAATAATAGTGTTACAATTACGTAGTAACTCTAGATTTCCAAATATAATACCCAAGTACCCAAAATCATAACTAATGAAGTATTAGTGAGTACATGCATATTTTTATTACTACAAGACATTATTTCGAGGATTTCAACACTAACAATTATATATATATATTTCAACTAGTTTTATTTTCTAGTTGCCTTATTTTCCTAAGTTTTGGAAAATGTATTATTTTTGATAACAACAAGTAATTTTTCTGAGTAGAGTGGTATAGGAAGCATGTGCATGGACATTCACAATATCATTTCATGATCTAAAGTAGATCGTTCATTATTCATATTAGGTTGCGGCAGTTAATCGTTCATTGTTGTTCATTTCACTTCATCACACAGTATCATCAGCTAGAGGTGAGTTTTCATAGCCCCGTTTTCAATTCAATATTTTGATTTCAAATCCCACGGGGGAATACATTGCATCAATCATTTTAGTATGAGTCCAAGTACCAAAACATATGTACATTGCTTAAGTTGACATACCAACATGTTAAAGTCCCCTATTTATTATCATGGACCGTTAATTTGCCGATTAAGCGAGAGTGAGTGGATAGATCTATTGAGGGTGACGCCTCCATCCGTGGTAGTTATTACCAACAGTAAGCGGATGCATTTCATGTCTATCATTTTGGGAGTGTTCTGGTAAAACATTCAGGAGGGGCATATATTTCATCAGTCTAGCTTCGGGGTCATGAGCTTAAGGTCTATTGTTCTATTTTACGTGACTTTTGTTATGCACTTATACTTGTGGTGGCCGTACAACATTACATTTTATAAACCTATGGAATTCACCAACATTCGTGTTGATGTTTTAGCAATGTATTTCAGGTTATTAAGGTAGCTCATGTGACATGCATTTGGACCTTCTTGGAGTCGCGGAGTCGACGCGTCTCACCATTATTTCATGCACTTATGTAAACGTTTGATCTAGCAGGACTTGTTTTCATAAACTTGCAACACCTTTTGAGGACCTCATATTGTAAACTCTGGATTATTTCAATGATCAAACAAAGTATTTTCAAAACGACACTTTAGGTCGTTCAATGTAACAGTAACTGTGATGCTATGACAGACACCCCCAGGCATTCCATTCCCCTGCAAGTCAAGTAAATTGGGGGTGTGACATATTTAAATAGATTTAGTATTTAAAATTAAGGATGATTCCAAAAATAACCTTATTACCCAATTGTTTTGCTTTTTTACCTTATTTTCAAAGTTGCCGAAATTACCCTTGGGAAACTGTGCAATCTGCAAGTGACACGTGTCACTTTTCAGAATATTTTTGGGGCAAATTGTGTACTTTTTGGGCAACTGCGTCCCTCATGTTGGACACTTGACGTCCTATGATTGACTACATTAGAGTTGCCCGGTTGCCCAAGAGTAATTTCGACAACTTCGAAAATTAGGTCAAAAAACAAATCAATCTTATATACTAAAAGCTTAAGTAGCCTTATAAATGTAAGTGGTCATAATAAATGGCTCATGAATTGAAAGTGAAATGTGAAAGGTGTGTTTCTTTATCTGATTTTTAATTTATGTGAAAGGTGATAGAGACACCCCTAGAATCTATATATATATATATATATATATATATATATATATATATATATATATATATATATATATATATATATATATATATATATATATATATATATATGTTAGTGCAAATATTATGATATTTAATCTATACAGTCTTGTTTGTTTTGATTGATGACAAACGTATAACTTGATACATAACATAAAATGTACAAGTTACTTGTAATCATTGTTTGTCTCAACGTCTCGAGTCGTCGTATGCTACAACACAGGTTCGTACATGTTTGTTATGTAGCATTATGATCAAACCCCTTGACCAACCATTTAGAATGACTAAAATACTTTAGGAGTCTTTAAGTATTTTAGGTGTCAAAGTACACTTTAGGTGTTAAATAGAATAAGTGCCACATTAGGTGTCTAGATAATACTAGTAAGTTTACAATATATAAAAATGTGTCTTATAACAACGTAAGTACATAAAACATTTTTAGTAACTTACTAAATATTATATAGCTAGCTAATATATTTTTTATACAAGTAATTTACCTTTTTAAGTTAATATATACATTTGTCTAAATGTATTTTTCATAAAATGGAAAACTATATTTGGAAATTATCTTTGTCAAATATCATTTAAGATGTGTCATAGATTGTAGTTGCTTGGAAACATCTTTGAAAAATGACTTGGTCAAAGAGTGTGTAAGGTGTGTCATAGTCTTTGTAAGTTGACTAGGAAACATATATGTCTTGTCTTGTCAACATTGAGTTTCAAGTATATACATATGTCTTGTCAATGTTGACTCTAATAGTAACTCATGGTTTTGGAACATGGTTTATAGAACATGGTTTTGGAAAACTTCTTTACTTGTTTTGCCTATAAATAGAAGTTCATGTTTTACTTAGAAGTGATGAAAAGATGAAAAAAAAAACACACACACACATAGATAAGTAGGAAACCATGTAGATCACCCTTTCCAAAATGATCATAATGCTTCTAACATTCATATTTGTTGTAAGCATATCATACTTCATGATCCACCAAGAAGGTTACAAGATCTTGAAGTCATCATTCATTAAAGCATTCCAACATATGAAGATTCAAGGGCACTTGACATCCTTAATGGTTGAAGACTTCTTATTCAAGGAGTTCATGTAGATTAGGCATGCATATCCATTAGACTTTTATGTCTTGGATCATCATTGTATCATAACAATATAGATTAGATGGTTTATGTGTTTCTGCCATAAAACACAAGGTTTTTATGTTGGGCCACAAAACATAGCGGGAGTGGTTGTACCCTTGGTAAAGAACTCGACATCTAGCTTAGTGTCGGTAAAAGTGTAAGCGACGAACGGGAGTGGTTGTACCCATGTAAAAGAACTCGACATCTAGCTTAGTGTTGGTAAAAGTGTAAGCGAGGAACGGGAGTGGTTGTACCCTTCTAAAAGAACTCGACATCTAGCTTAGTGTCGGTAAAAGTGTAAGCGATGATTGTAAGGTTTTCTCCGCCGAAAAGGGAATTTGTTGATCTAGTGAAGTAACTCTCGAGTTGGGTACTCGAGGAGTGGATTAGGGCGGAGAGGAGATCCGTGACCAAACCACTATAAATCCTCGTGTTCGGTTTGCACTTTTCTTTTACTTATTGCCTTACTTTAATTTTTGCATTATGTGATTGTTTGTGTTGTGACTTGTTGATTGTACTTGTGTGATAACATGTTTTAAGTGATGTTAGTCATAAACTACAAGTAACATCTTTTATATTAGAACAAGCTAAAAATGGACATTTGATACAACAAGTTTAAAGTTTTTAAACGGTAAATTATTCAACCCCCCTTCTTGTTTTCCACAATTGGTATCAGAGATTCGTAGCTCTTATTTTCAAAACAAATGGTTTTTAAAATAGAGCACGATCCATGTATGAAATTACCATTGAAGCGGAATATAATATGAAAAATGTTTCGTTAAGTATACTTAGAAATTGTGTGGTTAAATATTACTTTGTATACAAGCTGGAAGGTGTCCTTGAAAAATAAAAGAAAACTTTTCTTAAAAAGTTGTAAGTGTCAAATTATGTGGTTAGAGCTAATGTACGTAAAATACGATTTTAAAAGGAGTGTTTGGGTTAACTATAAATTTAGTTGAAAAATCACCTCCGTAAATGTTTAGGTAAGTCACATAAAAAGTAATGATGTTAAAATAGGTGTATTATATGTTTACTAACAAATCTAGTAAGTCCTACACATTTTCGCTATGTGAAATACACGTTTTTAGCATTTTGTGACATTTTGTTACAACAGACCCCGCAGATCCCTCGGAACCAGAGTTCCTTGCCCTTTGGACGAAGGTTCCTTGGGCTGCACAGTATACAGTTTTTGTCAAACTTCAAAAATTCATAACAAATTAACCGTAAGTCCGTAGGAGTCGCGCCACCTATCATTTTAAAGGTAATTGAGTCTACTTTCTTTTAAAAATAATTTCATGGCCTAAATCTAATCTGAAGTCAAAAGAATAAACCAAATACTATAGTGTGTCCAAAATATCAAGTTTCGTTTTGATGTAGAAACTCAAACTTTTGAGTTAGGCAATATAAGTTAGTATCCATTGAACATTGACATTATTTTCTTTAAAACTAAAGAATTTTGTGATATTCATATTGACAAAGGAACTAATCAAGCTTGGCATACATCGTCATATTTAAACGCAAAGTGACGAAAAGTATATCTCTTTTTATGTTATGCTAAATGACTACTTGTTTTAGTTGTATGCATATATGATATTTCCTTATTTAAAGTTGTGATTGCATATTGTTTATTTGTGATTCATGAGTGTCAATCTTGTCATGATATTCATTTGCTTGTTTATCGATTTCATATTTATACATAATAGGATATTTGCTAGATTGTGTGTACTAAGTTGAAAATTTGTGTTTGTATTGCTTATTGTTTTAGCTACTCTTCCTTGCACACGTTATGTGATTATTTTGCATAATTCACTTAGGAATGAGAATTAAGTAATACTAATTAAATAACTTGGAATATGGTCAAGCGTCTAAATAAGTCACTACATTTTTAAACATGTAGTATTCTTGTAAAATGGTGTTTGGTATATATGTTTCTACAATGATGTTTAATGAATGTGTCGTGCTATAAGATAGAAACTCATCCTTGATTGATCATATAAACTAACCATACCATGTTTGGACGATAACACTGTGTTGTTATAAATTTTCAATGCTTAGCTTAATTTCCATTTATAGGAAGCTCATAATCCTCGGCTTGATCTATATGCTAACATGTGTTAGAATATGTGTTTTTAGTTTTAATATATCACATCTAATTGGGTGCATATGTTTCAAGTATTATTAGGATACTTGAACGGGTTTCGGGAGTCGATAAATGTCCTTTGTTAAGGAATGTTTGGCACAACTTGAAATTTGAACAATTTGGTAGTCAAGCAATGTGTTTCATGGATATATGTTCTTCTAGGATCTTTTGTTATCTTTGGACATTGTCGTGTACTAACGGATATGCAGGTAGACAACATTTGAGATGTTGTCAAATTTTCAAGTTTATGGATATTTCACTAAGTATAGTGAAACTCGCTAGCCCCCGGTCAAAGTCTAACGGTTAGAGTTTTTCTATATCCAACTTTTGCATTTCCTAATCAGTACTATATTTAAGTTTTGTTTTTAGGAGTTTTCAAAAAATTTGAAATTCGTCTCGAGGCTCGAAATAGTGGACTGCCTCATTTCTGGTGTCTGGCGGATCAGGCGGAACCTTCAAATGAGTTCCGCCAGTGCATTTTCTGGGAAACCTAGAAATAGCCTGTAGCCTCTCGTAATTTTCCCCAACGGTTAGTAAATACTTACAAGTTATTGCGTTATTTAAATACCCACTTTTACGTATGACAATTTTTTTTTTATTAGACTTGATATATAAATCACAACAGTAAATTGTGATTTATCTTTTGTTTAGAAACGTTGCTTGCACACAAACCTAGATAGTCTAAATTATCGCGAATATATATTTTAAACGTTTATATTTTTTTTATAATATACGTTTCGTATATTTAAAGTACAATATTTATATATTCCCGGAGCCTACGAAAATTCCCGAGATCACTCATTAATATTATTTGATCGTAACCCGACTCTCAAAACACACCATTTGGGCCCCGTTGACCCATTGGGCCCTTAAATCCATCAGTCAAACCAAACGGACCCTTTTTATATATTTTGTTTTTCTTTCTGCTGGGCCAGACGAAACCCCAAGCCCAACAGGCTCAAAGCCCAAAACGCACCCTATTGTCTTGTTTCTGCCAGCCTCGACACACCCCAAACACACCCTCCTTATCGCGATTTCGACACACAACATGACCATATTTTTGCATAACTTATTTTCCCACCTAGCTACCTGAGAATTGACCAAAGTGAATGACAAAAACCATGTACAATGTAAAACCAAATTTTGTCACAAGCCTTCCTTAGCACCACCCAATGTACCCAATGACTTCTAGACCAACTCAAATGAACAGGAATGTCAGGAATGAGCAGTATATCTCTCTTACACATGCTCATTGTTGCTCTAGATAGATTGGACAAGAATTGAGGTGCCACTCCATAATAACGAGCCAACACATACATTGCCAACTTCTTGTGCTTATCTTCACACTCAAATCTCACTATATAAACGTTCCATGCACCTCAGTTCAACCCACACCCTAAAAACATACCATAATATATATTTACGTGAAGTGTTACAAACGAAGTGGGACAAGAAGTTAAGCTAGCGTACGAGGTGCACAAGTGATCCAAGGAGGAACCAAGTAGCTCGTCTTGAACCTTGCTGAGTCGAGATCATTGCTACGTTGATCCATTGTACCAACTCGAACCACACGCTACGAAATCCCCACCTTTTGAGGTGAAGTAAGCAAACTCGAAACACTATAAACATTTTTCTATTTCTAATAATATTAGTTTTACACGTTTACTTTTATCTTTTATTTCTTAAATATTAAACGTAACATATATATTAAAATCGTCATTTTCATTTTTGACCATGCTAGTAATCGAGTATGATAATAATTTTGAGCTTATATTAAAGTATACACGTAAAATATCACACGTTTCTAATCTAGTATGGACCTATACGAATTTTGTTAAAACACTTAGAATTATTCTAAGTCTTTGTAATATTTTCAGTACGAGTTTAAGCATTCACTTTGACCTTGCCATTTAAAAACTAGATACATGACCACGTTATTTTATAACTCGACCCCATTATCACCTTGGTAAACAATTGGGAAACACTTTTTATTCGAACCTATGAGCTCGTTTAACCTATTTGCCCGGCCCCTTTCTACGCGACCAAAACAGTTTTTATAAAACTAAATAAGTTAAAGTGGGCTTATTAGCCCGATAAGCTGTCCATTAAGCTTATTCGATAAGCTGGTGCTTTAAGCTGTTTCATAACATTTTTGTACTATAAAAATGAGTCCAAGGTCAGGCCCAAAGGTCTCGTAAGCCCAATGGATCTCAAATTATTAACGGGCCTTGTAATAGTCTCGTTAAGGCCCATTTATCAAAATAAGCACTTTATAAGCTAATAAGCAGTTGAATTAAGTTACTTTGAGTATTCTGAGCATAATGAAAAAGTATAAAAGCTAAATTCCAAGTTTGGTGAAATTTGGACTAACTTTGCAAAAATTCTTAAACCGAGGGACTAAAAGTGTAAAATTGTAAACTTTGGGTCAAAACTGTAAATCTGAGTTTTCTGGGTTAGAAACTGTAAATAATAAAACTTGGAGTTGAGAAATGTAAATATTGATACTTTTTGACCTAAAATGTAAATTATATATATTTTTTGGACTAACGGTGTAATATATATATCGTTAGGGTTAAAAATGTAAATTTTGGAAACTTAAAGAAATTTTCAGTAAATATTATTTTATAAAAATAATATTAACCTTTTACATATATAAACATATAATTAATATAAGACTTAGATAAACATAAACTTATATATATATACGATATATATTCGTAATTATAATTAAACGATATAACGATACATTAATTATTTCTTGTAAAACGATACGTTTATTTTATTTCCGTTATAAAAACTAACTTTATATCAATCATCGATCATTTTTACTTACAAGTTATATGTATATATAACTTTGTTTTTTTTGAACTTTAAGCACTTAAACAAACACGAGATTCGTTCGTAACTAAATAACAAGTATTCGCGATAAAACCAAATTTAGACTATCAACTGAAACTTGCATTATCTTTTAGGTTGTGTTGTGTGAAGCCGTTTCCTTGCTTTATTGAGACTACGATACCACTGTACTACTAAGGTGATTTCATAGCCCATTCTTTAACTATTTTCCCGTGGGGGGGATACATGCTTAAAACTCGAACACAAGTCTTTTATACCGGGTATTGAAATACCGTCAGGCCAATGTTATTTGCTTAAGTTACTATTGTCAGAAGTCCCTCGATCATGAACCTTAATCACCTGAAGGGTGAACGTAAATAATTGTGGATAGTACTATTAGTGATTGACAATCCTCGTTTGGTTGTTGGAGAAAACACCAGGCGCACTTTATTGTTCTTATAAATAGGTTATTGACAAATACCTATCTTTGGGGGCCTATTACTTACCATCATAATTCACATTTATGATTGGCTGTTAATCGTTGAGTATCATGAGCTTAAGGTAATAACAGGAACATTGATTTTTTTAACATATTGATTGTATGTGATTACAATACATTCTTAACTTGTGATTCAAACTCTTAAACTCAAACCTATGAATATCACTCAACTTTATGTTGATTTTAGCATGTTTATCTCAGGTAACTAAACAAGACGGATCTGAATGGCACGGAGTGGGCAAAAGCATGACAAGAACCATAATAAACTACTTATTTTCCTTCAGAATAAAACACGTTCTTAACTTAATAATGTCTTGTATCCCAGATATTTGGTATTTTGAAATAAATTAAACTTTAATACTTCACTTTGTGTTGTCTACTATAATTGTGACAAAGATCCTTGAAGTAATACCCCGAAAGTCTTCCGCTGACATGTTAAGTCTTCCGCTGTTATTAACGACTTTTGGGGGTGTTACAGATTGGTATCAGAGCCACGGTTATAGAGAACCAGATGTTTTTAAACATTGGACTATAACTACACTTTAACTGGACCATTTTTACAAAATACCACTTCATGCCCTCCGTGCCTACATTCCAACATCTGGTAGAAAAGTTACTTCTCATTATTTCTTACTTATATAACTTGATATATGCTTACATGTTATGATTATGCTAATAACTATGTTTACTAATCGGGATTATTACAGTACCATGTCTTCCAAACCCAACTTCATTGTTTTGTTATCGGATTCGGAAACTGAGAGCTCTACACATATTGTACCAACTCTTGCTCCAATGACTGTGTCACCTACAACAGACAAGAATAAGGAAAGTCAGCAATCCTTTACTTCACCTCAAGTATCATCTGGTCCAATCAGACGCAGTAAGCAAACTTCTCCATTCCAGCCTTATGAACCAGCCACTGCTGGAAAAGCTCTTTCATATGCTGAAGAAAAAGACATCTGGGATGATACTAAATGGAAAAAGGAAGTTGCTCCAACTGCAGAACCAGTGATACTACCTAGTATATTTTATCAGCAGACTACTACTGTACCAGTAACAATCAACAGTCCACCACCTGTGAAAACTTCCAGTGCTCCTCTGCCTTATCAACCAAGGAATTACCAGATCCGTCCTACCTCCTCAGATCCTTACTATTATGCAAGAACCAACCATAAGGCTCGTAAGCGGGTCAATGCTCGCAAATGGTCATTTCTACTACCAATCCTTAAGTATTGGAGATCTCAAGAAGGTACTCCCACCAACAGAGAACTTGGTGAAAGATCATCATTTGTTGCATCCAAGATCCTTCCAGTCACTGGAGAACCCATTCACCATACCATACCACTCTTGGCAGCTAGGTTAGTAAGACATGAAGACAGGTTAGACGCCATAGCCACCTTGGTGAACAACATCCCTTATGAACTGATAGAAGTCATGTCAGCTGAGATAGAACAACTTGTGATGGGACACCTAGAGATGGGAACCATGGTGGAACAACTAAATACCCAATTCGGTGAAGCTATGGAATTCATCGGATTACTTTGTTCTGCTAACTCCGTAAACAAGGACATCATGTGTGACATCGATCAAGCTCTCGACACCACAAGAGCCCAAGTCATGTCTCTGCGACGTGCACAACAAGAAGCACAAGCTAGGGAGAGAGACCGAGACCAAATCATAGAAACCATGGCCGCCAAAATTCAGGAACTAGAACGTCGTCTTGATGATAACCAAGGAAAACCCTAGAATGCCATAGATTGTCGACGTAGCCTCACCCACATCACAGTAATAACTTGTATTTGGATGTCCTAGAGATATGTCAACAAGAATAAATAAGTGATGTAAACTCAAAACGACAATCTAATCAATGATGTTATGTTTGCTTTATTTTCATAAGTGTTATGATATCGTATATTGCATCGTGATATATGTGACACTATTATAACTTTGAACCTATTGATGTTACTAAATAGTCTAACACAAGATGGTTATTATGAAAATTCTGAAAATATACTCTCATTTTTAGGAATATGGCACCTAAGAGAACCGCGACCACTACCTCAGCAGCAACCATGACCCCGGAAGAAATCCAACAAGCAATCACCAATGGAATCAATGCAGCCTTAGCCGAACAAGCAAATGCTAACGCACAACCGGCAAGAAATGTTGCTCCCGCACCTCGCCAATGTACCTATAAAGACTTTATGGCTTGTCAGCCGACTTACTTCATGGGTACTGAAGGGATAACTAAACTCGCCCATTGGTTCGAGAGATGCGAAACGGTATTCCAAAGGAGTGGATGCTCAGAAAACAACAGGGTCACATTTGCCACAGGAACCCTAATGGATGACGCTTTATCATGGTGGACCGCTACAACTCAAACTTTAGGTACAGAAGCAGCATACCGACTCTCTTGGACGGAATTCAAAGCCAAGATCCTAAAGAAGTACTGTCCTCGATCCGAAATAAGGAAACTGGAAGACGAATTCCATATCCTTGCAGTCAAAGGAATCAATCTTAGGGCTTACAACAGGAGATTCCACGAGCTGATGGCATTATGTCCTTCTATCGTGCCAGATTTAGAGAAAACTCTGGAGAAGTATATTGAAGGTCTTCCCCGGAGTATTGAAGGAAACGTCACAGCATCCAACCCACCATCACTAGAAGTCGCAATGGAGTTAGCACAAAAACTCCTAGACCGCGAAGTCAAGTGCAACGAACTCAAAAGAAAGCTCGATGACAAAAGAACCACCCACCATCAGAACCACAATCACTACCACAACGGCCATCGCAACAACAACCATCACCACAACAACAACAACAACAGGATCAACCAACAACAACACCAGAACAAGAACCCGCATCATCAACAGCAGAACCAACGACAAAAACCTCCTAAGGTATTTACGGCAACCAATGGCAGTGGATACCAAGGTATTAAGCCACAGTGCAACCGATGCAAGCTTCATCACAATGGTGCTTGTACAGTAAAATGCCATAAATGCCAAAGGATAGGTCATGCCACAAAAGATTGTAGGGCCCCTGCTACCGGCAGCAACCTACAACCAATAGCACCAACATGTTACTCATGCGGAGAAATTGGACACTTCAAGAACCGCTGTCCAAAAGGAAATGGCCAGAACACTGCACGAGCAAGAGCATACGTGATGGGAAATGAAAACGAACCACAAAACCCCGACGTCGTCACGGGTACGTTCTTATTAAATCATCATAATGCTAGAGTATTATTTGATTCTGGAGCAGATAAGAGCTTCGTGTCAGATACGTTTGCCCCTTTCATTAACTCTAACCCTTCTAGGCTAAACACCACATACGAGATAGAAATGGCCAATGGAAACTTAATTAGCACCAACTCTGTTTTAAAAGATTGTACCTTAACTCTCGTAGGTGAATCTTTTCCTATTGACCTGATGCCTGTCCAACTCGGTAGTTTTGATGCTATCATCGGAATGGATTGGTTATCCAAACATCATGCTAAGATTCATTGTGACGAGAAAGCCATACACATTCCTTTTAAGAATGAAACCCTCGTTATCCATGGCGACAAGAATAAAAACCGATACGGAATCATCTCATGCCTCAGAATGATAAAATACATGAACGAAGGATGTCATGTATTCATGGTTCAGGTGACGGAAAGTAAGTTAACCAAGAAACAACTTAAAGACGTACCTATCGTTAAGGAATTCCCCGAAGTATTTCCTGAAGATCTACCCGGTCTTCCACCGACTCGTCAAGTAGAGTTCCAAATTGAACTAGTGCATGGAGCGGCACCAGTAGCAAAAGCACCTTACAGGTTGGCACCTTCCGAAATGGAGGAACTATCGGAACAACTAAAGGAATTATCCGATAAAGGTTTCATTAGACCAAGTTCATCACCTTGGGGAGCCCCAGTCCTATTTGTTAAAAAGAAAGACGGATCATTTCGAATGTGCATAGATTACCGAGAGTTAAACAAACTCACTATAAAGAACCGATATCCTTTACCTAGAATCGACGATTTGTTTGATCAATTACAAGGATCGAGTGTATACTCGAAGATTGATCTAAGGTCGGGATACCATCAATTGAGAGTTCGGGAAGAAGATATTCCCAAGACAGCCTTCAGAACCCGTTATGGACACTATGAATTTCAGGTAATGCCATTTGGTCTAATGAACGCACCTGCAGTATTTATGGACCTAATGAACCGAGTATGCAAGCCATATTTGGACAAATTCGTGATAGTATTCATTGACGACATTATGATCTACTCTCGTAACAAAGAGGAACATGCCAATCATTTGAGAACTATCCTAGAGTTACTTAGGAAGGAAAAGTTGTACGCGAAATTCTCAAAATGTGACTTTTGGATTCCCACTGTGCAATTTTTGGGACACGTAATCAATAGTCAAGGTATCCACGTGGATCCTGCAAAAATAGAGGCAGTTAAAGAGTGGTCATCACCTACAACTCCCACAGAAGTACGTCAATTTTTAGGTCTTGCAGGTTACTACCGGAGATTTATCGAAGGTTTCTCTAAAATCTCAAAACCTTTGACCAAGACCCAAAAGAACGAAAAGTACGTCTGGGGACAAGAAGCAGAATCAGCCTTCCAACTGTTAAAACAAAAGCTTTGTGAAGCTCCAATACTAGCGTTACCCGAAGGAAACAAAGATTTCGTGCTATATTGTGACGCTTCGTACCATGGTTTAGGTGCAATTTTGATACAACGAGATAAGGTAATAGCTTATGCCTCACGTCAACTGAAGAAACATGAGGAAAATTACACAACCCATGATCTAGAACTAGGAGCAATAGTATTCGCTCTTAAGTTATGGAGACACTATCTATACGGCACTAAGTGTATCGTATTTACAGATCACAAAAGTCTCCAACACATCCTAGATCAAAAGGATTTAAACATGAGACAACGCCGTTGGTTAGAATTGCTTAGCGATTATGATTGTGAAATCCGTTATCACCCAGGAAAGGCTAATGTAGTAGCAGATGCATTAAGCCGAAAAGAAAGACTCAAACCTCTCAGGGTTAGATCGTTAGGCATGACTATTTGTTCACCCCTCCCCAACACAAATCATTATCGCCCAGAGCGAAGCTCTCAAGAAAGAAAATCGACCAATTGAAAAGATTTTTGGTATGCCGGAAAACGAAAACGGATTTATGAAAAGATCAAATGGAATGCTTTGTTTCAAGGAAAGAAGCTGGATTCCTCTCTTCGGAGGTATTCGTGACCTCATCATGCATGAGTCTCACAAATCAAAATACTCCATTCACCCAGGTTCCGACAAGATGTACCAGGATCTTAAGAAACTATATTGGTGGCCGAACATGAAAGCCGACATCGCTGAGTACGTCAGTAAATGTCTAACATGTTCAAGAGTAAAAGCAGAATACCAGAAACCCTCCGGATTACTCACCCAACCCGAACTCCCCATGTGGAAATGGGAACGTATTACAATGGACTTCATCACCAAACTTCCCAAAACCTCTACTGGCTACGATACGATATGGGTTATCGTTGATCGTCTCACCAAGTCAGCTCATTTCCTACCAATCAAAGAAACTGATGAAATGAATACACTTGCTCAGATATATCTGAAGGAAATTGTGTCACGACATGGAGTGCCGATTTCTATTATATCAGATCGTGACAGTCGTTTCACGTCTCATTTTTGGAAATCATTGCAAAAAGCTTTAGGAACAAAGTTGGATATGAGCACAGCTTATCACCCACAAACCGATGGTCAAAGTGAGAGAACTATACAAACCTTAGAAGATATGCTACGCACTTGTGTCATAAACTTCGGAAAAGGTTGGGACAAACACTTACCATTGGCAGAATTCTTGTACAACAACAGTTATCATACCAGTATCAAGGCAGCACCATTCGAAGCACTTTACGGTAGAAAGTGTAGATCACCCATTTGCTGGGCAGAAGTCGGAGAAATACAACTCACAGGACCGGATCTAGTTCATGAGACAACTGAGAAAATCATCAAAATCAAACAACGTTTACAAACCGCTAGAGACCGACAGAAAAGTTACGCCGACCTAAAAAGAAAACCCATGGATTTTCAGATCGGAGATAAAGTTATGTTAAAAGTATCACCATGGAAAGGAATGATACGATTCGGAAAGAGGGGAAAGTTAAACCCAAGATACATCGGTCCATTCAAAATCCTAGAAAGAATTGGACCCATTGCATATAAACTTGAACTACCCGAGGAACTTAGCCGAATTCACAACACTTTTCATGTGTCAAACCTCAAGAAATGTTTATCCGATGAATCTCTGATCATCCCATTGAAAGAATTACAACTTAATGATAAACTCGTTTTTACCGAGGAACCAGTAGAAATCATGGATAGAGAAGTCAAACAACTGAAACAAAACCGTATCCCTATCATAAAAGTTCGTTGGAACTCTAAACGAGGACCAGAGTATACTTGGGAACGCGAGGACCAGATTCGCACCAAATACCCACACCTCTTCTCTTAGACACCCTTGGCAACCCTCCTAAACTCGAATTCCGGGACGGAATTCACTGTAAGGTGTATGTACTGTAGCCTCTCGTAATTTTCCCCAACGGTTAGTAAATACTTACAAGTTATTGCGTTATTTAAATACCCACTTTTACGTATGACAAAATTTTTTTTTTATTAGACTTGATATATAAATCACAACAGTAAATTGTGATTTATCTTTTGTTTAGAAACGTTGCTTGCACACAAACCTAGATAGTCTAAATTATCGCGAATATATATTTTAAACGTTTATATTTTTTTTATAATATACGTTTCGTATATTTAAAGTACAATATTTATATATTCCCGGAGCCTACGAAAATTCCCGAGATCACTCATTAATATTATTTGATCGTAACCCGACTCTCAAAACACACCATTTGGGCCCCGTTGACCCATTGGGCCCTTAAATCCATCAGTCAAACCAAACGGACCCTTTTTATATATTTTGTTTTTCTTTCTGCTGGGCCAGACGAAACCCCAAGCCCAACAGGCTCAAAGCCCAAAACGCACCCTATTGTCTTGTTTCTGCCAGCCTCGACACACCCAAAACACACCCTCCTTATCGCGATTTCGACACACAACATGACCATATTTTTGCATAACTTATTTTCCCACCTAGCTAACATTCATAAATGACAAGTCTCGTTAAAACCCACACTTGTTTGCTACCTGAGAATTCACCAAAGTGAATGACAAAAACCATGTACAATGCAAAACCAAATTTTGTCACAAGCCTTCCTTAGCACCACCCAATGTACCCAATGACTTCTAGACCAACTCAAATGAACATGAATGTCAGGAATGAGCAGTATATCTCTCTTACACATGCTCATTGTTGCTCTAGATAGATTGGACAAGAATTGAGGTGCCACTCCATAATAACGAGCCAACACATACATTGCCAACTTCTTGTGCTTATCTTCACACTCAAATCTCACTATATAAACGTTCCATGCACCTCAGTTCAACCCACACCCTAAAAACATACCATAATATATATTTACGTGAAGTGTTACAAACGAAGTGGGACAAGAAGTTGAGCTAGCGTACGAGGTGCACAAGTGATCCAAGGAGGAACCAAGTAGCTCGTCTTGAACCTTGCTGAGTCGAGATCATTGCTACGTTGATCCATTGTACCAACTCGAACCACACGCTACGAAATCCCCACCTTTTGAGGTGAAGTAAGCAAACTCGAAACACTATAAACATTTTTCTATTTCTAATAATATTAGTTTTACACGTTTACTTTTATCTTTTATTTCTTAAATATTAAACGTAACATATATATTAAAATCGTCATTTTCATTTTTGACCATGCTAGTAATCGAGTATGATAATAATTTTGAGCTTATATTAAAGTATACACGTAAAATATCACACGTTTCTAATCTAGTATGGACCTATACGAATTTTGTTAAAACACTTAGAATTATTCTAAGTCTTTGTAATATTTTCAGTACGAGTTTAAGCATTCACTTTGACCTTGCCATTTAAAAACTAGATACATGACCACGTTATTTTATAACTCGACCCCATTATCACCTTGGTAAACAATTGGGAAACACTTTTTATTCGAACCTATGAGCTCGTTTAACCTATTTGCCCGGCCCCTTTCTACGCGACCAAAACAGTTTTTATAAAACTAAATAAGTTAAAGTGGGCTTATTAGCCCGATAAGCTGTCCATTAAGCTTATTCGATAAGCTGGTGCTTTAAGCTGTTTCATAACATTTTTGTACTATAAAAATGAGTCCAAGGTCAGGCCCAAAGGTGTCGTAAGCCCAATGGATCTCAAATTATTAACGGGCCTTGTAATAGTCTCGTTAAGGCCCATTTATCAAAATAAGCACTTTATAAGCTAATAAGCAGTTGAATTAAGTTACTTTGAGTATTCTGAGCATAATGAAAAAGTATAAAAGCTAAATTCCAAGTTTGGTGAAATTTGGACTAACTTTGCAAAAATTCTTAAACCGAGGGACTAAAAGTGTAAAATTGTAAACTTTGGGTCAAAACTGTAAATCTGAGTTTTCTGGGTTAGAAACTGTAAATAATAAAACTTGGAGTTGAGAAATGTAAATATTGATACTTTTTGACCTAAAATGTAAATTATATATATTTTTTGGACTAACGGTGTAATATATATATCGTTAGGGTTAAAAATGTAAATTTTGGAAACTTAAAGAAATTTTCAGTAAATATTATTTTATAAAAATAATATTAACCTTTTACATATATAAACATATAATTAATATAAGACTTAGATAAACATAAACTTATATATATATACGATATATATTTGTAATTATAATTAAACGATATAACGATACATTAATTATTTCTTGTAAAACGATACGTTTATTTTATTTCCGTTATAAAAACTAACTTTATATCAATCATCGACCATTTTTACTTACAAGTTATATGTATATATAACTTTGTTTTTTTTGAACTTTAAGCACTTAAACAAACACGAGATTCGTTCGTAACTAAATAACAAGTATTCGCGATAAAACCAAATTTAGACTATCAACTGAAACTTGCATTATCTTTTAGGTTGTGTTGTGTGAAGCCGTTTCCTTGCTTTATTGAGACTACGATACCACTGTACTACTAAGGTGATTTCATAGCCCACTCTTTAACTATTTTCCCGTGGGGGGGATACATGCTTAAAACTCGAACACAAGTCTTTTATACCGGGTATTGAAATACCGTCAGGCCAATGTTATTTGCTTAAGTTACTATTGTCAGAAGTCCCTCGATCATGAACCTTAATCACCTGAAGGGTGAACGTAAATAATTGTGGATAGTACTATTAGTGATTGACAATCCTCGTTTGGTTGTTGGAGAAAACACCAGGCGCACTTTATTGTTCTTATAAATAGGTTATTGACAAATACCTATCTTTGGGGGCCTATTACTTATCATCATAATTCACATTTATGATTGGCTGTTAATCGTTGAGTATCATGAGCTTAAGGTAATAACAGGAACATTGATTTTTTTAACATATTGATTGTATGTGATTACAATACATTCTTAAGTTGTGATTCAAACTCTTAAACTCAAACCTATGAATATCACTCAACTTTATGTTGACTTTAGCATGTTTATCTCAGGTAACTAAACAAGACGGATCTGGATGGCACGGAGTGGGCAAAAGCATGACAAGAACCATAATAAACTACTTATTTTCCTTCAGAATAAAACACGTTCTTAACTTAATAATGTCTTGTATCCCAGATATTTGGTATTTTGAAATAAATTAAACTTTAATACTTCACTTTGTGTTGTCTACTATAATTGTGACAAAGATCCTTGAAGTAATACCCCGAAAGTCTTCCGCTGACATGTTAAGTCTTCCGCTGTTATTAACGACTTTTGGGGGTGTTACATAGCCCAACGGAACACACGGAACCCTCAAAAGGGTTCCGCCTGTGTATTTGTAGGGTTCCGCCAGTCCTACAGATTTCTTTTTAAATTTTTATTTAAATCCCTCACTCAAGATCACTCACTTTCATCACTAGGATTCTTTTCACTAATGTTCACTCATATTAGGATTAGGACATCTCACCTACACCTATAAGATAATCATCTATAATAATACTTTCAAACTCCACAAGAATAATCCAAGATACCTTTCTCCTTAGAGGAAGGAATCCGGAAACTTGTTCCTTGCAATACTCGAACCATTGAGTATTTGTGATCACTATACACACTCACTACATTCTTTCGTCCTTTAATCATTCATTAGCTTTATTTGTAAATTGACAACTTCCTAACCAATCCGGACTCATTATTTGCAAAGATTACATACAATATCGAAATCACAAGTCCAACTTATGACTATAGATATTGTCTTGTATCTACATATGTTACCTCACTTGGTAAACATAAAAATAATGTGTCATCCTTCAAGACGATAAGGATTTACATCGAGTTATAACTTACTATTAAGTTATAGATGTATTATCGAGTCTTGCTATCCTTTTATGCTATCGGATCTCAACTAAGTAGGATTGACAACTTAAGTATTTCGTTCGAAATATTCAAGTAAACTTGACTTACTACCGTAGTCATTAAATGTCATATCCGAAAATCAACACCCAAGGATTTTAACAATGTTTGTTAAAACACTCATCACAACTTGAACACTCATCATAGTACTCTCCCAATCAATAGGAACAAAAACAAGTGTCAATAGGTTTTCATCCTTAAACATTTAGCATTTAAGTTCACTTATTCTTTCACCATCATCTCATTGCATTCAACTTGTGATATATCTCAGCCCATAAGCCTCACAAACACTTTGGCTTCATATCTTCATTTAAGTAAAACATGATATCTTGAAAGACATTATGCCTAAGAAATCATGCGTCAAGTTTTCACCATTAAAAGGATATTGTATATCCTATGAGTCATTCTCTCATTGAACATGAACGGTTGTGTTACATGAGATTTCATTATACCCCATTGGGTTAATGATCTTAAATCAACATCTGCAAGTTCTAGGATCTAGAGCCTCCTCCTCATCTAGTCATTCTTGTTTTCGTAAGCATGGTGACTTTATTCCACGTGATAATCTTACTTATTGAAAGACACCATATGTGTCTATTTTCTTTTAAGCGTTCATCATAACCAAACCTTACTCATAATCTAGTTTAAACCTTGTGCACATCCACGGTTAATCCTACACATCTCTAGAGCATACACAAGATCTATTGAAGTTGGTAATTTCACTTAGATTCTTGTCCCAAAGAGCTTTCTTAAGAACGTTATTAACATATTCCATTTTCACAACACTAACACATCTCTTGGTCTTTGATGATCAAATCACTCTCATAACCTTTCATCACTCAAACCTTAAACCACCAATGTGACCTGAAAAACCGAGTTATCCTTTGTTCTACCAATATCGAGTCGTCCACCATTTCCATCCCCTCAAAGAAACCAAGAGTCAATATCATACACCTAGTCATCTTCACAAGAAGATTCCACCATGTAACCAAACAAGTGTGTCATCCCCACTACAACCTAACCCATTAAGGGTAAACCGTCTTTCATGATACATAAACTTATATTCACCCTTGTGTTGCTCTTTGAAACAAAGGGCAACTGTTATATCCATACACTCATTGTCATAGTTGTCTATGTAGTCGAAAGTCAAGTGAATTTCATTATAAAATGCGTCTTTTCCACTTTCTAGCAAGTGAAGAACACAAAGAAGATATCCAAGCTTCAAGTGTTGTCAAGTCATCATCACCTCATTTCACACATTCACCTTCAGTCGTCAACCAACACAACTCCTCAAAATTCCATGATTCCCAATCATCCATTAATGATTACCCACATTCACAAAGAGTCTCCTAACCTCAATCCTCAAGATCACTCATCGTCACCTCCATACCAATATTCTAATCCTTTCCACCTCCTTTGAGAAAACCACATGCCTCATCATACGATCATCTTGCATTGATAGAGAAGAGCTACATGACTTTAAGGATAAAGTTCTTTGTATGCTAACCAAGATCCGCAAAAACATTACCAAGCTCATCGTTTTCATTAACCTACAACCTCCTGAACACTTCATCATCATTCTTTATACAATGCACTAGACAATATGTTGGATGTCCACCTATTGAGGAGGAGAGAAATTCATCCACATATTTGTATTGTGTCAAATTGTATTTAAAGAACATCTACTCATGTATCTTACATTCTAAAATACCAACACATAGGTACACTCCATTTAGTTAAAGTCAGTTCGCAAAACCACAAGTGCTTCAAGCCTTTGACCGTTTCTCTTTTTAATAAGTTCAAGCCTCTTTCACCCCCAATATCTCATTAAGTGAAAAACACATCATGTGTTTGACAAAGTTCTTCACTTCTACAACCAAAAACTAAACCAAGTGGAGTCTAGGATTCTTCTCTCAAAACTAGGACTTCAAAACCTCATTTTCAAGAACACCATCTTAGGATCTCATCCTCTTCTTCCTCGACACATATCATGCACGTCATTGTCAGCGCAAACGATATATTAATCAAAGCCATCATTCCCAACACTTTCTCAACACGTTGGTCTAACCAACACTCTCGCATCATATGATGTCATTCCCATCCTAATATAGGTATTGGGCATTTTTTTTACACTTTTCATATGGTATTCTTGTTCCTAGGTGCCTATTGTCTTCACTTCTTTTTGAACCCATTCAAGCATACATTGTGGCATGATACATCATCTTTGGTAGATGATAATGTCATTAAAGGTCATGTAGGACTAAACCATGTTAGCACTCTTTCATCCATTGTCGTTCGATATAGGTCACTACTTCTAAACGTATTTCGTTTTCATTAGCGTCAATCCTAATCGAGCAAATCATAACCCATAGCCGTCATTGAATATCAATGCCCATTCACATTTTCCTTTATCCTTTTAAGTTGTGAATCTTAGATTGCATAAGTTCATATGCTCATTCGTCATAGTATTTGCTATACATACAAGTTTCTAAATTCATGCATTATAACCACCACCTTCATCAATTCTTTCACTAATCATCACCACCATGGATTAGTGTAAAACCTATTCCTATTAATCTTGTGATGTTGTCAAATTTTCTATACTTTACTAAAGTATAATGAAAATCGTTAGCCCTCATTCAAACTCTATCGATACGCGTGTTTTTACTTGCTTCTTTGTCATTTCCCAATCAGATTTAATAGTGTGCTTCTGTTTTAGGAAAAATTTCGAAAATAGAAAATCGTTTCGATCGTCGAAAACCTGGACTGTTAAGAATTTGCAGTCTGGCAGATATGGCGGAACCAAATTTTGGGTTTCGCCCGTGTAATTTCTGGGTAGTCCTAGTTTTGGCCTAGCGGACCAGGCGGAACAAAAACCAGGGGTCCGCCTGTGTATTCGTTTGGTGCCGCCAGGCCTGCAAAAATTTCTATATTTTTTTCATATTCGCATTCTCTCTAACACCATTAGCACCATCCTCTTTAAGCATTTCAACCTCATGTCTTCCTTCTAGGCTTTGCTTAGTAGGTTCCTATCATATTATATTTACGTTTTTCTTATGATTGCATTTCTTTTTAGAAGCATACACCTCATGAGATTTTTTGGTTTCATGGTTCTCTACTTTGAGTTGCTTATATCATTTATATATTTACATCTTACTTTTCTTTGAGATGAAATATATTGCACTAACTCTTTCATTGTAGGTTCACCATTATATACGCTAGATCCTATATAGCATTATCATCTAAGGATGATGTTTGCATCGAATATTGTCCTTCTTTCATTTTAGGTGCTTTTTGACGTAGGAGAAATATCCATCAAGCACTCATATTGCATCGTCTATACACGTTTTTGAGGAGGACATGCTTGTCTAAAGACAAAACTTTCACTATACTATTTTTTTGTAGGTTCATATTGACGCCCTTTAACAAGGGGAGCTTCCGTCAAGCATAGGAAAATTATTGTCTTATACTAACCTTTATTTTGTAGGGTTCTTCATCCTTGCATCACATACGTTGGTACCCTAGCAACGGGGAGTATTGATCGAGGGGGAGTCAATCATACACTAACCTTTGTTTCTTTTGTAGCTTTCTTATCCTTGTATCATATACGTTGGTACCCTAGCAACGGGGAGTATTGATCAAGGGGGAGTCAATCATACACTAACCTTGTGTCTTTTGTAGCTTTCTTATCCTTGTATCATATACGTTGGTACCCTAGCAACGAGGAGTATTGATCAAGGGGGAGCTAATCATGCACTAACCTTTATTTTTGTAGCTTTCTTATTTCTTGTGTCATTGATTGATGCTAAACCACCTAACTTATATTGACCAAATAATGGTCAACAAAGTCAAATAGCCTAGGTCAATGCTCCGGGTAATATAAGGTATCACCAGGTCGTTAAGTCCCGTTGAAGTGTGAATTGTAACTTTAGCGTATTCGTGATCGGGTGATTATTCACAGAAAAGGGTTATGATCAGAATTATTTGGAAATTATTAACAAATATAGCTTAGGAAAGCTACGTGAGTGATTACGAGAATTTAGATTACGAAGATTTGAGCTAAAACCTAAAAACGTGCGGTTTAATTAAAAAAAACGTATACAGACGAACAAAACAAAAAGTACAACTGATGGACTGGGAGGGTTAAAAGTGTAAAATTGATATTTTTACAATCCTATTAATTAAAGAAAATTTAAAGAAAATTAAAAACTATTTTTACACTATTTAATTATTTATTATTAATTAATTACTAATTATCTATTTATTACTAATTAAATTAATTAGAATTATTAAAAATACTAAAAAGGCTTAGAAAATTAAGAAAATTTTTATAAATCTAATTAACCATTACAGGAATCCTAAAAAATTATAAAAAGTTAATTTTATGTATTTTTAAACTAATTAACTAATTATTAATCTAATTACTTATTAATTACTAATTAAACTAATTATATTATAAAAAATAGAAAATGAACAGTAAAAATTCTAGAAAAATTTATAAAAATGTTTTAACTAAAATAAAAGCTATAAAAATTATAAAAACTAGGTTATATTATATAAAATCTAATTATGCTATTTAATTGATTAATATTAATTAAAACTAAATTAAACTAAAATTAATTAGAAAAACCACTAAAAGACAAAATAAAAATATGGAAAAATTTATAAAATTATTTTAACCTAAAATAGAATTTCTAAAAATATAAAATTGATATATAACTAAGAAATAAATTAAAAAGAAAAATAAATTGATAAATCCTATTAAATAGAAGCTATCACTATTTTTAAAATTGATTTTTTGGATTTTTTTTCTTTTTCTAAACTAATTATAAACTAAAAACAACTACTTTTAATAAAGACACTTTTAGTTTAACCCAAGGAATAAGCACTTGAAGTGCTTATTACACCCACAGTTGACTTTTGTTGACTGTGGAGGCTTTTTAGCTCAAATGGTGAGGTGTGGGGTCCACAATGGTTGATTTTGGTTTCTATGAGTATGATGAACAATAATAAGCAAGTTTCAAACAACAATGTGGCCTGAATAAGCCAAAAAGCTCAATTAAGCACTTTGCTTAATGGTAACTGATGCAGTTTTGGGACAAGGTTTAGGGGCCAAATTAGGTGGGTCCCACAGGTCTAAGGGTCAAAGCACTGGTCAAAAGTCCAAGCCTACCAGGAGGGGGGTTGAGGGGAACCAAAAACAAGTGTCTTGGACCACTGTAGTGGCCACAAACCACCACAAAAGGTGGTGGTGTGCAGCTGAACTGCTGAGAGCAGGGCAGACCTTGCCCTGCAGTCCTCTTTTGAGGGATGTGGGGTCCACACAAAAAAATCCCAAAAATATAACCAAACTAGAACATAAAATTTAAGCTACTAGACAATCATTAGAAACAAGTCTCAACCCATGAAAGCTAACACAAAATTCCAAACAATTACTTGAAGTTTGGTGAAACTCTGAAGTGTAATAGTTTGACTTTTTGATAAAAACTTTCTTATTTGACTTTTGTGAAGTTTCAATGATCAATGCTGATTAGATAAGTTATACTAAACCTAAAAGAAGCCAAATTATCCTATATCTACTAGTTTAAGACTGATATAAAGGTTTATGACTTGCAAAATCACAAACAGTTAACTGTTAGGGGTGATTACTTAGGAATTTGACTTTTCTAGTAAATACCACTTGATTTTAAGACTTAACTGACCTAACTAAACCTAATGTGACTTATTACTACCACCTATGACTGCTGAAACATGCTAGAGCATACTGCAAACCTCTAAACCAAACACTCCTTATTGTGGCTCATTTTTATGAATATGAAACAAGTGACTGATTTAAACCATAAGATTGAAAGATAAGCACTTATTATGATATAAAAAACTAAACTGAGCACCTATACACCACTTTCAACAACAAAACCCTTGAGAATCACTAACAGGTATGTAACAGTGAAAATAGATAAATGAATAACAAAGGCTTTTAATGAATAAACACTAGGTTTTAAGCAATATTGAAACTAACAAATTCAAAATAAGCCAAGTCACACAGAAGTAGCAGTACTAAACCATTTCCACAGTGAATGAGCAAAGGTTGAGTAAAATGGCTTACAAATGATTCCAAAGAGTTGAACAATGAACCAAGGAACACAGTCACCACCTAAGTGCTCCCATGAGCTTCTAATACCAGATTCCAATCCAAGCTTAGCTCCATTCCATCTCCTTCATCATACTTGGACACATTTTTTTTATTTAATTTATATTTATTTGATGTTTTTGGAATTTCTATATTTGCTAATCAAACTGAATATTTAGACTTCAAAATATTTTTATAAGCTAAGTTAAGAGCTTGTATGAGCTATTTATTCCATTACAACAACAGAAAACAACTTTGTGGCTTAATGAGATTTTTGAACTGAGACAAAAGATCATAAGCTGAAACTTGGAATGAAATTTGAATTAACCTTAAACAAATTTTGATTACAACATACATAAACTAGTTAAATGCTCAAAAGCTTGTAATTAAACTAAATTAACCAGTTACAATTTAAACGCCTAGTACTAACATTAAATAAAAAACTAACTACTGCTCCACTTCATTTCTCTCCTTTTGTAGCAATCTTTTAGGGTTAGTGCAACCCTCTGAGAGTTTCCCACTTCACTTAGAGCCCTTGGATGGCTTCTTTCAATCTCAGCCGTTTAATTTTTGTTTTGGCGCCAATTTGCTTTTGGCGTTTTCTTCTTGGTGATTGATGCCAGAGGGGTTTTTGGAGGGTAGTATTTGGTTTGGGGTGCAAGGGGGGTTGAGGTTGAGTGTTGCAGTGAGGGAAGGATGGGGTGTGATGATTGTGTTGCAGGGTGTAGGGAGGTAGGGATGGCTGAGGTGGATGGTTGACCGAAGTCAAAGATGGGGGTGTTATTTTAAAACGGACGGGGTTTTTGGGTGGGCTAGTTTGTGAAGGGCTGAGGAGGTGGAATGGGCCAAGGGAGTTATAAGGTAGGCTTGGTTTGTTATTTGGTTAACAAAATTAAGGGGTCCGGTTGGTTTGTTGAAATTTAAACACAAGGACCAATGTTGTAATTTTGCCAAACTCGAGGACTGATTTTGCCTTTTTCCCATATTGCTTCAAGGGACCAAAATTGCTAATCACCAATAACTAAGAACCAATTTTCTCCATTTTCACTTTTCAAAAGTTCCCGGGGACTAAAATTGACAAGTTGCCAAACTTAGGGGACCAAACATGTAATTTCCACGAATATTTTACCCAAGGACCATTTTTAACACATTTTAACTTTCCAAGGATAAAAATGATTTTTTCTTTCAAAATTATCCCACCAGGGACCAAATCTGTCAATTTCCAAAATTCCTGGGACCATTTGTGTCAATTTTGGATTTTGAGGGGTTAAAGTGTAATTTTCTCAAACTTTTTCACCCAAGGACTTATTTTGATAATTTTTGACTTTTCTTTGCCTTGGGTTGACTTTTCTTCCATTTTAAACTTCCAGGGACTAGTTTTGCCAAATTTTGAAACTTGAGGGACTGAAACTGCCAATTGTACAAACTTTGTTTGTTTTTCATTTGTTTTTAAACATTTTGCATCTAAAACATATAAAACACACTTTTGCGATAAATTGTGTATTTTGATGCGTTTTTGGGTGTTTTTGGATGTTTTGGCAGTCCAGATACGGTAAAAATGATGAGTGTTTGAGCACTCATCAATCCCCCACACTAAGCTATTGCTAGTCCCTAGCAATCTTTTGAGAAAAACTTGATGGATTTGAAACTCTTTACCAATTATGGTTTTTCCACGGCCTTTAAGCAAACCAGGTGTAAGAACTGTGGCACACCTGATAACCGTGTGATTTTAAGCAAACCACCAGCTGTCAACGGATTTGATTAGTCTTTACCAGGAGCCGTTTGCTCCTGGACTAGCCAGCATCTTGATGGACCTAGTCGACATCTTGGTGAGCTGATTACCAATTATGGTTTTTCCACGGCCTTTACCACAAGCCATAATCTTGCGGGCTAGCCAACTCATTTGTTTTCGGGGAGTTGAGGAACCGTACAATTTTGGGCAAATTGCAAGCCGTCAACGGATTTGAGATGTCTTTACCAAGAGCCGTTTGCTCCTGGACTAGCCAATCCCTTTTGTCGTTTAGACAAGGCGGACTGATTACCACAAAAATTTTGGAATAAAGTGAAAAAATTTTGAAAAATTTTGGCCAAAATGGGGGTACTTAAAAGTATTTTGCGATAAAATTCGCTAGAATTTCCCCCCCACACTTAGAAATGAATATTATCCTCAATATTCACAGTCCCGGCTATTATGCCGAAACTATGAACGTAAAAAGATAATATTCGAAGCTAACTGTGGAATTTTTGTTTTGTATTTTTCACTTTATTTATCTTTACATACAATCACACATTTTTATTTTTATTTATTTATTATTTATTTATTTATTTATTTATTTATTTATTTTTTGAACTTATATACATATATACATTTTTCAAATAGCGGGGGGTTGGCCATTCCCCCACACTAGGGTGGTAGAAAGTAGAAAGAAGTCAGAAATACGGGTGAAAACCCATATATGTTGCTAATTTTTGTTCACCGAGTCGCCAGCTTGACTCGATCCCCGAATTTAATTGTCCTTGGGGAAAGTTTGAAGATCCGGGACAACCATGGATGGTATGTCCTCTCCAAAGTAGTGCTTTAGACGATGTCCATTCACTTTGAAATTAGGTCCGTCATTTTGTGATAACTCGACGGTGCCATAAGGATAAACTTTAACGATAGTGAATGGACCAGTCCATCGGGTTTTGAGCTTTCCCGAGAAGATCTTGAGTCTAGAGTTGAAAAGAAGGACTCGATCCCCAACGTTGAAAATGCGGTTTTTGATCTTGGAGTCATGAATTTTCTTTGTCTTTTCTTTATAAATCAAAGAGTTCTCGTAAGCTTGATCACGAAGTTCATTTAATTCATTCAGTTGAACTTTCCTATGATCACCCGCAGTTTTGAGGTCGAAATTGGCATGCTTGAGAGCCCAATAGGCTTTATGCTCAAGTTCGATCGGTAGATGGCACGCTTTCCCGTACACAAGTTTATAAGGCGTACACCCAATGGGTGTTTTATACGCCGTACGGAAAGCCCAAAGTGCATCATCTAATTTATCCGACCATGATGCACGATTTTCCCCAACGGTTCTTTCCAATATTCTCTTTATGCCTCGATTGGAAACTTCTACTTGTCCACTTGTTTGAGGGTGGTACGCAGTAGAAAGACGGTGAGTTACACCATACTTTTGCATGACTTTATCAAATTTGTCATTGCAAAAATGCGTACCACGATCACTAATTATAGCACGTGGAGTTCCAAATCGAGCAAAAAGAGCTTTCAAAAATTTCACGACTACTCGGGCATCATTTGTGGGTAAAGCTTTCGCTTCAACCCATTTTGACAAATAGTCAACTGCCACGAGTATATACTTGTTTCCATGAGATGAGGGAAATGGCCCCATAAAGTCGATGCCCCAAACGTCAAAGATTTCACAAACTTGAATTGCATTTTGTGGCATTTCATTCTTTTGTGAAATATTCCCGTGACGTTGACAAGCGTCACAGGATTTGACCAATTCATGGGCATCCTTGTAGATCGTGGGCCAAAAGAAACCGGAGTCAAACACCTTTTTGGCGGTGTAATTTGGATTGTGGTGGCCCCCCGTGGGACCAGCATGGCAAGCCTTTAAGATTTCAGCGGCTTCTTGACCATATACACACCGCCGGATGACTTGATCCGCACAGATTTTGAACAAGTAGGGGTCGTCCCAAAAGTAATGTTTTACATCTTTGAAAAATTTATTTTTTTGTTGGGACGACATCCCTTTCACAATGAAGTTACCCGCAAGATAGTTTGCAAAATCGGCAAACCAAGGGGTAACAGAATCTCCACGAAAGGTAACCGCATTGAGTGTCTCGAGAGGGAATGTTTCATTAATTTCTTTCCTCTCGAAAACATCTTGATGGGGGTTTTCCAAACGGGAGAGATGATCAGCAGCTAGGTTCTCAGCTCCTTTTTTATCACGAATAATGATATCAAATTCCTGAAGTAGGAGAACCCAACGAAGAAGTCTCGGCTTTGCATCTTGTTTTGCAAAAAGGTACTTCAAAGCCGAGTGATCCGTATACACTATGCTTTTTGTCAAGATCAAATATGACCGGAATTTCTCAAAGGCATACACCACAGCTAATAATTCTTTTTCAGTGGTGGTGTAATGACTTTGAGCCTCAGTCATCGTTTTGCTTGCATAGTGTATAGGCTGAAAGTGTTTAGACCTGCGTTGCCCCAAGACTGCCCCTATAGCATAATCGCTAGCATCACACATAAGTTCAAAGGGCAAGTCCCAATCGGGGGCAACAAGAATAGGTGCCTCGGTAAGCCTTTTCTTTAATGTTTCAAAGGCTTCGATGCACTCGGGGGAGAAGATAAAAGGAGCATCCTTTTCGAGGAGATGGGTCATAGGCCGGGCGATTTTAGAAAAATCTTGAATAAACCTACGATAGAAACCGGCGTGACCCAAAAAGCTCCTAACACCTTTCACAGTCGTGGGATGAGGCAATTTTGCAATGACGTCCACTTTGGCCCTGTCAACCTCAATCCCGTTTTTTGAAATTTTATGGCCGAGGACAATGCCCTCTTTGACCATAAAGTGACTCTTCTCCCAATTTAAACATAACTTTGTGTCTTCACAACATTTTAGCATATCGTCTAAATGGGAGAGGCATGGCTAAAACGAATCCCCAATGACCGAAAAATCGTCCAAAAAGACCTCCATAGTTTTTCCGATCATGTCGGAAAAAATGGCCATCATACATCGTTGAAACGTGCCCGGAGCATTACATAAGCCAAATGGCATACGTTTATATGCGAAAGTTCCATAGGGGCACGTGATCGTGGTCTTTTCTTGATCTTGTGGATCAATGGGGGTCTGAAAGTAACCCGAGAAACCATCGAGGAAGCAATAGTACTCGTTCCCCGCTAATCTCTCGAGCATCTGATCCATAAAGGGCAGAGGAAAATGATCCTTACGGGTGGCGTCATTCAATTTACGATAATCAATGTAGACGCGCCAACCCGTAACCAAACGAGTTGGAATTAACTCATTTTCCTCGTTTGTGACAACAGTAATGCCACCCTTTTTTGGAACACAGTGAACTGGGCTGACCCAAGGACTGTCCAAGATAGGGTAAATGAATCCGGCATCAAGAAGTTTTAAAACCTCTTGTTTGATAACCTCGTGAATTTTTGGATTCACCCTTCTTTGGTGTTGGACTGCTGGTTTGAAGTCATCCTCCATCAAAATCTTGTGAGTACAAAATTCAGGGTCAATGCCCTTGATGTCGGAGAGTCGCCAAGCAATTGCTTGTTTATGCGACTTCAAAACCTTTATGAGAGCAGCCTTTTCCTCAACACTTAAATTTTTAGCAATTATGACGGGCAATTTATCATCACCCTCCAGAAATGCATACTCAAGGTGAGGCGGCAAGTCCTTAAGTTCAACCGTGGGAAAGTCATCAGTTTTCTCAACATTTTTGACTTCCTCCTTATGAAGTGTTTGTGGTAGAACAGGAAGATGAGAGGGATCTTCGTTTAACAATTTTTCAAGCAGGTGAATATCCCTCTCGAAGTCGATCTCTTGGTTATCAATTCCATCGGGAATCGAATCACTTTTGAGAAAGGCCTCAATTTCTTCTAAGATGAAGTCACTTCCCTCAAACGGAGTGAGGGAAGGAAAAGAATTGGCAACAATGGGGTGAGAAGATGGAGTGAGGTTTTCACTCGGGGAATCTTCGACAAAACCTAGAACCTCTTGAGCGTACTCCTCAGACGCAACATCAATGACATCAATTCGGTTAACCGTTTCGGCGTCATAATCAGAGGAGTACCTCGAAGTTTGATCGAGGTTGAAGGTTACAACTTCATTACCAACACGAAGAGTTATTTCCTCTTCGTGCACATCAATTAACGCACGACCCGTCCTTAAGAATCCTCTCCCAAGAATGAGAGGAACTCGTGGGTCAGCATCGAACTTAACAACAACGAAGTCAGCGGGGAAATGGAACTTTCCTACTTTCACGAATACGTCTTCGGCAATGCCGAGAGGACGAGAGATTGAACGGTCGGCAAGCTCGAGAGTCATGCACGTAGGAGTAAGTTGAGGAAGAGAGAGTTTCTCCCACACTGAGTAAGGCATTAGGTTGATGCTAGCGCCAAGATCGGCTAAGGCGAAGCATTCAACCATCCCAGGGAAAACACATGGAATGAGAAATCTCCCAGGGTCTCCAAGCTTCTTAGGAAGCTTCTTTAAGATAACTGTTGAGCAGTTTTCGTTCAATGGAGTCTTTGCCATTTCGTACAATTTTTCTTTGTTGCTTAACAAGTTCTTGATCATCGATGCGAATTTGGGCATCAGGATGATAGCATCCGCAAGGCTAACGTCAAAATGCAAATCTTGAAAGATTTGATAAAATTTATCCATTTGGTAACTAGCCTTTTCGCGGAGCTTTTGCTCATTAAGTCGTGACGGGTATGGTAGCGAAGGTTTGGATTTAGGGTTCTCAACAGGAGTTGTTGATGGTTCAAATACAACTCCCCGTTTTGGTACAAGTCCAGATTTTGGTACAATTTCTGGAACAACCTGAGGGTGGACGTGTGCAGTACTTCGTGGGCTAGGAGATTGCACCTTTTCCGTGGTTGCCTCAGGCTCAATTTCTACTTCCTCGGAATAAAGAGGAGGAGGAATAGGAGGAACTGGCGGCTCTTCATAAGCTTTACCACTGCGTGTAGTAATAGCTTTGAGTTCACCCTTGGGGTTAACAACTGTATTAGCCGGGAGACCTCCTGATGTAGAGGGTGGAGTGAGATGATTCATAAGACTGGCAAGCATATTCTCAATCTTGCTTTGAGATTGATCAATTTTGTTGTTTGTTACCATCAACTCACTCTTCAGCACTTGACCCTGTTTGGCTATTGATGATTGGAAATCATTCTTCAAATTTGAGATTTGATTTTGCATTGCCCTCATTTTGGTCTCATTAACTTTGATGTAGTTATTGAGGGCAAAATTACAACATTGGTCCTTGTGTTTAAATTTCAACAAACCTACCGGACCCCTTAATTTTGTTAACCAAATAACAAACCAAGCCCACCTTATAACTCCCTTGGCCCATTCCACCTCCTCAGCCCTTCACAAACTAGCCCACCCAAAAACCCCGTCCGTTTTAAAATAACACCCCCATCTTTGACTTCGGTCAACCATCCACCTCAGCCATCCCTACCTCCCTACACCCTGCAACACAATCATCACACCCCATCCTTCCCTCACTGCAACACCCAACCTCAACCCCCCTTGCATCCCAAACCAAATACTACCCTCCAAAAACCCCTCTGGCATCAATCACCAAGAAGAAAACGCCAAAAGCAAATTGGCGCCAAAACAAAAATTAAACGGCTGGGATTGAAAGAAGCCATCCAAGGGCTCTAAGTGAAGTGGGAAACTCTCAGAGGGTTGCACTAACCCTAAAAGATTGCTACAAAAGGAGAGAAATGAAGTGGAGCAGTAGTTAGTTTTTATTTAATGTTAGTACTAGGCGTTTAAATTGTAACTGGTTAATTTAGTTTAATTACAAGCTTTTAAGCATTTAACTAGTTTATGTATGTTGTAATCAAACTTTGTTTAAGGTTAATTCAAATTTCATTCCAAGTTTCAGCTTATGATCTTTTGTCTCAGTTCAAAAATCTCATTAAGCCACAAAGTTGTTTTCTGTTGTTGTAATGGAATAAATAGCTCATACAAGCTCTTAACTTAGCTTATAAAAATATTTTGAAGTCTAAATATTCAGTTTGATTAGCAAATATAGAAATTCCAAAAACATCAAATAAATATAAATTAAATAAAAAAAATGTGTCCAGGTATGATGAAGGAGATGGAATGGAGCTAAGCTTGGATTGGAATCTGGTATTAGAAGCTCATGGGAGCACTTAGGTGGTGACTGTGTTCCTTGGTTCATTGTTCAACTCTTTGGAATCATTTGTAAGCCATTTTACTCAACCTTTGCTCATTCACTGTGGAAATGGTTTAGTACTGCTACTTCTGTGTGACTTGGCTTATTTTGAATTTGTTAGTTTCAATATTGCTTAAAACCTAGTGTTTATTCATTAAAAGCCTTTGTTATTCATTTATCTATTTTCACTGTTACATGCCTGTTAGTGATTCTCAAGGGTTTTGTTGTTGAAAGTGGTGTATAGGTGCTCAGTTTAGTTTTTTATATCATAATAAGTGCTTATCTTTCAATCTTATGGTTTAAATCAGTCACTTGTTTCATATTCATAAAAATGAGCCACAATAAGGAGTGTTTGGTTTAGAGGTTTGCAGTATGCTCTAGCATGTTTCAGCAGTCATAGGTGGTAGTAATAAGTCACATTAGGTTTAGTTAGGTCAGTTAAGTCTTAAAATCAAGTGGTATTTACTAGAAAAGTCAAATTCCTAAGTAATCACCCCTAACAGTTAACTGTTGGTGATTTTGCAAGTCATAAACCTTTAAATCAGTCTTAAACTAGTAGATATAGGATAATTTAGCTTCTTTTAGGTTTAGTATAACTTATCTAATCAGCATTGATCATTGAAACTTCACAAAAGTCAAATAAGAAAGTTTTTATCAAAAAGTCAAACTATTACACTTCAGAGTTTCACCAAACTTCCTTGATAATTTGGAGCTGAATACCCTTGATTACCCCTTTGGGGTGGGTACTGATTGATGGGGGCAAGATTTTGATTTTGCATATTAGGCCCCTTTTGTGGATTAGGATTAAACCTATTTGGATTTTGAGGAAACCCGGGTGGTCCACCCTGATTGCCAGCCCGGTAATTTGGTTCCACTTGAGGACGGTATTGGCTACCTCCTTGGTTGGAATTGCCGGCTATTGCATTTACTTCGAATGGATTGCCTTCGGTGGCAGGGCAATTATAATATGAATGTGGACCACCACAAGTGACACAAACTTCTATCTTTTTGATTTCAGCTTGTGGAGAAGGAGAAGAATATTTCTTGCCTTGGGCGAGAACCAATGCATGGACAGCTTCCGTGAGTTTGTCAAGTCTAGCATCGGTGCTAGACTGAGCCACGGGCAATGAGGAGGAAGGAACAACATCCCTTTGGGAAACAACCGATTTGCTTCGGGGAATGCGGACCTTAGATTTATTCTCAATGATCGCTAAAGCATCCTTTGTGGTGCAATTCAAGAAGTTACCTCCAGCGGAGGCATTTAGAGAGTCTTGATCGGATTGGCTTACACCATTGTAGAAAGTATCAAGTGTCATGAGATCGGAGAAACCGTGGTGAGGACATTTTCGGAGCAATTCCTTGTAACGATCCCATGCCTCACTAAAGGATTCATCAAATTTCTGCGTGAATTTCATGATCTCATTCTTGAGACTCGTGGTTTTGGAAGGAGGAAAGAATTCATTCACGAACTTTTTCACAAGATCTTCCCATGTCTCAATAGATCATGGAGGTTGTTTTTCAAGCCAAATCCGGGCTTGTCCCTCCAGGGAGAATGGGAAGAGAAGAAGTTTGATTGCTTCACAGGGGACATCTTTGCATTTGATGGTGTATGTGATTTTATTGAACCATCGAATGTGATCTTGAGGATCGTCCCTCTCATAACCGTAGAATTGACGTGATGTGGCCAGGTTTATCAACCTAGTTTTAAGCTCAAAATTGTCGGCCATGATTGCCGGAACAACGATAGCATCTCCGTAACCCTCGACGGGTGCTTGGAGAAGCTCGTTCATAGTGGGTTCAGCTGCCATGATGACAGCTGGAGGTGGAACAGTACGGATCTCAGATCCGACTGTTGGTGCGGAACGTCTACGAGGTCTTCTAGGTATTCTTACAAGCTCACGTAATGGGCTAGTAGACCTAGAAGAGCGAGTGCGCATGCACTAGGGATAAAAACTTTTTGGACAATATTTTTGCTATCGTCCCGTAATCCAAAACCGTTTCTATTAAGAATCACCTTAAAAGAAAACCGAATCAGAAAACGTTACGATATGGTTTTGTTGTTTTTTTACTTTTTTTTTTTGGTGTTTTAACACTTTAGGAAAAGTGTTAATGACTTTTTTATGTGTTTTGATTTTGAAAATATTCACAAGTGATGGAATTTGTACAGTGAGTGAGGTGAGATAACACTAATCTCGAAAGACGCTGTAGAAACGCGCACACCTCCCCGGCAGCGGCGCCAAAATTTGATTGATGCTAAACCACCTAACTTATATTGACCAAATAATGGTCAACAAAGTCAAATAGCCTAGGTCAATGCTCCGGGTAATATAAGGTATCACCAAGTCGTTAAGTCCCGTTGAAGTGTGAATTGTAACTTTAGCGTATTCGTGATCGGGTGATTATTCACAGAAAAGGGTTATGATCAGAATTATTTGGAAATTATTAACAAATATAGCTTAGGAAAGCTACGTGAGTGATTACAAGAATTTAGATTACGAAGATTTGAGCTAAAACCTAAAAACGTACGTTTTAATTAAAAAAACGTATACAGACGAACAAAACAAAAAGTACAACTGATGGACTGGGAGGGTTAAAAGTGTAAAATTGATATTTTTACAATCCTATTAATTAAAGAAAATTTTAAGAAAATTAAAAACTATTTTTACACTATTTAATTATTTATTATTAATTAATTACTAATTATCTATTTATTACTAATTAAATTAATTAGAATTATTAAAAATACTAAAAAGGCTTAGAAAATTAAGAAAAATTTTATAAATCTAATTAACCATTACAGGAATCCTAGAAAATTATAAAAAGTTAATTTTATGTATTTTTAAACTAATTAACTAATTATTAATCTAATTACTTATTAATTACTAATTAAACTAATTATATTATAAAAAATAGAAAATGAACAGTAAAAATTATAGAAAAATTTATAAAAATGTTTTAACTAAAATAAAAGCTAGAAAAATTATAAAAACTAGGTTATACTATATAAAATCTAATTATGCAATTTAATTGATTAATATTAATTAAAACTAAATTAAACTAAAATTAATTAGAAAAACCACTAAAAGACAAAATAAAAATCTGGAAAAATTTATAAAATTATTTTAACCTAAAATAGAATTTCTAAAAATATAAAATTGATATATTACTTAGAAATAAATTAAAAAGAAAAATAAATTGATAAATCCTATTAAATAGAAGCTATCACTATTTTTAAAATTGGTTTTTTGGATTTTTTTTCTTTTTCTAAACTAATTATAAACTAAAAACAACTAGTTTTAATAAAGACACTTTTAGTTTAACCCAAGGAATAAGCACTTGAAGTGCTTATTACACCCACAGTTGACTTTTGTTGACTGTGGAGGCTTTTTAGCTCAAATGGTGAGGTGTGGGGTCCACAATGGTTGATTTTGGTTTCTCTGAGTATGATGAACAATAATAAGCAAGTTTCAAACAACAATGTGGCCTGAATAAGCCAAAAAGCTCAATTAAGCACTTTGCTTAATGGTAACTGATGCAGTTTTGCGACAAGGTTATGGGGCCAAATTAGGTGGGTCCCACAGGTCTAAGGGTCAAAGCACTGGTCAAAAGTCCAAGCCTACCAGGAGGGGGGTTGAGGGGAACCAAAAACAAGTGTCTTGGACCACTGTAGTGGCCACAAACCACCACAAAAGGTGGTGGTGTGCAGCTGAACTGCTGAGAGCATGGCAGACCTTGCCCTGCAGTCCACTTTTGAGGGATGTGGGGTCCACACAAAAAAATCCCAAAAATATAACCAAACTAGAACATAAAATTTAAGCTACTAGACAATCATTAGAAACAAGTCTCAACCCATGAAAGCTAACACAAAATTCCAAACAATTACTTGAAGTTTGGTGAAACTCTGAAGTGTAATAGTTTGACTTTTTGATAAAAACTTTCTTATTTGACTTTTGTGAAGTTTCAATGATCAATGCTGATTAGATAAGTTATACTAAACCTAAAAGAAGCTAAATTATCCTATATCTACTAGTTTAAGACTGATTTAAAGGTTTATGACTTGCAAAATCACCAACAGTTAACTGTTAGGGGTGATTACTTAGGAATTTGACTTTTCTAGTAAATACCACTTGATTTTAAGACTTAACTGACCTAACTAAACCTAATGTGACTTATTACTACCACCTATGACTGCTGAAACATGCTAGAGCATACTGCAAACCTCTAAACCAAACACTCCTTATTGTGGCTCATTTTTATGAATATGAAACAAGTGACTGATTTAAACCATAAGATTGAAAGATAAGCACTTATTATGATATAAAAAACTAAACTGAGCACCTATACACCACTTTCAACAACAAAACCCTTGAGAATCACTAACAGGCATGTAACAGTGAAAATAGATAAATGAATAACAAAGGCTTTTAATGAATAAACACTAGGTTTTAAGCAATATTGAAACTAACAAATTCAAAATAAGCCAATTCACACAGAAGTAGCAGTACTAAACCATTTCCACAGTGAATGAGCAAAGGTTGAGTAAAATGGCTTACAAATGATTCCAAAGAGTTGAACAATGAACCAAGGAACACAGTCACCACCTAAGTGCTCCCATGAGCTTCTAATACCAGATTCCAATCCAAGCTTAGCTCCATTCCATCTCCTTCATCATACTTGGACACATTTTTTT
Source organism: Artemisia argyi (assembly GCA_030686995.1). NCBI lineage: Eukaryota > Viridiplantae > Streptophyta > Magnoliopsida > Asterales > Asteraceae > Artemisia > Artemisia argyi. Next base: position 55,282,367 of record CM060708.1, on the reverse strand, counting down.
ATTTAATTTATATTTATTTGATGTTTTTGGAATTTCTATATTTGCTAATCAAACTGAATATTTAGACTTCAAAATATTTTTATAAGCTAAGTTAAGAGCTTGTATGAGCTATTTATTCCATTACAACAACAGAAAACAACTTTGTGGCTTAATGAGATTTTTGAACTGAGACAAAAGATCATAAGCTGAAACTTGGAATGAAATTTGAATTAACCTTAAACAAAGTTTGATTACAACATACATAAACTAGTTAAATGCTTAAAAGCTTGTAATTAAACTAAATTAACCAGTTACAATTTAAACGCCTAGTACTAACATTAAATAAAAAACTAACTACTGCTCCACTTCATTTCTCTCCTTTTGTAGCAATCTTTTAGGGTTAGTGCAACCCTCTGAGAGTTTCCCACTTCACTTAGAGCCCTTGGATGGCTTCTTTCAATCCCAGCCGTTTAATTTTTGTTTTGGCGCCAATTTGCTTTTGGCGTTTTCTTCTTGGTGATTGATGCCAGAGGGGTTTTTGGAGGGTAGTATTTGGTTTGGGGTGCAAGGGGGGTTGAGGTTGAGTGTTGCAGTGAGGGAAGGATGGGGTGTGATGATTGTGTTGCAGGGTGTAGGGAGGTAGGGATGGCTGAGGTGGATGGTTGACCGAAGTCAAAGATGGGGGTGTTATTTTAAAACGGACGGGGTTTTTGGGTGGGCTAGTTTGTGAAGGGCTGAGGAGGTGGAATGGGCCAAGGGAGTTATAAGGTGGGCTTGGTTTGTTATTTGGTTAACAAAATTAAGGGGTCCGGTTGGTTTGTTGAAATTTAAACACAAGGACCAATGTTGTAATTTTGCCAAACTCGAGGACTGATTTTGCCTTTTTCCCATATTGCTTCAAGGGACCAAAATTGCTAATCACCAATAACTAAGAACCAATTTTCTCCATTTTCACTTTTCAAAAGTTCCCGGGGACTAAAATTGACAAGTTGCCAAACTTAGGGGACCAAACATGTAATTTCCACGAATATTTTACCCAAGGACCATTTTTAACACATTTTGACTTTCCAAGGATAAAAATGATTTTTTCTTTCAAAATTATCCCACCAGGGACCAAATCTGTCAATTTCCAAAATTCCAGGGACCATTTGTGTCAATTTTGGATTTTGAGGGGTTAAAGTGTAATTTTCTCAAACTTTTTCACCCAAGGACTTATTTTGATAATTTTTGACTTTTCTTTGCCTTGGGTTGACTTTTCTTTCATTTTAAACTTCCAGGGACTAGTTTTGCCAAATTTTGAAACTTGAGGGACTGAAACTGCCAATTGTGCAAACTTTGTTCGTTTTTCATTTGTTTTTAAACATTTTGCATCTAAAACATATAAAACACACTTTTGGGATAAATTGTGTATTTTGATGCGTTTTTGGGTGTTTTTGGATGTTTTGGCAGTCTAGATACGGTAAAAATGATGAGTGTTTGAGCACTCATCAGTCATATATGTTGGGACCCTAGCAAAGGGGAGTATTGATCAAGGGGGAGCTAGAATCTAGGGGAAGCATGCACGCATTTTTATTTATTCTCATTCTTCGACGCACCTTTGTGTTTCGACAAAAAGAAGGAGATAAGTCAACATAGTCCAAAATGATTTTTATTCATCATGCGTTTTTTGTATAATTTTTATGTTGCACAACACTAACGTTGATGTAGGTCAAGGAACTTAATTTGATCCATGGATCCGCTAACAACCTAAGGCAACCTTAGGAAATTGGAGTTGAAGAATTAACTTCACTAGGGATGATGCAAGCTCGCCATTTCGGGGAGAACCTAAGTTAACTCCAAGGACACACCCCTTTTTGTTTCGACAAAAGGGGTAGAAGAGTGTAAATGGAGAAGGAAATGTAGAAGGTTTTGCGGATACAAGTAAGTTATGTTCAACAAAGGAAGCATCGACTTCAGCGACAATCCAATCCATTATGTTCTTAATTGACACATTGTGATCCATCATCATCGCCTTGGTAAAAATGTTCATTGAGTAACATCTCAACAAAGAAAGTCTTACTCGATAACCATATTGTCGACGTTTTCACGAAACCTCTTGAATAAGAATCATTCATCCTTCCTAGGCTTAGTTAAAGACTCATGAGACTTAAAACCTTGGTTTTGAACATTAGGATAAAACCAAAAAATCAAGACAAATCCTTTTTATTTTTTCCTCTGTTGTACCCGCGGAACCCTGAGACCAAACGGGCGGAACCCTCCCTTTGGTTCCGCCTGGTTCGCCGAATCTGCTGCATGTTTTTATTTTAAATTCAAAACCAAACACTTCTTAACTCACAACTTCAACTTACAAACAGCTATCCCTCACTCACAAACACCTTACCACACGAAAATTAGGGCTCTTACTCACATCTCTTCCAATCCAATCAACTTTGTAAGTATTCTTGTCATAATTGCATTTTCAATCAAAGTCTATCATTTTTATCTACATACATTAACTAGAATCTTAGGGTTTATGTATAAACTTGTTGATTCATGAAAAACCTTGGTTGTAAACTAATCATAATTTCCATTAGTTAGGGATTGTATCCTTTTTGTTACTATCATGATTTACCAAACACACCAAGTTCATTGTCTTTCAAAAATCACTAGAACACCACCTTTCACCACATTGTTAAAACAAATGAAAAACGTCATTAAAACATCACTTGCATAATGTCTCTTGAATGCTAAAGGGAATACATAACTAATATGTATTTTCGGGTACATTCAAACGAAGCTACATTGAATTAGGAGCGTTTGGGTTATCTTTTGTTTTGTAACATAACTTGCATTACAAAATGTTTCAAGCATCAAAATGAGTCAAGATAACCGCACCTCCACATTGTTTTCATATAGGCACACACTAGAACATCCACATTATAAAAGTCATTAATTTAAACTTAAATTTTGTGTTTTCTAGGAATCAACATGCCTCCCGCAACATTCTCCGATCACAAGGAAACTCTTAATTACTTACCCAAACACCATAGGACCAAAGGCCTTACTAAAGATCAAGTTGAAACTTTTAAGGGTCTAGAAAAACGCTACGTTCATGAAGGAAGAACCATTGATCCATCCTTCCTAAAAGGAACATCCATTCACCAAAACTTTGCCGCAATCAACTTTGATTGCCTCCTAGACATCGATGAGCAAATTTGTCCTAGGTTCATCTTAGAATTCTATGCAACCATAAGCCTCTCCTTGGATGACGATGGTGAGATATCATTAACCTTTACAACAAATCAAATACCAAAATCATACCCTTGAAAGATTTTGCAATAATTCTTGGTGTCCCTAATATTGGTAGATGTCTCTACACGGATAAGTGGCCCTTTCTAGTCTTGATTCCATTGAGCGTTATCATCTGTTGGATCGTGAACACCTTGAACTTGTGTTAATATGATACTTTGAGTAATACCACTAAGTATGCGGAATCTACTTAATGATACTTAGAAGATTGATTGTGAATGAAACAGTTATATGTATGTGAGAACAATGTATGTAACAAACAAATGGCTCCAATATTATTAATGATAATAATACGAGTGATCTATGATATCACTAGGGTTACACCTTGAAGCTCTAGGAAAAACGTATTAGAAAGATATATTCTAACTATAACCTAGGATCTCCTTTTATACAACAAGGAGTCCTCTTCTACAAGATAAGTATAATGCTAATAGAATAAGATATACTCAAGATCTATTCTATATTTATCTCTACGCGTTTCTCTAACAGTTATCAAGTAAGCAGTGGTAATATTTGTTCTTGCAGTGGTAATGAGTTTCCACTGCAAGTACAATCTTCTGCAGTTGTAACATCTTCACTAGCCGTGGTAACTGTTAGTATAATTCCCAACAATCCTCCCCTAAGTTACCACTGCAAGAACAAACTTCTGCAGTTGCAACATCTTCACTAGCCGTGGTAACTGTTAGTATAATTCCCAACAATCCTCCCCTAAACTTATGATTTATAGGTAAATCAACAAGTTTCTTCAAGTATACAATAAACCTGAGGATATGGGAATTCTTCCAAACACTTATCTTGTTCTTCTCAACACTTTATCAGCTCTTGCATATTGATCTTGAATCTTCTGAATCAAAGCTATAATCTTTTCATTATCTGCATAAACTCTTAACTTTGATTTCAACATTGCAAAACAAGTTTATAGTCTTCTGAAAGGGAACCTCATATTGATCTTTAACTTTGACATGCTGAGTGAGAGCAATCCTCCCCTGAATCTGATCATCATTTTTCTCCTCCCCTGTTTGGGAGAATCTCCACCAAAATCAGCACAATCAGATAAAATTCAGAAGAACTTCCATCAATTCCTTTTGTATCCACTTTTTATGAGAATTTGGTACACAGTTCCATCAATTCCTTTTGTAACATACTGCCTTCAGCACTTCCAGATGTATTACCTTCTGGGAGAGGTGCATCTTTAGACAAAGATTCAATTTCTTACCTAGTTAAACTAGATAGTACTTCTGAACCACCCATATGTTTAAATTTGGCTAGGGATTTCACTACCTGTATCCAATCCCTTAGAATGAGACACATGAAGTGTTGCCATGGTAGAGCTCTGAATGATGTTGTCATGTCCTGCATCTACACATATTAAGGAAAAATTTTACACTGTCAGTGGTAACTGTGAACCTGCAGTGGTAAAAATCAACAGAAATTTCAAAGAGCAGTGGTAAGTAAAACATGTAAAAAAATCGCTGCTCTTATCATAGTTTTTAGCAAACTATCAGCTATCAACGGATTTGATATGTCTTTACCATGAGCCGTTTGCTATGGACTAGCCAACTCTTGATCACAAGGATGTATGGTGAGTTGATAACCTAGTTTTTGGTAAACTATCAACCATGAACGGATTTGATGTGTCTTTACCTGTAGCCGTTTGCTCAAGACTAGTTGATTCTTATGTGGATTAGACATGGTGAATCAATAACCATTTGTTATGTGTCTTAATTTACACATCTTATAACTCCATTCACATTAAACAACTTAAGGACCAAACTTAACCAATATTTGTTAACCCAAGTAACTTTTTAACCTAGTTACTATTTATACATTTATTGCTCCAAAGTCAACCCGATATCTTCCATAATTACTCCTCCAAACTACCAAAACAGATAGGAATAAAGATACTTCATTAATTATCCATTGGCCTTGACTTTGCATATAAATAGGGATCGCAAACCACACTTATCAGCATCAACCAAATCATCACTTTAACGAACCCTAAACTTAAAGATGAGTTGGTTCCCAATCGTATACATCTCCTCTGACAACTCTTCTAATGAAGAAATCAGCTATTGCTTAGATTCTGAAGAGCTTTCCTCTGGATGGAATGGATACTTTCCACCAAGTGCTTTTCCATCAAATACTGCAGCAACTCCATCTCATGATGTCGATACAGAGGAAGATGATCCAACCTTTAACCTTTCTGAGGAACTACCAAAAGCACTTACAACTGCCCTAAAGACTGCCATACACAACATGAAGTGGCCAGAGTCGTCAAAGCCTGCAAAAGATCTGAAGCCTCCACCACAAGTGCTTGGGCTTGCTTGTCCAAGAAAGCAGCTTTCCTATGATGAGAAGAGGAACAAGCCAGCTAACAGCAAGCATGCTTATGAGGGCAAAGGGAAAAAGCCTATGTAGTGTCTGAAGATCTTATATTGTTAGGTTGTGGGTTGTTTGTTTAAGTTTGCATGTGTTTTAAACTTGTCTTAGTGAAAGAATGTACTCTGCAACCTTTTGAAGTGATAAATAAATGATCTTCTCTGTTTCCTTATTACCACTGTGAGAGCAAATCTTTCCACTGTATGATGCATAGTTTCCACTGAGCTTGTTTCTCCTTCATAAGTGTTAGTGGAAAACCATATAAACATATACAAACAATAATAGTACATTAAAAACTATCCTGCAACACTAAAAAGTATTAGACATCAAAAGTTTATGGATTAAGCATTCCAATACCTGTTACCAAGTACTGAAATCTACCCACATCAAGCCCTTTTGTTAATAAATCAGCATAATTATCATCAGTGTGAATTTTGACAACATTAATAAGCTTTTTCTCAAAACAATCTCTAATAAAATGATGTCTAATTTCAATATGTTTAGTTTTAGTGTGTTGCACAGGATTCTTAATAATGCAAATTGTACTACTATTATCTATATATATGATGGTGTTCATGAAATTGTACCCATAATCCAAGAGTTGATTCTGAAGCCAAAGGATCTGAACACAACAACTAGCATCTGCAACATATTCTGCTTCAGTAGTCGAAGTAGCAACCATTGTCTGTTTCTTGCACTGCCATGACACCAATCTACATCCAAGGAATTGACATCCTCCTGTGGTTGACCTTCTATCCAAGCTTGCACCAGCATAGTCACTATCCGAGTAAGTAATCAACTCCATAGGAGATTCCCTTGGATACCACAATCCTAGATTAGGATAAGTCTTCAAGTATCTGAAAATCTTTTCCACTGCTGTCATATGTGATGTCTTAGGAGTTACTTGAAATCTTGCACAGGCACATACAGCAAACATAATGTCTGGCCTTGATGAAGTAAGATACATCAAAGAACCAATCATTGATCTGTAAGTGTGGACATCAACATTAACACCACTAGCATTCTTCAATAATAAGTGAGTTTGCTTATCAGCAGGGGTATTTGAAGATTTTGCATCAGTGAACTTGAACTTCTTAACAATCTCAGTCGCATACTTGTCTTGGCTGATAAAGATGCCTTCTTTACTCTGTTGTACTTGTAGCCCCAAAAAGAATGTAAGTTCTCCCATAGAACTCATTTGAAATTCATCTTTCATAAGCTTTTCAAACCATTTGCACATCTCTTGTTTAGTAGAACCAAAGATGATATCATCAACATATACTTGCACAAGTAGGATATCACCCTTGTCCTTCTTGATGAACAAAGTCTGATCAATCTTGCCTCTATGAAACCCATTATTCATCAAATAATTAGCTAAGGTTTCATACCACTTCCTTGGAGCCTGATGTAGACCATAAAGAGCCTTAACCACTTTGTAAACTTTATGAGGGTGTTGAGGATCTTCAAAGCCTGGAGGTTGAGCAACATAAACCTCCTCATCAATAGTACCATACAGAAAGGCACTCTTAACATCCATTTGATAGACAGTAAAGCCCATAAATGATGCATAGGCTAGAAATAGTCTAATAGCCTCAATCCTTGCCAATGTTCTAAAAGGCTCAAGGCACACTAAGGCGCAAAGGGGGTCAAAGAGCCTCGAGTCGAGGCACAAACCAAGGCGCGGGATTCATAAATATGAGGCGCACTATATATTTAGGTTTTTTTATAACATATGTGACAACTTATGCAGCTTAAATAACACAAAATATCAATATTCAAAGCATAATGCCACTTAATAGTTATTACATCTAACAAACGTTGCATTTAAACCCAAAATATTAAGCAAGCAACATATCATAATCCATGAACTACCCTAAATTCTTGAATATACATTACAATATATGAGTTTATGACTTATAAAATTTAACAAATTACCATGTATCAAACTATAAAATATCAACAACAAAAAATCTATAGTTATTTGGTAACACTTAACACTAAAGAAACAACATTTATATCTATTAATAAGCTACTATTCTTAGACATTAGATTACAAAAAAAAAACATAGTTCTTTGTTGATTGTGTGTTTTAGTTATTTTCTAAAATACTAGGGTTATTAGATACTTTATAACTTAAAGGGCCAAATGTATATAACATGTAAGCCCAAAATGTATCTTACTATTAAGAAAAAAGTGCCAAAACCCCGTTACATCTTCTAGGCGCACAAATCCCCAAGGCGCTAAAGCGCAAAAATCCCCAAGGCGCTGCGATTTTTATGAGATTCATGCATGCCGTGAGCCTCGATCTAAAAAAATTCCAAAGGCTAGACCCTCGTGGGATTTAGGGAGTAGGCGCGCCTTAGGCGCGATTTTTAAAACATTGATCCTTGCAACAGGAGCAAAAACTTCTTCATAATCAATACCCTCCTCTTGAGTGTATCCTTGAGCAACCAATCTAGCTTTGTTCCTGATGACAATACCTCTTTCATCTTTCTTATTCCTGAACACCCATTTAGTACCAATCACTTTCATACCATCAGGCAAATCACAAAGAACCCAAACTTTTTGAAGCTTAAACTGCAACAACTCATCCTGCATAGCTTCAACCCAGCTTGACTCTCCTAAAGCCATAGAAACATTTTTAGGCTCCATTTGTGATAGAAAGCAGAAGAATAAACATTCATTCTTAGTTATGTGATTCTTGGACTCATAGACTTCACTTATGAACCCATGAACATCTGTCATCCTTGTTTGCCTTCTTGTCTTCACACCTGAATTAATTTCACCAATAACATTCTCAATTGGGTGAGATTTGTTAACTGTAGTATGTGATGTGGTAGGAATATCATAAGATGATGGCATATTTGTGATTTCAACATCATCATTAGGTGTCTTCTGAGCTGAATTTTCCACATCTGGACCGTCAGTGGAAACATCATGTGTTTCAGTGGTAACAGGATTACCACTGCCTTCAGGAATATCATCATGCAGAACATCAAAATTCACAAATTCATCTTCCTGATCAGTATTCTTTGAAGGTTGTGAGTCTGCATTAACATCAAATTCCCAAATTGGCATAACAAATTGATCTTTATCATCTTCATCATCTTGGCAAGATTCATCTTCATCAATAAACTCCTCTGAATCCTCAAGATCAACATCACTTGAATCTGAGGTAATAGGAACATAATTCATTGTATTTGATAAAGTCTCAAGTATTTTGTAATCATTGATAGAAGCTAGTAGTACTCAATTAGCCAAATGTTTAGGAATGGTCTTTGTTATTCAGTTGGAACTTTAAATGTAAGCTGTAACTTGTGTCTTTGAATGAATGAAAAGATCTTCTTTAATTAATCAATTGTGTAAGACCTTCAACATTAATATCTTTGCAGTAGAAACCATGTTCAGCTTATTTGACCACATTCCCTTGGCTACTGCTCTTGGTGACTTTAACACACTACTTGCAATCTCTTAACATTTGCAGAACAGACATATACCAAACAACTTGCAAACATATTAGTGAGTCACTGTAAACCTCAGAAAGTATATAATAATCAAGTCATTCATAATCATTAGTAGTCTTTGACTGTCCCTGCACACAACATAAAGGAATTAGTACCTTTTGGGGACCCAAGCCACAAATGACTTGGATCTGCCTCGTGTATCAATATAATTGTATCTATCAAAGGTCATTGATACACCATTGGGAGTGTTTGAGGTTGTTGTTCCTTTTGGTTTCCATTCCCAATGAGCTGAGGCCTTAACAACATTACCCATGTTTACCCTTTTCTTATTCACATAGACACCAGTGGAAACATTTGGTCTTGCAGTGGTAACTGCAGGCCTAGCAGTGGAAACTGCTGGATTAGTAAATTTGGGTCTCCACATGTGTTTCTTGTGAACATTCTTTTCAAATTGAGTCTTTTTCCCTGTTTGATAAGATTTAACAAAAGTAGTGACAGGGGACTTAGGATAAACTCTGTTTTTACTACTGGCAGTGGCAACTGCTGGTCTAGCAGTGGAAATAGGTTTAATGCCAGTGGTAAGCAAAACAGACCTGGGAACCATCTTGCTTAGTGAATTTGGGTGAGTTAAGTTGTTAACATTATGTCTATTCACCCTTGTATTCACAAAAACTTCCCTTCTTCCCATGTGGTAGTTACAAGTATAGGAAAGATGATCAAAGCTACCACAAATATGACAGGCCTTATTGTTAAAAACAAAATCACTACCAAACTGCCTAGTTTTAACATGATTCCAACTTCTCATGTTTCCTCTAGGAGATTTAGACCTATCCCTGTACATCTCTGCATACCTAGTAGTAGGCCTAATGTAATTTGACTGTGTCCTAGGCTTCTCTTTGACTACTTCAGGAATACTTTTTCTTTTCTCTACTCTAATATTTTCAGGAACACTAGATTTAGACTCAACATTTAAACATTCATCTTTAAGAGATGAGTCACTAGCACTATCAAAAGTCTCAACCTCAACCTGAACCTTTTCAGTTTCAACTGGTTTAACAAATTTTGGTCCATAGGTCATAGGTAGATCCTGAAACTCTTCTAAACCTGTGTGAGCTAGGTCAATGCCAGGAGGTGCTGGAACACCTCTTAGAGGTGGTGGAACTGATTTGTATCCAAGACCTGATTTGGCTTTGCTCACAACTTGAGCTTCCCAAATTTTGCTAATGCTCTTAGATTGGTGGTCTAGTGTTTGATTAGTTATCTGAAAATTCTCACTAGCCTTCTTAACCTTTTCAATCTCTTCCCTAAGAGCTTTATTCACTTCAACACGAAAATCTAAGTCTCTTTTTAAAACAGCAATGTCATCATTAAACTTAGATTCATTTGCCCTATAATGCTCTAATTGTTTTTCTAAAACACCTAGACCTCTTTTATGATTTGCTAAATTATAATTAGTATGATGTAAATCTAGCATCAGTGCATCATATTGTGTTTTTGAGGTCTCTAACTCTTTTAAGGCCTTACAGTTTTTAGAACAAGCATTATCAGTATGTTCCTCAGAGTCTGAAAAAGCCATGAGAGCATGCTCAGTAGCAAGCATTGCAGATTCTGAATCATCTTCTTCATCCTGAGTCATAAAGCTCCAATCAAAACTCACTCTATCAATAGCCAGTAGCACCTTTGGCTCTTCAGTTGTAGGTTCTTTGTTCTTGTCCTTTTTGTACCAAGTTGACCTGTTGTCAGATTTCCTTGGTTTTCTACATTCTCTTGCAAAGTGCTATAGCACTCCACCTTCTTTTTGTCAAAACCTACAGTCTCATTGCCACTTATATTTATCTTTCTCCCTGTCTTCTTCCAGAACTTCTTTGTTCTTAAGCTTAGTAATGCCACCTGCCATTTAATGTCCATCTCCTCCATATCATCTTCATCAATTTGATCCAAATCCTCATGATTGAGAATTGAACCACCCACTTGGCTTGATATAAAGGCATAGAAAGTAGCATCACTTAGTCCTGCAACCTGTTTCTTTGAGCTCCTAGTGGAAACACTTCCATTACCAGTGGAAACAATCATGTTACCACTGTCATCATCACTATCACTTTCTTCATCTGAACTATCATTAATTGATAATGATATGAGTGCTACACTTGCAGAACTTGTTCTTAATTTGCCAGCTTTCTTTAATCTTTGTTCAATAACTTTAAAGTTATTGTACACATCATTAAGCTTCATGGTCTCTAGATCTGGTTTATCTTCCCAAACAGCAACATTGGTGTCAAACTCAGAAGGTAGGCTTCTTAGGAATTTAAGATTGAGGTCTTCCTTTTCCACCTCAATTCCAAAAGCAGTGAGTTGAGTAACAATCTTTTGTAGCCTTGTGAATATGCTATCAAGAGATTCATTACTTGTTGAACCAAAGTTTTCATAAGTCTGCTTTAGTAAAGTCTTTTGAGACTTCTTGGTGGAATCATTACCACCAAACACTTCACAGATCTCATCAAAAAGAGTCTTTGCAGACTTGTATTTGCTAAAAGCCAGAACCTGTTCTCTGGGTAGAGCCATCAATAGCAAACTTCTAGCCTTCAAATCATTCTTCAGTTGACTTCTTTCATCATTAGTGACAGGACCAGTATTAACTTTTGTTACTGTCTTGTCACCAACCTGCTCTACAGTTGTACCAGGTTTGAATGAATTTCCACACATAATGATCTCCCATAATATGTAGTCTTGAACCATAAAGAATTGTTCTATCATAAGCCTCCACATCTCAAAGTCATTTATCTTAAGCTTAGGAAGCTTTGCAGCAATGTTTGATTGGCTTGTTTCTGTCTCCATTGTTTCTTTTGAGTCTGCCATAGGGTCTTCTAAATCAAAATATCAAAGCCTTTCTCTGATACCACTTGTTGGATCGTGAACACCTTGAACTTGTGTTAATATGATACTTTGAGTAATACCACTAAGTATGCGGAATCTACTTAATGATACTTAGAAGATTGATTGTGAATGAAACGGTTATATGTATGTGAGAACAATGTATGTAACAAACAAATAGCTCCAATATTATTAATGATAATAATACGAGTGATCTATGATATCACTAGGGTTACACCTTGAAGCTCTAGGAAAAACGTATTAGAAAGATATATTCTAACTATAACCTAGGATCTCCTTTTATACAACAAGGATTCCTCTTCTACAAGATAAGTATAATGCTAACAGAATAAGATATACTCAAGATCTATTCTATATTTATCTCTACGCATTTCTCTAACAGTTATCAAGTAAGCAGTGGTAATATTTGTTCTTGCAGTGGTAATGAGTTTCCACTGCAAGTACAATCTTCTGCAGTTGTAACATCTTCACTAGCCGTGGTAACTGTTAGTATAATTCCCAACAATCCTCCCCTAAGTTACCACTGCAAGAACAAACTTCTGCAGTTGTAACATCTTCACTAGCCGTGGTAACTGTTAGTATAATTCCCAACATCATCCATACGACACTCCTCTTGCTAATAAGGAAGAAATTCGTGAGAATCTCTTTGTTAGGACCTCAACAACTAAGAAGAATCGTTCCGGAAATGAGGTAGATAAGGACCCGTTTGGTATGGAACTCAATGAGCTTAAACCACAATTTAAGAAATGGGAAGAAATTCTTAGAGCCAACGTTATAAGTTCCATAGGAAATAGAGATCATGTCAACACATGTCTTAGCTACATGCTTTATAGCCTTTCCACCGGTCAACCTTTCACCTTAGCCTATTACCTAGCCAAAAGAATGACCTACATATCCTTGGTAGGAACAACCACTCTTCCTTATGGAATGCTTCTCACCCGCCTCTTTAGAGCAATCTCGCCCATTCCTCCTAATGATAAGGAAATGTCCCTTGATTACACTCTCGTTCCTCACATATTCGTCCCTCTAAGTGATAAAAGAGTCTTCAAAGTTAAGGGCAAGCGTACTCGCTCTCTTTCACCATCATCATCATCATTCGATATGAGCGATGACGATAAACTTCCTAACTCTAAGCTACCCCCTTTAGACTACCTTCAAGAACTTCCCGTCATTAGCAATGCATCCGAAGAGTTCAAGCAAACCAAAGGAATTTTCAAGTGCTTTGGAAGGTACCTAAGAAAGCTCAATAAGAAGATAGACCGGTTGTGAGATGTGTGATTAAGAAGTGTTTGGCTTATGAAGGTTTTAGAACTTTGTATGTGTTAAACTATGTGATTTGTATTGCTTTTTACTTCCATGCTTTGTTACTTTCTTCGGATTATGTTTTGTATGAGCCTTTATGTATATTGACAATATTTGAGGTGTTTGTCAATTTTTTATACTTATGGAAAATTTCGCTAAGTATAGTGAAAATCGCTAGCCCCTGGTCAAAGTCCTATGATATGAATGTCTACATGTCCATTTTTTGCATTTCCTAATCAGACATATAATAAATTTTCATTTTTAAGAATTTTCGAAAAAATTTAAAATCGTCTAACGGGTCAAAAACGTGGACTGCCAACTTTTCCAGGCTTGGCGGATCTGGCGGCACCCTAAAATGGGTTCCGCCAGTGTATTTTTCTAGAATTCCATAATTTGCCCAACGGATCAGACGGAACCCTCAGGAGGGTTCCGCCTGTGTTATCTCAGGGTTCCGCCAGTCACCTGCAGAAAATCTTTGTCATTTTTCTAAATTTCAAAATTTGTAAAATGTCAAATCATTATCTTTAGTGAGAAACATCTTCCCTTACTTCTAATAAACATATTAGGTTCACTCTCACTCACTAGAACTATTAGGAAGTCATTTCCCGCCAAAAATTCAAATTCAAACATAACTAACCCAAGGAATCCTTAAAAAGGATCCTTCAAAACCTTTAGAACAATTTCAACCAAATCACTTCTCATGATCACTTAGCATTGAGTGCATAAGTTAGTCTTTCACTCCACCCAATTCCATTGGATTGACATCCAATGATTTGACATGTTCTTGGAAATATTCTAAATCATTAGAAATCTCAACATTTGTATGGTAAAACATCAAATCCAAACACCCCTTCCAACATCTCTTCCACTCTATAAATTTGACAATTTTTACAACACTTCAAATCACACCATCACCATCAAAATTTCTTCTCTCAAAGCTTCAAAACCACACCTTTGAAATGACTAAATCCAACACCTCATCCGAATCATCAAAATCCCTTGCAAAAACCGCTAGGATTAGTGTAAAACCTTGTTGCTTCAACAAAACCATCAAATCAAGCTCATCATCATCAAGTGATGCATCACTTGACATCTCTTCACCTATCCAAGATTTCCTTAACCTTACTACCTCAACACCATCCTCAACACCTTGCAATACCAATGTGATCACTATACAAGATTTGCTTAATCTTGCTACTCCAATACCATCTCCAATACATTGCAACACCAACATTGCCACTATTCCACCACCAACTAGACCTTCAAGTGATTCAACTTCACCTTCTCAACAAAATCAACCATCAAAAACTCCATCACCAATGAAACTTTTTCATATACCACCAACATTGCCACTATTCCACCACCATTGCCACTATTCCACCACCAATGAAACTTTTTCATATACCACCAACATCACCACTACCCTATTTAGAAACTTTAGAAGACCTATCACCTAAATCATCAAGCCCTCCGTCATTGTCACTCTATGACACCATTGCTCAAATGGAAACCCAACAACAATCAAGTGAGCAATTAGATGATGAACCTCATCAACCATCATTGGTTGAACGTTTAGCTTACTGTTATGCTAGACCATCAATTTTTCCACAAGATCAAGGTCATACACACCTACAATCTTTTGTGTTTCACCCAATTTACAAAGAGCTTCATGGTAATCCTTCCGGAGAACCAAGCTTCCGCCACTTTGTTCAACAACAAGAACAACCACAACAAGAACCACCACAACAAGTCCCACAACAACAAGAACCACCACAACAACAACCACTACCACAACAACAACAACTACCACCACAAGAGCATTCCCAACACTTTGAATCTCTATTTCCTTCATATAAGAAAATAAAAGCATCCATATGGGAAAAATCTCCAGACCTTAATGATGAGATTGACACTCATTTAAACCACCTTCATGCCTTCAAACGTATGGTTGACTCTCAAATCAACCATATTATGGTTTTACAAACGACGTTACACTCATCTAGTGAAAGAACCAAAAACACCTCTCAACCATCCACATTTGCTCCTTCAAGTTCAAACCATCCACCACCAACAAATCAAACCTCTCTTCCACCAAAATTTTCCCGCCATGATTGCGGACATTGCGAAAGAACCGCTCACATTAGTGAAGGGTGTCGAACGGATATTCGCATGCTAACCGAAGAAATGAGGTTTATCCTAAACCACATTTTTGACCGTCTAGAGTCTTTGTCTCACCCACCTCAACTCTAGAGTCTCCAACAATTGACCCATTCATAATAACACCAAAAACACAAACCAACAAACCAAAAGCATTTCACTTCCACAACATTCAAAATGAAACCCGCTACATCCTCCAACACACATTTTCATCCTTAAACAACCTTAGCCTTGTTTTTGAAAATGTTTCTCATTAAGGAAAATGACTTCTTTCTTTTATAGATGTAGGATTTTATGTTCTTAGTTTTTTTTTTTTTTTTTTTTTTTAGAAGTAGGAT
This sequence comes from Artemisia argyi, assembly GCA_030686995.1. Lineage (NCBI taxonomy): Eukaryota > Viridiplantae > Streptophyta > Magnoliopsida > Asterales > Asteraceae > Artemisia > Artemisia argyi. The sequence goes on along the minus strand of CM060708.1, from coordinate 55,266,568 downwards.
GTTATCTTCCTAATTTCTTGTCTTTGACTTTCTAAAAGTCAAATTTTACATGAAATGAATTTCATTCTACTATAAGGTATGCATTGTTTGTTGACTATTTAGGTATTGTGAGTAAAACTTTGCCTTGCTATGGTAGCATACATATATCTTGTGTTTTAGAAAATATTTTTTTTTTGTAGGATCATTATCCATGTTTCCCTTCCTTGATACTCCATTTAGGGGAGTAATATTAAAGGGGGAGCATGAGAATTGCATTATTCCGCTTCGCAACTCTTCACTTCAAGACTTGCTCTATGCTCGTCTATTGCGACAACTAACAATTTTTTTGTAGGTTCAAAATCCATGTTTCCCATCTTGGCACTCCTTTTAGGGGGAGTATCAACCGAGGGGGAGCACGTGCATAGTTCCGCTTTGCTACTCTTCTTTTTGTTTCGATAAAAAGGGGGAGAATTTATATTAAACTTATTCTCACCTTTTCTCTTGCATATCACATCATCTTAGCAAAAACTAGTTTTAATACAAACTTTATAAGACTTAACACTAAAACTAGTGGCTTACTTATAAATAAAGTTTATGTTTTGTCATCAACAAAAAGGAGGGAGATTGTTAATACAAATATCGCCTAAAAACGTTATTTATATTTTACGATCTTTGCTAAGTTTTGTTAATGACAAAGTATGAACTTTTGTTTATAGTAAAAACATCACTTTAGTTTTAAGTCTTGTATAACTATATTTTACATTTCTCTTTTAACATAACATTGTTTTTATTTCTTAAATAAGTAAGTGTCACATCACATCAACATGCATTTATGGTAAGTTTGTGTGTTTGACTTACCATAAGCTCTTACACATCTTTGGAAGCATTCTACTTTGATTCAATGTGTGTTTGACTAGAATTAAGTTGATGTGACTTTGGTTGGTTTGGAAAGATTTATTGCAAAACCTACTGTGTACCTGGCGGAACCCTGGAGGTACACGGGCGGAACCCATCTGAGGGTTCCGCCGTATCCGCCAGACCTGCTGAAGGATTTGCTATAAATACCAAGCCACTTGCTAGTTTTTACCCATCACTTTAGGACATATATTTCACATATTCTCTCATCTAACTCAGTAACATTTGACTTGTGTGATTCTCTTATGTAGCAAAGGAGTTCACAAGTTCTTCCAAGAAGTTACAAGTTTCAACTCAAAAGTTGCAAGACTTATTAGCTTTGTTATGTATGAACTTTGGTAGTTTATACTTCATTCGTATCTTGTGTAGAAGTGATCGGTTAGTATTTTAGGCCTCAAAATACATAGTGTGACGGGAGTTGTTGTACCCTTGTAAAAGAACTATCGGGAGTGGTTGTACCCTTGTAAAAGAACTCGACATCTAGCTTAATGTCGGAAATAGTGGATAGGCGACGTTAGGTTGGTTCTACCTTGAACTAGGACCGGTATCTAGCTTTGTACCGGATAAAGTGTAAGCGACAATTGTAAAGGTTTCTCCACCCGTGAAAGGAGCTTATTGACTAGTGCTTGAAACTCTCGAGTTGGAAACTCGGGGCGTGGATGTAGGGCAAGGAAAAAGAGTCCTTGTAGCCGAACCACGATAAACAATCGTGTTGTGGTTTGATCGTTTCTTTCTTTGTCTTTGCTTATTACATATTGTCTTTAGTTAGAATCGTTAACAGCACGTAAAGCTTTTCAAAGATTAAACAAGTAATTTGAGTTTATATCTTTAAACAAACGTAAAGTAATAAAAGATAACTAAGTGAAAAAACGGTAAACTATTCAACCCCCCTTCTAGTTTTCCACAGTTTGCAAACTATCGATCTTTTTAGTAATCTAACCTTAAATTTGATTATTTAAGAAGTTACAGGTTGTTTCTCTTGAAGGACTGGTGGTGATTGCATCAGGCTTCGGGGAAGAGGTTGTTGTTGTCGCGCATTCTCCTATCCTCCATTGAAACAAGCAACAGGTGCATTTCATTTTCTTTCTATCGTTGTAGTTGTAGAGTACGCCAACTGATTTAAAGAAAGTCAATGTTTGCCTGGCCCTAAGGTATATAAAATTTGTTGATAACTGAAAGTTGTGTTTGGACTAATGCAAAAAAGAACAGTAGTTGGTGTTTGTGAAAGATATGTGTGGATAAGAAGATTTTTTTTAAATATGAATCTTATTGGCCAATTGCAACGTGTTGCAATAGAGACGCTCTTTGAATTAGCTCAAATTGTTGGCTTACGAACTTATTTTAACATAATACTTTTAAACAACTTGAATAAAATTGGGTGATTAATATAAACTTTTTGTGTTGTGTTGGATTAGTACAAGGACGGCTTTGGAGGCTGAAACGGGTGGGTTTGAGGTTGAAATCGAGTTGTTCAGGTGCTGAAACGGGGGTTGATTTGGGTGCTAAAATGGGGGCTAAGTGGGTGCGTTTGGATGTTGAAATGTCACTGAAATGGGTGCGCTTGGGGGCTAAAGTGGGGGGCTGAAATGGATGGGTTTGGGTGCTCAAACGGGGGCTAAAATCGGTACGTTTGGGTGTTGAAACGTGTGTGTTTAGGAGATGAAATGGGTAGGTTTCGGGGATGAAATTGGTAACTTTGCGGGCTCAAATGGGTGTAGGTTTGGAGGCTGAAATGGGTGGGTTTGAGGGTTGTAATCGGGGTGTTTAGTTAGTAAACCGGGGGCTGAAAAGGATGGATTTGGGCGCTCAAATGGGGGCTGAAGTGGGTGCGTTTGGATACTGAAATGGGTTGTGGGCTGAAGTGATGGCTATAATGGTTGGGTAATCATCATATTGATGACTCAAAAGGCTTATGAGGGTAATCAAAATGCTGATGGGATACATCCGGGACAGAAGATTTCTCTGGAGATTAAGCGATTTAAGGAAGTGTTTAATATTCTTTAGTTTGTTGAATTGATTATGTTTTCTCTTGAATATACAAATTGTGGCCTGTTGCATTAAGCTGAGACACAGTCATGCGAAAAATACTAATTATTATATTAGGTAAATAGTTTCAAGTTTCATGAACATATAATGGGTCCTTCATAAATTTGCAGCATATGATAACAGCTATTTCTAAGCAATGGACCCAAATTGCAAGAAGAGGCGCTATAGATGTCATGTTTATGGGTGTTGATGTCAGCACTATCATGTTCACTCCGGAAAAAAGATCAACACACTCTAGAGATTCGTTCACATCAAGCTACGTAAAGAGATTTACTTATAAGAATCATTTGGCTTAAACGTTCAGTATGTCCGAAACTAATATTGGAAATTGTTATTAAGGTAGCATTAAAAGGGTTATGACATTGTATAGATGCTTTAGGATTGGTAAAGACGTACAATAACAGTTCCCAATTGTATGCTATAAATTGTAATGTTTTGACATTAAGCATATTAATTCGTAATAAATGGTCTTCATGCTTATGTCATTTGGTAAAAAAGTTTTGTTTCTTAGGCTTTGGTGCAATACTGACTAACACTTAGGAGTATAAATGTATTCATGTTTCAGTTCATTGCTAAGTAAATGTATTTGTTCATGTATGTATCTTCACAAGCCGCACACTTAGATTTACATAACATATATCAACTTAGATTAGTTTCAGTTGCTACATAGCTAATTGTCATACTCATATGTGTTGTTTCGGCATGCATATATGATATATGTCAACAAGTTAAGTTGTAGTTTGCCTAAATGTTTTAACATAAACACGGCCACTCCGCAGCAACGTGCGGGCAACCCCGCTCGTTTGTTATAATGACTACATTTATGATCAAATGAGAACAAAAATAATTTAAAAAGAGTGAGACGAAATCACAACCACAAATTTCAGATGCGTCTACAAAAGTAGATGCATCTCCCCTTAAAATTCTCACTGAATCTCTTCCCATAAATTTACATTCTTCTCATTTTAGTTTTCTTTTCACCGAATCTTTTCCCATAATGACTATTCAATAATATGACATAACAATAATTTGAGCAAGGATATAGAGGTTAGGATTGTCTTAAGTTACTTGAGTCAAGTTAGGGCATTATGAGCTATTGGATTTGATTCAATAGCTCAAACTTATTTTGATTTGAGCCATTGGATCAAATCCAATGGCTCATAATGCCCTAACTTGACTCAAGTTGTGTTGAAAGCATATATTTCAAAAAACTATTAATACACATCGAAAACCGGGTTGACGCAGGACGCTTCAAACCCGGAGGGTTGACCCAGTTTAATTTGACTTGTTTTCGACCCAACCCGTCGGCTTGACTCGGTTTAAATCGACCCGTTTTTCGTCCAGAACAGTTCAACCGGTTGAACCACCTGGGTCGAACCGGGTTCCAAAACATTACGTTTAATCTACAAATTTTCAAACTTTTATTATATTTTGTTTATAACCTATAAGCTTTGTTTATCACTAAATGATCTGTCGCTATAAAATTTCGTTGCTATCCACGGTACTCGTCTAGTAAACATAATTACTTTTATTGGATATGGACTAATTAATACATCATAATTTTGTCATAAAGAATTAATTAATGGCGAGAGTTATGATTTTTATAAAAGGATAAGAATTAAATAGGGATTGTGTAAAATGATAATGTGATGCGCCAACTAAGTATAAATTCATAGCTTTTACCCTTCGTATACAAGCATAATCCTTCTCTTTACCATCCAATATTAATACAATATTTGTTTCAGGTGTCACACCTTTATAAAAAGGCTCAATCTAAACCTTTTTAATAGCTATATGTTAATAGAAGTCTTTAATCAAATGATGTTCCAGTTGAATTTGTTGCAGGTAATGAAGTCTCACAAAGTGATGGCGAGAACTATCTTGGCCTTGATTCTCTAAGTCTTGATATCGATAAATCACAAAAACGTTTGAGGGGTATATTCTTTTCTTGCTTTTATGTTGTTACAAGTTGTTTGGTGTATTTTATAGAGTCGACTTGCTATGTTTTGAGAGGTTATTTAAATTATTTTTGTGGCTTTAATCTATTTTTTTTCGCTGCATTTTCATGTTACTTTGTTTTATTTATTCTCTATGTTGCATTGAAATTGTAGCAATTTTTTAATGATTATAAATGATAATTTCTTATTAAATAAAGGTAAATAAAACAATTAATTTTAGTTAACGTTTTTGGCATGATCTTGTGTGATATACATATAAATATGATCAATCTTTACTATTTATTGTATCATTACAAATAATATGCGGATCGAGGATTCTGTGTATGCTCCTTTATCTTTTGCAAATGGTACACCGCTCAATGTTTTGAAAAAAACGAGGTATTATCATGTTCTCGAAGACAAGAGGTAGAGGAGCATACATAGAAACTCTGACCCGCATATTTTTTGTAAGGAAAAACTGCAAAAAATGTCCAAGTGGTTTGCCATTTTTGCAAAAAATGTCCTTAAAAAAACTTAATAGCAAAGGATATACCGGTGGTTTGTACTTTTTGCGAACAATGTCCTTTAACAAACTTAAATGCGAAAAATGTCCCCTTTTGGCTAACGAAGTAACGAGATTTAAATATCCCCGTTAGTCAAAGTCAAACCCATGCGATATGGCTAATTTACCCTTTGCCTTATTCCCCACTTTTATTAAATTTTTAATTTTGCACCACCACCCTCCTTAACCACCACACAACGAGCACCCCTACCACCGCCTTCTACCACCACACAACCACTACCACCACCCTCGATCACCACACAACCACAACCATCAAATCCTTTTTTTTTAAATAAATTGAGCACGCCTCTATTTTTTTAACCCGTTTGAGACGTCACAAGTATCTATAATAAAATCAAGGATCCAAACTTAACAAAACAAGATCAAATTAACACAGATTCAACAAAATCTGTGTTGCAAGTTTTTCAGTTGTTTTAAGCAAGGATCCAACACAAGACCAACATAACCAAATCCTTGCAACACATATTCAATAAAATCAACACAAATTACTAAACAATATAAATTTTAGAATCCATACCAAATCAAATCTTTGAGGCACACTGAAAAGCTCCAAGTCCCTTTTATAAAACTTAACAACACAAGACCTTGTTTTCATATACAAAATTAGACAAAGATTAAACTCTGGAAAAACATGATCGAGGATCCCAAAAAATAATCAACTAAACTACAGGTTTTGAACCATTGCCCTTGCCATTTTTGTCGCCACTTTTATTTTCCCCAACACTGCCACGACTACTGCCAGTACTCCTATCACGACCTTCCTGACCTGAAAATGTACGTTATTACCATAACTTATTAGTGATTGGTTTTGTATCCTATACATACACAAAAAATTGATACTCTTCACAAACCTTGTGTATCACCTTTCTTATACTCAACTTCGCATTCATACCCATCAAACTGGATATAACCAGCCTGCATTAATTAAAAATCACAAAACTCTAATAAATCTAAGTGAATAACATATCAACACTCCATTCATAAACTTAGGATAACAATTTCTCCATATAAAGGTAGCCGAACTTTATTAATTATATGTGAACTACATATATATACATGGACGTACATTGAGCCTTAGTTTAGTTATTTCTATATAATAATTGACAAAATCTTGTAAACTTAAGGCGCGTATCTCAACAGCCTGTTTTGTAGCTTTCTGGCTATTGAATTCCATAAATGCATAGCGATAACCATCTTACACGTAGAATATATACTTATCAACATCAAAGAGATGATAGTAAAATACTTGAAAGATAATATATTTGAGCTAGGCCAAACCCCGATGGTTCTAATCTGGATGTTCTTGTGCTTGACATTTCCAAATTTCTTAATTGCGCTAGTCAGTGTTCTCCGTGTAACTTTTAGTGGCAAGTTTTTTACATAGATCATCTTACCTGCAACAAGTATATAAAGAGCTTTCAGTAGAAATAATAATGTCACTACTTAAATAACATTCACATATAAAATAATGTATAGAAATTAACGATAGACAATACATCCTGGAGTACTAATATTTTTAGATGCAGCAGATGGTTTGGCACTAGTAGTAGATGATGATCCAGTTTTGGTTGGCAAGCTTGGTTTTGCGAGTTGTGTTAAGAGCAGCTACGCTTAGTGAATGCTTAGCTAGAATTTAATACAGGTAAACAACAAAAAGTTCTATATGCTTCATATAGAATTAGCTTATAATGGCAGCATAAGATTCATTCTCTTCAACTTCATCTTGGGGATCCGAAGGTAAATTCTTTCCATCCTGGCCTTTTTCAGTATCCATAATCTCATCTGTAGAGCTAGATTTGCTACTTTTGTCCATTTTGAGAACCTCACGAGCAGCTTCTGTTGCAATATCATTCTCTACACAAAGTAGAACATTTGCTAATCTATACAGCAAACAATATAATAAAGGAGCAATTAAATTACTAGTATATACCATTTTTTGGAGGTGTACTAGATTTTCCATTTGTTTTCTGAGAAACTTCAACAGTAACCTTTGGAATAGTTAACAAATTGGCTTTTGTTATCTACATTTAGGGGCAATACTACTTAAATTTACATTCATTTGGAAAAATATATAGTCAACAACATAAGGATTGATAAAAGGGAGCTCACAATAGATGCATAAGACTTTTTTTGACATCTTTTTTAGTGTCTGAACGTTCGTCAGATAGAACCAATGAACTCATATGATTAGCTTGGACTCATAAAAAAATATGAGTTCATTGGTTCTATCTGACGAACGTTCAGACACTAAAAAAGATGTCAACATAAATTCTTAAGCATCTATCGTGAGCTCTCTTTTATCAATCCTTATATTACTGACTATATATTTTCCAAATGAATGTAAATTTAGGTAGTATTGCTCCTAAATGTAGATAACAAAAGGCAGTTCGTTAACTATTCCAAAGGCTACCGTTGAAGTTTCTCTGAAAACAAATGGAAAATCTAGTGCACCTCCACAAAATGGTATATACTAGTAAGTTAATTACTCGTTTATTATATTGTTTGTTGTATAAATTAGCCAATGTTCTACTTTGTATAGAGAATGATATTGCAGCAGAAGCTACTCGCGAGGTTCTCAAACTAGACAAAAGTAGCAAATCTAGCTCTACAGATGAAATTATGGATACTAAAAAAGGCCAGGATGAAAAGAATTTACCTTCGGATCCCCAAGATGAAGCTGAAGAGAATGAATCTTATGATACCAGTGTAAGCTAATTCTATACGAAGCATATAGAACTTTTTGTTGTTTACCTGTATTAAATTCTAGCTAAGCATTCACTAAGCGTAGCTGCTCTTAACACAACTAGCAAACCCAAGCTTGCCAACCAAAACTGGATCATCATCTACTACTAGTGCCAAACCATCTGCTGCATCTAAAAATATTGGTACTCTAAGATGTATTGTCTATCGTTAATTTCTATACATTATTTTATATGTGATTGTTATTTAAGTAGTGACATTAATATTTCTACTGAAAGCTCTTTATATACTTGTTGCAGGTAAGATGATCTATGTAAAAAACTTGCCACCAAAAGTTACACGGAGAACACTGACTAGCGCAATTAAGAAATTTGGAAATGTCAAGCACAAGAACATCCAGATTAGAACCATCGGGGTTTGGCCTAGCTCAAATATATTATCTTTCAAGTATTTTACTATCATCTCTTTGATGTTGATAAGTATATATTCTACGTGTAAGATGGTTATCGCTATGCATTTATGGAATTCAATAGCCAGAAAGCTACAAAACAGGCTGTTGAGATACGCGCCTTAAGTTTACAAGATTTTGTCAATTATTATATAGAAATAACTAAACTAAGGCTCAATGTACGTCCATGTATATATATGTAGTTCACATATATTTAATAAAGTTCGGCTACCTTTATATGGAGAAATTGTTATCCTAAGTTTATGAGTGTAGTGTTGCTATGTTATTCACTTGGATTTATCAGAGTTTTGTGATTTTTAATTAATGCAGGCTGGTTATATCCAGTTTGATGGGTATGAATGCGAAGTTGAGTATAAGAAAGGTGATACACAAGGTTTGTGATGAGTATCAACTTTTTGTGTATGTATAGGATACAAAACCAATCACTAATAAGTTATGGTAATAACGTACATTTTCAGGTCAGGAAGGTCGTGATAGGAGTACTGGCAGTAGCCGTGGTAGTGTTGGGGAAAATAAAAGTGGCGACAAAAATGGCTAGGGCAATGGTTTAAAACCTGTAGTTTTGTTGATTATTTTTTGGGATCCTCGATCATGTTTTTCCGGAGTTTAATCTTTGTCTAATTTTGTATATGAAAACAAGGTCTTGTGTTGTTAAGTTTTATAAAAGGGGCTTGGAGCTTTTTCAGCGTTGACTAAAAGATCTGATTTGCTATGGATTATGAAATTTATATTGTTATTTTATTGAATATGTGTTGCAAGAATTTGGTTCTTTTGGTCTCGTGTCGGATCCTTGCTTAAAACTACTTAAATGCTTGCAATACAAATTTTGTTGAATCTGTGTTGATTTGGCCTGGTGTTGTTAAGTTTGGATCCTTGATTTTATTATAGATACTTGTGACGTCTCAAACGTGTTAAAAAAATAGAGGCGTGCTAACATTTAAAAAAAAGGGATTTGACGACGGTGGTTGTGTGGTGATAAAGGGTGGTGGTGGTGGTTGTGTGGTGGTAGAAGGCGGTGGTAGTGGTGCTGGTTGTGTGGTGGTAAAGGAGGGTGGTGGTGCAAATTCAAAAATTTAATAAAAGTGTGGAAGAAGGCATAGGGTAAATTAGTCATTTCACATGGGGTTTGACTTTGACTAATGGGGATATTTAACGCTCGTTAGCCAAAAGGGGACATTTTTCGCGTTTAAGTTTGTTAAAGGACATTGTTTGCAAAAAAGCGAAAACTACAGGTACATCCTTCGCAAAAAGTGATATACGACACTAACAGATACGAATGCTTCGCCGCAGCACGCGATGGAGAGTGCTTTTTTTTTTTTTTTTTTTTTTTTTTTTTTGTTATAATGTTTCGTAGATGCGAATTTATTATGGTTAACAGAATGATGAGAGTGTAATATACTTTTTAGGCAAAAAAAATGAAAAAGGAAGAAAACAAATATGATACTTATGAAACCGTGCTCCTAATGTCACTGTGATATCATTAACCAACCTGTACAGTTTTAAGAAATATTGTCTTTAAAGTGCTAAGGTAAATTTGTTGTAGCAGTGATATAATAGATGATATTAATGTACTTTTTTTTTTTTTTTTTTTTTTTTTTTTTTTTTTTTTTTTTAATCTTTCAGCTCATACATTACCGTCGCATTCAAACACACCACGATAACGTGTGGGTTAAAATCCTTGTTACTATTGATTTAGCAAAACTTTTGCTAATTGAGATATGTATGCTTGAGTAAGCACTCTATTATTGACTAATTAAAAAAGTCGAGTCAATCACTTTCTAGGTATTGTGATTGCTTATGTAATATAGAACAAGGTCTTTTGTCTATAAAAAAGGTCTTAAGTTATTGAAAGTAGTGAGACATTAGGTTGAGTGAGTAACTTTTATAAAAGGTCGCTTTCAATCATACATAATAATAAGATTAATACTAACATAACAAGAGGTCAATAGTTGTGTTCAAACTACGACATGATTAGACTGCCTACAGTAAGGCGACCAAGTTCCTCAATTTTTTCTGCTACGTCAGCTTTCTCTCTCCAGCGACCTGCAGGCGATTGGGTGCCCAGTAAGGGCGACCAAGTTCAAACTTTTTTTTTAAATCATTTTTAACACAAACTAAAATTTCATTCATAATTAAAACGTTACATATTAATTCAAATAAAATAAAAACATTACAATAGAATTCAAATAACATTAAAAAACATTACGATAAAACAACTAAACTAGTTTGGATTATGATGCTGCCAAATGTTTTCCACAAAATCGGCTTTGTGGTTAAGATGAGTTGTATTGTTACATATCTCCCTAGTAATTTCCAATGATTTCTCATGCGTTCTTAAGGGATCATAAGAACGGTGCTGCTCCGCTGAAAAGAATTCGGGAGATATCACCCACCATTCGTCTTGAATTATCATATTATGTAATATGATGCATGTGTACATAATATGTCCAGGACGCTCTTTGTTAAATCCCTTAGCCGGATGTTTAATCATTAGGAACTTCCTCTTTAGTACACCAAAAGCACGTTCCACATCTTTTCTTGCTGCTTCGTTCATCCTCTTATACAATTGACACTTGTGATCATGCGTCCCTGGATGTTTAATGGACTTCATAATAACAGAGTATTACGGATAAATCCCATCAGCAAGATAATATCCCCGTTTATAAGGCACGCTGTTAGCAAAGAATTCCACATCCGGTGCTCTCCCCGTTTTGAGATCATTGAGGCGATGCACGTAAAACATTTACGTCATTATTCATCCCGGAGACACCAAAGAACGCATGCCAAATCCATAAATCTTGAGAGGCGATCGCTTCCAATAAAATGAAAGGAGTTTTCCCGTGATCACCCCTACAAAATTGACCTTTTAAACCATGTAGGCAATTCTCCCACGGCCAATCTGTACAATCAATGCTTCCTATCAGCCCCAAAAACCCATGAACTCGATGGTGATGCTCATAGAGTCTGTCAACGTCAGTAACCGTCGGCTTTCGCAAATACTCTGGACTATATAACTCCATGTTGACCTCACAAAATTTATAGAGACACTCACGAATTGTTGACGCACCTATTTGCACATATTCGTCAAGCATATCAGGATTGACTCCGCATGTCAATTGACGAATTGATGAAGTAACTTTTATCGATGAAGAAATACCAAGTTCGTCCGCACAACTAGGAGTTTGTTGGAAATAAGGTGAATGATCGGTTACCTCTCGAACAATTCGTGTGAATAGTCTTCGGCTCATTCGGAAACGATCATGGAATTGTTCATCGTCGTATGTTGGGTTAGCGCAGAAGTAAGCAGTCACTAAACGGTCATGAACACCCAAACAATCCCTAGTAATTTGGTTTCGTGTTTGTTTAGGTTGTGACGCTTGGTAAGCCTCCCAACAATCTTCCGCAAACATCAAAAACTCGGTACTAACTTCATTTTCATCATCCGAAGACGAATCGGCAATAAATATCTCGAAAGAATTCATGGTGTGAAAAAATATAGAGAATGTTTGAAATGAGATGTGTGAATTGAAGTGTATTTATGTTGTGTATTTATAAGATAATTTAAAAGAATTTTTTTATGCCAAACGACTAGTTTCCGACGTTTTTTTCTTTTTTTTTTTTTTTTTTTTTTTTTTTTTTTTTTTTTTTTTAGCTCTAACGGATATAACATTTAAGATGATCATCAAATTGGATCAAAAGACAAGAAAAAAAAAAGAGATAGAAATCGGTCGAGATCACGACCTTTATTCTTTTTTCTCCTCCCTCATTTCGGTCGCGACCGATTACATACCATAAGGCCGACCAAGTTCGACCTAGTCGACTGACTCGGTCGTGTATATTACTGTGGCCAGCCTTATTTGGTTTAAATAAGCACCAACAAAAACTAAACAACAACGACCACACTATCAAATTTTGCTAGAACATGGTATGAGAAGGTAGGATGTTGATAGCCACAACGACACAATAGTAAATACTAAATAGTCTGTTTTTAGAAGGAAAAAAAACCTTTAGCAAAAATACTTAAATAAATATGCGAGCATTATATATGGCATATGTATGTGTATGCTTTTTTTGAACGACGGATTTATTAATGAGATTAGCAAAACACTAAAACTCACAAAGAAACAATTATAAGAGAAGTCATTGGGCTTTTAAGCCAACCTAACCAATTTAGTTTTATTCTAGCGCTAGCATTATACCAAATGAAAGACTTCCAACAAGAATGAACACTTTCCAACAAGAATTACAAAAACCTGACACTTTTATTAGAGATTTACCAAAATTGACACATCGAGCATTTTAATTTTGCTCACCCTCCCCTTTTGCTTGCCGTTTTCAGAAGAAGACAAATATTTTTTGCGAAAAGAAAAAGAACTTGGAGCGCAAAATGCTTGCTCGCTCCATATTTTGTTCGCCGTTCTCGCTAAAAGACAAAGAATATGGCGAACAAATGCTTTGCTCGCCCAAATGTTTTGTCCGCTTCGTCGATTTTGATAAATCCTTTTGAAAGTGTTCATTTTAGTAATGGTTTATGTAAAGTGTTCATTTAAAAAAATGACACAAAAAATAAACATAATACTTCTTCCATCTCATATTAATTGTTCTGTTTTAACTTTTGTAGTATTTCTTTGACAACTTTAACCTTATATATTTTTGTTTGTGTTATATTATACTTGATGAAAATTATACTAAACAAACTACATTTAAAACTAAATTCATTTATATATTTTGCAGCAAATATTATATAACATGAAAAAGATAGTTAAAGTTAAAGTTGAAAAGAAATACTTTAACAACTCAAACTGGACAAAGTTGAATCGAACAATAATGCCAAGAATAATATGATATACTTCTACATAGTGACGCGTAACTTTAGGCCTTTTCAAGAGTAGTGTGGCGCATGAGTTGGCCTTTAACGGTGTGAAGGAAGCTCCCATTAGGAGAGGCCTTATAACCATTATAACTTACAAAAGAAGGGTTTTTTTTTTTTTTTTTTTTTTTTTTTTTTTTTAATATGAAAAAGTTGAATCCAACAATTTCATTGCAAATTTTAGTTTGAATAATTAAATTTGTCTTAGTATACTATGTTTCATTAAAGTTATAAGATCAATAAGTTACTTTTTCTGTTTTAAAATAATTGTTCTCTGACAAAAATACATTTAAGGAAAACATAATTATTATTGCTATTAATCTTTTACTTTTTACATAATGTTAGTTTTACCTTTAACTAATTAATCAATCTCTTCTTTAAAATTTATACAATAATGCCAAGAGTAATATGATATACTTGATCAAATTTTCTTAAAACGAGACATTTTAGAAAAAAACGTAAGTTCTTAATTTGAGATGTAAAATGAGACATTTTAGAAAAGAAACGTAAATTATTAATTTGAGATGTAAGAATAACAAGTATAAGACATATGAAAAGAAACTACCCACTCCGTTTCATATTTAATGTCTCCTTTCATAATAAACAAAGTTTTAGAAGATTTTACTAACTAAATTTTCACCAATCAAATATTATTTTTACCCACTAAAGTCTCATCTTATTGGTTGAAATGTATAAATGTATACTTAATTTGAGATATCCAAAAAGTTTATTGTGAACATTTAATATGAGACGGATAGAGTATTATTTTAGTAGAAATATTTATTATTATTGCTGAAACTGACAAAAGGACAAAGGGATCAAAGTGGTCCAATTTGACCCTTTGTGCAAATGAAGGAGCGATCCAAATATATATTGCAACATAACCTTATAAAATATTATCCAATATTCTCAACTTACCAAGACCATGTCTCACGCGCTTGCACATTCCTGATAGTACATATGTACTCAGTCATGTTGATTCATAAAGAAATGTGGTTGTTCTTGTTCGCTTATTAAAAGATTAAACAAACAAAAATAATGAAAGTATGAAACAAACACAAAAATATACAAAATATTGTATTTTATATATGCTTATCTTTTTAAGTGTACCAAATTTGAAATATGTAATAAAAATATACCATATATGGCTATAACTAAATAAACGAACATTAATGAGCGTATAATATCAGACGTTCACGAATATAAATGACCGGACGAGACTTTTGTTCATATTCATTCATTTAACTAGAGGGGCATAAAATCTTGTTCATGTTCGTTCATTTAATAAATAAAGGCACAGAAACGAATATTTTATTGCACGATTCATAAAATATTCATTGAACGCTTGATTCATTTACAGCCCTACTTAGTGCTAGGTATAATTGGTGCTCGGGGGGGGGGGGGGGGGGGGTGATGTTATAGGTAAAAGTGGCATCATGTTAGCACTTTTTGCTCATGACACCACTTTTGCCCATGGTATCAAAACACCTCTCCATGATACAAAAGTTGTGCCATAAGTCCACATCTACAACAAAAAAAAAAAAAAAAAAAAAAAAAAAAAAAAAAAAAAAAAGTTGGTTTCATGAGCTGGTAATTACCAGCCGAAGGCTTTGGCATGAGATCCGGTATGGTTTGTGGCGGGATGGCTTGATCCATCAGCCACTGTGCCGAGGGCTCTAAATAGAGCAACGATGTTTTTCTAAAACATTTCCAAAAGTCTTCATAATGTCACAGTGTTTTGAATTTATAGGATGAAAAATTTAGCACCCTTTCTCATTCTCCACTCAAATCACTACACATAAACTTTGAAATATTTGTAAGAACAAGTTCAGAAAGATAAATCATTTCTTTATTTTTATATAGTTTATCATAATTCTTCAAGTTATTAGTTTGAGCTAAATCTGAACAATTAAACATAAATGAACATGTCTAAAAGAAAGCAAGTAAAACTTGTTCATCTACAAATAATCTTTTCTATCTGCTTTTTAGAGTAAGCAACACAAATTTACAAAAATAGATAATAGTTTTTTAGTAGTACTTAATTAACTCGAAGCATAAGAGATATATATATATATATATATATATATTTTTTTTTTTTTTTTTTTGTTATTATCATTTTTTATTTTTTATTTTTTATATACTATGACATCTAAGTTTTATGCTCATTAAAATTAACAAAGTTATTTAATATTTCTTGTGGGATGTTGAAGAAAAACAAATTCTTTCACAACATCTAGTATTGTGTTATCAAGAGGGTGCTTGATATTGTTTAGAGATAAATAATTCATGATAGAGTATTCGGATTTGCTTGTTATGTACACATAGCAAAAGAATAATTCTCCTAAAAGGATAGTTTCATATATGTTCGACTAGCTTCATAACCCGCCCGGTGGGCGGGTACGCGTCATAAAATTGTTTGTCAAACCTTTTTACGCGTAAAATAAATAATGAATAAGTCAAATATATTGAAGGCAATAAATTGAAAATCATAAATATATTGCTCTTGTATTATACATAAAAATAACAATCATAAGTATCATAATAAATTAATTACATAAGGGTTATTCATATGCGTAACCTGTGAAATCACGGGGATTTCTAAAGAAAATTTTCAATAAAGAGATGTGTGTGAATGAATCAACAAATAACAATGAACGTAAATAATTTCCATTAGTATTGAAAGAAATAATAACTAATATGTCAATGATACTATAAATAATTTGGTTTGTAACTATTAAAATAATAAATGTTGATGTTTTCCACCTTTGATAGCCTTGGAGAGTAAATGTATGCCCCGAGCGTTTATCAGTTGAATAGCCAATTTCCATTGCGTGTACGCCTAATAAGTTTAAAAAACAAAAGTGTAAGTAAAATGAAGTTGTCGATGATAGTATATATAAACTTTTAAAAAAATGGCAACCTATTGTGATCATATAACAACACAAATATTTGTTAAAAGATTAAGTATCAGCTTGAATAGGTTTAAAGGATGTTTGGAAATTGGCATCAGCCCTAATAAAACAAATTGTGATGTGTAGATGTTAGCTGCAAGTAGTTTCTGGATTAGAAAGTAGGATAGAATCACCTGTAGGAGGGACACACGATGATCATATTTGAATACATACCTTCTATACATTAACCAAAATATAACAATGTGTCACTATATTATGCACACACTCAAAGTTATAACAATGGTGCTTATTGACTAATGTTTGATATGTAAAATTCTGAAAATGAAAGGAAAAACAACATTAATCCTCTATGAAATAAAATAACTTCTGACTTCGCTATATGAAAATAATTAACATAGGCATTAGGCGATTTCAACAACTTTATTTAATAAAATTCGGTAAGTTAAGATCAATAATGATATAAACGATTTACCTTTCAAACAAAATCGACTTAAGATATGGCATTCTTGCTCTTTTTGCTTCATTTTTTTTTTGCTGTATTCGCCTACGTCAACCATTAACCAAAACATTAATTATATATTAACTTATTCTCAATTCGAAAAATACGTAATAAACAATAAAAAGACAACCTTATGATTTTGAGGGTCAAGGGTCCTCCGAGATGGTCAAGGTGCTTATGTTAGAGACATGATTTTTTGATTGGACTTAAAACACTTGAATGAAATAGATTTAACCTGATCAATTAGAGTAAATTGTGCCAAAACACTTTCATGATTTCCGATGTGCTTTTTATGACATGAATGAAATCAAATAATAATGTGTATAGAATTAAAAGAACCTGGTTTTGATTAGTATCTTCTACTTTCCAAGTTCCACTATATAAAATTCTGGCATAACAAGTCAGAGGAGCACCTTCAGTACAAACAAAAATTGATATGTTAGTATGGCGATGGAGAACATTCAAATGACAATAATAATCAATATACAACAAAAAGGTTAAAATATTTAAAAATGGAGTTTTTGATTTTCTTGAAAAACTTCTACAAAAAACTAATGCTCTAATCATGATATCAAAGACAATATTTTCATTGTACTAATGATCTGTGATTTTTTTTTTTAATTGTATGCAATAAAAATGGAGTTTAGGAACTTTCTTCCCATGTGACCCTCTTGCTCCGTTCACTTTAGCTACAATATTTTTTTGACCCATTTGAACACTTTATTACCCAAAATCGGTCTATTCATAAGTGAATTGTGTCAAAAATGTCCCCTCTAAAGGTTGTAGATGTATAGAGATAGGTACCTGTAGCCTGTGATCACCACACAATTTGCATGCTTAAGATGTGCTCCTCTTCATTAAAATTTCCAAACATTTTTGTACTTGTGGTAGCAGGAAATACAGACCGAGCATTCACTTCTCTGACGCTTCCAATTTCGAGGTCACCACTTTGAATATTGCAGGCCACACACAAAACTTTTGTGGTTAATGAAACCTCCTCACCAGGAACAGACCTAAAACACATGCATGAAAACAATTTTGGATTACCAAATCATCAACTTCTACAAAATCTATAATTCTTTACGAGCTAGAGTTTTTATATTTAAAAATAAACATTATTGTTGTTATTGTGTATCACCAGGCCCTTACATCTATTATTTAAGAGGCAGTCTTATATCTAATCAAAAGTGGTCATTATGTGCGTCTTTTGTTAGAATGGGCCTTTAAGTTCGCATTTGAATTCCAAAATTTAATCTTCATCATTAGCTCATATCCTAAATATTATGATAATGGGTATTCTAATTTTGACTGCACGCCAAATTTAATATCAGTAACCTTGTTTAATTAATATTGATGACATTGTTTAACCATCAAACTCTTGTCTTACAATATTGTCATCCGATCGTTACTAATAATGCCAAATCACAATCAAAGAAAACTAGAAAACAAAATGAACGACTGATGTAAAGATGATGGGTTTACCTAATGTCATAAGAGAATAAGCTTACAAGTGGTCAACACGCAGTGATCAACACGTAGTGATTCTAAACTCAGCTGCTCCAATGCAGAGAGAAATCTGTCATACACTATCACAACAAAATGGCTTGCACTTCAGAATTAGCCAAATGCGTTTCGATAGCGACATTGGCCAAAAATAAATGTAGTTTTTTTTAATTGTATTACTATTTCAATAATAACTTTAAGTTTTTGAAATACAACTACTTAGAAGGTTTATGCATTCATATATACATTTGGGTGACTTTCAACCAATGATATGTATCAACAAATGTATATGTTAAGCCTAACAGAATGCATAAGCCTAACAAATATGAAAGGTTAGCAATCATGTTACTTGGGTTATACCAAACAATAAACGCTTCGTAAACATTATCAAATTTGACAGGGACGACCATGAATGCATTAGCCTAACAGATATGTAACGACATAACCATCTGAAACTCCAACTGTTATTTATCTTGAATAAGTTGCAAAAAAGGGGATATGTTATATAACCTGTTGACGGAAGGCTACTGAATTTATTGCATCCATGACGTGGATCTCACTGTTTATTTTATGCGTCAGTGGCTCAACGCTGGTTAAAGATACTTATGCATAGTGATAAAGTGCCCCTAGATTAGTCAAAAACTGAGAAGTTGATTAGAAGAAAAATGCATACAGATCACATGATAATAGTAACAGAATACACAAATTCAAGGTACACCTTATCACGAGTAGCATCACATAATAGTAATACTTTGACACTTCATAATCGTTTTTCCAAAACATGCTGAATTGATAATAATGATGACCAAAACACCATTAATTATCATTGTTATCAACATAGAATTAAAACAATTAGATATAGCATAGAACTCGAGAATAATATATATGCTCCAAGTGAAAGATCATTTTAGAGAACAAAGTGGTAACGTACTGATGCAACTAATAAATGGAGTAGTAAAAGAATGTCTAACAATGGCACATATTTTTCTTATCCTATAACCAACTATTTATTGTCATAGGCCATCTTTCCATTTGATATAAACGTCAAGTCTAATCAATTTTTAAACCGTTGTTCCTCAAATAATTAGTGGCTAATGTGTGCCCCAAGGTTTGTAGCTAACCTGCTTGTCGAGCATTCTTGAGAAATCCATGAGAACGTATCTTTCTTAGTCTATAGTCGATATTTGCCTAGTCTATAGTATCTTCCTTAGTTTATAGTCAATATTTGTCTCTGATATTCCTTTAGTCTATAGTTGATGCTTGTCGAGCATTCTTGAGAAATCCCTGAGAACGTATCTTACTTATCATGTGATATTAACAAATAACCGGAATACAACTGATAATTACCCTAAATAAATAACATTTGCAACTAATAAGCAATTTGGGTTTCTAAACATTTCATCAAACATGTGGTTTGCATAATTATTACGTTTTCAAAAATGATTCAATAGTGCCGAAATAAGAGTTTTTAACTTGGTTTAACGAAAATTGATAATCTAAGTTTATTAGTTTTGTGATCGCCATCTTCTTTCCCTTAACTAATTCATTATCAGATTCATTTACCTAAAAAATGAAATCATGTTAACCTTAAGAAAAAGGGAAAACTAATAATAAATACTAAAAATTACTCCAAATCCGATCGTATCGTAGACTTAAAAATTAAAATCAGTTACATCCCTCGCATTTTTGCCACTAAAATCGATTCTGGAACTTTGCAGAAGATTGGAATTGCAAATGATTATAAGATTGGAATCGAAATCGATTGTGTAACGATTTGAAAATAAAAAAATCAATCCCAAAAATGATCAAGATAATCATGGAATGAATTAATTGTGTGTTATAGCTATGAGAGGAAAGAGTTTTTTAGTTATCGTGTTTAAAATTTGGAATTGAAAACGGAGTGTTAAATGTGTTATGAATTTTGAATGAATCATTTGTAGAGAAGACTAATTTTTAGGGGAGTTATTAAAGTTACTAAAACTGTGTTAATTTTGATTAATGCCGATTTTAAGCATGTATACTTTGGTATCAAAACTTTTAACACAAACACTCAAGTGCTCTAGTGGTTGAGTGTTTGTTGGTTGTTCAAGAGGTCATGGGTTCGAGTCCCATTAGTTGCAAATGACATGACATTGAGTTGAATATGTGGCAATGAGGTGACATATGTTAAAGGTTAATGACTTGTCATAGTTAACCTATTATATAGTGTAGGATTTAAGCATTAAATGCATATATACTCAAAATATAAATTTCAAATGCATGATGTACAATATAGTTAAACCCGTATTGAGTAAATATGATATTTTAATGATTAAGTTGGGCAAATATAAAATTAACTTTTTCATATAATAAATAATTCCCTCAAAGATTCTAATAAATAATATAAATTTAATTTAAACAAACTTTTAAAAACCAACAATTCAAATAAACATAAGCAGTTTAGATAACACAAAACTGGTAAAGAATATTAAGTTATTAAGGGCGGTGGCAGTGGGCTCGTTATGGGGCATGCCGCAAATCAACATCGCCGCCACCCCCTCGGCATGGATGCGGCAAGGAAGGTCACGACATAAATTGCCGATGAATCATGGAGGGATTTGAGGGATATAGCTGTTGAAATTCGAACGTTGGAATCATGGAATCATGGTTGACACTAAAAAAGTATGGTGAGGCATGGAATGAGGTGACATGATATTATTGGTGGGTGGTTAGGCATGGAATGATGACTGCCACCCCCTTAACACCTCTTAAGTAAGGGTTTTGGTCGTAAAATAACAAATTACTTTTTCAAATGTATCGATCTGTTACGTGAACTATTTATTGTTCCACTTAATGTTGGTGCTTTCATGTTTTCTTCCAATTTGCATATTTTAATGACGTGTCACGTTATAAATGGTGACATGTTTCAGCCTTTCAGGCATGACACGTCATCAAAATGTGCAAATTGAAACAAAACATGAAAGTACGTAACATTAAGTAGAATAATAAATAGTACACGTACCAAATCGATACATTTGAAAATTTTGATATTTTACAACCAAAACCCCTTAAACGCGACCCTTATGCGAGTGGGACTCTAAAACAAGACCCATCCTCTCAGAAAGCAAAAGGCAAATTGTACAAAAACCCCATCATTTGTCACCGTTCAGTTTCAGCGTCTTTCTTTCAAAGACGCCGGTAACACACTCACATCTCAATCATTACTTTTTTTCACTTATTATTATTGTTTTCTTTGCATGATTTTAGGTATGTTTTCTTATTGTTTTAATCAATACTTTTATTTGTTGCATGGATTAATTGTTACATAAATGTTTTTTTATTGGGGATCTTGTTGATGCTTAGTTTTTTATTTTTAATTTTTTGGGTTAATGATGCAGTTTTTATGGTTCTTTTGTATGTTTGATGTTTTATTGGTGTAAGGTTAGTTGATATTTGTCGATATTCGGACCCGTAAAGCGAGTGCGAGTTCTTGAGTTGATGTTGTGTGAATTGTGGACATGTGGTTTGGTGAAAGTATAGGTAATTAAGATCATGATTTGCTTAGGCTATAAACACGGTGAGGTTTTCCCTGTTTAGGTTATCCGAGGAGGGCGATAGTTTTGAACCTGAGGACACCAGAATTTAAGAATACTAGGTTTCCTTGGTGATGGTTTACTCGTGCTATGTTACTTAGTTGTGTCTTTAACTAGTAGTAGTCATGAAGCTTACTTAGTTTTGGATAGATATAGGGGTGTGCACAACAACTGATCGGGTGATCGTTACCTAAAGTTACTTATGCTTATTCTTTGATTTGTATTTCGTATAATATGATTGAGGAAGTTGTTTGGTTTTTTTTTTTTCTTTCTCAGTACGAAACGAATGAGTATGCCCAACTATGTAATTACTAATTTGAATCCTGGCGTGAATAATGGATATTGCTTGTTGAATTATGGAGTATCAATAAATGTTTGAAAAGAACCTATTACTGAACCTAGGAACACTCCTTTTATGTTATGTTGTCGGCTGTTTATGTTTATCACGAAACCTAGCACTGATCTACTTGCAATTGTGCTCAAACAATTATTAACCGGGACTTGCTATATAACTTTGATGCATAAAAAATTCATAAAGTTGAAGTATTCATTGAATAAGATTGATAAGTTTAAGTTGGTCAACTACCTTGAGTGTGCATTTAGTACGGAGTTGATATTTGAGAAGATACTTCACTTCTTCTAGAAGGCAAACTGAATTGAGAGTCTGTTTTGACGTTAGATATAGAATTCCATGTGTTTTAAGTTAAAGTTGAAAACTCAAAAGATTTCTTATGTTTATTATGTGACATTTCTAGTGGGCGATTACAACCATGGATGCACAACCAGCGTTGTCATTTCAAAGACAAGGCGCAAGACAACTTAATAACCATGGACCTGCTGTCATTAGATCGTCCCCTTTGGAAGAGAAATATCCTAAATTTTCTAACCCACAGCAAATCACAATGGGACGGGAATTTATGCCACCTAATTTTACTGCCCTGCCGCCAGTATCCTCAGTTAGTGGTGCGGTTGGACACATTTTTTCTTCATCTTCAGGGATGTCTTCAGATAATTACTTTTCGTCAGTTACTTCTCATGAAAACCATTCAGAAAAGGCGCCTTTCGTTTCTCAATCGCCAGTTCTTCAATCTACAGCATCAAGTCAGTATATGAAAGAAAACAATAGTTCATGGGCAGATTTAGTCCCCGATTTTCTTGATTATCCCCCGAATCCCCCTATTCAGTCTAGAAATTTAGAACAAAGTATCATACCGTTAGAAGATCTTGGTAAACAAAATGATTGGCAAGATTGGGCTGATCAGCTCCTAACTGAAGACGATCCTAATGCAATGACCCCTGACTGGAACGATATTTTAACTGATACCAATATTGCTGATCCAGAGCCAAAGGTATATTTTACTTTTACTTCTTTGTATTGCATGTGTGACGAGGGACTATAGCGATTAAAATTTTATTATGTTTTTATAATTCTATATTAGATGGCATATCATGTTGGGGCATCATCTACAAAGTCGATGCAAATACAAGTAATTCCTCAATCTTCTGGAGAAGCTTGTAATCCAATGACTCCATCATCTTGTGGGGCTGGTAACCAATCCAAACCACGTATGCGTTGGACTCCAGAACTTCATGAAGCGTTTGTCGAGGCAGTAAACAAGCTGGGTGGAAGCGAAAGTAATATTTTGTTCCTTCATATATTTATTGACAGTATATGATATTTTCTTAAGGATTCTGTTTTGGGTAATTATCTTTGTTCTCACCCATAAAACCCGTATATATTTAAAATAAATAATCGTTTTAAGGTAACCCCATATACATTACACGTAAAATTTGATGACATGGAAGATGCCATGTTGACCTTTTCTGATGTCACTTCCAGAAAACCAGTTACCTGGTTCCAAGGTTCAAAATTACGTTAAATATGAATGTTTGAGGCTTTTTGTGGGTGAAACAATGATACCTTAGTATGCCGATAGCCTCTTAACTATAATTACCCTTATTCTTTTCATGTAAATGTTTCTGCAGGAGCTACCCCAAAGGGAGTACTGAAACAAATGAAAGTTGAAGGCTTAACCATCTATCATGTGAAGAGTCATCTACAGGTGCATTTATGGTACTTTTTGATGCAAGTTGCAAATACTGTGCGAGTGTGTTATTTCATTTAGTGCAGAATATGTTTTGTTTTGCAGAAATATCGGACAGCTAGATATAGACCTGAGCCGTCATCAGAAGGTATATAATAATTAATAATTTATTCTTGTTAGTCATATATCACATAGGCATTTTAAGCATTATCATGATTTGGAAACCGTTGGTCTATAAGCAATCGGCCTGCTCTATACTGGCTATTATGTTTAAAGCTACAATTTTATGAAGTAGTTCACTGATTAAGTTGACTGATCACTTATTGCAGAGCCTTCAGAGAGAAAAACTACTGTTGCAGATTTCTCATCTTTGGAGTTGAAAACGTAAGTCAGACTGGTTAAATTACATCCTGACTTGATATAGCTTATGTCTGTGTCGTGTTATCATGTCACTCATAACATATTACTTCTGTAAATGCTACGTTGATTGACTTAATTCTTCCCGAGAAATCTATCGTTGTTAAAAGTGCCTTTCAAGGGCCTCTCTTGATACTTAATGCTTAAGAGTTGTAGCAAATTTTGACCCAGTTCTTTATGAATCGATCGTACGTTTATGTTTTAATCTAATGCTAAATGGATCTAAAGTTCGCAAAGTGTAATTTTGATGCTTATATGTTTAAGGCATTTGACATTTTAGTTCTTCATGTCATGTTTGTAAGGTTATTATTTGTGGGTTTTTGATCATTACTTTTGCATTTAACAGGGGTTTGGAGATCACTGAAGCATTACGATTACAAATGGAAGTTCAGAAGAGACTACATGAACAGCTTGAGGTATAATGCCCGCCTATTTATATATATTTTCAAGTCACTTTACTTTAGGTATCCAAAAATGGGCAGGCATGGGTTTGGGTCAAAACAGGTAGGTTGACCTACCTATAACTTATTGTTATCTTTTATAATTTCATAATGTCTGATGTGATTTAGAAAGTCTTGCATTAAACACTCAAATTGATCTGTTTTTGCAATTTGCATAAAGGGTCGGAATTGCACCCTCTGCGTTTTAGGATTGTTGATTTGTTGAATACAATCAGTTAGATGTAGCAAAACCTCAAGTCCCAACGGTTTAAACATAACCCAAGTCGGCCCTATTTAGATAAAGGGGTCGGAATTGCCACATATACTATCAATGTTTTCCTTACAACATCTTTATGCAGATCCAAAGAAACCTACAGCTGAGACTAGAAGAACAAGGGAGACACCTACAAATGATGTTCGAGAAGCAATGCAAATCAGGAATTGAAGATTTTAAGGCTTCATCAGATATAACTAAGGGAACTCCAGATTCTCCTGCAAAAGCTGAATCACCAACCTTGCAGGTGAACCCCAACGAGCCAGGACTCGACCCAGTGGCTGGACCATCTGATGAAGGTCCCAGCAACTCAGGACCCTCTGACTCTCAACCCACTAAGCGTGCAAAAGTTAACGAGTAGAAACTTCTATACTAGGACTGTAAGTTTTTAAGGTTTATGATGACAAGAGATTAAAGTCTTGAAGGTTTTGACGTTATAACTGTTTTCTCTTTCTATATAGAATTTCTTCAATAAATCCTAAATCAGCAGGGAATATTCCTGATGCAGTTTGGAATCACCCTAGAAATAGCGTTAGTTTATAAGACTGTTAGGATTTCATTTTCTATGTTTTTATTCCAAAGCTGCACCTACACTTTATCAAGAGTGCATTGCTTGGTTGTACTGTACATATATGCATCACTTTTATGTACTCCTTGAACTTGTGAAATCATGGTATGAGGTATTCTTTATAATATTGTGGTATCAACACATGATTAGTAATAGTGGATGTGCAATTCGTGTCAGGTTCAAGCTAGCGGGTTTTTATAAACGTAACCAACCCAATTACCTAATTGTGTCGCATAATTGGACCTTAGCCAGGACATGTTTAACCTGGATACATAACCCAGTTCCTAAAATGGGTCAATGTGATGTAAATGGATTGGCATGTTGGTTCTATAGTTTTGTAGTTCTAATTTTGAATGGTTGTCAAGGGTCATCCTGGTGACCCGAATCCCACCCTATTCTTAAATGGTTAATCGGGTTGACCAAATCAGCATCAACCCTAACCTGTTTATTTTCGGGTCGTGTATGGAATGGTGGTCACAAATAATTCAAGCAAAGTGATCACCCCAAGAATAAGATAATCGAGTGTTCTGTCTTTATATGTTCTCATCAGATTGTTGACTGGCTATGTTTTCATCAGTGTACGGACATCCGTGCATCATGCCCTACCGATGCATGGATTGACAGCCTATCAATAATTAAGAATAGTCGTGAAGGGTAGGGCTCTCCTTTGGAAAATAAATATGCGATTAACGTCAATTGATGGAACAACTGTTTTCAAACGCAGACAAGTGCCGGTTCTCGGTTCAACTAGTCGGACCGGCGGTTGAACCGACTGGACACTTAGAACATACCACTCGTAGATCAAAAGCATATCATCCAATTTTTTTGGCGACATCTGAAGATTTTTGCAGGTTTCCGGCGGTATTTGAAGGTTTCTAGTGAGATTTGATGGTTTCCGACGAGTTCGCATGATTCAGACTAAAGTTGCAGGTTTCCGGTGAGGTTTGACCGCTTTACCAGTTAGTGGTTTTCACCGGTTTCCTGGTTGATTAACGCCCAGTTCGGTCAGCTTTTGAAACCCAGTCTCGACAGTCCCCGGTTGAACCGGCTGGTCTGATCCCGGTTTAAAACGTTGGATGGAAAATTATATCGATGAAAAACATGTTTTATTTATTAAGAATAGTACAATAATCTTTTTAGATTTCCTACTTGTTGATCTATACAACAACACAAAAGTCTAATGATTCATTCTATTCTTGGAGACTTGATAACTTTTCTATTGTAATCTGGTTCAAAGGCTTGGTTAGATAGGGTTGAGTGCTGTCACGGATAGTTCTTTTGCAACGTTGCGCATTGATGGTCTTGACTCAGGTGCTACCCTAGTGCACGCTAGAGCAACATTAAGTGTAAGCATCACCTGTTCGAGGAGTTTGTCTGTTGGAGGAGAAAGCCTCTGATCGAGAATATCTTTCAGCAATAAACCTAGATCGTCTGAAGTCGTTGAGGATTGGTTTGATGGTTGTAGTGACAATAAAAGCTCACCTGGATGTTTCCCCATCATAATCTCGAATGTGACAACTCCAAAACTGTAGACGTCGCACTTCTCTGTAACCTTCATTGTGAGGGCAAGTTCTGAAACACAAAGACAAACACACACAAGTAGAGTAGTTTAGTACCATGTAGACTGTAAGTCTGTAAGAAAACAGACTAGTAGAATGTAGCAAGATTTATGTACCTGGTGCCATGTAACCATATGAACCCGCGACTCCAGTCCAGTTGCTCGATTCCTGGTTCAACATCTTAGCCGTCCCAAAATCCGACAACCTTGGCACCATATCATTCTCAAGCAAAACATTGTTTATCGAGACATCTCGATGCACAATAGGAGGAACACAATCATGATGCAAATACCCCAACGAGTGCGCAATACCTTGGACGATACTAACCCTCGTACCCCAATCTAGTTCTGAAATCGCTCCTACTCCATAAAGTACACTTCCCAAACTACCCTTCTCCAAATATTCATAAACCAAATACATCCCGCCTTCTTTACAACAGTAGCCGTAGAGTTTGATTATATTCCTGTGCCTTACTTCGGTTAAGGCACGGATCTCGTTCTCGAAGCTCCGGTGATTCATCACCGGAGTTTCACTAGAATCTAGCGAATTTAATCTTTTCACGGCTAGGATTTGTCCAGTTGGTAACATTGCCTTGTACACGCTCCCAAATCCACCTTTTCCAATGCAATGCGTCTCGTTGAAGTTTCCCGTGGCTTTTACGATGTCTCCAAACGTAAATTTACTCTCTGGTTCCCATAGTACGTGTTCCGAAGTTCCTTTTGTGTTTAAACTTTTGGTTTCTTCATCAGGGTCAGAGTTTGATCTTTGCCTAAAGATGATGCAAAAGATTGCAATCCCCGTTGTTATGATAACCAATGTGATCACAGGTACTAATACCGCGATTAGAACTCTACTGTTTTTGAAGGATTTCTTCATGGTTTCGGTGTTGCATGCTTTTAAACCTTTATCAGATCCGCAGAGGTCTAAATTGCCTGTAAATGATGCTGCAGGTGCTTCTTTGAATACACCGAGGTCCGGGATTGGTCCTGAGAGGTTGTTGTAGGATAAATCGATTGTTTCTAGGCTGATCATGCCTGTAGCTATACTTTGAGGTATACTACCAGTGAAGCTGTTGTGTGAAAGGTTTAAAGTTTGGAGAAAGTTGAGCTTTGAGAGATCTTGAGGGATTCGGCCTATGAACAAGTTTTTGCTGAGGTCTAGGACATACTGTAAGCGGAACAGGTTTCCGAGCTGAAATGGTACCTCTCCTGATAAATGGTTGTTGCTTAGGTTTAAGCTTGATAAGCTTGCACAGTTTCCTATTGTTGCCGGGATGGTTCCGTTTAGATTGTTTGTTGATAGGTCGAGTGACCGGAGATTGGTCAAGTTTCCAATCATTTGAGGGATTTGTCCAGTTAACTGGTTGTTGCTGAGGCTGAGATTGAACAAATTGTTTAAATTGGTCAACTCAGTAGGGATTTCGCCAGTAAGTTGGTTGCAGTCAAGTCGCAGGGCACCTAACCGTCGTAACTTTCCAAGCTCGGATGGAATTTTCCCGGAAATTCTGTTTCTTTCCATTTGAAGATTGGTCAGATTTTGCAATTTTCCAAACTCGGGACTGATTTCCCCGGTGAATTGGTTGTCACTGAAGTTGATGAATGTGAGATTAGGGTGCATACCGAATAATTGTGAAATGGCTCCTGAGAAGTTGTTTCCATCCAGCCTAATTCGATTGAGGCTCGTGCAGTTCCTTATGCAGTCTGGTATTGGCCCTGTGAAATTGTTGCCATTCACGGTGAACTGATTGAATAGGAAACTACTGCATAATCCCGCAGGTAGTTCACCTGAGAAACTGTTGTTTGAAAAGCTAACATTCGTTAGCTTAAGATTGTTCTTGCCTAAGTCTGCAGGTATGTTACCCGTTAACTCATTGCTAAACACCGAAAGAAGCACCAGGTTAGAAAGTTTAGAGATTGTATCAGGCAACTCTCCGTGCAACCGGTTGGTGTTGATGTCGAGTTTAGTCAATGAAGTCAAGTTTCCGAGCTCGAGTGGAATTGTTCCAGTGAGACTATTATTGGAAAGATGCAAAGCATTAAGGTTGGCCAAGTTTCCAATTGTGGGAGGTATCGTACCTGAGAGCTGATTGTCTGAAAGATCCAAACTTATCAGAAACTCTAAGTTTCCAATCTCTACTGGGATCGGGCCTGTAAAACGGTTGTTGTACAGAAAGAGAGTTGTGAGATTTTGCAAGAGACCAATCTCGGGTGGGATGGTTCCACTGAAGTTATTATTTTGAACCTGCAAGGATTTTAATCCTTTCCAATTTGTGATGAAATCAGCAGAAATTTCGCCTAAGAAAAGGTTTTCAGAAATACCAAACTCAGAAATCTGGGTCAGATTGGACAAAGACAATGGCAATACACCGGAAAACGAGTTTCCAGCTAGAGCCAAGAATGTGAGATTAGTACAGAACCCGAGCTCTGAAGGAACCGAAGAGTTAAGCTGATTTGAGTGGAGATCTAGGTACTGAAGGTTTCGTAACTGACCTATAGAAGAAGGAATCTCTCCCTCAAATGAGTTTTCTTGCAATTCAATGACTTCAAGATTAGGCATCAAATTCCAATCATGCAAAACTGGGCCCGAAAATTTGTTTTTTGCTAGTCTTAAATCTTTCAGTTTTACAAGATTGTAAAAGCCTTTTGACAGTTGACCTTGAAAAGAGTTTTCAGCAAGATTAAGGTACTCAAGATTGCGCAAACTGTTAAACAATGATTCAGGTAAAGAGCCATTAAATCGATTTGTCGACAAATCAATATAAGTCAACTTTTTGCATTTGAGAATAAATTCAGGGAATTCATTCTCAAATTCATTGGAATACAAATTTAAAGAAGTCAATTGTGGCATACTTGAAAAGTCAGCCCAATTTGGATCAGTTAAAAAATTCCCTCCAAGATCCAAGTACCTTAACTTTTGCAGATTACTAATCTGATATGGAATAGCACCATAAAGATTATCATTGTAGCTAAGATAAAGATATCGCAATGATGTTAACCTTCCAATCTCTGATGGAATTACACCTTCAAATGCATTTGTGCTCAAATCCAAGTACTGGATTTTCGATAAGTTCCCAATAGTGCTAGGAATCGCTCCACCGACACTATTAGTACTTAAATCAAAACGGGTCAAATTTGGAAATGAAGAAAATTCAAAGTCTGTTAATGTACCAGATATTGATGCATCTCGGAGGTTAATCTTGGAGACTAAACCTCCTTCATTGCATGCAATACTAGTCCAGTTGCAAAGATTTTGAATGTTTCTTAAAGACCATGAATTCATTGCATTTGATAATGGTGGTGATAAGGACTTTTTCCATTTGATAAGTGCTTGTGCTTGTGTTCTTGAAGTTGATATGGCCAAAGATGGTAGAAATGAAAGTATAGAAATATAGAACAATAGATTCAAGATGGTTTTAAAAGGTGCCATACTGCCATGCATGAATGGTATTTTAAGTGTTTTCATGCTAAGAGTATGACTTAATAAAAGGTGTTGATTGAAGAGATTGATAGCAAATTGGGCAGATGAGAAATAGAAATATGAGTGGTTGGATTTATAGATTTAACGAGTTGCTCAAAGTTGCAAAAGTGGTGAAAAAGCACATTTTGGAGGATTGAGCTTTCAAGGATTTGCTTAGGAATTTTATAGTTCATAAGTGTCTTTTATAAGTTATTACTCGGTATGTATTAAGCTAGGAATTTTATAGTCCAACAACTTACAATAGTTAAATACTCGTGCTAAGTGGAAGTTGATGATCAGTTGATTTGCAGCTTAAAACGGCTATTAGTCAGTAACATAATTGATGATGTTACATACCAAACTCAAATCTGCAGGACCACGACACCAGGGCAAGCTGTTAAATCAGGCATAGGTGTTCCCGCCTTGAGAAAGGCTTGAACGAGAGCTGACCCTCAAATCCATAACTTATGAGGTGAAAAGAGATGGGTCACACTTATGACTCACGAGAAAGACGCCTTCGATAAACCCTTTTAATCTTCTTTCAAATTTGGCTAGGAGGGCGTACGGATATTCGAGCTATCAGGCGATGCCCACATGAGTGGCCTAACCACGCAACATATGGAACTTAATCTTTTATGAATAAAATAAAAATAAAAATAATGGGCAAGTGAATAGGTCGCACAGGCACAGCCTATTAGACTAACGTGCTATTATGCCACCGTATGATATGAATTACCATGGAATGTCATTGGTGAGTATCATTTACTCTTTTTGCCAAAAGCTAAGCATGCAAAATGCAATTTTCATTCAATTGTTAGTAGTTCTTTTCTTTCTTTACTTTTTTGAAAAATTTTAAGTGTCATGATGTGACTTGTCCATCGTTCGCATGATATATAGCATGGTACATTCATGCGGCCAACAAGCTCTTTGAAAATACATACAATGATACAAAATGCGTCTTTGGATGCAAATAAACAAAAAATACACCTCTAGCTTAAATTTCTTTGATAAAAAATCTATATATTATACTTTGTTATTATCACTATTTATAGATTAAAACGGTAACATCGCCAACTTGAATTGATATTAAACTCAAGCCTGTGTGAACTAACCTAATGCGGTATCTAATAATTAATACTCCATGGAGAGTTGAAATATATCTACCATCTTGATATTAGTAATCGATACACATGTTCAACTTGATCTAAATTATATCTACCATCTTGAGATTTAATAATCTATACACATGTTCAAGTTGATCATTATAGTTTACCTGAGCTCAAAGCATATATTGACCACTTTAATTAATTAATCCATTTCAAGAACAGCCTTAAATAACTTCACATCGAAAGAGATTAGCTAGGAGACTGTTGATAAGTTGTTTATGTTCTAATTACTTTATCGTTTTCGTTTAATCTAAATTTTTGCTTGGCTATTTGATCAAATGTTTGTTATGTGGAGTTACAAGCAGATGCTTTTGTGTTCTAAAAGGGTCACTCTCTCAATCTATATTACTCTACTTTGTTAGATTTATATTCATTTTTAAGTAAGGTTGGGTGCAGTAAGGAGAGACAATCCCTCCTAATTTCACTGCCACGTCAACTTTCTCTCTCCGGTGATTGGGTGCGCCAGTAAGAACGACCTACACTACAAAAAACATACCCCACAAAAATATCTTTTCTACAAAAAAAAAAAGAAAAAAAAGAAAAAAAAGAAAAGAAAAAAAAGGAAACCAAGGGTTGATCTAGATCGCGATTGCGACCTTCATCCTCCAAATGCTCACTCGATCGACTCATCCACAGTACGGGGATCGAGTAAAGATCGATCAATTCTGTCAATCGCTACCCCTTACTGCGGGTAGCCTAATGTACTAGTAACATTTACACTTTTCAAAGCATATTGTTAATTTGCAAAAAGCATCTTGGTCTTCAAGTGCTAAAATTATGTGGTATATAATCCTAACAAAGCAATGGGTGATTTTAGATCCAAGTAAGAATAAGAAATGATGTGGAAGTTGACTTGAGATATGGAAGCAAGACAAGACATGGTCAATACTCAATACTTCTTTCACACTCATTTTGACTTACTTTTTTATAATTGAGTTAGTAAACGTCTTAAAGTAAATGCTTATGATGTGGAAGTTGACTTGAGATATGGAAGCAAGACAAGACATGGTCAATACTCAATACTTCTTTCACACTCATTTTGACTTACTTTTTTATAATTGAGTTAGTAAACGTCTTAAAGTAAATGCTTATTTTCATACGGTTTTATTTAACTTAAACTCTAGGGGTACAAGTTAACCACATAAAAAATATTCAGTAACTCATGAAAAAGGACTCAGGAGCCCACATAAAAGTACAAAAAAATATACCTTTTGTAAGTAATATGTTATGGATGAATGATTATGATTGATTGAATGATCATGACAATTACATCGTATCTATAAACAACACAAGACAGAATATTCTAGACTCGGGCTTGAGCCCGTTACATAATATGGGCTAACACTCTATCGCAGTTCGAGCGGCGAAATCGCGAAAGCTCGGACTGGAGATTAAAAGCTAAAAACAATAAAGTAAAGCAAATAAATAATTGTTGATGAAGACATTAGACAGCAGGCGGAAACACATCTTCAGCAGCAGGCAACAAATCGGATAAACCAAAGTATCCGTACCAAACAGGATAAACCAAAGTATCCTGACCAAACGGGATAAACCAAAGTATCCCTTACTAAACAGGATAAAGCAAAGTATCATGACCAAATGAGATAACCCAAAGTATCCCCTACAACTAAAACGTGATAACCCAATGTATCCCCTATAACTAAAACAAAGATGGAAAAATAAAATAAATTAAAACGAAAGTTGGTTCTAAAACTTCAACTAAGATCCATCTTTATTTATTTATTTATTTATTTTTTAATATGATCGTAACCTTCTACATAAAAGATAAGTTTTATTTCTCAACATATTAAATCATTTAGAAGAAAAGAAACATCTATCATTCCACGTGATGATTTACTTTGCATGTTAGTAACATCACCATGACCATGCGAATAACTCAAATTCTAGAGAACTTCATTGTAATGAATTGATAATAGCAATAGCAATGTTAATAATGAGCAAGGATGGAGAATAGTGATATACGTGCTCCGGACCGCCGGCCGAAGCCGACAGCCGGAAAAAGTAAAGTGCGAAAGTGTATGGTTTTGTGGACCGGTTATTTTAGGTTCGTGATACCATGTAAGTAATATGTTATGGATGAATGATTTTGATTGATTGAATAATCATGACAATTACATCGGTATGTATAAATAACACAAGACAGAATATTCTATACTCGGGCTTGGGTCCGTTACATAATACGGGCTAACACCTTCGTGTGTGTCCCTGAGTCCTTTTTCGTGGGTCTCTAAGAGCATGAGGAGTGGTAACTTGGACCTGGCGTTATTGTCTATGTGGCACGAAAATAAATTGGCAACTTGAGTTAGAACCATTTCCCTTGTCTGTGCGTTACTCCTGCGTTGTAACTTGAGTTGTTGTAGTAACTCAAGTTATAACTTGAGTTATGGTGGTGTTATCACTCCCCCACCCGGTGTTATTTGGTGTTAGGCCAAGCTATGTAGTTCGCGTGCTTTTTTTTTTTTTTTTTTTTTTTTTTTTTTTTTTTTTTTATTGGGTCCCAAAAAGTGAAAAAATAAAATAAAAATGGGTGTTATGATTTTCTGGTATTTTTTGGTGTTATGTTATTTGGTGTTGAGATAATGTGGCGCTGAGTTATATGATAACTCAAATTACCATTTCCCATGCTCTAAGTCTTTTTGGTGTGCTTAATTTGTACCCGTAGGACACAAGTTAGAAAAATTCCATTTTCATATTACACAATTTTAAGAAATCACATTAATCATACTCTCTATCAACCAATGTTTATTTCGGGTCGTGTATGGAATGGTGGTCATAATCAATTTAAGCAAAGTGATCACTCCCAAGAAATGTTTTGAAAACCGGGTTCGAAATCGACCCGGTCGAGTCACCAGGCACCGGGTCAACCGGTTCGATCGGTTCGACCGCCGGGTCAACCCGGTTTTCAATTTATTATTTTTTTATTTTTTTGACCGGGTCAACCGGTTCGACCACCGGGTCAACTCGGGTTTTTATTAATTTTTTTTTGAAAAAACGAAACCCGGCCGGATTTCGAGAACCGGGTTGACCCGGGTCACTCAAAACCCGGCGGGTCTAACCGGTTAACCCTGTTTTAGAAACTCGGGTTTTTTTGACCCCTTTTTTTGGCCGGAACCGGTCGAACTGGTTAACCCGGCCGGGGACCCGGGTTTCAAAACACTGCTCCAAAGAATAAGATAATGTGTTTTGTCTTCTTTTTCTTATTATTATTTTTTTTTTAGATTTTCTCATCTTAATGTACAGACTACCTATTAGTGTTCGAAAAATGGTACGGAATGTCAAACCGGCCGACCCGGTTCCTAGTTGAACCAGGCGGTCCGATTAAGGTATAAAACATTGGATAGAAATAAACTTTTTGATAAAAAAAAACCAGGATAAAAAACATGTTTTATTCATTAAGAATACTACAAGAAAATTTAAATTTCCTAAGTGTTGATATACACAACAATACAAAATTCTAATGATTCATTCTATTCTTGGAGATTTGATAACTATGTTACTGTAATTGGGTCAAAGGGTTGAGTTTGCTGTCGCGGATAGTTCTTGTGCAACTTTGTGCATTGATGGTCTTGACTCAGGTGCTACACTGGTACACACTAGAGCAACATTAAGTACAAGCACCACTTTTTCGAGAACTTTGTCTGTTGGAGGAGAAAGCCTTTGGTCGAGGATATCTTTCAAAAACAAACCTATATCGTCGAAAGAAGTTGATGATTGTAGTGACAACAGAAGCTCCCCTGGATGCTTCCCCATCATAATCTCGAACGTGACAACTCCAAAGCTGTAGACGTCGCACTTCTCTGTAACCTTCATTGTGAGGGCAAGTTCTGAAACACAAAGACAACACAAACACAAGTAGAGTGGTTTAGTAAACCATGTAAACTGTAGCAAAACAGACTAGTAGAATGTAGCAAGATATATATACCTGGTGCCATGT
Source organism: Artemisia argyi (assembly GCA_030686995.1). Lineage (NCBI taxonomy): Eukaryota > Viridiplantae > Streptophyta > Magnoliopsida > Asterales > Asteraceae > Artemisia > Artemisia argyi. The sequence goes on along the minus strand of CM060708.1, from coordinate 55,230,703 downwards.
AACCATATGAACCCGCAACTCCAGTCCAGTTACTCGAGTCCTGGTTCAACATCTTAGCTGTCCCAAAATCCGACAACCTTGGCACCATGTCATTCTCAAGCAAAACATTATTTATCGAGACATCTCGATGCACAATAGGAGGAACACAATCATGATGCAAATAGGCCAACGCGTGCGCAATACCTTGGACGATACTAACCCTTGTACCCCAATCTAGTTCGAAAATCGCCCCTACTCCATAAAGTACATTTCCCAAACTACCCTTCTCCAAATATTCATAAACCAAATACATCCCACCTTCTTTAAAACAGTAGCCGTAGAGTTTGATTATATTCCTGTGCCTTACTTCGATTAAGGCACAAATTTCGTTCTCGAAGCTCCGGTGACTCATCACTGGAGTTTCACTAGAATCTAGCAAATTTAATCTTTTCACCGCCACGATTTGTCCAGTTGGTAACATTGCCTTGTACACGCTCCCAAATCCACCTTTTCCAATGCAATGCGTCTCGTTGAAGTTTCCCGTGGCTTTTACGATGTCTCCAAACGTAAATTTACACTCTGGTTCCCATAGTACGTATTCCGGAGTTCCTCTGGTGTTTAAACTTCTGGTTTCTTCATTTGGGTTAGAGTTTGATATTCGTCTAATGATGACACAAAAGATAGCTATCCCGGTTGTTATCATAACGAATATGATCACAGGAACCAGTATCGCGATAAGTACTTTATTGTGTCTGGATGATTTCTTCGCGGTTTCAGCATTGCACGTTGATAAGCCTTTATCGGATCCACAGAGGTCGGGATTGCCTGTAAAGGATGTTGCCGGTGCTTCTTTGAATACACCGAGGTCCGGGATTGGTCCTGAGAGGTTGTTGTAGGATAAATCTATTGTTTCTAGGCTGATCATGCCTGTAGCTATACTTTGAGGTATGCTACCAATGAAACTGTTGTGTGAGAGGTTTAAAATTTGGAGAAAGTTGAGCTTTGAGAGATCTTGAGGGATTCGGCCTGTGAACAAGTTTTTGCTGAGGTCTAGGACATACCGTAAGCGGAACAGGTTTCCGAGCTGAAATGGTACCTCACCTGATAAATGGTTGTTGCTTAGGTTTAAGCTTGATAAGCTTGCACAGTTTCCTATTGTTGCTGGGATGGTTCCGTTTAGATTGTTTGTTGATAGGTCGAGTGACCGGAGATTGATCAAGTTACCAATCGTTTGAGGGATTTGTCCAGTTAACTGGTTGTTGCTGAGGCCGAGATTGAACAAATTGTTTAACTTGGTCAACTCAGTAGGGATTTCGCCAGTAAGTTGGTTGCATTCGAGTCGCAGAGCACTTAACCGTTGTAACTTTCCAAGCTCGGATGGAATTTTCCCGGAAATTCTGTTTCTTTCCATTTGAAGATTTGTCAGATTTTGCAATTTTCCAAACTCGGGACTGATTTCACCCGTGAATTGGTTGTCACTGAGGTTGATGAATGTGAGGTTAGGGTGCATACCGAATAATTGTGAAATGTCTCCCGAGAACTTGTTTCCATCGAGCCTGATCCGACGGAGGCTCGTGCAATTCCTTATGCAGTCTGGTATTGGCCCTGTGAAATTGTTGCCATTCACGGTGAACTGATCGAATAGGAAACTACTGCATAATCCCGCAGGTAGTTCACCTGAGAACCTGTTGTTTGAAAAGCTAACATTCGTTAGCAAAAGATTGTTCTTGCCTAAGTTTGCAGGTATGGTACCCCTTAACTCATTGGTATGCACTGAAAGAACCATCAGTTTAAAAAGTTTAGAGATTGTATCAGGAAACTCTCCACGTAGCCGGTTGGCTCTGATGTTGAGTTTAGTCAATGAAGTCAAGTTTCCGAGCTCGGGTGGAATTGTTCCAGTGAGATTATTGTAGGAAAGATGCAAAGCATCAAGGTTGACCAAGTTTCCAATTGTGGAAGGTATCGCACCTGAGAGCTGATTGTCTGAAAGATCCAAACTTATCAGAAACTCCAAGTTTCCAATCTCTACTGGGATCGGGCCTGTGAAACTGTTGTTGTACAGGTAGAGAGTATCGAGATTTTTCAAGAGACCAATCTCTGGTGGGATGGTTCCACTGAAGTTATTATTTTGAGCCTGTAAGGAGGTTAATCCGGTCCAATTTGTGACGAAATCCGAAGATATTTCACCAGAAAAGTTATTTTCGGAGATACCAAGCTTAGAAATCTGGGTCAGATTAGACAAAGACAATGGCAATACGCCGGAAAATGAGTTTCCAGCTAGAGCCAAGTAGGTGAGATTAGAACAGAATCCTAGTTCAAGAGGAACCGAAGAGTTAAGCTGATTTGAGTGGAGATCTAGGTACTGAAGATTTCGTAACTGACCTATAGAAGAAGGAATCTCTCCTTCAAATGAGTTTTCTTGCAATTCAATGACTTCAAGATTTAGCATCAAATTCAAATCAAGCAAAATCGTGCCTGAAAACTGGTTTTTTGCTAGTCTTAAATCTTTCAGTTTTGTAAGATTATAAAAGCCTTTTGACAGTTGACCTTGAAAAAAGTTTTCAGTAAGATTAAGGTACTCAAGATTGCGCAAATTGGTGAACAATGATTCAGGTAAAGAACCATTAAATCGATTTGAAGACAAATCAATAAAAGTCAACTTCTTGCATTTGAGAATAAATTCAGGGAATTCATTCTCAAGTTCATTGAAATACAAATTTAAAGAAGTCAATTCTGGCATACTTGAAAAGTCAGCCCAATTTGGATCAGTTAAAAAATTTCCTCCAAGATCTAAGTACCTTAACTTTTGCAGATTACTAATCTGATATGGAATAGCACCATAAAGATTATCATTATAGTTAAGATCAAGATATCGCAATGATGTTAACCTTCCAATCTCTGATGGAATTACACCTTCAAATGCATTTGTGCTCAAATCCAAGTACTGGATTTTCGATAAGTTCCCAATAGTGCTAGGAATTGCTCCACCGAGACTATTAGTACTTAAATCAAAATGGGTCAAATTTGGAAATGAAGAAAATTCAAAGTCTGTTAATGTACCAGATATTGATGAATCTTGGAGGTTAATCTTTGAGACTAAACCGCCTTCATTACATACAATACTAGTCCAGTTGCAAAGATTTTGAATGTTTCTTAAAGACCATGAATTCATTGCATTTGATGATGATGGTGATAAGGAATTCTTCCATTTGATAAGTGCTTGTGCTTGTGTTCTTGAAGTTGATATGGCCAAAAATGGTAGTAATGAAAGTGTAGATATACAGAACAAAAGATTCAAGATGGTTTTAAATGGCGCCATACTGCATGCATGAATGGTTTTTTTAAAGAGTTTTCATGCTAAGAGTATATGACTTAATGAGGGTGATGATTGAAGAGATTGATTGCACAATGGGCAGATGAGAAATAGAAATTTGCTAAGAGTATATGACTTAATCAATTCTTTTCTTTCTTTACTTTTTAAAATTTTTGTTGTGATGTGACTTGTCCGTTGCAGGTCGCATGATAGCATGGTGCATTCATACGTGATACGACCAGCAAGCTATCTTTGAAATACATACAAATGCGTCTTTGGATGCAGATAAACAAAAAAAATACATCTCTAACGTAAATTTCTTTGATAAAAAAATCTATGTATTATACTTTGTCGTTATTACTACTATTCATAGATTATAACGGTAACATCGCCAACTTGAATTGATATTAAACTCATGCTTCTGTCAACTAACCTAAATTAAAACTCCATGGAGAGTTGAAATTTATCTAGCATCTTGATATTAGTAATTGATACACATGTTCAAGTTGATTAGGAGACTGTTGATACGTTGTTTATGTTCTAATTACTTTATCGTTTTCATTTAATCTACGGAGTATATTTTTGCTTGGCTATTTGATCAAATGTTTGTGTTATCTGGAGTTACAAAGAGATGCTTTTGTTTTCTAAAATGGTCACTCTCAATCTATATTACTACTTTGTTATATTTATATTCTTATTAAGAAATGTAACATTTACACTTTTCAAAGCATCTTGGTCTTCAAGTGCTAAAATTATGTGGTATATAATCCTAACAAAGCAACGGGTGTTTCTAGATCCAAGTAATTAAGAATAAGAAATGATGTGGAAGTTGACTTGAGATATGTGGAAGCAAGAACAAGACATAGTCAATTCTTCTTTCGCACTCATTTTGACTTCATTTTTGATAATTGAATTAGTCAGAAGTGATTTTATTTTGTGGTCCTTTCGTCCCAAAATAAATATTTATTTTCATATTAAACAAAATTTTGTGGTCCTTCCGTCCCAAAATAAATATTTATTTTCAAATAAATGAAGATACTGCCATTTGAGAATTGGTCTAACATTTGCTTGGGACGGGTTCCTGTTGGAGTGTTGGACGTGTCAAAGGGGTTGTGGGCCTGTTGGGTCTGAGATGACTTGGAGAGAGTCTGGTGGGCTATACAGAAGTTTAGACAAAAACAATTTGTTCCCACTCGGGTAGGGGTGTTCATGGATCGGGTAATATCCACAGTAACTGAAAACCGAAACCAAAACCAATCGAAAAAAACTGAATCGAATACATAGCCGAACCGAACTAACACCCCTACCGAAAATTCATAATCCATCCTCTGTCAAATTCAAATGAAAAATGCACAAAAGTTAAACAAGAATCAAGCTGGTGTTTTTTTGATGGCTGGAAGTATTTTTTATAGGAATATAATAATATCACTTCTTAAAATACTGATCTCTTTTATATCAGTTAGTATATTGTGATTGCATATGCTAATATCACTTTGCAAATGTTATGTTTGTTGATGGTAGATAAGCAGATTTTCTGTTGCTCTGATAAAAGGGTGCGTTTGGATAGTAATGTAATCCAACATCATCATAGACTTGCCAACAAGGATGCCGTGTAAGCCATTATTGCCAACTCATCAGAAATAAAATAACCGGTTACCTAGCTAGTAGGTAAAAAAGTGCCTACAATGCACATTGTAATAACTTAGATACCTTAAATTGTGAAAAAAAACGTAAATTGAAATTGGACATAAGTTTGATAACTTTTTATGCAATTTGCCAATTTTATCATCCCGAGTGACAATAAGTTAATGGTGAAGAGTCTTGTGTATGTTACTTGACACTCCTATGTAAAATATTGCAATGATTATCAATAGATGCAAATAGATGCAAATATACATTTGTATAGAAAGCTAGGAGAAAAACATGAGTCATTATTAAGAATACGCAAGAAAATTTTGATTTAGGTACTTTGTTCCTATTTACAACAATACAAAACTCAAGTGGTTCAGGCTACTTGAAAACTTGTTAACTTTTATGTTGTAATCTGGTTCAAAGGCTCAGTTATATACGGTTGAGTTCTAGCTGTTGCAGATAGTTCTTGTGCAACGTTGCGCATTGATGGTATTGACTCAGGTGTTACACTGGTACACGCTAGAGCAACATTAAGTACAAGCACCTCCACACCAATCTTTTGAAAAGGGAGGGCTTTACCTGGTTTGAGTATGTGTGGCGGTGGGTTCAAACCGCGAGGATTAGTCGGCCAAAAGGTCAGAAATCATGGTTAAAAAAAAAGTACAAGCACCACTTGTTCGAGGACTTTGTCTGTTGGAGGAAAAAGCCGTTGGTCGAGGATATCTTTCAACAATAAACCTACACTACAAAAAAATTGTCAACTCATAAAGAAGTCTCACTAAAAGTAAAAAAGTGTCACCAAAAGTATAAAAGAAGTGTCACTAAAACAATTTTGTGCTTCTCCCACACTTCAAAAAGTGTAGGTAGAAGTTCGGTAGGTAAAAGTCTATTTATGGTGATTCAAAAAAAATGTGATTACATAGTTTTCGCCTTTAGTAACACATTTTGTTTATAAAAAGTGTCATTAAATCTTAAAATTTTAGGCTTTTGCCTGCATTTTTGAATAAATGTCACTAAAAGGTTAGATTAATGATACTTTCTTGTGTAATTAGAACCTCTGTCACTATATGTCTATCTTCTTGTAGTGCTAGACCGTCAGATGTTGAGGATTAGTTTGACGGTTGTAGTGACAATAAAAGCTCCCATTGATCGATGTTTCTCCATCATAATCTCAAATGTGACAACTCCAAAGCTGTAGACATCGCACTTCTCTTTAACCTTCATTGTGAGGGCAAGTTCTGAAACACAAAGACAAACAAACACAAGTAGAGTGGTTTAGTACCATGTAGACTGTAAGTCTGCAAGAAAACAGACTAGACGAATGTAGCAAGATTTATCTACCTGGTGCCATGTAAACATATATGAACCTGCGACTCCAGTCTAGTTGCTTGAGTCCAGGTTCAACATCTTAGCCGTCCCAAAATCCGACAACCTTGGCACCATATCATTCTCAAGCAAAACATTGCTTATCAAGACATCTCGATGCACAATAGGAGGAACACAATCATGATGCAAATACGCCAATGCGTGACCTTGGACGATACTAACCTCGTACCCCAATCTAGTTCCAAAATAGCGCCTACTCCATAAAGTACACTTCCCAAACTACCCTGCTCCAAATATTCATAATTAAACCAAATACATTCGCCTTCTTTACAACAGTAGCAGTAGAGTATATAGTCTACATTATATCATTAGAATTTCACTGTTATGTTTTGCTAATCGAGTGTTTGAATGAATTATGGGGCCTGCTAATAGAGTCCAACGTTATGTTTTGCATAATCTTTAGTCATTTTGGTATTTTTGCATAGTGTTGATTAAACTTTATATGGTTTCTTTCCTTAAGCCACCTAAAGCTGGTAAAAACTATTGGCAATTTTTGAAATTATTGTTACTCATACGTTTTGTCAAAGTGTATGGTTTGATGCCTTTAATATTAGGGATACTCCATGCCCCTAATCTCTTCTTATGACAAGAGTTGCTGAAACATTCGTCATATCTCATATTTGGTCTGATAGTGGTGACAAGACAAGTAGACAACAACCGGAGGTGAGTCTGATCAGGGTGGCGGGCCTGTGATTTAAGAGAGTGAAGGTACAAAATAAATGTGACTCTTTTGTAATGCAACGAGTAGAGGTTGGTTGGTTGTGTTCAGGGCCGTCCCATTGATTTGGGTTGCCCGGTGCGAAACTACGAAATGAGGCCTCGTAAATCATGAAAAATTTAACTATTATAAAAAAAATTCAAAACATAATATGCTTAAACATGTATAAATACTAATGGATATATACTAAATCGGATGTCCCCTATATCTTTTTTCTAATAAAACAAAACCCCTATTGTGAATTTTTCATTTAAAAAAAAATGAATTCATACCTTTTTTAGTAACGACTTTTTAAATTTGAATTTTGAAAAATAAGTAAACCTAATTATTTCCTAATTTGTCTAAGAAAAATTTAAAAAACGTTTTTTTACCCCACATGTATACGAAAAAAATTATCAAAATTCATTTTTGAATAAATTGAGTACAAAAGATATGTGTTAAAAGTATCAAAAAATAAAACTTGCAAAAGGCGAAGTAATCTACAAAATAGTTAGGGGTTAAAACTGAAATATAGAAAAACAAAACCACCCGACCATTCGTGTCTAGTCACACTTCCAACACATTAACTCAATGTTCAAAGGGGCGATTTGAAAACAAATTGAAGAAAATATGTTTGAATTTAACTGTTGTTGGAGTGCTCCAATGATGATTTATTAACTTTAAGAACAAACAAAAAAAAAAAAAAAGAAAAAAAAAAAAAAAACTCTTTCAATGGCCTAAAGGTATGATTTTTAATCTCTATTTTCTTGATTTTGTTTAAATTTGATATAGGGCCTTTTGTTATGCTCTAAAAAGGTTTATGATTGCTGTTAATTTTGTTTTTCAATTTGGGGGAAAAATTAGGGTTTTATTGAAGCTCAAAAAGGAAGAAGGTTAGAGAGTCAGAGGATTGGTAGTTATGAATTAGTTATTAAATCTGCACAAGTATATACATGTTTGGTTTTGTCTTTAATTCTAAGATCTTTAGGGTCGTTGATACACCTTCAGAGGTTCATAAGTTATTTATTTAAGTTTTGGTATATGTATTAACCTTTTTTTAGCTTTGATGTCTAAAACTATCTTTATATGTTCACATGGTAGGCTGGTTTTGCCAGGATTGGAGTCGGTTCTTCTGATCATGGTCTTAGGTTGTGATTAAGATTAGACTCTTAACTTCAGGTGACATCCTAAACATTACCTGCCTTTACATTTGTATATTACTGTTAGGTGTGGAATCTGCTTTTGAAAAGATTACTTAGATTATGGACTAAGACAAGTTGAAACGAGGGATAAAAGACAGTTAGTAAGTGCCATAGTGAACAAAAGGTCCAACAATCTACATAACCCTCAACTCACATGTCAGCCATACTGCAGAGTGTCAATAAAATTCGATTTTACTGTGGATCAGGTCTGTTTTCTTTGGTTGGTGTCGTCAAATTATTGTCTTTTTTCTTGCTTGTGCATGAGGGTACAAGGAAATATCTATTATACTAGGATAGAGCGACATGAAACAAAAGTTTTCTTTTAGTTTTGAGGGATTATAAACATGACCAAGTTTAGCTTCAAAGTTTCTGTTATAGGTAGTAACTATAATGTAGTTGTATGATAATGAGCTGATTTGGGTTATGCTCAATCTTAAACTGGCCAATAAATAGTTTAAGCTAAAATTGGAACGGGTCAATTGGGATAAATGTGATGGTTTCAGTTTTATGTTCTTAAGTGTATAATTTTCAGGTTTCATAATTGTTTGGATGGATTAGAGATCATTCACAAGTTCAAAATCCACCACCAATAACTTTATATAAGTTCAGTTTTCATGTTTGACCTGTTAGGCATGATAAATTCCCGAAAATGGGTCAAATTTGATACCTTTAGGTTACTTAAATTCCCACCGCACCGTCTTCTATTTATTCCTTTTATTTTATGTAGCATCCTGAATGTTATGATCCAAATTATGGTGGATTTAGGCCCCCCAAGTTTTCGCGCCCACTAAACCTCCAATAATGATAATATCAATCAAACAAATTGAAAAATCAGGAAAGTAAGCTAAAGTATATCTTTAAAATGGTGAGAGTTGGTGTCCATGATCATTTTGGTGGTGGATTTTCCTGTTACAACGTGGATGAAAGCTGGAAGCCTGGCACATGTAGTAAACAAATAGTCAAATAACTAAGATTGAAAATTGTATGTATTCTATAAACAGTTAGAGGTGAAAAAAAGCCTAAGGTTAGTAACTAACGTAAATGTAGAGGTGGCAACATTTTTGGTACGGGTTGAAACAAATCGTACTGGCTCATAAGTATTCGCTGTAAATATTAGCGTGCCAAATATGATCACTAAAGTTTCATTATTTGACTTTTTATCGTTATTATTAATTATATATATAAAAGGTTTTATGCACTAAAAGTAAAGATTTGGCGATTTTTGACCTGTTACGACTCATTTAACCCGTTTTCTTATTAGCCAGCCATTATTAAGTGTGTTATCAACTAACTTTTAGCTCACTTATACCCATTAAGATGAAACATAACCTTAACCGACCTGTTCATATGTATATAGTCATTCAACCTCTACCTATATTGGTATTTTTGCTCTTTCTTATCAAGGATTGACTTGTGACAAATTATTGGCAGTTCCTCACTTTGAAAATTATACAATCAGGTTCAAGGTTTCAATGTGTGATATTCTTGGTAATTAGTGACTAGCTTAATTACCGAGATTGCGTTTGCTGACAACTCTTGCTTTGACTATCAACGTAATTTTATCTTTTAGCTATCTCACTAAACTACACTATTTGATCTATCTATATAGTATTTTTTATGTTCTTACCTTGAGAAACTAAATTTAATTGATTGTCAGTTGTTAATCTCGAGAACATTACACGATTCATGGTATACAATATCTAAAAGCTAATCCTCAACATAAAAAAAAGACACAAAAAAGAAAAAAAAAAAAAAAAAAAAATATCTGAAAGCTAATCCTCAACATACTTCACAAGTTTGTCAACTTTGGAAAGTAGTTACTTGCTTAAATATTTATACTTCTAGTATGGTTATAATACTCATATTCATTGGCATTCGACATGAAGAACTAAACTGGAGTGAAACATTAATAAGAAAGGGACTGGTTGGGATCGGGTAACGAGTCTAAATGGTTTTTTGAGCGCACGGGTCCAGGACTCAGGTCGGGTTGATCCGACCGTTTCAATTTGTTGATTTTGAGTAAAAAAAGAGTGAAAATAAACATTCCATATTTTTCATTGACTAGCTAGACTTGCCCTAGACTCATTGGATTGTGTTTTACATGAAGACCTAATTATACGCATCTAGGATATTTAGTATATGAAAGTAGATCTTTAAAAATAATTGCAGCTCGAGTGTTTGGTGTTAGTTTGACCATTGCTTAGGAGTTAGGACCATTGTAGTTGGTTTGCAGTTGTTGCTTTGAATATGTCCAAACCCAAAATGCAGTCTAATTCATGACATCAAGAAGGGACTTTGGCTCATTGGTAACGGTGGTGCTCATCAAGTTTTAGCACAATGGTTATGTTTCTTTAAAACTTACTTTAGGTTTTGTATGATAGTTTATATCATGAGAGATTACTGCTTCTTTAGGGTACTGTAAAACTTTAAATTGATTCAAACCAAAGAAGATTTAAAAGGAACATGGAATTGATTTTTTTTTTTTCAATTTTTTCTTAATTTGTTTTTAGTGAAACAAGCTCTGCAATACATTTTTTCTACTGGTCATTGAGCAAGCATCAATCCTACTGGTCATTGAGTTAGAAGTTTTTTTTTTTTTTTTTTTTTTTTTTTTTTTTTTTTTTTTTTGGTAAAAGGGAGTAATCCTGCACCCTGGTAAATAATTAAAACCCAAAACGTTTAAGTACAAATGGAATATGGCTGAAGTACCATATTAACCTTAAGCTTAAACAGCTTGATAAACAAAAAGCCTTAAGCTTATGACATGCCAAAAGCTCATAACAACTCTAGAATCAAAAAATGAACCTAGAACAAGAACTAAGCAAAACAAGCTAACCAACTGCTGTCGTGAATGATGAAATACCATCAGTAGTAGAGTTAGGAAATAAATTAGCCGATTCATCAAACACGTTTTCAACAAAATCATCATCACCGCCTTCAGCAGTAGCCAAAGCATCATATGGATTTGACGTAGCTATATCGCTTTCCTTAGAGGATAAACCTTTAGAGTTCAACATAGATGACGATGTAGGCACATTATTCCTATTAGTAGCTCCCTTGTTTGGCTCACTAGTAGTCTTCTTAGGCTCATACCTGAGATTCGGTTTGACTGAAATACCAACCTGACTCACATTACTAGACTGGGCTTTACCCTTCTTCTTCTTATGACTTACCTTTTGGAAACCATCATTAAGAGGCTCTGCAGGAGTAGCGACACTGGGAGTAGAAACAACAGAAGGACTGACCACGGTATTAGGACAATGGTCCTGGGTATGCCCAAAAATCTTACATGAAGTACACCTAGGAGGCCTCCATTCATACTCGACTCGGATAGTTTCCTTAATAAACCCATCCCCTATAAGAGAGGGGACACCAATAGTAATAACCTCTACGAGCTTAGCCTCAGAACAAACCTCGATTAAGCACCTAGCAAAACTACTTCTACCCCAAGAATCCTTACACATAGAGCTAGTGTACGAATCAAGCATAATAGGTTTACCAAGAAATGAAGCAATCAAGCTAATACCATCATCTTCAAAAACTTGAATAGGCACATCATGTAATTTAACCCATACCGGAATACGGGTCAACTCTTCCTTACATAATCTAGTATCAATTGACCATTTCTTGAGAATGATCGGTGATTTACGTATCAACCAAGGGCCATCTTCCAATACTGCTTCTAGACCAGCCTGAGTATCAAATTTGAAAAAGAAAAAACCTTTTGCATTCATCATAATCTTTTTCAAACCATATTTAGCCCAATTATTTCTAACATAGTATTCAACCACTGGAAACGCCATTCTATTACCAATAAAGTAACCATATAGAGTGCATTCAAGACGTGCACTAACCTTTTCGACCACTCTACGTGGAATAGAAACATTAACTCCTTCACAAACTGAATCAATAGCCAAAGCACTCACCGTAGTATTTGGATTGGCATCCACATTTACACCATTAGGCGTTGGATCTTTGACACTATCTCCAGAATTAGAAGTAGTACTACTGCTACTGCTGCTACGAGCTGCTCCTACTGCTCCTGCTGCTACTACTACTACTACGGCTATGTTTGGCGACATGTAGAAGTAAGCAGTAGCAATAAGCAGTATAAGCTGTAGCAGTAAGCAGTACCAGTAAGCATTAGTTGCTTGTTTAAAAAACGTGTTTGGTAACGTAGCTGTAGTTGTAATTATAAAATGTAAAATTACGAAAAAAGGCATATACTTATGAATGTTATTTTTAAGGGTAAATTGGTAATATTAAAAGTAAAACGCTAGCGGTATGTTGGAAAGCTTCTTTAAGAAGCATTAAGATTGTAAGCTTTTGAGGTGTTGCTGCTGCTGCTACTACTACTACTACTACTACTACTACTACTACTACTACTACCACTACCACTACCACTACCACTACCACTACTACCACCACTACTACTACTACTACTACTACTACAGCAATGATTGCCATTCTCTGAGTCAAATCTGCTCTGTTTTTTTTTCCGTTGCAGAAAAAAGATCCCTTCCCCCCGCTTTGGGAAATCTGCATAGATAGGATCGCATACCTGATCACCCGATGCTAGGGGCTTAGCGAGTGTTTGAAGCCACTTGCGGCCCTACGCACCGGGGACGAAGCGTAGAGGTCACTTTAGCTTGTTGTACCGGAGTGGTTCATCATCAAAAGAACAACAATGGCTTGTAGCATTTCCTATTGATTTGTCTAGGGGATGGGATGTAAAAGAAGGCTTTATTGTCTAAAGGCAGGGGTACTTAACTTAAAATAAAAAAAAATTGAATTTAAATTGGTCAAGAAAAAGAACCGCGCTAGTCGGGTGGTAGTGGTCCGCCGGCAAGCTCGTTCTGATAATGAGAAAAGGCGCCGCGTCTGGGCAGGCGGGCGGAATGGATGACTACTACTGCTACTACTACTACTACTACTACTACTACTACTACTACTATTATTACGATTATTACTATTATTACTATTATTATACTATATATTTAAAAGTCGGAATGTGGGGGGCAATTATGGGGTGTTTAAAAACATGATAAAAGACCACTAATCACCCATTTTGTGGTCCAAAGGTAAGCATGATACTGTTTTAAGCACTGTAGCTTCACTAATTATACAAATTGCTACAGTTAATGACACAAACAGTACATACGTATTTCTAGATATTTCTTTCTTCCTCACACAAACAAAAACCCCTCTATAATCTTCCATACACACTCCCCTTACTAGAAAATTCGACCGCCTCTATCTTTCTCATCATCTTCTTCACACACGGCCAAATCTGGTGCTGCGGTAAACCCTAGGCCTTCAATTTCAATCTATGACCTTGAATTTCAATCTAATTAAATAAACTGGAAACCCTTCAAAAAATAAATCAATCAAACGAGTAAATTTAGAAGCTCCAATTAAGTAAAAATGGAGTTTGAGAAGAAAGCGTCGCCGGTGTCGGATGTAGGATTACGCCATCGCATCTAACTTTGTGTAAGTTCCTTTTTAAATGTTGTCAAATTTTTAGTTATGATGGACTTTTTTATGCGTTTAGGTTAATGAAGATAATGTATACATTAATGAAGATATTGAACCAAATTTCTTTAAAATGTTTAAATTTTAGATTATGATTTGTTTCATTTGTGACAGTGTTTACCAGATTTAACACGATTTTGTGCCGCTCGAATTATTGGTGGATAATGGAGAACCAATTTGGAAAAGTGGCTTTCTTCGAAGCTGAGAAAAAGATAAGCAACTGGGTTCTGATTGATGGTATGGAAACTATAAGTTGTCACAGGTGACAGGTTGTGGGCTGCAAGAAAGTGACTAATCCATCACCTCGAAACATTGGCCATGACACTACCCAAGTGCGAACCCAGGTACCTTTTCCTCATTAAGTATACCTTTTAAGATCAGTTATACAGATTATATAGTTTACAATGTCATAAGTACAAATGGTTACACCATTTGTTAACCTATAACAAATCAAAATAAAAAGCATCCACTCATTTTTTATTTGTTACAGGTTTACAAATGGTTACACCATTAGGATAAAGTGGCTCGCGCTTTATTTATCGAAGACCTAAAGATGAGTGGATTTTATAAACATACTCAGTCGTATACATTAGGATGTGAACAACAAAGCCTTAGCCAGAACCAACAACATCAGCCCCTGTCTCATTTGGACTCAAATCCAAGTTGAGAGTAAAGCCAACAATATATAAGAATGCCATATATACAAAGTGTTGGTATTGGTTATATTTTAGTGTTTATACAGACTTTATATAAGAATCCAAGTTGAGACTCAAATCAAAGTTGCTTACTTTTCATTTGTCAAACTGATGAGAATGTAAGTCGCATCGGATTTCTCTCTTTTTAGATATCTAAATATAAAGAAATCCGCTGCAACTTACATTGTCACCAGTTTGTCAAACGAAGGATAAATAAACTTTTTTGTTGCAAAGTAATGCCGCCTTTTGTTATCTGGTACTTTTCTTTGACTGCCGATACTAACAATTCACATCATGTATATGTAATACTTATCTTTTACTCGCATATTCATAACTGCAGATCTAGAAAATGACCTGATCACCACTAAGATACAGTTCTTGAAGAAAGATGGGGAACCGAAGAGGATGTTGTGACAGGTGGGTTGGTGCAAATTACTTCTTCGCAGCATCCTCTTCCGTTTCCCATCTTTTTTCAACAATTGAACCGCATTGCTGATCAACAACTTTTCTGTGATTACAATTGCTTGATACTCCCTGTGTGTGATGGTAACTTTTTTTTCACATGTTTCTATCTGCTGTTTCAAAAAAAAAAAAAAAAAAAAAAAAAAAAAAAAAAAAAAAAAACGTGAATACCATTCGTTTTGTTAACTCTAAACAGGTCAAAATATTTGACTCTTTTCACTGTTGTTCATTACGCCAAATGGGCAAATAAGTTAATAAGTATTAACAACTAAAGTGTTAGTAGCACAAGTAAGTTATTAAGGCAATGATGATACGTTTGCACAGTAACATTTTTTGACACACATTCCTTGGCAAGGCAACTGGAATTGTGGTTGCAGCCCAAACGCATTGGAAAGAATACCAGGTATATTCATCATCATCTTCCAGTTCAAATTTTTTGAGGTGAGTGGTTAGTCACTTTCTTGCTATAATTGGATTTCGCATATTTGCTTTCATTCCTTAGAGTTTCTGACATACTATTCACACAAACATGAATTAGTCACTTTCTTGCTATAATTGGATTTCGCATATTGGAAAGAATACCAGGTATATTCATCATCACCAACAGCTTTATTATCAATTTGTTATATATTTAAACTTGACATACTATTGTGATAAAATGTTTCCTATAGTCGTAATTACGTGAAACTTACACTAACAGCTTTATTATCAATTTGTTTATAAAAGATTTTATCACATTGATGCAGGTTTGTTTAGTGCAAGTATGCTGGATCTGCTAAACAAACGCATACACGTCGTAGTTTTTCCTTCATTAAATATGTGGAAGAAAAACACAATAAGCAAGGTACCAGTGAATCAGTCAAGAAAGGGTTCTTTGAAGATGAGCCATCAGAGTCAATTAACCAAAAAGGTAAAGTTTAGTTGGTTAAAAAACCAAGTGAATATCTACTATTTTTAAAAAATAACATATGCATATATGCGATTTCTAATTATTTGTTTTAAAACACTAGCGACACCACCAACAATTCTTGGAACAACAAGACAACAAGATCCTAAAGAAATTGAAGGTGAAGAACGCATGGGCAAAGCAGTCAAGAGATCACATTTTCAAACAGAAACAGAAACTTAAAAAAAGCAGAAAGGTAATTACTACAACTTTACAAAACATAAATTCTTACTTTTATTCACTACCATATTTTACAATCAACGTAAACTTACTTAACATAAACCCTAGGCTTTATTCAATTAAATATCTTACAATCACCTAGCATACACTAAATGCAAACATTAGAATAACGAGCATCATGACAATAGGCACAAACACACAATTAGAAATACGAATGCCAACATTTTAGAAACGCATTTCACCCTTCAGTTTCATAATGAACACATCATTGTTGCACGTGCTGGTAGGTGAATTAGAGCTAAATTAGAGTTCATGCTGAAAGTAGACGTCACACTGATTTGTAGAGTTCATGCTGAAAGTAGACGTCACACTGATTTGTAGATTCAACGCGAATGTATTTTGTATGAATCAATTGAATTTCTATTGAATTTTAGTATTTTTGATCTCGACGAGCAACTGTTCACTATGTATAAGTTGACTAATAATCAAGAAATTAATGTGTATTTGCTGTGTATGAATTGAACCTGTTTGTTTTACCTTTTTTCTTGATTTGAATCTTAATGTGATTAATTTATAAATACTTTAGGAAGAAAATGGCAATTACATGTTGCATTTTGGTCTTCAAATATTCTTTGGGTATTTAGATTTAACAAAGCATTCCCGCAGCAACGCGCGGGCTACCCCGCTCGTTATTATTATTTCATACAATACTTTATCTCTATATTTGTCAAATCTCGATTTAAGTACATACCTTCATGCATAGTCCTTAGATTTTTAGTTAGGAAAAACTCTATAGTTTCTGATAATTAGAAAATAGATCATAAACCGTATTGTTTTTTATTATGCACTCACCTATATGTGTATTGGTGTTGTTGTGGCCTCAGGCGCATTTATACGTACTCAACAAAAGGATTCGAGAGGCAGCATCACGGATACGCCTCAAATTACTATTCTATTGCTGTCGACGCATACACTATACAACTAAATACAAACCGTTGGATCAAATATACATTCAATCTTGACCATTGTAATTCCATAATTATCCATACTTAACAAACTTGAGTCAATATCTCTCTTACATAACATGTGCAAGTTATAAATCCTAAAAACAAACCATGCGTACATGTGCACATTAGATACTCCGTATATTAGAAACAAACTATGCACTTAAGCTCCTTATTAGATGTAACTGGATACTTATCTATATCTTCAATTGCTTATCTTTTTTATATTTAACTTTTGAAGATCAATATTTTGGCGCCTAAAATGGCATTATAAATAGATAACCCATAATCTTCATTTCATTCATTCACAATTCCTAGCAAAACAACAAATGAGACCTTTTTAATCAAGCACAATGGAGGTATGAATCAAATGCTTTCTTATTCATCCATTATAGATCAAATTCCTCATTCGATGTATTAAATTAACATTTGATTATATACATTTATACAGATAAACGAATCAAACAATGTCTTTACTATCGTAGCAACAAAAAAGAACGAATTAGGCTATGCAAAAGTGTCTATCAACAAAGAAATCATGGTAAAGTTATTTTACAGCATCTAACGTAAAATTATATTTATCAATATGCGACAATTTCTTCTTTCGTATGAACAACATGCCGGGAACGATAATGTCAATCTTCATGTTCATGAGGTAACCCTCCTTCCTACACTTTCGTTTTGTTTCAGATATATATTTTATTCGTATGAAGGCGTAATGTAGTTTTTCGTCTTTAAACAACAGCATGACGACAACATGAAACTTGATACCCAACCGTTGGTTGATGAGGTGATTCGCGACTCTAAGAAAAGGAAAAGGGAAGCAAACTTGGCGACATGGAAATGGAACGATGTTATTGAAATCGAAAGTTTGGACGATGAGAGCATTTTCGATGGGGATGATGATACTTTCGATGTTGTTTTGTTAATGTCCAATATTAAGAGGAAGAAAAGAAACCAAGTTTCCGTGTTTAGCGGCAATAAAATTTACGGTTTGATTGACGAAGATGATGAAGAGGAAGATGGCATATTCGGTTGATCAATATTTAGTTGCTTTACAATGTTCTAATGTCTTTGTTACGTACTTTTGTTTAGGATTTTTCTTATTGTTATTTGGTTCAACCATTGGTTGAATTCGTCATGATATTGGATTATAGTAAATAAATGTTATTTGAGTCACTTATGTTTTAATGCAATTATGGTTACTTATAGTTGTGGAGTAACTGTTAAAATATATGATTCACAAAACGTTATCAAACATCATTCTTGTAGCATTCCTTTCATCGAAACATATGTCGATAGACTTGACATAGGATCTCTTTAATGGGAGCATAGCCAACCAACCATCTTGTAGGTTTAATGGCACAAATTGCAAGTATATATGATCACTCAGTATGTTATTAATCCGTAAGCCTAAAAGTCCATTTTACAAAAAAATTTCAAGTGTTTACTCGTGAAGTCGATTGAAGAAGGCTAAACTTTATAAATGGACCACCCTAAAATTTTAAGGGACACAAAGAAGATGTACACAAATGACCTGTCTATAATCAATAAGTCGATTGAAGAAGGCTAAACTTTATAATTAAAAGTTAAATAATATCTTTAATTACAGCTAGGATTGAGAAATAGGATTGAAGTACCACAAAGTTGTAGTTAACAAAAGGCAACACCTGATACAACCTTTGACTAATAGCCTAAATGGTGATTGCTAACACTAAGTAGGAAAACATAAATAGATGTATTAGTCAATAGGTGTGGTTCTCTATTATGTTCTTTTTTATGATTATACTGATCCATTTATATTTATGCTTATATGACAAAATTTTCTCTTTGACGTATATATGCTTATACTGATCCATGATGGTCAAGATAAGGTCGTATATCTAATGGCTAAAAAAACTTATTGAATCATTAATTATCATTAGCAACAAACTAGAGCCAATATCGGTTATTAAATGACACGTGCAAATACAATATAGTAGGACAAGTGTATATTGTTTGAATAAAACCATTCAGCACCTTAGCACATCCTTATTACGCATGGGCTTATGTATCTGCACATACTCGGTGGCGGAGCCAGGAAATTCAATCGAAGAGGGCAACGAGCGATTCGATAATGGGTTAAATTTTTTTATAGTAAAAACTAAAACGAATCGGGCCAGGTCGGGTCGGGTCATCATTAATTAAACGTAAAAACCACTTATGTTAGGCAATTAACACTAACAAACTAGCGATGTATATAAATCAATAATGCGCTTTCATCAAGTTCATTT
This sequence comes from Artemisia argyi, assembly GCA_030686995.1. Lineage (NCBI taxonomy): Eukaryota > Viridiplantae > Streptophyta > Magnoliopsida > Asterales > Asteraceae > Artemisia > Artemisia argyi. The sequence continues at coordinate 55,211,402 of CM060708.1, read as the reverse complement.
TAAATAAAATCTACTCGACTTGTAATCTATCTCATTTATAAATGTAAACACACAATTAACTCATGAATTTCAATATAGAGTGTGTCATAAGAAATGCTAATATAGGTGATCTTGTTTCAACAAATAGAACAGTCTAAACTTGAAACTTCATTTTAATTTAAAATACATGTAACACCCCCAATTCATGATGCAGCGGAATTCAACTTGGGTGTTACTTGACGGCACAATAGTCATAATAATAGAAAACGATCTCTAACCGAGTCGTATTAAAAAGATTTATCATTCAAATTATATAAATATCAGAGGTTACAAATTGAGGTCCCAATTGGTTCCATGTTTACAAATCACATTAAATGAGTTTTCGAATGATAATAAAATTTATAGCCCTCTTGAGTATCCGTGCCTTTCTGTGCCATCCTTGATCGTCATGAACCTGAAATACATGCTTGAGAGGTCAACACAAAGGTTGAGTGATATTCATAGAGTTTGTTTAATATTTGAACACAATATGTTGGTAGTGTGAGTTATAGACTCACACCAATGTTTGGAAAACAAAACAGTTATTATCATTACTAAGCTTATGACACCAAAACGTTAACGTGTACCAATATCGATCGGCAGATTTATCCCGGTAGGTACTTTGCTGTCATACCATGTCTCAAATATTAATGCATTTGTATGAACTTATTCAATACAAATGGGATTCGTCAATCCCAATAGGCCTATTCACAATATTCGCGCTCACTATTGCTAGTGATTAAATGGTTCATAATAAGGGATCTCGGTTTAGCAAGGCTAGTACTTAGTGATAATAAAACAATCAGGCAAACATACAATTTCAAAGCATTGTGTTCGATTTAAAATAGCATGTATTCCCCCCAAGGGTTTGTAAAACAATTAAGTAATGAAAAGTGGGGCTATGAACTCACCTTAAGTTATGTAGTGAGTAGTGAATGTGATGGTCGAATCGCGAAGGTTTCTACGAGCAACCTATAATAGAATCTTGCGACTTAGGATCGGAGTAAAGAATATGAATAAGTGCCTATATATATATATATATATATATATATATATATATATATATATATATATATATATATATATATATATATATATATATATATCTTGCATCTAGTCCATGATGTGGTATGATGTATATTGTAAGTCTTTGAAAGAAAAGATTCATGAAACATGTATGTTTTATATATCGTTTACTACCGTTCGGGCCGACATAATTCAGAAGTCATGTTAGTAAGCGTTCGAGGAGCCAGGACACTTTAATTCGTAAATCCACAACTTAACTCGACGGCTTACATAATGAACTCCTCACATGAGGCTCCCTACTATTGTAGTAGTTGATAAAATATATAGATATAAGTTTCGATCCGAAAATTACATGTTCAATTATTTGAATAAACTTAGGAAAGTTTATTATTACATGAAGATTGTTATTAGGGGAAGTTTCTTATAACTTATATGACCATTTTTCTTTGTAATATCTCATGGTTCTTTTAAGTGAAGTAGATCCAAATTGTTTGTTCAAGTTATCGCCAATCCCTTGTTTCATGTTTTCGCCTAAGTAAGTTTACATGGTCATTTCGTCATGGCCTTGCCATGACCTTTGGTCCTTGTTCCGTGGTCATGAAACTCTACCTTGGCTCTAGCCATGGTTGTGGTCTTGATTATAGGTCATAAGACCTCTTGTTCCTTTTAAAGTATAACCATAATATAGTGACTTATAAATATGTAAATAGCTGTTAAGAAACTGAGAAATATCTCATTCGTTATTGATTTTGTGGAGACGTGCTCCTGAGTTTTTGAAGAAAACGTGATTCCGGACAACTTTCGTGTTTTAACTTTTTCATGAAACGGACCAGAAATGCCTCTTTTTGCGTGTTTTAAGTTTCTGTAACAGAAAGTTTTGGCAGTTTTGCCGCAAAGTTTTGGTAACTTCAAATCGTCATAACTTTTGACTCGTATACTCGTTTTAGGTGGTTCAAATTGCTATGGTTTCCTTGTTAAGTCCTCTACTGTAATATGTAATGATCCAATATCATATTTTTACCATTTTGATCAGGTCTTACCAAGAAAGTCACTAGTTTACTTGTTTTAATAACTTATCTTAACAATCAATTACAACAACATGTTTTACTCATTTTTATACATCATGGACATGAATATAAGACATAATATAGCATGAATAACATGTAAATGATATGAACATGATTATTTAACAAGAAGCATGTTAGGGTTTGGCTTACAACTTTTGGCTTTCAAATAAAGAAAGGAAGTAACTAGTAAGGATAGGACTTTGATAGACTTGCTTCAACCCACTTCACTTCATGCAATCTTTCTACTCTTGTAATCTTGAAAGATGGATGATGAAAGTTGAGGTGGCTTGAGTGGATTCAAACTCAAGAGAAATCACCAAGTATATGAGGTTATGGAAGTGTTTTGGTAACCTAAAAGAAACTAGGGTTTCTATCTTGAAGAAGCACTTGAACCTTGCTTAAATTTAGAAGGAATAAAGCTAAGTATGGAGTGTTTTTGGTGTTGGATGTGCACCGAAAAAAAGGGGGGGGGGTATTCATAGGTCCATGAGGAGGTTACATTTCATGACTAGTCAACACTTTGTTAGCAAGTTATACACATGTACACCATCCAAGGTATTTAGCACAAGATCAAGCCACACTATGGGGTGAATCCCCCCCTATAGGCGGTTCACAAGTCTAGGGGGGTGAGGTGTGCTTGGTCTTGATAATATCCTAAGTATTAGGATGAAACTTGACTCCGGGAAATGCTAACCGTAAATGATTAGGCCTCAAAACGTAAAACCGGGTGTCGTAAAATTATGGAACTTGAAAGTATTGTTAAACATGTCCATATGTTCCATAATAAAATATAAAATGAGTGGTAGGTTCCATTTGGGTGGTAAAACCCTGCTAAAACTGGAAACACGGGTCTAAAACGCGTAATACGTAAAATGTACGAATATTGCGTAAAATTGAGAAAAGTAAAATGTTATTTTTCTAATAGGTTATAAATGATTTAAAATGACTTATAATGTCTAGACTGGGCTCAGTCTAGTGTCGGTTGATATTAAATGTCTTTTAGACATCAAACCGTAAGCTTAAAAATCAAGGAATGACTTATAAAATCAAGGAATGATTTTTGGTCAAAGGAGGAGGGAAAAATATGTTGACTTATTCTAATAAGTTGAAAACTCAAATCTTTTTAGAAACGCGGTGCAGGTATAGGCTAAGGTTACGGCTGAGTAAAAACGCTTAAAACTGAAAATTCCAGTTTTTCACGGCCGAGGTTTATTTTTGGTCATGTTTTTCTCAGTCATGATTTATTCTCAAATAAATCATGAGTGTGTCAAACATTTTTCTGATGCGGGGTCACTTAACGCGGTCGAGTTTCGTTGTGCGTAGAATTTCTGAATGACGTTTTACCCTAAAATGTGTAATTCCTTAATAACTTTCACGAAAATGATCTGACAAGTGTCAAACATTTAATTTGCCATGGAAATGATTTATCACTCGAGGCCATGAAACAAAAAATAAAATTTCGGGAAAAATGAATAGTGAAATAAATAGTAAAAGTGAATAGTAAATTTTCCGGGAATAGTAATTAACCTGAAATTGCGAATTGTTACAATACAAACTTAAACAAGAATATACAATTGGTTACGTAATATTTTACTATATTTAAATGTAACCCAACTTCCAATATCCAACACATGTTTTCATCTACCGTACAAATTTAATGTTACCCAATTTCCAAGATCCTTTCTCCATCAACCTCCCTTTTCCATCTACTATACATATCCATCTATTGTAAATATCAATACACGATTTCCAGAATTCCAGAAGCAGAAAAAAAAGAAAAGAAAAGAAAAGAGCTTAGAAGATTGAATTAAAGATTTATTCTTTTTGAAGAGGGCACTTTGCTTTCTATGTTGAGGGCACCGTTAATTTTTGCAACAAATTTAACCATTTTTTCTCTAAGTTTAGCCATTTTAATGGAGGTTCATTGGGGGCCTTTCCCCCCACAGCTTGCAAGGTGGCTCCGCCCCTGCACATACTTATCTATAGTTTATGCCTTATCTTCTTATATTCAAATTTTTGATTATCAATATTTTGGCGCCTGAATTACCCCATGCGTCCCCTAGGTTTAAGTGACTTTTGTGCTATATATATGAGTCAATTTCACTCATTCCCTACAAAATACAACCGAGTATTACAAGTAGTAGCTTTCAATTTCACTCTTTACCTACAAATCAAAATGTGACATTTTATTCTTTCGTATGAATAGCAAGCCGGGAATGACATTGTCGATCTTCATGATCATGAGGTAACACTCCTTCCTACACTTTCGTTTTGTTTTAGATATATATTTATTTGTATGAAGGTGTAATGTTATTTTCCGTCTTTAAACAACAGCATGACGACAACTTGATACCCAACCGTTGGTTGATGCGGTGATTCGCGACTCTAAGAAAAGGAAAAGGGAAGCAAACTTGGAGACATGGAAATGGAACGATGTTATTGAAATCGAAAGTTCGGACGATGAGAGCTTTCGATGGGGATGATGATACTTGCGATGATGTTTTGTCAATGTCCAATATTAAGAGGAAGAAAAGAAACCAAGTTTCGACTTTGAATCATGTTTTGTCAATGTCCAATATTAAGTGCATTTTCTTTCTTTACCATACTGTCAAGTATTATACGTATGAAACTTAGGAACAAACCCTGCTTGCTTTTTAAGGATAAGAAAAAAAGCAACAGTCATTTTTTCTAGAAAAAACAAAATTGAAATTAAAGAATATATTTTACAACTAACATTGAGTAATAGGATTGAAGTACCGCGATGTTGTAGTTAACAAAAGGCAATGATGTTGATTCATTTGTACAAATGGTGATTGTTAACCTGATACAACCTTTGACTAATAGCTTAAATGGTGATTGCTAACACTATGTAGGAAAACATAAAATTAAAGATGTATTAGTCAAGGTGTAGTTCTATTATGTTCTTCTTTATGATTATACTCATCCATTTGTATATATGCTTATATGATAGAAAATTTATTTTTGAAGTACCATAAGAGTCAAGTATACATGCTTTTGAAGTTTATTACACGTACCAAATTGAATATTATCATGTTCAATGAGCCCAATTCAGCTTCAATTGCATATGAGCTATAAAATAAAGCTGATATTATCAAATACTTTGTCAACACCAAATATGCAAACTAACTGTAACTGATAATACTTATCATCAAATAAGAATGATTGTGCACTTCAGATTTTAATTTATTATTATTATTATTATTATTATTATTATTATTATTATTATTATTATTATTATTATTATTATTATTATTATTATTATTATTTTTTAATAAACTATACAAACAACAAGTTTATAATTTTTTTCTAAATTATTAAATCATTATACCCGGGCAACGCACGGGTATTGTACTAGTTGGGTATTGTGACAAAGGTGTTGAAGCATCCTGTGTAGTCAGAAATATCTCAGATTGATCTTTGATTTAATAGGAGTTAAAAAAAAAAAACGCATAACAATAACTAAACTAAATTTACTTATGTCTAAAGCTCGTCCATGCATGAAGATAATACTAAATGTAACCCAAGTAGGATTGTGATCAATACTAACATCCAATGTATGGCAAGAATTGTACACAATATTTCTTATTTTTAAAACAAGAAGTAAAACCATTTATCATGGTATTTTGCATGTATTATACGGAGTATATACGTTATAATAGCAAAAATATACTTACTATTGCTACATTATCGTTGCACAAATATAACAAACGGTAAACTAAAACAAAACAATGTGCAACTATCAACCAAGATTAAATTTGAAATCTGTTTTTACTTTTGTGTATGATGTTGAGAATTATTTATTTATTTATTTATTTTTTATTTTTTTATTATTTTTTTAACTAAAAGGAAACCTCACCACCGCCATAATTTAAAAATTTTATTAAAAAAAACATCGTAAGTTTACGGGAATTCAAACTACACAAATTAAAACCCAAAATTAAGAATAAAAAATTATTAGAATTTTTTAGAAAAACCCCGCGCATGCGCGGGCATTATAACTAGTAATATTTAAAAGTGATATAAAAATTCAAGTTAGACATGTATAAATAGTAATGGACATATAATAAATCGGAGGCCCCTTACAAATGGTAGCTCTGTACGGCTGTCGCACATGGTTTAATGTGAGTAAGCAGTATTATATTGGTGATAGTTGCTTATGAAGTGTTGTAGTCGTTAGTTGTTGGCTGAGGAATTTGATACAAAAGTATGTTTAATCACTAGGCCTAAACAAAATCAGAAACAAATATAAATAATAGAATAGTGCAATCAAACCGAATTCATCAGATTGGTGATAACGATCAGAACCAACAAAACCTGATTAATTTTTCAAACAAAATTGACTTATAAATTACGGGTTGCCCTGTTTAAATAATTAGTGTTCGAGTTATGTAAACGAGTTATGATGACCGGATTACTTAATAGTCGTGTTAGTGTAGGTTACTTTGACTTGGCAACTTGAACTCGACCCCTAATCAAAACAGAAGTTGGTTCAAATAAGTCATCTGCAGGTTGGGTTGTACTGAACCCTAACTTGACTCGACTAGAATTACCACCCATAATGAGAAAAAAAAGTTAGAAGGGGGACTTGCCTCACATCTAGACTTGAGAAATAATAGACACAAAGTTAGTCCAATTGCATTGGTTTTTAACTAAGAGAATTGTTTCAATAAGCAGAGTGAATAATTGCATTTGTTTGTTAAATTTTATAACATGTGTGCATCAGTCCCATGTCTATTAAACATAATCAAGTTCACACTTCAAATTAAATATAAATGCTGACATAATCTTCAATTACACATGCATGTATTCACACTAAAGGGTAGTTGGATCAATATATCTAGAAGAGATAGTACACCAATTATTTGCTATATTTATGACGATCAATAGTACACTTGAAGTATCTCAATATTTGTCACTTCGATCTAGTTCGAGTGACAGGATTAAAGACACTTGAAGAACAGGGAGAGCCGGAGAGGGAAAGATATACATAACAAATATAATAAAACCTTTACATTATTTCCCCAGATAATTTTAGTCACCTATTTTGGCATTTTAATCATACTAGTTATAATACCTGTGCACGCACGGGGCTTTAACATAAAAAATTTTATTAGTGATTTTCGTTGTTATTTTTAAAGCATGTGTGAAAAAAATAAACTTTATTTTCTAGAAATTAAACAAACACCTCATTAATGTTAACAGTTAAATACATAAAAATAATTTGTGCGATGAGGAGTTCACAAAATACCACTAAATCATTAGTTGGCTATGCAAAATTATAAATTGAGGATACTTTACATGGTACTACAGATAGTGAGCCTCATGACCACTCGACTAAGTCCACTTATAAAATCAATTATGAAGTCATAAATTAATAATCTATATTTTGTTTTTACTCTACTACTTTAAAACTATAAGTTGACTTCATAATGTATTTATTGTTTTGAAGTAGTAAAGTAAAGTTATAAAATGCTACCATCAATAAGATCATATCTAATTCCCTCCATTGTGTTTTAGAAGCAATACAAACCAATATTGATGTTGCTTTTGTTCTACTTTACTTACAAACAAAATAATATAAAAACTATTGCATAATTAACATGCACAATGAAAAAGATAAAGGGAAAACCAAATGGGTGACTGCATTATAAGTCTGAGCGGCAAAATCATGAATAACTAAATGAACAAATGCCAAAACAAAAAGCATAAGGTGATAAAAGATATTTTTTAGGAAAAGGAAGCTGTTGGGAATTATACTAACAGTTATCACTGTTAAGCATGGAGATTACAACTGCTGAAGAATGCACTAGTAGTGGAAACTCATTACCAATGCTAGTACATATTATTACCACTGCTGCAGGATAATTGTTAGGAAATGTGTATATATAAATATAGAATAGATTTTGTGTATATCCCATTCAATTAGACTTATACTTATCTTGTAGAAGAGGAATCCTTGTGCTATAAAAGGAGGTCCTAGGTTAAGGTTAGATATACGAATTTCTTTGAGCTTCAAGGTTGTAACCCTAATGATACAAAGATCACCCGTATTATTATTCTTAATAATATTGAAGCTAATAGTTTGGTTTATACATTATTCTCATTCATATACAAATGCTTTTACTCACAATCAAACTTCTAAGTATTACTATATAGATTTCGCATACTTGGTAGCATAACTCAAAGTATCATTCTAACACAAATCAAGGTGTGTTTAGATCCATCAGAAGCCAAAATCTTTTATGCCCAAAAAAATAAAAATAAAAATAAAAATAAAAACATTAATCTAAAAGATCCATTAATGAATTACAAAATCAGTTTGTGTACATATACACTTCTTGAAGTGAATATGTAATCAGAATACACAGCTAAGCCAAGGATAAACATATGCTTACTTTTTCCTATAGCAGTAATGAGCTTTTGCAGGTATTCTAAAAAATTCTTTTTGAACATAAAAGTTGTTTACTTGTAAAAAGAACCTGAATTTACACATATACATCATGATTTTAATGATTTTAGACACATTACATCAGTGCAAAGAAATACCAAATACCAAATACCAAATACCAAAACCCCAAAAACAACCAATGTAAAAAGAAACTACAGAAGACCTTATGAAAGTTAACAATTAGTGCATCACTCAATACATTTATTTGCAGCTTCTATCAACACTCATTTCAGTTTATCGTGTTTATGTAGGTATAAAAAGATATCAGCAACCATCAAATAAGTCTAACTGTCACCATCAGTAAACATGGTAAGCAATTCCAAGAACAGAATATGAAGATATAATACAATGGTAGCCAGGATGTAGTCATTGTATATGTAGAGCTCTAAATGTGTCATACACAATGTAACCATGGAAGACTAAAGCAAATATACACCCATATATCATGTGAGTGGTTTTACTTATTGAAAATTAAATTTACAATGCAAATTGTACAAACTCAATCAAAGATATACCTCTAAGCATAACTCGTTCATTTAGTTCTGCCCGTGAACAACACCAAGCTAACCTTACTATGTGCTATTTGACTTAATATAATAGTAATAGGACATCAGAAAATCTTTGGTATGTTGGACACCATCTGTTGCACACCATCTTTCAGTATTAAGATTCACCCCTTCCGACTTTAGGTCATTCTTGATGTGTTCTGATCTAGGTTGATATCGTATATCACGGTTGTTGACTCCATTTATTGCGCAAAATACTTGATACATGGTTTTGAATGATAAAGATCATTACAGATGAACTGTTCTTCTGCAACCCGTTAAGATAGTTTCTTAATCAAAACATTATTGCCAGGTAGATCTTGAAATTCACCATTTGAAACCAAAGTCGGTCTAAATTCATTTGTTTCATCTGTTTCTTTTGTATAATGCATTTGCATTACTTGCGCATTTGTGTAACCCTGATTTTAAGTAGGTGGTCATCAATGGGTATGACTGCAACCAAATTTACAATAAAAATCCAAAATAATAAATAAATAAATCGTATAATGTTTTTCTTTTAATTTATATTTATTCACCCCAAATATACATTAACTACAAACTATTTTGTGGGTGCTTGCATTCTAAGTAATGTGTCATTGGTTTAATTTTATTTCGGCAAAAGAATAAATCTGATCAAAAGAATGAGAATAAAAGTAGATCTTACAAATAGAGTTGGTGGTTAAATTGGTTCACTTTGTTTTCTTGAACTATTTTTTGTTAATCATTTTCACAAAACCAATTATTTCCCATAAACACAAATACTTTTGAGTACCTATGACACATGGCTATCCAAAAAGCATAGCCAAACAGCCCATTGATATCTCAGGTCAACCAACCCACACCTAAAAACTGTTGGATATTTTAGTGTAATTGGGTTAACTTGTTTGACCAATTTAGTCATAATAAGATATCATTTAGGCTTGGAGGTGCATAGTGCACGCCTATTTGAATTTATTATGATCTGATCATAATAAATAGGGGCGAAGCCCCTAAGGGACGGGGGGACGGGGGAAGTGCCCCTGGGAGTAGGGTCCAAGGGGCGGTAGCCCCTGGCAGGGTCCAAGTTGTTATGGTAAAAGTTCCTTAGAAAATTAAATTTTTAGAACTTAAGGGACTAATTTTGACAACTTTGAAACACTTGGAAAAACTGCATAAAAGATAGTTTGTGCCCTACTCCTTTATGGATTTTGATACGTTTTTCTTTTTGGCCATCAATTTTCTCTGGTTCATCAATCTCAAACACAAGCATTCAAAACGTTCTCAATCTCTGAATTGTATCCGATTGACTAATTCAGGGGAACCACCGAATTGATTCAATCTGAAAGTGTTCACACGCCTTTCAGAGATTCAAACATATCCGGTTGTGTTCGTTTATTCGGTTTATCCCCTACAAAGATCGAAACAGTTGTTGAAGATGACAAACCCTGATTCTGTGAAGGATATGATTAATCATATAATCTGATACAATATTTTCCGTGATAATCATGAGTCGTCGTGTATCTGTAAAAGACAAGAATAGGAGATCTGAATCATAGGATAAAGCAATCTTGGAAGATGCAATAATAAGAGAGGAGTATTTGGTATGATAAATGGTGATTCAAATGACGACGGAACAAACCTTGTTGGTTTAATCATATTGATAAGTGAACAAACAGTGGAACAAGGACTTGATTCGGTCAGATTTACAAGTATGCAGTTCTTATTCATCTTTGTTAATAAAATATGAGATGCATGTACGTATATGTAAATTGCATGAGTGCGTATACTGTGTTAAAATATTAAATATATGGTAAGTTTACATGATTATAATACGGGTCTAATTGACAGTTCCTGATTTAATGAATTTAAAACTCATGGTTATGTGAATGGAACTTCATAACCGTTTTAAATTGTTCATTCGCGGTATGTTAAGAGAATTAAAATCTAATTGGAATGATGTGCTAATTGTGTGTACAAGTTTTAAAATTTATAAACACGCTTATCCGATTAACTATTTAACACATACGAGCAAGTATACTTGTCTGTTTTAGTAAAGGTGGGTAAGTCGATATCGTCCCAAGGGATTTATGGATCAAAGTTTTATAAAAATAAGTTTGTAAACAAGGGTTGTCAATCCTTATTATCGAAAATTTAAATATTCAAGAAACGATATAACTAAAACATATACTTGTGTGAAATGCCACAATCAATCAATTGGAGTATTCATGTTAAGCTTGGTGTAAACTTGTTATGATGCACAACTTTTATATGAATGATTAACAATCAATGGTGTTTATCATGTTAAACCATTACTAGAATTCAATCATCTAGTTACTTCCTTTCGGCCTATGATAACTAGAATAATAATTCCATTAACACAATGTTGTTTAAAAGCAATTCTTTACTTATGAATTCCTACGAATCCTTTCAGCCTAATTTCGTGATGAAATCTTCTCAAATCCATTTTAAAGAGTAAACATGATGCTCGTCACACACCATATTCCATACTAATTCGTGCACTAATTTTTTGGAATAAAAACATTTAGAAAACCCTTTCGGCCAATATTCCCCAAAGATATTTTTATCAACAAATTAAGCAAGATTAGATATTATCCCAACAAACTCATAAATTAAGAAGAGTTTTCATGCATCACCTTTTTAAAATAAAGAATACACCATGAATAACTACATCATTCACACAAGTATAAACCAACTCACTCCATATCAATTATATTAAAACACAAGTAGTAAACAAAACATTCATTAAATTCAAAGTAACAAGTGTTCATTGTAAGTAACAAGATATACCTAGCTTGAGAATTACAAGAACTAAAATCGTGAAACTATATCAACCACACGCCTCCAATCGACTACCAAATACAATAAACAACTCCACACACTTAACCAAACTTTTGAGACTTTAACTCAAAGTTTCCTGGACGTTTTTACTACTGTAGCAACCTTTTGGGTAAGATATATTAAGATAGTAATAACTTGGTGTAAGTTATTACTTAAGATTTTTTGTACACTTTGATTGCAAGCCTAGATGTCATTATATAGCCTCCAATCACTTAATTCTCAAGTAAAAACGTCCCCTAAGAAGTTGTTAGTGAGAAATGATTAGCCATCCATGATAACGAGGAGTAAAAACGACATTAAATGCAATCTTGTAAAAACAGTCATCATCCAACCGATCAGTAATAGCTTCAACCGATCGGTTGGTTCTTCAGGTCAACTCCAACCGATTCGGTTGCGGGCTCCAACCGAACAGTTGGATTGAACCTGTATGCAATTTTTGTCTTTTTTTCGTTCTTTGTCGCATGCATTTTCTTCCACTTTGGTGCTAATTCCTTTCATAGAACTTGATATTATCTTGACATATGAGCGTATAAATCTTGAATCTATCAGATCCTTGAGTCCTTGTGTGATTCTTCACTCGTTTCCTTCTCGAAAATCTCCAATTATGCACCTTCACTTCATTTCTTCATTTTTTCATCACTTTTTCCTGTTTTTGGCTACATTTGCTTGTACAAACACTTTTCCATGATTAAGTTGCAAATACATACAAATATGGCCAAATATGATGCATAAAACACACCTAAAAACATGTATAATTTATGTGTTATCAAATCCCCCACACTTGAGTTTTGCTCGCCCTCGAGCAAGTCTAGAAGAAAAAAAAATCTCAATGGTACGATTTATTTATGTTTCCAAAAATCTAACAATCACCCCTAAGGTTAATTGTTAATTTTTAATGCGAAAATTAAATGGAGCTTAAATAAGTGTAAAGCATGATAACATAACTAAGCACCTCACGAAAGATAATTTGAATTCACTCAACACTCAAAGGTAATTTGATTGGTAAACCACTCATTGCTCAGTCATGATTCATGTTTCTTACCATAAGCTTGTACGAATATCAAAACAATAAAACAAAACATCAAAGAGGTCTTTTATTCGGGTTGTAACGTTAGGCTTCATGGGTTGTAACTGGCTAATGTTTAAACATCTCATACAAGAATCAAATAGATCACTGGCGCGTATTTTATTAAAGAATAACGGATGGTCACTAAAACATTCTCTGGATCACTGGCGCGTCATTCCATTACCAAAAATACGGATGGTCACTAAAATTTTCATGAACTTGATATTTTCACAAAGCCAAAAAGGTAGGGATAAGGCATGGGAAATATTTACGAAATTGGTTTTAAAAGAAAAACATAGTCAAGTCTAAGTCCCCTTGTTGCTAGTTACCAAACAAACCTCAAACCCAAAAATGATTATAATTACGATCATTCTCCTCCTTTATGAACTTTCACATCTTGATACATCGATTCGCCATAATAATATTCTTCATTCTTAGCTCATTGGCTAACAAAATATCACATAACTTTCCTTCTTCTAGCACATTGTCATCTTATAGTTGCGATGACTTATTTTTATTATTATTATTATTATTTTTTTATTTTATTTATTTTATTTTTTTTACATAACATCTTCCCCCACACTTCGCATAAGCATCACCACAAAAAATACAAAACTAAAGGTGATCAATCTTCATCTTTGTCGGAATGGCACACACGAATGGTAAAGTGTGTAAAATTAATAATCATAAAAAACAATCCATCACACTAAGCAACTAGCAGCCCACCGTTTAGACTTTGACTAAGGGTTAGGCTAAGGTGTAAGGTGTCAAATATTTTTGTATTTTTCTGGATATAACAAAAATGAAAAGATTGGGTCGAAGGGTGTAACTAGGGGTATCTAGCGCTAAAGATAAACGCTAACAAATGGGTTCCAAATACGAGGATAACTAACCGATGTGGTTAGCAAAAATCATTTTGTAAATGGAAGGCTATTTGGTGTAAATCCTAAGTTGCCTCTTATCATTTGCATATGTTTTATCACTCGAAAGTGATTTTAACCGTAATGCATAACAAGTACAAGTTCTAGAATCCACACAATCACCGGCACACTCATAGAAAAAATATATAGCATAAGAAATGCTTTATACAAAAAGGCTTAAATCCTCACAATTTAAGGTGAATACCATAGTATGTACTAGTAAATGTCATCAATTTCGAAATGAATTTGCTCTAATAACTTTAATTAAGCTCCAAAAATTTTCAAATGCCCTTATTTTATTACTATTAAAACATTTTATTCCCTATTAAAAATAACTCAAGTGTTCAAACAACCAGATTTTTCAAGGGCGAACGAATCCTAGTTACTTGAATTCTCAACTAATCCTAAAAAATTAAAAAATATAAAAATTAAAAATAAACCTATTTTTCCTATTTTCTTCCCTCCCCCACACTTAAGTTTTGCATTATCCTCAATGTAATAAAAATAACTTCAAAGTAAAGGAAATAGGAAAAATTTAGTAAAATAGAAACTACCGGGGTAAAAATACGTGATATGCATATTTGATCATAACTAAGCAAATGAGTTCTCCGACTCCAAATATTGATCAACCATAAGCTTCCGTAATGTCACCCCTGCAAAAACTGCAAACATATACCAAACAAACAAGAAAAAAAAACACAAACACAAATATTAAAAACAAACCAAATATTAACATAGTACGTTATTAATCCTAAAAGAAAGAGTTATAGAGAGAAATAGAAATTATTCAACACACATAATTGTTTTTGAAATCAACCATAAACCTCATGACAATCACTCGTCGACATCGTCATCCATGTCGGAGCGAATAAACTCATCCTCGCTCTCCTCGCTTTCTTCCTCCTCTTCTTCTACTCGACGCTTCTTCTTGCCACCACCACGAGACGATCCACCAACATCAAAACTTGTTCCTCCAACATTAGTACCTCCCACATTAGGAACTCTACCATAAGCCGGATATGGTTCGGGAAATGGTGAATAACCAGGATAAGGGTATGGATACGGACCAGGATATGGCTCATAAGGAATTGGGTAGGGAGGAACACTAGGTGGCACATAAAGTGGTACCTTATACTTATTCTCTCGTGCAATGTGTTGGATCATCGGCATGGAATAATTATAGTTATAGTTCTGTCTCATCAACATCGAATCTCTCCACACATCCCTACTCTCTATATCGTTCAACTCACTATGCCAATCTCCCCACCCCGAATCAAAACTACCCGGAGCATGTCCATAGATACCTCCCATGTGTTGTTGTGGTGGTTGTTGTTGAAATTGTTGTTGTGGCACCTCAATGTTAGGCTCAGTCCATTCTCCTAACATCTTGGTTCTTCTATTCAATGCCTTACCAAAACCTTTATCATCCCAAGTCTCACTCTCGATTGGCTCCGAACATTTAGCCAACTCTTCATCTACAAAATAACCCAAATTTCTTGCCAAAATGGTCACATAATGACCTCCACAAATGTCACTCCTTTCTTTGATTCCTGGTGCTCTCCTAGAAAGATACTCGGCTATAATCCAAGCTGCATTGCCATTCTTGTCCTCTTCAAGCAATTTCATCACCCATAAGTCCGGATTGTTATACTTATCACAACCACCCGTCCTATGCAAAACACCCCAAGTGATCAACTTTTGCAAAACCTTCAACAATGGATTCCTAATTCTAGATGCATTCTTCCTATTGCAACTTGGATCACCAATGCGATTCCAGTACTCCAAAATACCTTCATACCTATGATGAAACCTTGTTAACCTCAAGAAATGTGTCGCAAACAACCTATGATTTATTTCATCTTGTTCGTACAAACCCAAATAAACCGCAAACTGTGGCAAAGTATAAGCATGCTCAACTCCACATAGTCTAAACCAAATGCAAACTTCTCTCGTAAGATCATAAACTTTCCTTTTAAAATAGAATGTAGAAAAGAACTCTAGACACCACTCACGATAAACATCTTCGTAAACGCTAAAAGCTCTTTCCCAAGAAAGATCCATAAATGTATCTCCATCCGCCGGATACACATAAGTCATTCTCATCATCTCCTTCAATTGATCCTCACATTCATATTCAGCAAACAAACTCCAGTCAATGAGACGTGGTGGAGCAATTTTCCTACCTTGAAGCTTAGAAAGTCTTTCACGAAAGGCATGCTTCTCCTCGTTCTTTAAATTTCTGAATTTAAGATTGTCGTTCCTTTCCTATTGAAGATTGTATGTAACCTTACTCTTTGAATTCCTTAAAAGATATTTTGTAACAATCGGGTTAACCTTTACTCCACTCGAACTACCTGCTCCTTGACTCTAAAAATTACAAATTCATATTAGTATAAGATTATAAGAGCCAATGCTACACAAATTAGAAGTTAAAAAGTCGAAACGAAAAAATTTCAAAAATGTTAACGAGCCATCCAACCGATCGGTATCCCATCCAACCGATCTGTTAGATGTTCATGTTCAATCTAACCGATCGGTTGCTCCTCACAACCGGTCGGTTGGATTTTCTGCAAAAATTCCAAATTCGTTTCCTATCACTTCCAATCCATTCCTACTTCATCCTAACCTGTTTTTGATCATCCATGGTAGTTTCTAATCATCAAAATCATCCTAATAACGATCCATATCATCTCCAAACACTCCCTTATTCAAACCAAAGAACATGCAAGAACACTATCTAATCAATCCTTCAAATTAGTGTTCTAATCAACAATGCACTATCCTAACATCACTAATTAACAAGTATGTAACATTTGGAAATCATCAATTGCAAGCAAACATGTTCTAAAAATAAAAACCCAATTCAATTCGAATTTCAATTAATTAATTCTTCCTCAAGACTTAATCAGTCAAACTAATTCTTTTTGCAATGACTTCCACTATCAATTACCCATTTATCCTCAAAAGATTACATCTTAATTCGCACTATATCAAAAAATACCTAAATATTGACCTAATTCAAATAATTCGAATTAAAGTAAATTGATGATTTTACTTACTTGTTTTGGAGCCATGGATGATATCCTAACTCTCTTGCAACCTCAAATAATCTCTATGTGATCGAATTTCTAGTCCCCCAATTCGGTGTGTATGTGTGGGTGGTTTTCTTGTGATTTTTGAAAAGTTGGGTTTATATATTCAATTCTAACCATTCAGTTTTTGATCCATCCGTTTTGGATTGAATTTTTGCAAAACTCGAATTTTCCAAAATATCAACACTTAGTTTACTTGATACACGTAACTAATATGTTCACTTTAAACTAAAACCATTTTTGTATGTAAATTTTCCACCACACTACCAAAATTGGTCTATAACTACTAACTCTTAACAAAACTAAATACTAAACAACTCAACTAAAAACTTAAAATGACATAAGCTTAACATAAAACATAACACCTAAATAGATAGATAGATAGTCTTAACCATAAAACTTAAAAATGAAAATGCATAAAAGTAAAATCAAACAAACTAGCACAAGAAGTGCTTTATTCTTGAAACTTGCTCCTCTTGCTCCATTAGCCTTGAAAATATTCATTCCTAAGAATGTCTTCACTTTGGTATTTTTCCGATATCTTCCGATTTGTCTTTTGTGTTTTGAACCTCCTAGCAAAGTTTCTTCCGCTTGGGCATAAAATATCAAATTTGACATGCCATTCTCTATCTCCTTCTTCTTTCTTGTATTTGCTAGGTCTATCGGGCCCCCACTCCAAATTTTTAAGTTGAACCGGTAACGATCCAAGAAAATATGTAAGTTTGTTAAACACAATTTTTTTTAAACGGGTTAAAGAAAGCCTCCATAGCTAGAGCTCTTTCCATTTCATCCTCTATATCAAAGAAACTAGGTGTCAAAGGCCCATACTTTGGCCTTCCCTCTTCATCTCTTCCAACTTCAAAACAACCAAAGTATTCCTCTTCTTCTTCATCTATACTTTCTCTCCTTCCTTTTATTGGTTTAGGGTAATAAGTGTGCTTAAGAATCCCATAATTAATGGTCATGGTTCCATGCTCCATATCTATTATTGCCCCACATGTTCTTAAGAAAGGTCTCCCCAACAAAATTGGTAACTCCTTATCAATAGGAATGTTTAGCACAAGAAAATCACACAAAAATGCTTGGTAGCCAATTTGAACACGTAAATTCTTAACTTCCCCCATAGCTTTTGCTTTCTAATTATCCGCCATTGTAAGGTTTGATTTGTTAGGTTGTGGGTTACAAAGTCCTAACCTTTGGTACAACAGATTAGGCATCACACTCACACTTGACCCCGTGTCGGCCAACACATACATTGGAGTAGTCCCATTCACTTTAATTGGTAGAACAAAGTTTCCCGGGTCACTCATCTTTTTAGGAAGCCCATTTTCTACTATCCTCTCTCTCTCAACTTCATCAAATGGTGTATCTTCCAACCTTGACCTTTCCATCATGACCGAATCCAACTTCTTCCTATAAGTCATGTAATCATTCAAAACCTCAATAACCGGTTTCTTCTCCATGAGTTCATGGATCTTCTCTTCTAAATTCTCCAATATTGCTTCTTTTTGTTCATTAGTTAATGGTTGGGTAACTTTTGGTGAATTTGGTGGTGTACTAGGTAGTGATGATGATGATGATGTGGAATTAGTTACTTTAGAGTTGGTGGGTTGGGTAAGTTTGTTTAGTGTTCCTTTCTTCCTATTCGCTTTTCCCATCTTACAAACCTCTTCCTTTCCTTCATTTTTCTTTTCCATACCTTCACATAACTCCGCAATCATAAGATCCACTTCTTTTCCTTCCCCCAAATCAATAATATTAATCCTTAACTCACTAAGTGCAAAGTCCACCGTACACTTGGTAGTTACAAGAAATTCCCTACCAAAAACAACTTCCGGTTCATCAGAATTGCAATAATCAAGAACAACAAAGTCAACATTAAAAATGTGTCCATGAATGTTCACTTTCACATCCTTAACCTTCTTCCTTCCGCAATCCTCATAATCTAACCTAACATAGCCAATTTTGTCCAAAACATCTTCCGTTATGTAGTTGTCCCCATACTCCATATTAAGTTCCGCATCCCAAGCCTTGATCTCTCCAAGGTGTAGAATACCTCATGTGTGGGGCATCATACTTCTTAGAAGGAGCTCTTGTGAAAACAACCACGCTTTCCTTGGGTTCCTTAGGCAAACAAACATCATTTTCCCCAACTACTTCTCCATTTTCCAAATCCGCTTTCGCTTTCTCCAACATGCTTTCCAATTTCTCTAAAGAATCGCCCGAATCTTTGAACATATTCTCCAAATTCCTTAAATACTCCGAAATTTGACTCAAACTCTCCATTTCACTAAAGCAATTACTAACTATAACATAACCATCAATAAAACAACCAAATCATTAGCATTGGGGTTAGTCATAATAAAAAATAAAACTTAAAATGATACAAAACCTAATAAATTAACAAACTAAAGCTATAAAAACACAAAAACAACTCAAAATAAAAATTTCAAAAAATAAAATCCGAGGCTAGAAACCGTTCGGTTTCTCATCCAACCGATCGGTTGGATCAAACACCAAAAGTAACCGGATCGGTTACGGGTTGTAACCGATCGGTTTCATTGAACTTTTTTTTTTATTATATATTAACTAAAACTAAACTCTTTTTAAAATAAAATATTACTTTAATACTAATACTCAATTAAACTTAAATTATATTTATAAAATCTCAATTAATTAAAAATATAAAAGAAAACTTTAATTATTAAAAACTTATAAAAACTTTTCATTAACCTTACTTAAAATAACTAATTAATGTTTTTAACTTAATTAACCATCTAATTAAAACTTTAACTACTAATCATAAAAACTAAATTAAAACTTTCAATTAATGAAAATTAACTAAAACCATTAAAACTAATCATAACTAATTAACTACATTAAAAAACTAGTCATAAAAACAATAAACATAAAAAAAAAAAAAAGAAATTTACCGAGCCAACCAACCGTTCGGATGGAAATCCAACCGATCGGTTGGTAAAAACAAACTTTTTTTTTTTTTTTTTTTTTTTTTTTTTTTTTTTTTTTTTTTTACTTTTACCAATTTAAATTTATGAAAAACAAACTAAAAACTAAGAAATCTAATTAAATCTCCGGCAACGGCGCCAAAAACTTGATGTGCTAATTGTGTGTACAAGTTTTAAAATTTATAAACACGCTTATCCGATTATCTATTTAACACATACGAGCAAGTATACACGTCCGTTTTAGTAAAGGTGGGTAAATCGAGATCGTCCCAAGGTATTTATGGATCAAAGTTTTATAAAAATAAGTTTGTAAACAAGTGTTGTCAATCCTTATTATCGAAAATTTAAATATTCAAGAAACGATATAACTAAAACATATACTTGTGTGAAATGCCATAATCAATCAATTGGAGTATTCATGTTAAGCTTGGTGTAAACTTGTTATGATGCACAACTTTTATATGAATGACTAACAATCAATGGTGTTTATCATGTTAAACCATTACTAGAATTCAATCATCTAGTTACTTCATTTCGGCCTATGATAACTAGAATAATAATTCCATTAACACAATGTTATTTAAAAGCAATTCTTTACTTACGAATTCCTACGAATCCTTTCGGCCTAATTTCGTGATGAAATCTTCTCAAATCCATTTTAAAGAGTAAACATGATGCTCAACACACACCATATTCCATACTAATTCGTGCACTAACTTTTTGAAATAAAAACATTTAGAAAACCCTTTCGGCCAATATTCCCCAAAGATATTTTTGTCAACAAATTAAGCAAGATTAGATATTATCCCAACAAACTCATAAATTAAGAAGAGTTTTCATGCATCACCTTTTTAAAATAAAGAATACTCCATGACTAACTACATCATTCACACAAGTATAAACCAAATCACTCCATATCACTTAATTCTCAAGTAAAAACGTCCCCTAAGAAGTTATTAGTGAGAAATGATCAGCCATCCATGATAATGAGGAGTAAAAATGCCATTAAATGCAATCTTGTAAAAACAGTCATCATCCAACCGATCGGTAATAGCTCCAACCGATCGGTTGGTTCTTCAGGTCAACTCCAACCGATTCGGTTGCGGGCTCCAACCGAACGGTTGGATTGAACCTGTATGCAATTTTTGTCTTTTTCTTTATCGTTCTTTGTCGCATGCATTTTCTTCCACTTTGGTGCTAATTCCTTTCATAGAACTTGATATTATCTTGACATATGAGCGTAGAAATCTTGAATCTATCAAATCGTTGAGTCCTTGTGTGATTCTTCACTCGTTTCCTTCTCAAAAATCTCCAATTATGCACCTTCACTTCATTTCTTCATTTTTTCATCACTTTTTCCTGTTTTTGGCTACATTTGCTTGTACAAACACTTTTCCATGATTAAGTAGCAAATACGTACAAATATGGCCAAATATGATGCATAAAACACACCTAAAAACATGTATAATTTACGTGTTATCATGGAACTACTGTGTTCATGAATTAGATCTCTTAATGAAAGATGAGTGTAATAATCTCATATATGTCAATCAAGGAAATATGGTTTATTTGTCAATTTTTTTTGTGTTAGCATGCATGCGGAATATAAGAAAACTAATAATTTTCTGTGTTTACTTTACCGGTAACAATGAAATGATGAGTAACCATTATTTGATTAATTGAAACAATTGATATATAAGACGGTGAATTGGTCATGATGGGCATATATTGTTCTACTCCGAACTTTTCCTCATATGCATGAAATAGAAGTAAAGCCACTGAATTTGCTTTTGAATTTTATATGAATCGCAAATATGAAATTATAAAGGTAAATAAGATTTGCATAAATGCATGAAACTTATAATAATATAAAATACCGATATCGTTCATTGTTTTAATTTGGCGATGACACTGCGTTGATTGATATGTGTTCATTTGTGTTTGTGCCATGGTGTCAGTTTATTCTTTGAACATTGCCTATGACTTGATTATTAGATGACTTGTTGTTTGTTACATGCTCTTCAATTTGCATTTACAAGTTCTAGCATTGGTTGATATAATAATAATATTAAATTATGATTATTATTTGAAGTTTATTTCATATTTGAATCATGCATGGCAACTCATAAGACTCGTAGTATGCATGATTTGTTGTTACTTTCGTCAAATTTGGCGGATGATGGATGTGATTCTTATTCCGTTTTCTTTATTTTCCAAATAACAGAAAATGTTTGATATTGAGATATGTATATTAGAAGTTTAAGGAACTTTGTAAGTATGATTCTTTTACAGTGAACCGTATGCGAATTATTGGCAGTTTTGTTAACTTATAGAAAAACAATTTTCAGAAACATGGTTTCAAAGTGCAACTGTATATCAAAACTGTTATGGTGAATCAATTGCCTAACTGATATCAGAACCAAAACGTTATGATGTTGTTCATTTCTTTTGAATGTTTGTTGGCTTGCCATGATCATAATTATTAGTATCAAGTATTGATTATTTTATTTATTTCATGAATCACAAGGTTATGTGACTTTGATATTGAATTACTGGAACCACAGTTATACAACCAATTTTGTGGAGTATTTCAAACTTTTCAGAGTTAGGCAAAGATTATTTTGAATAGTGTGTTCAGAAAATAGTGTTTCTCATGTTCATTTATATGAATTTCAAGAGTTTGTCCTTGAATGATGACCTGTAAATGGAGATATATGAAACTGTATAAATGTTTCATAATAGAGTACAAGAATAAGGGAGCTAAGTTTTTATTAAACTTGATAAATCCTTCTATTGCGTAACCATGGCTTATGATTTAGAATGCAACAAGATCTTTAATTATTATAAAGATAAATTGATGCAAGTTGGATAATTGATCAAAAGATACGGGTGAATTAAGTGTTGGATTTTACACTTGGTATAAATGTGGTATCATGTGATCAAAGGAAAAAGTTGTACAACGTATTCAACGAGTGCATCATGATTGGTTGTTTTCTTGTTTTAAAGAAGAATAATGGTTAAAGGACTTTGTTAATAAACATTGTGTTAAGTTTAAAAGTTAAGGTTACCATTTGTATAAAATCAATTGCTTACCACTTGACAAAGAGGTTTGCTAGAGACTTAGTGCACAAAGTCGGAATAGGGATGAAATAAAAGTCTGTTTAAATTTTCTAATGGTGAGAACCCAAGTCCCTTCTAATACAATGTTAGAAGCTAAATTCAATGCGGGAAACTCACACTTAGAGATTGGAACACATGATATACTATCCCAAGGAATGTTTTTGGACCTGCAAGATAGAGGTAGAAGTTTATCTTCTTAATAGTTTTTTTGAAAAAGTGTAAGCAGGGCATGATTAAAAGAAACTACCTATATGAGCATGAAGTTTAGCCGCTTCAAGAAGCTGGGACTTGGCTTTGACATGCTTATGAAGGATAAGGACATAGGCTAGTAAAACATGTGTCATGATAGAACTACTATGTATGTAAACTTTTTTGTACATTATCTTCGTGTATTCATAATGAATTCCCAGGGTTCAATCCTTAGCGACACCCTGGTATTCGAATATTCGGAATGTGTAATGTACTAATGTGAAATTCAATCGTCACAACATTTCATTTATGCAAAAGTTTGATTATTTGAGATCACTTGTTTTAGTTAATCAAGGATTGCACTAAAATGGGGGAAAATGTTGGATATTTTATTGTAATTGGATTAACTTGTTTGACCAATTTAGTCATAATAAGACATCATTTAGGCTTGGAGGTGCGGAGTGCACGCCTATTTGAATTTATTATGATCTAATCATAATAAATAGGGGTGAAGCCCCTAAGGGACGGGGGTCTGGGGGAAGTGCCCCTGGGAGTAGGGTCCAAGGGGCAGTAGCCCCTGGCAGGGTCCAAGTTGTTATGGTAAAAGTTCCTTAGAAAATTAAATTTTTAGAACTTAAGGGATTAATTTTGACAACTTTGAAACACTTGAAAAAACTGCATAAAAGATAGTTTGTGCCCTAATCCTTTATGGATTTTGATACGTTTTCCTTTTTGGTCATCAATTTTCTCTGGTTCATCAATCTCAAACACAAGCATTCAAAACGTTCTCAATCTCTGAATTGTATCCGATTGAATAATTCGGGGGAACCACCGAATTGATTCGATCTGAAAGTGTTCACACGCCTTTAAGAGATTCAAACATATCCGGTTGTGTTCGTTTATTCGGTTTATCCCCTACAAAAACTACCCATTTTAACCCCAGATGTTACCCAAGCCGACTGGCTGTCCGTTTTGCTACTGCTTAAATAGGCATTAGACGTGCCATGACCAGATCACAAAAAGACCTCAACAACACTCAGATTATGGCCCAAGTACATCCACCAATCCATAATCCTATTTTGGACCTCCTATATCATCTTGTCACCAATTTTAGAGATCTTTACTATACTTTTCTATTCCAACGCTAACTTTCAGACTCACTCTCAACATCTAGTCACTATACACAACAGAGAAACATTGCCTATGAAAAGCTACAGACACAAACCTTCAACTTGTACCATTTATCGCTATTGACTTCAAATACAAATGACTCAAAATTTTCTGAGACCTCTACCAATGTCTCAGAAAAAACCACCCAAGACCTCCATCAACCTTATTTTGTAAACAAAACATCCATTATGCTTATTCACATAGAAAAAGTACCACTGTACCAGATAACGTTGTTAATTATCATCCTTCCTTTCTTAGGCCAGATCTTTGTCATCATATATAATTATATACATCACTTTGAAAATATTTTTTTTGTTTATAAAGCTTCATTTATTTAAGAGTGTGATGCATTTTTCTTTTGGTATTCTAATGAGTACTCATCCCGGCCACCTAGTTCTGGAAGCATCATTACAATTCTCTTGATATTTGATCACTACCAAGTGGCTGTGATAAGCGGTCTTGTTAGGAATACAAATATTCCTATAAAAGACTCGGTCACCTAAATATTGTAATAGCATTAAGTTAGCTCGTAGTTAGTTTAGTTATTAGTTAGAATTAGTTTAAGTAACATCGTGGAAGAAGGACGGGTCTTTACCCACTGTATGCCTGATCCACAGCTCGGGTGTGGGCGTTTTTATTTCTTGTATAAATACCCCTCTCCCACCAAGGGAGAGGGTTGGACCTTCTCATTCTTACTAATCTAATATTTCATATTTTCTCTCAAGGTTCCAACTTTCTTTCTTCTTCTTCCTCTTTTAATCCATACGCCACACAAACCACTATAATCATCATGTTTGAAACTTAGTTACTATCCTACAATTGGTATCAAGAGCCAAGGTTTCATCTTAGGGCCTTGGTGAATCATATTTGGTGTGGTTTTGTGTGGTTTTTGTTAGTTAGAAGTGTTTTTATTGAAAACATCTTAGTTTGATCATTATAGTGTTATTTGATACGTTATGGGTGTACTTTCATGATCATTGGTACTAGTATGATATAGTTTTTCAGTTGGTTTTGCTACATCAAACGTTTATTTGAAGATTGGATTGAGTGTAGGTCATTGTTCTTGACTGCGGTTTGCTCCACTGCTTCATTTCGTGGTTGCGGTTTGCTACTGGACTCTGTGGTTTGCTTGATAGCGATTACTATTTTGGGTATAAGGACAAAACGCAAGGATAGTGACTGGTTTGGACTTTTGTGAACTGCGACTTGCTTTTGCGGTTTGGTGGTTAGCGGTTTAGTGATTGTGGTTTGCTTCTGCGGTTTGCGTCTTCTGCGTTTACCTCACTTGCGTTTAACCCATCCTGCTGTTTACTCCTTATTGCGGTTTGCTCCTAGCGTTTAACTCACCCTGCGTTTAACTCACCTAGCGTTTTACATACCTTGCGGTTTTCTTATTATGCGGCTACCCTACCTAATCTTGCGTTTTACTCACCTCTGTGTTAATCTCAGAATTGCGGTTATTTGTACTTAGCTGTTTGCTTACATTTTTGCGAGTATCACTACTTTGGTGGTAATTAACTAAGTGGTGAGATTCGTGTGATAGGTTAATCATTTTACAATTCGTGAATTGTTGTAACTTAAGTCATTTCGATTAATCTAATTGTGATCTGACGTTGTGAGTTAATTCTTATGACTTGACTAATCTTAATTGGATATATTGTAACTTGACTTGTCACAACTCGACACTTGGTGCAAACTGTGACTCATCCAGTATCTCTTTCTTAGTTTAACTTACTGAGTATATCTTCCGGTTTCTTTTGTTGACTTTAGTAAAATCCCTAGAAAGAATCATTTCTCGGTTTAAGTCACAAAAGTTGTAAAATCCCATTTGAAGACTTTGAGATGTCAACTGTTTCGGATGACATTCAAGCTGCTGGGTCCAATACCCGACCTCTTATGCTAGACTGGACAGATTATGAATCATGGGCACAAAGAATCAGATTATATTGCTTGGGTAAAGAAAATGGTGAGAACATTCTACGATCTATTGATTAAGGTCCTATGCAGATGGGTACAACCAGAGATGCTATCTCCACAGCCGAGGATGGATCTGTCAGCCATGGAATTAATAGACCACGCACTTACAATGACCTCAATGATGTTGAAAAGAAGCGTTATGATGCTGACATTCGAGCCTCAAACATCGTGATACAAGGGTTACCCAAAGATGTGTACAAGCTAATCAACTTCAACACTGAAGCCAAAGCTGTTTGGGACAATGTAAAAATGCTTCTGTCTGGATCGGAGCTGACCAAAGAAGACCGTGAATCTCAATTGTATGATGAGTTTGAACATTTCAAAATGAATCCTGGTGAAAACATTACCGACTACTATGTCAGATTTCACAAGCTGGTTAATGACATGTGTAGGATCGAAATTATTGATTTTTATGTGATTAGGGAGGTCGAGGTTGATCAAAATAGATGATATCCATGATTGGTTTAGAGAGAGAAAGAGTAGAGAGAGGGTGAAGAAAAAAGTTTATATTAAAGATAAATGCAAGTTACACAATTTCTCACACCCCTCATGGAGAGTCATGAGGGGTATTTATTGGCTCATCCTATTGCAAGATTGCCTTTTGTACAATAGTTGTCCCTAAAAGCACAACTAACTACGTATCTAGTCCAATTCACGTATGTGACGTTATTTTTATAAAAGAGCGAGGCTAACAATCTCCCTCCAAGATATCGTCACACGTGAATGGTTACAATGAGACCTATAAATACATAAACAATGTAAATTACAACAATAGTAAACAATGTTGACGTTGTTGAAGTGCAGAGTCTCTGTAGTCTAGATACTGAGGCAGACTTGAAGTTCTCTCTTCCAACGATCTCGGCGTACTGACGACAAAGGTCTTTGTAGCTTTGAACTTCAACTGTAATGGTCTAGTTAGGTTATTACTCCCTCCTAACTAGTGAGCCTTTTCTTTCTTTTTCCTGCTCCTTCCTGAACCGACAACTCTCTTTTCATCATGCTGCAGATAAAGTAGATTCAAAAGTGTAGGAACATGGTTGTCGTTCGGGTAGCAGCATAACAACATAACTCACATAGTATTGCATAAAAGGTTGGTAATAAGCTCTGATGTACACATACTTGGTACCTCATGGTACTTCTCTGGTATTAAGCACAGTTCCCTCGATCAACCAACGTACTAAAGACGAAACACTACTTCTTTTGGCATGTTCTTCTCCCTCCTTATGGTTGCGAGTTATTGGAATCATCATAATCTTGTATACATGCCATACAATTACCTGTACTTTACACTTCTAATGCAATTTAGAAGCCATAACAGCTTTTGGAGCACATTCTGTGAGTATATGTCGCTAAGATATACTCTCAATACTTTTCTCTCAAATCAACCTGTAATGGAACCTCCTTTGAATTCATCGGCTACTAGTAATGACCACATATGGAGACAGCCCGATATGACCAGCTTGAAAAAGAAGTAATCATCTCATCTTTTGATTTAATGCTTGTTCGATAGATGTGACTTAATACCTATACTGAGACCTACAATGTAACTCCTTTAAGTATGAGGTTGCATGAAATATTCGCCACTTGAACAATCCACTGCTTCGCGTGACACTGAGTACTACAATGTAACTCCTTAAAGTGATAGTTATACTGTGTGCACTACAACGTAACTCCTTACATCAGTAATAACTAGATTGTCGGACTGAATTTTTTTAATTTGCGCAGACAAGTTATCTTTAGAAGTCGTGCATCCAACTACCCCTAGACTTTGAGATAAATAAGTACACTTGATGAAATGCCACTTCAAAGTCAAATCAATAATACCGTACAATAACCCCGTAGTCATTTTCCATCAAATATTAATTCTAGCCGTGAATAATGTATCCCTGTGAATTTTGTACCAAAATACCACTCAATATACTAAATATTAAAAATTGTATCCAATAATTGTCTAAAAACAATTTTCGGATAACAATTTCATAGTAAATCCATTTCTAGTCCATCACAGTCATCCATTACAGTCATGAAAACAAAAGCCCAGTCCAATGTATATACCAATCCAATCCAACTTATGTAAATCACTGAAGCCCAATGATTAATCCAATTCACAGAAAATTAGATCCAATAGCTTGCCCCATCCAAATATCCAATACCCATTTATATACGGTTGAGGATAAAACAAGTAACACTTTACCATTGACCTAAACCTAAAACACATAAGCCTCATTTTATCCGCCCCTTTTTTCTTATACGCTCCTCACACCAATCACATCTCATCAATTCTTAATTTCAGTATATCATTTCAATCACTATCATCAATTACAACCAATTAGATAAACACAAACACTAAACTTCTACATGATCTCAGCTTATTAAGCTGAATCACAAACCACGCGACCATCATTCCTTTTGCTCTTTATGTTAGTCTCGGCTTCAAGATAATTGAATGGGTCTCTGGTAGGTTTTTTTTTATTGTAAGCGATTTTCTAAACCGAATGAATGGAGAGATGAAACACCGTTGTTTTTGTCTCTTCATTGTTGTATTTCGGATATAAACCAAGAAGTATATCTTCGAGCAATGATCAATGATGAGGAAGGTTCAAAAAAATCTTTAAAAGATAAAAATGAACTTATCTGAGATTTTAAGTTTATTTACTGGTGGTGGGATTGTTGACAGATAAGTGTTGAAGGATAGTTAAAAGGATTTGATGCTGGATTAAATTATTGTTGCAAAATAATTCTCGATCTGGACTTCCTTTTTTTTTTTCCTTCTTGGACTGATCTGAGGTTAAGGAGTAGGTATTTGGTGATGGTCAACTGCTTTCTGCTTCATCTTTTTTTTTTTTTTTTTTTTTTTTTTTTTTTTTTTTTTTTTTTTTTCTTTTGACCCGTTTATGCATAATGTTACGCGTAGAGCTGTTGGAAATCTTTTGCGTAAACATGCCTTAGCATAAACTTGGTCTTTTGCGTAACCCGTGTCTTTTGCGTAAGTCTTACGCGTAAGACAAGGGTTTTTTTTGCCTTAGTTGAACCTTACGCATAACTTTCCAAGTTATGCGTAGAAAAACTGAAGTTGTGCGTAAAAAGAGGGTTTTGACCCTTTGACCACTTTCCCGCGTCCTTTTCCGTTCAGATTCCGGCCAAAAATTCTAATGATATTTTGACCAGTTAATAACAGCTCATAGGAACCCACGTTTACAGCCTTTTTAGACAACTTTATGACCTTTTAACTTTCAAAGTTGGTACAAAACATCAGAAAAGTGATAAAGTTTGTGACATTTTGACCAAAGGATACATAAAAACTATTAAAAACTGTTACCAATAATGATAAGAATGAAAAAAAAAATTCAGATCCGAAATATTGGTAAAACAGCCTAAAAAAATAGTACGAACCACAAAAAATCATCAAAACAAAACACCATAGCTCTGATGCCAATTGTAGGATCGAAATTATTGATTTTTATGTTATTCGGGAGGTCGAGGTTGATCAAAATAGATGATATCCATGATTGGTTTAGAGAGAGAAAGAGTAGAGAGAGGGTGAAGAAAAAGGTTTATATTCAAGATAAATGCAAGTTACACAATTTCTCACACCCCTCATGGAGAGTCATGAGGGGTATTTATAGGCTCATCCTATTACAAGTTTGCCTTTTGTACAATAGTAGTCCCTAAAGGCACAACTAACTATGTATCTAGTCCAATTCACGTATGTGGCGTTATCTTTATAAAAGAGCGAGACTAACAACATAAGAATGATCAGAATGACAATGCCTAACATCCAACTCAACTCTAAGTTTGTGAACAACATGTCAT
Source organism: Artemisia argyi (assembly GCA_030686995.1). Classification (NCBI taxonomy): domain Eukaryota; kingdom Viridiplantae; phylum Streptophyta; class Magnoliopsida; order Asterales; family Asteraceae; genus Artemisia; species Artemisia argyi. The sequence goes on along the minus strand of CM060708.1, from coordinate 55,181,126 downwards.
CTGAGTGGGATTACTTTGTTACAACAGTCAAGCTCAACAAAGGATTGAGAAATACAAACTATGAACAATTGTTTGCATACCTACAACAACTTGAGAAGCATGCAGCATATGATCATCAATTAAGAGAGAAGCTCAATCCAACTGCCACCAATGACTCACTTGCTTTCATGACTAGTATGTTGCCAACCACTCAACCTGTGTCATCAGTGGATCACTCATCTCTACAGTCATCGGCTGCCATGAATACCCATCTCGACTCAGGGTACTCTCATACTGACAAGATGATTGACAATCTTTCCAATCAAGTGTCTCTACTGGTTCAACATTTCAGGGCTGCACTCCCACCAACCAACAATCAACTCAGAACTTCCTCCAATCCACGTAATCAGGCTATTGTGGAAGATGGAAGAGTAATGGTGCAGAACATTCAGGGCAGACAAAATGTAAATCAAAGGAATGCTGTACGGGGTAACTTGTAGAACAGAGTTGGAAATGTGAATTAGGGACAAGGAAGGCAACCAAAATGTTACAACTGTGGGGGTTTTGGTCACATCGCCAGAAACTGCACTCAGCCAAAACGTCCTCAAAATTCAGACTACTTCAAGGACAAAATGTTGCTCATGCAAGCTCAAGAGAATGGAGTTGTGCTAAATGAGGAAGAATTGGCGTTTATTGCTGGGGATGATGGAAATACATTTGATGATGATGTGGATGAACAACCAGTTCAGGACTTAGCTCTTAATGATCCAAATATCTTCCAGGCTGAGGATTGTGATGCTTTTGACTCAGATGTTGATGACAAACCCACTGCTCAGACAATCTTCATGGCTAATCTATCATCTGTTGTCACACCCTCACGACAATCTGGTCCCTCCAAATCATCCATCATATCTGAGGTACTGAAATTATATGATAAATGTGCAGTTAATGATGAACAAAAGACCTTCAACGATATACGACAAAATAATGTTGGTGAATCAAATGAGGATGAATTGGAAAACATTAATGTTTTCCCAACTAAGCAACATTCGGATCACAACAGTAATTCTGACGTATCTTGTGGAATGTCTTCTGTTGCTCATGACAATAATGTGATGCATGAACAAAAGATATATGACGAAGTACAACAAACAAACGTTGCTGAATTAGATATTGCTAACATGGGAAATAGCAATATTGTCCCATATGAACAATATGTAAAGCACAACGTCGAGTCTATTGTATCAAGTAATATATCCTCTGTTGATGACAATGTGTGTGAATTTGATGAGTACACTGCTGTTGCACTTGATGACACTCTGACCACTAGGATTAATATTTTTAAGGATCAAGTTAGGTGTTATGAACAACGTGCAAAATTTGAGCTAACCGAACGTGAACAAAAAATGGATTGGCAAATGCATGCTTACATTACTGAGCAAAACTTAAAGGAAATGACCTTTAAACAAGAGATTAAATCTTTTCAAAATCAACTTGATCGTGTTGTTAAGGAAAAACAGGAAATTCCGGAGAGTTTAAATCTTCTAAAAAATGAATTTCAGGAAAAGGAAACTAAATTGTTAAATGAATTTTCCAACCTTAAGCAGTTGAAAAACAAACTTGAAAACAAGTTGTATATCCAAGGCCAAACCTGTCAAATAGCTCAAATGATGGAAAAGCACATTAAACTACGGGATAAGTATAGTGATAAGGATTTAGGGATGCCTAAAACAAACTTCCTTAAGAGCGTTAGAGCCTCTCAACCTGCCCTCTATGATGCTATGGTTATGCTTACACCCAATCATGAACCCCCAAATAGTTGGTATGATAAAGAATTGGATGATCTTGATTCTGCCGACAGAGAGAGATTTGATAATAGAATGAAGGATCCAAAGTGCATTAAACACCGAGTCATTATTAAGCCCCATGATTATTATGAACAAAACCGAGTGACTGTTTTTGCACCTCAAACTAAGTTAACACAAGAACAGGTATTTTGGCCTTTAGACGTTGAGAAATGAAAGCTGAGGAAAATAAGGCCAAGACACCTCAAAAGTTAGCTGCCCAAATGGTGTATCCCCCCAATACACCAATGCACTTAGTTCAGTTGTCACTTCCCACGCAATGTAAAACTCTTATTAGCATATTTGTCCTTTGTCAAATGTTCACTGATTTTGATAAAACATGCAAAAAGAGAATCACACCAACGGGAATCACTGAGGGTGAACGGGGATTTGAGCTTACCAAAGAGTGTTACTTAACTGAAATCATCCTATTTTTTAAACTAATCAAAGAACACTTTGAGGGTTTATGAAAATCCCTTGATGTTGAGCTAAAGGAAATGAAAGAGGTGTTTAAAATTGTGGAAAATAAGAGTAAACAAAATGCAATAGATCTTCAGCATAGTGAAATAGCCAGGAAAAAATATTCTCATCATGAATGACAATTTGATTGCTAAATGTATTACACAAGATGTGTTCTATACTGCTACAGATTCTTCATTTAATGCTTGTCAGTTTCATGAAATGTCTATTGCTTTGAATAACCTTCACAATCGTGTTGTTGAGCTTGAGGGGGAGAATTTGAAATTGCATGGAAAAATTCAAAATGATGATCATGACAACATGGTCAAGCATTTTTCTAAACTAGAAGTTGATAATCTTAACTTACAATTAAAATATCAACATTTAGAAGAAAAAATGAAATTATCAAAGGCCAAGACATCTTCTGATGCTCCGGAATTTGATGCATATTTTGAATTAGCAAAAAGGGATGAAAAAATTCAAGCTCACACGAACATGATCCGATTATTGAGGGCTTAAATTGCCCAATTGAAGTCTCCCATGAATGTTGTGATCGACACCCATAAACCAATGTCTGCAGATTCTCATAACTTTCAACTTCAAAACACAATCAACTTACTTAGACATGAAAATGATTGTTTTCAAGCTGAAAATTCTAAAGTTAAACAACATTACAAAGAGTTACATGATTCTATTAAGATCACTCGTGATAAAACCAATGAAAAGATAACCTCTTTGCTTAATGAAATTGAGAATCTAAAGACAAAGGTTAAAGGGAAAATGCCGGTTATTGGAAGTGACAATATCAATTCTGTGGTCTGTAAATGTAAAAATATGCATGTGAGGCTATTTTTATTACTCTCCCCCTTAAGAACAATGAGCTAGTCCATGGTGATTACCTTAGACATCTTAAGAACTGCCTTGACATGACCCGTGAGACCATTGAAGAAGATAGAATGATGAGACCATCAGATAACGCCCTATCTGATATTTGCTTTCTCACCAAACGGTCACAAGAGTTGTTAGAATATGCCATAGGAACATGTCCCAAGATTCCCAACATGCGTGATAGAAATGGCACATCCTCATCTAGGAATTTAAAAAGCATGTTACCTTTGATATACCTTTGGATAGTTCTGATCATAGCACATCACCACCTAGAAACCTAACAACTATGCAACAATCTAATGTTCCTATCGTCAATTCTACAAGAGTAATCAATATCACTAAAGCTAGCGGGTCAAAGCGTAAAGGCAATACAAGGAATGATAGGACTTCGCCTGCTAAGAGTGATCAAGGAAAGAAAGTAGAAGACCACCTTAGGAACAATAAGACTGATTTGAGTGAAAAGAATCGTGTTGATTCTAGTATTTGCGTTAAGTGTACTGTAATTAATTCGAATTCTAATGCTACTTGTAAGACTTGTAATGATTGTTTAATTTCTGGCAATCATGATGAATGTGTTGTGTCATTTTTGAACTCTTCTTATAAATCCTCAGTTAAGTATGCTAAGACACACAAACTGGAAAACCATACTTGGAAAGCAACAGGTAAAGTTTTTTCCAATGTAGGATATCAGTGGAAACATACTTGAAGAAAGTTCACTCTAGGAAGCCAGTGCCCATTGACAAACATGCCCAATCCTAAGTCTTTAGCGGTTAAGAAATGGAAGGCAACTGGTAGAAAATTCCCTTTAGTGACTCAATGCCTTGATATTAAGTCAGTAGCATCCACTAGTATCGGTTCATCTATGAGAGCCAATGAAAATACTAATCCTGCATCTCTTAAGTATGCGTGTGCTAACCAATTGGATCCCAATTACACTTGGGGATCCATGTTTTTCAGTTATCTATATCTGTCTGGTTTCAAATGCAGGTCGTACAAATTGTCCTGTGGTATTTGTACTCAGGCTGGTCAAAACATATGACTGGGGATCGCTCTCGGCTCAGAAATTTCGTGAAAAAGTTTATCGGGACAGTTAGATTCGGAAACGACCACTTTGGTGCCATTATGGGGTATGGTGATTATGTGTTTGGTGACATCATGATTTCCAGAGTTTACTATATGGAAGGACTTGGGCATAATCTATTTTCAGTTGGACAATTCTGTGACTCTGATCTCGAAGTGGCCTTCAGAAAACACACATGTTTTGTTAAGAGAATTGGATGGAGTTGATCTTCTTAAGGGAAGTCGTGGTACCAATTTGTATACCATCTCTATCGAAGACATGATGCGGTCCTCTCCTATTTGCTTGCTCTCTAAGGCCTTAAAGAACAAATCATGGTTATGGCACCGTCGTTTGAACCATTTAAACTTCGGCACCATTAATGAACTTTCTCGCAAAGATCTTGTTTGAGGTATGCCCAGATTGAAGTATGAAAAATATCATCTTTGCTCAGCATGTCAATTGGGTAAAAGCAAGAAACACACTCACAAATCAAAACCTACCAACTCCAACACTGAAGTGCTCCATACCCTACACATGGATCTGTGCGGACCCATGAGAGTGCAAAGCTTCAATGGGAAAAGATACATTCTTGTTATTCTAGATGATTACTCATGATTCACATGGGTGAAGTTTTTAAGATCCAAGGATGAAACTCCCGATATCATCATCAAAATCATCAAGCAGTTGCAAGTAAGGCTCAACAAAACCGTTAGAATCATTCGCACTGACAATGGAACTGAGTTTGTTAACCAACAACTCTCTCAATTTTATGAAAGTATCGACATAAGTCATCAAAAGAGTATCCCTCGAATTCCTCAACAAAATGGAGTTGTTGAAAGACAGAATCGTACACTTGTTGAAGCTGCTCGCACTATGCTGATATTCTCTAAGACACCAATGTTTCTATGGGCTAAAGCTATAGCTACTGCATGTTACACCCAAAATCGATCATTGATACATCCTCTCCACAACAAGACACCTTACGAGCTAGTGCATCTCAAAAAACCCGATCTCTCCTTTCTTTGTGTGTTCGGTGCCATGTGCTATCCAACTAACGATAGTGAAGAATTAGGGAAACTAAAAGCTAAGGCTGATATTGGGGTATTCGTTGGTTATGCGCCAGATTGAAAAGGGTACCAAATCTACAACAAAAGAACCCGACAGATCATGGAAACAATCCATGTCACGTTTGATGAGCTGACAGAGCATACGGCTTCAGGACACACCAGTTCTGGACCCTCACCAAATCTTTTATCTCCTGGACCAATTAGTTCGGGACTGGTACAACATCCCAAACCTGTCACTCCTTATGTTCCTCTTACTTGTGAAGAATTGAAGAAGCTATTTGACCCCATGTTTGATGAGTACTTCGAATCGTAGTCATCTCAAGATCCTGAACAACAGGCTGCGGAACCTAATGATATGGTTGTAGAAGCTCCTCATGTCACTAATAGTCTATCCACTTCCATTTCACTTGATCAGGATGCTCCTGAACCTAGCAACTTACAACATGATTCAAATGCATTACCATCTTCTGAACGTCAAGAGGTGACAGCAGATAACTCATGTGAATTAAATCCTTTTGCTCCACCAGAAGATGAACCATTTGTAAATGTATTCGCTCCTGAATCCTCTAACGAAGCATCATCATCAGGAGATTCAAATACTACTATTTCGGTTCACTACCCTCAACCTCATGAACACCTCAGAAAATGGACCAATGATCACCCAATTGATAACATCATTGGAAATCCCTCACGACCGGTGTCCACCAGAAAACATCTTGCAATCGATGCCTTGTGGTGCTTTTTCAATTCCATTCTATCCAAAATCGAACCAAAAGATTTTAGGGATGCGTTAACTAAAGAATGCTAGTTCACAGCAATGCAAGAAGAAATTCACGAGTTTAATAGACTTGATGTATGGGAATTAGTGCCACCACCTGAATGTGAAATGATCATCGCTCTCAAGTGGATCTTCAAAGTAAAGCTTGATGAGCATGGTGATGTCCTGAAGAACAAGGCTCGGCTAGTTGCAAAAGGTTACAGTCAACAAGAAGGTATAGACTTTGAAGAATCGTTTACACCAGTTGCTCGTAACGAGGCCATTAGAATCTTCCTTGCCAATGCTGCTAGCAGTAACATGATTGTTTATCAGATGGATGTTAAGACAGCCTTCCTAAATGGAGATTTGAAAGAAGTAGTCTATGTTACTCAACCTGAAGGATTCGTGGATCCTGAACGACCAAATCATGTTTATCGTTTGAATAAAGCACTATATGGCCTAAAACAAGCTCCTAGAGCTTGGTACGATACATTGTCCAAATTTCTTCTTGCAAACCGATTCACCAAGGGTGTTGTTGATCCTACCTTGTTCACTAGGAAGACTGGAACCCATTTGCTTCATGTTCAAATTTATGTAGATGATATCATCTTTGCATCGTCCAATTCCAATGAATGTGACCGATTTGCAAGAGAAATGAGTTCCATGTTCCAAATGTCTATGATGGGTCAAATGTCATTCTTCTTGGGGTTACAAATCTCACAAAATCCAAGCGGCATCTTCATTAATCAAGCCAAATATGCTAATGACATTTTGAAGGAATTTGGCTTTGATTCATGTGACACAGTTGACACTCCAATGGTTGAAAGATCCAAACTTGATGACGATCTATCATGCTTACCTGTTGATCAAACCAAATACAGAAGCATGATTGGATCCCTCATGTATCTCACAACAAGCAGGCCAGATCTTCTTTTTGCAGTCTGTATGTGTGCTCGGTATCAATCCAAGCCTACCAAAAAGCGCTTGGAAGCTGTCAAGAGAATTTTTAGGTATCTTCAAGGGACCATCCACATGGGTCTCTGGTACCCTAAAGACAATGCAATGGCTCTTACGGCCTACTCTGATGCTGACCACGCGGGGTGTTAAGATACTCGTAGAAGTACGTCTGGAGGTGCTCAATTTTTTGGGTGAGAAACTTGTAAGCTGGTCATCTAAGAAGCAAATGTGCACTTCAATATCATCCACAGAGGCCGAATACATCGCCATGTCCTCTTATTGTGCTCAAATTTTATGGGTGAGATCTGAATTATCAGACTATGGGTTTAAGTTCAACAAAATCCCTATGTACTGTGATAACAAAAGTGCCATTGCTTTGTGCTGCAACAATGTCCAGCACTACAGATCCAAGCATATTGACATCCGTCATCACTTCATTAAATAACAAATGGAGAAAGGGGTGGTGGAACTCTACTTTGTGAGGTCGGAGTTTCAATTGGCTGATATTCTCACAAAGGCTCTCTCTCGCGAAAGATTTCAGTTTATTCTTCCACGACTTGGAATGAAGAGCCTCACTCCAGAAACTCTTAAGTGTCTTCAAGAAGAGAGTGAGGAGTGAAGGATTGGTTTCACATATCCTTTGTACATAGCACATGAAAAAAATGTAAAACCTATAAAAACCATAAAATACCTGAAAAATTATAAAAATCCAAAAATACTCTTCTTACGACATGTCTCTTGTGTAATCAATATTATGTACGTTTCTAGAAATGTCATCCAATAATGACACGGAATCATACATATGCTTGAGCAAGAGTTTTTCAGTTTCAAATAAAGTTTTTTTCTAAAACATGTCGTCTCTCAAAATATTCTTCAAAAACTATGGCTTGCAGTCATTTCAGGCTGTAACCCGGACTTCAAAATTATGGCTTGCTATTACTTCAGATAGCAACCTGTTTTTTCAAAATGGGGAAAACACGTCGCCAAAAAGACGGTTGTTCCTTTTACCGGGTGAAGTTCATCTAGGCATGTATTACTTTATATCCATGTTTCCTCGATCTAATGTATGCTTCAGTGCATTATTTCTTGATAAAGAAGATAAATCTTATTTTTTATCGCCAAATACTTTCTCTTCTATGATTTTTCCAGAAAGTATTTGTGCAAAACATGGTGGTACCATGAGATTTTCTTTGGAAATCAATTTGAACTTCAAATTTTGATAAAATTTTTCACTCAATCAATAACATTATCTATTTCAGTTTTAACATCCGTCATTGATTGAGGGGGAGAGTGTTTTCTCAAAATTTTATGTATCATCAAAACTCTCCACACTTTGTACAAAATGAGAACATTTTCAAAAAGTTTTCGTTAAAACTTCAAATCTTTTGTAAACTCATCAAATCTGACACATAACAACCTCCCTCACAGATTGAGGGGGAGCATGAAAAAGGTTCCTTTTATCAGAAAACATTAAAACTGACGCATTTTCTCCCAAAAGCTTTCTAACTTATTTAAATCAATTGAAGATCCAAAATCTCGAATGATTTGAAATTTTTGATCGGGGGAGAGAATGTGATCTAAATAAGAAATCTGATAATCAAATGTGATCTTTTGGACTCAATAATAGGCTCCCACATATGTGCTAAACTCTTTCGAATATCGATGCACATATTGAGAGGGAGCAAAAGGCGTTTGTGGAAGTAATACCAAAGACCGACCATTTATCTTTATGCATGGAGTTATAAGGACGATTAAGGTTAGGTATGAGCTCCCATGATCCACTAGAACCTGAAGGATCTTCCCAAGGACAATCCATAGATAGATTAGAAGTCCTTAGGAATGATTGAAAAAAAAAGGAGTAAAGTGAGAAAGGGAAGAGTGCGGACTGAGATAGAGCTAGGACTGGAACAAACCCAACAAGGTTCTACTGGTGAAGTCTCGGTAAGCACTGAAGGGGTTGAAGAATGAAAAAGAAATGAAATGAGAAAGGGTGAAAAGAAATAGCCCTCCATATATTCAACCTTAGGGCAGAAACCGGGTTCAATTCATAATCTACTGGCAGTTACTAAGGTAACACCGGTATTGAAGACAAGACGTCATGGACCCAGTGACGCACTGAACTAAACTTTCCAACCACTCAAGTTCTCTTAAAAGAGCTTGTTTCATTCTCACGGGGAACCCTGTGCAATGTATCGACCGCTTAATGCGAGCTATGTTGATACCTAAACAGGAGACACCTCCCCAGTCTCCAGGAGTGGTTCAAAATGCACTATTGAGTCTAGAGCCATGAGATCTCCATAAATCTCGATAGGACACACTTCCAAATATGCTTATTGTTTCACACAATGTGGAAAATAAGATAAAATATTTAGAGTCCTACGCATTATCCTTGTGGTATTGCTAGAACATCCGAGTGATATGAAAATATTCACAATGATGATGGAAATCCTTCTAGAGCGAACATCACTCAAGCTCTTGGTAGGTGACATGTGAGATCCATCTTGGCTCAATGATCAAGTGACAACTGGAAAGCAACGATGGTGCGATTCAACATTGAATCAAACTTGTTCCAGGAAATGGATTGCCGGATACTTTTGCAAAAACCTTTCAATGTGCTCACCATCTAATTTTCGAGCACGTTGATTGTGTAAAATCTTTCAAACAAAAGTATTTTTGATGGAAATGTGATTCAAAGTATAAAACTCTCTTTGTATCTCAAAATTGTTTATCATAGGACACGCGAGTGATTTCTATAAATAAATTTCTCATCAATCCGTGAATATCAATTCACCGATTCACTCTATCGTGCTGTCTGCTTTGAGACGTTCCGGTATGAGAACATGCTTAGTATGAAGATTCTTAAGTGGACTATTTGGAAAATTCATTGCTACAAGCTGTAAATTCCTGTCAAGGAGAGTCTTCTTTAAAAGAGACTCTACCTGATCACAAGCCAGTTTTCACAAAACCGGAGGGTAGTCTGTCCTTGCAGAACGAATGACAAAGCCATATTCGTTCTCTATCTTTATTGCTAACTGTTTTATTTCAGGGACACATATAAAGATGGCGTTGATGGTTCCTATTTCCAGCTGAATCGGGTCAATCCATAAATCATGCTCACACATCCTACGCGCTGTCAATGATGATCATGAAAGTTAAAGAGACTACCAAAAACGTTTCCGCAACTTTGTTGAAAAGTCTCCAAATACAGAAGGGTGTGAGCATGACGGTCCTTATGTCACTACATCACATGAAGGCAATACGACTATGGATGAGCTTGGAGATTTATTGTGGCTGATGATCTCAATGAAGCTCAAAGATCACACATTCCAAAGGAATCACAAATCACAAGATCATTGCTTGGTGTACAAAGTGAGCCAAAAGTGAAGAATCAGATCCTACGAGCTACAAGATCTAAAGAATGCTTGAAGAACAAAGAGCTTAATTTCCAAGGTGATCTCGCTTAAGGGGAGATTGTTAGGAATACAAATATTCCTATAAAAGACTCGGTCACCTAAATATTGTAATAGCATTAAGTTAGCTCGTAGTTAGTTTAGTTATTAGTTAGAATTAGTTTAAGTAACATCGTGGAAGAAGGACGGGTCTTTACCCACTGTATGCCTGATCCACAGCAAGGGAGAGGGTTGGACCTTCTCATTCTTACTAATCTAATATTTCATATTTTCTCTCAAGGTTCCAACTTTCTTTCTTCTTCTTCCTCTTTTAATCCATACGCCACACAAACCACTATAATCATCATGTTTGTGACTTAGTTACTATCCTATAGGTCTTACTCTTGACGCCTACAATTTCTTTTGTGAATTTACCGAGTTTGTGATGGATGTCTAGTGAACAACTTGTTGCTTCTGCATACTGTGGCATTGGTGACTCGATACACATGTCTAAACCTTGTGAAATAGAGTAAAAAAGCGGGGCAAATAAGTAACTTTGTTTTCCCCCAAGTAATTAGGTTTTTTATCTGTATAATCAAATAACATCCATACTCAAACCGAAACCAAAAATACCGTTAAACAATACTCATTTATTCAGTTTTTAGCCATTTTTACTATTACAAAAAAGTTCAATATTTATTAGGTAGTATAATATAACATTTTTCTTATTAGCAACTCATCGGCCCTGATGATATTTTTAAACTTTCGTCCTACAGTAGTGGATCGATTGTTGGCTCCTAGCTCCTACACATCTAGTTTTTACTGATACAAAAAAAGTTCAATATTTATTATAATATAACATTGTGCTTATTAGCTAATCATCCACCCCGACGATATTTTTAAACTTTCATCCTTTTACGGTAGTGGATCGATTGTTGGCTCCTAGCTCCTACACACCTAGTTTACTACAAATCTCTAACGACTATGTACAAAGCTCGGATATTTAGTTGGTTATTCGACCCTTACATATAAAATATGTAGATTTAGGTCACCGATTGGTGAAGAAGATAAGCAGTCTCATCCAAACATCAAACCGCTTAACCACTTAAATAGGGTGTTTGTGATTGCTTTTTAAGGTGCTTATTGGCCTATTCTATTGCAATAAAAAGCATATAAGCACTCCTAGTAAACAGACACTATAGGAAAACTTTTCGTCTAGTTATTGCATTGTTTTGAATATAAGCAACCCCATATAACTTAAATTTAATGGTGAGTTATGCTAACAGGTCATCTAAAAATTCAAGTAATATATCTATTTATTTACATATAGGAAAGCAAGATGAAGCTTATAATCATAAAATTGATAAAAAAAAACTTACAGTGAATCAAAACAATTAACACCTGGAATCATACGACCTTGGCAGCATCTTCGTTGTAACTCCTCTGAAAACATCAATAGAAACTTGTAAAAAGAATGAGGAAATGAAGTGTGATGGATATATAAGCATAAAAAACATGTAATTCCAAATGTAGAGGTGGCGAAATACACATATCGAGTGGATTGAGTAACATGTTAGGGTATGTTTTGTATGGTCAAGAAAATAGTTTCCTGTAAGAAATAAGTTTGTAAATTATGATTAAAAGAACTACTATAACAATAACAATCAAACTATTTATATAAAATGATTTAGAAGGTTTAACCCATTACCAATACAATTTTGGCGACTTTTTTACCCCATTTGACACTTTCTTATATGCTATTTATTCTTTCCTGGTTGGCATGTTAGAGATAAAATGGAACCCGAATCGGCCTTTCAAAAGTAATGACTCAAACTTTCCAACTCAATGAATACTAAAATTTGAAACAAATGCATACCTTTATAATCATGTCAGGATATTTCTCTGCATGGTATTCAATGTTGGTTCCTCCCTCACGGCAGATAATTATAAGCTGAATAATAGAAGACCCAGTAAGTATCATGACAATGACCATAATAACTTTGCTTCATAAAAAGGCTTTAATCAAACATATTTAGTATAAGTGGTCAAATGGACTGGGTGGCAGATTACTAACTCATAAATACACCCAATAAAAATCAGCAAACCGACAATCTAAAAAAGTTAATAACTAACTATGATTCTACTTAAGTAGCAATTCTATCAATACCAATATGTGAATACAATTCCCCGTTTATGCTCAAATACTATCTCAGTATAATGTAAAAATTTGAAAGGTTACACAATATGAGCGACAAACTGTGACATTACTTTGTAAGCCTTCTAACTTTCATTTAAATACTTGTTTGTTGCTAAGAAGCAAAAAAGTCGCACACCCACGCTATCATAGCATCAAATATCAAAGTTTCTTGTATAACATGTTATCATTTACTCTCCTATGTCGTTTATAGATAAGCAAATGAATAAATATAAAACACAAAAGGTATTCATAACAATATAATTGAATATTTGTATAGTTAAACTACAACCTGTAGTGCCGGTAGCCAACAATCCAAGAAACTTAGTAACTGGGAAAAGATGAGTAACACTGGTTGGGTCCAATAGCTTGTCATTTACATACAAATTCATATAGCTTAAAACTATAAGGTTAGTGAAAAAAGACACTTCCGGGACCTTCTTCTGAGTGACAACGCATACTGAATCTTTACCTCTAACACCAATTGACATCACTCCAGCTTTTTTCACAACTTTACACGCATATTCTGTTTCAATTGATCAAATTAAGCACACCAACTATTGACAATAAGCCTTGAAATTAATACAATCCAAGTGAAGTAAATAGTATTCTTTACTACTACTTGACACCCAACACCTAAATTATAATCAAAGCACAAAAACATAAACCCATAACTCAATTACCAAAAGAAAAACTAAACCCCTAAATCTATTTATTGAATTTTGAAACCAAAAACATGCCTTTGATTAACCCAAAAAAGAAGAGCATTATGATTAAAGTTTTGATTTTAAAATGGAGATGAAACTGTCAGAATTTAGATTTAGAGTTAATCAAAACTTTAAAATCAAAACAATAATCATAACGCGAAATTTAGATGGTGTGCGAATGGTGGTGGTGGCAGGAAGGGATGTTAGGGTTGGTTTGTTTTGTTGAACACTTACCAAAAAAAATACAAAAGACCCTAAATCAATACACATATCAATTAACTTGTGATCAATTAAACTCGAATACATTGATTGAAAAAGATTCCTTTAATTAATCGTGTTATAGGAAGTTAATTTTTTTATTATTTTTATTTTTTTTATTGTTCGCCGTTAGGTTAGGTTAGGTTTGGATGTGGGTGGTGTGTGTGTGTTTTTGTTGAAGATTTGTGGAAGAATGGAGAATTAGGGTATGAGGAAGACGCATTATTTTCAGTTTTAACCCTTAACTTATTTTAGTTTAACTCCGCCTATAAAAGCTTTGTTTTTTTTTTTATATATTTGACACATATATTTTTCCACTCTTTTTTCTCACAAAAACGAACATCAACAAAAATTTAGCCAAATAAGGAAAAATTTAGGTTTTTTTAATTAAACACATATTTTTAAAAATACAATAATAAATCAATTATTTCCTAATAAGGTATGAATCTATTTTTCTGAAATAAAAAATTCCCAATAGGGGTTTTGTTTTATTAAGAAAAAGATTTCCATGCTTAGGCCTAAACATCAATTGTTTACCCAAGTTGACAATGTTTATATGAGAACATAGGGGTGATGAATCCATATGGGAGCCAATGGTAGCACCCTTTTCAATTTGCTCCCCTTTTACCAGATATACCTATTGATCATCATCACCTTTCGGCATCTCCTGCTATGGTTCTTGATATGATTAAGAGTTTCCTTCGTGGTACTTCTTGTGGAAGGGATGGTTTGCGTGCCCAACACCTTTTGGATTGTTTAAATGGTGCTGCTGTTGCCATCTCTGATGAGTTAGTCGCTTCTATCACCCAGGTGGTGAACCTTTTTCTTGAGGGTAAATGCCCAAGGGTGTTGGGCGAGTATGTTGCTAGTGCTCCGCTCACGCCTTTAGTTAAACCAGGAGGAGGGATCCGTCCTATCACTGTTGGGACTGTTTGGAGGCGTTTGGTCTCCAAGGTTTGTGCTTCTATGATTGGGCATTCTTTAGATGGTTATTTTGACTGTTTGGAATTTGGCGTGGGTGTTTCGGGGGGTGGGGAGGCTATCCTTCATGCTGTGAATCGGTTGATTGAAGACCGTGGGGGCGATGTGGGTTTATCGATGTTGTTGGTGGACTTTAAAAATGCCTTCAATATGGTGGATCGTGCGGTTATGTTACGAGAAGTTCGCCTTCGTGTTCCGGCTATTTCACGTTGGGTGGAATTCTGTTACTCCAGTCCTGCTAGATTATATTATGGTGAGCATACTTTATGGTCGCACCAAGGGGTGCAACAGGGTGATCCGCTTGGGCCTCTTCTTTTTGCTTTAGTGTTACATCCCTTGGCATGTAAGATTAGAGACTCCTTTACTCTTTCTCTTCAAGCTTGGTATCTTGATGATGGTACTATTATTGGGGATACCTTGGTTGTAGGAAAGGTTTTAGAGTTGATTATTATGGATGGACCTAGTTGTGGTTTACACCTCAACGTTGATAAAACTGAGGTTTTTTTGCCAAAGGAAGACCCCAGGAGCAGGTATGTTGGTGTTTTTCCCCCTAATATTTCTCGACCTTCGCATGGTGTTAAATTATTAGGGGGGGCCCGCCAGTGTGGATTTTGAGTTTAGTAGTAAGCTTGTTATGAAAAGGGTTGTTAAAACTATTGAGCTTATGGACGCTGTTGCTAAGCTTAATGATCCCCAGTATGAGTTGTTGCTACTGCGTGCATGTGCGGGTACTTCCAAGTTGTATTTTTCTATGCGCACATGTCCTCCTCGGGTCTTTGAGGGTGCTCAGGTTTCTTTTGATGCAGCACTTCGCTCTTCTTTGGAACGTATTGTCACTGCTTCTGGACCTGGGTTTGGTGATTGGCAATGGAAACTCGCCACCCTACCCTTTGCTTTCGGGGGGACTTGGTGTGTATTCTGCAGGTGATGTCTTGAACTATGCCTTCCTTGCTTCTAGACTTCAATCTACCAGCTTACAGACTAAGCTTCTTCGTAGTTCTGGTATTGTGACTACTGGTCCCTCTTTTGATGATGCTTTTGTGTACTTTTAATGTGAATATGGATATTGACCTTTTGAGTAACCCTAGTGAGATCACTGCCCCCAAACTTATGAAGAAATTGGCAGACATACATTTCACACGTGTTGCCCAAACGGTTGAATCTACCTTCCATTTATCCCCTAGACAGATGGCTTTATGGAACTCACTAAAAGAGGATTACACGTCAGATTGGCTTATGGTGGCACCGATATCCGGATTGGGACAAACTATGAATGCCAGGACTTACCGATGTGTGTTGTGTTATCGGTTGGGTGTTCCTCTTTTTACTGTCCAGATGCCATGTTCAGCTTGTTCTAAAGTTTTTTCTGGAGATATTTTTGGAGATCAAGCTGTATCGTGCGCAGGTATAGTTGGTATTAAACATCGGCATAATGTTGTGCGGGATGTTCTTGTTGATATATGTTATCGGTCTGGAGTTTCAATTCGTAAGGAGGTGGATATTGGGCTTCATGGAGAGAGGGACAAAACCTTACGTCCAGCCGATATGTTACTTTACTCTTGGGATGGTGGCCTTGATGTTTGTGTTGATCTTACAGGTTCGTCACCTTTGACGCGTTCGTGTATGGTTGATTTTATGCCCGGTCGGGCGGTTATTGAAGCCACACAACGTAAACGTGTCAAGTACGCGGCTAAATGTGCTGATATCGGATATGGGTTCCTCCCCTTTTCATTTTCTTCTTTTGGAGAACTTGAAAAGGATGCAGTGACCTTATTAAAGCGCATTCGACGATTCTCCATGACCCAAGACGTTGGAGCACGTGCTGCTCCACATATTTTTAGTAGGATTGGTTTTGCTATAGCTAGAGGTGTGGGGGCTCAGTTAGTCTCTCGGCTCCCCACTAATTTCTTGTAAAATCCTATTTGTTTTTCAATAAAGTGATGTTGATATAAAAAAAAAATAAATAATAATAATAATAATAATAATAATAATAATAATAATAATAATAATAATAATAATAGTAATAATAATAATAATAATAATAATAATAATAATAATAATAATAATAATCTGACCCGTTTTGACCCAAATCCGTTCCTAACTCATATTGCCATCTTTGATTATTGGATGCCCTTTTTATATAAACCATTTTAGTCGGCATGCGAGCATTAACATGCTTCATCTCTTTGTGACGTAGAATAGAAGCGTGAATAAAACCCTAACATGAGGTTAAACCAAATTACAAAAGATTTAAAGAGTAAAAATCAAGAATAATATTGATTATTGGATGTCTAAACAATAAACCCAAGCCCTATATTTACATGAAAACAAAACTTGGGAAAAAAGTAACTAAAACACGTCTAGAACCATCTTAAACTAAAATAAGGAAAACTACAGTTGACATGTATATGGTGTAGGTAAGGCTTTGTCCCTACGGCATAGACAAAACGATCTACGGCTTCTTCCTTCGAGCTTTCTTGCCACATTCCAAGTGCTCCACATATTCTTCCGCTAACTTTTCGATCTTGTCCTCATCATCCCTCCCCCCAACCACTTTAGAAGAACGCGTCCTCACATCGTTGGGGTGAAACTCATAAATATTCGACACATTAAAAGTCTTTGAAATACTCATAGTATTTGGAAAATCTATCACATAAGCATTATCATTAATCTTCTAAAGCACCTTGTATAGACCATAATTCTTTTGTTGTATCTTGCTATAAGTACCAATTGGAAAACGTTCTTTCTGATGAAACACCATCACTTCCTCGCCTTCCTTGAATAACTTAACTCGACGATGTTTATCCGCAGCAGCCTTGTACTTAGTATTGGGCTCCGCAATCTTGGCTCGAACAACTTCATACATAGTTTGAACCTCTTCCACCATCTTATTCGCTTGCACATTCTTCTTAAGGGGTAAATCAACCAAATCCACCACTTACCTTGGCGAAGTCTTGTAAACAATTTCAAATGGTGAAAACCCCGTTGAGCTATGAACCATACTATTGTAAGTGAACTCAGTTTGAGCCAACGACACATACCAAAGCTTAGGCTTTTCTCCACACAAGCAACGTATCATATTTCCTAATGCGCGACTAACCACTTCGGTTTGATCATCCGTTTGATGATGAGCGGTAGTACTAAAATTCAAAGATGTACCTTAACGCCTCCAAAGTGTCAACCAAAAGCGAGCAAGAAACTTACTATCGCGACTCAAAATAATTGACTTTGGAAGTCCATGCAAATGAACCACCTCTTGAAAGAATAACATTGCAATATGCGTTGCATCCGAAGTTGTAACACCCCAACCCGATAAGGGTAGAAGTACTACATTATGGTGACATATGAAAGCAAACACAAGCATACATCTCAAGTAATACAAAGGAGTATCAAAGGTTACAAAGGAAACTGAAGTACAAAGTTACAAAAGAAAATAATAATAAATACTATGTTTGATAATGAACATCTCTTCTAATCATCTCTAAATCCGGAATAACTATCAAGGTATAGTCTTCTAAGTCCAAAGTACTCTCCACACATAACCCAGCTTCCTACTAAAACCTGCCGCAGGAAAAGAAATGCGGCTGAGCTTAAAAAGCCTAGTGAATAGATATAAAGGTAACAAAGCAGTAATAAGAATGTTAAGAACTAAAGGAAACAAATGCAAGATATAACAAGAGTTAGTGAATAAGGAAAATGAGTACAAGGTAAAGGAAACAGTAATCCACCACGAGCCTGAGTCAAGTAACCAAGTAGCCATGTATCCGGAGGGGTGACCTCGGGATACCAAGTGTAATGTGAGGGGATGCCTCAAGGGTTGGAGTCATGAGCTCCCAAGCTGTGAAAGACGTGTATCACACATACCATCATTCACCAAATATATATATATATATATATATATATATATATATATATATATATATATATATATATATATATATATATATATATATATATATATATATATATATATATATATATATATCATGTCATATCCATCGAGTCAAGTAATAAAATCTTGGATGCATCCATACGCCCAGTCGGCCAAATACTTCCACTACACAACAAGTCAAATAAGGGACGGGATAGGTCATCACTCTACTGCCCTAGAGTCATGCCATCGGTGCATCAATGACACGGACATGGAACCTTCATGCCTAGTATACAAGTGGTGGCTCGTAGTCTCAAACTGTGGGTTAAGGGTCAAGTCAAGTATCAAGTGTCCAAGTTTAAGGTTCATATCAAGTGGTTCAAATCAAGTTTCCATTTCAAGTATATCATGTCAAGTGTGACATATCAAGGTTCAAGTCAAGGATTCAAATCAAGGGATCACAACATAGGGTTCATAGCAAGGTTCAATTTAAAAGGGATCATAGCAAGGTTCACAAATCAAGGGAGCATAGCAAAGGTTCAATTATCAAATAGATAAGATGGACAAGAGAGCATGAGAAACCTGTAAAGAGGTCAGAATATCTGTACCTTAGACTGCAAGCACAAACATAACAGAAACATAAGATCGGAAGCAACTTCTTCTTCAGCGGATCTACACGAATTCATGATTGTCTTATCATTAATAACTTATTTTAAATTAGATTACTCATTTTAGCCGGCTTTCCATTTTTTTGTAACTTTCGTTTTTATAGCAGCTTTCCAAAAATAGTAACTTTCCAAAAATAGTAAGTTTCCTCTTTAAGTAGTTTAACCATTTTAAGTAACTTTCTCTTTTAGGCAGGTTTCCCAATTTAGCAAGTCTCCATATTAAGTAAGCTTCCCAAACCGGTAAATTTCCCAATTTAGTAATTTTAACCATGATTATAATTTACACATAGTTACGTTAAAATACCCAAATGATCATTATTACATATGAGAGTTAATCATGACAAATTATGATAGTTTAGGGTTAAAAGTGTAACTGATCTAAATTAAATATTAAAAGTCAAATAAAATAAATTTATATTAGGACGAGGCAGGCAGAACCCGTGCTACGCACGGGCTAAGAATTTAATTGTTAATTGTTTATTCTTTCTATATATTGGCGTGTGTATACTTAATTATTGTTTAGTATGTTGTATGAAATGTTTTAACTTTCTTGTATAAAAATTTAAAAGTGTTTGATGTTGTTTTGGTTTTGTGGTGTTGTATTCTATATATGGGCTTTTGGTTATTAAGTTGTGATAACTTTGTTTCTTTCGGCCTATTACTTATTTGCATGATAAAAAATGGCTTTGTTTCTTTCGGTCTATTACTTAGCCCTACAATACTTGTCTATTAGATGATTTTTGCATGGTAATATAAAGCACACGGGGTCTATCTAATTGGTTATAGTTTAATGTGCGTTAAATATTTTCTTTATTAAGTTTGTAAGTTAAAGTTTGTGTAATAATGTATGTATAATAATGCCGCATAAACTGTATAAAAATCATTACAAACCTTTTTTTAGCTTCATCTCATTTTATTGTACAACTAATTTCATTGAAAATTAACATTGAAGTCTAACTAATATTAATATATTTTATCAATAAACTCAATTCTAAATAGCTAACTAAATGAATATTAATTAACACTATTAATAATTCCTAAAACCTTTGGACTCCACTATTATGTCTTAAACTTAATTTTTATTAATTTACAAATGGGTTTGAGAAAAAATTATATACTTTTTCTTTTATATTCATTATTCAAGTTGCATGCTTACATAAACTAATCATGCTTAAAAGTATCATTTAACCATTTAAATGTTGCTTTACATACATGCTCGTGCACATTTTCTTTAATCAATTCGCACATGTGAGCTACATCAATAGAAAACACACATAAATTACTTGTATATGAAAATGCATTAACATAATACATATATCTATATATATTGCATTATTGCATTAGGTTAAATCATCAATTATTCTTGCAACCTTTTCAACTTCATCTCAATTCATAACCGACTTTTAATTGTATACTAATTACTAAATATCATGTGATAAATTCCGTCAAGCCTTGCACTTCCATCTCGATGTTGTATATACTTCACATTAAACGCACCGTTTTTGTTTTTCGATAAAAGTTTGAACTTTTGCTTATGTTTAAAACTCAACTTTTTTATTTGATATTATAATTTACAAACGGATTTAAGTCAAAATTATGTATTTCTTCCTTTCTATTCATTACTCAATGTGATATTTTTAATATGTCGTATTTTGCTATTATGGCAAACTCATTTAATTGGCGTAAATATTGGTTTCACTAATGACTCTACATATAGAAAAAAAAAACACTTTGCGATGCGCGACCTTCTTCTTTTCAATAATAATTCAATTGCACAAGATAAATTCATTCTAATATTTCTCAAAGATCATTCGAAAGCAACTACTTACATAAACTAATTACGCTAAAAAGTATCATTTAACCATTTAAATGTTGCTTTACATACATGCTCGTGCACATTTTCTTGAATCAATTCGCATATGTGAGCTACATCAATAGAAAAAGCACATAAATTACTTGTATATGAAAATGCATTAACATAATACATACATACATACATATATATATCTATATATATATATATATATATATATATATATATATATATATATATAACAATCATCTAAATATGTAAGAAACAAAGAATATAGTTGGTATCCCAATCTTTGGTTCCATTTATATGAGCATGCATGATCTTGTGTGATTTTCATGGTACCTGCGTATGATAACTAAATTAAGAAAAAAAGAAGACCAAGTTAATTACAAAGATCTAAAACATATGTGAATCATCTCCAAAATGTTGCAAAAGAGAATTTACATACCGCTACCAACAATCAAATATCTAAAAGATGTATGAATTATCTTCAAATATACATACTAAATGTAATTTTGGCCGGTTTATATAGGCATGAATTAGGTTAAATCATTAATTATTATTGCAACCTTTCGCAACCCTTGCACTTCATCTAACCGACTTTTAATTCTATACTAAATGCTATGTGATCAATTTGGGCAACCCTTGCACTTCACCTCCTTTCATGATTGTATAGTTATTATGAGGCTGCATTGAATTCCGAGCATTAGTTATCTTGTACTCTATGCAACTACTAAACGACTCCAATTTGTTTCTAACTCTAAAAACTCTATAATCATAACTCCACATTAAATTTAGGGACTAAATCTTATAGTATTATAGATGATGATTTTAGACCCCGTCGTTATAATTTATATAATTTGCTAACGTACCCACGATATTAATATTTATGCAGCGACGACCTAAGATTTTATAAAATCAAGTAAGACTAGTTTATATTCCGACATCGGTTCACTTCACTCATATTTATTTTGTTTACAAAATGCTAAGCATGCATGCGTCTGTAATGTTGGAATATGTGAATCATAACAATAATATAAACACATAAACACCAAAGAGTACGCAGCGGAAATAGATCAAATACAAGTAATTAAATTAACCGAATATAAAAGTATGCGTACCTTTGTGATTTCTAGCAAGAACAAGAAATCAATTGAACAAGAACTTATAAACCCTAATTAGGGTTCAATGGTGATCGACTATGGTGTAGTCAAATAGGGCAATCACCACGTTAGCAAAAGTATGCCAACACTTCGTTCTTGAACACACGTATTAGTAGCATTTCAATAAGAAAAGCTAGGTTCTTAATTCACAAACAAACCAAACACTATGTTTAGAAGATCGCGTAGGAACCCTAGAAGGGTGTAGTTGATCAACTAAACAAGAATGGTTTTGTGCTTAGAAATCTAGTAGGAACCCTATAAGGGTGTAGTTTAATTTCTAACTCAAGAGGAGAGAAGAGAAGGAGATTTGGTTTGCAAGTGAACAAAGGGATAAATGAATGAATGAAAGGAGGTCTCATTATATAGAATTCAAGAAACTTGGAGCAAAAGCCATCCCAAACCCTATGGGAGGGTGTATGGCTGGCCATGGGTTCACAAGGCCCAACCCGAACCAAACTTTCACTCTATTCCAAATCTAGTCCTTCATCTTTCGTCTAACGATCGTTAGGTACCGTTAAATGCTCATTTCGTGAATTTAATAATTATTGGTCACTAAAACAATAATTATTAATTAATTGAAACTCATACGTAAAGTGTGCAATCCCGAAGTCTCGAGTTCGAGTCACGTCATGATATATTAATTTATTATCCTATAAAACTAACAACTCCCACTCAGATATAGATTAATGTAACAATGATAATGGTTAGTCTAGCATAACATGCCAATGTCCCCAGAACGATCTCGAGTATGGTTTCCTGGAAAAAACCACCTTTGATGATTCATCATCATACTTATCCTTTTGATTCTAATACTATGTTAATATGGATATGGATCGAAGTCATTCCATAATTAACTAGTGTTTCTCGTTATTTATGATCAAGCAAGATTACCAATTCATCTGAACGCATTCCAGATAGACCTTGGGCATGGCCATGCAAACATCTTGTTAATCCTATGAGTGGCCAAACAGTATTAAACTTCAAAACAAATTTGAAGGAACCAAATCCTGTTATTGACTACAAGCGTAACCTATGAACTTCTCATCACCTCTGAAAATAATCCTTATAACTACCAGTTACGGATAGCGTTAGATTATCTCACAGAAAATGAGCTACATCCACAGTAGTTACTTGGTATCTCAAGTCTGAGGATAAATATTCATGATTTACTATAATGACAACATCCATAAGTACAATCACGTAATTGGGATTTTGTCCTATATTCAATTTTTCAATTATTGAATATCATGTAAATTTGGCATGTCCTACGCATCAATATACTTTAAGAATATTATACCAAAACTCAGATTTGTCTTAGTTCAATGATACTCCCATATCATTAATTGACAACGGACTATTTAGAATAACATAACATAAGTTATTCATGGATTAAACATGCAAATATTGGATGCAATCTATTATTAATGAAAACAAACGTACTCAATACTTTAATTCATTATTTAATAATAATTGCTTAACATCCCTTATCCAAATACTAAATAGATCAATGCCTGAAAAATTCTGGTTAATGAATTTTGTCTCAAGTAATAACAATCATACTTGTTGACAATTATGCCCAAGTAATGATAATCATACTTGTTGACACGGCATTATTCAACTAACTTTGATCTATCAGAATTTTGAGAATACTTATTTCAAGAATTCAATTAACGAAATTCTTGTATATGTGCATTCAAATAATTTGATATAACCACATAATACATCATAAAATGTGTATGACATCCTCAACATATAATTTATGATAATTAAACTTCCAAACCTTTTAAAGTTTAAAGTATTCTTATTCTTTAACGTATAATGCAACTATGCTTTTCGTTAAGCATAACTAGTACACATGGCTATTAACAAGGATGAAATCCTTCCATGACTAGTATTAAGTGTCATCTCAATTTTATTAGCATCATTGTTTGCAAACAACAATATGCTCTTTTCCGTAAACTTCAATGTGTAATGTTTTATTCCTTCCAAACTTTCAAGTTTGTTGGTTATGACAATTTTACAAATTGTTCATTTATAGAATCTAGAAATTGTTCCAGGCTGAGGATGTGATTCTATATCCAAATATATTCCTTTAGAATATTCATTACACAACTTATCTAATATCTTTCAATTAGATAATGTTGTCAAATCATCTTTTATCAAAGCATGATACAACAACAACATGATGTACATGAAAAATTCTCATGTCCAACTTAAATTTCATTCATGTACTACATATCCATTTAAACTTTCTGAATGATATATCATGTTCTATTAGATTCATTTACCACACATGTTTACATCAATAAACATATATTCAAGGTTGTATGTTTTACTTATTAGATATTTTAAGTAAAATTTCATTCCAAGTTATGACTTAACATTTAACTTATATAGAATGTTACTTCATATATGTTATACAACATATATGATTTAAGTAAGTAAACATAATACTCCCACTAGCTTTCAGAATTACTTAGGAGTTATCTTATTTTAAATTATAAATCAAACATGGATTTAATATTTTAAACATAAGACTTATCTCCTCGATGCATGCATTTATCCATACTTGGATTCTTGCATTTTGTATACTTTCAAAGATTTAAATGAATTCATAAAACTCTTAATTACTCATTGTCCTCGCTTAAGTAATTATATAAGAAGGATGTTTTATAATCCATTGTCAAATTTTATATTCATAAAAATGAGTATGACAATTACCATCTTTGTATCTTTAATTTGCTTAGGAAAGAGTATTCAATCATAGTTAATGACTTAAGTATGATTAATAATCTTGTCATAAGACATGCATTAAAATATGCATACAATTTCGTCCATATGATTCTTTATGCAAAGGTTTAAACCTCTAGGGTTTTTCTTCTCTTGCAGAAACTCATCTTCATTAAGATAAACCAAGTTTTCAAAGTTGACTTATCTTTATGGACATCATCTTAACATTCATAGTATGAGCAATTTACCATAATTAGTAAATGCGTCATTATGATTAACAGGCTTACTTTGATCCTGTAATTCATAATTCTCAGTATATTAATTAAATATCTGAGACATCCCTACTGATCTATGAATGAGAGTTTCATCATGTTGAGATTTAACCTTTACATTTCAAACCTCATCATGATTTCACTAGTGTGGTTTTAGAAGATTATGTATTTTGTAATTTTGATCATTCAAGATCTAAACAAAACTCCCACTTGCCTTTTACATTTTATCTATAAATACTTTAGCAAGATGAGCAACACAAAATCGTTCTCATTTGGGATATTACAAAAACATTTTACAGTTCCTGACTCTTAATACTACTTATTAACAAAATCAGAACTTCATTTTAAGACTTTAATGTGATTCATCACATTCCATAATGTCTTATATAATCTTCTAGGTTGGAGTCTTATTGAGTATATCCAATCCATACTCAATTTTCTAACCTTGATAACTTTTGGAAGAAAAGAAGTCATATTTATCTTTTAATTAAACAATATAACAAGAGTTTGATTTTTCCTAACTGAACACACCACCAACTTGTGATGTTTCATTATAATTAATATTGTGAGACAAACTAACAATATGTAAGATAAACTTATTCCCTTTGGCTTACCTATTTACCAACTAAGTAAACTTAATGGTACAATAGAATTTCCAAGCCAATTGCATGCTATATAACATAAGTACCTTTTGAACAAGTTACTTCATGTTCATGTCTTAAGAAGACATAAACTGTTATATTCCCACTTTACATTGTACATCATTGATCAACTCAATGATTTCTTGTTTGAAACATAACAAGTTTAACGTCTTACTTTATTATAAGTCTTGTAATAGTTAAAAGACTTCATGTTTATAAGAAGATATAAACATAAATAACTAAAGTATTTGTGAACACCACCACTTGGTTTCAATAGTAATTTCAAGTTAATTTACTACTTCAGTTGCTTATGTCATTTTATGAATTATCCAATTTAAGAAACTGCAAACTCACATAATTCCATTACATCAGTTGATCTGGTAGTAATGAAATCATGTAGTTTACCTTTCTATTGCAATCTAGGCAGGTTACACCCTGACGTAAATTGTAAATTCAAGTGTTTGTTTTAATTGGAATATCATAAGACATAATAGTAGTCTTTATAATAATCTTGACACATGTTCTACATAAGATAATCTTACACATTAAATGTATAAGTCCTATTAGAACATTGATCTCTTACCTTGCAATTAAGAGAATCCTATAATCATATTTCTATGTATTGTTCCTTTGTACACACTAACCAATTCTCCCACTTGTGCATTGAACAATATCATGTAGTATATAAACAACACAACATACGTTTATTTATGAGATTCAATATGATTTGTGTCATAAGTAGATGTAGGACTACTTTGTCTTATCAGGAAACGCATATGGCTATCCTAAGAACATGAGTGTCTACAATTTGAAAGTAATTTTCTTAAAGACAAACTGGGCTACTACACAGAAATTAAGTCTTGTAGCTCCCACTGAATTAGAGAACATAACAATAATTCTATATTCAGTAAACAACACAAAGCTCCCACTGGATTTGACAACATTGTACGTGTTTCATAACCAGTGAAAACAATTTGCTTGTTTTTACTTTCCTACACATTTAGAAAAACCCATACATAATGATTACTCAGGTTCTAAAATGTGTATTCTACTATGTTTATGATGGATTATCCATCAATGATATTAACTTGAAGAATTTGGGCATGCAGCTTCTTTCTTAATAGGCCTACCATCCCCATAATGGTATGTAGCACCTTTAAAGCACAACAACTAGATAAAATACTAGCTTTGCCTTTTACCAATTTTGCGGTAATCTGTCCAGCTTCTAATAACTCATATTTTCCATTTAACCAAATGCATTGTTTGTTATAGAAGAATTCATTCACCAAATAAGGGTAATGAAATTTCTTATGGAAATAGCATGTGCAATACTCTTGAGTTATATATTAAAATGTAGACAATTCTAATGTTCCTGTCATACCTTTCTCAATCATGAAAAGGAATAGGATTGAGTCTTATTCTTCTCTCATGGAAGATAGACTTAGGATTGAGTCTTATTCTTATGTTCCTATCATACCTTTCTCAATCATGAAAAGGAATAGAATTGAGTCTTATTCTTCTCTCATGGAAAATAGACTTTCTTTCATTTCGGTAAATTTTTCTCAATCAAACATTATGTTTGAAAGCAGAATTAGATCAATTTACCAATTTAAGACCAAACCACATTTACGGCTTTAATGTTGCATTAATACGTTAAAAAGAATTACAAAATTCAATTTTAGTATTTTCGATAATTAAATTTTCAAGAAAATTAAATACCCATGGTTCATAATCATATAACCATTTAATTTTCACTGAAAAACTAGGATCCAAATTGACATAGGTTCATCACATCAGTTGATCTGCTAGTGATGACGGTATTCAATAAGGTACGAGTCGAACCTCAATTGCCAATATTCAATTGCAATTCCTAGAATCGATGGGATTTACATATTTGCCAACCGCAGTTGCAATGTAGGCATGTTTTATCCCCATCTTCTTATGCCTTGAGTGATCAGTCCCACTATCAACTCAATTAAGTTAACCAACTTAAGAAACATCAAACTTACATAATTCCACCACACCAGTTGATCTGCTAGTGATGAAATCATATAATTTGCCCTTCCATTGCAATCTAGCCAGGTTATACCCTGACGTAGATCCAATTTTAGGTGTTTCCGTTTCATTGGATGGCATATAACTTAAATTTAAGGGTAGTAAATTTGATGTGTGTAATCAAAATATATGTACAAAGATGTCATGCATTCATCTTGTAGCATATGTTTCATGTAAAACTTTACTCATTAGTTTCTTTACGAGCTTAAATCTCCAAAAATTTGATTGAGGCGTTGAGAAACTTATAACTTTGCCTTAAGTACTTCGTAGTTATCATGGATGTTAGGTAAAACTAAATTTGACTCACAGGCGGGCGTCAAGCCAGAATGGAGGCTCACTAAGGCCGCAATTTAATGCTAAGCCATCCTTATACCCACTTTATAGTTTGTCAAAATAGTTTCACCTTACAACCACTTAATACAGTCGCGATCAATCAACCAAAAGTTCAAGATTTATATGTAAGCTCAAAACAAGATTTCACCATTATTAAGTCCGATTAATATTTTATTTTAGAAATTACCCTTTTGTTACTATCATGTCACAAAACATATAAAACAAAAGTGATTAAATAAAATAAACAAACGACAACAATAATGGACATGCAAATAAAAATCAATTTAAAACACACAATTGATTTAATACACGATTAATAGGGTCTTCCCTAATTTTATAATTAATCAAATTTTAGTAATCTTTATTCATAATATTTACTAAACAATTTATCAATTATAATGAAATCGCATAATAAGCATGAAATCTTAAAACCAAATCATCATAATCCAAGACAACACATGCATGGTTTGTCATGGATGCCCAAATAGCACATATTATAAACATATAATCATGTCAATCAGGAACGCAACCAAACGGCGTATCACCAATATCCATTTATATACACATAAATATTACATGCAACCTAGGGTTTCTACAAGTTTTTATTCAAAATTCCAAAACCCTAATTTTATTAAAAAAAATTCGACATTTATAAAAAATTAATAGAAGTCGACTTATTAAAAAAAAAATCTAGGGTTTAAGAGAGATTTAAAAAACATAAGAACACCAAGCATGTAATAATCAAACGATTCGATTTTATGTGTTTCGGTAATATATTACATGTATTAACGGCTCTTGATGCCACTGTTGGAATATGTGAATCATAACAATAATATAAACACATAAACATCAAAGAGTACGCAACGGAAATAGAATAAATACAAGTAATTAAATTAACCGAATATAAAAGTATGCGTACCTTTGTGATTTCTAGCAAGAACAAGAAATCAATTGAACAAGAACTTATAAACCCTAATTAGGGTTTAATGGGGATCGACTATGGTGTAGTCGAATAGGGCAATCACCATGTTAGCAAAATTATGCCAACACTTCGTTCTTGAACACATGTATTAGTAGCGTTTCAATAAGAAAAGCTAGGTTCTTAATTCACAAACAAACCAAACACTATGTTTAGAAGATAGCGTAGGAACCCTAGAAGGGTG
The DNA here is from genome assembly GCA_030686995.1 of Artemisia argyi. Classification (NCBI taxonomy): domain Eukaryota; kingdom Viridiplantae; phylum Streptophyta; class Magnoliopsida; order Asterales; family Asteraceae; genus Artemisia; species Artemisia argyi. The sequence continues at coordinate 55,151,877 of CM060708.1, read as the reverse complement.
TAGTTGATCAACTAAACAAGAATGGTTTTGAGCTTAGAAATCTAGTAGGAACCCTATAAGGGTGTAGTTCGATTTCTAACTCAAGAGGAGAGAAGAGACGGAGATTTGGTTTGCAAGTGAACCAAGGGATAAATGAATGGATGAGAGGAGGTCTCATTATATAGCATTCAAGAAACTTGGAGCAAAAGCCATCCCAAACCCTATGGGAGGGTGTATGGCCGGCCATGGGTTCACAAGGCCTAACCCGAACCAAATTTTCACTCTATTCCAAATCTAGTCCTTCATCTTTTGTCTAACGGTCGTTAGGTACCGTTAAATGCTCATTTCGTGAATTTAATAATTATTCGTCACTAAAACAATAATTATTAATTAATTGAAACTCATACGTAAAGTGTGCAATCCCGAAGTCTCGAGTTCGAGTCCGGTCATGATATATTAATTTATTATCCGTTAAAACTAACACGTAACTCACTGATCACACAACGCACCCCATTTGTTCACTTGTAATATCATGTATATATTTCAGTAACATGCATGCTCTTCTTTCTAATTTATTAGATTAATAACAGTCCCATATTCGAAGAGGAGAGTTCAAAACAAGGTACATGATTCAGATTCAAAACTACCAACCGAACTATATTTCGACACATATATATACGCATGTTCTTCTTTATTTCTTTAGGTTCAATATTGTTTCGAAAATGTATTCTTAACGCCATATAAAGGCCCTTTTTTTATTTTTGAACCAAAACAAAACAAGCCTTACTTCTAGTCCCCAAGGCCGCGACACTTCTTGTGACCCAAAACCAGTCGGCACCCTTTCTTTATTTATTCTTATTTCCAGACTCTATACCAAGTTAAAGGAAAAACGTGTGAGTGTTTAAATGACCAGGTTCAAATACTTAGATTCACATATTCGAACAGTATAACCACATAGAGATTGACCAGGTTTTTAACGAGACCCGCATACTTCGCGAGGCACAAATAAAGTATCGCAAGACCATATCTATGTTAAATGTTACATATAACATTAATAGGTAAATGTCTAGTATCGAACCCGAGATCTCAGGATTGCACACATTACAAACGAGAATTAAAGATTAATAAATATTACTCAAGAATTAATGATCGTCAGTGATTAAATGTATGGACTAACTATTGTTAAATAAGAAGGAAAAGGACTAGATTGTAAATTGGATGACAAGAAGGTTCCGGAACACCCATTGAGGGTGTATGGCCGGTCGACCCAAGGCAAGGAGAGACCCAACCCAACTCATACTTGTCCTCCAAGATTACACTAGTATATATACAAACCCAAGGGTATCTCATTTACATCTTTTGTGCACACACAATATCCTAAGGTTTTTCTTTCCTTCTCTTTTGTTTCCTGCCGATCGAACCTAAACAACCCTAAGGTTGTGGGTCGAATTTTTTCATAAGAAAAAATAGTCTTGTGTTTAATCTTGCAATCACTTTAATTCGGTATTAGTTTGTGTGTACAAGAACGATGTAATAACTCATTATAGTTATTATCAAGAGATCGATAAACAAAACGGTAAGGGGTTTATCATTGATCTAATTCATTAAAGTATAAGACTTGCATACTTGATTCTTGTTTGGGCTAGAATCACCATGGTACGTTCCTATTATGTTTTGGTTAATATTTATGTGTTATACTTGATCTAGCTTCCGCAAATATGTGTACTTTGATTGTCATATTCTAACAGTGGCATCACGAGCCATGTATAACATGTAATTGATTACTAAAACATAATAAAAATCGAATCTTTAATAGTTTTAGATACATGTTTTGATCCTAGGGTTTTTCTTTTTAAATTTTTTTGAAAAATTTGAAACCCTAACCCTAACTTATGGGGGGTCGATTTCCATTAAAACCCTAATTAGAGTTTGTGGTTTTTTGATTAATATGTAATCACTAGAAACCCTAGGTCGTTAACCGGTTATTTGAACGTATTTTGTGACCTATGTGGTAATTGTTATGCTTTAATCCGTGACGAATCATGCATGATAGTCATGGATCTATTAATTGTTTATTATTGTCACATGTTTAGATAGATCTAAAATTGGGGAAGACCCCAATATATATATATATATATATATATATATATATATATATATATATATATATATATATATATATTAAAATCAATTTATGTGCTATGTGGTATGTGATTAGCTTTGGCCTACGCAATTGACTTGTCAATGTATGTGGCTCATCTCTTTCAAGAGGTGAAGTCCCAAGTTAATTATATGCATATAAAACCTAGAATTGATTTTGTTAGGATCTTTTCTAATAAAGATTGCATGTGGCTAATTGTTTCACTGTTAATATTTATTAGTTGTTTTGATTTGTCTTTGATTACTTGTTTTATTGTTTTTTTAATTGTTTGACATGATTGTAAGCAATAAAAGGGTGATTTTTATAAAGAAAATAATATGGACTAATAATGGTGAAACTTTAAATGATAAAGATTGAATCTTGCGGTGTCTTATGTGCCAACAATGGTTCACTTTGCACGGTAATTCGCTCCAAGGCGAGACTAGCAAGATTCATACTTTATTACATGTTTTGAGATTGAATCCATAAACTTTTGCTTGATTGATGTTTTGTACAACATGCTTTTAAAAGTAACTCCTTTAAGACAACATTCATAGTCATGGTAAGAAGGCTTAGAAAGAGCGCTAGAGTCTGCCTTGGTTATCACACTTACGAATACGTCTTAAACGATTTTCTTTTAAAGTCATTCTTGTAGAAAGTCATCTTAGGGTTTTTAACCTCAAGTAAAACTTTGTGTATTAATTTCAAGAATTGGTAATAAAAAGTTTTTTTTGAAAACTTATGCTATAAAGATGAGTGCATGCATCTTTATACATATTTTGATTAACACATCAAAATTGAATACCCTAAAATTTAAGTTACGTGCCATCTATCTATAAGGAACACTTGGAATTTTAATTTAGTAAACGTGAGACCTAGGCTAAATTTTTATAACAAGGTAAAATTCTGTTAATGCGTGAGACCATAGATAGTTTACTGTTTCTAAGGTAGATGACTTAATTAAGTTATGCGTGAGACCTAGAACTTAAGGCATGAGATGGGACGAAACATGCTTACATGGCAAATTGATGAATCAATTTGATGTAAATCCCATAATGGTCTAGGAATTGGAAATTTTGTTTGCCAATTATTGTTCGACAGATTACCATCTTTTATACTTTCACCACTAGCAGATCAACTAATGTGGTAGAATCTATGTAAAGTTGGATCCTAGATTTTCAAGAAAATTAGTTGGTTATATGAATATAGCCTTGGGTATTTTATTTTCTAGAAGATATTTATTATCGAAAATACTAATGTTTGAACTTTTATCTGTAGATATGGCTCAACCCAATAACCCAACTGTGATTTCTGCTTTCAAGAGTCATCTTGAAAGGGAAAAACTGACTGGAAAGAATTTCAATGATTGGCACCGTTCGCTCAGAATTGTCTTGAGGGCGGTCGGTAAGCTCAATCTCTTGACAGATGAATGCCCAGCTGAGCCTGCTACTACTGAACCAGAAGCAGTTAAGGTGTCATGGAGGGTGGAGCATGCTAAATTTAATGAGGTTGCTTGTTTAATGCTCACTAGCATGAGTGCTCAGTTACAAAAGAAGTTTGAGTACTACTTTCCTAAAGACATGCTTGAAGTGCTTCAACAGTCTTATGAAAAGTCTCCTGCAGTTAAATTGTATGATGAACTTGACAAGCTACACAACTGCAAGCATGGTGATGGTAAACCAATTGAAGATTATGTGAATGAGATGAAAGAATACTTTGATCAACTTCACAGAATTGGATTTGGTTACCCGAACAATGTGCAAGTGCACTTGATCAACAGGTCCCTTAACAAGGACTTTGCTGGTTTTGTGCAGAATTTGAACATGCACTGCTCGAGGAAGACAATCTCATAATTACTCGCATTACTTGTTGATTATGAGAAAAGTCTACCAGCCAGGGTCAAGGCTCCTACCCCACAAGTGTTGGCGATTCATGGGGGGAGAATCCAGAAGAAATCGCATGTGCACAAAGGCAAAAGGAAAGGTGATAAAGGCAAGCAGGTCATGGCCTATCAACCACAACCCAAGATGAAGCAACATCAGCCTAAGCAGAACAAGGTAAATCCTCCAAACAAGAAGGATCAGGCTTGTCACCACTGTCATGAAAAGGGCCAATAGAAGCGTAATTGTCCTCTCTACATTCATGACTTGCGACAGAAGAAGCAGGGTAATGAAACTGGTAACCCTAGTTCATCAGGTGCATTCTTTATGATTGAATTATTCACTCTTACTCCTAAATTGAATTCATGGGTATATGATACGGGATGTGGCATTCATATTTGCAATACCTTGTAGGGGTTTAGAGTTGAGAGAAAGCTGGCCTATGGACAACAATTCTTGCACGTGGGTAACGGAGCACATGCAGAAGTTGAAGCTATAGGAGTTTTTAATTTAATGTTGCCTTCGGGCTTAGTACTATCTTTAAATAATTGTCATTATGCACCATCAATTGTTAGAGGTGTAATTTCATTTTCATGTTTGTTGAACCTTGGTTTTGATCATACTATTTCTAACAATGGAATTTCAGTTTCTTTAAATGGTGTTTTTTATTTTAATGTTATTGTTGTGAATGGTGTCTTTGAAATTGATATGAATGATAATGATAATGCTTTTGTTAAAAATAATTCAATGTATAGCATCAGTAATAAGAGAATCAAGAAAGGTCTGGATTCGTCTTATCTTTGGCATTGTCGACTTGCTCACATTGGCAAGGCTCGCATGGAAAAGCTGCAACATGATGGGCTTTTAGATAAGATCAATGATGAATCATTTGATAAGTGCGAATCTTGCATTGTTGGGAAGATGACAAAGAAACCATTTAAGAATATGATTGAAAGGGCTAATGATCTACTTGGTCTTATTCACACAGATGTGTGTGGACCACTTAGACATGTGTCAAGGAGAGGTGTTAGCTACTTCTTAACATTTACGGATGATTATAGCCGTTATGGTTGTGTTTATTTACTTAAACATAAACATGAGGTGTTTGAAACATTCAAAGTGTTTAAAGCAGAAGTAGAGTTGCAACATGGAAAGAAGATTAAAGCTCTTCGATCCGATAGAGGTGGTGAATACCTGAGTCAGGAGTTCATAGATTAATTAGCTAAGGAGGGAATTGTCCAGCACCTTACTTCTCCATATACTCCATAACAAAATGGTGTATCTGAGAGAAGGAATCGTACATTGCAAGATATGATATGATCTATGTTTAATCTAACAACTCTTCCTTTTTTGTTTTGGGATTATGCCTTAGAATCTGCGGTTCGCATTCTTAATATGGTTCCGACAAAGAAGGTTGATAGGACACCATATGAGTTATGGACTGGAAAAGCTCCTAACTTGTCTTATCTTAAGGTCTGGGGTTGTGAGGCTTATGTTAAACGTGACTCAGCAGACAAACTGATAGTTGCGTTTTTGCACGTATCAAATTAATATACAAGGTAGACGTGAGTGGAATTCACGAATCAACCTTTAGGAAAAGGAAGACTTGCGAAAACTTGTGAATACAATATATATATATGTGATACCGGGTAAGTGATTACCTGGGTCGTGTCCCAACGAGGTGTGAATGGGCAATATCGTGTGAGATTCGAGATTAAAATGCTTGTAAGGAATGGTTTTGATTATTTGGAATTGTGGAATTTTACAACTACGAGAAATTACAAATAACGTACGAAAAATTAAATAAACAAAACTAAATAATGAATCCAAACAAGGAATGAAAGTTAAATTTTAAAAACTGCTTAAAAGGCTACGGGAAACGATAATAGGAAGCTAGGGAACCTTTAAACCTAATCTAAACTTAAAAACGTAGAATTTAATTGTGAAAAAAGTGAGTGCGCGAAATAAAAAGTGAAATCAAAGCAACGCTAGGCCTACGGGTGTAAAAATGATTTTTTTACGATTCTAATAACAAAAGAAAATATTTGGCAAAAGAAAAATATTTTTTTTGCTTTTTATTTTTTTATAATGATTTAATTACTAAATAAACTAAATTAAATATTTAAAAATACTAAACTACTTCGAAAAATTCTGAAATTTTTATGAAAACTAAATTTACCTAAAATAAACCTAAGAAAAATAAAAACATGAAATAAGCAGTTATAAATAAGTAGTAATAAGCAGAAATATAAGCTGAAATTTAAATAAGCTAATAGAAAAAGAAAGTTAATAAAAGGATTATTAATGTAAAGGAAACAAGAAACACCAACTAGAGCAGATGGTATAGGAGTGGTTTGTGTGGTCTGTGATTGAAGCAAGGAGGTAAAGGTTCGAATCCTGCTTGTGCCCTTTCTGAAAATATGTTTCTACTCTTCAAAATTTCTTTTTGCAAAATCTTTTAGCAACAACAAACTCAAGTTTTGTAAAAAGATTATTTCTGAAAAAAAATTAATAAGCTGCTGCAAGTTTTAAAAAATCCACAGAGGGCAAGTATAAGCTTAGAAGGTAACTTATGATACTAGCAGCTAGGTAAAGAGATTCACAAAAGCTAAACAAAAAAAACTCAAGTTCCAATATCCACAATCACAATCAAACAAACTCATATATCAATCAAGTAGGCTTATAAGCACAATCATCATATACAACCTAACAAAACTTAAGTGAAAAGATGCCTACTAGCAGCTCAATCAAATGCATATAAAAGCTAAGCAAAGCAAAAGCTCTCAAAAGCACAAACTAGCACAAACAACAGTAATTAACAACCTAGGAAACACATAAATCAGAATCAATAAGCTCAGATAATTCTACTGATGCCAAAAGTTAAACATGCCAATCCCAAAACAACCTAAGGAGATAAAATGCAGAACTAAACAGACAAAAGGGGGGAGGTTTGAGCCTAAAATAAGCTACCAAAAAGCCTAAAAAGTTGAATATGAGCTTAAAAGTGAAAAGACTCTACTGCTAACAATCTATAAAATCATATTCAAGCCTAATACCTAACTCTATACTACCTAATATTGGATCAAAGGGGCTGGTTGGGGGTGTTTGCTGCTGATGCAGCAGCCCTGAATGAGTGAGTTGCAGCCCACTAGTTCATTACTCAAATAAACTCGAATCGTCTCCAAAAGCCAACAACTACTAAGCTTATACTATGGGCTACGTATAAACCAATTTTCAAGGAACAAAAAGAGCTTCTATGGCAATCAAACTAACTAGAGGAATAGGCTGTTGTGAGAGATGAGCAGCAGTAGGTCATTGAGCAGTGAACAATGAAATTTGTTACCAACTACGCTTCTAAGTGAAATAAAATGAGCTAATACCATGACCCCTATACTACTAGTTGCTTGAAACTACAATATTCGAATCTAAATCTTACTTAACACCTACTGAAATTGCAAACAAAAAAATGGAATGGGATTATATTATTTACTGATGCAGCAGGTTGGACAAATGGGTCAAATGGTGAAATTTGGCTTTCTTTGACCAACAAAATACCACATATTGTACACCTAAAATAGCCTATAGTGAACTACTTAAAAGCAAGTCCTAAAACTAAACTCAGCTTAATCTAAAACTACCCTTAGTTCTAAAAAAAACAGATTTGAAGCTTAATTCCTTGAAGACAAATCTAAAATCCAAAAAACAAACCATAAAATGAGCAACTGGATCAGGCAACAAGGACATGAAATCTTAAATAAACGAGGCAAGTTAAGACAACAGATGATTATATTAAACTGGAAATAAGAGTACACGACTTTTTAAAGAAAATTACAACTGAACTAAAAATGCTTCAATTTCAAAATGACCAGAAATCAAATTGGCCAAGACTTTTCAAAAAGCTTGAAAAGTTGGACAGTCTCTAAGTGTGTTGAGGCTTCTTTTTATATGCCCTCAGCTAGGGTCCTTGGTCCCTTTCTTGTCTTGTTGTGCTTGTGTTAGTTATGTGAGAGGAAAGACAGCTTGACCCTTTGTGCTTCTTTGAGTTAAACCACAGCCTTTGATCATAAACTTGGTCTCCACTCCAATTCTTATCAGCCGTAGGATCAATTCAGTGTCCATATATGACCCCTTGGATTGCCAGCGTGGCTTGGTGGTCATGTGAAGGGGGAAGCATGTGATTTGACTTTGGCATGTTGTGAAGAGAAGTGAGAGTAACAGGGAGGAAAGGGATTGCAGTCACGAGGGGGGGGGGAATGGTGATGGAGATGGGTTTATTCTTTATTCAGTTTTGACCAAGTGGAGAAGGAGATATACGTTTTGATATTAAACGTATAAGGATCTGTGGTTAGGGTTTGGGTATTGGGCCATGGGAGATGGTTTTGGGCTATGGAGAAGTGATGGCATGTTGTGGTTTGGATAAGCATTTGGTTTAAAACATTAAGGGTACCCGTTTGGTTAGTAACTTACAAGGTACCAAGGACCAAACATGTATCTTGCTGAAATTTAGAGGACTAGTCTTGCAATTATCTTCAAGTCATCAAAAGGACTAAACCTGTCAAGTTAGATAAACCAAGGGACCAAAAAATGCAAGTTTCCAAATTAGATACACCAAAGACTAAAACTGCCAATTTGCCAAAGTACAGGGACCAATTGTGTAATTTTCCAAATCATTTTACCCAAAGATCATTTATGATTTATTTTGATTTTTAAAGAACAAAGGTTGACTTTTCTTTGAAATAAATGCCCAGGGACTAGTATGTAAAACTTTGAAAGTTGGGAGACTGAAACTGCCAAATATGTAAATTTTGTTCGTTTTTCGTTTGTTTTCACTCGTTTTGCATCAGAAATATATAAAACACGATCTTTGGGATTTTCTTCGTATTTTGATGCGTTTTTTAGTGTTTTTGATCGTTTTGCAGTTTAGATTTGACTAAAAATGATGAGTATTTACACACTCATCAATCCCCCACACTAAACTATTGCTAGTCCCTAGCAATCTTTTTGAGAAAAATTAATGGATTTGAAGTCTCTTTACCAAAAGCCATCACTTCTGGAGTAGTCGGATGCTTTGGTTTCAAATAAGAGTTATGGTCCATCCGATGACCATGTGATTTTTAGCAAACCACCAGCTTTCAATGGTTTTGATTTGTCTTTACCAGAAGCCATTTGCTCCTGAACTAGCCAACTCTTGATGGAACAGTCAACATCTTGGTAAGTTGATTACCAATTATGGTTTTTCCACTGCCTTTACCACAAGCCATAATCTTGCGGGCTAGCCAACTCATTAGCTTATGAGGATATGGGGAGTTGAGGAACCATACAATTTTTGGCAAATTGCAAGCCATCAATGGGTTTGAGTTATCTTTACCAAGAGCCATTTGCTCCTGGATTAGCCAATCCTTTAGTCGGTTAGACAAGGCGGACTAATAACCACAAAAAATTTTGAACTTTAGTGAAAAATTTTTTAAAATTTTTGCCAAAAACGGGGGTATTAGATAGTAAAATGTGATAAAATTCGCTAGAATAGCGAAATACCCCCACACTTAGAATGAATATTTTCCTCAATATTCAAAGTCCCGGCTATTATGCCGACTCTTTGAACGTAAAAGGGCAACATTACAAGCTAAATGTGGAAACACAATTTTGTTTTTCACTTTATTTGTAACCACAGCAGGGGTAATTCCCCCACACTTAGGGTGAAAACCCTATAAGCATGCTACTGTTTTTGTTTACCGGGTCGCTAGCTTGACTCGACCCCGAATTCATTTGTCCTTGGGGAAGCATGATGTGGAAGAGACAATCTCCATCGGACTTTCATTCAAGATGTTTGGACAAACATTTGAAGCACGTGAAAGTTACACACCTATGAGATAAGTAGACCCTGGATCAGAAGAATGATACATGGAAATGCCGGGGTCAAAGATAGTGTCTTCAGTCCCGAAGGAGTGAAGAAGAGCGGACGTCACAGGATAGGTGAAGAAAAGAAAGAAACTCATGATGAAAATCATGATTAACTCATCATCACCCACGGGAGAATCCATAATTTCTAGATTATGAATCTCATCATTTAAGCTCACATGATCAAGACATATCCCGGGTGTGTCATGATCAAAATGGAAGTTATCATACTGCGGTGGAGATATGATATGAGTGAGTTCACCGGAGAACTCCTCGCGAAGAGAATCAATCACAAGATGTAAATCTGTGAACTCATGTTCCGGAGTAGACTCATCACAATCCTCAATCTGAGTACCAAAGATTGGATTATCAGAAATTAAAGTGAATTCAGATTCGAACTCAAATAGAGGGTTAGTGAGAGTGGTTTTGAATCCTTCAGGAACAAAGTGATCAACATTCTCTATTGGACTGTTTGGGTAAGAAGTGAGTGACTGATCATGATAAAGGAGACTTTCAATTTCTCCCAGATCGGCTTCAAAATCAATGAGAACATCGTCACTTCCCGTTGGAAGTGGATTGATGTGAGTGAGTTCATCGGCGAATTCCTCAAGAAGATGATCAGCATCAGAATGTGAAACTGATGCCTCAACATACTCGATGTCTCCATAAGATGTACAATCATCATTAAAATCTGAGAGAGTCTCAAAATAATCGTTTGAACACTCAAGAGGGAAAGGTAAATCACACATATGATCCAAAGTTTCCTGTGACTCTCCTGGGATTGGGACAAGGTTCTCAACACTAGACTTTATGAATTCGTCCGATTCCTTATCAGGAACAGTGCTAAGATGCTCATCCCCCATGTTTAGAGAGTGAGTGTGAACTTCGGGTGTGACAACAACATACTGAGGGAGTTGAGAGGAGCTAGCATTCATGGATTGTACGAGTTCCATTTGATCTTCTACAAGTAATTTCTCCGTCACATTATTTTCTCCCTCATTTACAATGGAAGGAATTACACCCGATGAATCTGATGAATCTTTTTTAATAATAACAATGTTATCTTCATCATCATCACTGTCATCATCGTCATCATATAGAGCAGCATAGTGAAGATTGGCACGTATTTTAGTTGCTCTTTGCTCAGCAAGTAATTCTTCCATGCTCATTTCGTTTCTAGCATCTCGTTCTTCAGCAAGTAATTCTGCCATGGATTTCTCACGAGAATCTTGAAACGATGTAGTAGCCAACTCCTCCTTAAGTTCTTTTAATGCTTCAAGAACCTCATGACAAATTTTTTGCGGGTATTGAGGAGTTGCTTGAATGATTGGGTACTGTGGAAGTGGGTTTTGAAACGAATAGTCGTAATTGTTACAAGGAAAGGGATTCCCTGTTTGACAATCCGAGCTAAAGTGAGGACCTCCACAATACTCAAAAGAAACATTCGGTGCATTTTGAAATGATGTATTATTGAAATAGCACGGTTCTTGTTCAAAGGAATTCTGAGGAGGGTAACTGAAATCGTTTTGAAAGTTTGGAAACGCGAATGTATTTTCGATTTCAAAAGTGCAACAAGTACAAAGTCCATGGGTAAACCCACATTCCATGCAAAAACATCGTTTACAAAGTGAACCATCTTCTAAGAGATCTCTACAAACATAACAATAGTGTTGATCAAACGAAGATAGTTGGGGTTGTGGAGGGTGGTCGGGAAGACTTTGAGAATCATTGAAAGCATTCGGATTTGCTTTGCACCATTTACAAAATCCGTCACTAATATCACTCCCACATCGCCTACACGCGCACTTGTAACAACGATGATTGTCATCCACTGGACCTTTACAATGAAAACAATTGTAGTCAAGTGACGACATAAGAATTAAACATTAACGAGGGATGAGAAGAAAGAATTAATGGTAAAGAAGATAAGAATTAAACGTATAGGAGACGAAGATTATTTTTTTTTTCAGGTTTTTTTTGAAAAAAAAAACACATCAATTAAAATGAGACCAACTCAAAAAGACAATTGTGAACTTAAACCAATAATCACAATGTAAATGGCTTTTTTGAAAAAGGTACACCAATTCACAAGGATACAATGACAAGTTTTAATCTTTGGTTTGGGAACTTATTAATGTTCACACCCCCAGTTGGTAGGTGTTCTGCCTGGGTTCTCGGTGGTGTGTTTTATGTTTATTTAACAAGAAAAACAGAAAATCTTTTTGTATTTTTATATGATAGATATATATACAAAAGAAAAGGAAAATATTTTTGTGTTTTTTTTTTTCTTTTTTTTTTTTTTTTTTTTTTTTTTTTTGAAAACGATAACTTCTTGACGAAGGTTCTGCAAGTCACTAATCGTTGAAATCATAACAATATTGTCGCGACACAGCCTCCCCGGCAGCGGCGCCATTTTGATGCGTTTTTGCGCGTATCAAATTAATATACAAGGTAGACGTGAGTGGAATTCACGAATCAATCTTTAGGAAAAGGAAGACTTGCGAAAACTCGTGAATACAATATATATATGTGATACCGGGTAAGTGATTACCCGGGTCGTGTCCCAACGAGGTGTGAATGGGCAATATCGTGTGACATTCGAGATTAAAATGCTTGTAAGGAATGGTTTTGATTATTTGGAATTGTGGAATTTTACAACTACGAGAAATTACAAATAACGTACGAAAAATTAAATAAACAAAACTAAATAATGAATCCAAACAAGGAATGAAAGTTAAAACTTAAAAACTGCTTAAAAGGCTACGGGAAACGATAATAGGAAGCTAGGGAACCTTTAAACCTAATCTAAACTTAAAAACGTAGAATTTAATTGAGAAAAACGCGAGTGCGCGAAATAAAAAGTGAAATCAAAGCTACGCTAGGCCTACGGGTGTAAAAATGATTTTTTTACGATTCTAATAAATAAAGAAAATTTTTGGCAAAAGAAAAATATTTTTTTTTTTGCTTTTTATTTTTTTATAATGATTTAATTACTAAATAAACTAAATTAAATATTTAAAAATACTAAACTACTTCGAAAAATTCTGAAATTTTTATGAAAACTAAATTTACCTAAAATAAACCTAAGAAAAATAAAAACATGAAATAAGCAGTTATAAATAAGCAGTAATAAGCAGAAATATAAGCTGAAAATTTAAATAAGCTAATAGAAAAAGAAAGTTAATAAAAGGATTATTAATGTAAAGGAAACAAGAAACACCAACTAGAGCAGATGGTATAGGAGTGGTTTGTGTGGTCTGTGATTGAAGCAAGGAGGTAAAGGTTCGAATCCTGCTTGTGCCCTTTCTGAAAATATGTTTCTACTCTTCAAAATTTCTTTTTGCAAAATCTTTTAGCAACAACAAACTCAAGTTTTGTAAAAAGATTATTTCTGAAAAAAAATTAATAAGCTGCTGCAAGTTTTAAAAAATCCACAGAGGGCAAGTATAAGCTTAGAAGGTAAGTTATGACAATAGCAGCTAGGTAAAGAGATTCACAAAAGCTAAACAAAAAAAACTCAAGTTCCAATATCCACAATCACAATCAAACAAAATCAGATATCAATCAAGTAGGCTTATAAGCACAATCATCATATACAAACTAACAAAACTTAAGTGAAAAGATGCCTACTAGCAGCTCAATCAAATGCATATAAAAGCTAAGCAAAGCAAAAGCTCTCAAAAGCACAAACTAGCACAAACAACAGTAATTAACAACCTAGGAAACACATAAATCAGAATCAATAAGCTCAGATAATTCTACTGATGCCAAAAGTTAAACATGCCAATCCCAAAACAACCTAAGGAGATAAAATGCAGAACTGAACAGACAAAAGGGGGGAGGTTTGAGCCTAAAATAAGCTACCAAAAAGCCTAAAAAGTTGAATATGAGCTTAAAAGTGAAAAGACTCTACTGCTAACAATCTATAAAATCATATTCAAGCCTAATACCTAACTCTATACTACCTAATATTGGATCAAAGGGGCTGGTTGGGGGGTGTTTGCTGCTGATGCAGCAGCCTTGAATGAGTGAGTTGCAGCCCACTAGTTCATCACTTAAATAAATTTGAATCGTCTCCAAAAGCCAACAACTACTAAGCTTATACTATGGGCTACGTATAAACCAATTTTCAAGAAACAAAAAAAAACATCTATGGCAATCAAACTAGCTAAAGGAATAGGCTATTGGGACAGATGAGCAGCAGTGGGTCATTGAGCAGTGAACAATGAAATTTGGTACCAACTACACTTCTAAGTGAAATAAAATGAGCTAATACACATGACCCCTATACTACTAGTTGCTTGAAACTACAATATTCGAATCTAAATCTTACTTAAAACCTACTGAAATTGCAAACAAAAAAATGGAATGGGATTATATTATTTACTGATGCAGTAGGTTGGACAAATGGGTCAAATGGTGAAATTTGGCTTTCTTTGACCAACAAAATACCACATATTGTACACCTAAAATAGCCTATAGTGAACTACTTAAAAGCAAATCCTAAAACTAAACTTAGCTTAATCTAAAACTACCCTTAGCTCTAAAAAAACAGATTTGGAGCTTAATTCCTTGAAGGCAAATCTAAAATCCAAAAAACAAACCATAAAATGAGCAACTGGATCAGGCAACAAGGACATGAAATCTTAAATAAACGAGGCAAGTTAAGACAACAGATGATTATATTAAACTAGAAATAAGAGTACACGACTTTTTAAAGAAAATTACAACTGAACTAAAAATGCTTCAATTTCAAAATGACAAGAAATTAAATTGGCCAAGACATTTCTAAAAGCTTGAAAAGTTGGACAGTCTCTAAGTGTGTTGAGGCTTCTTTTTATATGCCCTCAGCTAGGGTCCTTGGTGCCTTTCTTGTCTTGTTGTGCTTGTGTTAGTTGTGTGAGAGGAAAGACAGCTTGGCCCTTTGTGCTTCTTTGAGTTAAACCACAGCCTTTGATCATAAACTTGGTCTCCACTCTAATTCTTATCAGCCGCAGGATCAATTCAGTGTCCATATATGACCCCTTGGATTGCAGGCGTGGCTTGGTGGTCATGTGAAGGGGGAAGCATGTGATTTGACTTTGGCATGTTGTGATGAGAAGTGAGAGTGACAGGGAGGAAAGGGATTGCAGTCACGAGTGGGGGGGGGGGGGAATGGTGATGGAGATGGGTTTATTCTTTATTCAGTTTTGACCAAGTGGAGAAGGAGATATACGTTTTGATATTAAACGTATAAGGATTTGTGGTTAGGGTTTGGGTATTGGGCCATGGGAGATGGTTTTGGGCTATGGAGAAGTGATGGGCTGTTGTGGTTTGGATAAGCATTTGGTTTAAAACATTAAGGGTACCCGTTTGGTTAGTAACTTACAAGGTCCCAAGGACCAAACATGTATCTTGCTGAAATTTTGAGGACTAGTCTTGCAATTATCTTCAAGTCATCAAAAGGACTAAACCTGTCAAGTTAGATAAACCAAGGGACCAAAAAATGCAATTTTCCAAATTTGAAACACCAAAGACTAAAACTGCCAATTTGCCAAAGTACAGGGACCAATTGTGTAATTTTCCAAATCATTTTACCCAAAGATCATTTATGATTTATTTTGATTTTTAAAGAACAAAGGTTGACTTTTCTTTGAAATAAATGCCCAGGGACTAGTTTTGTAAAACTTTGAAAGTTGGGGGACTGAAACTGCCAAATATGCAAATTTTGTTCGTTTTTCGTTTGTTTTCACTCGTTTTGCATCAGAAACATATAAAACACGATCTTTGGGATTTTCTTCGTATTTTGATACGTTTTTTAGTGTTTTTGATCATTTTGCAGTTCAGATTTGACTAAAAATGATGAGTATTTACACACTCATCACAAACTCCAACAAAGATCTGTGAAGTGCATCTTCGTAGGATACCCTAAGGAAACTATGGGTTACTACTTTTATTACCGACCTGAAAACAAAGTTTTTGTTGCAAGGTATGGAGACGTCTTGGAAAAGGAGCTCATATCTCAAGAATTCAGTGGGAGAGTATATGATCTGGAAGACGATCATGAAGATGTAACACCTTCTGAAAACACTAGCCAACTTCCTGTGGAACCTGAAAGTTTAGGTCCTCCACCTGAAGTTGAAGTGGTTCCCATTCGTAGGTCAGCTAGACATGTGAAAGCTCCTACACGTCTATCTCTTAATGTAGAGTGTGAGGAAAACTTACTAGGGGATCTTAATGAACCTACTAGTTATAAGGCTGCCATGAATGGTCCTGAAAAGGAAAAATGGAAGGTTGCTATGAATGGGGAAATTCAATCCATGAAAGACAATGAAGTCTGGGAAGAAGTAGACCTACCTCCGGGTGCCAAGTTAGTTGGGGGTAAATGGCTCTACAAGAAAAATACTGATATAGATGGCATTGTACACACCTATAAGGCCCATTTGGTAGCTAAAGGCTATACTCCAACTTTTGGTGTTGACTATGAGGAGACCTTTTCTCCTGTAGCTGACATTAGGGCTATTAGGATTCTTATAGCCATAGCCGCTTACTATGACTATGAGATTTGGCAAATGGATGTCAAAACCGCCTTCTTAAATGGTCGCCTAGATGAAGATATCTATATGGCGCAGCCTGAGGGGTTTGTAAATCCAGAATTCCCAAATCGTGTATGTAAACTTCAAAGATCCATTTATGGATTGAAGCAAGCATCACGAAAATGGAATAAGAGATTTGATAGTGAGATTAAAAAGTATGGATTCACTCAAAATCTTGATGAGCCATGTGTATATCACAAAGCTAGTGGGAGTGATGTAATTTTCCTTATTTTATATGTTGATGACATATTGATCATGGGAAATAACATTCCAAGTTTGCAAAAGGTTAAGGCATATCTTGGAAAGTGTTTTTCTATGAAAGATTTAGGGGAAGCTGCATTCATTCTGGGAATCAAGATATATAGAGATAAATCTCAGCGATTAATTGGATTAAGCCAAAGTGCTTACATTGATAAAATATTGAAGAGATTCAATATGCAAAATTCCATGAAGGGATATTTACCAATGCAAGAACAACATGGCTTGAGCAACAAAGTTTGTGCTTCAACACCTGTAGAGGTGCAACGCATGAAGAGAGTACCTTATGCTTCGGCTGTGGGATCTATTATGTATGCGGTGAAAAGCACAAGGCCTGATGTGGCATTTGCTCAGAATTTAACCAGTTGATATCAGCAGAATCCAGGTGAAGCTCACTGGACTGCTGTTAAGAATATTCTTAAGTACCTTAGGGCTACTAAAGAAATGTTCTTAGTTTATGGGGGTACTCCATCTGCGGAACTTGAAGTTACAGGTGACTGCGATGCTTCTTGGAAAGGTTATAAGGATGATACGAAGTCTCAGACGGGTTATGTCTTTGTCATTAATGGAGGAGCTGTGGATTGGAGGAGCAGAAAGCAGAGTGTACTAGCAATGTCTGCTACAAAAAGTGAGTATATAGCTGCAATGGAAGTTGTTTAGATTAGGAAGTTTGTTTCAGGGCTTGGGGTTATGCCTACTCAGTTGCAATTACATTTGCCAATGAACCTGGAATCATGAAAGGCACCAGACATTTCCTGATTAAGCATCACTATGTTCGAGAACAAGTCGAAATAGGTGAAATCGAAATGCTCAAAGTTCATACAGATGAAAAATTAGCAGATCAGTTAACAAAGCCTCTACCTGGCACCAAGCTCTACAAGCATGCTGAAGGTGTTGGACTTGATTAGCTGAAAGTTTCATGCCCATTTGTGATTAGTATTTGGATAAGGGATGTAATGTACAATTTTTATTTTAATGAAATAAAATATTGTTTATGTTTATTTATTCATTGTCTTAATAATATATCCTATATTTGCATGTTTAAATCCATGAATAAATTATTATTCTAAATTGTCCGTTGTCGATTAATGATATGGGAATATCATTGAACAAAGACAAATTTGAGTATTGGTTTAGGATATACTTGAAAGTATATTGATGTGTAGTCATACTAATTTCACATGATATTCAATGAATTGAATATAGGACTTATCCCAACAATATGATTTAATATTTAATGTGAGAATCATATTTAAAGTTATCCTCAGACTTGAGATACCAGATAAGAGTCATGGATGTAGTGCATTTTTGTGAAGCAATCTACCACTCACCGTAACAGAGAGTTATAAGGGTTGTTTTCAGAAGTGTTGCAAAATTCATGGGTTATTCTTGTAGTCAAGAAAGAATTTGTTCCTTCTGATTTGTTTAGAAGTTTAATACTGCTGGGCCCCTCGTAGGGTTGACAAAATGTTTGCGTGGCCACGCCCAAAGTCTATCTGGAATACGTTTAGATGTTTTGGTAATTTTGTTTAATCATAAAGAGACGAGAAACAGAAATTTAATAAAGAACCTCACATCTTTATTAATGTAGTATTAGAAACGAAAGGATAATTATAATGATGAATCATTAAAGGTTTTTCAAGGAAACCTAGCTCGAGTCGAGCTGGGGGCATTGGAGTGTTGCAAGAAGCCAACCAATGTCATTTTACTATTAATGGATATACGAGTGGGAGCTGTTAAATGTTACGTATAACATTAATAGGTAAATGTCTAGTATCGAACCCGAAACCTTGGGATTGCACACATTACAAACGAGAATTAAAGATTAATAAATATTAATAGTTATGTATATTTATTAATAACAAAAGTTTAAGGACTAATGATCGTCAGTGATTAAATGTATGGACTAACTATTGTTAAATAAGAAGGAAAAGGACTAGATTGTAAATTGGATGACAAGAAGGTTCCGGAACACCCATTGAGGGTGTATGGCCGGTCGACCCAAGGCAAGGAGAGACCCAACCTAACTCAAACTTGTCCTCCAAGATTACACTAGTATATATACAAACCCAAGGGTATCTCATTCACATCTTTTGTGCACACACAATACCCTTTCTTTCCTTCTATTTTTGTTTCCTGCCGATCGAACCTAAACAACCCTAAGGTTGTGTGTCGAATTTTTCATAAGAAAAAATGGTCTTGTGTTTAATCTTGCAATCACTTTAATTCGGTATTAGTTTGTGTGTACAAGAATGAGGTAATAACTCATTATAGTTATTATCAAGAGATCGATAAACAAAACGGTAAGGGGTTTATTATTGATCTAATTCATTAAAGTACAAGACTTGCATACTTGATTCTTGTTCGGGCTAGAATCACCACGGTACGTTCCTATTATGTTTTGGTTAATATTTATGTGTTATACTTGATCTAGCTTCCGCAAATATGTGTACTTTGATTGTCATATTCTAACAATCTAAACCACGAACCCTTGCGAGATCAACACAAGTATAAACGAGAAGCAAATAGATCAGTTTCAAGTTCGCATGAGGTTAACGTTTATGGTTTCATTTGTTATTTCATGTGGCGTTTTCATGATCTTATGTGAGTCAAAATAGTGTAGCATGTTATAAGTGTTAGGTCGGTTATATATAGGTTGAGATACATGTATATGAGGCGTATATAAAGATCAAAACAAGAAAAAGAAGGACAAAGATGGCATGCAAAACCTGGCTTGAGTGTCGAGGCAAGGAAGGAACCAAAAACCAAAACAATTCAATACAAAACCAAAGCCAAAACCAGCCGAGTCTAGCACCTACAAACCCACGTTCAAAGCAGCCTACAAGACCTTGTATTCTTCTCAAAAAGTCGAGAAAAAGGAAGGAAAATTGTAGCAGCAGTAGGCGTGAAAGGAGATAGGGAAATTAGGATTTGTATCTGCTTGTTTTTGTGTTGAATTTCACAGCTATAGAAAAATAAAAATAAAAAGGAGGGATCTTAAGTTGGGTAAACGTGTGATAAAAGGAGAAACAAAGCCCAACAATTACTTCTCAATCCATACCATTTTTATTTGTGCTTATCACTTCATTTGTGTCTAAAAAAAATGGGCAAGAACAAAAAGAAACAAGTATGTCACATTTTATTTTTAATTAACTTTAGGTTATACAAATGTTAAAATATACTTTAGGTTATATCATGTGTGGTTAAATGTTCAAATCTAAGGGTCATGGTGAATTTTAAGTTTAGGGTGTTATAGAAGTCTTCTTACAAGGAATGAAACGTGCCATCTTGGAGAATCTGTCAACAACATCAAACACCACATCGACTCCCCATTGAGTACGAGGAATCCCAAGCACAAAATCCATAGATATATCAACCCAAGGATTCTTGGGTACGTGTAATGGCATGTAAAGACCCATATTTTATGCTTTGCCCTTTCCTTCTTGATACACAACACACTTTCTTACAAAAGTATCAACATCCATCTTCAATTGAGGCCAATAAAATTGGCCCTCAAAGGAAGCAATAGTCTTATCATGCCCCAAATGAGCACTCAATCCTCCTGTATGCACATCTTTAATCAATTGAAACCTAAGAGAAGTTTAGGAATACACAAACGATTTCCTTTAAACAAATAACCTTCAAGCAAAAGAAAGTCACCTCAATGTTGCTTGTTTTCAATTTCCTCCTAAGTGTCATGAAAGTGTTCACCACTCATGTACAACCCTTTAATCGACTCAAAAACCATAACATCATTACTAAAAGTAACTAATAAAATAGTTATCCTACTTAATGCATCCGCCACTTTGTTACTTGCATCAGACTTATGTTTGATCACATAGTTGAACTTTTCCAAGAAACTCGCCCACTGTGCATGTATTTTATTCAAGTGGCATTGAGTTTAAAAATACTTAAGAGCTTGATGATTCAAATGAACCACAAACTCTCGTTGAATCAACAATGCTCCTACTTCTTCATAGCTTGAACAACCGCATATAATTCTTGTTCATTAGTCGACCAATTTTGTCGAGCTTCATTCAACTTCTCACTATGAAACGCCACCGGCCTACCTTCTTTGATAAAACATCCCTTATCCCGGTCCCACAAGCATCACACTCTAATTCAAAAACTTTATCAAAATTAGGTAAAGAAAGTACTGGTGCGATTGTCAAAACTGTGCGCCTATTTTATTGTTTTGCGTTGACAAAGTTCATTCATTTATAGTTTATTAGTTAGTTAATTAAAGGTAACTAGGATCGAATCGGATCAAGATCTTACGATCTTATTGTAAGATCGAGATCTTACGATCCTATGGTTAGATCGAGATATTACTTAAGATCCTATGAAAGATTGACTCATTTTTGCTTAGCAAGATCATAAAATTGGAAGAACTTAAGAGCTATATCGAGATCTTAACATTTATGAATTTAGGAATTAAATTTGTATGAGCCAAATACAAAAAATAAAAAAAAATAATAAAAATGTTAATCCTTATGTACAAAATTAAATATGTTCACTTTCACTGTACGAATATTTTAAAAGTAAAAATATAGAAGCAAGTTGAGTCGAGCTCTAGCTTACTAAACCTCAAATTCAACTCGCTTACGATAATAAGTTTCGAGCTCGAGTTCTCTTGGGCCCTTATACTTTTAACTCGTGTTCAACTTGTAACGTATTTTGCAAGCCATGGATTAGTTTAGTTTTATGATAGATAAATAAAAGTCGACCCGAACTTGGTTTGTTAACCACAGTAGACTCGAGCTCGTTTATTGTACTCTTTTTTTATTAAATAATACATATATACACATATATACATACAATTTTACGTGATAAACACATATATCAGCTAAGGTTTGAACTCGGTAACTAAATGAGCCCAAACAAGACTTGAGTTCGGGCTCATCTCATTTAAGCTTGGACCCTATCGAACTTTTACAAGCTTGGCTCGTTACGAGCCAAACTAGATGTATAAGACTCGAAACAAGCTCGAGGTCGAGACTTATGTTCGTAAACTAACAGAGCTTGAGCTTGAAAATTGGCAACCTTGGCCTCGATTCAGCTATACAATGAGTATTGTATATTGAAGATAACTTATATTAAATTTTAACTGGCTTAACTTTTAAGTAGGTATAACACAGTAGAAATTACACTTATTCTTAATTCTCAAGTTTTTAAGTAAAGAAAAGTAGAGAAATATAAAATAAATATGAGAATATATTAGCTAAAATTGCATTGTAGCCAACTCCCTACAATTTGTGTTACAAATTATGGGTCCCTGAGTCCTTTTGTGGGCCACTGACTTGTTTTTGTGGGTCTCTGATTCAGTTTTTTTTTCTCTGGAGGATTGTAGCGAATTGGCTACAAAAATTGTAGCCAAGCTATCCATTTTCCCCTCCTTAAATAATACTCGAGAACACAACTATTTTTGTTTTTTTCAATTTTTTTTTCTTTTCCTAGTTGATGATATTCGAGAACACTGTCAACAACTTCAAGGTTGCTTACAACTAAGGGTGTTTAGCGTTTGGTTGGACAACGAACAACCCGAAAAGTAAACTAGACCGAAACCGGATAAAACGGACAACAAATTTTAATTGGTCAATGATTTGGTTTGAAACTGAATCGAAGTATTAAATTGCTATTTGGTTTGGTTTATGGTTTGACAAAATTATAATCAAGCTTAACCCAAAAAATCGAATATCTCTATCTACATTAGAAGGGAAAAAAAATTGATTATAGTTTATATCTTATCATCCTACCTAACAATCCTGAAATTCAACTGGGTTTAGATGCTTTAAGATGAAATATTCAAGCTAATACGACTCATGAAGACTGTCGAAGAAAATATTATGTTTCGCTTTCATTTACTTTCATTAAGTTGTGAAACTTCTGGTTTCTTAAAATTTTGTTTTGTTGATTTACTTGCGCACATTGTGAGATTTTTTGATTTGTTAATTTTGTTTAAACTTTATGGTTTTATTATGATTTGTAGATTATCGTTTTAAGTTTATTTGAATTTGGTTTACTTGATTTTAATCGAAACCAAATCTAATTCTAATTTGGTGTATGGTTTGATTTTATCCGTCCTATAATTGGTTTGGTTTTGACTTCAAATTTTTTCAAACCGATAAACCCGAACTATACGACCCACAAACCCAATAACCAAACCGATGAACACCCTACATACAACACTTTTAAAGGTTCAGTTTCTCTTGGCCAAATCATGGGTAGTACATTTTGGCCCCTATTTTTTAATTCATCAGATCTTTTTAAGATCCACAAACCCAAAACTTGCACATCAAATATAAGTTTAGACAGAACAATTTGTTCCCTCTTGGGATTTTCTCTTCCACCGAAATGGAGGGGTTTTTTTTGTTTTGTTTTTTTGTCTTTTTTTTTAATGGTTAGTATATTGTTGCCACAGTTCTTCGCACTCTGAACGGGAATTGTAAATGTTGTGATTGCCTGCTAATATAACTTTGCAAATGCTATGTTTTTTAATGTTAGATGGGAAGTGAAAGAAATGGAGTGTTTGGATTAGGTTTACTATATGAGGTTGTGTTGGCGTATGTACCCTCCGGATGAACACCGTACACAATGCATACCCTCCGGATCTATATCAAGCAAAGCGTGCCCAAATGTATTCAAGCAAGACGGACCAATATCTGAAGGGTTGGGAACGTCCGCATGATCTCAGCTCTCCGGAGGTCATAACTGTTCGGATAAACCAATAAGTACATGAATCAAAGTACAAGTAAGTACACCAAGTATATGATAATGGAGCATAAACTAGCAAACATTAAGGAACTAAGTACAAACCAGCCTGGCACTCCATATTGAGAGTCTATAAATAGAGAGGAAATCTTCACTTAAAGGTTAACTAATTCTCTCACTCTCTAACTTCATTCATACTTTCTTTCTCTAAGAACATATACTTACTCTCACGCCGGAGGTTGGTCCTAGGATACCTTCCCGGGGTGAGACTGACGGACGTACCTGTTTTGCAGATATCCGAAGTAACCCACTACCTGCAAGAATCACCCCGAATCCGAAGGACCAATCAGAGTCTGAAGGATTCACCTCGCTTGTCTGAAGTAGAAGCAAAGTTTGACTTCAACAAATTGGCGCCATCCGTGGGACTCGTCATTCACTCTACCCGAACTAAGAGATGACAGGTCCTACTCCTACAACACCTGAAGGAAGTGGGAAAAATTCAGATGCCAACACCAATCATAACAGCATAGAGCAAATACAGAATCACATCACCACCCTAAAAGCCCTAATCCAACAATACAATGCCGCAGAGGAAACACCAATCAAACCTATCCGGCTCGACTTCGAAGAGGAGGAACCGCAAAATGTCGAGGCTCAGAAAGCCGAAGAGGAAACGACGGATGACCTTTCCAAGCCGTTCAAAGCAGCATCCAAGAGTCCGTTCACCCGAAGGATAATTGATTTTTCCGGGCCTAAAAACGCAAAATATCTGATGCCTTCCCACATAAAGTTATACGATGGATCCACAGATCCGGATGATCATGTCCCAAGATTCGAATGAGCTGCCAACCAGGGCGCCTGGCCCATGCCCATATGGTGTATGATGTTTCAGCAAACTTTGGATGATGCAGCCAGAGGATGGTTCGATAGCCTCCCGCGGGGAAGTATCGACAATTGGGACACCCTGTGTGAACAGTTTGTGCAAAGATTTGCTCTTCGCAGAAAATGTGTCAGAGACCTCATGGAAATAACCAAGATTGTCCGGAAGGCTAATGAAGCTCTCTCAGAATTCAAGGAACGGTGGACAGACGAAGCTAGCCGTATTTCAGGAGTTCTGGAGGTAATGCAAATATCCTCTTTCATGGATGGATGTAAATGTCCGGAGCTAGCAAAGAGATTCTCTGAAAAAATTCCCCAAACAGTAACCGAAATGATGATGAGGGTGGACGACTTCATCCATTCCAAAAGAGCGTATCGGTTGACCGAAGTACCAAGGGGAGAACGGACAGATAATTACCAAAGAGATTATCATCCTAACCCATATAACCGAAATGATCAAAATACACAATGATCCTCCTTCAGAGGGAATAGCAGGAGAGACATCCATCGAGAGGAGTTCCGGCCCCGACGGAATGACCACTATGCACCATACGGCCAAGCTAGAAACGAAAACCCCAACAGGAATGACTACAGAACGGACTACCGCCGCAACGATGAAAATCGGAGGGATGTCAGGCCCATAGACTTAAATGTGCTCACCAAAGCTCCCAAAGAAATTCTCGCAACTGAACAGCATCTTAGACTTCCGGCACCACCCCCATTGAGAGGACGACCTACCAGAGAAAACATGGATAAGTACTGCGACTACCATGGAGAAAAAGGTCACCTCACCAACGACTGTCACAATCTGAAGGAACAACTTAAAAAAGCTATGGAAACAGGCAAGCTGGACCACTTAATCAGGGATGTCCGGAAAAGAGAGAGGGTACCTCCAAGGAATAATAACCACACCAACCAAGGTCGAATCATCAATATGATCCGATATCCAGAGAGAAAACATAAACATAAAATCATGGACCAAGAGGAATAATGGATGAATACTCCTATAAGTTTCCCTCCAATACTTCCCGGAGATGCTTCCGAAGAACCACTAATAATTGAAGCAGAGATCGAGGGATATACTGTGCGCAGGGTATATATTGACCAAGGCGCTTTGATAGAAGTGATGTATGAACACTGCTTTTTAAATCTTGATCCCTCCATCCAATCCCGATTGACAAAAACAAACACGCCGCTAGTTGGATTCGCCGGAGAAGCCATAAATCCGCTGGGTAAAATTGAACTAGAAGTGTGCTTCGGAAATGAAGGACTATATCGCCAGACGACCATGAAATTTGCAATAGTAAGATCCCCCTCCCCCTACAATGTAATACTGGGACGTTCCAGAATCAAGAAGTTAAGAGCTATCCCTTCGACAATACATGCCATGATGAAGTTCCCAACACCAAGAGGTATCGCCACTTTGGTCACCCGATCAGTCATTATATCAGAATACAGAAAGCTGGAAGAGAAATTCTTGTTGGAAAAAGAAACTAAGGCAGAAAGTCCCCCGATGCCCACAATAGAAGAAAGGACAACGGAAACCGAAGAAATACTGGTTCATCCGGCATACCCAGAACAATTGGTGACAATAGGAAAAAATTTCTCAAAAGAAGGAAGAAGGCAGCTAATAACGTTACTCAGAAACAGCCGGGATGTTTTCGCATGGGAACCATCGGACATGACTGGCGTCCCCCGATGGGCGGCCGAGCACAAGCTTAATGTAAATGTCCAAGACAAACCTATTGTGCAAAAGAAGAGATTCTTTTCGGAAGAAAAGAATCAAGCTATAAACAAGGACGTAGAAGAATGGTTAAAGGCCGGGATAATCAGACCCGTCCGATATCCCACCTGGATATCTAACCCTGTGTTAGTAAAAAAGCCGGATGATAGTTGGAGGATGTGCATTGATTTCAAGAACCTCAACTCATCGTGTCGCAAAGACTACTATCCGTTGCCCGAAATAGATTGGAAGATCGAATCAGTAATGGGGTTCCGATACAAATGTTTCCTAGATGCTTACAAAGGATATCACCAAGTACAAATGGCAAAGGAAAATGAGGAGAAAACGGCCTTCTATACCGATCATGGAATGTACTGTTACGTCAAAATGCCGTTCGGATTGAAAAATGCCGGAGCAACCTATCAGAAACTAGTAGACTCTGCCTTTCGGACGCAAATTGGCCGAAACTTGGAAGTATATGTGGATGACATGGTCATCAAAAGCCAAACAGAGAAAGAGCTTTTAGCCTATATAGCAGAAACATTTGAAAATCTCCGAGGGATCAATATGAAACTAAATCCTAAGAAGTGTTCCTTCGGGGTGGAAGAAGGTAAATTCCTCAGATATATGGTGACTTCCGAAGGAATCAGAGCTAACCCCAAGAAAACTAAGGCAATTGTTGATATGAAATCGCCAAAGTCATTGAAGGAAATGCAAAGTTTAAGTGGTATGCTCGCGGCACTAAACCGTTTCTTGTCAAAATCTGCCGAAAGATCCCTGCCTTTCTTTGAAACATTAAAGAACATCACCAAAGATAATAAAGAGAAATACCAATGGACAGAGGCAGCTGAAAAAGCTTTTCAAGAAATGAAGAAGATGATTCTGGAGCTACCATGCCTAACGACGCCAAAACCAAAAGAAGACATATACCTATATCTATCAGCCGCAACGGAGGCAATAAGTGGGGTAATGTTGGTCAAAAGGGAAGGACGGCAGATCCCAGTTAATTATGTAAGCCGAACATTGCATGAGGCCGAAAAAAGGTATGCTTCGGTCGAAAAATTGGCTTTAGCCCTACTACATCTGTCTAGAAGACTAAGGCGATATTTCGAAGCTCACCCCATCAAAATCATAACGGACCATCCTATCAAGCAAGTACTAAACCGAGCCAAATCTTCCGGACGATTAGCCAAATACACGATAGAACTAGGAGCTTACAACATTACCTATGTACCCATAAACGCCATCAAGGGACAAGTGCTGGCCGATTTCATCAATGAAGTACCCATCGGCACCATTTATCCGGATCCAAAAAGGAAGAGCAAGGAGATATGCAACATCTCCCAGACTGGAGAATGGATTTTGTACACCGATGGAGCTTCTAGCAAAAAAAGGTTCTGGAGCAGGGCTAGTATTGATCAGTCCGAAAAAAGAAGAATATACTTACGCTCTCAGATTGAACTTTGAAGCTACCAATAACAGAGCAGAGTACAAAGCACTCCTGGCCGGATTGAGAATCGCAAGGGAAATGCATATAGAAGCACTGGACGTACGAGTGGACTCAAACCTTGTGGCAAGCCAAATCAACGGGGAGTTCACTGCGTACACGGAAAGCATGACCAAATATCTCGCCAAAGCCAAGGAGTACATCACTTGCTTCAAACACTTCAAGATAAAGAATATTCCGAGAGCACAAAACTAAAAAGCGGACGTACTAAGCAAGTTAGCATCCGTAGCATTCAACCACTTAACAAAGGAAGTCCTGGTGGAAGTATTGGAGAAACCGTCCATGGAGGAAGAGATAATCAACGCAATAGTAGAAGAAGAAGAGGAAAACTGGATGTCACCCATACTCCGGTGCTTAAAAGAAGGGATATGGCCGGAGGATCAAAATGAAGCCCGAACCCTTCGTATGAAAATAAGCCATTATACACTGATTGATGATGTACTATTTAAAAAATCCTATCTAGGGCCAATGCTACGATGCGTAGGACCTCTCCAAGCCAATTATGTCATCCGAGAAGTACATGAAGGAGCATGTGGCATGCATTCCAGACCACGATCCGTAGTAGCTAAACTTATGAGATAAGGCTATTACTGGCCAACCATGCATCGTGACGCTAGGGAAGTTATCCAAAAATGTGACTCGTGTCAAATACATGCTCCGGTTCCTAAGTTACCAAAAACAATGTTAACTTCCGTCATGGCACCATGGCCGTTCTTCCAGTGGGCAATAGACGTGCTGGGACCTTTACCCGAAGCTCCAGGGAAGGTCAAATATGTAATTGTGGCCATTGACTACTTTACCAAGTGGATGGAAGCAAAGCCCCTAGCCAAAACAACCGTAAAAGAGGTGAAAAAATTCGTGTGGGACAACATTGTTTGCAGGTTCGGATTACCTAAGATAATCGTCACGGACAATGGAAGCAACTTTGTGGGGGATCCGTTCAAAAGTTGGTGCGAAAGATTGAATATTACACAAATCAACATGGTCGTAGCTCATCCTCAAGCCAACAGATTGGTGGAAAGAGCAAATAAAAGCCTAATGAAAGGATTCAAGTCACAACTCGGAAGGGAAAGGTCCGGATGGTAGATGAATTACCAAACATACTATGGGCATTCCGTACCACGCTAAAAACTAGCAATGGAGAAACTCCCTTTAGTCTGACCTACGGAAGCGAGGCAGTCATCCCAGCAGAAATTGGTATGCCCACCTTTCGGACCATGATGGCAAGCGCAGAAGATAACGACGATGAAATCGGTTTAAACCTAAACTTGTTGGAAGAACGACGAGAAATGGCAGCAATAAGAGAAGCCAAATACAAAAAGAAGGTGGAGTAGTATTACAACCGAAGGGTTAGACCTGAAGCATTCAAGGTAGGAGAATTCGTGTATCGGAAGAATGAAGCCAACAGGGTGGAAGATCAAGGAAAATTAGGGCCGAACAGGGAAGGTCCCTACCGGATAACGGAAGCCTACCAACAGGGCACGTACAAACTGCAAACCATGGACGACATAGAAGTACCTCGAACCTGGCATGTGATGCGTAGGGATTGCACCAGGCTTTACCTCTCAAGGGATCTTGAGAAGCTTACAACCCTCACCAGGCAGTGTACCTAATCGATGTAGTATAGTATAATGACAAGTACCGGGGGATTGATCGTTCAGCTAAGAATAGTGTCGCTAGGATTAGAAAACCTAAATACTAGATCTAGAGATGAGGGGTGATTCTTATTGTATTTTTATATTTTATGAAAAGCAAGTAAAAATCTCGGGTTTGAAGGATTAGGGCGGAATTAGTTGCTAGTCAACTAACCCAATACTAAGATGCAATCAAAATAAAATACTAAAAATGAAATTAAACTATATTAAACTAAAGTTGTGAGCAATAAGTGGAGAAATATGTTTACTTAGATTTCACTACTCCCTAGATATCTTTTACACGTTAATTACTTGTTATAGTTGCGTGGATGACGGATTGTATTCCTTAATACCATTCATGGGGTGGCGTACTTAACTCCCCAATCCTGTGAGTGCCTACTTCACTCCTATGTCGAGCCGGCTAAGAAGCTCCTAACATGGGATCATTAGAATTTACTCATGCATTAAATACAACCAAGAAAACCTAGTACACATCGGTTCATGTTTCCTAAGACGTTCAAGCATGTTACCAATTGGAGATCTGCCAGTTTTCTTAAGCCTAACATTGAAATCATTCATCCAATACAACCATAAACAAGTAATCAACACATAATTAACATCTAGGTTTCATTAGATCTAAGCAAACACAAGATAGATCTAGCCTAACATGGTGGAATCAAGACAAGCACAAGATATAGACAACCAACACATAGACATATTGATTGAATTAAGAGAATACTTATCTCAATGGCACATGTAAGGGTTCAAGTGCTGAAAACCCTTGAAAAAACTGTAAAATACGTATATGGTTCAGCCTTAGGGTTTCTCCAAACTTGTTCCTTCCTAATGAATGAAAATTAGAAAACTATATATAGATTTTAGAGGCTGACGGTGTCAAGAACAAAGGTGTGACGCCGTCATCTCGCCGCCAAATAATTCCTCGGACTGCCTTGATCTACATCTGACGCCGTCATGTAGTCCTCTTTTGCAGGCCGTCACGCATTTAACTCTTGACTCTCTACTTGTGACGCCTTCATGTTTGTACTCGGTCGTCATGGACTTTAATCTTGACGCCGTCAGGAATGTCTTCTTGACGCCGTCACATACTGTTCCCAGCATTAAAAATTAAGTCTTTGGCGTTTTCTTCACTTTTATGCTCCAAAAACGTCCGAATTGCTTCCTTTTCCAGATTTCACTCCCAAAGTACCTAAAATCACAAAAGGAACGATTTAGGGCAATATTTGATCAAATAAATTCAATTCCGGGCTTAAATGAGCCCCTAAAAATGGTTCATTTTTCGCCTCATCATATACCCTTACACTTGAGATTTGCTTGTCCTCAAGCAAATGCGCTTTTATTCTAATCAAAATACAAGTTAGGGGTCATTTAACACTAATATAAAATTAATTACAACAAATAATCGTTCCACTAAAAACCAAAGACAAGCACGGAGGTCATACACTAGCACCTCACAAATAGTGTTTAGATACTCACATCTCTCGGGTGTAATAAAGTATAAATTACAATATGGAAACGGAAGATATCTCTCACTACCTGTCATAGCAAAATAGATTACCATAGGCTTGGG
Source organism: Artemisia argyi (assembly GCA_030686995.1). Lineage (NCBI taxonomy): Eukaryota > Viridiplantae > Streptophyta > Magnoliopsida > Asterales > Asteraceae > Artemisia > Artemisia argyi. The sequence goes on along the minus strand of CM060708.1, from coordinate 55,121,105 downwards.
AAAAGATCAAACCTCCACCACAGGGCGTAAGCACCTAGGATAAACTATCAAAGAGGTCTTTTAAAGGGTTGTAACGTTAGGTGTAGGGATATGAAATACACGGTTTTGTTGGATATAGGCAGTCTTTACTGGTGGCGAGTTAACAATCTTGGTTAATTACATGTACAATATGGCGTTGCTAAGCCAAGACTAGACTCGACTTAAGCTAGTAAATGAAAAATAACAAAAACATAAAATAAACATAGAATGAAAAGGGATGGTAGTCCGTATGTTTTTTCTCTTTTTCTTCTTTTTCTAATTTTTTTTTCTTTTTCTTGTTTTTTTGATTTTTTTTTTTTTTTTTTTTTTTTTTTTTTTTTGCATACACTCTTACCCTACCATCCAAAATAATACATCATAGGGAATGAACGTTCCCCTTACACTTGAATTTTTACATACTTTACAATAAACTAATCTAATGACTCGAATTAAGAAAATCAAAACACTTGGAGTACTTTTAAAATTAACGTACATATGGGGGTAATAAGTGATGTTCTTCCCCATTACTCCATAAATAAGTACTTTAGCCATGAGTCCCAATCGTCCCAAAACAATATGTACAAGGATATGACTCGACTTAGCAACCATGTAATCAATTAGATAGTTAACTTAGGGTTTAAACAAATAACAATAATGCACTAAAGATGAGTGCATATACGGAAGGCTAAGGCAATTTGGGTGTACATTTAAGTGGGGTGTAACAAATTCTTCCTTTAAGTAAGATGCTTAAAGTTAGAAACGAAAAGATAGGCTCGGAGGGGTGTACTAGGGGTTTCGTGTACTAAAAATGAGTACAACGCTAAGGTGTGGGAAAAATTAGTTGACTTAACTAGCCAAGTAATATGACTTAAATGGTCAAGTAATTATAATACGGGTTTAACACAAGGGTGATCCTAATGCCTCTTATCATGTAGTAAATCCTACTACACGAATGTAGTCTCACTAGCGGTCTTGGGATGCATTACTAACGCAAGTTCTAGAATCTAAATGCTACCGGTACACTCATAAGCACTAATAGTAAATGCTTTTCCTATCAAATCTAAAGGCGAACCTCACATATTTGGGTGGAGAATTTTTCTGAATGATACGGTTATGTGCTAGTCATACAATCTCCTATCCATGAGACGCTTGCTATGGCTAAAGTTTCACTCCTAAATGTTGTAAAAAATTTTAAATTTGGCGCTAAAATTGCACTAACAAGTATTTCTCACAGTTTTATTACACATCTACTATCAAACAAACAAACTCAAGCGAAAGTGTATCTGTAAGGTATCATCATTTTACCCTCCCTTACACTTAAGATGAACATTGTCCCCAATGTTCAAGTAAAGAGTGTAAAAGTGAAAAAGTAAAAAGAATGAAATCAAATACTCCCCTGATTCGCTCGGTATGGATAATAAGGTGGCCAGGTTAAATCTTCCTCCAAGAAAATGAACAATCAAAGCTTCCCTTCCAGAATAATAATCATCTTCTTGTCATACATAACCTGTAAATCCTGAGAAAACAGACAAGGCAACCTCGCATAAAATCGGCGACAATCTACATAAGTTACTAAATCCTAGAAAACAAAGTAAGATATAATACTTGTGGAATGAAATTGCAGATTTCCTGGAGATTATAAAACTTAATAATTCAACAAAAACTTTAAGACTCCGTTAGAAAAACAAAACCGGTAAAATTTCCAGATTTTTACACATGATGCCGTCAAGAGTAAACTCATGACGCCGTCAGAAGTGACCTGCAGAAATTCTTATGTTAAGTTTCCAGAAAATTTCTGGAAAAACTTGGTCTTACTTCCTGGAAAATCCTGCAAAACTTCATTATGACTCGATACAAGCATTTGACTCTAACAAATACAAATATACATGTTCACTTAATATTGTGGAGAATCATGATCGGTTTGTTTCTTAAAAACATATTTGGGGTTTCCCCTTACACTTATCTTTTGCAAAAATACCTTTTGGTGAAGTTAAGACTAGGCCAAAACAACAAAGTAAAGTATTTCCACTATTTAGTTTAGAAGCATGATCTACCAACAATAAAAATAAAGCATGCATACGGAAGCAAATAACAAACAAACAAAATAAAAATCAAACAAAATCATAGGTTGCCTCCCAAGAAGCGATTTTCTTTATTTACGAGTCTTGTAGCTAGACTCAAGGTCATGGGTTACTACGTGACCTCATCGTTGGTTTCACTCTCTAGGTCGTCTTCTAAACCAGTTTTGTATTCCGGACCTAGTTGCAAGCATTCTTTGTAGAAACCAAGCATCCTATTCTTTACATACTCTACTCCTCTACGTCTATCCTCATCATTCCTATAATAAGCCGCTTGCTTGTGTTCCTTTTCTATATTGGAGAGAAGGCGGTATTGCTCAATTTTGTAGGGTATTTGGTAGGCAATCTCATCATTCTCTTCCTTGAACCTAACTATCCCTAAAGTCGGATTATAACTCATCCTAGTGACCTCAACAAATGGTTTTTCGAATATTATTTGGCTTAGGCAATCATCTATCACCGGACGAGTGTCTTCTACTATCATAAAATCGATCTCATAAGTGAAATTACCTATAATCACATGCAATCCCTTCACTCTTCCTACAAAATTACTTATCAAATTCTTATTGGGCATCATCCTATAATCAAGTTGCTTCTTCATTACCCAATTGTAATAAATCCTAGTCATGATGTTTACAGGAGATCTAGGATCGATGTAAGCTTTCCATATATGCATGTGCCCGATGTTGCATGGTATGTTGATGTTAGAGGGGTCTCCCATTTTGATAAGGGGTGTGCCAAGGATATATGGTCTCTCAGGACTATCGAATAAATCCTTATGGTATTCCCGTTCTTCCTTGGTGGGCAACTTATCAAAGTGCTTTTCTATAGTCTCTACCTCCTCTAATTCCTCTCCCTTATTAACCTCAACTTCCCTACTTTCATCCCTAGTCTCGATCTCTACTCCAACTTCATCCTTGTCACTTTCTTCAATCTCCTTATCTATTGGCTTAATGGTGACAACATTGACAAAGTGGACATGTTTGGATGATGAGGGGTCCTTAATTTGGATTCCGTTGTTGGTGTCCCTAGTGTCCTTCCTAGGTGTGGCTAACGCTTGGTTGTTGAGGGCCTTCAACAAGTTGTCTATCTTATTGGTCATCTCCGTTTGTTGTTCGTTGAATTCGGTTTCAAACCTAGCTATGCGAGCTTCTTGAGATGCCATGAACTTAGACATCAATCCTTCAAGATTGTTGGTACTACCATAGTTGTTAGAAGGATTGTTGTTGAAAGTACGGTTGGAGGGTGGACCGTTTGGTTAGTAACGATTAGACGAATTGGAAGAATTGGCTTGATTTTGTTTCCACCTAAGGTTTGGGTGATTTTTCGAAGAGGGGTTGTATGAATCACCGTAAGGGTTTGGCTCGGGTTTAAAAGTGTACCACTTATCTCCCGCTTCATCGGTACGCGAGGATGCGTAGTCCGCAAAAGCTGTTCCGGGGAGTTCCACACAATCACGAGTGTCATGGGGACCACTACATAATTCGCATGAAGAAGTGATTTTGTTCACTTGGCTTGAGGGCTTAGGAGCTTCATAAGATTTCGTGAGAAACTTGACTTGGTCCTCAAGTTCCATGATCCCATGGTCGGGAGTGCTAGAGTTGTTCGAAGGCAAAGATATTGCCTTGACCGTTTTGTTAAAATCACGGGGATCATTCCAACTTTCGTTGTCATAGAGAGCAAGATCTTCTATGAGTTCCCATGATTGTTCCGCACTTAGATCATGTAGCTTACCACCGGCCGATTGGTCAATGGCTTGCCTCGTGGAGAGGTCAATATGGTCATAGAAGATTTGGACTTGGAGCCAAAGATCTATGCTATGATGAGGGACTTTTTGGAGTAAGTCCTTGAAACGAGTCCATGCTTCCTAAAGAGATTCATTTTGACGTTGTTGGAACTTCAAGATGTCATTTCTAAGCTTAGTAGTTCTCCCCGGTGGGAAAAATTGAGCAAGGAAACGAGTGGTGAGATCATCCCATGTGGTGATGGATCCCGCGGGTAAACGCTCAAGCCATTGACTAGCTTAATCACGTAGAGAGAATTGGAATAGGCGTAATCGGGTTGTCTCTCTAGTTGCAACATCTAAATCTATGGAATCTACGATTTTAAGGAAGTCCTTAAGATGTTGGTTTGGATCTTCGGAACGAAGTCCATGGAATGCACATCCGCTTTGCACCAACCGGATGGTGTCGGATCGCAAGGGGGTCACATTGGCTCCGGTGAGCTCAATGGTGTTTCGGTAGCCTTGGTGGCTAGGTCGGGAATACTCACCTAAGGTTCGGGGCCTAAGAGGTTCTAGTGGTGGGTTTTGTTGTGGTGGGATGACGGGTTCAAAGATGTTCCCATCGTCCATGATGTCGGGTAGTGAAGAGTTACGAACAAAAACACAAAGAAATAAGATAGACTAAAGAGAACCTAAAAATAAAAATAAAATCTTACTAGAACGGAATCTAGCAAGTAGACCTAATAAAAAGAGATTCTAACCTAGAATATAACTATTCCCCGGGCTGAGGCGCCAAAAACTTGATGCGTAGGGATTACACCAGGCTTTACCTCTCAGGCGATCTTGAGAAGCTTACAACCCCCACCAGGCAGTGTACCTGATCGATGTAATATAGTATAATGACAAGTACCGGGGGATTGATCGTTCAGCTAGGAATAGAGTCGCTAGGATTAGAAAACCTAAATACTAGATCTAGAGATGAGGGATGATTCTTTTTGTATTTTTACATTTTATGAAAAGCAAGTAAAAATCTCGGGTTTGAAGGATTAGGGCGGAATTAGTTGCTAGTCAACTAACCCAATACTAAGATGCAATCAAAATAAAATACTAAAAATGAAATTAAACTATATTAAACTAAAGTTGTGAGCAATAAGTGGAGAAATGTGTTTACTTAGATTTCACTACTCCCTAGATATCTTTTACACGTTAATTACTTGTTATAGTTGCGTGGATGACGGATTGTATTCCTTAATACCATTCATGGGGTGGCGTACTTAACTCCCCAATCCTATGAGTGCCTACTTCACTCCTATGTCGAGCCGGCTAAGAAGCTCCTAACATGGGATCATTAGAATTTACTCATGCATTAAATACAACCAATAAAACCTAGTACACATCGGTTCATGTTTCCTAAGACGTTCAAGCATGTTACCAATTGGGGATCTGCCAGTTTTCTTAAGCCTAACATTGAAATCATTCATCCAATACAACCATAAACAAGTAATCAACACATAATTAACATCTAGGTTTCATTAGATCTAAGCAAACACAAGATAGATCTAGCCTAACATGGTGGAATCAAGACAAGCACAAGATATAGACAACCAACACAAAGACATATTGATTGAATTAAGAGAATACTTATCTCAATAGCACATGTAAGGGTTCAAGGGCTGAAAACCCTTGAAAAGCTGTAAAATACGTATATGGTTCGGCCTTAGGGTTTCTCCAAACTTGTTCCTTCCTAATCAATGAAAATTAGAAAACTATATATAGATTTTAGAGGCTGACGGTGTCAAGAACAAAGGTGTGACGCCGTCATCTCGCCGCCAAATAATTCCTCGGACTGCCTTGATCTACATCTGACGCCGTCATGTAGTCCTCTTTTGCAGGCCGTCACGCATTTAACTCTTGACTCTCTACTTGTGACGCCTTCATGTTTGTACTGGGTCGTCATGGACTTTACTCTTGACGCCGTCAGGAATGTCTTCTTGACGCCGTCACATACTGTTCCCAGCATGGAAAATTAAGTCTTTGGCGTTTTCTTCACTTTTATGCTCCAAAAACGTCCGAATTGCTTCCTTTTCCAGATTTCACTCCCGAAGTACCTAAAATCACAAAAGGAACGATTTAGGGCAATATTTGATCAAATAAATTCAATTCCGGGCTTAAATGACCCCCTAAAAACGGTTCATTTTTCGCCTCATCAGCATGCAATTAATTTAAAAAAGTGTTTTATGTAATCAATTGTTCCGAAAGACTTATTGTAAGGCATGAGCCATTTTTCTATCATCAATAAAACATCCTATGCAGTTGGGCCATAAGAAAAGTTGTTTTTATCTAACATCAAATTACCTAGTAAAGGAAAACCCCAAGTGGGTATAATCTAAGGCCAAGAGCCGAAGGACACAAGTTGTCCGGTATAATAAAACCCCAAGTGGGTATAATCTTAGGCCAAGAGCCGAAGGACACAAGTTGTCCGGTATAATAAAACCCCAAGTGTGTATAATCTTAGGCCAAGAGCCGAAGGACACAAGTTTTCCGGTATAATAAAGCCCTAAGTGGGTATAATCTAAGGCCAAGAGCCGAGGGACACAAGTTTTCCGGTATAATAAAACCCCAAGTGGGAATAATCTAAGGCCGAGAGCCGAAGGACACACGTTGTCCGGTATAATAAAACCCGATGTGGGTATAATCCAAGGCCAAGAGCCGAAGGACACAAGTTGTCCGGCATAAAATAAAACCCCAAGTGGGTATAATCTAAGGCCAAGATCCGGAGCACACAAGTTGTCCGGTAAATTAAAACACCCCATGATAGTAAAGTCGCACCCTGCGGAATGTACACATACACAACTTAAAAACAACATAAAAACAAATCACAAGTAGCAAAGAAGGGAACTGATATATATTCATATAATCAAAATTTGTTACATCAAGTATTCCGGAATAATGGAACAACAAAAAGATGGAACATTAATAACCTACTCTATTACATAACGTTGTTAAAATGCATCAATTGTTCCGAAAGACCTGTTCTACAAAATGACGGAACATTGATAACCTACACCATTACATCAATCACGATCAAGAGGATAAATAAAAGCTTCACAAGGAATCCGGGGTACTTAGATCCATAGTCAAAATGGAAGTAGTCGGACTCCAACACACGGTGCGCAAACGAAAAGAATTAAGATTAGCAGCTTCACAAAGGATCCGCAATACCTGTATCCATAGTCAAAATGGAGGTATGCGAACCCTTAAGACATATCTTCAAACAAAGGCTGAGGCGTTCTGGTCCGAAGACTGGTTACCAGAGGGATTCTCAGCATGAGATTCAACCTCCGGTCCTTCAACTTCTGGAGTAGGAACAGGATCCGGAACCAAAGCTATCAACTCATCAAACTTACGGTAAATGGTCTGACGGATCTTTTGGATGAAGGGGTAATCTTGAGAGAGGGCCTGATCATATAACGCACGATACTTTTCGTCGGCCTCCATATCCATCCCTTCAACCTCTCCCAATAATTTGGCCGCCTTCTTCGGCTCATCAAACAGACCAGCCCCATCTATTAACCCTGATTGATAGTACAAGTTGAAGGGTTCCGCCAAAGCCGTCCGAAATTCATGACTACCAAGAAAACGATGGATAACCTCTGGAATGAATTCATTGATTATACGGTTCCTCTCCATCTCGGCATTACCAGCGGCTATAGCAATGTCTTGCTTCTCCTGATAAAGCTCTTTGTAAGCCGCCTCTTCGTCACTTAACTTCAGCTAGGCATCAGACAACTGACCCTCCAATAACTTAATCCTCTCAGCCTGCTCACCGGAAACCTTCCTCCACTCTTCCTTCTCTATCTCAAGCTAAGAAACCCGATCCTCCAAACTAGCATTCTCTGCACGCAACTTCTGTATCCCCTCTGGATTTACCTTGGTACACTCATCATGCTTATCTTTCAGGTTCTTCAACTCCTCAGCCATCTCCCCAAACCTTTTCCAATTGTCATCAAAAGTCTTGTCACAAACCTTATGGGTATCGGACAGCTTTTGGTGCTCACAAAGAAGAGACTCAAAATGGAAGATGAGATCCGCTTGAGCCGTAGCATTTTTACCCAGCAGCAACCAAGACCTTCGGATGGCATCACTATCATCTTGACCATCCAAATACTTCTCCTCACCAGGGCTGGCCAGGTTAATCATCATGTCCCTGCAGACATTAGCATTATTCATGCGAGTCCCCCTCTTTACCGACCATGCAGGAACGAAGGTGGCATCATCCTCGTCATCCCCCTCTATATCAACCTCCACATCCTCCTCCTCCACCAAAACCTCTTTCCCCGGACGCTGGGAAGCACCCTTCGAACCCCCTGAAAACAAAGAACCTCCATTAACAAATGGTAAAAACAAATCAAAAAGAGAAGTAATTAGCAGCAAAAAGATTGTTCACAAAGACATACCAGATGAAAGATCTTTTGGGTGCACCGAACGAATGGGCTCCGGCTCCTCAACGCCCTCAGCAGAATCCAAATCAATGACATGATCATCAGCGGACAGCTTGCTCCTCTTGTGAAGTTTGGAAGAAACACTCCCTCCGGCCCTCTTCAACGGGGGTTTCTTTAAACCCAGCTTTGCGGCATGCTCCTTTTTCTTATCCTTAGCAGCCAGCACCTTGTCATCAGGAACTTCAACCCTCTTCAGCTCCTCACTCTTCTCCGACACCTCACTGTTGGAGGCCAGGGGGCGAGTAACGTGCATCTCACGTCCCTGCCCTTCTGGAAGTTGATCCCCTTTTACCACATTCACAGTCTTGCGTAGAGGTGGTTTCTTCAGATAACTCGACATGGTTACACCTGCGGATAAACAAAACCCATCATTAAACATGAAAAAAGATACACAACTTAAAAATTTATATTTATAACAAAGGCTATACCCCTCCCCTGCTCATCCCTCAAAGCCGGACGGTAACCGGTAAATTCCCAACGATCCGATAAGCCCAAAGCATATAAGAACGCCTGTTGAACTTGGCATGGCTCAATAATCGTCTCGGCCAGCCTTTCGGCATGAGTAGCATCATACTCATTCCTCTTGGGAAACGGATCAGACACATCTGAATCCGAATGCCTCCAAGGCATAGCGAATGGAATAGCTCTCCTATCAATCAAGAAAAAGTGGTACTTCCAACCCTTCAGACAGGAAGGAAAATCCCCGAAGCAAACTTTCCTATCCTTATGCACACGTTTTTCAAAAGAAAACCAACAACCCTGCTTGCAGAGTTTATAAAAGACGCGAAACAAGGGAGTGGTAGGAGGAATGTGCATGCTCCGACAGTACACCTCAAAAAGAGTGGCACGATGCATGCCCAGTGGAACCAACTGAGAAATATGGACCTTAAAATACTTGATAACATCTAAAAGAAAAGTAGAAAAAGGAACAGTGAGGCCGCCGTCAAAGAAATACTCTGCGTATAAACCAATGGTATCCCGAAAGTCTCCACTACGGCAAGTACTTCGCCTTCGTCCATCACAGACTGCCTTAGATGTATATCCTTTTTAACGTGAGAACCCTCCGGCATAGATACGTCCTCATACTCAAACGATGCGGTAGATTCCGACATAATGAATCCGAAAAGGAGAAGAGTATAGCCAAACAACAAAAAACTAAACGGACTAAGACGTACCTCAAAGACGATGAGAACAATCGTTCGGAATACGGAAGAGATAGAACGTGTCAGAAGTCTGTGTGTGTGAAGCAAAATTACAGTGGTGTAAATGAGAAAAAGAAAACTATTTATAGGCGGCAAAAATTGGGCGTGAAACGACACGTCACCCGTAGGGCAAACGTGTCACCATCCAAACCGTGTATCGTGAAGAACGTACACGTGTTCCAATCCAGAAGGCGTGGTAAAAAACGACGGCGCACCTTAAACGACACATTAATTACTTTGGCACTTTGTATACGACTCTAACAATGACGAAGCTATGACTTACCCTCCGGAAAACTACAAAAGTAAACTGAGTATCACACCATTGGCATAACCAATACTATGATACTGGGGGGGGGGGACATGTTGGCGTATGTACCCTCCGGATGAACGCCGTACACAATACATACCCTCCGGATCTATATCAAGCAAAGCGTGCCCAAATGTATTCAAGCAAGACGGACCAATATCCGAAGGGTTGGGAACGTCCGCATGATCTCAGCTCTCCGGAGGTCATAATTGTTCGGATAAACCAATAAGTACATGAATCAAAGTACAAGTAAGTACACCAAGTATATGATAATGGAGCATAAACTAGCAAACATTAAGGAACTAAGTACAAACCAGCCTGGCACTCCATATTGAGAGTCTATAAATAGAGAGGAAATCTTCACTTAAAGGTTAACTAATTCTCTCACTCTCTAACTTCATTCATACTTTCTTTCTCTAAGAACATATACTTACTCTCACGCCGGAGGTTGGTCCTGGGATACCTTCCCGGGGCGAGACTGACGGACGTACCTGTTTTGCAGATATCCGAAGTAACCGACTATCAGCAAGAATCACCCCGAATCCGAAGGACCAATCAAAGTCCGAAGGATTTACCTCGCTTGTCTGTAGTAGAAGCAAAGTTTTACTTCAACATGTTGATTTGCACACCACATTTTTTATGCTTTCACCACACTCTGTGCATTATAGTGTTGTATGGTGTGCTATACAGTTTGTACAAAATGGTGTTTTTATCAAAAAAATTTGGTGTGCAAATCAATCCCCTTACTATATAGATAAGCAGATTTTGTGTTGTTGTGATAAAAGGGTGCATTTGGATGGTACAGTAATCCGACGTCATCATAGGCTTGCCAACAAGGATGCCGTGTAAGCCATTATTGCCAACTCATCAGAAAATGACCGGTTACCTAGCTAGCAGGTAAAAAATCCCTACATTGCTATAAATTGAAATTGGACATAAGTTCGATAATTTTTTATTCAATTTGCCATTTTTTTTATCATCATGAGTGACAATAAATTAATGATGAAGAGAGTTGTGTATGTTACTCGACACTCCATTGTAAAATATTTTTGATCATAATCAATAGATGGAAATATACATTTGAATCGAAAGCTAGAAGAGAAAACATGATTCATTATTAAGAATAAGCAAAGACAATTTTGGTTTAGGCTACTTGGTTCCTATTGACAACAATACAAAAATCAAGCAGTTCAGGCTACCTTTGAAAACTTGATAACTTTTCTATTGTAATCAGGTTCAAAGGCTTGGTTAGCTATTGCAGATATTTCTTGAGCAACGTTGCGCATTGACGGTCTTGACTCAGGTGTTACACTGGTACACGCTAGAGCAACATTAAGTACAAGCACCACGTGTTCGAGGACTTTGTCTGTTGGAGGAGAAAGTCGTTGGTCGAGGATATCTTTCAACAATAAACCTAGACCGTCTTCAGATGTTGAGGATTGGTTTGATGGTTGTAGTGATAATAAAAGATCCCCTGGATGTTTCCCCATCATAATCTCGAACGTGACAATTCCAAAGCTGTAGACGTCGCACTTCTCTGTAACCTTCATTGTGAGGGCAAGTTCTGAAATAAAGTACAAACAAAACTTAATTAGGTAAACCATATAAATTGTAACAAAGTAGAATGTAGCAAGATATATATACCTGGAGCCATGTAACCATATGAACCCGCGACTCCCGTCCAGTTACTTGAGTCCCGGTTCAACATCTTAGCCGTCCCAAAATCCGACAACCTCGGCACCATATCATTCTCAAGCAAAACATTGTTTATTGAAACATCTCGATGCACAATAGGAGGAACACAATCATGATGCAAATAGGCCAATGCGTGTGCGATACCTTGGACGATATTAACCCTCGTCCTCCAATCCAATTCTGAAGTCGCCCCTACTCCGTAAAGCACATTGCCCAAACTACCCTTCTCCAAATATTCATAAACCAAATGCATCCCACCTTCTTTACAACAGTAGCCGTAGAGTTTGATTATATTCCTGTGCCTTACTTCGGTTAAGGCACGAATCTCGTTCTCAAAGATCTGGTGATTCATCACCGGAGATTCGCCAGAATCTAACAAATTTAACCTTTTCACTGCCACAATTTGCCCTGTTGGTAACTTCGCCTTGTACACGCTTCCAAAACCACCTTTTCCTATGCAATGCGTCTCGCTAAAGTTTCCAGTGGCTTTTACAATGTCTCTGAAGGTAAATTTACTCTCCCGTTCCCATATTATGTGTTCTGAAGTTCCTTTTGTGTTTGTACTTTTGGTTTCTTCATCAAGTTTAGTGTTTGATTTTCGTCTAACGAGAATGCAAAAGATAGCAATCCCCGCTGTTATCATAACCAATGTGATCAAAGGAATTAGTACCGTGATAAGTACTTCGTTGCTTTTGGATGATTTCTTCGCGGTTTCAGCATTGCATGTTGATAAGCCTTTATGCGCACCACAAAGATCTGGATTGCCTAAAAAGGATGCTGCGGGTGCTTGTTTGAATACACCGAGGTTCGGGATTGGACCTGAGAGGTTGTTGTATGATAAATCGATTGTTTCTAGGCTAATCATGCCTGTGGCAATACTTTGAGGTATGCTACCAGTGAATTTGTTGTGTGAAAAGTTTAAAGTTTGGAGTGAGTTGAGCTTTGAGAGATCTTGTGGGATACGACCAGTGAACGAGTTGCAGCTGAGATCTAGGAGGTATTGTAAGTTGAGTAAGTTTCCGAGCTGAAATGGTACTTCTCCTGATAGATTATTGTTGCTAAGGTTTAGGCTTGACAACTTGGCACAGTTTCCTACTGTTGCTGGAATGGTTCTGTTTAGGTTGTTTGTTGATAGGTCTAGAAACTGGAGGCTTGTTAAGTTGCCTATCATTTGAGGGATTTGTCCGGTTAACTGGTTGTTTCCGAGGTTGAGATTAAACAAATTGTTTAATTTGGTTAATTCATTAGGGATTTCGCCTGTCAGTTGGTTCCCATCGAGCCGTAGAACTCTTAGCAGTTGTAAGTCTCCAAGCTCGGATGGAATTTTCCCGGAAATTCTGTTTCTTTCCATTTGGAGATTACTTAAGCTTTGCAATTTTCCAAACTCAGGATTGATTTCACCGGTGAATTGGTTGTCACTGAGGTTGATGTATGTGAGATTAGGGTGCGTACCGAATAATTGTGAAATGTCACCTGAGAACTTGTTTCCGTCTAGCCTTATCCGACCGAGGCTCGTGCAGTTCCTTATGCAGTCTGGTATTGGCCCAGTGAAATTGTTGCCATTCACGGTGAACTGATTGAACATGAAACTACTGCATAATCCTGAAGGTAGTTTTCCTGAGAAACTGTTGTTTGAAAAGCTAACATTCGTTAGCAAAAGGTTGTTCTTCCCTAAGTCTGCAGGAATGGTACCCGTTAATTCATTGCTAAACACCAAAAGAACCGTAAGGTTAGTAAGTTTAGAGATTGCATCTGGCAACTCTCCGTGCAAGCGGTTGGTGTTGATGTCAAGTTTAGTCAATGAAGTCAAGTTTCCCAGCTCGGGTGGAATTGTTCCAGTGAGATCATTGAAGAAAAGCTGCAAAGCATCAAGGTTGACCAAGTTTCCAATCGTGGAAGGTATAGTACCCGAAAGCTGATTGCTTGAAAGATCCAAACTTGTAAGAAATTCCAAGTTTCCAATCTCTGATGGGATTGGACCTGTGAAACTGTTGTTGTACAGATAAAGAGTAGTGAGATCTTGCAAAAGACCAATCTCGGGTGGTATGGTTCCGCTGAAGTTATTGTTTTGAACTTGCAAGGAGACTAATCTGGCCCAATTTTTGATGAAATCAGAAGATATGTCCCCCAAAAAGTTGTTTTCAGAAATACCAAGAGCAGAAATTCGGGTCAGATTGGAAAAACTCGAAGGCAATTTGCCGGAAAATGAGTTTCCAGCTAGTGCCAAGAATGTGAGATTAGTACAAAAACCGAGTTCAGAAGGAACCGAAGAATTGAGCAGATTAGAGTGGAGATCTAGGTGCCGAAGGTTTCTTAGCTGACCTATAGAAGAAGGTATCTCTCCTTCAAATGAGTTTTCGTGCAATTCAATGACTTCAAGATTAGGCATCAAATTCAAATCATGCAAAATCGGGCCCGAAAACTGGTTTATTCCTAGCCTAAGATCTTTCAGCTTTGTAAGATTGTAAAAGCCTGTTGACAGTTGACCTTGGAATAAGTTTTGTGTAAGATTAAGATACTCAAGATTGTGCAATCTAGTAAATAATGATTCAGGTAAAGAGCCATTAAATCGATTTATCGACAAATCAATAAAAGTCAACTTCTTACATTTGAGAATGAATTCAGGGAACTCATTCTCAAGTTCATTGTAATACAAATTTAAAGAAGTCAATTCTGGCATACTTGAAAAGTTAGCCCAATTTGGACCAGTTAAAAAATTTGATCCAAGATCCAAGTACCATAGCTTTTGCAGATGACTAATCTCCAGTGGAATAGCACCGTTGAGATTAGAATTAGTATTAAGATTAAGATATTGCAATGATGTTAACCTTCCAATCTCTGAAGGGATCACACCTTCAAACAAATTTGTGCTCAAATCCAAGTACTCGATTTTCGACAAGTTGCCAATAGTGCTAGGAATCGCTCCACTGACACTATTGTTACTTACATCAAAATGGGTCAAATTTGGAAATGAAGAAAATTCAAAGTCTGTTAATGTACCAGATATTGATGCATCTCGGAGGTTAATCTTGGAGACTAAACCGCCTTCATTACATACAATACTAGTCCAGTTGCAAAGATTTTGAATGTTTCTTGAAGACCATGAATTCATTGCCTTTGATGATGGTGGTGATAAGGAGTCCTTCCATTTGATAAGTGCTTGTGCTTGTGTTCTTGATGATGATATGGCCAAAAATGGTAGTAACGAAAGTATAGAAATATAGACCAAAAGATTCAAGACGGTTTTAAATGATGCCATGAATGGTTTTTTAAGGTGTTTTCATGCTAAGAATATAACTTTATAAAAGGTGATGATTGAAGAGATTGGTAGCAAAACGGGCAGATGAGAATATTGAATATGTGTGGTTGGATTTATAAATGTAAGGATTTGTGTGTGAATTCAATGATTTGCTCAAAGTTGCATCAGTGCTGAAACAGTATTTCTTTTTGAGGATAGAGTTTTCAAGGATTCGTTTAGGAGTTCAGTTTATTTCTGGAATTTTATAGTTGATAAGCGTTCTTATATTTTACTGTAATATAAAAAGTTGTAAATATACGTTTATAATAGCCTTTATAATATGGAAATTTGCATTTCTATAAGATACCACTTATATATAACTTTGACTAACTATTGTGATATATTGCTAAAACAATACTAGTAATATTTTTTCTAATGACAAGATTATTTTTATTACATTCTACTTTCCTTTAATCACTGTCTTTATTGCAGCCCACTCTACGCCTACTTATAACTAATTACAAGTGTGCCACTGGATAGTTTGACTAAGACCTTATCTATACTACTTTATAAAATGTTTAGAAATTTCTAAATAAAAAAGTCTTAATATTTTTAAGACCAAAAATATTTTTTTAATAAAAAATCTCTACTACATTATAGAAAATTAAATATTTTAAATTATAACAGCTAAATATTAATCCAACCAATTTAAAAAAGTTGTAACAGCCCATAAGTGTCTTAAATTCACATACTTGTAACAACTCATACTTGTAATAGCCCTAAAAGCTTGTAATATCACATTAAAACCGAACCTTAACTTTTAAGCAACCTAATGCATATATAAGCCTATTATACACTAATGACCAAACACATAAAAATACACGCAATCTCCACCTTACTCCATCCCCGCCGCCCTCTACCGCCATCATCAACAGTATCGCCACCATTTAGTCACCGGGTACCCGCTGCCGCATTGCGTGGGTACCCTTCTAGTAAGTATTGAAAAGATTTATGTGATTGATTAGTCAAACCAGATAAGTCAACTATAAGTCAATATATATATATGTGGGTGTGTGTGCGCGCGCGCGTGTGTGTGTTTAGTATAAAGTATAATGTGTCACATATATGAAGGAAGTGGACTTGAGGGATCATTAATGTCAATTGGCCAAACTTCCTTAACAAACTAGGTAAGCATCTAAACATCTTCATGGCTTTCCAAAAAGTTCTATCATTTTCTTATGTGTGTATGTGTGTTGAACTAGGCAAGAAGGAGGGAAAAGATAGGTGATTTTGTTGAGTAATTTTTGATGATGATTAGTATCCCATATCAAGAGTTAAAATCTTCCAATCATCCTTGTCATGTAAGTAAGCCCAATCTTTCATAAATTGAAGGTAGGGTTCATGTGACTAATTTGGGTGTTTTTGGGTACGTGGTTTTAAGTTAAGATTAAAGATGGTAAAGGGTATGGGACTTATGTCCCTATAATGGATTAAGAGTAAATTGATGATTTTGAGCGTTTTGGGCATATGATAAATAACGGTTTAGTTATGATTATTGGTGAGTTTAGATACCTTGATTATTATGTAAATTAAAGTGTTTATGATTTGTGATGTTCTTGTTTAAGAGTCAAGCAAGAAGATGCTGGTGATTTGTTGGTAAATTGGCTTTGGATTGATGTATTTAACTTTAGTTATAACATGTGTGATATTGATGCTATCATATTATTTTGTTTTGTGAATGAAGGTGTAAACGGCATAAGAACCTTGGTTTAGAAAGTATGGAAGTGCTAGAGACTTGACTAGTTTAGATTGGTGCAGTCATAGTGAAGGTTAGTCTATGGTTATGGACTAATAAGGTATGTTGTGGAATGGTTATGTATGTATGTTTAGTTATAGTAGGATATGGTTTATGTGGTTATAGCATAATGGTTATCTGTTGGGTGTACAAATCCAATCCCACATCGGTTGAATTATAATCTTAATGTTAACATATAATCTTGGTGGGCTACTCCTTCTATCACCAATTGGTTTTAGAATGAAACCTCAGTTGAGCTTATATGTTGGACTTGGTGAGATGCTGGGCCATAGGAATCTCTACAAGTGGTATCATGAGCTTGGTCGAGGGCTTCTGGAATCTAGGATCGATTTGTTGAAGGCTCTTTTATTCGATGTTCATCGTAGAAGAAAACGGTTCGGTTTTCGGGTTTCTTGATGATCGACAAAAGAAAGAAATTTTCTTGGTGATCTTTTTCTGATAGGAGCAGAGGGTAGATTTCTGCTTGGGCTACCAGTTAGGATCAACGAAAACAAGAAGGTGCAGCATGTTGGAGTCGACTTAAAAGGGTTCTTTGAAGTTCGGTTTGTCGAGGTTATTGCGACAAATAATACTTCGAAGGTTCTTAAGTTGTCGAGGTTACCGACACGGTTAGAGAAAGCTCAAGGTTGTGTTCGGTCTTTTGATTTATCAAAGATCGACGGTCTAGTTGGTTCGGGTTTTGTCACGTATTGACAAAGAAGAAGAAGACCAGCTTCTTGTTTTTGGGTTTTAATATACAAAACAAGAAGACTTCAAAAGGGTGTTATTAATCGATTTTTTTTTGTGGGAAATAATAAAATCCACATGTTCTAATAAAATATCGATTTTTATTACAGGTGTTTTACTTTTCTTTTTGGTTAAAAGAAGGAAAAGAAAACAAATTTACTTTGAAAGATATTGCACAAGGTACTTTGTTTAATTCAGTGTTGTGAGGTCCATATCACAAGATTAATAGAATAAACAAAGGGTTGGAGAAAAGAAAGTTCAAGACTTGTCGAGGTTGCAAGGTTTCTTAGGTTACAAGAAATCTGTTTAGCAAAAATAAAGTACGACAAAGGTTACTTCAAAAATCGTTAGGTACTTTCTTGATTCGGTTTTCGATTTGTTGGATGGTTTGATTTTCAAGGTTCAATTGATATTTGAGTACGAAAGGGTATTTTTGAAGGGTTTCTTGGTTTGATCGATTTCTAAGAAGGTTTATACTTAGGGTTATATCGATAAAGCAAGAGTTTTTCACACACTAGTAACTTTGCTAGATTGTGGTTTTTGTGTAAGAAAATTCACAAAAGGGATCTTGTGTTTAGCTGATCGGGTCCTACGGGAGATCACTAAAGAGACGACTGCAGCGGGAATTTAGAAAAGGTCTTTTGCTAATCGTTTGTACTTGAAGAAGAAGTTATATACTTTTCACATGCATCCAGGTAAGAGCCAGTCTGAACATATTGATGAGTTTCATAAGCTGGTAGGTGACTTAGCGGCTCTAGATACTGTTATATCGGATGAGGATCAAGCATTATTATTACTCACATCTTTACCATCGTCTTACGGTATTTCGTGGATACTTTGCTATATGGTCGGAATACTTCGAAGATAGAAGACGTGGTCGCGACACTTCGTTCTAGGGAACTTCAAAGGATGACGGAAGCAAAGGTTGATGGTGGTGAAGGGTTGTTGTGAGGGGCAAATCTGATCAAAGTGATGTGCAGCAGGGTAAAGGTAGTTCATGGTCAAAGTCACAGGGAAGAAGCAGCAGACTCAAGTGTTATATATGTCAGTCTGAGAAGCATTAGAAGAGGGATTGTCCCAGGTATAATCATAAGAAATCTCAAGGTTTTGTCAGGAATGAATATCAGGTATCCGGTTTTGGAGCTGATGGGTATGACAGTGCTGATGTAATGATGGCTATGAGTGTTGAACAACTATTGGACTGGATCATGGATTCAGGGGGCTCATACCATATGACATACAGGAGAGATTATTTGTTTGATTTTGAGGAGTATGACGGTGGTAATGTACTGCTAGGTGATGGCAGGGAATGCCGTATACAAGGAACGGGTAAGGTTCAAGTACAGATGATGGATGGGTCAAGTTTCGTTCTGGACAACGTCAGGTATGTTCCGGAATTAAGGTGAAACTTGATATCGCTGGGTACTCTTGTAAACGAGGGTTTTACCGTGAAGATGCAGTCGGGCAAGATCAAGGTTATAAAGGGGTCACTGGTGGTTTTATCAGGAACATGGAAGGCTAATTGCGTATATACCCTGGATGGTCAGGCAGTGACCGGGAAGACATTGAAGGGTAGGAAGCAGTTAGGAGAATCTCAGACTGGAAGGAAGATCAAGGAAGGTAATTTTCTTGAGTCTTGTAATCAGAAGTCTACACAACAATGTATGAAGAGTGGGGTCGCCAAACATTTGGGTGTTGCAGGGATACAGCAGCAGAATGGGTTGGTTAAGAAGACGAATGTGACACTCTTGGCTAAGGTACATTGTTTTCTGATTCAGTCTGGTCTGTCCAAGGTTTTTTGGGCAGAGGATACAACCGGGTCTACATATCTAGTGAACAGGTCACCATCATTAGCGATTGGATTCAAGACGCTTATAGATATGTTAGGGTTTTTCGGTTGGCTTGCTAGTAATAAGCAAGGGATGCTTGAACCGGTTAAGGTCAAGTGCATATTCCTGGGATACCATGAAAGTATAGTGTGTTATCAGCTTTGGAGGTTAAATGACGTTACTTCAAAGGGAGTGCTTTACAGGAATATGTGTTTCAATGAGAGTGGGGAATACAAGAAAACTTTCATTGGTTCTGGTGTATGTGCGGGTTCAGTGCATGTGTTGCAGGGAGCTAAGTTTGAGGTGGAACCGCTAGGAGATCATACATTTGAGGTGGAACCTCAGGGGAATGTCGGTCAGGTAGCTGGTTCATAGGAAGTACAAACTCAGGATTTAATAGACTATCATTCAGCACGTGATAGGGAGTAACACTCAGCACGGGAACTATACAGGTATAGAGAAAACAGTAATGAGGCTGCTTTTGTAGTTGCTGCAGTGGAGAAGATATACGCACATGAGTCATTGACTTTCAATAATACAGTTGCTTGTGAGGTGATTTCCAAGTGGAAGACTGGATTGAAAGAAGAAATTGATACTCGGTCAGATGTGTGTGTGCTCAGCAACGGTTGCAGGAAAAGCAGTGACGACAGCGATGACCATTACTGGGAGTATACACCAGGTATGTTCATACATCTATTTCTCTATATAGATGGTATGGTTTTTTCTTGCGGATGCAAGGCTGAGATCTGGGTTACCAAGGGATTGCTGGATAAAGCAAAAGGAAATATACTTGGTATGGAGATCATCAGGAATCAGAGTGGTAATACTCTGAGGGGGTCACAGTCCAGGTTTCACAATGAAAAGTTGGTACAAACTTTGTTGGAGGGACACTCCATACTGTCGTTGGAGGGTAGTCTATCAGGGGACTGTGATGTGGAAAAGAATGGTAAGTGGTCATATACATATGCGGTTGGAAGCCAGGAGTATCAGATGGTCTGCACGAGACCTGACATAGCATCTGTAGATGTGGGTATGTTGGATAGGTTCGATCGTGGATTACAGACAGACGTACAGGTTTTTGTGGATATTGACTACACTATGGGTAGATCGATCACTGTCATGGGTAGATCAATCATTGTTAGGTGTACAAACCCAATCCCACATCGGTTGAATTATAATCTCAATGTTAACATATAAGCTTGGTGGGCTACTCCTTCTATCACCAATTGGTTTTAGAATGGAACCTCAGTTGGGCTTATATGTTGGACTTGGTGAGATGTTGGGCCGTAGGAATCTCTACAAGTGGTATCAGAGACAGGTTGGGCCCAATGATGATGTGGATGGTGTTCCTTCGATTAGACCCCGGTTCGATGGTATTAGTGGATCCCGGTAAACCTTCTACCGAAAGGAAGCCGGTAAAAGGCGGTGTGTTCCGATGGTAAAGGTCGGCGGTAGGAAAAAGGTGGGATCGTGGCTATAGTCGAAGGGGAGGCCCATGGTGGTTTGGGTTTGAGGGGAGGATTGTTGGGTGTACAAACCCAATCCCACATCGGTTGAATTATAATCTCAATGTTAACATATAAGCTTGGTGGGCTACTCCTTCTATCACTAATTGGTTTTAGAATGGAACCTCAATTGGGCTTATATGTTGGACTTGGTGAGATGCTGGGCCGTAGGAATCTCTACATTATCGTTATTGTGTTATGGATACAAGTGTTAAATGGTTATAGTCCTTGAGCTAATCGTAGATATTTAACGGTGCAAGTAGAATTGGTTAATGTATTATATGTGTTATAACTTGTTTACTTACTAAGCTTTATGCTTACGGTTTAGCGTTTAACCGTTTTGTAGGTTCTTGCGAAGAAGATAAAGCTTTGGTAAAGGTATAGGATTTGGGCACGAGTTGAAATTGTTGAGTACGTGTACATGATGTTAGAATTAGATACCGAGCTCAATCAATGTTGAACCCCCAAGCATCGTAAATGGTTTGTTAATGTTTGTTGTCAAGTGTCAAAGCATTCTTGTAACTACAGAAGTTAAGGTAGGTCAAAGCCATTTGTTATAGTGTATGAAAGTGGGTCGAAGTGGGTGTTTGGAAAACCCATAAATTAAGTTTCCGTGAGTCATTAGACCACGAATATTTAAGAAAATGAAGTGTTATAATATTTAAATGAATTTTCAAAAGTTTGATGACGTATCGGGTTTGGAAAGTTGGTTTTTCGAGCAAAAATTCAAAAATTGGAATAGTGGTATGCCAGCTGGGCGGTTGGGGGCACTTTTCAAGTTTTTGGTAAATGTTTGAAAAATCATATCTAATAAACCGTAAGTCGTTAGAAGGCGTGTCACATATCGTTTTAAAGGTAATTGAGTCTACTTTCATTTAAAAACACTTTTCACTAGTACTCCCCTGATTTGCTTAGCATGAACAAAGAATGATGATAAAATTTTATATCTTCATCCAAGAATCGTCAAAATACCATTCTCATCCAAACCACTTTAATCAAAGATAAAACAAAACTGAACCAAGAAAAATCATAAAAAAGGTAATTTTAGACTTAGAAATAAAAACAAAAGTAAAAAAGATAAAAGGTATACCGCTTATAATTAATAAATGATAGATTGATATGAAAAATTGGACCTAATAACTCAAATAATTTTTTTTCCATACAAAACCTGGAAATCTGCTCCAAGTGAAGCTGAAGCCGTCAGGTGTAAACTCTGATGCCCTCAGACCTATCCGACATATTTTCCAGCAGGACATTTACTGGGAAATTTATGGAAAATCTTACCTTTTCATGTCCAATTTCACTATACAAAATTACAAAAACTAACTACAAGTGATATACAACTTACGAAAACAAAACAAACAAAGTATGCAAATAATTAAACCACATATCATCACATAATTAATTTAGGTTCATAATAACCACATATTATCTTCCCTACACTTATTTGATATAGTACGTTTAATCACTACTGAGACGAAGTCAAAAACAAAAGAAAGCATAATTACATCCAAATCAATCACGCAACAATTCATAATCAAAGACTAGCATGCAAACAACCTAAAAGCGAAATTGAAAAGCAAATAAAGCAAGTAAATAAGATATGTTTGGGTTGCCTCCTGAGAAACGCTTCTTTTTGTTCAAGTCACAAGCCTGACTATACCCTTATTTTATGGATAAAAGGGAGGTTTTCCTTACACTTAAGATTAGATGCGATGATAGTATCGATACACACCATTTCGGTGGAAGTATGCCACGTGAGGTAGGGAAAGGATCAAGTGTGAAGAATAATTAAACTGAAAATGGTGAGAAGTAATTCTAACCACACATTTCAAATTCGGAGGGAAAATTTATAGGAAGATGCATCTACTTTTGTAGGTGCATCTGAAATGTATAGTTGTGATTACTTCTCATCATTCTCATTTTAATTATTTTTCTCATTTGATCCTAACTCACGTGAGGTAAAGGTGGTGTTTGAGTGGAGAAAGAGTACCATTTTCAGTTTTGAGTTACCCGAATCTTTTGGATTAATGGGTGGATTTGAAGTAAGAAAAAGTTTATGACAAATATTTGAAACTATGTCATTCTCATAAAGAGTATGCTCCATTAATTCTTCATCCATTCTGATTTCCATCATATTTACCTCAACGTCATCTTCGTCTTCGTAGTCAAACTTGCTCTCATCAAATGAGTGGAGTGTTGGTGTTTTGAAGTTGGAATTTAGGTGTTGGTGAGGGATTTTAAGGATAGTGGATTTGATTTTAGAAATCATCGAGACTCATTTTTTTAACATTATTTTTAGTAGAGGGGCATTAGTGAAAATATTAAAACCATAGTTTTGAGAACTTTTTGCTAACTTTGTAACAAGAAGGGTGTAGCGTGTAAGTGGTATTTTTATAAATACTACCACCCTTACGCACTCTCAAATATCTTTTCCATCTCTTTTCTTTCAATTTATTTCATATTTTTATAAAAGTTTATTTACATTGCTTTCTTTAGTTTACTTGCCATGTTTTATGTTTATAACTAACTAGTTTATATATATATATATATATATATATATATATATATATATAGTCAAGCGTTCAAATGAAAAGTCATATTTTTGTAAAAAGGTGAGAAGGATCCTAGCCACTCATTTTATCTTTCTTTAGCTTTGATCTAATTGCTAATATTAGTTAACCAATTTTTCTGAAAAGTTCAAAAAAAATTTCAAAAAATTTTCGAATTTTTTTCGTCACACGTGAAAAAAAATTTTCACATGTGAAAAAAAAATTCTGAAATTTGTTTTCGAAAACTTTTTTTTCAAATTTTTTTTTTTAATTTTTCTTTCAAAATTTTTTTTCGGCACATGTTAAAAAATTTTCGCACGTGAAAATTTTTAATTTTCACATGTGAAAAAAAAAATCACAAATTTTCACATGTGAAAAAAAATTTTACAAATTTTCACACGTGAAAAAAAAAATTCACAAATTTTCACATGTGAAAATTTAAAATTTTCGATAAAAAAATTTTCCGAAATTTTTCTTTTCGAATTTAAAATTTATGATTTTTTTTCGTCACATGTGAAATTTTTTTGAATTTTTTTTTTAAATTTTAGATTTTTTTTTTAATTTGTTTGGAAATTTTTAAAAAAAATAGTTAACTAATATTAGCCATTATATCAAAACTAAAGAAGGATAAAATTAGTGGCTAAGATTAGTTCTCACCTTCTCACAAAAATTAGATTTCTCACATGAATGACCCCCTACATATATATATATATATATATATATATATATATATATATATATATATATATATATATATATATATATATATATATATATATATATATAATTTGCAATATTTATTTACTTTCTTTAACCTTCTCTTTTATTTTATAAAATTATATAAATCTTTAAAATTTTATAGAAATACAACAGGGTAAAGCTATAAAATACAATCGTACTTTCAAAAAAGTACCAAGTTGAATCATTTACTTTTTTATTGCTTACTTGACCAACACACTTTCAAATTTTAATTTGACTTGAAACATTTCTTTATACTGTTAGTCATCATGTGGCAATGTTAGTCTTTTTACTCAACGAACGTTTGCAAAGTTAGTCCTTTTATACTAACGATTGTTTTTAATTAATTAAATATTTTGTTTTTCTTAAGTTTTAATACTTATTCGCCCGGTTTTATACGTTTTGATCCGTTTTCATACGTTTTCGCCCCGTTTTACACGTATCCGTCCGTTTTTAACCTTTTTCTCCCGGTTCTTCACGTTTTCATCCATTTTTACACGTTTTCGTCCAGTTTTACACGTTTTCATTCGTTTTTACACGTTGTCATCCGTTTTTACACGTTTTCATCCATTTTTACACGTTTTAGTCCGTTTTTACATGTTTTTGTCCGGTTTTACACGTTTTCGTCCGGATGAACTATACTAACGATTGTTTTTAATTAACTAAATATTTTGTTTTTCTTAAGTTTTAATACTTATTCGCCCGATTTTACACGTTTTGATCCGTTTCCATACGTTTTCGCACCGTTTTACACGTATCCGTCCGTTTTTAACCTTTTTCTCCCGGTTTTACACGTTTTCATCCATTTTTACACGTTTTCATCTAGTTTTACACTTTTTCATCCGTTTTTACACGTTGTCATCCGTTTTTACACGTTTTCATCCATTTTTACATGTTTTAGTCCATTTTTTCATGTTTTTGTCCGGTTTTACACGTTTTTGTCCGGATGAACGTGTATAAACGGACAAAAGTGTGTAAAAATAGACGAAAATGTGTAAAAACGGACGAAAACGTGTAAAACTGGAAGAAAACGTGTAAAAACAGACGAAAACGTGTAAAAACGGACGGATACGTGTAAAACGAGGCAAAAACAAATGAAAACGGGTCAAAACGTGTAAAACGGGCGAATAAGTATTAAAACGTATGAAATCGTAAGAAAAACCAAATTTTTAGTTAATTAAAAACAGTTGTTAGTATAAACTAACTTTGCAAACGTTCGTTGAGTAAAAGGACTAACGTTGCCACATGATGACTAACGGTATAAATAAGAAATCTTTCAAGTCGAATTAAAATTTGAAAATTCGTTAGTCAAGTAAGCAATAAAAAAGTAAATGATTCAACTTGTTACTTTTTTGAAAGTACGATGGTATTATATAGCTTTTACCCGATACAATATGTGAAGTTGACTTTTAAGACTTTATTTATATGTTTTTACACACTTTTAAACACACTCATATTTCATATCTTATTTTTATTAAATAATAGTTTTTATTTGTTGAAAAATATACAAAATGCAAAAAAAAAAAAACAAAAAAAAAAAAAACAATCATATTTTATGTTCATAATTTTAGCAAAGTCTTTACTTTAATTTATAAATTTCATAAATTTTAGTTTTGCTTTTAAATATTTTTAAATAGAACTCAGCTGAATTTTATTTTATTTAAAATAGATTTCGTTTTTATGAATTTTATTCTTAAAAATAGCTTAGCTTATAAAAAATCAGTTTTTTCAAAATTTTTTGTTCTTATAAATAGCTTTTATAAAATACTTTTATTTTTATAAAAATGTTAAACCTTTCATTTTAATTTAAAAATATTTAAAAACCCATCTTTTTAACAAAACTTTATAAATATTCTCGTAAGTTTTAAAACTCGGTTTTTATTTTAAAGATTAGCGTTACTAAAGTTTAGTTGTTATAAATTTTTTATAAAATTTCAAAAAATTTTAATTTTATAAAATTTTTTAGTTGTTAAAATCTTATCTTTTCATTTTTATAAATCGATAGTTACTAAATATTTTTAATTATTATACCTTAATATCCCAAGCTTAGTTTACAATAAAAAGTAAGCGTTTTTGTGAGTTGGGTGGTTCAGATTTATTTATAAATTAGTTTTACAAATAATATTAGTTTTAAGTTTTAACTAAAGTGAGAACTTTAGTTTTTAATAACTGGTGAAAGTGATATTGGCTTATTGTCATTTCAAGGGAATACAGGGTTTTATCTTCTCATTCTCTTTTTATTTTAAGCATACTCGGTTATTTATGTATTGTTATTTGTTTATTGCCATGTTTAGATTAATAATATTTATTGATGCTATTATTGTAGTTTTTACAATGAGCGAGTAGATTGTATATGTGTTTGTTTAGAAATGGATGATTAGGATGTTGTGATTAAATTAGGGAAGTTGTGGATGGTGATTTTAGGTGTTAGTTTAGGTTAGTTTATTGACTAGAGATTAGGTTAGTCCTTTTTGGTAACAGATTGTTTATAGATAAAAGGGTTTTTAGACAAAAATTGTGAAACGTCCCCCTGATCAAATTTCGATATTGGCTTATTGTCATTTTGAGCAAGTACCATTTTTTATCTTCTTAGTCTCTCTTTATTTTAAGCATATTCGGTTATATATGTTTTGTTATTTGTTTATTGCCTTGTTTAGATTAAAGATATTTATTGATGCTAATAGTGTAGTTCTTACCATGAGCAAGTAAATTATATATATGTTTATTTAAAAATGGGTGGTTTGGATGTTGTGATTTAATTGGGGAAGTTGTGGATGGTGGTTTTTGTTGTTAGCTTAGGTTAGTTTATTGACTAGAGATTAAGTTAGCTATTTTCTATGACAAATTGTTTGTAGATAAAAGATTTTTTAGATAAAAATCGTGAAAGGTCCGCCTGATCGGTTTTCGAGCCTTTTCCTTGAGTAGACATCTCTATCTCAATATATGGTAAGTTAAACATGCTTTGAATCTATTTAACTATCCCAAGACTATAAAATGGCTAATTTAGTCTAGTATGCTATTAAGGGGAGAAATCCAACTTATGGTGTAATTATAATGTTTTTATCTAATTCGACCAGCGAGTGTGAGTTGCACATCTGAATACCAGCTTGTTTCGATAAAAAAGATTAAACTTACTAGTAGTTAAAATCTTAACCTTGATTATCATTTAAAAGGCTTAATATGCACGAATAAAGGTTAAGATTGAAATATGCGTCCATAAGAGTAAATTACCTCTTGTTCGAGTATTAGTTTACCAAACAAACTTCAAATTGTTTAAATTAATTATAAAACTTAACCATCGCTTTTAGGCAAACATATTCTCTTAATATAAGTCTTTAGATCCCCTTAGCTTTCGCTTGTTCCCTTAGCATAATTTCTTGATAAAAGTTGCATGAGAATTAATATTAGTTTCCTTTCATTAGACAACTTAGCATGCGTTAATTTAAATATTAATTTTAAAATCCAAAAACAATAAAAAATACGTGAAAACTAAACATCAAACTATAGACTTTAGACGTGAATTTTAAATTCATTCTTCGTCGTGGATACGACTCCGGAAGATTAGATTCTTACCTTCTTTTGGGTATTTATCCTATGAACTTGGGAATTATAACCGACCGCTTACAACGACTCAGTATCCCAATATATTTTTATCATCATTAAAACATAAAAGAGATATATGTCTATATTTGCACCAACAAACTCTGTCATTAACTTCCGTAAATCGGTAAATATAAAGTAATCAGAAATATCATAAGTAGAATTTAATATGGTGATTTTAGTGGTTTGTTGGTAAGGAGAGTTTAAGATGCCTGATGCGTGGGAATTGCACCAGGCTTTACCTCTCGAGGGATCTCGAGAAGCTTACAACCCCCACCAGGCAGTGTACCTGATCGTTGTAGTATAGTATAGTGACAAGTACCGGGGGATTGATCGTTCAGCTAGGAATAGTGTCGTTAGGATTGAAATTAATCTAACTAGGTCTAAAGGTGAAGGATGATTCTTTTTGTATTTTTATATTTTATGAAAAGCAAGTAAAAATCTCGGGTTTTGGGAGAGTGGGCGGAATTAGTTGCTAATCAACTAACCCAAAAGCTACTATTTAAACTAATTAACAAGAAAAGTAAACTAGGATTCTACAAGATAAGTGAAGCATGTCTACCTATGATATGTTACTCCTTGCTAGCTATCCAATTCTACCTATTGAATTATAACCTTGTTTTAATTGATGGGTTGTATTCCTTAATACCATTCATGGGGTGGCGCACTTAACTCCCCAATTCTATGAGCTCTTATCTCCTCCTATACCATGCCAGCACAACTATAGGGATTGTAAACAGTAGCTCATGCATTAAATACAACCAATAAAGACCTAGTGCACATCGGTTCATGTTTCCTAAGACGTTCAAGCATGTTACCATTTGCAGATCTGCCAGTTTTCTTAAGCCTAACATATAAATCATTCAATCAAAACAAGAATCAATAGGAAACAAGGATTATAAACTAAACCAACTAGATCTATTGAAGTTGTCACGCCTTAATTGATGGAGATAGACACACACATCAACAAGAAATCAATGAGATCTAATCAATTATATACAAGTTTCACATAATCACAAGTAGACACAAGGTGAATTAGCAAATCATAATCAAAGAATGACAATCAACAAGAATAATGAAAGACATAGTTGAGATAGAATCATCAAACCAATACATGATGTTTATGGAGTGATTGAAACCCTCTAAGTTGCTGGAAAAACACCCACCTAAACCTAGGAATCGACTTTAGGGTTTAGGGCTTACAAAAAGTGAAGTTATGAAGTTATATTTATAGGCATGTATTCTGTCAGCAAGGCTTGACGGCGTTAGCTCGTTCTCTTGACGCCATCATGACCATTTTTTCACCAAATTGTAGATCTCTTCGTCCTCTTCGCGTGGGCTTTTGAATCACCTAAATCCGAGTTCGTATGCAAAAGTTATGACCAAAATAATATCAGCCACTCCGCGCGCAAGTTTTGACAAGTTTACACGTGACGGCCTTGGGTGATGCCTTCACATTCTCTCTGGGCCGTCACCACTTTTACTCTTGACGCCGTCACCAAAATGCTCTTGACGCCGTCAGGTACTGTTCCCAGCAAGGAAAATTAAGACTTTGTCGTTTTCTTCACTTTTATGCTCCAAAAACGTCCAAAATGCTTCCTTTTCCAGAATTCACTCACAAAGTACCTAAAATCACAAAAGGAACGATTTAGGGTAATATTTGATCAAATAAATTCGAATTCGGGCTTAAATGACCTCCTAAAAACGGATCATTTTTCGCCTCATCATATATCCCTACACTTGGGATTTGCTTGTCCTCAAGCAAATGAACTTTTCCACCAATCAAAATACAAGTTAGGGGTCATTTAACACTAATATAAAAGTAATTATAACAAATGATCGTTCCACCTTAGTCAAAACAAGCACGGAAATTATACACTAGCACCTCACATTAAGTATTTGGATACTCTCATCTCTCGGGTGTTGAAAATTTATATGTCATAATTGGAAATGGAGAAATATCACTCTCTACCTGTCATAGCAAATAGATTACCATAGGCTTGAGAAAGGATCAAACTTCCACCACTTGGCGTAAGCACCTAGGATAGACTATCAAAGAGGTCTTTTAAAGGGTTATAACGTTAGGTGTAGGGGATATGGAAAATACGGTTTTGTTGGATAAACGGATATTTTACTGGTGACAAGTCAATTGTCTTAGATAACTACATGTACAATGAGGCGTTGCTAAGCCAAGACTCGACTCAACTTAAACTAACCACAACTCTTTTTGGATTTTCAAGACACTATTTGACTTAAACATAAATAAAAGAAACGGATGGTAGCCCGTATGTTTTTCTCTTTTCTTTTTCTATATTTTTTTTTCTTTTTTTTTTCTTTCTCTTTTTTTTTCGATTTTTTTTTTTTTTTTTTTTTTTTTTCATACACTCTTACTCTACCATCCAAAACAATACATCAAAGGGAGCTCGTTTCCTCCCTACACTTGAGCTTTTACATACTTTACAATCAACTATTCTAATGACTCGAATCAAGATAATCAAAACACTTGGAGTACTTTTAAATATTAACGCACATATGGGGGTAATATATGATGTTCTTCCCCATTACTCCATAACACAAGTACTTTACCCATGAGTCCCAATTGTCCCAAAACAATATGTACAAGATATGACTCGACTTAGCAACCATGTAATCAATTAGACAACTAACAAAGGGTTTAAACAATTAACAATAATGCACTAAAGATGAGTGCATACAAGGAAGGCTAAGGCGATTTGGTTGCACATTTGGGGTGTATTGTAAACAAATTCTTCCTTTAAGTAAAATGCTTAAAGTTAGAAACGAAAAGATAGGCTCGGAGGGGTGTACTAGGGGTTTCGTGTACTAAAAATGAGTACAACGCTAAGGTGTGGGAGAATTACTTGACCTATGAAGTCAATGTACTTATATTACAGGTGTAGAACAAGGGTTATCCTAATGCCTCTTATCATGTAGTAAATCCTAACTACACGAATGTAGTCTCACTAGCGGTCTCGGGATGCATCACTTTCACAAGTTCTAGAATCTAAATACTACCGGTACACTCATAAGCACCAACAATGAATGCTTTTTCCTAAAGATCTAAGGGCGAACCTCACATATTTGGGGTGGAAATTTTTGAGTGGTATGGTTTTTGTGCTAGTCATACAACTCCTATCCATGAGACGCTTATTAAGACTAAAGTTTCACTCTTACATGTTGCAAAAAATTTTAAATTTGGTGCTAAAATTGCCCTAACAAATATTTCTCTCAGTTTTATTACACATTCACTATTAAACAAAACAAAAACCAAGTGGAGTAATAGTTTCTAATATACCCTCCCTACACTTAAACCGAACATTGTCCCCAATGTTCTAGATAAAAGATGTAAAAGTAAATAAATAAGAATGAAAGAAACAAATACTCCCCTGATTCGTTCACCGTGGATAACGTGACAACATGGTTAAATCTACCTCCAAGAAGATGAGCGTTGAAAGCTTCCCTCCAGAAATATAAATCATCTTCTTGTCCTGTAATCAACAAACACAAAAACCAAAGCATCAAACCGAACAAAAATCACAACTAGATGTAATTCCAGACTTAGAAATAGAAACAAGACAAAGCAACAAAAGGATAGGATACTTGTGGAATGAATTACAAATAGGAACTCATAAAACATATCCACAATTATTGACACACAAACAAGATAAAATATATGCTAATCATGAATTGTGAAGTTTTCATGTTCGAATTTAGTTCTTTTAATCAAGATATAAATTTTCCTACACTTATCTTTTTGTAAAATACCTTTATATGCAATTAAGACGAGGTTAAAAACAAAATAAAGCATTTTCACAAATTATTCGAAACATGAAAATTAAACAACTATGATTAAGCATATATGACACAAACAAACAAATAAAATAAAAACATCAAACAATTAAAAACATGGGTTGGGTTGCCTCCCAAGAAGCGCTTGTTTTTGTTCGAGTCACGAGCCTGACTCTACCCTTATTTAACGGAAATAGGGGAGGTTTTCCTTACACTTAGGATTAAGTGTGGGTGAAAGTAGTGATACACACCCTTAGGGTGGAAATATTCCGCGTGAGGTGAAGGGGGTGAGTGAATGGCTTCCTTCATCCTAAAACTACCCGGATAATATAGGTTGATGGGTGGGTCGGTTCCTCTTTTGTCTCCTAGAAATAAATCTAAGGATGAGGAGTTGTGTAAAGGTTGAGGTTCCGGTTCATCAACATTAGGAAATTCCCTAGAACTAGGAGTAAGGTTATCACCACAAGTATTCAAACCTATATCCTCTAGTGGTGCTTGGTCCAAGGGTTCTACCTCAATTGGGGTTCCTATAGTCTCATCTACTTCTTCCGGGTAAGTCACGGGCGGTGTATGTGCCTCAAATAATGGTAGGACTTGTGGGGTACTTTGTGGGCTTGGATTATCCACCTCATCCTCCATTGTACCTAGATTACCTATATGTTTGTTTTGTACTATAATATTAGGTGCCATCCAACTAGGTATCTCAACATGAGTATATTCATCCCCCAACAAACTTGTTCCATGATCCTTCAAATTTGTTGTCAAATGATTTGTTACGTTGTTTGTCGGGTTGTCTAATCTATAATAATATTGGGCACAATCTTCTATGGCATCCCATGCTTCTTCAGCATTTAATTCCCTAATGTCCCCATTGGCAAAATCCTCAATGCACATTTGGTCATATCGGTTAACACGATAGTAAAAGGTCTGGGTTAGGGATGCTAAAGCGAAACTATGATGAGGGACTATTCGGAGTAAATTTTTAAAACGAGTCCATGCATCATATATGGGTTCATCTCGATATTGTTTGAACATCAAGATGTCATTAGGGTAAAATGGGTTTCGTGGTCGGTAGTATGGTGGATTCGCATTCTCCATAATGGTGAACGGAAGAGTCAATGGAAAGGTTTCTACGAACAAATGCACAAAGAAAAGATAGACTACAAGAAAGCTAATAAAAAGAAAATAAAAATCTCACTAAAAAGGAATCTAATGAGTAGACCTAATAAAAATCAAATTCAACCTAAACAATAACTATTCCCCAGCAACGGCGCCAAAAACTTGATGCGTGGGAATTGCACCAGGCTTTACCTCTCGAGGGATCTCGAGAAGCTTACAACCCCCACCAGGCAGTGTACCTGATCGTTGTAGTATAGTATAGTGACAAGTACTGGGGGATTGATCGTTCAGCTAGGAATAGTGTCGTTAGGATTGAAATTAATCTAACTAGGTCTAAAGGTGAAGGATGATTCTTTTTGTATTTTTATATTTTATGAAAAGCAAGTAAAAATCTCGGGTTTTGGGAGAGTGGGCGGAATTAGTTGCTAATCAACTAACCCAAAAGCTACTATTTAAACTAATTAACAAGAAAAGTAAACTAGGATTCTACAAGATAAGTGAAGCATGTCTACCTATGATATGTTACTCCTTGCTAGCTATCCAATTCTACCTATTGAATTGTAACCTTGTTTTAATTGACGGGTTGTATTCCTTAATACCATTCGTGGGGTGGCGCACTTAACTCCCCAATTCTATGAGCTCTTATCTCCTCCTATACCATGCCCAGCACAACTATAGGGATTGTAAACAGTGGCTCATACATTAAATACAACCAATAAAGACCTAGTGCACATCGGTTCATGTTTCCTAAGACGTTCAAGCATGTTACCATTTGGAGATCTGCCAGTTTTCTTAAGCCTAACATATAAATCATTCAATCAAAACAAGAATCAATAGGAAACAAGGATTATAAACTAAACCAACTAGATCTATTGAAGTTGTCACGCCTTAATTGATGGAGATAAACACACACATCAACAAGAAATCAATGAGATCTAATCAATTATATACAAGTTTCACATAATCACAAGTAGACACAAGGTGAATTAGCAAATCATAATCAAAGAATGACAATCAACAAGAATAATGAAAGACATAGTTGAGATAGAATCATCAAACCAATACATGATGTTTATGGAGTGATTGAAACCCTCTAAGTTGCTGGAAAAACACCCACCTAAACCCAGGAATCGACTTTAGGGTTTAGGGCTTACAAAAAGTGAAGTTATGAAGTTATATTTATAGGCATGTATTCTGTCGGCAAGGCTTGACGGCGTCAGCTCGTTCTCTTGATGCCTTCACGACCATTTTTTAACCAAATTGTAGATCTCTTCGTCCTCTTCGCGTGGGCTTTTGAATCACCTAAATCCGAGTTCGTATGCAAAAGTTATGACCAAAACAATATCAGCCACTCCGCGCGCAAGTTTTGACAAGTTTACACGTGACGGCCTTGGGTGACGCCTTCACATTCTCTCTGGGCCGTCACCACTTTTACTCTTGACGCCGTCACCAAAATGCTCTTGACGCCGTCAGGTACTGTTCCCAGCAAGGAAAATTAAGACTTTGTCGTTTTCTTCACTTTTATGCTCCAAAAACGTCCAAAATGCTTCCTTTTCCAGAATTCACTCACAAAGTACCTAAAATCACAAAAGAAACGATTTAGGGTAATATTTGATCAAATAAATTCGACTTCGGGCTTAAATGACCCCCTAAAAACGGATCATTTTTCGCCTCATCAATGGCTTGGGAGAAGTATGAAACTGTAAGTTGTTTATAGGGAAAAAAATACATACAAAAAAATATAAAAATATTGATGATAAATTTGAAGTTCTTAAGTTTTATTGAAAACATAAACAAGTGTGTCTTGTGATGAGTGTCCAAATACTCATCATTTTTGTCCCATTTTAAATACGAAAACAGTTAAAAACACTCAAATACGTCACACAATACTACAAATATTCTTGGAATGTGTTTTTATATGTTTCAGGTGCAAAAGGACTGAAAACAGACGAAAACGGGCAAAGTTTGCACAATTGGCAAAATCAGTCTCTGAACTTTCAAGAAATGTCAGAAATGGTCCCTGGGAAAATTATTTTGAAGAAAAGTCAACAACAGTCCCCCAGGAATCAAGGAATGACAAATTTTACCTTTGAAAGTTCATATTTGCAAAAATGGCAAAACATGTCCCTCAAGTTTCACAAATGACAGTTTTAGTCCCTGGAAGTTTATTTTGGAATAAAAAGTCAAATATGGTCCTTGGGAATTCGCAAGTTATCAAATTTGACCTTTAGATAAAAGTTTGAGGAAATTACAAAAGTGGTCCCTGAAGTTTCAAAATTGGCAAGAATAGTCCCTGGGTATTCAAAAGTTGAAATTTATTTTTATTACCCTTGTACTATTCACAAGTGACAAAATACGCCCTTTTGATAAACTTTGGAATAATTACAGATTTGGTCCTTGGAATTCAGAATTTACAAAATAAGTCCTTGGGCTAAAATATTTACAAACCAAACCAATCCAAATCCAAAATACAATACACTACCCATAAACATGGTCCATCCCATATCTTAAGCCCAAACAACAAAAGGCCCAACTTCCTTATAAATAAAAACGGGTCAACGACCTGTTTGACCCTGGCTCATCCCCTACCTCTCCACTACCTGCTTCTCTCCACTCCACCTCCACCTTTCATACTATCACCCTCAACCCTACACCTCAACCCCTCTCTGTCACCTCCACAACAAAACCCACTCCCTGGGTTTACCTCAAGAGAGGCCACATAGCCAAAGCTACAACCTGTCACTCACCTACACCCTGCTAAACCTTACACCACCACCCCTAGCTCACATCTACACTCCAAATTGTCCCCTCCACCATCACAACATGCTCAATTGCATTTAATGCTAAGAAATCAGGCTACAAGCAACCTTTGGGATTTTGGCGCCAAAATCCGTTTAAACAGCTGTGATGAATTGGACACGTATCAAAGCTAAAAAGAGGTGGGATTTGCTTTTGATGACAACTGGAACATGTGGGATGCTATAAAAGGAGCAAGAGGCAGCAGAGGAAAAAGTGTAGATTAGTGTAGTTTATTTTTGTATTAGTGTAATTTTAATTAATAGTTGTAATCTTTAGTTTAAACATTCAGTTTTCTTCATTATTAGTGTAATTCAAGTTAATTTAAATATCAATTTCAAGTTTTGTTATGTTAAATTCAGATTTAGCAATTTTTAAGTAAAATTGACATCTTTGCTTTAATCTTGATAAATCTTTTGTTTCCTGTTCCATTTAGTTTATTTAAGTTAGTTTATAAGTTTTTAAAAGATTTCAAAGCTTTAGAATAAGTTTAAATTCAGTTTAGATAAAAATACCAAAAATCATAAAAAAATAGTGAAAAATAAAAAAAATCAATAGTGTCACACCTCGCCAAGGCGGAAACGCGAGGGTGTAACTTCATGGATATCATCACAACACCTGGTGTCTATATAGAGAACAACTACATGCACAAAAATAGAGCAAAGTACAAACACAAAGTGTTTTAACAATACCCCAAAACAAAACAACCAAAACAAAATCCGAAACAATACATAAATTCAAACATAGATGCTAAACCACTTCCAATGCAACTAAGGTCTCGTCTATCCACATCCTTCTATCTTATCCTTAGAAAGCTCACCTGAAAATGATGCTTAAAACGTCAACATAATGTTGGTGAGATTCATAGATTTAGACACACACACCATAGGCAACCGGTTAACTGTGATTATACAACATAGCAGGACAGCAAGACTAGTTATTATACAAGTAAGCACACAATCACACAATAAAAGGCAACCATTGGGATAGAACGTGTCCCCCGATCCAATTAGTTAGGACAGAACGTGTCCACCGATCCAATTTTATCATCAATTAGGTCACATGCGCAAGCAACAGGATAAGCCTCCTCCCAATTGAATCCCACACAAATTCCACCACTTGGGTACAGTTCTACCCTCATCTCGGGTACAGTTCTACCCTCGATTTTCACAACTTGGGTACAGTTCTACCCTTCACATCTCAGGTACAGTTCTACCCTCGATTTCCACACAGTTTTCATCACACGATATCCACTTAGCATGCAAACACATATAATAACACTCACAAGTCCATGCATTTAAAACACATAATTACAGTAACTTTAACACAAGCATCATTTCCATCCCAAGTTTAAAAACAATATAAAAGTGGGACTATGAACTCACCTCAAACCTTGCAGCTTCCACAACACAAATCACAAATCTAAACATCACAAATAAGTCCACGTTACACAAGGTCAAGCTAAAAGCTGCAACCATGTAATACTCATATGATGGATATCTAAGACTCATATGACCCACTATCATAATCTAATACTCACTAAATCCCTTGCACTTTTAAAATCAGAAAACGCAGAATTTTTTGGGTACATTTGCCCACATGAAATCATGACAAATAAAGCTCAACAACTCACACCAAAAATTTACCATGGTCTCTCATAAGCATACAAGCTAATCCCAGAAGGAGATGGACCAATAACACACACAAGTACTCAAAAGAAAATCAAACTTGTCAACTATCCAAATTCGGATCTGAACGCGCACCAAAAAGTTTTGATCAACAAAAAATACTTCCACAAGTTTTTATCGCGAATCCTTTTCGTGGTAGTCTAATATAACCTAATACTTAACTATTCCAGAAGGCCTAATCAAAATACCACTTTTACAACCACAAAACACCCTCAAACATTTACCCAAAATATGTCTCGGTTTGACAGCTTTGACACCTTAACAAAGAAAAATCAAAAGACCAACTTCCCGACCTTGAAATCAATCGTGGCTGGACTTTTTGAAAAGCTCTTTCATTAAACTTCAATTTAGACCTAAAATTCGTGACCTAACTCTTCACCCTCTGTTATTTACACTCATATCTTTACAGCTATAATTTCTATCCAACCCTAACACATAATCTAACGTGTTTTAAACTCAATTCCCTTAACCAATTACCATATTATTAACATCTAATCATCCAACATGTTTTACTTCATTAATTTACAGAAGTATATAAACCCTAGATTCCATCATAATAATTATTACATGAATCATAACAATAATTAATTAATTACACATAAGGGTTAAGGATTTTACCTTGATTCTTGATTATTGCTTGAAAACTATAAACCCTAATTTTTTCTCTTTCTTTCCTCCATGTGTTCGACTCAAATTGCAGGAAAAATGGGTTTAGGGTCGTTATATATGTTTATAAGGGTGAGGGTTGGGCTTGTTTGGTTTGGACTAGGATTCCTTGGGTCTAAGAGTCATATTTGGACTCAAATTGGGTTTCCTTTTTCCCCCTTATCCCTTCTAGCCGATTTTTTTACCATATACATACATATATTTTTATTTTTTTTATTAAATTTATTTATTACACTCAAAACCTCATACTTTTCATATTTTATAAATACCCGTAGCTAATCCTAGCGTCTTACGCGATAAACCTTAGTTTTACGATAAACCGGAAAAATATCATTTTCAAAAATAAAGTTTCCAAAAATAGAATTCCACACTCTTTTGAAACATAACTCATAAAAACACACTCCTCGTAACTTACTAACGCTCAATTACTTGAACTAAAACTCGTTACGCAAAATCACAAAAACACCAAAAACTACACAAGTCATTTCTACACCACAAAGGTGATCAAAATGAACTTTTC
Organism: Artemisia argyi; assembly: GCA_030686995.1. NCBI lineage: Eukaryota > Viridiplantae > Streptophyta > Magnoliopsida > Asterales > Asteraceae > Artemisia > Artemisia argyi. The sequence goes on along the minus strand of CM060708.1, from coordinate 55,082,980 downwards.
CAAATTCCAAACTTTACAAATCACAATAAAACCACTTACGCAAAGGGATTTAGTGCTAAACCTCACCTACATCACTTCAAACACCTAAGACACACCAAACTAGGGCTGAGCACCGAAGGTTCAAAACCAAACCGGACCAACGAAACCGACCGAACCGACAAAAACCGAACCGGACCGACGGCCCGTCGGTTCGGTTTCGGTTTCGGTTTCAGGTTTTACATGATTTTGGTTTCGGGTCGGTTCGGTTCGGTCCGGTTCTGCCCAAAACCGACAAAAACATGCCAAAATACACATGGACCGACAAACCCGAACCGAACCGACGAAAATCGAACCTAACCGACGACTCGTCGGTTCGGTTTTGGTTCCGGTTTTTCATGAATTTCGGTTCTCAGTTTTTTCGGTTCGGGTCGGTTCCGACCCGATGCTCAGCCCTACACCAAACAACCGTCAACCGAGTCAAGACTATCATTCAAACTGACTTGCTAAAACCATGGTTGTTACATCATCCCCCGCTTAGGGAAATCGCGTCCCGAGATTTCAACTACTATAGTCACCACTCACAACAGCAAAAGGAAATTTATGGATTTTTAAGTGGATAAATACCACACCATAAAATCACAGAGAAAGAATCACGAAAATGTGAACCGACTAAATACTCGAATTCACACGATAGAAAACATTCCGTCACTCCAACGATACACGCAAATAGATACACTCCCCGATCAATAACACCAACAATCCAAACGACTTCTCATAGGTAGGTACGATACCCCCGAATCAAATGAAAAGCCAAATGGTAACCGCAAGATGCACTCACAAATGACAGATACCCATAAAACAAACATTTATGAATACCCCGCATCTAACTTCCACGATCTAAAATCCAACTACGAATGATCTACTTCACCAACCACATCAGCAAACAAATTTGGGTACTTAAATTTCATCTGATCCTCATGTTCCCAAGTAATCTTAGGACCATGCTCAGAATCCCAACATACCTTTACCAACGCTATCTCACCACACTTCAAGCCCTTAACATTTCAATCCATAATCTCCATAGGTTTCTCAACAAAACGAAGAGTTTTGTCAACCTTACTTTCATCTATTGGCACATACAGACTAGCATCCACCAAACACTTCTTTCAATTAGATACGTGAAACGTATCATGTACACCACTCAATTCCTCAGCTAACATGCCACAAATCCAATCCTTTCCGAAATCTCAAACGGTCCTACATATCTCGGTGCTAACTTGCCTTTCTTACCGAAACGCATAACACCCTTCCAAGGAAATACTTTTAACCGCACAATATCACCAACACCAAACTCTAAGGGCTTACAGCAATAATACGCATAACTCTTTCGGCGATCTCTTGCTTCCTTAAGTCTTTCCTTAGTCAGAAAACCTTATTCGTAGTCTCTCGTTGTAGTTTAGGACCAATTAGTTGACTTGTTCCAACCTTTGCCCACAGAACAGGTGACCTACATTACCTTCCATAGAATTTTCACACGACACATACTCAATACTAGAATGATAATTGTTGATATAGGAGAACTCAGCTAAGGGTAAATGTATACCCCGACTTCCTCCAAAATCAAACACACCCATGTTCTCAGCTCACCATCCAATGCCTGATTTGTAAGCTCACTTAGTTCACTCATTAGAGAATGATAAGTCGCACTCATCTACATACGCGTTCTCAAGACTCCATAACACGTTTACCACTATCGCGAAGTAAGTATTCCATCACTTTCTTTGATGATCACGCGACACTCCATGTCTCATTACCAACTCATCAAATGAAAAGTCTCACCAATTCCTCCTCAACAAAATCTCCAAGTATCTCTGACCGTTGCATCACCCTAATAATCGTTGACATCAACACTCACCTTCAAGCGTATCAACCACTTGCTAAGGTATAATACGTCTTATCCATTCTCGGATGTATCAAATACCTTGCATAATTGATGTACTCATGCTTCCTCTCAATGAAACCAATAGCTGGTCCGCAAAGTACATTCGTCCATCTTCGTTCCTTTCCATTTACTGGTCTAAACCAAGTAATCATTCTTCTTACATGTTCTCAACCTTGAGCCTCTCTCTCTAGGCTGTTAGTATCATCCTCTTAACTTCGAACTGAATTATCATAATCATTACTCACAAACATCTAAGCTTCACTCGTTCATTCCTGCTCAGCGCTCTTACCACGATGTCCGCTCTTCCTTAACGGTAGTGAATAAGACAATCGTAGTCACTGAAAAATTCAACACCCAACTTCTCTTCAACATATATTAACCTCTTGTCAAATATATGCTAAAGATTCTTATGATCTGGGTAGACCACACTCTTTGCTCCATCAAATATCATCTCCAAGTTCTCCTCCTCAACTTTAAATCATGTATCACATAGTTCCTCTTATGGATCCTCCACCTCCGCTATGCCTACGCAATCTATAGAAAGATAGAAATGAATCGTCAATAGTACCTACCAATCCTGAGGACAATCGTCTCTCGGATGGTGTCTTAGGTACTCTTCACCACTTTTATCTTACTAATGTCCATGAACACTCACTATCGTTGACCACCTTCCTGAAGAACGTACATCTTAAAGCTACACCTCTCACTTGAACAACTTGGCAAACACCCTCTTCTTCTTCAATGAACAAATTGATAATCAAAACGACAATCTATCCTAAGTAAACGACGCGAACCATGAAACCGGTCGAACTAAAACGTATATTAACGAACTCAAAAGGGATACGAATTACCGACTAACGAAGTAACGAACATCAAAATCAAAGCTAGAAAAATATAATGAGAAAATTTTCCCCAATAAATGTAGACACAGATAAAATGTTCAGGAAAACCCATACAAAGAAAATATAAAATACACATACCCATAAAACATCCACAAGCGTACCTCAACGAAAGAAACACTAGATGAACCAAATACATAACAATTTTGGTAAATGAGAACCATAGATAGTTCTTATTCCCGTACTCGACCTTCCCAAAACAAATGAATATCATTTTTCACAAGACATATCTTAAACTTATACATTTTTTTATAAAATATATATAAACCATTTTATGTAAGACATCAACATAACCATTTTTTTTTCTTTCCACACTTCCTTTTCACCATAAAATAATAGTTTCTGACAAATGACCTTGAAATACCCAAAACGAATTTTAAAATACCATAAGGACTTTAACACAACTCCTTTATTGAATGCGAAAAACACAGAAGAATCACATAATCCAAATAATCATCAAACGAATCTCATACTAGTGAACAGTCACGCAAATACATTGCAAACGAAACGATGAACTTACAGACTCATTCGTACAACGATCAAACCAAAATCATAGAAAAACACCGATACTAACAGGTCACAAAACATGTCACGAAATTCAATTGGTGTGTGTAAATGAGGGATCAAATATCCACACCAACTCGTCTCGAACAAACAATACTCGAAGAATAGTATAACATTTATCCGAGGAATGAATGTATGGAATAACCAAAGAAAAGAACTAGTATCCAACAGAAACGAATTCGATTACCCAACACCTATCACGACGTCAAAGAGAAAGAATATGGCATCTGTACCATCATGGTACGAATAGGAATGCCAACCCAAGAATTAAGTATACAAACGAAATGTCTAGCAAATGAATCAACCTAAATATCACAACATAAGTTCCCACCGATAATTGAGGTATCAACATATGATAGGTAGGATGGAATCTCACCACCTACACACCCCAACATATAACGACTGACCTAACGGTTAAGAGAATACTTCTCTAACCATACAGCCATCACCAACATGATATCATATACCATCTACCACAACATATAACAACAAACATCAATCAATGCAATAATGGTCACAAGTCCACATGTGTGATACCCTGATAACGCTCAAAGTTAACATGTTTTTTAAGCGTTATTAGTGTTTTTATGTATGTTATTTGGTTGTTTTTATATGATTTTGCCACTAAATCGTATCAAAGTATGTTTTTGTAGCATATGTAGCCAAATGCAGGAAAAATGGAGAAAAAGTGAAGAAAATGAAGTATACGCGATTACATGAAGATTCCCGAGCTCAAAAGTCCAATCTATGAAGAAATTCATATGAGAACCTAAGTTTTGTCATCTCAAAGTTCCAAGTTCAGAAGTTAATCAAGTTTGGATAGTGCATAAAGAACTACACAAGGAAAAGTCAAAGTCCAAAGAAGCCAGGATTTTCCATCCGATCGGTTGGAGTGAAACCGATCGGATTGCCATAATGACCTTTCTCCATCCGATCGGTACCAACCCATAACCGATCGGATGCCACTTCTGCATGTTTTTGCCAACTTTTGTGCACAAATTTTGGTCTTTTGTCCCATGGTTCTAGGCCCTTTTTAGTGTCTTACTGTCCAAGTTCAAGCATTTAAGTCCCTATTTATTACCAAGAGTGTTGGACAAGCCTATAAGGACCTCAAAAGTGCATAACTCAAGACACCATTGAAGATACCATTTACTCTCATTACTACACACAATTATTATCATCTTCTAGCTCTCTAAGGAGGAAAATTTGTGCAGAAAGAACCAGGAACTTTGGAGGACCAAGGAAGCAACATTTGGAGTCCGAAAATCTCAAGAAATCATCACCAACACTTAGGTTATAAATACCTTGTCATTTGTTATCAATTTCAAAGCATTGTAAGACTTATAACCATGGATTCTAATGTTAAATATTCTGAGTTTATTTGCATGTTTGCTATGAGTGGCTAGTAATCTTTTTACACTTGTTTTGATGATGTTTTATACTTAGTGATTGTGATAACATGTTTTAATTCAATTTCAAGTCAATCCTAAGAACCAATTGTACCTTAAGTTTCATCGTGACATTTGTTTAGCCAAGGTTAACTAATTGATAATAGTTTCAAAGGTCGAAAGATTTGTTATTGCTCAACTAGTTATAATCATTTGTCTATGAATGATTGTTTTTCACCATAATTATTCTTGACTAAACAAAGAAACAAGAAGTATGATTGTAATGAGAATGCTTTTATAACATCAAATCAGATTGTTCATAAACCTTTAGTAGGATGAAAGTTTAAATGTTTATAAACGATTGTGACCTTTTTGTCTATGAAGAGGTTACCTTTTGTATTGACCATTTCCTAAGAGTATTTGATTTGTAATAAAAGTTTGTCTTGTGTTTAAGATATCCACCATACCTTATGAACCTTGGATAGATCTTGAATTGATTGGTTTACACCTAAAGCTTGTTTTTATGAACTAAAATCTTGACGAAGGTTTAACTTGTAGAAACAATAGATTAGATCACCATCTAATTATCTCAACCAACATGTTATCAAAAGTTATCACAATCATGTGTGTCATTAAGTAGAAAACTAGTCTCAACAAGTGTAGTTTTTAATTTATTGAATTTGTTTATTATCCTATTTGCGTACATTAGAGATTTACTTTTAGACTTATATTTCGATTCACTCACAAATCCCTGCGAACGATCCCGACTTACCATCATATCTTGCTATAACGGACGAGTACACTTGCTCGTATGTGTTGTTTATAGATTTGGTAACTCATCCTTATAAATTTAAAACTTGCACTAACAAATAGCACATCATACCCTTATAATTATTTTCGCGATCATAGTTATATGACCTATTTCACACGCATACTTACTTCCAAAACCACACATCTCAATGATAACGCACATATACCACATAGCACCTAATACACCATGCAATCCATGCCATCATACTTGCAAGTCCACTTGTGTTGTGATGCATGTATAATTATGTTGGCCACCATAATTATCTATGCCCCCTTTCACAAGTGTACTCCCTCCTATGACAACACCTCATGCAAACAATCATGCAAACAAAAACAAAAGACGTCGCAAACAATCATCTCGCATGGAACAATTACAATGATCACGTAAACTCTATAATCAAAATTACTTGGATAAGGTCGATCCAATATCCAAGAGTAATCACGCTCCAACATGGCTCCAGACGGCAAAAGACAATATACAAATTCCAAAACATAACACAAAACAAAAGACGTCGCATAATGGCTCAACTCCACTCTCGCACTTATCTCCCCACTCAGATCAATTCAACTTACTACTCGCTGTGGACTCTAGATCTGAATCCCCACCATTCCATCCTAACTCCCTTTCATCTTTACTCAACCACCCATTCATGTTTCCTACATGTTGAGGTAGTCGACAACATGCAAAAACCATCTCTATTCTTTTCTTCCAATTCCACATGATTCACAAGCGCATACAAATCACGAGGTTTAGACTAAACCACCTCTCCTTCCTATGTGAAGTGAGGACACTACCAAGGGTATTTGGTAATGGCTCTATCTCTAGAAGTCATCGTGGTTCCAAACCTCGCCACTTCTTCTCCACCAACATTTCCCATAAACGTCATCTCCTTGTCCGAACATAAATACATGCTAGCTAGAACTCAAATTCTGCGGTTAATCCACTTCATCCTACCACTTCTCTCGCATCCGATAGCGACAACGGTTGTCCAACGAAGCATCTTAACCCGCGGAAGACGATATAATAAAGTCGATATATACAATACTACGTATAGGGGATAGAATAGACGTCCGAAACTCAATAAAACATCTCATAAATATAGGAAAATAGACATATAAAATACGATACTTACACATAGATCCTAAATGCAACTATATGAAGGACTCCTAGGTTATAGACTAGGTTCAACCACCTAGTTCTCTATAACCAAGGCTCTGATACCAATCTATCACACCTCGCCAAGGCGGAAACGCGAGGGTGTAACTTCATGGATATCATCACAACACCTGGTGTCTATATAGAGAACAACTACATGCACAAAAATAGAGCAAAGTACAAACACAAAGTGTTGTAACAATACCCCAAAACAAAACAACCAAAACAAAATCCGAAACAATACATAAATTCAAACATAGATGCTAAACCACTTCCAATGCAACTAAGGTCTCGTCTATCCACATCCTTCTATCTTATCCTTAGAAAGCTCACCTGAAAATGATGCTTAAAACGTCAACATAATGTTGGTGAGATTCATAGGTTTAGACACACACACCATAGGCAACCGGTTAACTGTGATTATACAACATAGCAGGACAGCAAGACTAGTTATTATACAAGTAAGCACACAATCACACAATAAAAGGCAACCATTGGGACGGAACGTGTCCCCCGATCCAATTAGTTAGGACGAAACGTGTCCACCGATCCAATTTTATCATCAATTAGGTCGCATGTGCAAGCAACAGGATAAGCATCCTCCCAATTGAATCCCACACAAATTCCACCACTTGGGTACAGTTCTACCCTCATCTCGGGTACAGTTCTACCCTCGATTTTCACAACTTGGGTACAGTTCTACCCTTCACATCTCAGGTACAGTTCTACCCTCGATTGCCACACAATTTTCATCACACGATATCCACTTAGTATGCAAACACATATAATAACACTCACAAGTCCATGCATTTAAAACACATAATCACAGTAACTTTAACACAAGCATCATTTCCATCCCAAGTTTAAAAACAATATAAAAGTTGGACTATGAACTCACCTCAAACCTTGCAGCTTCCACAACACAAATCATAAATCTAAACATCACAAATAAGTCCACATTACACAAGGTCAAGCTAAAAGCTGCAACCATGTAATACTCATATGATGGATGTATAAGACTCATATGACCCACCATGGATCTCCTAGACACCATACTAACCACTATCATAATCTAACACTCACTAAATCCCTTGCACTTTTAAAATCAGAAAACGCAGAATTTTTTGGGTACATTTGCCCACATGAAATCATGACAAATAAAGCTCAATAACTCACACCAAAAATTTACCATGGTCTCTCATAAGCGTATAAGCTAATCCCAGAAGGCCACGGACCAATAACACACACAAGTACTCAAAAGAAAATCAAACTTGTCAACTATGCAAATTCGGATCTGAACGCACACCAAAAAGTTTTGATCAACAAAAAATACTTCCACAAGTTTTTATCGCGAAACCTTTTCGTGGTAGTCTAATATCACCTAATACTTAACTATTCCAGAAGGCCTAGTCAAAATACCACTTTTACAACCACAAAACACCCTCAAACATTTACCCAAAATCTGTCCCGATTTGACAGCTTTGACACCTTAACAAAGAAAAATCAAAAGACCAACTTCCCGACCTTGAAATCAATCGTGGCTGGACTTTTTGAAACGCTCTTTCATTAAAATTCAATTTAGACCTAAAATTCGTGACCTAACTCTTCACCCTCTATTATTTACACACATATCCTTACAGCCATAGTTTTCTTTACAGCCAAATTGTTGTGAGGAATGTGGAGGTTCACACTACAGCTCCGAATGTCAAACAGGGAATTCATTTCCTTGTAATAATAATGACTATTCGTACTATGACCAACCTCCACAGTACCAAATGAACCATGCAACTCCTCAAGAACAAACTCGGGAAGAAATTTTCCTGAAGGCTCTTGAGTCATTAAAAGAAATTAAGGAGGAGTTGACTAAGCCATCGTTTCAAAATGCACCAAGCTCTTCTTGTGTATCTCATGAGAAATCTATTGAAGAACAAACTGCTAGAAATGATAAAACCATAGAAGAATTACTTGTTGAAGAAAGAACAGCCAAAACACGTACCATATTTTGCAAAGCTGCTCTTCTCGAGGATGATGCTACTGATGATGAGAAAACTATTGATATTCTTCAATTTTATCAAACCATCACCACGTTCATCAATTAAGATTCCATCCATGGTTATTCAGGGAGATAAGAGTACGGAGGAATCCCTAGCAGAGGAAGAAATGGAAAAATCCATGCAGGCTAGCTCTCCTCAACTCCCTCTTCCTACTAATATCACACCTAAGGATCCCACTAACTCTCTAAGTATGGGGGATGAGCATCTTGACACAATTCCTGCAAAGGAATCGGACGAATTAATAAAGTCCAGTGTTGAGAACCTTGTCCAAATCCCAAGTGAGTCACAGGGAATTCCTGATCATGTGTGTGATTTACCTTCCCCTATTGAGTGTTCAAAAGATCATCTTGAGATTCTCTCTGATTCTAGCAATGATTGTATATCTAATGGAAACATTGAGTATGTTGAGGCATCACTATCACATGTTGATCCTATTCTTGAGGAGTTCATTGATGAACTCACTCACATTGATCCACTTCTACCAAGAAGTAACAATGATCTCTTTGATTTCCTAGCTAATCTGGAAGAAATAGAAAATCTCTTATATCGTGCTCCATCACTCAATTCTCATCCCAACAGTCCAAAAGAGAATATCAATCACCTTGTTCCTGAAACATGCAAAACAAATGAACAAGGATTCACAGATATATATCTTGTGAATGATTCTCTTCATGAGAAGTTCACCAGTAAACTCACTCAATTCAATGGAATTAAGAATCCAATCAATGAGGTAATTGAGCATAATGATCTACATCATTTGTTACCCGAGATTGAATCATGTTCTTTTGATGATACCGTGGTTGATTTCCTCCCTGATGACAAAATTTTTAAACCTGGTATATTACTTTGTAAGAAAACTCACATGGAGAAGTTTTCTTACAAAAGGAGCTTCAATGCTGAAATTCATAATATGGAAATAATGAAGTCTCCTTTTTATAAGTCAATCATGATTGTTATCATGATTTTCTTATCTTTCTTCACGTACCTCGTGACTTCTCCACTTATCCGTCACTCCATCAGGAGTGAGGATACTGTGGACGTATGGTCCGGACTGGGCCAGGAATGGGCCAGGCCCGGGTAGCCAGCGGCCCACTTTACGCGCTTTGTGGATGTATGGTCCGGACTGGGCCAGGAATGGGTCAGGCCCGGGTAGCCAGCGGCCCACTCTACGTGTTAACCCTAATCCGTATCCTATAAATACATGGCTGGGGTCTCATTCATGATCAGAACATACAGGTTATTCTAAACCTAATAATTATTATATGCTCCGCGCATCACATACTAACTTGACCGTCGGAGGTGGATCCCGGGGCTACGGCCTCGGGTCCACTCCTAACGGGTTCTCTTTGTTGAACAGGTCTACTTAGGGCTTATGAAGACGACTAACGGCCCAAGGAGAGTCGTTGAATAAGTCCGCGCCAGATTATGCATCAACAAGTTGGCGCCATCCGTGGGACATGGCTACGACAAGTGTCGTGCTCTCACCGGACTAGAACGCAACCATCGTTGCACCGATATACAACTACACGTATGCGGTAACTTTATTCTTTGTACGCAGTACACGAATCAAAAATAAACAACTACAAGTTGCAATCTCGTATTTTTTGGTCAACAATATACGGCTAACTTTCAAACATATTGATTCGGATTTGTTATCCTCGTACGCGACAGAAAGCAAAAACCAAAACACTAAAGCTATTATTTAATTCTTTGGTCAAAAGTATCCAGCTAAAGCTGTTGTTTTGTCGTACGTATATACATTCTTTAACAAAGAATAGTTTGATTTTGTACATATTTTTTAAATTCGGTAAAGATATATCCGATATTTTTGTACATATTTTTGGTACATGTCTTTTAAGATTATGCTATCTTTTTAAATATTCAAAAGATTTTACATAAATCTTTAACCTTGATAAACACGATTTTATCTATCGCTATGAGCGCATTAAATCCGCACGATCGGATCTATTTTATCTTTTAGCCGCGAAACAGCGCAGTGGCGATAAATCTACCCGCGTTAGACCATGCGTTAGGAAATCTTCGCAGATTGGCGACACGATCGCACTGTCACGTACAGGCACCACGATGCTAGTCATTCGCCATGAGCGCTTTGTCACTGTTACATACATGCACTGGACGTAAGCCGTGGTCAACTGCGAATATCCACAAAACGTTAGAGTCCATGCGGTCACGATAAATCTATCTGCGTCTGTGCGTGCACGATAAATCTATTACTCGCGGTCATGGTACATCCATCCGCGCCATTATTTTTATTATCATAATAATAAAGAAAAATCAATCGCTACGCGCGCACTATTTTTTAGCTACGTGCTATTTATTTTATGTAGTTTGTAAAACCTCACGTTAGGTGTAATTCGCATTACTACTTCTCTCTTATATTATATATGCTATGTGCTATATATTTTGCTACGCGCTAATCTTTTATTTCATTAAGGTTTTATATGTTGCGATTCGCGGCATATACTTTTAATGTTTGCATTAAGTGTTTTTTCAGGATAAATTAAGTTTAATGCTCCTACACGAGTAGCACCATCAAACTTGGGGGGCTACCAGGGTATATCCTACCACTGTTGGCGCACGCGTCACGCAGGTATATTTGGAAGCAGATCGTACGTAAGAGGCACTGCAGGCCCAGTACAAAGACGAATTTTAAATATTCGTTCCATCTTGCCGCAGGGGAGACGTTCTCTGTCGGTTATAAAGACGCGAACAACGCGCACCTCTGTCGCGGACAACGCGCACTTCTGCCACAGAAGCACGTCTTCTGTCGCACAATGTTGCATCGCTACTGGTATAAAAGGTACGTCCTTACCCAGGATACAGCATAGGAATCCACCTTCGCCACGGACACCTTCACTATTGTGAGACAATCACAATCGCAATCCCAGTGCGTACTGTCGCATATGGACTGCACAGTATGATCCGTCCCTTACACGCATATAAACCCAATGCGCACCGTCGCATTTGGTTGATTGAGCCTACGCAGCCATGAACAGAACTTAAGTTTAGCATAACATAGCCGTGCGCTATGTCATACTAAACTCGGGGGCTTGTGGACGTATGGTCCGGACTGGGCCAGGAATGGGCCAGGCCCGGGTAGCCAGCGGCCCACTTTACGCGCTTTGTGGATGTATGGTCCGGACTGGGCCAGGAATGGGTCAGGCCCGGGTAGCCAGCGGCCCACTCTACGCGTTAACCCTAATCCGTATCCTATAAATACATGGCTGGGGTCTCATTCATGATCAGAACATACAGGTTATTCTAAACCTAATAATTATTATATGCTCCGCGCATCACATACTAACTTGACCGTCGGAGGTGGATCCCGGGGCTACGGCCTCGGGTCCACTCCTAACGGGTTCTCTTTGTTGAACAGGTCTACTTAGGGCTTATGAAGACGACTAACGGCCCAAGGAGAGTCGTTGAATAAGTCCGCGCCAGATTATGCATCAACAGATACTATATTTAACCCCGGCATTTTTATGTAAACCGGGTACTTATCTCATCGGTGTGGAACTTTCACGTGCTTCAATGTTAATCGAAACATCTTGAAAGAAAGTCCGATGGAGATTGTTTAGTCCACTTACTTCCCCATGAACAAATGAATTCGGGGTCGAGTCAAGCTAGCGACTCGTTAAACAAAAACAGTAGCATGCATACGGGGTTTTCACCCTAAGTGTGGGGGAGTTACCCATGTTGTTGTTACCATGTACATAAGTTTCACAAAAAAAAAAAAAAAAAAAAAAAAAAAAAAAAAAAAATGTATGTATATATAAATAAAGTGAAAAAATGGTGTTTCCACATTTAGCTTGTAATGTTGCCTTTTTACGTTCAAAGAGTCGGCATAATAGCCGGGACTTTGAATATTTAGGACAATATTCAATTCTAAGTGTGTGGGGGGGGGGGGGGGGGGGGGAATTCTAGCGAATTTGATCATATTATACCTTCTAGTACCCCCCGTTTTTGGCAAAAAATTTAAATTTTTTTTTTCACTTTATTTCAAAATTTTATGGTTATCAGTCCACCTTGTCTAAACCACATAAGGACTGGCTAATCCAGGAGCAAACGGCTCTTGGTAAAGATATATCAAATCCGTTGATGGCTAACAATTTGCCCAAAATTGTATGGTATTTAACTCACTATATCCTTAAAAGTAAAGAGTTGGCTAGTCCAGAAGCAAACGGCTTCTGGTAAAGACAAATCAAATCCGTTGACAGCTGATGATTTGCTTAAAATCATATGGTTATCAGTGTACCATGGTTCTTACTTGAACTGAAACATTTGGCTACTCCAGAAGTAATGGCTTTTGGTAAAGAGAAATCAAATCCATTAAATTTTCAAAACGGGTTGTTATTAGATTTTAGATTGCTAGGGACTAGCAATAGTTTAGTGTGGGGGATTGATGAGTGTCCAAATACTCATCATTTTTGTCCCATTTTAAATACGAAAACAGTTAAAAACACTCAAATATGTCACATAATACTACAAAATATTCTTGGAATGTGTTTTTATATGTTTCAGGAGCAAAAGGACTGAAAACAGAGGAAAACGGGCAAAGTTTGCACAATTGGCAAAATCAGTCTCTGAACTTTCAAGAAATGTCAGAAATGGTCCCTGGGAAAATTATTTTGAAGAAAAGTCAACAACAGTCCCCCAGGAATCAAGGAATGACAAATTTTGCCTTTGAAAGTTCATATTTGCAAAAATGGCAAAACAGGTCCCTCAAGTTTCACAAATGACAGTTTTAGTCCCTGGAAGTTTATTTTGGAATAAAAAGTCAAATATGGTCCTTGGGAATTCACAAGTTATCAAATTTGACCTTTGGATAAAAAGTTTGAGGAAATTACAAAAGTGGTCCCTGAAGTTTCAAAATTGGCAAGAATAGTCCCTGGGTATTCAAAAGTGGAAATTTACTTTTATTACCCTTGTACTATTCACAAGTGACAAAATACACCCTTTTGATAAACTTTGGAATAATTACAGATTTGGTCCTTGGAATTCAGAATTTACAAAATAAGTCCTTGGGCTAAAATATTTACAAACCAAACCAATCTTAATCCAAAATACAATACACTACCCATAAATCTGGTTCATCCCATATCTTAAGCCCAAACAACAAAAGGCCCAACTTCCTTATAACTAAAAACGGGTCAACGACCTGTTTGACCCTGGCTCATCCCCTACCTCTCCACCACCTGCTTCTCTCCACTCCACCTCCACCTTTCATACTATCACCCTCAACCCTACACCTCAACCCCTCTCTGTCACCTCCACAACAAAACCCACTCCCTGGGTTTACCTCAGGAGAGGCCACATAGCCAAAGCTACAACCTATCACTCACCTACACCCTACCAAACCTTACACCACCACCCCTAGCTCACATCTACACTCCAAATTGTCCCCTCCACCATCACAACATGCTCAATTGCATTTAATGCTAAGAAATCAGGCTACAAGCAACCTTTGGGATTTTTGGCGCCAAAATTCTTTTAAACAGCTGTGATGAATTGGACACGTATCAAAGCTATAAAGTGGTGGGATTTGCTTTTGATGACACCTGGGACATGTGGGATGCTATAAAAGGAGCAAGAGTCAGCAGAGGAAAAAGTGTAGATTAGTGTAGATTTATTTTTGTATTAGTGTGATTTTAATTAACATTTGTAATCTTTAGTTTAAACATTCAGTTTTCTTCATTATTAGTGTAATTCAAGTTAATTTAAATATCAATTTCAAGTTTTGTTATGTTAAATTCAGATTTAGCAATTTTTAAGTAAAATTGACATCTTTGCTTGAATCTTGATAAATCTTTTGTTTCCTATTCCATTTAGTTTATTTAAGTTAGTTTATAAGTTTTTGAAAGATTTCAAAGCTTTAGAATAAGTTTAAATTTAGTTTAGATAAAAATACCAAAAATCATAAAAAAAAAATAGTGAAAAATAAAAAAATCAATAGTGAAGATCAAGAAGCAATGAAGCAGGGTGGATTATGGAGTCCTTTTGGTTTAGTTGCTTCATGGGAATCCATAGGGTGTGACAGATCTCCATGGTTCTGTGTTGTTGGCTGAATTCAAATTGTAAGCTTCATTTTTCAATTTTTGCCTTTTACCATATAAGTACTCATTAGCTGTTAATCTTTGGATTTCAATGTTTATTTATTGTTATTTAATTATTATATGTCTTTAAAATTCAGTCTTAGGTTTTATAAATTACTTTCTCTTTAAAAATCTTTCATAACAGTCTATTAAGAGGGTGTTTGGATTTGTTAAGGTAGCTAGGTTCAAGCATGTTTGAGTTGTTGTTTTTGGGTTTCACATGTCACTTTAGGTTCACTTAGGTCTGAGAAAACATACAAACCACAGGTCCTTGGTGAAAAAGTCAAAACTCATCTTTAAGTGCTATACATGTTTACTATTAAGAAATTTAAGATTCAACATCACTCATTTTACCTCACAAGTTGTTAAACTAGCCTAGTTTAGTTTTACTTTAACTTATTTCATCATATTCAGTAACTAGGAGTAGATTAAACCTCAATAAAGTCAAACTTAGCTCAAGAGTAAAAAGTCAAAAATTGCATGGTTCATCAGAAACTCATTTTTTAAGGGAATTTTCATAAAATTTGTGGGTGGAATTGGACCTTGAAACTCTTTGTGATCAAAGATTACCACCTAAACTACAAGAATCAATGCACATCTTATTTTTTAGATTTTTTATGAGGAGTATGCAAGAGCTTATTTAAGGGTGCAGGGCACACAACCTCCCCTGCACCAGGCCATTGGCCAAATTTCATAAGCTCTTTGTGACTTAACTAGTGAACCCCACTATTATCTTTTTGGTTTTTTAGGGAGCTTATCAGCTCATCTTTTTAGACTTAGGCTCATTTTGTACCTTAGCTTATTGGACATTAGCTTATTTTGGCCTGCAAGTTGACCTGCCCTCAGACCATACACTGAGTGATCAGTGTGGTTTACCCAAATTCAAGAGCCTCTCTTGTGCTTATTAGTGGGACCCAGGGCATAAGCCCTAGCTTTTTGGAAACCCCAATAAGCTGGCTTTTCAAATCTGGTTTTACTTTGGACCCCTAAGCACTCCTGTGGGCCCACAGTTGGCTACAGCTTGTCAAAATTACCCTTGTGGCCTGTTTTGTGTCTGAATGATTTTGGATTTGCTTAACTGAGTCTCTGAGCTTATTCCTTGTGCTTAATTAGTTATTTTAGCTTATTTTACATTCATATCATTAGTTTACAGCTTATTTACCATTTTGTAACTTGTTTGTAGCTTATTGGTTTTTAAAAATCCAAGTTTAGTTTATATAAGCTTTCTGATTACCAAATGAGCTTATTCTGAGCTTATTTGTGATTTTGAAAAAAGTACCTTTTATTAATGTTTCCTATTTTAGCTTATTTTATAATTTTACAAAAAGAAAATTGAAAAATAAAATGATTTGCAAAAAAGGGAGGCAGGGGTCGAACCTAAGACCTCCCCCTTTGGAAGAGTGATAGTGAATACCTGGATGCCAAGTGCCCTAGGGTCTTTTTTCATTCACTCTTTACCAAATTTAATTCTTAATATAGTTTAAGCCTTTCTAGTTTATTTTTGCTTATTAGCTTATTTAACTGCTTATTTCTAATCAATTAGCACTTTTTATATTTTTTATAACTTTCTGCTACTAAATAGTAATTATATAAAAATTTTCATAATTTTATAAAATAGTTTAGTATTTATTATAATTAAAATAGTTTAATTAGGTATTAAATAAATAATAAGTAATTAATTTTTAAAACAGCTTATTTATAAATTTTATAAACTTTTTATATTTTTTATAGATTCCTGTGATGGTTAAGTAAATTTTTAAAAAGTTTTATAATTTTATAAATTAGTTTAGTATGTATTATAATTAAATTAGTTTAATTAAGTTTAAATAGTTTTTAATTAATAAAAATTAAATAAAAAGTCTAAAAAAATATTTTCTTTTTCCATTAATTTTCTTTTATGATTTGGATTCCAAAAATATAATTTTCACATCCGTGGGATTTATATTGGACAGAATTCACGTTTTATTTTGTACGTTAGCGTAGTTTTAAGTTAAACGTATGCGTTTTTAGGTTTTAAACGTTTTTAGGTAATTAGGTTTCACGTAATTGTTCTATTAGCTTATTTAAGTTATTTTATTTTATAAAACCTTAGTTTAAATCACTCACACCTTTTTCCTGTTCAAAACCACACGATCACAAATTCGTTTAAATCCAAATTGCACGCCTCGTTGGGACATAACGACCCGAGGATACACTGTACTCCACGGATATATATCTTGACCCTTCTCCCTTGCAGCTTGACTTGTTGACCAACATCCTTGGTTGATAATTAAGGTTGGTTTGGGAGAGATCATCTTGTCAATGTTTTTCTCTCACATTCAGTCTGAACATATTCCCAATAACAAGTAAAAAGCAATACGTTTTGTTGTCATATGATGTGGGGCCCACTGCGTCTGTTAAACGTTTGTAATTTCTTTGCTGTATGTCGCAATATAGAAATTGTTTGGTGCAAAACGGGGTCCGATTTATTTATCACGTGACCCTCACTTCGCCACTGGATCGCAATTTGGTCGCAGTTGATACGGTTGAAATCCTGTGCAGAGGAGAACGAACGATACCAGTGTCATCAATAATCAGAATGAGACAACGGTGAACATGATGCAATTTTTGTCCAGAATGGATGTGTGTGCGAAGAGATATGGCCGATTATGTAAAGTTAGGGGTGTAGTAGGCTGTTGAGGCAACATGATCAAGATCTCCTAATGTTTTGATAATGACAAATAAACCTTCGAAACACATAAAACGTCAAACGGTAGCCTAATTCGCCAAATTCCATATCTGCTGCTGGCACGCTGCCGGGGCCAGGGACGCGCCAGGAGTCTGTATGGATTTTGTTGAATTTTCAAAGTCGGCTTTCCCCTTACCCGACAAATGTGGATCTTTCAATACAGGTATGAATATGTTATGTGCTTAATTGAGAACACTCAAAACGAGTTTTGGGATTAGAGAGATCCAACTTTTAAAGCACCCATTTACGGGAAAACGCCAACTCATGTTTTCTTGCTATCGCCTCTAGCCAAGGCTTTTATAAACTTAGGGAGCTTATTTATTTCACGTAACATCATGTGAAAGCATTCATATGCCCTTCTCTAATTACGTAACAGGTTTACTCCCTTATTGGTCAAACTAAGTCAAAGGTCACTTTGCGTAAACGCATCCTTTCCCGCTTGGGTTATGCTTTACATTAAGGCAAAGCACTTAACTTGTTTGAACCAAAGTATTAGTTGAGAGCGTCGAGTCGTGAAAAAGTCACGAGATATGAAATTATGGATTCTCGATGTTGTGTTACTTGAATTAATAAGTAACTTATGATTTTCTCAACTTATAATCTTAATTGTCTAAATCTTTTCTTCTTAATGACAATTAGATTATTTTCTCTTAATTACTTTCTTAATTATCTTCCTCAACAAAATACCACTTACCTCAAAACCATCAAACCCAAAACCACCAAATCTCCCACAAATATCCTTTCCAACATTCCCTTACAACACTTACACAAAAGTGTACCTTTGTCTCTTACACACTTTTAATCCTGACCATTAAATTCAAATACAATCCATCTCAACCTTTCATTCTCTTACAACATCACATCTCTTACACATCCATTACACATCTCTTATATTCCTTACACATCTCAAATCTCAACCATCCAATTCAAATTAAACACATCCAATCTCCTCTCTATTATACCACATGTGTTTAATCTCAACCCTCCATTTCAAACCTAAATCAATCTCAACCCTTGGATCATCCTTCCTCTCCAAGCCAAAGGACACTATGATCTCATCCATCCATTTTAAACCAAAACCATCTCAACCATCCAATCTCTTACAACACATCTTAACCTTCTATTTTAAACCAAAACAATCTCAACCCTCCATCCAACCTTTCCCCCCAAGCAAAGGTATATTCCTTTGGAATATTCTTTTTCAAACCCAACCATGGTTCACCTCTTCCAACCATGGTTAGTTCTCAACATACAACCCTAACCCAACCTTGGTTAACCTAACCTACATACTTCTTAACCCAACTATGGTTACTTCTCTACACCCAACCATGGTTATCTCTTAACCTCACCAAGGATGGAACATTCCCTTGGGTAAACCTCTAAACCTAACCATGGTTCATTCTCTATACACTTAACCCTTCTCAACCTAACCATGGTTACTTCTATACACTTAACCCTTCTATACCTAACCATGGTTAAACCTCTAAACCTTTACCTTAACCATAGTTACACCTTAACCCTTCCCTTGAGGATTATTCAATGGCATACTCTCTTCTCTATTATGCCATGTGAGGAATACCATTTATACCCCTACCAAATTACTCTTTCTACTCTTCTACCCTTTGGTATTGGGTTTTCTTATAAACACTTCACAAATGACTTTTCAAATTGGCTATTTGAGTTGGTAAACATTAGATTGATTAATGTTAAGGTTTAATGTGAAGTACAATTGGGGGTTTAGCAAGGATTTGTATTTAAAGGATCAAAACCCAAACTTTTGAGAAAAAGTTTATAGACGCCTGGCGCGCTGCCCACGCATTGACGTGTGGGGGACGCGCCGGCCTCGGTAAAATTTTCCAAGTTTGGATCTTGGACTATAAATACCAATCCTTGCCTCTTGTATTCCTCAAGCCTTGCCATTATTCTTTCTCTCTACATTCTTTCTCTCTAATCCTCTAATTCTATCTCTTGTGTTCTTAATCTATCACACTAACATCATTTGAAAGAACACTTCTTCTTTGCAAGGGAAGAATCACAAGAACCTAATCCACTCTTGTGATTGTGTCGAGGGTCTTCTTATCTTTACCCTTTCTACTACAATCGAGTCTCTAGGTTAGGTTAGGGCTTGATTAAACAAACTTATATTCATTCAATTGTTTGTAAGGGAAGTCTTGTGTCTTTGTGACCAAGCCTAGATCATTGGGGATCTAGTTGGGGTTTGATACTTCCGTGGGAAGTTTTGGTAGTGGTCTTAGTGACCCATAGGTTAAGTCGAATCGCGAGATTCTTGAGGGTGGTTTCCGAGGGCGGAATACCGTGGGAGTAACTCCTTCTTTGTGAGCATTAATATTGTTGAATATTGGTGGAGTGAATTGTAACGGTTTGTAGTCCACCAAAAGGATTATACTAGTGAATAGTGTCGAAGTCGCGGATTCGCAACTGGACGTACGGATAGTATAAACCCCCCATCCCGAACCAGTATATATCGTTGTGTTCTTTACTCGCTTTATATACTTTGGTTGTGTTCGTGGTTGTTTGGATTGATTATACAACCACTTGGTTTTCTTTGAAGCTTAAAGTTTTTAAACATCTAAAAAGCCGAAGAAACCGTATTCACCTCCCCCCCCCCCCCCCCCCTCTACGGTTCTACATAGGCTATTAATAAAATAATAAATATGTTAGAAATAAGTGTCCAGCGGGTGCAGAAGCGCAACATCAGCATAACATGATTGAGTGTAATTGTTTTAATAATATGTTACAAAATTGAGTTAAGTAGAACATATGTCACATAAATGCACTTTTCCCTTCTAATATTACATATTGTTTCATTGGATGTGTTTAGTGTTTTAAAAGGTGTGTCTTGGCGCCGCCAAAGAGTGAGACGTAGAGGCGATGTTACGAAATGGACCTTCGCGTTGGTTCTAGGAGTGGCTTGAAGTAAGTCGTGAAAAGGCATGGAGCACGCGCATTTGCATATGGCGTGGCGAGTTTATTTTTATTTTTATTTTTATTTTTATTTTTTTAAGAAAATGAAGAATATTACATACAAGGATAGTTTCTTAACATTATTTATTATATGTACAATACTTTTTGTAAACTCGATTATGAAGTATGATACAAAATATATAAATATTTTCATATTTTGTGATGTCTTATATCACGCCTTAAAAACGCAAAAACTTCATCTTAACCGCAAAAGCTTAAGGCTTCGACTTGCCGTCACGCCACGTCTCACTCTATTTATAACCTTTGATGTATCTGTTATATCATTATCGACTCAGATGGTATTGGAACACATTGTAGTTTGACTTACTCGTCTTGTCCTTTCGCAATTTTTTGAAGTTTCGGTCCAAATCAATCTTAGAAAGTAAAAGACCATTCATGGTGCAACACGTCTAAAAGCTTTTTTTTGCCAATTCATCTTTCCATTATCTTATATCGACATGATTCACTCCAATGCAAAAAAGTTTTTGTAAAACTTTTGTTTTGTACTTATATACGTAATAAAAATATGGGAATGGTGTGAGGAAATCAAGTCATTCGTCAAAAACTTGAGGAAAGTCTTGATGAAAAAAAGTTTTTGCACCGATGCAAAAAGCTTTTAGAAATTTCGTTTTCAAGAAAAAAAGCTATATATCCTTCTTCCTTGCATTGAAGATACCCTAAAGTTCTAACCAGAAGTTGATGATCCAGGTTGTACGGCTGTTAGTCAGTAGAATATCTAATTGATGATTTTACGTATCAAGCCAACCACTCATATATGCAAGACCGAGAGTTGAATCACACATAAGCCTAGCCGCCTTAAGAAATGCTCAAACCGAGAGTTGACCTTTAGACCCATAACTTACGAGCAGTAAGGGAGATAGCTTACATTCATGACTTACGTGAAGATGCTATCTGTATAAAGAAGCTAAATAAATAACTGTGAATAAAGAAAGATAATTTTATGGTGAATGATAAATGTAACTTCCATATTACAAATTTGATCCTAAATCATCCCTTTTGCAAATTTGGTTAAGAGGTCGCATGCAAATTCGACAAACATGGATGGTCAAATTTTGTGACTATCATGCAACCCCGCATGGAAAGAACTCTGCCAAAAACTAGGTTTGCACATGTCAATTGCATTTCATACAATAGTTTATCATCTATTGCGTCTATTCTTAAAAGGATGTGTTGACCGGACCCCGGAGAATATTCCTTTTGTCTGCCACTTTATCTCTTTTTTTAGTACAACACAGTTTTTTGCCAATTTCTGTTCCGTATTTTTGACAGTTTGAAGCGTTTGACATATTAAACTTTATATTTTTTGTTCCGCACTTTCAGGTTTATAGTTTTTTTATATTAGCAAAATTAAAAAAAAAAAAAAAAAATGTGGAGTGTCCGTTTAGGACAAATAGGGAGGGTCAATATATGTGTCCCCTTCCCAAAAGCCAATATTTTCGGTAGGGGATGTGTTGACCGGACCCCCTAGGGGAGAATATTCCTTTTGTCTCCCACTTTGTTCCTTTTTTTTCAGTACAACACAGTTTTTTATCAGTTTCTGTTCCGTATTTTTGACAGTTTGAAGCGTTTGACATATTAAACTTTATATTTTTTGTTTCGCACTTTCAGCTTTATAGTTTTTTTATATTAGCAAAATTATAAAAATAAAAAAAATCACAAAAAAAAATAAATAAAGTAGGCAGGGTCCGGTTAAGACAAATAGGGAGGGTCAATATATCTGTCCCCTTCTTAAATTCATAAAAGGTTTCAAAATGTCACGATGTGACTTGTGGGGTAGTGGTCGCATGGTACCAAAGTACACACAAACATTTCATTGGCGCAAACAACTTAAAAGGCTATGTTATACAAACCCTTTCTATATTGTTACGTCATAATGGGTTTTGTCAAACCGTAAAACCCGTGATGCACATCGTACAAGATGGTAATGCATCTAATAATTTGATACCCTCCATATAGAAAGGTATGGTTAACTCACCCCCTAAAAAAACATATACACTCACACAATTTTCCCACAGAAAAAGCCTATATGTTACACATTATAGCAACACCCCATTTATTCTCATATCAAACTTTTCTCATATATTAAGGAATAAATTCCAGCCATATTTTTCTATTGAGAAAAAAAGTAAGAGATTAATAAATATTTAAATAAAAAATTCAATTGCGCATTTTTTTTTATAATATAAATATCTTATTAACCGTTTATCGTTAGACAAACAAATTATACTATTACTGCGAGCATTTGATTATTTCTCTATAGACGGGTACTTTAATATACTTTCGACAGACTTTTTCATGGTCGTCTTTTCACAATTTATTTGTGTTATTAAAATTCACATGACATATCACATGTGATTTAACTCTAATATTGAAGTTCGAACACTAAACATGTATACTAAAATTGACATAAGCATTTGTCTATAAACAAAAAAACTTTTCCCTTTATTGCACTGAAAAAGACACATTTATAGCTTTCACACCATATATCACACACTGTATTCGAATTATATATTATAGTAGTTCAATCGTAAAACTTCTATAGTCACATGTGATAACAACACATGAGTAAAAATCACATGTGATTGAGATCACGTGTGGTTAAAATCACATATGATTTTATGTGTTTAATTCAACTTTGATGAATTAACCGGACTAATCTACAATTTGAAATATAATGTGTTTATATAATTGGAAATCTATGAATGTCTAGTTTTCAAGGAAAAAAACGGTGAAACTTTTAAAATGTTGTAGAAAAAGTTATGTTCATATTACATGTTTAAATATTTGAATATTTAAATTAGTATTTAATAACATGTGATTTCTCATGCAAGTTTAAAAACGAAAAAAAAGACGAAAAATGTGAAATAAACGAGAAAAAAAGTTTGTCGAAGCTATATCAATGTACCCGTCTATAGAAAGATAATTAAATGTTCGTCGCAATAATATAATTTTTTTCGTTTAACAATTAACGATTTAAGAGATACACCATATATATATATATATATATATATATATATATATATATATATATATATATATATATATATATATATATATATATATATATATATATAAAAGATTGAGCCATTGATATTTAAGTAAATGTTTAATGTTGTTATTGATCACTACATATAAATTATAAGGCTAAGGGGGTGGCAGTCATGATCACGTACCTCCTCCATGCCTCACCACCCACCAATAATATCTTGCCACATAATTCCATGTCTCTCTCATGCCTCACTATGTTTTTTAGTGGCAACCATGATTCCATGCTACAACGGCTATTTTTGTTAACTTTAAAGGTTAACAGCTATTTTTTTTGTTCCACTTTCTCCATGTCTCAACGGCAATACATGCCGAGATTGTTCATGCTGATCCCATGCCTCTTTGGTGGCGACGGTGTTCATGGGCGGCATGGGGCATGCTGACTTCATGCCGAGCCCCACTGCCACCCCCTAATGCTAGTGGTGACTACTTTCTCACCCGAACAACCCTACCACGTCAACGCCACCTCAGCTTTCTCTCTCCACAACTCCACCCCCAACCACAATTAGCTAATGGTAACCATAAAAAAAAACCCCATAACTCTTACATTTACTCCCCAACTTTCAAAAATCACATAAGCAACCCCATAATTGTTTTGGTTGCATCACCAACCGAGTTTTGGAAAAAAAATCATTAAATGACGCGTTGAATTGGAGAGAGCTAAGGGAGAGACGTGTTGCTTTTGGGGTTGTTTGGTGACAACCAACGCTCATTAGCATTAGTCTAAGGGTTTATAAATGATTCACCCAGGCTTGTGTCAAGTGTCAACTGCATAATCTATCAACTACACTCACGTAAAGTTGCAATGTAACATCCATCTTGATATATAATAGTCCATACACATATTCAACTTGATCATCATAGTCTAACCCGAGGTCAACCATTGATCACTCTCGATATTTAATAGTCTATACACATGCTCAACTTGATCATCATAGTTTAACCCGAGGTCAAGCATTAATCACTCTTGATATTTAATAATCTCTACACATGTTCTACTTGATCATCATAAATCATCATAATTTATCCGAGGTCAAGCATTGATTACTTTAGCCATTTCAAAGGCGACCTTTAATAATCTCACATCGAAAGAGACTAAGAGACTCTGCTAGCCTTGTTTGTCTTTGAATTACTTTATCGCATTTAACTACCTTCCCAAAAGCTTTTAGTCTAAATTTTTCTTCGGCTAGCTGTGGTTTTGATTGAATGTTTATGTTTATTAGGATTTGCAACCAAATGATTCTTGTGATCTAAAGTCATTGACTCAATCTCTGTTACTACATACTTTATTAGATTAATTATTGGTCTTTCACTAACGTAACATTACACTTTTAGTATGGATCGAATACTAGTGATTTAACAAACTTCATGAGTCTTGCTAGGTGGTTATGAAATCTAGGGTTTATATACGTGCTTGCTAAGATGACTCGGTTGAGGTTTTCATCTTGAAAAAACATTAACGAGACGATTAGAAATTTTTTGTTTTATTTACAAGGATAAATATATGGTCATAAAATGATGATTATTAAAAAGCATTATCTAGAATATATGATTGATCTTTAAGTGCTAAGATTGTGTGTCATATATAGTCCTAATGATCGGTATTTAGAACCAAGCAAATATTCAATGCGTTATTATGCATATATATTCTAAGTTGACTTTGTAAATGTGTGTGATTCTCATGCCTCCACTAACAGACTTATGTGGAAGCAAGAATACAAAATGGTGGTAGTCAATACTTCCATCGCACTCATTTTGACCACAATTTTGATAATTGAGTTAGTCAAAAACTCAAAATTGAATGTAGTTTGTTTTTTTATTACAATAATGTTTACTTTTAGAAAGTAAAATGATGTTACTTGCTTCCACATCTTAAGTCTGTTAGTGGAGGCATGTTAGTGGAGGCATGAGAATTACACCCATTTACAAAGTCAACTTAGAATTTATACATAATATGCACGTTCCACATTGATTTTTACATGTGACAAGTTATCCGCACCCTCTCATAAGAGGGTATCCAATGATTGGGCGCATCACTGACTTGTACGGTGTGTATCGCAGGTTGTATGATTTGACTAAATCCTCCTGATGTGATAATATAGGGAGGGTTTGTATAGTCATAAATGGTTTTTTACTTTTTCTTTTACCATCTTGAGTGACAATAAGTTAATAACTAAGAAGAGGTAAAACATGATTCATTATTTGAAAAAAGCAAGAAAATTTTGATCTAGGCTACTTGTTCCTATTTACAACAATACAAATTCAGGTGATTCATTCTATTTTTTGGAAACTTGATAGCTTCTCTATTGTAATCTGGCTCAAAGGCTCGGTCAGATAGGGTTGAGTACTAGCTGTCGCTGATAGTTCTTTTGCAACGTTGCGCATTGAAGGTCTTGACTCAGGTGCTACACTAGTACACGCTAGAGCAACATTGAGTACAAGCACCACTTGTTCGAGTACTTTGTCTGTTGGAGGAGAAAGCCTCTGATCGAGGATATCTTTCAACAATAATCCTAGATCTTCTGAAGCCGTTGAGGATTGGTTTGATGGTTGTAATGACAACAAAAGCTCCCCTGGATGTTTCCCCATCATGATCTCGAACGTTACTACTCCAAAGCTGTAGACGTCACACTTCTCTGTAACCTTCATTGTGAGGGCAAGTTCTGAAATAAAAGTACAAACAAAAGTTAAGTAGAGTGTTTAAGTAAACCATGTAAATTGTAACAAAGTAGAATGTAGCAAGATGTATATACCTGGAGCCATGTAACCATATGAACCCGCGACTCCCGTCCAGTTACTCGAGTCCTGGTTCAACATCTTAGCCGTCCCAAAATCTGACAACCTCGGCACCATATCATTCTCAAGCAAAACATTGTTTATTGAAACATCTCGATGCACAATAGGAGGAACACAATCATGATGCAAGTAGGCCAACGCGTGTGCGATACCTTGGACAATATTAACCCTCGTACCCCAATCCAATTCCGAAGTCGGCCCTACACTGTAAAGCACATTGCCCAAACTACCCTTCTCCAAATATTCATAAACCAAATGCATCCCACCTTCTTTACAACAGTAGCCATAGAGTTTGATTATATTCCTGTGCCTTACTTCGGTTAAGGCACGAATCTCGTTCTCAAAGCTCCTATGACTCATCACCGGAGATTCACCAGAATCTAACAAATTTAATCTTTTCACTGCCACGATCTGTCCTGTTGGTAGCTTTGCCCTGTATACGCTCCCAAAACCACCTTTTCCTATGCAATGCGTCTCATTAAAGTTTCCAGTGGCTTTTACAATGTCTCCGAAGGTAAATTTACTCTCCTTTTCCCATATTACATGTTCCGAAGTTCCTTTTGTGTTTGTACTTTTGGTTTCTTCATCAAGTTTAGTGTTTGATCTTCGTCTAACAAGAACGCAAAAGATAGCAATCCCCATTGTTATCAAAACCAATGAGATCACAGGTACTAGTACCGCGATAAGTACTTTGTTGTTTTTGGACGATTTCTTCGTGGTTTCAGCATTGCACGTTGGTAAGCCTTTATCCGAACCACAAAGATCTGGATTGCCTATAAAGGATGCTGGGGGTGCTTGTTTGAATACACCGAGGTTCGGGATTGGACCTGAGAGGTTGTTGTATGATAAATCGATTGTGTCTAGGCTAATCATGCCTGTTGCAATACTTTGAGGTATGCTACCAGTGAATTTGTTGTGTGAGAGGTTTAAAGTTTGGAGGTTGTCAAGCTTTGAGAGATCTTGTGGGATTCGACCAGTGAACGAGTTGCTGCTGAGATCTAGGAGGTATTGTAAGTCGAATAAGTTTCCGAGCTGAAATGGTACTTCTCCAGATAGATGATTGTTGCTAAGGTTTAGGCTTGACAACTTGCCACAGTTTCCTACTGTTGTTGGAATGGTTCCGTTTAGGTTGTTTGTGGATAGGTCGAGAATCTGGAGACTTGTTAAGTTGCCTAACGTTTGAGGGATTTGTCCGGTTAACTGGTTGTTTCCGAGGTTGAGATTAAACAAATTGTTTAATTTGGTTAATTCATTAGGGATTTCGCCTGTCAGTTGGTTCCCGTCGAGCCGTAGAACTCTTAGCAGCTGTAAGTCTCCAAGCTCGGATGGAATTTTCCCGGAAATTCTGTTTCTTTCCATTTGGAGATTGCTTAAGTTTTGCAATTTTCGAAATTCAGGAGTGATTTCACCAGTGAATTGGTTGTCACTGAGGTTGATGTATGTGAGATTAGGGTGCATACCGAATAATTGTGAAATGTCACCTGAGAACTTGTTTCCGTCTAGCCTGATCCGACCGAGGCTCGTGCAGTTCCTTATGCAGTCTGGTATTGGCCCAGTGAAATTGTTGCCATTCACGGTGAACTGATTGAACATGAAACTACTGCATAATCCTGAAGGTAGTTCACCCGAGAAACTGTTGTTTGAAAAGCTAACATTCGTTAGCAAAAGATTGTTCTTGCCTAAGTCTGCAGGTATGGTACCTGTTAACTCATTGCTAAACACCGAAAGAAGCACCAGGTTAGAAAGTTTAGAGATTGTATCAGGCAACTCTCCGTGCAACCGGTTGGTGTTAATGTCGAGTTTAGTCAACGAAGTCAAGTTTCCGACCTCGGGTGGAATTGTTCCAGTGAGATTATTGAAAAAAAGCTGCAAAGCATCAAGGTTGACCAAGTTTCCAATTGTGGAAGGTATCGTACCTGAGAGCTGATTGTCAGAAAGATCCAAACTTATCAGAAACTCCAAGTTTCCAATCTCTACTGGGATCGGGCCTGTGAAACTGTTGTTGTACAGAAAGAGAGTACTTAGATTTTGCAAGAGACCAATCTCGGGTGGGATGGTTCCACTGAAGTTATTATTTTGCACCTGCAAGGAGGTTAATCCCGTCCAATTTGTGAAGAAATCCGAAGAAATCTTGCCAGAAAAGTTATTTTCAGAGATACCAAGCTCAGAAATCTTTGTCAGGCTGGACAAAGACAATGGCAATTCTCCGGAAAACGAGTTTCCAGCGAGTGCTAAAAATGTGAGATTAGTGCAAAGTCCAAGTTCAGAAGGAATCGAAGAGTTAAGCTGATTTGAGTGGAGATCTAGGTACTGAAGGTTTCTTAGCTGACCTATAGAAGAAGGTATCTCTCCTTCGAACGAATTTTCTTGCAATTCAAGGAATTCAAGATTAGGCATCAAATTCAAATCATGCAAAATCGGGCCTGAAAACTGGTTTTTTGCTAGTCTTAAATCTTTCAGTTTTGTAAGATTGTAAAAGCCTTTTGACAGTTGACCTTGAAAAGAGTTTTCAGTAAGATTAAGGTACTCAAGATTGCGCAAACTGTTAAACAATGATTCAGGTAAAGAGCCATTAAATCGATTTGTTGACAAATCTATGTAAGTCAATTTCTTGCATTTGAGAATGAACTCAGGGAATTCATTCTCAAGTTCATTGAGATACAAATTTAGAAAAGTCAACTCTGGCATACTTGAAAAGTCAGCCCAATTTGGATCAGTTAAATAGTTCCCTCCAAGATCCAAGTACCTTAACTTTTGAAGATTACTAATCTCCAATGGAATAGCACCATAAAGATTATCATTATTATTAAGGTTGAGATATTGCAAAGTTGTCAACTTTCCAATCTCTGATGGGATCACACCTTCAAATGCATTTGTGCTCAAATCTAAGTACTCAATTTTCGACAAATTGCCAATAGTGCTGGGAATCGCTTCACCGACACTATTAATACTTAAATCAAAATGGGTCAAATTTGGAAATGAAGAAAATTCAAAGTCAGTTAATGTACCAGATATTGATGAATCTTGGAGGTTAATCTCGGAGACTAAACCGCCTTCATTGCATACAATACTAGTCCAGTTACAAAGATTTTGAATGTTCCTTGTAGACCAAGTATTCACTGCATTTGATGATGGTGGTGATAAGGTGTTCTTCCATCTGATAAGAGCTTGTGCTTGTGTTCTTGGTGTTGATTTAGTTTTTAATGGTAGTAAAGATACAAAAGAAATATATATGAACAGAATCAAGATTGTTTTGAATGATGCCATGAATGGTTTTTTTTAGGTTGTTTTCATGCAAGGAATATGACTTTTTATAAAAGATGATTGAAGATATTGACAGCAGTATAGGCTGATAAGAAGAATAAATACGTGTGGTTGGGTTTTTAAAGTTAAGGATTTGGGTGTCAGAACTCGATAAGTTGCTCAAATTTGCGAAAATGCTGAAAAAGCTTATTTTGGAGGATTGAGCTTAATTTGGTTATGAGATTAGTCTTTTTTTCTGGAGTTTTATAGTTGATAAGTCTTTTTTATAGTTTTAATTAATATAGTATCAAGTTGCAGATTTAATAGTTTTTTTAATCTTACATGTTACATTGGATGTATCTGTCATATACCCGTATCATTATCAGTTCACATGGTATTGAAGTTTGACTTACTCGGTTTGTCTTTTCATAATTTTTAAATAACCAGCTTACATTTGCTAAATATAAGTTGGTCTAATGAATCATAAAAAGTCTAACTTAAAAGGTTTTTAATTAGAAAGCGATCATGACCCTCATAATCTTAACTGACGAGTAGTAAATTAAAGAGAGATGGCTCACAGCCTGTTGTTCCCGTTTAGTTGATTACAAATATTAGCAAAGTAAGTTTAACACATATAACAAGTTAAAACGTTTAAATTCTTATTAGAAATGTATAAATAATTTACTAAAATTGTTTGTGGAATAACAATATAAGTTGAATGACAATTGTTTTGTGATCTTCTCACTAACTTAAATATAAACCAAAATTAATGTTTAAGTAAGAACTATGTTAACCACTGAATACACTAAGGAACATGTTCTGTTCGAGGAGTAAATGTTCATGTATGTGTTTCACATTCATTGCAAGAGATAACATTTACTTTTTTACAACATTCTCTTATATAATCAAAGATCGAGGTGGATACACGTAGGGTAAGAGGGACGCGTCGAGCATTTAACTGTGTAGTACACTTTACTTAAATGCTTCTATTCTTGGAATGTGCTAAATCCTAATTTAGAAAACAATGTTGATCACTCTCCAATGAACTTTGAGGATAACTCCCTGAATGTTTATTAAATTAGGGATTCGGATATATAAATAGCCTAACTGTTTTTCAGTGTAAGTGAACATAAAAACTTGTCCTTACTAACTGAAATAAAGTAAAGTAAAGCCTAAATAGATCCTAAAACAAATGAGACAAACATATTTCAGTATTATTCATAGTAAACATCAAACAAAACAGAAAAATACATAAGCTCCCTTTTAGGATTGTTCTTCTGTTATGCCCATCGGTTCCAACTTCACTTTCTTTGTCAGGAGAAAAATTTTGTCATCCCTCTTGTTGATTTCATCCTCTAAGATCTTTACAAGTGTTAGTCCTTCATGAGTCTTTTCAATTAGTGCTGAGATCTTCAGAATGAAGAGAATTTGTGTGTCTAGGATGTGCATTTCAAAGACTCTCTGAAAAGCAGGCTCACCAAAAGCATCAGTAAAGAAGATTTCATGCTCAAGTTGTTCAATAACTTTACCTTTCTCTGAATGAGCCTCCCTCGGTAGGAAACCTATTGCAATAAAGATCGGCAATGAACTTCTTCAGGCTATGAGGGAATGGGGGATCTTTTCGTCTTCTTTATTTAGGATGAAGTCTTTAGAGGATCCTGAATGGTGAGAGGCTTTCTTGTATCAATCCTTAGGAATTTTTCTTGTTTCTTGATCTCCTTAAATCTTTTCCTAAGCTTGACTTTAGTTCGATAGCACTTGTACATTTCTTCTTGTTCAGAACTGCTAATGTTATTTCCTATTCCTTATACCCAAAAGGACCCTATTCGAACTCATTGATAACTTCAAAGTTTGAGTCATTATTGTCATTGATAATGGTCAGTTTGAGTGGTTTGGTGTTTGGAACGATCTTTATGTCAATGATAACTCTAGGCTTCTTGATAAGCTCCATCACGTGCTTGTTGCTTTCCCACACTTGCTTCTTCTTTATAGCCTTTTCTTTCAGTTTCTCTTTAGCTACCTTTAGTTCCTGAAGTTGAAGAAGTTTAAACTCTTTGGTGGTCTTGCCAACTTGTTTGTTTGCCATTACTTCTTCACGAGCCACTTTAGCAATTTCTCTGGCTAAGGTAGCATCATTTAAGGTGGCTTTCTTCTTCCTCTCCTCATCCTCAAGAAGTTCACTGAGCTCCTTCCCAGTGACCTTGATGGCTACCCTAATGTCTAGTTGATAGTCAATTAATTCTAGACCATATGGGGATTTAGCAATGTTGGTTTCAAGGATTAGTTCCTCAGCCTCTATGGATTCAGAGAGCTTACTATCTTCAATCCCATACATTTTCTTCTTTTTTTTGGGTGTCTTCTGATGGTTATGTTGTTGAGGAAGAAGGAATGTCTTAGGTTTTTATGGGTTTGAAGGATAAGATAGGCTCAGGACTTCATAATCCCGTGCTTTCTCTACCTAAATTATGTTTTCGGAATAAGAATATAAGTTGAACGACAATTGTTTGGTGATCTCCTCACTCACTTAAACATAAACCAAAGTAAGTAAGAACTATGCTAACCATGGAATACACTCGGGGACTTAGTTCTATAGGAGGAGTAAATGATCTTGAATGTGTTTCACATTAATTGCAAGAGATAACATTTATTCTTTTACAACATTCTCTTATATAGGCAAAGATCGAGGTTGATACACGTGGGGTAATAGGGGCATGTCAAACATTTAACTATGTGGTACACTTGCATTAAATGCTTTTATTCTTGAAATGTGTCCGATAATACTTTAGGGAATAGTGTTAACAACCGTTGCGCCTTTCTAGCAACTTCTGTACTTTATTTTATAAGTGATTTTGTACTTATTCTCCAAAGAAGTTCCCACTTACACTTAGATATTTTTTTCTAAATAACTAAATTAAGAATGCCTTTGATTGTTGAGGAGCTCAAGGGGAGTCAGTGAGTTATTGTCATTAGTCATTGAATACACCATCTTCTTCTTTCAGGCTCAAGGCTTCACTTACCAAGTTCCGCATCAGAAAATAGTGAGACTTTCTTAGCCTTTGAAGAACTTTGAAGATTACTCATGAATGTTCATTCATTCAAGGACTTAATTTATACATAATTAAAATAGGGATAATTCCTAGTATACCCTGATTGCCCAATTGATTTACTTTTCTGCCCCAAAATTCAGAGTTTCTATATTTAGACCAGGGCAACCTGTAGTTTTTGGGCAACTGAAATCTGCAAGTGACAAGTGTCACTTTCCGGATTACAAGGTAGGGCAACTTGTGTACTTTTAGGCAACTGGTGGCACTCATTTCGAACACTTAGCATCATATGTTTGAAGTTGTCTGGTCTAAATACAAAAACTTCGAATTCTGAGGCAAAAAGGTAAAACAATTAAGCAATTGGGCATATTAGGAATTATCCCATTAAAATATTTTATATTCAAATCATAATAAGAGAACATTGTGCTTTGATTGGCCGAACACACCCATAACCTACTATCATACGCCTTTGATATTCGTTATTATGTATACACATGTTCAACTTGATTGTTGAGTTTAACTCAATATCAAGTGATAAAAGATTGATTTGAGATGACACTTTGCTTAAGAAATAATAGATGGAACACACTACTTATCAGAAATTAAGCAAATTACATGGGTAATGCCAACAGTTAATTAAACTTGCATAACAATTACTCGTGTAGCATACTAATTATTCTTAAATTAATGCATGTGCATGAAGTAATGCACTAATTGTGATCCTAATTTGATGCATGGTCTTCTGACTCAACGTGCAACAGTTATTAACAAGGAAGTTAATGTTAAGACTTGGTCTTTGCGTTCTTCAATCAGCATAACAGTTGGCTCTACGGGTCACCCTTGACGTTATCAAGCATGCATGGATCAATCTCTTTATGTAATTTAAGGACAACCTTTAATAATTTCACATCAAAAGAAAGGGAGACCGTTGC
The DNA here is from genome assembly GCA_030686995.1 of Artemisia argyi. Classification (NCBI taxonomy): domain Eukaryota; kingdom Viridiplantae; phylum Streptophyta; class Magnoliopsida; order Asterales; family Asteraceae; genus Artemisia; species Artemisia argyi. The sequence goes on along the minus strand of CM060708.1, from coordinate 55,049,281 downwards.
TTGTCTTGTTTATGGAGTATGTTCGAAACAATTTTATTGTTTAGAACTACCAATCTAAAGAATATATAACTTTTAATCCACAGTTTTGCTTAGCTATTTGAACAAGCGTATATGTTAATTATTTGGATTTACAACCAGATGCTTTTGTATTAAAAGGGTCATTGTCTCAATCTTTGTTACTTTCTTAGATTAATTATACACAATTTTGCTTAGCTATTTGATCAAATGTACTTTTTTTTTTCTTTTTCTTTTTCTTTTTTTTTTTTTTTTTTTTTTTTTTTAAAGACCAAGTATTCACTGCATTTGATGATGGTGGTGATAAGGTGTTATCCAGGGGCGGAGGCAACGGGGGACTAGTGGGTGCTACTAGGCCTCCCACAACTATCCCAATAAGTCCACTATAATATAGTCTAAAAGCCTAATATTTTAAGAATATGAACAATTGGCCCCTACCAATATTACCGATTCAATATTGCATTTTTTGGATAAAAAAATTGTAACTAGTGAAACTCAAGATTCATGAGGAAGATTAGTGTAACAAGTGAATAAACTGATCAAAAGAATTGTTTTTCTGATAAGGTATTGGATGCTTTTATTGATTTGTTTTTTTGTTAATGATCAAAATTACTTATTCACTTATTGAAATCTTTCTGTCTTCAATCTTTGAAATATTTAATTGATAGTTTTTGTTCTTTCATTGATGATCATTTCATTCACTTAATAACTATTAAAAGTATTAATTGCTTGTAGCCTTCTATGATTATCAATTTATCACTTGGTGTATGCTTTATTACGTATTTGCCTTTAAGAATTATTAATGATCATATTAAGTATTAACTCATAAGATAAATGAAATGGAGCAAACTAATTGTTGCCACACATTTACTTTATAAAAATGATGAAGTGTGAAATATTTATAACAAAGTTATATGTAGTTCACTTGCTAAGTTCGTGAGACAAAAGATTTGAAAATGGTGATACGGCATTGAGGAGAATTTGTTCAGCTACAGACTTTATTTGGTCAAATGCTCCCTTGATGTTCTAGGTACTGTTACATCCATAGCCTTCACAGTGACACTTATTTGACAATCAAGAATCATAAATTAACTACGGAAGAGGTACTGTATTTTTATTATTGGTGGTAGGGACGCTAAATGCTAATCACTAAGTTGCTAACGGTCAGTCAAATTCATACCAAGATTGATTAAGGCTTTGTATTAGTGTAAACCACGCGTTTCTTTAATTTATTAGACATTTGGCTCTTCGTTTACTTTTCCAGATTTTCATGCTTTGATATATTGGTTAGAATTATACCGTTATTACTCTAAAATTTTATATCGGCCCTCCTTAACTTGAAATCCTGGCTCCGCCCCTGCTTCCATCTAATAAGAGCTTTTGCTTGTGTTCTTGGTGTTCATTTTGGTATTTAATGGTAGTAAAGATACAAAAGAAATATATATAAACAGAACCAAGATTGTTTGAATGATGCCATGAATGGCTTTTTTTTTCTTTTTTTCATGCTAAGAATATGACTTTTAATAAAAGATTATGATTAAAGATAAGGAAGTCTGACAGTAATATAGGCAGATGGGAAGAATAACTAGGTGTGGTTGGATTTTTAGGCTAACTGGAGTGGGCGTTACTTTCACCCGGTGATGCCCTTTGTCACGCGTGAGCACCAAAACATAAGTCCCACCCACGGCTCAAATCAAGCAACAATGGAGACTGACTCACCATTCGGTTTTCGTGCAAGATTTATATTATTTATTGGGTTTGTGACTGTTGTATTGTATTTAGTGAAGTATATTCATGTAAAGTAATAATAAAAGGGAAAGAGAGAGAGAGAGAGAGAGAGAGAGAGAGAGAGAGAGCTATAAAATGACGCTCATCTGGATGATGAGGGGGTGGTGACCACTCCCCTTAGTCTAAAGTTAAGGATTTATGTGTAAGATTCAATGAGTTGCTTAAATTTGCAAAAGTGATGAAAAATCATATTTTGGAGGATTGAAGTTTATAAGGATTTGTTTAGGAATTATATACAAGTGTTTTTTTATTTAAATATATATACAAGGTTGTGGATTAAATAGTTTTTAAATGTTACATATTGTTTCATTGGATTTATCTGTCAAATCATTATCAATTCACATGGTATTGAATCAAATTGAAGTTTGACTTACTCGTTTTGTCCTTTTCACAAATTTTAAAGTCCAACTTACAATAGTTAAATGAAATTTGGTCCAAATCAAAATCTTAGAAAGTGGTTTTAACGAAAAAATTTCTAACTAGAAGTTGATGATCCAGGTTGTACGGCTGTTAATTAGTACTTGTAGCATATCTAATTAATGATGTTACAAACCATGCCAACACTCAAATCCGCAAGACCGCCACATCCAGGGCAAGCTGTTAATCAGGCATAGGACTTGCCGCCATGAGAAAGGCTCAAACCGCGAGGTGACCGCCAGACCCATAACTTATGTGAAAAATATGATTAGAAAAAAATAAATAACGAGAATGAGAAAAATATGGTGGCTTGCACAGTTGCACGCCATAACATGCTAGCTACCACGCGACCATATTAATATGACTTGCCATGCAACGTGATTGGTGAGTATAACTTACTCGACCTCTTTGCCCAAAACTTGGTTTGCACATCTGAATTGCATTTTATGCAATAGTTTAAACTTTAAAGCGTCTTTTCTTTGACTTTGTAGTAGGTCGCATTATAGCATAATGAATTGGTGCGACCGGCAAAGCTATTTTTGAAAGTGCGTGGGTGCAAACAACGAGAGACATACCCTCACACAATTTTCTTTAATAAAAAGTCTATATGTTCCCTTTGTTATTGATCACTATGTATAGATTATAACAGTATCATAAACTCTAACTAATCTACTTAGGTTTGTGCGAATTAACATACTCTAGTCATCTAAAACTCCATGTAAAGTTGCAATGTATTAACCATCTTGATATTTAATAGTCTATACACATGTTCAACTTGATCGTCATAGTTTAACCCGAGGTCAAGCATTGACCACTCTTGATGTTTAATGGTCTATACACATGTTCAACTTGATCATTATAGTTAACCTGAGGTCAAGCATTAATCACTCTTGATATTGAATAATCTCTAGACGCGTTCAACTTGATCATCGTAGTTTTACCCGAGGTCTCAAGTATTAATCGCTGCTGATATTTGAATAATCTCTACACATGTTCCACACTTCCACTTGATTATCATAGTTTTACCCAAGGTCAAGCATTGATCACTTTATCCATTTCAAGGACAAACCTTAATAATGATCTCCCATCAAAGAGACTAGGAGACTTTGCTAGCCTTGTTTTTGTTTGAATTACTTTATCGCATTCAGCTACCTTTCCAAAATCTTTTGGTCTACATGTTTGCTTGGCTGTTTGATCAAATGTTTATGTTATTGGGATTTCCATCCAAATGATTTTTGTGTTCCAGTGTCATTGTCTCATTAATTATTTGTTACTTAGATTCATAATATTCATTTTTCAGTAATGTAGCATAAGACTTTTACTGTGGAAGACTAACCAGACTAAAATATTTTGGTATATATGAAATTAAATGCTCCGTATGAAAAAAAAAAAAAAAAAAAAAAAAATATATGAAATTAATTCGGAGAAAAAATGGTCATAAAATGATGATGGTTTTCAAAGCATCTTGTTACTTTGCAAAACAATGGATGTTTAGAACCAAGCAAATATTCAACGCGTTATGTATCATGTACAGGATTTTCAATTAGTTGACTTGAGATATGAAAGCAAGAATAGCAAATAGTCAACATTTCTTTCGCATTCAGTGTGACTTCCATTTTTAACAATCGTGTTAGTCGGACATGTGTGCTCAATATCGCTATCTTTAGAAAGTAAACTATGAGTTAGCTAGTCAGACATGTTTGCTCAAAAGAAGTTACTTAGAAATGATATTGTTTTGTACAGGAGTATTTATTGTATTAATATTGCTATCTTTAGAAAGTAAATGATTTCAACCTAAAAATATCATCCGGGTAATCTTTTATATAATAAAACAAAATATCAAGTGGGGACTTTTTTATTTCAAAAAAATTAAAGCATACATTATTTAGTAATATTATTATTTAAAAAAAAATTATTTTCTTATTAGGTAACATTTTACATTTATTCATAACACAAGTATAAGATAAATACAAAAAATATAGATAACACAAGTAGAAGATAAATACAAAAATATAGATAAGATGCAATTAACAATAGGATTAAAAATTTTAAATAATTATCTTTAATAATAAAAATTTATAATTAGAAATCATAAATAAAATAAAACAAGGATTAAATTATTTGTTTTTAATAAATAAAAATAATGATTCTAAAAATTTTTAAAAAAACTCGCGCGTGCGTAGGCAATATAACTAGTTCAACTAAAAAAATAAAATAAAATATATTATTATGCTTGAATTAAAAATTTCATTGACTAAAGTACTGTATGTAAATAAAATCACATACATTTAGTTTGCGTTATATTGTCCATATTATAGATTTTGACCGATTCAAGTATTTTTAAAATAAGGATAATATATATGAAAGCTACCAAAGTTTTAAATTTTTAGATATAAGACAACCATTTATTAAAATAAATTTATATGTCGTCCGTATTTATTTTTGTTTACATTATTTCCGACGCCAAAAAATTCGTGTAAAACCAATTTTTACCATAGAAACAATCAAACAATCTTAGCTATCATTTTTTTTTTCAATATAAAAAAAAATAAAATTTCACCCTTTTTCTAAAACTTAAATATCTCGCAAACCGTAAATCGTTACGTGAAAAAAAAAATACCATCGCAACGAGAATTAAATTATCTTTCTATAGACATGCATTGTTATATACTTTCGATGAATTTTTTTCTCATGATTTTTTTTTTTTTTTTTTTTTTTTCAAAATTTTCGTCCAGAAAAATCATATATGATTTGTAAAATCACATGTGATTCATTAAAATTAAATCATATATGATTTTTACGAATCATATATGATTTTTAAGAATCATATGTGATTTGTAAAATTCAATCATATGTGATTTTTACGAATTATATATGATTTTTCTGTGTGAAATTTTCTTTTTTTAAAAAGTTCGTCGAAAAAAAAGTTTATCGAAAGTATATAACAATGCATATCTATAGAAAGATGATTTAATTCTCATCGCAATGGTATTTTTTTGTAGCTTGAAGATTTACTGTTTGCAAGATATGTTTTTTTTTTTTTAAGTAAAAAATAAAAATAAGTGATTATGAGTGATTCATTGAGTTTATGACAAATATGAGTTATATATTGATCTCATCTCTAATTTCAACCAATTTATGTACGAAAGTTATAAAGTTTAACTATGAAACCAACTTTTAACATATCAATTATCAAGGCAAAACGAATGATAAGTTTAACGTGAATTACCCAACTATATATACCTTTGTTTTAACGCAACTAAATAACATCAAAAGTGTTCTTGCCATTGTGATAGGTACCCAAATTAAACTTAATCATAGCTGGTGTAAACAAAAACAAACATATTATTGAATGGCGTATAACTTAGTTTTAATAAAGGGGTGACACGCGTTGTATATTAAGAACTTAAAAGTTAGATGAATTCTTCGTGTATGAAACCGCTTCTTTTTCCCTCTTTGGCCCCCACGCAGCTGCTACCTAAAATACACATTCGAGCCCTCCACGCACCTGCCAAGCTGCTACCCGTTTTCGTTTTCTCTTTTCTATTTTCTCAATCACCATCCATCAATATTTAACGCTCCATGAACCTTACAAAAAAAATTGAAAGGAAAAAAAGGTTAATTGTTTTAAAATGTATCATATACTTGTTACTTTTTGTTATTATGTATATTGAACTTTATTTTCTTTATTGTGTGTACTAAACTCTCAAATTTCGATTATTGTGTGTATTTTGAAACCATTTTACCCTTACTTGTTTTCAAATTTCGAATGGTAAAATGGTCATTTTACACGACTGAATATTCACAAAATACCCACAATAATCGAAATTTAATCAAAATTTAAAAGTACAGTATACACGATAACAAAAAGTGATAAGTATGATACATTTCAAGTAATTAACCCTTATTTAAAATAAAATAAATAAATAAAAAACATAAACGTGTAGGATTTAAAAAAACAAAAGGGGACTCAATAAATTCCTAGATCTACAATTAAAAAGCGGAAGAAATAACGAAAAAATATATCTTTCTAAATGGAGGTGGCCAATATTTGCTTAAGTGACTACCGGTGGAACAACGGTCTTACTATGGCATATCAATGTTGTTTGTTGGAACAGTGGACATATCATAGCTAGCCCATCGATTATAAACATATCATGACCGAATAGTAAAGAATAAAAAGACCATGCAAAGTTCACCTCCGTGAATTTTTTGATAAAAAATTGTCGTGTGAGTTCTAACTTCTAAGAACACTTCAATAAGATATAGGGGGAATTGCATATATACTCATTAAAACATGAATATTTGCATATTTCCTTAAAACACAAGTTTTTAATGCACAATGTACAATGATGTTTAAGCATGTTTTGGGTATATATGCAAATATGCAAGTTTTAGTGGGTATATATGTAATTGCCCCTAAGATAGACTAATAGGATAACCTGGAGGTTATTGGACCTGGACTTGTTGCCATCAATTCAGCAACTATGTATTGTAGTTGAAAAAGTAGTGTTCGATCATGAAAAACTTATGTGCTACATTTTTCTAAATCCGTTCATGTCTTCATGAGTGATTAATCAAAAATAACAAACTTTTGATGATACAAGTGTACGTAGTTTTATGCAAGGTGGAATTTGTGAGATATAGTTTTTGTGTTACAAGATTTGTACGAGTGATTTTAAAGTATCACAATGTCACCCTATTATGGGTGACGATGACTCATTACTTTATTAATCCATGTTTTGGGATGCGTTTACTTACTCCGTCTTAAAATTATTGTCATGAGACAAAAAATATAAAATTTAATAAAAGTGAGACCACTTTTATTTTCAACCATTAAAATAGAATATTCTTTTCCTAAAAAAAGAAAATGGACAATTAATTTGAAACATACTAAAAATGAAATATGGATTATTATTATAAGACGGAAGGAGTAATAGAATTCTTTACGTCTGATTCTATGTTTTTTTGAATGACAAAAATATATTATAAAAAATAAAAAGCTTCTAGTAAGTTGTTAGAACCCAAAGAGTAAATAAAAGCTAGAAATACACTAAGGGGTTGTCTCCCTTTTTTATTTGTATGGGGAAGGAATAGTGGTGCCTACATCTATATTAGCATCTTAATGAAAAGAGGTTATTATTTTTTAGCTTGTGGGTATAGAGGAAGTAAAGGAAAACTAGTGGGTCATACTTAAAAAGAAATATTATTAAATGTTATGGACCCACTCTCTTAGCTAAAGGAAAAAAAAAAAAAAAAAAAAAAAAAAAAAAAAAAAAAATGACACTTCTAGAATCATTCTGATGCTTTAATTGCGAAAACTATAAAAGGGATGAAAAAACTCTTGCCGATTACGGAAAACCAAGACAAGAGAAACTCAATATCATTTTCTTGATCGATAAGAAACTCAAGATGATTTCTTTTTCTTTTAAAATCGAGATCGTAAGATTGAATCAAGATTCTAAAATCCTACTCTAATGTCATTTTCTTAATATTCTTGGTAATATTATTAAAATCAACAAATTATTATGTATCATAAACACAAAATTATATTAATGTTTCATGAAAATATTCTCCTATATATGAATATGAAATGATTAAAAAGATCAACATATTGTTTTCTAAATTCTAGAAAACACAATATATAACTTTATAGTCTTTTCTTTTGCAGTTCAAGAAAAGTAAAGATTGAATTGGGTTATATCTTAAGATCTTATAGTCAGAATTGAGATCTTATAAAATCTTAAGCTTGCTAAAATATTACGGAATATACAAATCGTTTTTACTTCGTAGTATCATAAAATCCTGAAATCAAGATCGGAATATTAACAATAATAAGACATACCATCTTCTAGAGGCTTTCATTGGTTGTGCATAGGCACGCCCTTTTAGTTGTTACCTTCCTAGTATAAAGATAAAAATTCAATGCCTTTCTCCAAAATGCTCCGCCCCCTTTATAGTTAGGGGAACTTTGGTTGCGCGCATTGATGACATATGTTAGAAAATTTAGTGCTCTTGAGGGATCAATTCACATCTGGTAATAGGTTTGGAGGTATGGAGTATACACCCATTTGGTCACTGAATCCCCTGACTCAATAGTGGTTATGTATTGAATCTGCTGATAGCATGATTCTGCTGCTAGCTGATCCTGCTGCTAGGATTCTGCTGAAAGCAAGATGCTGCTGACAGATGATTCTGCTGCTAATAGCATTCTGCTGTTAGTGTGATTCTTCTGCTGGCATTCTACTGCTAGTGATAATGTTTCCACTGATAACCACTGATCCTATTATTATGGAAATTATTATGTTATAATTAATGGGCCGTTAATTATACATAATACCATAGGCTAGGGTTTTCAGTATTCTCTATTATAAATAGAGGTCACATCATTCTGCATGGAGAGACGTTTGAACAATACGATTAACACAAAACCCTAAAACACTTCAATACGCATCTGGTTCTTGATTTGTGCCTAAAGCAAGAACATCACTTGGTCTTATCCCATAGAGATATTCGTGTAACCCAGGCATAGGGTCGAATAGTTTCTATTGGAAAGTGATACCACGATTTCAAGTGAATATCCGGTACCTTTATTGATTATCTTAACCCTAATCTGGGAACTGTTTTGCAGCTAAACAACCAACAATCAATAGAAACTATTAGTGATAATCAATGGCTGCTGCTATGAGACAAATGGCTGCTAACTTTTCAAAGCTGGAAAAGTTTGAAGGTGTTGATTTCAGAAGGTGGCAAAAGAAGATGCACTTCTTATTGTCTAGTATGAATGTGGTGTATGTTCTCACGACTGAGATTCCAGAAGATCATGGAGATGATGCTACTATGGATCAGATGAGGGCAAGGAGCAAGTGGGAGAATGATGACTACATATGCAGAGGTTTAATTCTCAATGGTATGTCTGATTCTCTTTTTGATATTTATCAGAATGTTGAAACTTCTCAAGAACTATGGGATTCCTTGGAAGCCAAGTATATGGCTGAGGATGCATCAAGTAAGAAGTTCCTTGTAAGTAATTTTAACAATTACAAAATGGTTGATTCTAGACCTGTCTTGGAACAATACAATGAACTTCTTAGTATACTTGGTCGATTCACACAACACAAGATGAACATGGATGAGGCTATTTCAGTCTCTTGTATCATCGATAAACTACCTCCTTCTTGGAAAGAATTCAAGCATATGCTTAAGCATAAGAAGGAGGAGTTAACTCTTGTTGAGTTGGGCAGTCACTTGCGCATTGAGGATTCACTCAAGGCTCAAGACATTGACAAGCCAAAGAGTAGCACTGCTACTGGTCCATCAGTTGTCAATATGGTGGAGCATAACAACTCCTCCAGGACCAATGACAACAAGGGCAAGCGTAAGCATCAAGATAACACCAAATCTGATCTTAACAAGAAACCTAAGGTGACTTGTTGGAAGTGTGGGAAACCTGGACACTTCAGGAAAGATTGCAAGGGTGGTAAAATTGGAAACAAATCCAATGGATCAGGCACAAGTGGAGGGAATGGTAACACCAATTCTCTGAAAGGTCAGAATGTGTTTAATAAGTCTTTTAAGATTTATTATGTTACATATATATCTGACATTTACTTTGTGCAGGATGATGATGTTGCTTGGTGGGTTGACTCTGGAGCAACAATTCATGTGTGTAAAGATAGAAGCTGGTTCAAGACCTACAAGTCAATGAATGATGGTTCTATTCTTCACATGGGAAACGAGTCAACTGCCCTGGTGCATGGAAAAGGATGTGTTGAGTTGAAGTTTAGTTCTGGAAAGAGTGTTTCTTTATTTAATGTTTTACATGTTCCTGATATTCGAAAGAATTTGGTTTCTAGTAGTGTTTTAAATAATTGTGGTTATAAACAGGTTATTGAATCTGATAAGTTTGTTTTATCTAAAAATGGTGTGTTTATTGGTTTTGGTTATTTATGTAATCAAATGTTCAGACTTAATATTGTTCATGATAATATTGATTCTGCTTTTATATCTACATCTAAACTTTATGATTCAAACCTATGGCATGCAAGACTTGGCCATGTACACTTTAAAAGGATGCAAGATATGTCTAAGGATGGGTTAATACCAGCTTTTGATATGAATACTGAAAAGTGTAAAACTTGTATGTTGAACAAGATAACTAAGAAACCTTTTCAAGGAGTAAAACGTGAAACTAAAGTTTTGGAGTTAATTCACAGTGACATTTGTGATTTACATGCTACTCCCTCTTTGGGGAATAAGAAATACTTTGTGACTTTTATTGATGATGCTTCAAGGTTTTGTCATGTTTATTTATTACATTCTAAAAATGAAGCATTAGATAAATTTAAAGTATTTAAAACTAAAGTTGAATTGCAACAAAGTTCCCTGATCTAAAGATTAAGGACTGATAGGGGAGGTGAGTACATGGATACTCTGTATTTTCAGTCTATTGGTATAATCCATGAAACGACTGCCCCTTATACTCCTCAGCAAAATGGTATTTCTGAAAGGAAAAACAGGGTGCTGAAGGAGATGGTTAATTCCATGTTGTCCTATTCAGGGCTGAGTCAAGGGTTCTAGGGTGAAGCTATGTTAACAGCTTGCTATTTATTAAATATGGTTCCCAACAAAAGGAACAAAGTTACCCCTTATGAACTTTGGACTAAAAAGAAACCTAACCTTAATTATCTTAGGATATGGGGTTGTAGGGCTGTTGTAAGACTCTCTGATCCAAAGCATAAAACTTTGGGTGAAAGAGGCATTGAATGCATCTTTGTTGAATATGCTGAGCATTCCAAGGCATATAGGTTTTATGTTAGAGAACCTAATGAATCTGTTTCAATTAACTCAATAATTGAATCAAGGGATGCAATCTTTGATGAGAACAGATTCTCATCTATCCCTAGACCAAGTCAAAGGATTCCTAATGGAACCAATGACAATGGTGTTTCAGAGGTTCCTGCTGATGAGGTTCCTACTGATGAGGTTCCTGCTGATGAGGTTCCTACTGAGGTTGTGGAACAACAACCTGAACCTGAGCTCAGAAGGAGCAATAGGGTGAGGACTCCAAAATCATTTGGACCTGAGTTTCAATTATACTTAATTGAAGGTACAAGGAGTGAGGTCTCTGACCAATACTCTTATTGCTTCATTGTTGAGGATGATCCCAAAACATTTGAAGAAGCAATGAAGTCCCAGGATGTTGCTTTCTGGAAAGAAGCAATTAATGATGAGATGGACTCTATCATGGGCAATAACACTTATGTGTTGACTGATCTACCACCTGGTTGCAAACCTCTAGGTAGCAAATGGATTTTCAAAAAGAAAATGAAGGTAGATGGAACTGTTGAAAAGTTCAAGGCAAGATTAGTTATTCAAGGCTTTAAACAAAAGTCAGGAATAGACTATTTTGATACTTATGCTCCAGTGGCACGTATCAGTACCATAAGATTGCTAATTGCTTTGACATCAATTCACAATCTGATTATACATCAGATGGATGTGAAGACAGCTTTCTTGAATGGTGATTTAGATGAGGAGGTTTACATGAACCAACCTCAGGGCTTCATCATGCCTGGCAATGAAAACAAGGTGTGTAAACTGATTAAGTTTCTTTATGGACTAAAACAGGCACCTAAGCAATGGCATCAAAAATTTGATGAAGTGGTTTTGTCTAGTGGTTATTTACTTAATCAAGCTGACAAATGTGTATATAGCAAATTTGATGAATCTGGTAAAGGAGTCATCATTTGTCTATATGTTGATGACATGTTGATCTTTGGCACTGACCAAAATCAAGTTGATCTTACAAAAGAATTTTTGTCATCAAAGTTCTCCATGAAGGATATGGGGGAGGCAGATGTTATCCTTGGCATAAGGATTAAACATGAAAGTAACAAAATTTCTATCTCTCAGTCTCATTACATTGAGAAGGTGTTAAAGAAATTTAATTACTTTGATTGTACTCCAGTGAGTACTCCCATGGATACAAGTGAGAAGCTAATGCCTAATACTGGCAAAGCTATATCTCAACTTGAGTATTCTAGGATGATTGGCTGCTTGATGTATGCCATGACTTGTACAAGGCCTGATATTGCTTTTGTTGTGGGTAAACTGAGCAGGTATACTAGTAATCCTAGTGCTCATCATTGGCAAGCAATTCAGAGGGTCTTTAAGTATTTGAAGAGAACTATGGATTATAGTCTCTCATATACTGGTTATCCTTCAGTATTAGAAGGATACACTGATGCAAGTTGGATCAGTAACACTGAAGACAATTCGTCTACCAGTGGCTGGGTATTCCTACATGGTGGAGGTGCAATTTCTTGGGCATCCAAGAAACAAACTTGCATTACCAGTTCAACCATGGAATCTGAATTTGTGGCTTTAGCTGCTGCTGGCAAAGAAGCTGAATGGTTGAAAAACTTGCTTCTTGAGATTCCATTGTGGTCTAAACCTATAGCACCTATTTCTATCCGTTATGATAGTGCTGCTACATTGGCAAAGGCTTATAGCCAGATGTACAATGGGAAGTCTAGACACTTAGGTGTTAGGCATAGCATGATTCGTGAGCTTATCATGAATGGGGTGGTATCTATAGTGTTTGTTAAATCTCAACAAAACTTAGCTGATCACTTGACGAAGGGTTTGGCTAGAGACTTGGTTTTGAAGTCTGCTAAAGGGATGGGTTTAAGTCCAACATAGTCACTGAATGCAAGGATACCCAACTCCCTTCTAAGGAAACTTGGAAGCTGAGTTCAATGTGGAAAGCTGATCATTTAGTGGACTGAAGCACATGTATCACATACATTCCAAGGTTGTGCTTGTTACCTGCTGAAAGGAGGATGAAGTCTTCACTTCTTAATGGTTAATTTTCTTTGAAAAAGTGCTAAGCAGGAGCATGAATTAAAGATGAACCACCTATATAAATATTGAAGTTTTGCCGCTTCAGGAAGCTTTTGGACTTTTAGCTTTTACAACATTTATGAATTGGATATGGACACATGGCTTGTATAGTGTCAGGAGTATTTTAGTGTTTGAAAACTTGTGTGTATTTATCATCAGGTATTCAAATGGGTTGAAGGGTTCAATTCTTAGAACACCCTGATTCTCGAATATTTGAAAGTATATGTACTAATGTGGAAATTCAATCCTCAGGATATTTTCATTTATGCACTTGTTTTGGTTTGTGTTTGAATTTTCATGCAAAGGTAGTGAACTAAATTTGGGGAGGATTGTTGGAAAATTTAGTACTCTTGAGGGATCAATTCACACCTGGTAATGGGTTTGGAGGTATGGAGTATACACCCATTTGGTCACTGAATCCCCTGACTCAATAGTGGTTATATATTGAATCTGCTGATAGCATGATTCTGCTGCTAGCTGATCCTGCTGCTAGGATTCTGCTGAAAGCAAGATGCTGCTGACAGATGATTCTGCTGCTGATAGCATTCTGCTGTTAGTGTGATTCTGCTGCTGGCATTCTACTGCTAGTGATAATGTTTCCACTGATAACCACTGATCCTATTATTATGGAAATTATTATGTTATAATTAATGGGCCGTTAATTATACATAATACCATGGGCTAGGGTTTTGAGTATTCTCTATTATAAATAGAGGTCACATCATTCTGCATGGAGAGACGTTTGAACAATACGATTAACACAAAACCCTAAAATACTTCAATACGCATCTGGTTCTTGATTTGTGCCTAAAGCAAGAACATCAATTGGTCTTATCCCATAGAGATATCCGTGTAACCCAGGCATAGGGTCGAATAGTTTCTATTGGAAAGTGATACCACGATTTCAAGTGAATATCCGGTACCTTTATTGATTATCTTAACCCTAATCTGGGAACTGTTTTGCAGCTAAACAACCAACAACATAGAGTTGAAAATTCAAAGTAAAAGATGGCCTTATGAATAATTTTTCTTAGTTAATAAGAGAGTCCAACGTCTGATATATCTTTAAAAAATAATAATAATAAGAAACAACTTTTAATAAACATTGAAACTTTCTATTAGATCATACCTGCCGTAAAGTTAGACACTAGTATTCTATAGGGATGGGTTATAAGGACGGGGGTTGTTTTTTTATGTTGACCCTCCTATTTTTTTTTTTTTTTTTTTTTATTTTTTATTTTTATAATTTTGTTTATATCAAAAAGCTATAAACCTGAAAGTGCGGAACATAAAATATAAAGTTTAATATGTCAAACGTTTAAAACTGTCAAAAATACGAAACAGAAACTGACAAAAACTGAGCTGTGCTGAAAAAAAATAAGGGACAAAGAGGGAGACAAGTTGCCTACCACTCTTGTCCCCCGTTATTTTATTATAGTAGCCCCCATTCTATATGCTAAACAAACCTTACATGATGTCATCAAGTGGTCAAAGTTGATTTATTACGAAGGAAAATGCTATTTCTTGCTATAAATTGTTTTTATTTATTTTTTTACTCACAAGATTTTGATAAGTGTCAAAATTGACGGCTTGAATGTAGAGAGAGAATTAGTGAAAATATATATATAATATTGTTGTGTGTAGAAAGATATTGTAGGAGGCTTTAGCAATGCTCTATCAACAATCATAATTCTCAATTATATTTCTATTCGAATTTTCGCTCATTAATGATTTTTTTCGACTTATTGTTTGTTTTGTATCAAATGTCACATTTTTCAGTCTAAAGCTCAATGTTGTTCCATGGCCTAGATGGCAATTTTTGTTCAAATATCGGTACGTGTCTACATAAGGGAGTTTGGGCTGACATTCAAAGTGGCAACAATGCCATTGATAAAGTTGGTAATCAGTTTCCACTTCCTTTTATTAGAAACTTGGCAACGGGAATTCAGTACGCTTTTGCGAAGATGGTTGGAACACTCATGGCCTGCCTTTGAAACATGTTTGTTCACGTCTTTTTGCTCTCGAAATAAATTAGGAGTGTTTAGTTTTAGATCGTTGGAAAGTAGTGAACACCGTTTGGCCAGGAAATTGGAATTTGAGGTGTAAGTCTCGTGGTCGGGTCGTTGAAGAGTGATGCGATTTGGATTGTCACACAAAAGTTTTACTTCTCAAGGGATCTTGAGAAGCTTATAATCCTCGCCAGGCAAGTGTACCTGGCCGATGTAGTATAGTGTAGTGGTAAGAACCAGGGAATTGATCATTCTCCACAGGGAATAGTGTTCGTTAAGATTGAAAATGATCTAAACTAGGTCTAGAGGTGAGGGATGATTCTTTTTGTATTTTTGTATTTTTAATGGAAAGCAAGTAAAATCTCGGTTTTTGGAGGAGTGGGCGGAATTAGTTGCTAGTCAACTAACCCAATTAACTACAAATGCAATAAAAATAAAATAACAAGAAAATAAATGTGTGTAAAACTAATATGGAGAAAAACGTGTTTACTTAGGTTTCACTACTCCCTAGCTATCTTTCATTGATTGATAGATTTGTTACAATTGCGTGGATGACGGGTTATATTCCTTAATACCATTCGTGGGGACGTGTACGTCCTTCCCCAACTCTATAAGATCCTATCTCTTCCTATTACGACACGTTTAGTATCCTATCATGGCCTCATTAATATTCTCTTATGCATTAAACATAACCAATTAATCGTAGTACACATCCGATTCATGTTTCTTAAGACATCAAGCAAGTTACCAATAAGAAATTAGCCAGTTTTCTTAAGCCTAACATTGATATCATTCATCCAACATCAATTAATAACAAACCATCAATCAATAATCAATAGCTAGGTTTCATTACATCTAAGCAAACATAAACAAACCTAGCCTAGCATGTTAAAAGAGAGATAAGCGTAAGTGATGAGGTGAAAAGTGAACCACTTTTAAGGGGTCATTTAAGCCCGAAGTCGAGATTATTTGATAAAATATTGCCCTGAATCGTTCATTTTGTCATTTTAGATACTTTTGGAGTGAAATCTGGAAAAAGAAGCATTTTGGATGTTTTTGGAGCATAAAAGTGAAGAAAACGGCAAAGTCTTAATTTCCTTGTTGGGAACAGTACCTGACGGCGTCACATGTTCCTTAATGACGGCGTCAAGAGAAATAAAAGATGTGGATGTGGACAATACACGTGACGATCCAGAGAGTTTTGTGCATAGGAGATGACGGCATCACCTAAGGCCGTCATGGTCCATGTATTAGTGACGGCTCAGAAGAAATTTACACATGACGGCGTCAAAAGTGGATCTAGGCAATCTGATTTCATTATAGGCGGCGAGTTGACGGCGTCACATGTTTACACATGACGCCGTCACCCTGTATTATCTATATATAGTTTTCCAAATTTCATTCATTAGAGTGCAACTTTGAGGGAAAAACCCTAGGCCGATTTTCACAGCTTTTTCAAGGGTTTCAACCCTTTGAAACTTTCATGTTCTATTTGAGATAAGTACTCTTTCAATTCAATCAATATGTCTATGTGTTGTTTGAATATATCTTACGCTTGTCTTCAATTTAACATGCTCGGCTAGATTACTTTTGTGTTTGCTTAGATGTAGTGAAACCTAGATGTTAATTATGGGTTGATTGTTTGTTTATAGTTGTTACGGATGATTGTATTCGATGTTAGGCTTAAGAAAACTGGCAGACTTCCATTGGTAACTTGCTTGAACGTCTTAAGAAACATGATCGGAGGTGTACTACGATTTTTGGTTGTATTTAATGCGTAGGAGAATTCTAATGATCCCATGTTAGGAGCTTCTAACGGCTCGACATAGGAGTGAAGTAGGATCCTATAGAGTTAGGGAATGTTGTACACGGCCCTACGACTAGTATTAAGGAATATGACCCGTCATCCATGCAATTGTAACAAGCTATCAATCTATAAAAGATATCTAGGGAGTAATGAAACCTAAGTAAACACAACTTTCCCCATCATTGTCTACACCACTAGTTTAGTTAGGTTCATTTTCATTTCTGTTATTTAAATTTGATTGCATTTTTAGTTAATTGGGTTAGTTGGCTAGCAACTAATTCCGCCCACTCTTCCAAAACCCGAGATTTTAATTGCTTTTATAAAATATAAAAATACAAAAAGAATCATCCCTCACCTCTAGACTTAGTTTAGGAGACTTTCTAATCCTAGTTACACTATTCCTGAGTTGAACGATTAATCCCCCGGTACTTGTCACTATACTATACTACAACGATCAGGTACACTGCCTGGTGGGGATTGTAAGCTTCTCGAGATCCCTCGAGAGGTAAAGCCTGGTGCGATTCCCACGTATCAGTAAGATAGAATCAAACAACACATAGACATATTGAATGATTGATGGAACACTTATCTTCAGTTAATCATGGAAGAAAAAAGGTTTAGAAACCTCAAAATAGCTGCAAAAGTCGGCTAGGGTTCGTACCCTAAGTTTCTCCAATGTTCCACACATAATGAATGAAAATTAGAAGAGTATATATAGAATTTACAACTTTGACAGCGTCACCTTATGGGACGTGACGCCGTCACCTTGCCGTGTTTAGGGTTCCTTGATGGCCTAGATCCACTCTTGACGCCGTCTGGTTGAATAAGGTTCTTGGCCGTCTCTCTTTGTAATAATATGTGACGTCCTTGATGCTTTATAATGTGACGCCGTCACGTTAAAACTTCAAAATTCCTTTCTGGCCCGTCAAGTATAAACTTCATATCCACCTCTTTGTCAACAAGTGACGCCGTCACCAAGTAATGCGTGACGCTGTGGTACTGTTTCCAGCATAATTTGAGACTTTGTCGTATTCTTCACTTTTATTCTCCAAAATCGTCCAAAATGCTTCCTTTTCAAAATTTTCTCTCAAAAGTACCTAAAATGACAAAAGGAACGATTTAAGGCAATATTTGATCATATAATCATGATTTAAGGCTTAAATGACCCCTTAAAAGCGTAACACTTTTCATCTCATCAATGAGCTAGCTGGTGTTAGACCCGTTTCCTAAATACAAATAGGCCCCATCCTATATGAAATTGATTAAGACCTTACGTGATTGGCTAGTTAACGAATGTAACGTTATAGTCAAACCCGAAAGTCAATTATGGTCAAAGAATATGTATTATAGTTATAGAAGATATGATGCTAAACTTAAGGGGGATAAAGTTGTTAAGTTGTAAGTGTGTTATTAAGTTAATGTGGCCAATGTAGAAGCAAAGGGACTTGAAGGACCAAATGTGCCAAGTAACCAAACTTACACTAATACATATCTAGTTTTTCCTAGGTATTCCTGGAAATATGTAGAAGTGTGTATGTGTTGGTTGTGCCAGTTTTAGAAGAAAAAATGGAGGGAGAACAAGGTTAGGAAGAACTAGGGTCCCAATTCAAGAGATAAAGCCCTAGCAATGATTCCACATCAAGTAAGTATCTCTATTTTGATGATTATAAGGCTAAGGTTTATGGGTTAAGTGGGTAATCATCATATGATCAAAGTATGATCATATGATGATATGAAAAGGATGATGGGTAAGTTATGGTGGGTTATATAAACCCTTGATCATGATGTATTGTGTTATCAAGTCTTGATAGTGTTTATGGTGATTATAACTTAGGATGATGATGATGATGATGTATTGATTTGTAGCTTAGCTTTGGAAGCTAAGGTAAGTAACTTGTACTAAAACATGTGTTATATGTATGTTACCCATATATGTGTTATGATTGTGATAGTGGTTAGCATATGGTTTGAGTAATGGATGTAGGTTAGGAAATTGATGACTAGTTGTGAGCTAGTCAAGCAAGTATATGATTAATTGCTAGCGAGATTTGTTGTAGCTTATATGGTAAATTGAATGTTATGGCTTGGAAGTAATGTTAGTGATCATGATACTTATGTACTAATATGTGTATGATGTGTTTTATGACGGGTTACTTACTAAGCGAAAGCTTATGGTTTAGTTGTCTAACCATTTTGTAGGTTTGTATGCTATTACGGAAGGCTTGGACTAAGGATAAAGGTTTGGTTTTGCGATATTAGAAGATTGGTAAGAAAGTAGGAGCTTAGGTAGAATACTGAGCTCTATGTTGATATTGTACCCCCGTCAGTCAAGTAATGATCGTAATGAGAAGGCAAGCGTCAAATTGTGTGCCAAGAGTTGTATAACGAATTGGTAGTCATTTGGTATGTTAAAGTGTGTTATAAGTGTTATTGGTAAAGTTAAAAGGGCATTTGGATTAAGTGTAAATATACCCATTTTGGATTGTAAACGAGTCAAAATGTAATAAAAAGGGCCTGCAGCACAGCAACCGGCGGTTGGGAACCTAACCAGGCAGTTGAGAGACTTCTGTTTGGGTTAGAATGGTCTCAACCGGGCGGCTGGAACACCCAGCCTGCGGTTGGGGAGGTACTTTCAGATTTTATCGATTTTGAAAAATCATATCTTTTAAACCGTAAGTTGCCATGGGTCGTGCCACCTGGCTTTTCGAAGGTAATTGAGCCTAGTTTTATTTTAAAATAGTCTCATGGTCTGAAAGTTTATAGATTTTTGTAAATGGTCAAAAGAGTAACAGAGTGTCCATCAAAGTGAAGTCGTTTTCGCGTAAAAGTCAAAGTTTTTGGTTAAAACGGGCATGGGGTGTAACAGCTGGTCTGGAACTCTTCTTAACTCCCTCTTGCTTACTGCTCTTAGATAAATAACAATGGTCTGTTGTGACAAACGAATACTTCACAGTTCATAAGCTAGCTTCTCTTGTTGATTTTAACATTCTTAGACCATTCTCTATTGGCTGCAATCACAACTGGAACAATAGGACTCCAATAAAAATAAACATATGCATTTGGAGGGCGGCAAATAACAGGTTTCCCACTCTTTCCGCTCTTAATTCGAAAGGTATATGAAACGCCCAGATTTTTTTTTTTTTAATAAATCTGTAAACTGTATACATTGATAAAACTAGCGGAAGCGTATTTTCATCATCATACGGGTTTATTCCAAACGTCCCGTTAAAATACTAAACTTGCAAAATACATAACAGTGACTTTTTAAACTTGGTAAAGAAGCTGGTTCTTGATTTAGGGGCATTCCAAACTGATAACAAATGATGGACATGAGAAGCTCGTTACCTAACCCGCGAGCTACACCATTTTAACCCATTATGCCCAATTTAGCATGTACATGGTCTCATCTTGCATACCTACAAAAATATAAACTGAGAACGGTAAGTCTATAAGACTTAGTGAGATAACGGAACTGTATTAAATCATAAACTGAACATAAGCATGATGCTGAATAAGTATATATAGTACTATTCTGACTACATGAATCATAATATTGACCAAGTGCATAAGCACGACAATAACTGATTAAATACATGATATACCATGTTACTGACCGAGTACATAAGCATACTGAGTGTGTAAAACATATAATAACTGAGTGCATAAGCACATACTGGCTGAGTACTTATAGTACTATACCGGCTGAGTGCATAAGCACATACTGGCTGAGTACTTATAGTACTATACTGGCTGAGTGCATAAGCACATACTGACTGAATGCATAACTGACTGAATACATAGCTGACGAGCCATATAAACATGTTAATCATCCATACAGGATGTCTGAGTTTCGATTTTGGAACATTTAATATTCTAAGGCTCAATTCTCCACTAAGGAGGTCTAAGTCCCAACATTGTCTGGAACACATGTGTGATCACATAACTGACTATATACTTATAGAATGACATGCATATATAATGCATCGCAGGCCAAAAGTGCATAAAGCACCTTGCACACATTACTAAACACATCTAACATTCATGTATAAATTAAGATTAAGCTAAATACTTGTGCTTGACTACAACATGATACTAAGCTGAGCTAGAGCTGAGACCAAGCTGAATATAGAAACTGAGCAATAATATGGTCATAAGGTTAAACTAAGACATGATACTAAATCTGAATTAATTACTAAAATTGTACTATAACATAAAACAAGGCTGAGATATAACTTAATATACTACAGCTGTACTATAATATAAAGCTGAACTACTATAAGTATAATGTTGAGATCGCTATCGCTATGGCATATACCGAGGTTGAGCCACGACATACTACTGAATAAGACCAATCAGGTCTACTTTATACTGAATATGGCCAAACAGGTCAACATGATAATGAATATGACCAAACAGGTCAACATGACAATTAATATGACAAACAGATCAACATGACAGTTGAATATGACCAAACGGATCAACATGACATTTAATATGACCAAACAGGTCAACTTGATGCTTAATATGACCAAACGGGTCAACTTGTGCTTAATATGACCAAACGGGTCAACTTGGGTCAACTTGATGCTTCATATGACCAAACATGTCAACATGATACTAAATATGGCCCAACGGGTCAACTTGATACTAAATTTGACCAACAGGTCAACATGATAGTTAATATAACCCAACGGGTCAACTTGATACTTAATATGACCAAAAAGGTCAACATGATATTTAATATAACCCAACGGGTCAACTTGATACTAATATGACCTCACGGGTCAACATGATACTAATATGACCTCACGGGTCGACATGATACTAACTATGACCACACGGGTCAACATGATACTGAACATGACCACACGGGTCAACATGACACTGAATATGACCACACGGGTCAACATGATACTAATATGACCTCACGGGTCAACATGATACTAATATGACCTCACGGGTCAACATGATACTAATATGACCTCACGGGTCAACATGATACATAACTTGCATAGTACTTGAGATATAGCAAGGCATATATATACTAAACACGCTTAATCTACTAAACATGTTAACTGAAAATCCGTTACTCACCTGAGCCGTATAATGCAAGATGAATGATTCTGAATATGCCTTGAACACCTATATCATGATAGATGCATACATATAATGTTAACACGTAACAACTAGGCATGAATATAACATGATAGTCCAAATATAAGTGCAACAAAGCACAAATAAACTAACTATAATTCATAAACTCATAAACTAGTTATGGCATAAATCTCGCCAAACATGAATTACTATGCTCGCGAACTCGAGCTAAGCTAACCAAGTCTTGTCATTTGGTTCTATAGTTTCATAACATGAATTATAATCATATTGGCTGAGAACATAAGCTATCATAGCCTATAATCACCCGGGACTTGCAAAAACATCTTATCATGTTGTAATTATCAAAACACTTAACTAAGTGTTTGCTGATTTTTCTGCAGCAGCCTATAAACACATCATTTTGACCGACTTAACTACATAACCAGGTCATGAGGCTAATTTTTCATGAAAGTAGACTATTTTCCCTTTCCGAAAAGGTATGGCACGCTCCTAACGGAGCTACGGTTGATTTTATATGAATTTCTAAAGTTCGGTTTGCTGCACGTTTTATAATCTGACCTTGCTGCAGTAAAACACAATTCTGACCACTTTAACCACTTAATCAGCCAAAACTTAAAACATAGGAACTGAAGTAGACACCCTACGCTTTCCAGAAAGTCCAGCCATGATTCAATACGAGCTACTATCAATTTTATATAATTTTTCAAACACAACTAATCACTGCTGAAAATTTCAGCAACTTGTTTAGCATCAAATAACTCAAAATCTCATTAAAGGGGTGTTTGGATTAGCTTCTAAATACATCATAAACACCTCCTAAATATCATAACATGATCACTAACATAATCCCATCATAAACCCACTATCATTCAATCACCTCTTGAATCATAATTCACTAATTCATCATATAACCATGTAAATCACTTAACAATCATAACCTCATAATTTGTATTCATGTTTAAACATTTATAATCACTTACTTGGATTTAAAGAAAATTATAAGAATCCTTTGAAGCTCCATAAATCTTGATAACATCATAAGCTTTGTTACCCATGCTTGATTCTTGATTGCTTCTTGTTAATCTTGTGAAATTGTTATGATCTTCAAGGTGAAGAAACCTTGTTATTCTTTTATTTTTTTCTTATCAATCGAATGGGAAGGAGGGAGTAATACTCCTGTATTTTTTTTGTCGTGATAATGGATAAGGAGGGAGTATATATTTATCTTTTACCGACTTGTATAAGATAAGGCTAAAAGGGCACATTAGTCTTTTCTATAAACTTTAACTCTTGCCCCATTTAACCCCTTGTTGTATAATGTCTTGTAATATTTGTCCAAGTTTATCATCTATTATTACATTGCAAGTCTCCACTAACTATATTATTGATATCGTCAAAGTGGGACATTTCTATTCATTCCACTAAAATAATAGATATATTCGTTACTACTTTATTTAAAAATTGGGATGTTACAACTCTCCCCTGCTTGGACTGTTCGTGTCCTCACGAACTACTGTTGTTATAACTAAAATTATCCTCTAAATTACATAGGATCACATGTAAGTACTCCCCCACTTGGACTTATATCATGTCTTTATTCTAATATAAAACTGATAATGCACTAATAAGGGTCAAACTAGGATTCCTTTCCTCCATATATGAATCAAATTATCAACAGGTTTATAATAGGTACCTGTTATCCATGTTAAAATCCTTTCTCCTGATCATATGAACTTGGAGATTTTCTTGATTATCCTCTAAAATTAACTCAATAGGTTCGTAATCATCTCTATTCTTGAAGTTTATCTTGACTAATTCCTGAAAATATCTAAAAATTTCATAAGCTGGCGTTAAAAGAAAGGATTTATTTACCTGAATTCGTATAATATTCGCTAAAATGCCCTATCCTGAAATTCTGTTTCATAACTCTGATATGTAATATCTCATAACTCTGATATGTAATATCTCTTATTGAAGGATCCATATCCGTTCTGACACGTTTTCATTTCAATTCTTTTGCCCCTTTTCGTTAAACTGAACAAATCTAGAAATGCTGAAACCCATTTTTCATATCTATTCAATCAGATTCTGTAGCATTTCTAAATCATAATCTTTTTCTGAGTGCTGAATCTATTCTGAACATGCTGGAGTATGTAAATTATGCCCTTTATAATGAATGTGTCTGAAAATGCTACTATACATGATCTAATGTAATATTCATGATGCATTTAACACATAACCGTTTAGCGAGCTCCCCGAGGTATCTCATGATCTCGATAAGTTCATGTCATATCATGTGAATATTATCACGTTGATCAGGCGTCATAATAGTCACACTATATAATCATGAACTCATCGTTATCACAGTCTACCCCAAGTCACTGAAGCAAAACATATCATCTACCGCACATAATCTGATGCGAATGTTGACTATATACTGCTATACTAATAATGCATACTAATTCTATATTCTTACTATATCGTGAATATCTTATTCACGGTCTGCAACTTTATCTGATATCTGAAAATGCATTATGCACTACATGAATATACATGTAATTTCATATAATCTGTGCTAATCACATAAACTGGTATGCATCGCTATACATGTACTGATAATCTGATAATATGAACAACATACTGAATAACATGGTTGAATAACTGATAATATAAACGTGCGATGCAATTTAACTCTAAAAGCAATTACCGAGCAGAGGTTCAAGTCTAAGCATCCCCTACTAATGGTGGATACTTAAATCTCTCAAACCATCGCTCTGATACCAACTTGAAACGCCCAGATTTTTTTTTTAATAAATCTGTAAACTGTATACATTGATAAAACTAGCGGAAGCGTATTTTCATCATCATACGGGTTTATTCCAAACGTCCCGTTAAAATACTAAACTTGCAAAATACATAACAGTGACTTTTTAAACTTGGTAAAGAAGCTGGTTCTTGATTTAGGGGCATTCCAAACTGATAACAAATGATGGACATGAGAAGCTCGTTACCTAACCCGCGAGCTACACCATTTTAACCCATTATGCCCAATTTAGCATGTACATGGTCTCATCTTGCATACCTACAAAAATATAAACTGAGAACGGTAAGTCTATAAGACTTAGTGAGATAACGGAACTGTATTAAATCATAAACTGAACATAAGCATGATGCTGAATAAGTATATATAGTACTATTCTGACTACATGAATCATAATATTGACCAAGTGCATAAGCACGACAATAACTGATTAAATACATGATACACCATGTTACTGACCGAGTACATAAGCATACTGAGTGTGTAAAACATATAATAACTGAGTGCATAAGCACATACTGGCTGAGTACTTATAGTACTATACCGGCTGAGTGCATAAGCACATACTGGCTGAGTACTTATAGTACTATACTGGCTGAGTGCATAAGCACATACTGGCTGAGTACTTATAGTACTATACTGGCTGAGTGCATAAGCACATACTGACTGAATGCATAACTGACTGAATACATAGCTGACGAGCCATATAAACATGTTAATCATCCATACAGGATGTCTGAGTTTCGATTTTGGAACATTTAATATTCTAAGGCTCAATTCTCCACTAAGGAGGTCTAAGTCCCAACATTGTCTGGAACACATGTGTGATCACATAACTGACTATATACTTATAGAATGACATGCATATATAATGCATCGCAGGCCAAAAGTGCATAAAGCACCTTGCACACATTACTAAACACATCTAACATTCATGTATAAATTAAGATTAAGCTAAATACTTGTGCTTGACTACAACATGATACTAAGCTGAGCTAGAGCTGAGACCAAGCTGAATATAGAAACTGAGCAATAATATGGTCATAAGGTTAAACTAAGACATGATACTAAATCTGAATTAATTACTAAAATTGTACTATAACATAAAACAAGGCTGAGATATAACTTAATATACTACAGCTGTACTATAATATAAAGCTGAACTACTATAAGTATAATGTTGAGATCGCTATCGCTATGGCATATACCGAGGTTGAGCCACGACATACTACTGAATAAGACCAATCAGGTCTACTTTATACTGAATATGGCCAAACAGGTCAACATGATAATGAATATGACCAAACAGGTCAACATGACAATTAATATGACAAACAGATCAACATGACAGTTGAATATGACCAAACGGATCAACATGACATTTAATATGACCAAACAGGTCAACTTGATGCTTAATATGACCAAACGGGTCAACTTGTGCTTAATATGACCAAACGGGTCAACTTGGGTCAACTTGATGCTTCATATGACCAAACATGTCAACATGATACTAAATATGGCCCAACGGGTCAACTTGATACTAAATTTGACCAACAGGTCAACATGATAGTTAATATAACCCAACGGGTCAACTTGATACTTAATATGACCAAAAAGGTCAACATGATATTTAATATAACCCAACGGGTCAACTTGATACTAATATGACCTCACGGGTCAACATGATACTAATATGACCTCACGGGTCGACATGATACTAACTATGACCACACGGGTCAACATGATACTGAACATGACCACACGGGTCAACATGACACTGAATATGACCACACGGGTCAACATGATACTAATATGACCTCACGGGTCAACATGATACTAATATGACCTCACGGGTCAACATGATACATAACTTGCATAGTACTTGAGATATAGCAAGGCATATATATACTAAACACGCTTAATCTACTAAACATGTTAACTGAAAATCCGTTACTCACCTGAGCCGTATAATGCAAGATGAATGATTCTGAATATGCCTTGAACACCTATATCATGATAGATGCATACATATAATGTTAACACGTAACAACTAGGCATGAATATAACATGATAGTCCAAATATAAGTGCAACAAAGCACAAATAAACTAACTATAATTCATAAACTCATAAACTAGTTATGGCATAAATCTCGCCAAACATGAATTACTATGCTCGCGAACTCGAGCTAAGCTAACCAAGTCTTGTCATTTGGTTCTATAGTTTCATAACATGAATTATAATCATATTGGCTGAGAACATAAGCTATCATAGCCTATAATCACCCGGGACTTGCAAAAACATCTTATCATGTTGTAATTATCAAAACACTTAACTAAGTGTTTGCTGATTTTTCTGCAGCAGCCTATAAACACATCATTTTGACCGACTTAACTACATAACCAGGTCATGAGGCTAATTTTTCATGAAAGTAGACTATTTTCCCTTTCCGAAAAGGTATGGCACGCTCCTAACGGAGCTACGGTTGATTTTATATGAATTTCTAAAGTTCGGTTTGCTGCACGTTTTATAATCTGACCTTGCTGCAGTAAAACACAATTCTGACCACTTTAACCACTTAATCAGCCAAAACTTAAAACATAGGAACTGAAGTAGACACCCTACGCTTTCCAGAAAGTCCAGCCATGATTCAATACGAGCTACTATCAATTTTATATAATTTTTCAAACACAACTAATCACTGCTGAAAATTTCAGCAACTTGTTTAGCATCAAATAACTCAAAATCTCATTAAAGGGGTGTTTGGATTAGCTTCTAAATACATCATAAACACCTCCTAAATATCATAACATGATCACTAACATAATCCCATCATAAACCCACTATCATTCAATCACCTCTTGAATCATAATTCACTAATTCATCATATAACCATGTAAATCACTTAACAATCATAACCTCATAATTTGTATT
Source organism: Artemisia argyi (assembly GCA_030686995.1). Lineage (NCBI taxonomy): Eukaryota > Viridiplantae > Streptophyta > Magnoliopsida > Asterales > Asteraceae > Artemisia > Artemisia argyi. The sequence goes on along the minus strand of CM060708.1, from coordinate 55,021,472 downwards.
CATGTTTAAACATTTATAATCACTTACTTGGATTTAAAGAAAATTATAAGAATCCTTTGAAGCTCCATAAATCTTGATAACATCATAAGCTTTGTTACCCATGCTTGATTCTTGATTGCTTCTTGTTAATCTTGTGAAATTGTTATGATCTTCAAGGTGAAGAAACCTTGTTGTTCTTTTATTTTTTTCTTATCAATCGAATGGGAAGGAGGGAGTAATACTCCTGTATTTTTTTTGTCGTGATAATGGATAAGGAGGGAGTATATATTTATCTTTTACCGACTTGTATAAGATAAGGCTAAAAGGGCACATTAGTCTTTTCTATAAACTTTAACTCTTGCCCCATTTAACCCCTTGTTGTATAATGTCTTGTAATATTTGTCCAAGTTTATCATCTATTATTACATTGCAAGTCCCCACTAACTATATTATTGATATCGTCAAAGTGGGACATTTCTATTCATTCCACTAAAATAATAGATATATTCGTTACTACTTTATTTAAAAATTGGGATGTTACAACTCTCCCCTGCTTGGACTGTTCGTGTCCTCACGAACTACTGTTGTTATAACTAAAATTATCCTCTAAATTACATAGGATCACATGTAAGTACTCCCCCACTTGGACTTATATCATGTCTTTATTCTAATATAAAACTGATAATGCACTAATAAGGGTCAAACTATGATTCCTTTCCTCCATATATGAATCAAATTATCAACAGGTTTATAATAGGTACCTGTTATCCATGTTAAAATCCTTTCTCCTGATCATATGAACTTGGAGATTTTCTTGATTATCCTCTAAAATTAACTCAATAGGTTCGTAATCATCTCTATTCTTGAAGTTTATCTTGACTAATTCCTGAAAATATCTAAAAATTTCATAAGCTGGCGTTAAAAGAAAGGATTTATTTACCTGAATTCGTATAATATTCGCTAAAATGCCCTATCCTGAAATTCTGTTTCATAACTCTGATATGTAATATCTCATAACTCTGATATGTAATATCTCTTATTGAAGGATCCATATCCGTTCTGACACGTTTTCATTTCAATTCTTTTGCCCCTTTTCGTTAAACTGAACAAATCTAGAAATGCTGAAACCCATTTTTCATATCTATTCAATCAGATTCTGTAGCATTTCTAAATCATAATCTTTTTCTGAGTGCTGAATCTATTCTGAACATGCTGGAGTATGTAAATTATGCCCTTTATAATGAATGTGTCTGAAAATGCTACTATACATGATCTAATGTAATATTCATGATGCATTTAACACATAACCGTTTAGCGAGCTCCCCGAGGTATCTCATGATCTCGATAAGTTCATGTCATATCATGTGAATATTATCACGTTGATCAGGCGTCATAATAGTCACACTATATAATCATGAACTCATCGTTATCACAGTCTACCCCAAGTCACTGAAGCAAAACATATCATCTACCGCACATAATCTGATGCGAATGTTGACTATATACTGCTATACTAATAATGCATACTAATTCTATATTCTTACTATATCGTGAATATCTTATTCACGGTCTGCAACTTTATCTGATATCTGAAAATGCATTATGCACTACATGAATATACATGTAATTTCATATAATCTGTGCTAATCACATAAACTGGTATGCATCGCTATACATGTACTGATAATCTGATAATATGAACAACATACTGAATAACATGGTTGAATAACTGATAATATAAACGTGCGATGCAATTTAACTCTAAAAGCAATTACCGAGCAGAGGTTCAAGTCTAAGCATCCCCTACTAATGGTGGATACTTAAATCTCTCAAACCATCGCTCTGATACCAACTTGAAACGCCCAGATTTTTTTTTTTTAATAAATCTGTAAACTGTATACATTGATAAAACTAGCGGAAGCGTATTTTCATCATCATACGGGTTTATTCCAAACGTCCCGTTAAAATACTAAACTTGCAAAATACATAACAGTGACTTTTTAAACTTGGTAAAGAAGCTGGTTCTTGATTTAGGGGCATTCCAAACTGATAACAAATGATGGACATGAGAAGCTCGTTACCTAACCCGCGAGCTACACCATTTTAACCCATTATGCCCAATTTAGCATGTACATGGTCTCATCTTGCATACCTACAAAAATATAAACTGAGAACGGTAAGTCTATAAGACTTAGTGAGATAACGGAACTGTATTAAATCATAAACTGAACATAAGCATGATGCTGAATAAGTATATATAGTACTATTCTGACTACATGAATCATAATATTGACCAAGTGCATAAGCACGACAATAACTGATTAAATACATGATACACCATGTTACTGACCGAGTACATAAGCATACTGAGTGTGTAAAACATATAATAACTGAGTGCATAAGCACATACTGGCTGAGTACTTATAGTACTATACCGGCTGAGTGCATAAGCACATACTGGCTGAGTACTTATAGTACTATACTGGCTGAGTGCATAAGCACATACTGGCTGAGTACTTATAGTACTATACTGGCTGAGTGCATAAGCACATACTGACTGAATGCATAACTGACTGAATACATAGCTGACGAGCCATATAAACATGTTAATCATCCATACAGGATGTCTGAGTTTCGATTTTGGAACATTTAATATTCTAAGGCTCAATTCTCCACTAAGGAGGTCTAAGTCCCAACATTGTCTGGAACACATGTGTGATCACATAACTGACTATATACTTATAGAATGACATGCATATATAATGCATCGCAGGCCAAAAGTGCATAAAGCACCTTGCACACATTACTAAACACATCTAACATTCATGTATAAATTAAGATTAAGCTAAATACTTGTGCTTGACTACAACATGATACTAAGCTGAGCTAGAGCTGAGACCAAGCTGAATATAGAAACTGAGCAATAATATGGTCATAAGGTTAAACTAAGACATGATACTAAATCTGAATTAATTACTAAAATTGTACTATAACATAAAACAAGGCTGAGATATAACTTAATATACTACAGCTGTACTATAATATAAAGCTGAACTACTATAAGTATAATGTTGAGATCGCTATCGCTATGGCATATACCGAGGTTGAGCCACGACATACTACTGAATAAGACCAATCAGGTCTACTTTATACTGAATATGGCCAAACAGGTCAACATGATAATGAATATGACCAAACAGGTCAACATGACAATTAATATGACAAACAGATCAACATGACAGTTGAATATGACCAAACGGATCAACATGACATTTAATATGACCAAACAGGTCAACTTGATGCTTAATATGACCAAACGGGTCAACTTGTGCTTAATATGACCAAACGGGTCAACTTGGGTCAACTTGATGCTTCATATGACCAAACATGTCAACATGATACTAAATATGGCCCAACGGGTCAACTTGATACTAAATTTGACCAACAGGTCAACATGATAGTTAATATAACCCAACGGGTCAACTTGATACTTAATATGACCAAAAAGGTCAACATGATATTTAATATAACCCAACGGGTCAACTTGATACTAATATGACCTCACGGGTCAACATGATACTAATATGACCTCACGGGTCGACATGATACTAACTATGACCACACGGGTCAACATGATACTGAACATGACCACACGGGTCAACATGACACTGAATATGACCACACGGGTCAACATGATACTAATATGACCTCACGGGTCAACATGATACTAATATGACCTCACGGGTCAACATGATACATAACTTGCATAGTACTTGAGATATAGCAAGGCATATATATACTAAACACGCTTAATCTACTAAACATGTTAACTGAAAATCCGTTACTCACCTGAGCCGTATAATGCAAGATGAATGATTCTGAATATGCCTTGAACACCTATATCATGATAGATGCATACATATAATGTTAACACGTAACAACTAGGCATGAATATAACATGATAGTCCAAATATAAGTGCAACAAAGCACAAATAAACTAACTATAATTCATAAACTCATAAACTAGTTATGGCATAAATCTCGCCAAACATGAATTACTATGCTCGCGAACTCGAGCTAAGCTAACCAAGTCTTGTCATTTGGTTCTATAGTTTCATAACATGAATTATAATCATATTGGCTGAGAACATAAGCTATCATAGCCTATAATCACCCGGGACTTGCAAAAACATCTTATCATGTTGTAATTATCAAAACACTTAACTAAGTGTTTGCTGATTTTTCTGCAGCAGCCTATAAACACATCATTTTGACCGACTTAACTACATAACCAGGTCATGAGGCTAATTTTTCATGAAAGTAGACTATTTTCCCTTTCCGAAAAGGTATGGCACGCTCCTAACGGAGCTACGGTTGATTTTATATGAATTTCTAAAGTTCGGTTTGCTGCACGTTTTATAATCTGACCTTGCTGCAGTAAAACACAATTCTGACCACTTTAACCACTTAATCAGCCAAAACTTAAAACATAGGAACTGAAGTAGACACCCTACGCTTTCCAGAAAGTCCAGCCATGATTCAATACGAGCTACTATCAATTTTATATAATTTTTCAAACACAACTAATCACTGCTGAAAATTTCAGCAACTTGTTTAGCATCAAATAACTCAAAATCTCATTAAAGGGGTGTTTGGATTAGCTTCTAAATACATCATAAACACCTCCTAAATATCATAACATGATCACTAACATAATCCCATCATAAACCCACTATCATTCAATCACCTCTTGAATCATAATTCACTAATTCATCATATAACCATGTAAATCACTTAACAATCATAACCTCATAATTTGTATTCATGTTTAAACATTTATAATCACTTACTTGGATTTAAAGAAAATTATAAGAATCCTTTGAAGCTCCATAAATCTTGATAACATCATAAGCTTTGTTACCCATGCTTGATTCTTGATTGCTTCTTGTTAATCTTGTGAAATTGTTATGATCTTCAAGGTGAAGAAACCTTGTTGTTCTTTTATTTTTTTCTTATCAATCGAATGGGAAGGAGGGAGTAATACTCCTGTATTTTTTTTGTCGTGATAATGGATAAGGAGGGAGTATATATTTATCTTTTACCGACTTGTATAAGATAAGGCTAAAAGGGCACATTAGTCTTTTCTATAAACTTTAACTCTTGCCCCATTTAACCCCTTGTTGTATAATGTCTTGTAATATTTGTCCAAGTTTATCATCTATTATTACATTGCAAGTCCCCACTAACTATATTATTGATATCGTCAAAGTGGGACATTTCTATTCATTCCACTAAAATAATAGATATATTCGTTACTACTTTATTTAAAAATTGGGATGTTACAACTCTCCCCTGCTTGGACTGTTCGTGTCCTCACGAACTACTGTTGTTATAACTAAAATTATCCTCTAAATTACATAGGATCACATGTAAGTACTCCCCCACTTGGACTTATATCATGTCTTTATTCTAATATAAAACTGATAATGCACTAATAAGGGTCAAACTATGATTCCTTTCCTCCATATATGAATCAAATTATCAACAGGTTTATAATAGGTACCTGTTATCCATGTTAAAATCCTTTCTCCTGATCATATGAACTTGGAGATTTTCTTGATTATCCTCTAAAATTAACTCAATAGGTTCGTAATCATCTCTATTCTTGAAGTTTATCTTGACTAATTCCTGAAAATATCTAAAAATTTCATAAGCTGGCGTTAAAAGAAAGGATTTATTTACCTGAATTCGTATAATATTCGCTAAAATGCCCTATCCTGAAATTCTGTTTCATAACTCTGATATGTAATATCTCATAACTCTGATATGTAATATCTCTTATTGAAGGATCCATATCCGTTCTGACACGTTTTCATTTCAATTCTTTTGCCCCTTTTCGTTAAACTGAACAAATCTAGAAATGCTGAAACCCATTTTTCATATCTATTCAATCAGATTCTGTAGCATTTCTAAATCATAATCTTTTTCTGAGTGCTGAATCTATTCTGAACATGCTGGAGTATGTAAATTATGCCCTTTATAATGAATGTGTCTGAAAATGCTACTATACATGATCTAATGTAATATTCATGATGCATTTAACACATAACCGTTTAGCGAGCTCCCCGAGGTATCTCATGATCTCGATAAGTTCATGTCATATCATGTGAATATTATCACGTTGATCAGGCGTCATAATAGTCACACTATATAATCATGAACTCATCGTTATCACAGTCTACCCCAAGTCACTGAAGCAAAACATATCATCTACCGCACATAATCTGATGCGAATGTTGACTATATACTGCTATACTAATAATGCATACTAATTCTATATTCTTACTATATCGTGAATATCTTATTCACGGTCTGCAACTTTATCTGATATCTGAAAATGCATTATGCACTACATGAATATACATGTAATTTCATATAATCTGTGCTAATCACATAAACTGGTATGCATCGCTATACATGTACTGATAATCTGATAATATGAACAACATACTGAATAACATGGTTGAATAACTGATAATATAAACGTGCGATGCAATTTAACTCTAAAAGCAATTACCGAGCAGAGGTTCAAGTCTAAGCATCCCCTACTAATGGTGGATACTTAAATCTCTCAAACCATCGCTCTGATACCAACTTGAAACGCCCAGATTTTTTTTTTTAATAAATCTGTAAACTGTATACATTGATAAAACTAGCGGAAGCGTATTTTCATCATCATACGGGTTTATTCCAAACGTCCCGTTAAAATACTAAACTTGCAAAATACATAACAGTGACTTTTTAAACTTGGTAAAGAAGCTGGTTCTTGATTTAGGGGCATTCCAAACTGATAACAAATGATGGACATGAGAAGCTCGTTACCTAACCCGCGAGCTACACCATTTTAACCCATTATGCCCAATTTAGCATGTACATGGTCTCATCTTGCATACCTACAAAAATATAAACTGAGAACGGTAAGTCTATAAGACTTAGTGAGATAACGGAACTGTATTAAATCATAAACTGAACATAAGCATGATGCTGAATAAGTATATATAGTACTATTCTGACTACATGAATCATAATATTGACCAAGTGCATAAGCACGACAATAACTGATTAAATACATGATACACCATGTTACTGACCGAGTACATAAGCATACTGAGTGTGTAAAACATATAATAACTGAGTGCATAAGCACATACTGGCTGAGTACTTATAGTACTATACCGGCTGAGTGCATAAGCACATACTGGCTGAGTACTTATAGTACTATACTGGCTGAGTGCATAAGCACATACTGGCTGAGTACTTATAGTACTATACTGGCTGAGTGCATAAGCACATACTGACTGAATGCATAACTGACTGAATACATAGCTGACGAGCCATATAAACATGTTAATCATCCATACAGGATGTCTGAGTTTCGATTTTGGAACATTTAATATTCTAAGGCTCAATTCTCCACTAAGGAGGTCTAAGTCCCAACATTGTCTGGAACACATGTGTGATCACATAACTGACTATATACTTATAGAATGACATGCATATATAATGCATCGCAGGCCAAAAGTGCATAAAGCACCTTGCACACATTACTAAACACATCTAACATTCATGTATAAATTAAGATTAAGCTAAATACTTGTGCTTGACTACAACATGATACTAAGCTGAGCTAGAGCTGAGACCAAGCTGAATATAGAAACTGAGCAATAATATGGTCATAAGGTTAAACTAAGACATGATACTAAATCTGAATTAATTACTAAAATTGTACTATAACATAAAACAAGGCTGAGATATAACTTAATATACTACAGCTGTACTATAATATAAAGCTGAACTACTATAAGTATAATGTTGAGATCGCTATCGCTATGGCATATACCGAGGTTGAGCCACGACATACTACTGAATAAGACCAATCAGGTCTACTTTATACTGAATATGGCCAAACAGGTCAACATGATAATGAATATGACCAAACAGGTCAACATGACAATTAATATGACAAACAGATCAACATGACAGTTGAATATGACCAAACGGATCAACATGACATTTAATATGACCAAACAGGTCAACTTGATGCTTAATATGACCAAACGGGTCAACTTGTGCTTAATATGACCAAACGGGTCAACTTGGGTCAACTTGATGCTTCATATGACCAAACATGTCAACATGATACTAAATATGGCCCAACGGGTCAACTTGATACTAAATTTGACCAACAGGTCAACATGATAGTTAATATAACCCAACGGGTCAACTTGATACTTAATATGACCAAAAAGGTCAACATGATATTTAATATAACCCAACGGGTCAACTTGATACTAATATGACCTCACGGGTCAACATGATACTAATATGACCTCACGGGTCGACATGATACTAACTATGACCACACGGGTCAACATGATACTGAACATGACCACACGGGTCAACATGACACTGAATATGACCACACGGGTCAACATGATACTAATATGACCTCACGGGTCAACATGATACTAATATGACCTCACGGGTCAACATGATACATAACTTGCATAGTACTTGAGATATAGCAAGGCATATATATACTAAACACGCTTAATCTACTAAACATGTTAACTGAAAATCCGTTACTCACCTGAGCCGTATAATGCAAGATGAATGATTCTGAATATGCCTTGAACACCTATATCATGATAGATGCATACATATAATGTTAACACGTAACAACTAGGCATGAATATAACATGATAGTCCAAATATAAGTGCAACAAAGCACAAATAAACTAACTATAATTCATAAACTCATAAACTAGTTATGGCATAAATCTCGCCAAACATGAATTACTATGCTCGCGAACTCGAGCTAAGCTAACCAAGTCTTGTCATTTGGTTCTATAGTTTCATAACATGAATTATAATCATATTGGCTGAGAACATAAGCTATCATAGCCTATAATCACCCGGGACTTGCAAAAACATCTTATCATGTTGTAATTATCAAAACACTTAACTAAGTGTTTGCTGATTTTTCTGCAGCAGCCTATAAACACATCATTTTGACCGACTTAACTACATAACCAGGTCATGAGGCTAATTTTTCATGAAAGTAGACTATTTTCCCTTTCCGAAAAGGTATGGCACGCTCCTAACGGAGCTACGGTTGATTTTATATGAATTTCTAAAGTTCGGTTTGCTGCACGTTTTATAATCTGACCTTGCTGCAGTAAAACACAATTCTGACCACTTTAACCACTTAATCAGCCAAAACTTAAAACATAGGAACTGAAGTAGACACCCTACGCTTTCCAGAAAGTCCAGCCATGATTCAATACGAGCTACTATCAATTTTATATAATTTTTCAAACACAACTAATCACTGCTGAAAATTTCAGCAACTTGTTTAGCATCAAATAACTCAAAATCTCATTAAAGGGGTGTTTGGATTAGCTTCTAAATACATCATAAACACCTCCTAAATATCATAACATGATCACTAACATAATCCCATCATAAACCCACTATCATTCAATCACCTCTTGAATCATAATTCACTAATTCATCATATAACCATGTAAATCACTTAACAATCATAACCTCATAATTTGTATTCATGTTTAAACATTTATAATCACTTACTTGGATTTAAAGAAAATTATAAGAATCCTTTGAAGCTCCATAAATCTTGATAACATCATAAGCTTTGTTACCCATGCTTGATTCTTGATTGCTTCTTGTTAATCTTGTGAAATTGTTATGATCTTCAAGGTGAAGAAACCTTGTTGTTCTTTTATTTTTTTCTTATCAATCGAATGGGAAGGAGGGAGTAATACTCCTGTATTTTTTTTGTCGTGATAATGGATAAGGAGGGAGTATATATTTATCTTTTACCGACTTGTATAAGATAAGGCTAAAAGGGCACATTAGTCTTTTCTATAAACTTTAACTCTTGCCCCATTTAACCCCTTGTTGTATAATGTCTTGTAATATTTGTCCAAGTTTATCATCTATTATTACATTGCAAGTCTCCACTAACTATATTATTGATATCGTCAAAGTGGGACATTTCTATTCATTCCACTAAAATAATAGATATATTCGTTACTACTTTATTTAAAAATTGGGATGTTACAATATACTCCCAGCTTAGTCGTTATGTCCATTATGTAATGAGGCAGCAAAGACCATTGATCATTTGTTATAAAAGTGCATCATTGATCGTCGGATATGGTTAAAATGTTAGTGTTAGTGGGGTATCGCCTCTCCTACCAACTTCTCTAAAAAAAATGCTATTTTTTGATCTCGTCTTGACAAATTCCAAATTGGTAAGTAAAGCTTCGCAAGGTGTTTTCTATGTGGTGATGTGGTTTATTTGGAAGTGGAGGAATCGGGTGGTCCATGCTTCCAACAATGAGGAAGACACCATCTCTTCTTTGAATTTCAAATAGTTGCAAAAAGCTTAATTTAGATTGGGGTAGATGGGTATTGGCTTCTAGAATAGTCTTTAGTTAACATATTTTGTGTTTTGGTGTTGAGTGTGTCTTAGTGCTTTAATATTATTGTAAGCCGTCTTTCTCAGATTTAGTTTTCTTCTACCTTGAAAGCTTTATTGTGTTTCTGGCTTCTTGCCCTGTTTTTCAATGGTGTTTTAATAAAAGTTGTGTAAAACTTGAAGAGGGTTGAATAGTTTTATCGTTTTTATCTCGTTACAAAAATTACTTTTGAAAAACCTTAGATTCGATTTTTCGTGAAATCAATCAATCACAATATTACCCCAATATAACTATACTAGCTACAATAAACAATAATAACCAAGGAATATAAAAATGCAATGTCAAAGTGAAGGATCGAAAAGATTAAACAAAGACACTGAGATTTATTTTGGTTCGGTAACGAAGCTCCTCTTCATCCTACTCCACTCTCCGAGTACCCAACTCGAGAGTTCAATGCACTATGTCAACAAGCTCCCTTCAGGCGAAGAAAAACGTACAATGTCGCTTATCACGATTTTCGATACTAAGCTAAATGTCGAGTAAAAATCTAGCTAGAATCAATCTCACTAACGATCTAACCGATCTTCACTCAATCCACACAAACTACACGAACTTCAAGATCTACTCGCTCTTCACAAGATCTACTTGATTTACACACGATCTACCCAATCTACATACGATCTACCCGATCTACACACTATCAACACAATCTATACAAGATCTTCCCGACCTCTACACGATCAACTCAATCTGACTATGTATGATGACAAGAACTTGATGTACGTAATATACAACAAGTGCTTAACAAGTGGTATGAGTGCACTAAGCTAATAGCACAACACTTTGTATATTTGCGATACGGTGTGTTCATCTCTTGCACTAGCAGAGAAATGAAGGTGACCACTTGAATGTATGATTGGATCACTCATAAATAATCTAAACCTAACTAAATTATCAAAGAAATGGAAATATACAAGAGAGGTTTTGATCAGAAAAGACTGTCTGAAAAATTGTTGTTTGGAACATAAAATGATCTACTATTTATAGGCACAAAAAAATTCAAACGTGGCAGGGGACGGTACCGTTAAATTTAACAGCACCATCCACTTTAACGGTGTCGTCCCAGACAAACGCTCCAAATCCTGCTTTTTGTGGTGAAGGTTTATTTGGAGAAGTTTGAACCTGATTATGAGGGGAAAATAGCTGTTATGATTTTGAATTAAATTCTTCACTAAAACATTTATTAATAATTCAAAAATGATTTGTAAAATCAATATTTGAAAAAAAAAATGTTTTGTCACATTTATAAAAATATGAAATTTAGAACAAATAGTTGAATAGAAATTTAGTCTATTTTTCACCTACCAACGAATCAATTGGGTGAGAACTAGAATCACAATGTCTTTAAACTTGGTGCATTTGGGAAAATTTAGTTGTTTTTCGAAAATTAGCACTACGCAACAAAATTTCATTGGAGTCCCGTAACACCGTGATCAAAACCAAACACTTTAAAAGTCTCCATAATCTAGGGGTGTTCACGAGGTGGTTTGGTTCAGTTAGTTGGAGAATTTAAACTATCATCGCAGGGTGGCTGATTCATTTTACTACCCAAAGCCGAATCGTGCTAGGTGGGTAATCGGACAGACGGTACTCAAAATGACCGGTTACCCGCGCGGTTTGGGTCACTGTAAACCATTTTAGACATTTAATCAAGCAAAACCCGATGAACAATAACATAATATAGAACGTAAAATGTCATTGTAGTAAAACTAAATGGTAAAGTCATGATAAGTAATTACATTCAAATTTATCATACATAATAAATTAACAAAGATATTCATTTGACGTTTATAGTTGCTGTCACGTTAATCAAGTTTCATACATTAACGTTTAATAAATGTGTACTTAGGAGAAAAAAATGTAATTAAACAATAAAAATAGTGCAATAATATAATCAAATGCTTGTATGACTCTTCACGGAAGGGATCCGGTAATAAAAAAAAATGCTAAAATGAGAAAAATAAGAAAAATTTATATTCACACATTTTAAATCAATGAAACAATTTTAAAGGAGATGCATCTATTTTTGTAAGTGTATCTGAAATGTGTTATTGTGGTTCTTCTCACAATTGTCATTTTGATTTTTTTTTTCTTATTTGATTATAACTCATATTTATTAACCTACATATGTTTAATACACAATTCAGTTTGAGTAAACGCGAAGTTTTGAAAAATAAATACTGAAACCGTACCACGATAAACGGTTTTTTCGATTTTAAATTCAATCGCGATTTCTCGGGTTTTTTAACACCCCTACCACCATCAAATAAACACACAAACACCACCAGCCGACAACCACTTCGTTTTTAGTGACATTTGTATATCCAAAGTTTTTTTATTATTTTTATTTATTTACTTTTTTATGCGTAGATCTTAAATTTGTTGCCGCGGCTATGCACATGTACATTACTAGTTTATTTATAAGCATAGATAACAATCCAAACACCCAAGTTACTGTGCATCATATATGAAGCATGTATTAAGTTCCTTTACGAAAACAAGCCTTAATAATTAAATTACAGCTTATTAATCAGCAGTTCTAATGTGTTCAATCGATTTTGTTTTTGCTAAGAGGGTCTCTAATGGTTAACTCTATTTGTGTGTTTAATGCCAAATTTGTTGCTGGCTTTCACTTTTGTTTTCATATATTTGTCAGAATGCAAACTATAATAACTCTTATTTTTGAGTTAATAGACAAATAAGTTACTAAAGTTTGGGAAAATGTTCGCTTAATTTACTATAGTTTAAAACGTTACAAACAAGTTACTCAACTTTTTTCCACCGGTTACATAAAAGCTACTGTCTTAGTTTTAACCCTTTACTACCGGTTAAATTCCTACGTAGCATTGATGTATTATGAGTTAATAGACAAATAAGTTACTAAAATTTGAGAAAATGTTCACATAAATTACTAAAGTTTGGGGCAATATTCACTTAAGTTATTATAGTTAAAACGGATAATGGGTTTGTATTCCCGTTCACTAATGTCTAATTATGGATTATATTCCCTTATAGACAAGGATCTTCATGCCATCAATTTAGGGGATAGTGGGTTTGTTGTGATAAGAGGCGGGTGCACTATCTTTCAGTTCCTTGTACAAATGGATAAAAACGTATAATATGTAAAAAAGACACATAAAAACGTATAAAAACATAAAAACGCATAAAAACGTAGAAAAGCGTACGCAAACGTAGAAAAGCATACACAAAGGTGAACTTGAGTAACTTAGATGACAGTTTTGAAACTTTAGTAACTTTGGTGAATTTTTCTCTAACTTCAGTAACTTCTTTGAGGTGGAATATCTTTCAGGCTAGGATACCGGCTATCAACCGGTTGCCCACCTTGGGAGTAATCCTAGTGTAACATGTTTGAAACTTTAGTAACCTAGTTGATAAACTTGAGAACTTGAGTTACTCGTTTGTATTTAAACTATAGTAACTTAGGCGAATATTTTCCCAAACATTAGTAAGTTCTTTGTCTATTAACCCTTTTATACGTAAATCTTCAATCTTTAATTGTTTTTTATGCCTTGCTTTGCTTCTTTATTGTTTGTAAAGTGCCAACTAGTATTTATTTTCATGGTAATTTTGCAGAAAATCGTAACGAGAATTTGATTTGAGAGTTAGGGAAGAAATAGTCTGAATTTTGTGATTGTTGTAATGCCGTATGGGCGCAGCTACATAGGGGCGGGGAGGGGCGCCCGACCCCCCGAAAATTTTTTTGCGATGTAGGGGGTATATAGTTTTCGTGTAAAAAAATTTCGGTATATTCGGTTTCGACCCCCCAAAATTTCGGTATTACCCGAAAAATAGCGTTAGGAAAAAAAAATTTAGATCCCGACCCCCCACTGAAAATTTTCTAGCTTCGCCAATAGTAATGGAAGCTGACATATATGAACATATATTGATAAGATTGTATGTTCAAGATTTAATCAGGTGCAAGGCTGTGTGTATGTCATGGAAATCTTTGATATCTGAATCTCGTTTTGTTAAAGAACATTTGAACCACAGTTGCAACAAAAACAGTAATAACGAAATTGGACATAGAAGGATAGTCATGTCTAGTTTACACTTTTCACTCTTTCAGTTTGAAGATAGGCAATGGTACTTTAACTTGGAGGGTGATTGTTATCTTCTTGGCTCTTCCAATGACCTTATATGCATCTTGATTTCCCATGATGTACGTTCGGGCCACACTATTAGTAGCTAATCCTTTAACTAGCTAGAGAGGTTAAAAAAAAAATAAAAACCCTGACATTGCATGTGAATCATTATGTTGGGGTTTTGGGTGCGATTCATCCATAGACGATTACAAGATTATAGTTGGCTTTAGGAAAACCAAGTATTGGACATGTTTTCTAGTGTTAACTTTGAAATCAAACTTTTGGAACACCCTATGGAAAATGAGCAAGTACAATGTAAAGGAGTCTTGGGGAATGATACGACATAACATGGAGATATACATTGCTTGAGAGAACTGAAGCATGGCAATCCATATGACAACTTGTGGTGTCATGATATATGGTTGTGCAGGACTTTTGAGATTATTGGCACCCATATATTTGTGCAGAGCCTTGTATCTCCTCATGTTCACAATTATGAGCGAAAAAAGATAAACAGACGGGCAGCGAATGTCAAGAGGAGTTCTAAGGTGTGTTTCAGTTACGATGTTTTTTCATTAACCTTTTTCTTTAACATAGCATGCCAAATACATATTAACCTTTATTTACTATTTGTTTCTATCAAAATTCCGAACATTGAGTCACTTTCCGTTTTGATTTGTCGGTTAATTGTGGGAGATCTGTCATAACATGGACCGGGAGTTTGATGCTGTCAAGCTAGCCAGGCTTTGCTTGTTATTGCGTTGATATAATGTTCCATGCTTGTGCTATGGGTCCATCTCCTTATCTTCTTTTTGTCATTTAACTTTGTGTTTCTGTGCGTTTGAATTTATGGCAGTGTTCTTGTATTCACATATGCTATTATTGAGATTTAATTTTATGATGTATTCGTTTGCCTCATGTTGTTATTGTTGATGCATTAAGTTATCATCTGATCTACTAGCAATGTACAAAACCCCGAAAGAAAGTTACAGTATATCTCTATTACTCACACTGCAACGAGAGATGAGATGACGTCTTTGCTAATACTTCATTCATCTTAAAGTGAATCAACTTTATGCTAGATAATGCAGGTGCATATTAGCAGTTTTATCATCTTTCTATGCATTTCATTTTGTTGGACAGGGTTGTGAAGGCCACCCTTGTACTACCACTTGAATATCATTGCATTTTGTTAATCTTTATTAGAGTATAAATCTTGGTGATTCATGTAAGGTTGATATGTTCATGTCTTATTCTGATTACCTTGTGTTTGACACACAAACTCCTTTAAGTATGTTTGGTTCATGTCATCCTTTTTATATAGCCAGTTATCTATATGGTGTTTCTATTATAACAATGTGCTCGGGTTCCCAAAGTTGGACAATTAGTAAAGCAGAACTTTAGTACTATGTATATTTTGATGCACTCACTTTCCAATAGGTCAGAGGTTATTCATGAGAAATTGAGAATCATGTAAACCATCTGAAAGGTTTTGGTGTGCACCAAATAGGTGAAATTATAGCATTAGACTTTGTTTTAGTAGGTTGACACCAAATAGGTGAAATTATACCAGGTTTCCACTTTGTTTATTTTTTTAATGCCAAATGTTTTCCTTTCATTCTATCATTATTGTTGCTCACTTCCTTTATCATATTCTAAAGTTTGTATCCTATCTGTTAAAAAACCTGGTGCACCACTAATCCACTATAAGAAAAATACATATGCTGATATTAAAATGGTGTGTGATTTGTAACTAGGTTTGTTACTGTGTTTATGTTTGGGAACAAAAAGGATAAGGAAAAATGGCGTTTGTTTACGAAATGGGAATACTTTTGTTGTATAAAACTTATACCCATAAACAAACACCATGTAATTATGAAACCATCTTTTTAGCTTCAAAACAACAAACACACCCTCATATTCACATTCAATCATAATAACAAATGCAGTTTGATACAACCATCAATCACATATAGGAAATACGAAAAAGCCAATCAAAGCTTTCTTCTAGTTTCAAAAGGGATAAAAGCTGCAAATTTACCTTCTTAACTCTAATAAAAATTTCAAATTCTTTACCATTCACATCATCAACAACTGAAACCAAACAAATCTCACAAATTTTGGTACTCTAATTAGTAGTTACCTTTCACTGGATTAGACGTCGACTTTTGAACTTTTTAGTAGTTATATCGAACTTTCTGCCAAATTACCTTCTACACCAATGACCGAAAAGATCCAAATGTACATAAAATTCATAGATAAAAAAAATTTCAATATAGAAAACAGCTTCTGAACTTTTTAGCTGTTGTCTAAAACTTTTGGCAAAATGACCATCATACCTTTTACACCCACAACCACACCACTAGATTGCACTCAAAATATCCAAACTTTCTTATCATCAAATCCACAAAAGAATTTTTTTTTTTTTTTTTCTAGAAATCGAAGTGCGAGCTATTAAGTAGTTATTGTCTGAATCTGTTTGTTGTAGCATGCAATCCTCTTGTTATTTCTTGCATTTTTCTCGGAAGAGATCAACCAGTTTGATAGGCTAGCATCGACTGCTGTTTCTTGTGTCTGATTCTTCTCTTCTGGTAAATTCTCCTTTTGCAGATTCAAACTCAACGGCTTAGTTGTCCCTTTTGACTTTAACGCTTTCCATTGATCAAGATTCTCTATAGGATTCAAAATGGACAAAATATAACCATTCTCATCACGTGCATTCCTGTTTGATTCCGTTGATGGATCCAAAACTTCTTCCGCATCATCATAAGCATCATCATCATCATCATCACTGTAATGATCTTCGTCATCCAAATCATAATCATCTTCATCATGATCAAAATCTTCAAATTCATCGTCACTTTCAAGGCAGTTCCCGTACCTATAATTAGTATCAGACTCGGATTTGGGAAAAGTTTCACCTTTTTCATTTTTTCCCAATAGAGATTCAGTACTATCATATACTTGAATAGGCGGCTCGTAAGTCGTGACATTTGTGTCAAAAGTCACTTTTTTCCGTCTCTTTAACCTTAATGGTGGTACCTCGGTCTTCTCTCTATATGCCAAGAACATTATAAACAGTTGTTACTTGTAAGAACATTAATCCAAAAAACAGAATAAAGAACCAATTAGACCATATTTTACCTTGATTCTTGAACAGGATTAGATGGTTTTTCCTGAATGCTTAGATCCAAAGATACATCCACGCTTAAAATGTCCTGAATTGTAGGTTTCTGGCAAATTAAAGGAACCTACACGTCGCAAAAACAGACAAGTTAGACTAGACGGGAACACACCAATACGAGTTGGGTCAAAAAGTGTGTCGGGTTACCCGTTAGAACCTTATTGTCAAATTTATAAACATTCAATATACCACATATGCTTAAAAACTATTTATTTTCTTTTTGAGAGGCAACTTCTTACAATCTACACTACCTATCTAACATACGTCTCGAACGAGACTTCAAACCACAATAGCGCGTTTGGTCAAATCGACTAATTTTAAATAAATGATGAAAACTCAAAAGCAACACATATGAAGAAAATCTTGACATAATCATACAATAAAACCCAAAAATAAAAACAAAACAATAAAGGGTGTTATAAAAAACACATACTTGATCATTAGGAATAACCTTGTTCTTGTTCCTCCTTTTTAAACGTTTATGATCCTTAGAAGAACCCAAACATTGCAGAAAACAACCCATTAGAAATCGCGGTCTTGCGGGTTTTTTGTTTGGTGAGTGTGTGTGTGATCTAATGGGTGTTTAAGGAATTTGTTAATGGGTGTTCATGATTATTTCACTGTAAGAGAAAATAACGGTCAAGTTTTTGGTTATTGGGGGTTTTATGTTTTTGAAAAGGGGAAGTGACCGTTGTGTACTAGGGACAAAAGTGGAATTTTTGTTTTTATTAAATGTTTTGAGATAATGTTTATGTGAATGTTTGTGGCCCACCACTTTTGTTTTGGTTCATGACTTTTGGTACATTTCTCATTTTGGAAGGCTTTTCAGAAAAAAATAATTAAGTAATGATCTAATCTTTTATAAGGGTGTGAGGTTATTAATAACTTCCCTAAATTTATTGTGTTACCTTCCTTAAAATGACTTGACATAATTCTTATTTTATTTATCTTTTTGTCATTTTTTTTAATGTCTTTTAATATGTATATATTTTTTTGTAAGTTAATAATTTTTTTACCCACTTAAATAATTAAATTACAATTTGGCAACACAACGATATCGTGAATGTAAATTTATAAAAAGCAAAAACAAAATAAAGTTTGACTAGAAATAAATTTGGTCAATGAAATAAAATTATCTGGTTTTTTTAATTGAGATTTGTTAACAACAACCTACCACTACCAATAAGTGTTGTTTAAGTATTTCATGTTTAAAAAAATTTAACATTTAATAATCTCTAAACATTTTATATTTAATATTACATACCATGTTTAAAATGATTAAAATGTATAATTATGAAATAATGAGGTTCATTAAATATGTTTTTTTATATAGATGAAATGCTTTTAAACAACACACACAGTGTTGTTGTTAACAAATCACTTAAAAAAGTAAAAGAAACCATTGAGTAGACATATAAGCTGTCCTCTTATAAAAGGTAATCAGTAAAATAAATAAATAAATTTTAAAAAAAAGTACCAAAAACAAAAAAGTATAAAATATGTTTGGCGAAAGTAATTATTTGTGTAACTAGAGACGTAGTTGTAGATAGAAATAAAGTGTGAGCTAAAGAAAATAAGCAACATAAAGTATTATTTGATTTTAGAAGATTATGAAATTTCTAAAATCTATGATAAGTTATATTTGCTAAATAAAACTTATATTTTTATTACCTTATTTTTTCAGAAAATAAATCCATGTCGGAATGCCTTTTGTTGGAAAATGAATTCTACACGATTTTATCAATCATTCTAGGGGTGTTCATTGGTTCGTTTATCGGGTTGTTCGGTTTCTTCGGTTCGGTTAAAAAAAATTATGTGTAAAACCGAAAACTGAACCAAACGAAATTCCAATTGAATTAACCGAACCGAATAACTTATATTTAATTATAAGAGCATAAAAAAAAGATTCAGGTTTAAAAGTGTTATATTTATACTATGAAAGAATTTTAATATTTTTCTTGTATATAAATATATAAAAAAAATATATATTTATGTGAATTCGGTTTTTGGTTTAGTTTGATTTTCATTTTCGGTTTGGTTCGGTTTGGTTTGGTTCGGTTTGGTTTGGTTCGGTTTCGGTTTTTGTGGGTAAAACCTGAATTTCGCACACCCCTAAATCATTCAAGAATATGATCACACCCTTTGACCCATGTATCAAAATTTATTAGATTCCAACCAATATGGAGCAAAGAAAATGCCGAAAAATAGCATAGTATTGTCTTATTAAGTCTTTGAAAATGACAATTAGTTGCATAATTAAGTCATGATATCAAACTAGTTAGTTCAAACTAAAATTAGGAATCTGCATTCTCTTATTCTACACATATATGATCGTACGAGACTATAAAAACTCAACTTGCTTCGATATGCATATAATCTAACTCTCAGTGTATTTGTCTTGTGCATGTGTGAGTGTATTTGTATATGATGGTTTTGGTAAGAGAGGAAGGGGTTGGACTACGACAAGATTTTACACAAGACGGGACTACTGATCTTAAGGGAAGACGTGTTTTAAGATCCGAAACGGGGAAATGGAAAGCTTGTTACTTCATGCTTGGTTCGTTCATTTTGATCGCTAAATTTGCCACCTCTGAAAAACCAAGTTTATTAACACGTATGCTAAATTTGCAGGATATGAAGTATGTGAAAGGATGGCATACTATGGAATATCAACGAATCTCGTCTTGTACTTGACACGGGAAATGAAGGAAGGAACAGTGAAATCATCGAATAGTGTCACAAATTGGGTGGGAACCGTGTGGATGACACCGATTATAGGTGCTTATATTGCGGACACATATCTTGGGAGATACTGGACTTTCATGATTGCTTCCATTGTTTACGTTATGGTAAGATTACTCATTTTGACCCATTACCAAACCCGCCAAACGTCCCAATCTAAGTGCATGAATTTTGCAACGAACTAACTTTGGTTCTTCTTTTTCCAAACAGGGAATGTTCTTACTCACACTTGTGGTTACCATCCCGTCGTTGAAACCACCATCTTGTGGTAAAAACATAAGTTACCTAGACTGTGATAAACAACCGTCGCCTTTTCAAGTTGGCCTCTTTTATTGTGCATTGTACATTATCGCACTCGGAACAGGTGGGACCAAGCCCAACATATCCACAATGGGCGCAGACCAGTTTGACGATTTTGAACCCAAAGAAAAAACCCAAAAACTCACTTTCTTTAACTGGTGGATGTTTAGCATATATTTTGGTACCTTTTTTTCCAACACTTTTTTGGTGTACATACAAGATAATGTTGGATGGGGCCTTGGGTACGGGATCCCAACTGCGGCTTTACTAGTTGCTATGGTAGTATTTATAGCTGGAACACCAACTTATCGCCATAAGCCATCATCTGGGAGCCCATTTACTAAGATGGCTAAGGTACTAGTTGCTACAGCACGAAAGTGGAACCAGGTTGTACCTGAAGACCCCAAAAAGCTTTATGAGTTGAGCATGGATGAGTATTCGGGTCCTGGAAAGTACATGATTGGCCATTCAACTACTCTGAGGTAACTTTTTTGTATGCCTTTATTTTGTGACTGAGTCAGTAAAGGCTAGCAGGTGTATTCTAATATATAAATGCATAAAACTTGTTAAAACTGCAGGTTTCTTGACCGAGCTGCAGTGAGGATGGAAGAACCATTATCAGAATGGAAAGTATGTCCCGTGACCCAAGTCGAACAAACCAAACAAATGGTGAAAATGCTTCCAATCTTGGTTGCGACATTCATACCTAGCTCGTTACTTGCACAAACGCACACACTCTTCATAAAACAAGGTGTAACTCTAGTTAGATCCGTGGGCCCCCATTTCGATATCCCACCTGCTTCTCTCTCAGTATTCATAACAATCTTCCTTCTAATTAGCATTGTACTTTATGATCGCTTATTTGTTCCCACAATAAGAAAATACACCAAAAACCCAAGAGGCATCACATTACTTCAACGGATGATAATTGGCCTTGTTTTACATGTCATTGTCATGATCATCGCTAGCATAGTGGAACAAAAACGACTTAGTGTAGCTAAAGATCATGGTATTATTAAAAATGACCAAATCGTCCCTTTGAGTATTTTCATACTACTCCCTCAATTCGCCTTAATGGGAGTTGCTGATTGTTTTTTGGAAGTTGCAAAGCTTGAGTTTTTCTATGATCAAGCACCCGAAGGAATGAAGAGTCTTGGAACTGCCTATTGGACTACAAGTATCGGGTTTGGGTATTTTCTTAGTAGTTTTATTTTATCGACTGTGGTTGATGTTACAAAGAACAATGGGCACAAAGGATGGATTCTTGATAACTTAAATGACTCCCGTGTAGATTATTATTACGCATTTTTTGCAGTGTTGAGCTTCATGAACTTACTGTTTTTCCTTTTGGTTGCAAAATACTTTGTGTACAACACTGAAGTTAATGAGTCAGACAACGAGTTGAAAGAAGATATCAGCAAGTTTACTGAACAAGGATACATCGCCAGTTGATTCAACTTCAAAGAGAAAGAAATGATGTTTATAGTTTTAATTTTTTGTACATTATTTTCCTTGTGATTTTTTTATACATGAAGTTTTTTTATTTTATTTTTTTATTTTTTTTAAAGGCTTTTATGCATGAAGTATTAAAGTAATTTGTTGTGGTTTTTCTTTTCAACAATGTTTGTATATGGACTATTACGGGAAACAATTGCAGAAATGATAAACTAAATCTTTCATTAAAACGATTTGGGAGAACTTCTGTTTAAGTACTCTTTCAATTGACTTGAGAGTAGTTATCGGACGTGGCCACATGGGTTCATGGTTTCAACCTTTAAGCTGACATCCAAATCACCCCCACCTTTCCCTTTTTCTCGTTGAACAAGTCTACCACAAACAGACGTATTCATTTAACTCTTGCCGCTACGTCAGCTTGTAGAATCTGTGCTGCAAGGTTTGTATATGTGATTGCTGCATCAACCATTTGTACCTTATGCTTCATGACTCCCAAAAAGTGAATACTCCCTTGAGTATCAGCTAACTAGGCACTTGTGTGTCTAATCTCATAACACCTAAACTCAAAAAAACATCTTAGGATATCTATACAGAGTATTGTTCAAGCATGCTTCATCTGTTGTGTATATGCACCATGCCCAAACAGAAATTCCTAACCGTGATTGTTCTCTAAAAGCGATCTGCTACTCTTTAACTTAAAAGAATTTATTGTCCATAATCTACAGAGGCTGCAATGCTACAATCCTTTGTGTATAACTATACCATATCTAGAGTTACGTTACTCCTAGCTTACTGCTACATCATCTAACATGAGGTTAGTGTTAGCTTTCCATAAACGATGTAAAAGATATCATTCACATGCTGCTACCGTATGCCTACGCGCAACAAATTGATATAGGCTTCAAGCATTTCTAATCAATTAGTATTGGTTAAAAATCATTTACATATGAGTGTATTTTTGGTAAAATCTTGTCCACACACCTAGAATATATGACGATAAAACATTGGGCGAGCAAACCATGGGGCGAGCAAAGAATTTGCTCGTCAAGTTCATTTGGTAAACCATATATAGCGAGCATATGGGATGGAGAGCAAACCATTTTGCTCGCTTTGCCTGTTTTGGTAACACATTTATCAAGGCTCGATTTTCGTAATTGGATCGCCATATAGTTCATTTAAAAAAATCACACCTATTAAAAGCTCATCATGATTAGGTTTTGCACCTAATCATCAATTTCTTGTGCTAACACGGCTTATATTTCTGTAAGTTTTAAGCAGTTCTTTTGTAACATCATTATGATCAGCTAATACTCACTGTGGCCTCACATTGATTCCCCACATAATGATTCCATTATTCAACAGGGTGAGCATCGGTCCAGGACCGGACCGGACCGATAAGACCGAGGATCGAATTAGCCAAAAAGCCAAGACCGAGGACCGGACCGAATGTGGTCGGTCCGTCGGTCGGTTCGGTCCAACAAGGCCAAATAATCGGTTTGTGGTCCGGACCGGACTGGACCGGACCGAGGACCGAATTAGTCAAAAATCCAAGATTGAGGACCGGACCGAATGTGGTCGGTCCGGTCTGGTCCGGTCTCGGTCGGTCCTTCGGTCGGTATGGCCGTTCGGGTCGTTTGCTCAGCCCTATTCAACAATCATAATTAAATATAATACTCTAGAAAGGATATGTAAGTTCAGATATTCATACATATAAATAAACATAATAGATTACGATATCTAAGCTTGGAACCAGTCAACTTTTAGATCAAACTGGCAATCTGTCCCACTAATGATACCGATGCTGCTGCAACCTTTTGGTTGCGACTTGAACTTAAAACTGTTCTTCATAATCACTTCTCCAGAATTAACATCTTCCAAGTATGCTCTAATTACAAGTGAGCCCTTGGTGGGCACGGCCAGTAAAGATTTTATCAGCTGAATTACACCATTCTCTAAAACATGATTGGGTAGAAAGAGTATTGACATGTAGTTATATTTAACCGAAGGTGGACATTGACATTCAGTAAGAAAGTCATCGCCGTAATAAGCAATCACATACCCACGAACTTCACGACCAGGTGTCATGGTTTCAAATTTTACCTCCAAAGAAGCATCTATTGCATCCTTTAATAGAATGTAAAATAGATGTGTAGCTCCTTCCATTCCTGAAATAGTAACAACACCGCATGCACTTTCTGATTTCTTGTCCCAGAAATCTAAGAGGTCTATTTCTATCTTGTGATTGCAAACTTGATAACAAGCATCCTCATTCTTAGCAACATAGAGTTCCATACGAATCTCAATAGAGGAGGAGACCGGAACTGGATGACCAGAATTCCCAAGGTATACAAGCCCCGAGTCGGTCGGGGTTATGGGATCACACCATTTGTGGTTGAATAAAGGAACATGAGCAAAGTCAGGCTCAAAAAAACAAGACTCCCCTTCGAGTGATAGTATCCCATACTTGTCGGATACAGAAATGACCCCAAACACCTTACCCACTTTATCAGACCCCAAATGTGTTCCAGTACGGGTAAGAAACGAAAAGAGCTGAAACCGAGAATTTCTGGATGGATCCCTGATGAAGATCGAAACATCCACAAATTAAAAACGAATGTTACAATTATAGGTAAGTAAAGTGAGTTGCAACATTGAACAAAAATTATGCAATAGAGATATTGGGAGGACTTGTTTGTTTTCAACAGTTGTATAGCATTAAGTTAGGCAAAGTCCTTGTCATGTATACGGTAGACATGAGAAACAATAATGAATTTCTAAGGAGTGCCTTAAAAGAAAGAATATCTCTATTCCCTCGCCTTTGGCAACAACTCATTTATGTTAATTCTAACGGGGCAATTTCATATATCCCCTTAGAAAGCTCTCTAATTTTATATATACCCAACTCAATTGTTTTACATCATATATACCCATTAAATACATTTAAAATATCAAATCTGCCAATTACCTAAAACATTTTATAATATGACCGGCATACCTTTTTTTAAAACTTTTTTATCAATTACTTATTTACCCAGGTAAGCTTTACGTTAACCTAAAACAATACTCAACCGAAAGGATTATGAGTTCCAACCAAAAGCACTTATCAATCTACATAATCAAACCAAAAAAATAATTAAAATAAAATAATAATAAAAATAAATAAATGAATAAATAAATAATTCATAACCCGATATTTGACTTAAATTTCATAAAATGAAAATAAACTTAGCATAGAAAAAATCAATTATTTTGAACATAAAAACCGGTAGTTACCTAGCATTTACATACACCGATCGTTTCACGGCGGAAAATGGTAATCTCAATGGCAGTGGGGTCACTGATAACTCACTTGCTTTGGGGAGAGTTTGATCCGGAAAGAATGGGGATGTCTACATGAAAAAAGAAGTTTAAAACTGGTTATAAAATGTGGAATTGTGAATAACTTAGTTTTTTATACTAGTTATGATATGGTAACGAGTTTTGATGTTATCTTATACTGGTCATGAACTGATTCAATAAGTTTAAAACTGGTTATTGAGAAGTATAAAACTGGCTCTGGACTTATTCAGTAGTATGGTAACCAATTTTAACGTTATCTTGATACACCCAAACCAAGCTAGATGAAATAACTTAAACCCAAAACTTAAATAAATCTCAAATAGTCCCTCAAAAAACAAGAGAAATAATCCATGGTGTATAAACAAAAGATAGTCCCGCGCGCATAAAAGAATCCAGGGGAAGAAACTCGACCCGAAAAACCAAATTAAAGAAAAAAGTTACTAGACAACACATACCGGAGTTATCCCCAAAAGATGAAAGCCTTTTTCCAATACCACTGCAGTGGCCTCACACAGCAATAATGTGCTCGTATCCGTAATAGACCCAGCCTGCCAAAATTTTCAAAATTACACCTTTATAATTGAGACAAAAATACTCATGTATACCTTTTAGAAGTCAAATAATCTGAAAAATAATAATAATAATAAATTAAAAAAAATGTTGGTTTGAGAGAATCACAAATTTCACCTTTTATAATCACGACAAAAATAGTCACATGTACCTTTTAAAAATCAAATTATTTTGATAAAAAAATAACTTTGGTTTGAGAAGATCAGAAATTAAATTCAATATTGTATGTACCTTGCACACACAAGAATAGTAACAGTTGAATTTCTTTGATAAATCGAAAAGGTATTCACATAGGATGTGTGGCAGGACACATAAACAAGACTCTTCGAGGGCCTGGAAAAGAAGTTAAAAGTATTAATACAATACTATAATTTACATAATCATATTCACAAGATTAAGAAAGTTTACAAAAATCAAACTTTTCACTTCATTTTTCCTTCTACGTTTGTGAAATGTCTTCATACAGGCATCTACATTAGTATTGAATATTTACCCCCAAATGTTTGTGCCAATTATAAACAGAACTAGCTTTTCTAATTGGTATACACTCTTGATTATTTGTTTCATTATTTTCAAAATTTCCTTATAGTCTAGTACGCTACATGTAGTGTAATATTTATTGCTTGCCCACAAGCACGCGACTTAATAACTTAAATCAACCATACATTTTAGAGCATGTTAGAAGAAACTATAATGTGTTAAGAGTAACCTAGGGAAATCAAACCAATTTTTCACCTCCAAAAACTGTGTTACAACTTCTACCAGGGTTATGTATGTTCAAGGAAATAGTAAAAGTTCATTATGATATTGTCTTACCTCTGTAAACTCGAGTAATCGGAATCCTAAAATCCGTTCTTCACCTTTCACCCATCCTTCATCTTTACCCAGTATTAACTTTGAAGCCTGCTGCAGCACACATGTATATCCATTAACTTAATATTTAAGAACAAGAAAGCAATAATATTGGTCCAAGATGAGAATGTTGGAAAATCATTGAAACGAAAAGATATTGTTACCTTTAACTCATTGATGTTTTTACGAGAATCATCAGTAATTCTACGAATTTTGGCTTGTGTATGTAATAGATACATGAAAGTATTTCCCTATATATCAAGCAATTTGAGATCATGAGAATACAAATATACAATAGCTAACATCACTACTAATGGAAGAACAAAGTACCTCTTTTTTGATAATCCCATCATTGATATTGAATTTAAATTCGTCCAATCTATTGTGTTTCAGGAATACATACCTGTTAAGAAGACAAACCCAGCCCATTGAGTATATGAGTACAAAAATTTGACCTAAAAGTAGGTTATCTCATTTATGAAACAAAGGAAATAGCCGGTGTAGACAGCGTTAACTTCAATATATAAAGGTTTGGAAATAAAAACTTTGACTACAGCAAGTTCATAGGATATTAACATTTACCACTCTACTTGTATGTATTAATATTGATAGCAAATAAGGGTAAAAGTTATGAAAAAAAGCATGAGAATCTTACAATAAAACACAATCTAAAACTACTTCAGGTGTATATCCAAGCAACATAGCATCCTCAGCTGATAAAAAGAAAATTGTGAAATTTAGCCATTTTAAAATCGATCCCGTTATTATATTAATGGGTTAACAAAAAAAATATAATTTTGGTAATCGCATCATTTATTCACGAAAACAAATTAATAATTAATTAACAATATCTTGTATACCTTGTTCCGCCGCCACATGAATTTTGGCTTTTTCTAACAACTTATCTTCCAGTTCAGTACCGCAAGATCGATATCCTGCATAACTTGTTCTGGCGGGTTTGTGCCTATTACTTTTGACACGCTCTTCAAGTTTAGCAGCCTGGAAAAAAATTAATCAATTTCTCATCTTTATTTTTAACATGTTAAGCATAAAATTACTTACTGTAAAGCACATTTCAATAAACTCTTGTTTCCATAAAGGAGTCAAGTATACCATCCAATCTGCTCTTTGCAGTCCATACCTACATATAACAGAAAATTTATAAGCCACTGTTCATAAAGTTACCAGAAAAAACAAATCTATAACTAGCCAATTGATATAGATGTTTTCTTAAAGTTAGCAAGTAAATTACCACAAAGCTAAGAGATCTTTATAAGCATTGTCGAAATCTCTATGATCTTGTCTTTCTTCATTCGGAAACCATCTATTCAACACTTTTTGAGCCATGTCCCTCTGAAATAATGGAAATATAAACTCAAAGTGAAACATATGCCTATTTTATATAAAAAATAGGCCAAAAATGTAATTTTTTTCATATAATATATATAGATGCAAATATAAAACGATTTAACATAACAAAGATCTGAATATGTACTTTAGAACGTGTGGACGAGATCGTAGTAGGATGACCGATGGTCACATCAACTTTAGAATACTTGAGAATACTCATTAGTGTGTATCCTATGGCGCGTCGGCGAAACAAATCCGCGTGCATTTCCTCATCCAAAGAGGGATAGTCCACAATTACCCTTTCGACAGGAAGTTTTGGTGCCCATGTATCTATACCGTCTTTTAGCATCTTATGAATGCTCTGCAAGGAAACACAAAGAATCTAAGTGAAAATTGTATTGTATGTTAAAAAAAGGGTTGGAAAAGAAAAAGAAAAAGAAAATACCTTCGCAATCCATTTTCCTGATAATTCTATAGTTACAAAACCAAGATCATTTGTCGAGGGTGTTCCCTCTATCATGTCAGATTCCGGAAACTTTTCCTTGATTTTCTATGATAATAAAAGAACACACCAAAACATATAATTACAGTTAACAAAACTCAAGTTCAAAACCAATGGTTGACAAAACAGATTATTACCTTTCCGACCTCTCTTGGTCCTCTATCTATGGGTCTTAATGTTATTGCACAGCTGGTTCTTAATACAGGCCATATCCACAAGGCATTTTGGCTGTAATCATTCAGAAGAAACTAAATGCATATGTTACCTACCAAAGAAAGCACAAATATCAGAAGCAACATATACCATTCATAAACACCATGCATCCCTTTTTGGCAAGTATATAGCATATGCTCTTGTTTTAAGTCGGTGTAACTATGTTCATCTTTAAGGTGACCATGTCTCGTTGCGGTTTCATTTTGCGTTATTTCTTCTTGAAGACGTTTCAGTGTGGTTTCAAATGGCTTTGAGATTTCTTCTAGAAGGCTCCATCTCTTGCGTTCCTGTATTACAAAACCAGAGCCATCACTGTGTAAAATCATGTATATAAAAAAAATGATATGTGTACATTAATGCTAGACTTACATCAGGAGCTCTCATTGTTGATGTAGAATGGGACCACTTTAAGACTTTCCTCCTAGGTTCCTGTAATAAAAACTAGTACCATCATCTAAACTGTGTAAATTTATATAAAAAATGGTGTGTAAGTAAATAGTAGACTAACATTAGGATCTGCCGTTCTTGATATAGAACTTGGCCACTTTACAAAACTCCTCGCACCTTCCTGTATTACAAATTAAGTGCCATCATTTCAACTGTGTAAATTTATATTTAAATAAAAAACATGATAATGTGTACACTAATAATAGACTTACTTCAGGAACAGGAACAGCTGCGATTTGTACTTTAGAATATGCCCACTTTAACAATCTCTTACATTCCTGCATTACAAAACCAGTGCCATCATCTTAACTGTGTAAATTTTTATAGAAAAACATGTTAATGTGTTAATAATAGACTTACATCAGGATCTGCCATTACTCTTCCTGTAGAAACTGCCCAGTGTAAAAAGTCCTGTCTTTCCTGTGGTACAAAACAAGTGCCATCATCTTAACTGTGTAAAATTATATTAAAAAACCATGAACGTTAATAGTAGACTTACACCACCAGTTATTTTAGAATGTGTCCAGTCCTGTGATACAAAACCAGTGCCATCATCATCTTAACTGCGTAAACTCGTGTATATATACATATATATAGATATGTACATATACATATAGATATACATATACATATACATATACATATACATATACATATACATATACATATACATATACATATACATATACATATACATATATAATGTGGATGTTGACAATAGACTTACGTATATTTCTGGTATTAGTGTAGATGGTACCATTGATGGTGTTGAAGGTCTGATTATATTTGAAGTAGAAGATGCCATTTCTTCTGGTGTAGAAGGTGACAATGGACTTACATACATTTTATTTCCGTGTGTCGGTACATAAGGTGCCACCGATGACGGAGATGTCCTTGTCGTTAATGTAGAAGGTACTGCACGCGTACCAGACCCATTATTAATTTTCGGTCTCTTACTTTCCTGTAATACAAAATACAATGCCATCAGTGTAAATTAATAAATAAATAATAATGTGTGCGTAAATAATAGACTTACATTCAATCTTGATTTCTTTGATGAACATGGCTCCATCTGGTAACAAACATGTAAGAACTAGTCATGCTACCAAAATAAGAGTAATAAGTATTTCCTGTACTGCTAATTTCTTATTTTTATAATGAGGAAAGTGAATATGGGGTTGTTAGACATTTAAGCGTACATGAAAAACCCGTCAAAAGTACTACATTGTTTTAACCTATTACTTGTATCTATTTTTCAGACCACCTTGTGTTTGAATATGCGTTCATTTTTATCGCTCATCTTCATGACTATAAAACAATAATACGAATACAAATTTTCTCAAATATATAATGGTGAGCTTGGTCTTATTTTATAGATCAATTGCATTACAAAAGAAATTCATTTTGAGATGATTTTGAAACAAAAGACTTATTTTTATGGTTGAGTGTATTTGGGAAATTTAGTTTGAGGTTAAAAAATCAAAACTACCTAGTCGACGTATTTTTTTGTGGTTTTTCTTGTAAGCTTAGATGCTTAATAACCCCATATTGTTTGTTTAAGCTTATTTATGGGCTTATATGTTTTTGGCTACTTTTGGTACATATGGGCTTAGATAAGCTTAGGGGGTGTTTTTGTAAGCTTATATGTGGGTTTATTAGCTTATATGATTTCAGCTTATATTTCATAAGCCTTAATTTTTTCTGCTTATTTTGAGAGTTTTGAGCTTCTTAGATCATAACAAGCTTATATAATCATATAATGCTCACAATAAGCCGGAAAATTGAGGCTTATAAGCCGAAATCATATAATCTTATAAGCCCACGTATATAAGCTTACCCCCCCCCCCCCCCCCCCCCCCCCCTTTATTATGGCATAACAAAGTCATATAAGTTCACAAATTTCAAAATAAGCTGAAAATTGAGCTAGAGAAATATAAGACGAAAACATATAAGCTTATAATAAGCCCGTAAATAAGCTCCCCCCCCCCCCCCCCCCCCCCCCCCCCCCCCCCCCCTTCTTTCACTTTTCTCTTTTACTAATATACCCACCCTATGACTTCTTCACTACAGATGATAAATTCTATTACATGTATCAACTAATATACTGAATATCGTGTATACTAACTAACATTCATCAATAAATTAATAACTGATTAATTCCTGGAATTAAATAGATAGATTGGGGTTTTTTTTTTTTTTTTTTTTTTTTTTTTTTTTTTTTTTTTTTTAATTTCTTCTACAATAATATATCACGAATCAATGAATAACAATCGACAAGTACCCGTGCATAGCAACGAGATTTATAGTGGCAGATAGTTATAGTGATATTTTGGTTAAGTGTTTTATGTAACGTTTTGCATAACTATAGATGTTTGCTGCTAGAAAATCTCGTTCTTATGCATGGGTACTCCTCTAGTTATTCTTGAAACCTAATTTGCATACGCCTCTTTCATATAACATGTGCATAACCCGTTAATATGTTCGTAAAGCAAAAGTAAAGTGATCAACTATTATCAAAGGAAAATAGTAATATTTTTTATTTATTATTTATTAATGTTTTTCATTTCAATAAACTAAATTTATAAACGTTTTTTCATCGTACTATATGAAGAAAGTAAACTATTTATTTTTCTTAACACATGATTTTAGATTTACAAATTGACTTTATATATAATTTATTGCTTATATATGAGTTTTCATTCGGAAATAGTGGAAGACAAAGTAAATGCCATAAAATAAGTCATATACAAGTCTTTCAATTGCGATATCAAATAGCATAATCTAATCCAAACAAACCACGTAGCTGATTAACGAGGAAAACAAAGACATTTTGGCGGTAGGTACTTCTATTTGGTTCAACAGCCACCTACATCTCTGGATTTTGACCGAGTGTCTATGTAATTGCATTAAGTTCAGATACACAATCTTCTCCAAAATCACCTTTTTGTGAACTGGTCTCATCCTTACTCATTCCCCTCATTTTCCTCGCAGCCTTCATCTTCATTATATTAAATCAGAGATGCCCCAATCATAGTCACTGACTCACTGTTATTATCCATTTTGCGTATTGTTATGAATCAGTAAGTAATTGGATCAAACTAAAAGACAAATGAACAAACAAAAACTATAATGCAGCATGTGACATGCTATCTTATAATGGAATACATGAATTTAAGATTATAAAGAACCTAAACATGCAATTAAGATTATACAAACAGATAGTAAAAAACAACCATTTATGATTTGAAAACGCTATATTGATGTACGAAGCTAAAACAAAGAAAAGATAATATTAGTTCTTGAAATCAAATCTTACTTTGTTCACATGTACGTATCACCTTCGCCATGAGCACACTTCAAAATTACGAGAACAAAGTCCTTTTTTTTTCCTTCAATATAATATCAAGGAACTTTAATAGAGATGCGGGTGTCAAGTCAACTATACATGCTCTGGTTCCAACCGTGTCTTCTTAACTTACTTTGATACAAATTATTATTTGGAAAGTGTTGCCATTTATACAATAGGTTTCAATACTTTCCCTAGTTCACATGCCTACTTTTTAATGTTTACATAACTATGTATTCACTTTTAAAAAAATGTCGCACCCTTGCCATGTATGCACTATTCGGTTTCAATATTCAATATTTTCTTTCCTTTAAAAAAAAGTCTACAACCGTGTAACTTTGTGATGTTTCAACGATTTCAACATAATGGTTTCAACACTTTCCTTTATTAGTGGGTTTCAACATTTCAACAAGAAAAATGATTCTTATGCCTAATTAGCAAACCTACTTGTATGTCTAATGATTTGATTGATTGATTTGAAAAAGTGATTGGTAGAAATTTAGAGAGAGAAAATGTACAACACAATTGTACAAGTAAATTATTCATTAGACATGCATTTAGGCATGGATTGTAGGCCTAAATAACATTACTCTTTCAACAATATTGACTTTTCACTTTTTCAAGTTTGACCATAAACTCTTTATACATAGTTAAGATTATATTGACAAGGGTATTATGGGGATTGACCGAAAGTTAAGATTTCACTTTTCCACTTTGACTATTTTTACATTATAAGTAGTTAAGATTTGCATCGTTTGAGACTCAATTTTGAATATGATAAGTGATAACCATAACATCTTTTAAATTTTTTAAATCATGTTGCTTGCCTGAGATATATATAATCGCGTTATCCTATTAGGACAAAAAATCCTATATTTTGAGATTGGGAATATTCAGTTTTTGGTTTTGTCAATGTTGTTGATTATGATGTTGTGAATGGCCACGCATGGGGTTCCACTCAGGGGCATACCCCATTTTGGTGTGAGGATCTAAACAAGCAACTCCCCCAGAAGCAATAGGATTCCATTGTGGAGCAAATGGTCGAGTGTTTTGGTTACCTGGTTGTGGTCCATGCGAGTGTAAGTATTTGCAACGTTCCCCATAGGTACACTGACCCGTCAAAAAGTTGGGCAAACCTCTTGAGGTGTATGACTGTTGAGGCTAAGTAGACCGTGCCCGTCGATCAAGACAGCTTTCCTCAAGCAACAACATTGACTGTGCTTGAGCAAAGTTGGAGGCGGATCACAATGACGAATAATTCCGGCAACTTGGTCATATACTATCACTTAGGCCATTAATGGCATAAGTGACAAGGTTCTTCTCGTCAACAGGGGAATCAATATTCGCCAAGAGATCAGCCATACGGTTGATCTTGTGAAAATACTCAGTAATAGAGAGGTTACCGAGTTCAATAGCCCGTATAAATCCTTATCGAGTTACATGGCTTGTGTATTCTTGTTGTCGTGAAAAACATCTTTCAAAAGCTTCCATACATCAAACGTTGTAACGTTCTTCCTAAGGACTCGCTGAAGCTGATAGTACCATAGATCCAAAGTTTGATGAGCTAGGGAGTCGAGCTTGCCCCATTTATAAGTGCTTTGGTCTATATATGCTAGGCGAAGCCTCTCCTTCAACGAGTCCTTAAGAAGAACGTTACAGCTAGTGATGTATGGAAGCTTTTGAAAGATGTTTTTCATGACAACAAGAATGCACGAGCCATGCAACTCGATAATGACCTACGGACTATTGAAGTGTAGCTGAACTGTTAGTTTTAACGGATAATAAATTAATATATCATGACCGGACTTGAACTCGAGACTTCGGGATTGCACACTTTACGTATGAGTTTCAATAATTAATAATTATTATATTTAGTTATGAATAATTATTAAATACACGAAATATAAACTTAACGGTCACTAACGACCGTTAGACGAAACATGAAGGACTAGATATGGAATAGAGTTGAAGAAGGCTTTGGATTTTTTTTTTTTTTTTTTTTTTTTTTTTTTTTTTTTTTTTTTGACCCATGGCTGGCCAACCCATGCCCTAGGGCTTTGGATTGTGTCTTGTGCTCCAAGTTGATGAATGAGTATATATAGAGGACCCCTCTCATTCATTCATTCATTCATCCATTGGTTCCATAGCAACCAAATCACTTCTTTCTTCTCATTCTTTTGTGTCTAATCGATCCATTGATTGATAGGACCAATAGTTTAAAGTTTGTTTCGTGTAGCAAGAATCTAGCATTTCTTATTGAAACGCTATTAGTACGTGTGTGTGAGAACGTGTAGAATACTAATTAAGTTGGAAACATGTTCAAGTGGTATTGAGTGATGCGTAGAAATGGAAGAAGAGAGGAGAGGAGAGAAAGAGTGGAACCTTGAAAGAAAAAGGAAAAGATTAGATTGAAAATGTATGAAAGGTCCAACCCTCTCCACATGTGGAGAGGGGTATTTATAGTTACAACATAACGCCCACTCCCGGGCTGTGGATCAGGCATACAGTGGGTGAAGACCCGTTCCTTCTTCCACGGTGTTACTTAAACTAAACTATCTAACTTAATAAATAAACTAACTACGAGCTAACTTAATGCTATTACAATCATTAGGTGACCGAGACTTTTACAGGAATATTTGTATTCCTAACAATCTCCCCCTAAGCGAGGTCACCTTTGAAATTAAGCTCTTTGGTCTTTAAGCATTCTTTCGTCTCTGTAGCTCGTAGGATCTGATTCTTCACTTTACTTCACACTTTGTACTTCAAGCAACGAACTTGTGATTTTGAATTCCTTTGAGATATGTGATCTTTGAGCTTCCTTTGAGATCATCAGCCAAAGTAAATCTCCAAGCTCATCCATAGTAGTATTGCCTTCATGTGATGTAGTGACTAAGGACCATCATGCTCACACCCTTCTGTGTCTGGAGACGTTGCATTAGAATTGTAGATCAGGAGACTTTTTCATCAGAGTTGCGGAAACGTTGTTGGTAGTCTCTCAACATTTGTTGTAGCAAGTCTCTCATCTTCATTGATAGTGTGGAGGATGTGTGAGCATGAGGTATGGATTGACCCGATTCAGCTGGAAACTGGAGCCATCAATGCCATCTTTATATGTGTCCCTGAAATAAAACAGTTAGCAATAAAGATAGAGAACGAATATGGCTTTGTCATTCGTTCTGCGAGGACAGACTACCCTCCGGTTTTGTGAAAACCGACCTGTGATCAGGTAGAGTCTCTTTTAAAGAGGACTCTCCTTGACAGGAATTTCCAGCTTGTAGTAATGAATTTTCCAAAGAATCCACTTCAGAATCTTCATACTTAGCATGTTCTCATACCGGAACGTCTCAAAGCAGACAGCACGATAGAGTGAATCGGTGAATAGATATTCACGGATTGATGAGAAATTGATTTATAGAAATCACTCGCGTGTCATATGATAAACATTTTTGAGACACGACGAGAGTTTTATACTTTGAATCACATTTCCATCAAAAATACTTTTGTTTGAAAGATATAACACAATCAATGTGCTCGAAAGATAAGTTGGTGAGCACATTGAGAGTTTTTGGCAAAAGCATCCGTCAATCCATATCCTGGAACAAGTTTGATTCAATTATGAATCGCACCATCGTTGCTTTCCAGTTGTCACTTGATCATTGATCCAAGATGGATCTCACATGTCACCTACCAAGAGCTTGAGTGATGTTCGCTCTAGAAGGATTTACATCTTCATTGTGAATATTTTCATATCACTCGGATGTTCTGGCAATACCACAAGGATAATGCGTAGGACTCTAAATATTTTACCTTATTTTCCACATTGTGTGAAACAATAAGCATATTGGAAGTGTGTCCTAACGAGATTTATGGATGATCTCATGGCTCTAGACTCAATAGTGCGTTTTGATCCGCTCCTGGAGACTGGGGAGGCGTCTCCTGTTTTAGGTATCAACATAGCTCGCAATGAGCAGTCGATACATTGTACAGGGTTCCCCGTGAGAATGAAACAAGCTCTTTTAAGAGAACTTGAGTGGTTGGGAAATTTAGTGCAGTGCGTCACTGGGTCCATGACGTCTTGTCTTCAATACCGGTGTTACCTTAGTAACCGCCAGTAGATTATGAATTGAACCCGGTTTCTGCCCTAAGGTTGAATATATGGAGGGCTATTTCTTTTCACCCTTTCTCATTTCATTTCTTTTTCATTCTTCAACCCCTTCAGTGCTTACCGAGACTTCATCACTAGGACCTTGTTGGGTTTGTTCCAGTCCTAGCTCTATCTCAGTCCGCACTCTTCCCTTTCTCACTTTACTCCTTTTTTCAATCGTTCCTAAGGACTTCTAATCTATCTATGGATTGTCCCTGGGAAGATCCTTCCGGTTCTGGTGGATCATGGGAATTCATACCTAACCTTAACCAACCTTATAACTCCATGCATAAAGATAAATGGTCGGTCTTTGGTATAACTTCCACAAACGCCTTTTGCTCCCCCTTAATATGTGCATCGATATTCGAAAGTGTTTAGCACATATGTGGGAGCCTATTATTGAGTACAAAAGATCACTTTTGATTATCAGATTTCATATTTAAATCACATTCTCTCCCCCGATCAAAAATTTCAAATCTTTCGAGATTTTTGATCTCAATTGATTTAAATAATTTAGAAAGCGTTTTTGGGAGAGAAATGCGGTCAAGGTTAATATTTTCTGATAAAAGGAACTTTTTCATGCTCCCCCTCAAACTGTGAGGGAGGTTGTTATGTGTCAGATTTGAAGAGTTTGCAAAAGATTCGAAGTTTTAATGAAAACTCTTTGAAAAATTTACTCATTCTGACACATAACCATCACAAATCGGATTGTTGTATTTGTTTTGTACAAAGTGTGGGGAGTTTTGTTGATACATAAAATTTTGAGAAATCACTCTCCCCCTCAATCAATGACGGATGTTAAAGCATAAATATTTTCATAAACTATTAACGTCATTGATTGAGTGAAAATTTTATCAAACTTTTGAGTTCAATTTGATTTTCATTCAAAATTTCATGGTACCACCAAGTTTTGCACAAACACTTTCCGGAAAAATCATAGAAGGGAAAGTATTTGGCGATAAAAAGAAGACTTCTCTTCTTTATCAAGAAATAATGCACTGAAACGTACATTAGATCGAGGGTGCATGAATATAAAGTAATTCACGCTCGGATGAACGACACCCTTTGTTAGGAACAACCGTCTTTTTGGCGACGTGTTTTCCTTAATTTTGAAAAGCGGGTTGCTATCTGAAGTAATAGCAAACCATATTTTTTGAAGCGCGGGTTGCAGCCTGAAATGACTACAAGCCATAGATTTAAGAATGTTTTGAGAAACGACATGTTTTAGAAAAAACTTTATTTGAAACCGAAAAACTCTTGCTCAAGCATATGTATGATTCCGTGTCATTATTGAATGACATTTCTAGAAACGTACATAATATTGATTACACAAGAGACATGTCGTGAGAAGAATATTTTTGAAATTTTTGTAAAATTTTTTTTTTTTTTTTTTTTTTTTTTTTTTTTTATGGTTATATAATTTTCTATTATCTTTTTGATTTGATACTATACAAGGATATGTGAAGCAACCCCTTTACTCCTCTTGATCTTCTTGTAGACATTTGAGATCCTCAGGTGTGAGACTCTTCATACCGAGGCGTGGGAGGATGAATTGAAATCGTTCCCTAGAAAGTGCTTTGGTGAAGATATCGGCTAGTTGGAACTCAGTCCTCACAAAGTAAAGTTCCACAATTCCTTTCTCAACTTGTTCCCTGATGAAGTGATGTCGAATGTCAATGTGTTTCGTTCTTGAATGCTGGACATTGTTGCAGCAGAGTGCAATTGCACTTTTGTTGTCACAGTACATAGGAACCTTATTGCAAATAAGCCCATAGTCAGAAAGTTGAGATCGCATCCAGAGGATCTGAGCACAGCATGATGACATGGCAATGTATTCAGCTTCAGTGGAGGAGATGGATGTACTCATTTGTTTCTTTGAAGACCAACTGACTAACTTATTTCCTAAAAACTGCGCGCCCCCAGAAGTACTGCGACGAGTGTCTTGACATCCAGCATGATCAGCATCCGAATATGCTGTGAGAGCCATAGAAGTTTCTTTAGGGTACCAAAGGCCCATGTGGATAGTTCCTTTAAGGTATCGAAAGACTCTCTTGACAGCTTCCAAATTTTTCTTGGTGGGTTTGGATTGATACCGGGCACAAATACAAACTGCGAACAGAAGGTCGGGTCTGCTTGCAGTAAGGTACATTAATGAGCCAATCATGCTTCGATACATGGTTTGATCGACCGGAATTCCTACATCATCTTCGTCAAGCTTTGAACGTTCAATCATAGGAGTATCAACTGAATCACTGGAGTCGAATCCAAATTTCTTCAATGTTTCATTGGCGTATTTGGATTGATTGATGAATATGCCATTGGGGTTTTGAGAAATTTGCAGTCCTAGAAAGAATGACATTTGACCCATCATAGACATTTGGAATTCGGAGCTCATCTCTTGAGAGAAACGATCACATTCTGAGGGATCAGACGAGGCAAAGATGATGTCATCGACGTAGATTTGTACATGTAGAAGGTGTTTGCCTGTTTTTCTGGTAAAGAGGGTAGGATCAACAACGCCTTTGGAAAATTTGTTGGCCAGAAGAAATTTGGACAGGGTGTCGTACCACGCCCTGGGTGCTTGTTTAAGCCCATATAAAGCCTTCTTTAATCGATACACGTGATTAGGGCGTTCTGGATCCACAAAACCTTCGGGTTGAGATACATACACCACCTCTTTCAGATCCCCATTTAAGAATGCGGTCTTGACATCCATTTGATAAACCACCATGTTTTGACTTGCAGCATTAGCGAGAAAGATCCTTATGGCTTCTATTCTAGCAACTGGGGCGAAGGATTCTTCAAAGTCAATACCTTCTTCTTGTCGATATCCTTTTGCCACGAGCCTAGCTTTGTTTTTCAGAACATCTCCATGCTCATCAAGTTTGACCTTGAATATCCATTTGAGAGCAATGATCATAGCACACTCGGGAGGTGGTACTAGTTCCCAGACGTCCAGTCGGTCAAATTCATGAATCTCGTCCACCATAGCAGTGAACCATGAGTGTTTAGACATTGCATCCTTGACGCTTTTTGGTTCAGCTTTAGAGAGAACAGAATTGAAGAAACACCATAATGCGTCAGTTGCAAGTTGCTTGCGGGTTGATACTGGACGTGAGGGGTTCCCAATGATGTTGTCAATAGGATGATCATTGGTCCATTTTCGAAGGTATTCATGGGGTTGAAGATGTGGAACTGAGGTAGCCGTATTAGATTCATCAGAGGATGTTGTTTCATTTGATGGTTCTGGGGCAAAGATATTAACAAATGGCTCATTATCAGGTGGAGCAAGAGGATTAACTTCAGATGAATTATCTACATTTGCCGCTCGATGTGCAAGTGAAGGTTGGACATTGGACGTGCTGACCGATTGACTGATGGCGGGGGCTACAGAATCCCATGACAATGAAGTGGATGGACCGTTAAGGTAATCTTGATCATTCACCACCCCATCTGGTGGTTGAACCATTGTAGCTTCGGGAGCATTCATCTGTTGAGGCTCAAAGTATTCATCAAACATTGGGTCAAACAATTTCTTCCAATCTTCACTCGTAGGGGGTACAAAAGGAGCAGCAGGAATGGAATTCTGTACAAGCCTGGAACTAATTGGTCCAGGGGACAAAAGGTTAGGTACGGGTCCAGAACTTGATTGTCCAGGAACCGGGTGCTCAGTCAGCTCATCGAAAGTAACGTGGATTGTTTCCATTATATCTCTGGTACGTTTGTTGTAGATTCGGTACCCCTTTCGCTCTGGAGCATAGCCAACGAAGAAACCAATGTCGGCCTTGGCCTTGAGTTTCCCAAGGTCTTCACTGTCATTCGTAGGATAACATAGTGCACCAAACACTCGAAGAAACGAAAGGTCGGGTTTTCTGCCATGGACCAGTTCATAGGGAGTTTTGCAGTGGAGGGGATGTATCAAGGATCGGTTCTGAGTGTAACATGCGGTGGCAATTGCCTCAGCCCAAAGAAATAGAGGAGCTTTGGAAAAGATGAGCATAGTCCTAGCAGCTTCAACTAAGGTGCGATTGCGTCTTTCTACAACTCCATTTTGTTGAGGAGTTCTGGGTATGCTCTTTTGATGACTAATCCCAACACCTTCATAAAATAGAGTAAGTTGTCTGTTCACAAATTCTGTTCCATTATCAGTACGAACGACTCTAACTATTTTGTTGAGACGGACTTGCAACATCTTGATGAGTTTGATGATGGTTTCAGGAGTTTCATCTTTTGATCGTAGAAACTTCACCCATGTGAATCGAGAGTGATCATCAACAATAACCAGCACATATTTCTTTCCATTGATACTTTGAATCCTCATTGGTCCACAGAGATCCATATGAAGGGTATGAAGAACTTCCATGATAGAATTGACGGTTTTGGGTTTATGGGTATGCTTTTTGCTTTTGCCCATTTGACAGGCGGAACACAGATGATCTTTTTCATACTTGAGTCTGGGCAAGCCTCGAACAAGATCCTTTCGCGTAAGTTCATTGATGGTACCGAAGTTCAAATGGTTTAAACGTCGATGCCACAACCATGACTTGTTCTTGGATGCTTTAGAGAGCAGACAAATTGGAGAGGACCGTAGCATATCTTCGATGGAGATTGTGTAAAGATTAGTGCCCCGACTCCCCTTGAGAAGATCAACACCATCTAATTCTCTAACAAAACAGGTGTGCTTTCTGAAGGCGACTTCGAGATCTGAGTCACAGAATTGACCAACAGAAAATAGATTGTGCCCGAGACCTTCCACGTAGTATACTCTGGATATGACACTGTCTCCAAAGACATAATCACCATAACCCATTATAGACCCAAAATGGTCATTCCCAAACCTAACCGTACCAATAAATTTTTCCACGAAATTCTTGAGCCTTGAGCGATCACCAGTCATATGTTTTGAGCAGCCTGAGTCCAAATACCAAAGGACGATTTGTACGACCTGCATTTGAAACCAGACAATCGTGGATAACTGAAAAAGCTGGAGCCCCACACACAATTGGGGTCCATTTGGTTAGAACACACAAATATTGGATTATCATAAGTAACAGGTTTCTCACTGAAGTGTTCACATTTTGATGCACTAGGACTAGAGGTGGTATCTATTGCTTCTATAGGAAATAGTCTACCAGTAGGTCTCCACTTCCTAATAGGCATATCTCTAGAGTTGGTAGTCCTAGTTACTGGGCACATTTTCCTCGGAGTGAATATCCTTCCAGTGGGTCTCCATTGATAACCAACATTAGTGAACACTTTTCCTGTTTTATTCCAGACTTGTTTTGCTCGTTTAACACTAGAAACATTCATATCTGGTGATCGTATAATAGATTTAAGAAAAGGCACAGCACATGTATCATGATTACCATAAAATAAGCATTTGTTACATGTCTTACAAATAGCATCAGAATTCGAATTAGTTACATCATTGTTCACACAAAAGTTTGAAATAACTCGATTCCTTTTACTAAGCAACACTTTATTGTTCCTAGATGACTCTTCTACTTCCTTCACAAGTGAGCTCTTAGCTGGCAAAGTCCTATCATTCTTTGTATTGCTCTTAGGCTGTGACTTGCTAGCATTAGATACACCTTTTACTCCTGTAGAAGCAATAATGGGAACATTAGTCTGATTAGTAGCTACTTGTTTACTGGTGATCAAGATGGAGGATTGAGGCATGATTTGA
Organism: Artemisia argyi; assembly: GCA_030686995.1. Taxonomy (NCBI): domain Eukaryota; kingdom Viridiplantae; phylum Streptophyta; class Magnoliopsida; order Asterales; family Asteraceae; genus Artemisia; species Artemisia argyi. Next base: position 54,978,695 of record CM060708.1, on the reverse strand, counting down.
GGAAAGTCAACTGTGACATGCTTGTTGCCACTGAGAGGGTGCAAGGCAGTTGTTCTATCCGACTTGGTATCATTCTTGGGGCATGATCCTATGGTATATTCTAACAATTCCTGGGCCCTATTAGTGAGAAAGCACGCACCAATAATACCATCATCAAGTGGTTTAGCAATCCTCTCATCTTCAATGGTTTCTCTAAGTATGGCCAGACAATCCTTAAGATTTCTAAGATAGTTATTATGAACTAACTTATTGTTCCTAAGGGGAAGAGAAACATTCACAGCATCGCACGCATATTTATTACAAGCAGGTATCTTGGACATTGCATGATCACATGAAACAACGGGCATTTTACCCTTTACCATGGTCTTTAGATTCTCAATTTCATTTAACAAAGAAGTGACTTTCTCATTGTTTTGGTCACGTGTTGTTTTGATTGACTCAAACAATTCTTTATAACGTTGTTTAGCGTTGGACATTTCAGCACGAAGCCACTCATTTTCATGTTGTAATTCATTGATAATGCCCTGTTTTTGAAAATTTTGAGAATCCATAGACTTCTGGTAATTGGTATTGATCACATCGCTTCTGTTCGATTTTAATTGTGCAATTTGGACCTTCAACTTCCGAATCGTGTTAGAGTGAGCTTGAATTACTTCATCCTTTTTGGCTAATTCAAAACATGTATCAAATTCCGGAACATCCGAAGATATCTTGGCATTTGATATTTTTATACTTTCTTCTAGATGTTGATATTTTAATTGTAGGTTCAAGTTATCAACTTCTAGTTTTGAGAAATTCCTGACCATGTTATCATGATCATCGTTTTGAATTTTTTGAATAAGTTTGTAATTCTCCCCCTCAAGCTCAATCACACGATTTTGGAAGACATTCAGAGTAACTGACATTTCATGAAATTGTCGAGCAGATAGCGCAGAGTCGGTAACAGTATAAAACACATCTTTAGCAATGCAGTTAGCAATCAAATTATCATTCATGATGAGAATGTTTTTCCTGTCAATTTCACTGTGTTTGAGATCAATAGCAAGTTGGTTACCCTCACTTTTCACTTCATCAAAAACCTTTTTCATTTGACTCACATCATCATTAATGGTGTTTTTAAGTCCCTCAAAATGTTCTTTTAGAAGTTTAAAAAATGGCATAACTTCAGTTAGGTAACACTGTTTTGTTTGCTCAAAACCCCTTTCCCCTTCTGTTATCCCTGTAGGTGTAATTCTTATTTTACAGGTTTTCTCAAAGTCATTGAACAATTGACCAAGTACATACAGCCCAATTAGAGTATTACATTGTGTGGGAAGAGTGAGAGGGACAAGATGACTAGGTGTGTTCAGGGGATAGGTAGTTGGGTGAGCAATTCTAAACATAGTGCGTGTGTTGCCTACAACTCTTTCAGCTTGCAATTTCTCAATATCAATATTCCAAAACACTTTTTCAGGACAAATTCTCTTTTGAGGAACAAAAATTGCAGTGTGATTGTCATTGGCATAGTCATAGTGAAACACGAGATTCTTAGCAATGCATTTAGGATCCTTTAACCGTTCAGCAAGTTTTGCCCTAGTTCTATCCTCTGCCTCATTGATGTGGTCATAGGATCGAGTATCGGGAGGTGCATGGTTAGGTTCAAGCATAGTTTTTGCATCATATAATGCAGGTTGTGCACCTAGACCTATCTTAAGGAATCTTGCTTTGGGTTTGGAGGCATCATGTTCACTAAATTCATCACTTAACTTCCTGTGGCTTTCCAACATTTGAGCAGATTGAATGGTTTGGCCCTGTGTGTACAACTTATCTTCCAATTTATTTTTTAACGTTTTTAATTTTGAGAAGTCATTTAAAAGTTTAGTTTCTTTATCCTTGAATTCTTGTTTGATTGTAGTCAAACTTTTTTGAACCTCAAGTTTTTGTTTGACTGTTTGATTCAATTGGCTCTTTAAAGAAACTAGTTCCCTTTTTAATGATTCTTGTTTGGAATTATTTTCAGATATGTAAGTACGCAGTTGCCATTCCATTTTCTGCTCACGTTCATTCAACTCAAACTTAGCACGCTGCTCATAAATGTTTACTTGATCCTTAAGGGTGTTAATTCTAGTGATCAGAGAATCATCAGGGTTGTATATAGAGTGCTCATACATCTCATGGTTACTCAAATCAATAGACGGCATGTCACTCGGTACAACTTGGGTTCCATTGTCATTCACATACATTTCATATGGGATATTATTGGTATTACCCATATTTGTGATGTCTGTGTTGACAATATTCTTGAGTTGTACAGAGCCACATGCCCCCTTTACAGGTGCAGAATCATTCAGATCATGTATAGAAGATGTTGGTACCTCAGAGATAGCAGAAGTGATGGATGAATCAGGATGCTGTGAAGAGGATGCGACTGCAGACAGATTAGCCATGAAGATTGTTTGAGCAGTTGGTTCATCATCCACGTCTGAGTCAAATGCATCACACTCTTCAACTTGAAAGATATTCGGATCATTGAGAGCCATGTCCTGAACAGGTTGATCATCCACATCAGCGTCAAAGGTGTTCCCATCATTACCGGCCAGAAAGAGCAAAGCTTCTTCATCCAACACAGTCCCATTTTCTTGTGCCTGCATTAGCAGCATCTTGTCTTTGAAGTACTCAGAGTTTTGGGGACGTTTTGGGAGAGTGCAATTCCTAGCAATGTGGCCCAACCCTCCGCAGTTGTAGCATTTTGGTTGCTTAGCTTGTGCTTGAAGAGCATTCCCAACTCTGTACTGCCCATTCTCTCTACCAGCATTTCTTTGGTTGAAGTTCTGTCTTCCCTGCACATTCTGCACCACTACCCGACCATCTTCAATGACTGCCTGATTACGTGGATTAGATGAGATTCTGAGTTGGTTGTTAGTAGATGGGAGTGCAGCCCTGAACTGTTGGACCAGTAAAGACACTTGGTTGGAGAGATTATCAATCATCATGTCAGTGTGAGAATACCCAGAATCAAGTTGAGTATTCAATGCAGATGGTGAGGGAGTTGATGATTGACTGATGGTTGGGGTAGACCTGGAGGATGATTGTGATGGTTGAACTTGATCTTTAGAGGTTTGATTAGGTTGTTGAACATTGGAGACAAAAGCAAGAGATTCATTTGTTGCAGACGGATTGAGCTTTTCTCGCATTACCCGATCATAAGCTGCATGTTTCTCATGTTGCTGGAGATACGCATACAGCTGTTCATGATTGGTGTGCCTGAGACCCTTGTTGAGCTTCACAGCCGTGACAAACCTATCCCATTCCGGTGCCATGTTGTTCACGAATTTTGAATTGAGCTGTATGTTGGGCATTGTCATCTTGATAGCTCTCATGTCATTGACCAGCTTGTGAAATCTGACATAATAGTCAGTGATACTTTCCCCTGGATTCATTTTGAAATGCTCAAATTCATCGTAAAGCTGTGACTCACGATCTTCTTTTGTTAACTCAGACCCTGCAAGAAGCATTTTTACATTATCCCAGACCGCCTTTGCTTCAGTGTTGAAGTTGATCAGTTTGTAGACATCTTTGGGAAGGCCTTGAATGATGATATTAGATGCTCTAATGTCAGCATCATAGCGTTTCTTTTCTTCTTCAGACAGCTCATTGTAAGTGCGAGATCTATTAGGACCAAGCACGGCCGGTGATTGATCAGTTGCTTCTGAAATCGTGTCTCTAGTAGTACCCACTTGAAAGGGTCCCTCATCAATGGATTTCAGAATGTTAACCCCATTATCTTTACCTAGACAGTACAGCCGTATCCTTTGAGCCCATGATTCATAGTCAGTTCTGTCCAACATCGGAGGTCGGGTGTCAGACCCCGCAGCTTGAATGTCATCGGAAGAAGTCGACATCACAAATAAGTTAACCACAACTTAACCACAATAAAAACCAACCGCAACTTAACCACAACTTGACCAAACCGCAGAACACAATCCAACCGCAGTATGAGCTAACCGCAACCAGAGCAAACCGCAGGCCAGAGATACTAACCGCAGAGTACTAATCGCAAGTTATACCAAACCGCAACAAAATCCAGTCGCAATATGAACTAACCGCAACCTACACGAACCGCAGACCAATAATACTAACCGCAAGACACTAACCGCAGATTATAACTAACCGCAGGAAAAGTTAACCGCAATGAGTTAACCGCAACACACTTAACCGCAGAGAAACTAACCGTAGTGCTTAGAACCAAACGCAAAATATTTAACCGCAGAACCTAGACGCAATAAGCAAGCTGAGGAAGACTTAACCGCAGAATCTAACCGCAGAGACAAAAGTCCAAAACTGTCACTTTCGTTGCGTTTTGTTTGTATTCCCGAAATAGTAAACGCAGCAATCCAAACGCAGATTTCAGGACTTAATCGCAACCAGGCAATGGAACAGTGGACTTAACCGCAACCTAGAAATTCGCCTAAAAACAATTCCAAGCTTCAAATATCTTGATGATATTGTAACACACTCTACACTACAATGTTCCACAAACACAAATGAACATAAAAGGACATCACAAACATGTATGACCACACAAGAGGGATGAAACCAAGATGTTTTCCAAGAAAGTTGCACCAAACTCACAAAACCACTCAAAACATCATCAAATTCGATTCTACAAGGCCCTAAGATGAAACCTTGGCTCTTGATACCAATTGTAGAATACTAATTAAGTTGGAAACATGTTCAAGTGGTATTGAGTGATGCGTAGAAATGGAAGAAGAGAGGAGAGGAGAGAAAGAGTGGAACCTTGAAAGAAAAAGGAAAAGATTAGATTGAAAATGTATGAAAGGTCCAACCCTCTCCACATGTGGAGAGGGGTATTTATAGTTACAACATAACGCCCACTCCCGGGCTGTGGATCAGGCATACAGTGGGTGAAGACCCGTTCCTTCTTCCACGGTGTTACTTAAACTAAACTATCTAACTTAATAAATAAACTAACTACGAGCTAACTTAATGCTATTACAATCATTAGGTGACCGAGACTTTTACAGGAATATTTGTATTCCTAACAGAACGAAATGTTAGCATACTTTTGCTAACGGTGATCTTCCCCTTGTGACTTCTTCTAGTCGATCCATATAAGCCCTCACCTAGGGTTTATAAGTTCTTGTTCTTGCTAGTAATCAAGAGGTACACATCCTTTTATTTTCAGTTAATTTATTATTTGTATTTGATCTTTTCCGCTGCGTACTCTTTGATGTTTATGTGTTCATATTAGTTTTATGATTCACATATTCCAACAGTGGCATCAAGAGCCGTTAATACATTATAATGAATTACCGCAACACATAAAATTGAATCGTTTGATTATTACATGCTTGGTGTTCTTATGTTTTTAAATATTTCTTAAACCTAGAATTTTTTTTAATTAATAAGTCGACTTCTATTTTTTTTTTTTTTTTTTTTTTTTTTTATATATAAATGTCGAATTTTTTTAATAAAATTAGAGTTTTGGAATTTTTGAATAAAAACTTGTAGAAACCCTAGGTTGCATGTAATATTTATGTGTATATAAATGGATATTGGTGATATGCCGTTTGGTTACGTTCCTGATTGACATGATTATATGTTTATTATATGTGCTATTTGGGCATCCATGATAAACCATGCATGTGTTGTCTTGGATTATGATGTTTTGTTGATTTCATGCTTATTATGCGATTTTATTATAATTAATAAGTTGTTTAGTAAATATTATGAATAAAGATTACTAAAATTTGATTAATTATAAAATTAGGGAAGACCCTATTACAAATCGTGTATAAATCAATTATGTGTGTTTGTTTTAAATTGATTTAAATTTGCATGTCCATTATTGTTGTTGTTTGTTTATTTTATTTAATTACTTTTGTTTTATATGTTATATGACATGATAGTAACAAAAGGGTAATTTTAAAAATAAAATATTAAACGGACTTAATAATGGTGAAATCTTGTTTTGAGCTTATATATAAATCTTGAACTCTTGGTTGATTGATCGCGAGTGTATTAAGTGGTTGGAAGGTGAAACTATTTTGACAAACTATTAAAGTGGGTATAAGGTGGCTTAGCATTAAATTGCGGCCTTAGTGAGCCTCCATTCTGGCTTGACGCTCGCCTGTGAGTCAAATTTAGTTTTACCTAACATCGATGATAACTACGAAGCACTTAAGGCAAAGTTGTAAGTTTCTCAACGCCTCAATCAAAACTTTGGAGATTTAAGCTCGTAAAGAAACTAATGAGTAAAAGTTTTTTACATGAAACATATGCTACAAGATGAATGCATAACATCTTTGTACATATATTTTGATTACACACATCAAATTTACTACCCTTAAATTTAAGTTATATGTCATCCCATGAAATGGAAACACCTAAAATTGGATCTACGTCAGGGCGTAACCTGACTAGAATGCAATGGAAGGGCAAATTACATGATTTCATCACTAGCATATCAACTGGTGTGGTGTAATTATGTAAGTTTGTTGTTTCTTAAGTCGGTTAACTTAATTGATTTGATAGCGGGTACTGATCACTCAAGGAATAAGATGGGGATAAAACATGATTACATTATTGCAACTGCGGTTGGAAAATATGTAAATCCCATCCTTTCTAGGAATTGCAATTGAATATTGGCAATTGGGACACGTCTCGTACCTTATTGAATACCGTCATCACTAGCAGATCAACTGATGTGATGAACCTATGTCAATTTGGATCCTAGTTTTTCATTGTAAAATTAAATGGTTGTATGATTATGAACCAAGGGTATTTAATTTTCTTGAAATTTTATTATCGAAAGTACTAACTTTCGAATTTTTTCTGTAGAAATGGCTACACCCGAAAACACTAATATGAGCAACATGAGTTCTGCGTTCAAGCAAATGATTGATCGAGACAAGTTGACTGGTGAAAATTTCAATGATTGGTTTCGATCCTTAAGAATCACCTTGAGGATGGCCAAAAGATATGATTATCTTGGTGAACCACTTCCTGAAAAACCTGCTGAGGATGCAACACAAGCACACAATGATGCTTACAATGTTGAATATGAAAAGCACAATGATGTGGCTTGTCTCATGTTGGCTGGGATGGATACTCAATTGCAGAAACAGTTTGAGCAATATGGACCCATGGACATGATAAATGAACTCAGACGAATGTTTGAGAAACCACCTGCTGCAGAATTATATGATTTAATAGAATCTGTGCATAATTGTAAGCAGGAAGCAGGAAAATCCATGAGTGCCCACGTATTGTCCATGAAACATTATATGGACCAATTGGAGCGACTTGGCTGCGGATATCAGGAAAGCGTATGTATTGGTATCATCTTGCGATCCCTTAATCAGGATTTGTATAGTGAGTTTGTACGCAACTATAATATGCATTGCAAGGGGAAGACAGTTAGTGTAGTTCATGCAATGCTTATTGATTATGAGAAAGGCTTGAATAAGAAGGCACCTACACCAGCTGTAATGGCGATACAGGGTGGTAGGATCACCAAGAAGAAACCCAACAAACCGCAAAATGCGAACTTCAAGGGTAAAGGTAATGGTAATGGTAAAGGCAAACAAGTTGCGACTCACCAACAGAATCCTAAGAAGCAAAATCCTCCTCCTGCTAAGAAGAAGGAAAATTTCAATAAGGATTTGGCTACTTGTCACTACTGCAACACTCCGGGTCATTGGAAGCGGAACTGTCCATTGTTACTAGAGGAGTTGCGCCTCAACAAAGGTAAAATGCCAGGTAACGTCGCAAGCACTTCACGTATGTTTATGATTGAGTTATTTTCTTTTCCTCGTAAGAATAATTCCTGGATCTATGATACAGGATGTGGTACTCACATCTGTAATACATCGCAGGGACTTAGAGGAGCAAGGAAGCTGGCCTATGGAGAAAGATACTTGTACGTAGGAAATGGTGTACGTGCAACAGTTGAAGCCATAGGGACTTTCGATTTAGTTTTACCTTCGGGAATGATACTAGTATTGAATAATTGTCATTATGCACCCTCTATTGTTAGGGGTGTCATTTCAGTTTCTTTGTTATTGGATAATAGTTTTGTTCACACATTTATTAATCATGGAATTTCTGTTTCTTTAAATAATGTTTTTTACTTTAATGCAATTCCAATAAATGGTGTATTTGAAATTGATATGGAAAATTCCATGTCCAATAGAAATAATTCTATGTATAGCATTAGCAATAAGAGAATCAAGTCTAACTTGGATTCGTCTTATCTTTGGCACTGTCGTCTTGCTCATATAGGCAAGGATCACATGGAAAAGCTGCAACATGATGGGCTTTTGCAAAAGATCAATAATGATTCATTTGATAAATGCGAATCCTGCATATCTGGGAAGATGACAAGGAAACCTTTTTCATATCAAGTGGAAAGGGCTACAGATCTACTTGGATTAATACACACTGATGTGTGTGGTCCACTTAGACATGTGTCAAAACGTGGTGCTACCTACTTCATAACCTTCACGGATGATTATAGTCGTTATGGTTATGTTTATTTACTTAAACATAAACATGAAGTCTTTAATACCTTCAAGGCTTTCAAAAGTGAAGTAGAATTACAACTCGGTAAGAAGATTAAGACACTTCGATCCGATAGAGGCGGTGAATATGTAAGCCAAGAGTTTAAAGATTATCTAACTGAGTGTGGCATAGTCCAGCATCTCACGGCTCCTTATACTCCACTGCAAAATGGTGTATCTGAAAGGAGAAATAGTACTTTGCTAGACATGGTACGATCAATGTTTAATCTTACATCTCTACCCTTATCCTTTTGGGATTATGCCCTTGAAACTGCTATTCGCGTATTGAATATGGTTCCAACAAAGAAGGTTGATAAGACTCCATATGAATTATGGACAGGAAAAGCTCCCAACTTTTCTTACTTAAAGGTCTGGGGTTGTGACGCGTTTGTTAAACGTGATTCACCAGATAAACTCTAATAGAGATCTGTTAAGTGTATCTTCGTAGGATACCCAAAGGAAACGATGGGTTACTACTTTTACTTTCCACCAGAGAATAACGTCATTGTGGCTAGGTATGGAGATTTTTTTGAAAAGAATCTCATATCTCAAGAATTCAGTGGGAAAGTTTATGATCTAGAGGATGAAGATACATCACCTTCTGAAAACACTAGTACACTTCCTGTGGAACCTGAAAGTTTAGGTCCTCCACCTGAAGTGGAAGTGGTACCCATTCGCAGATCTTCAAGAACTGTGATAGCACCCAAACGTCTATGTCTTAACATAGAATGTGAGGAAACTATACTAAGGGATCTTAGTGAACCTACTAGTTATAAGGCTACCATAAATGGTCCTGATAAGGAGAAATGGCAGAGTGCTATGAATGGGGAAATGTAGTCCATGAAAGACAACGAAGTCTGGGAAGAAGTAGACCTACCTCTAAATGCTAAGGTAGTTGGAAGTAAATGGCTCTACAAAATGAAAACAGACATGGATGGCATTGTACACACCTATAAGGCTCGTTTGGTAGCTAAAGGCTATACTCAAACATTTGGTGTTGACTATGAGGAGACCTTTTCTCCTGTAGCTGACATTAGAGCTATTAGGACTCTTAGCTATAGCTGCCTACTATGACTATGAGATATGGCAAATGGATGTCAAAACCGCCTTCTTGAATGGTCGCCTAGATGAAGACATCTATATGGCGCAACCTGAGGGGTTTGTGAATCCAGAATTTCCAAACCGTGTATGCAAACTTAAAAGATCCATTTATGGATTGAAGCAAGTATCACGTCAATGGAATAAGAGATTTGACGCAGAAATCAAAAGTTTTGGAGTTAGTCAGAATCTTGATGAGCCATGTGTATACTAGAAAGCTAGTGGGAGTAATGTTACTTTCCTTATCCTATATGTCGATGACATATTAATCTTAGAAAATCATATACCAAGTTTAAACGAAGTTAAAGCTTATCTTGGTAGATGTTTTTCTATGAAGGATTTAGGAGAAACAACATTCATCCTTGGAATCAAGATCTACAGAGATAGATTAAAGTGGTTGATTGGATTAAGTCAAAGTGCTTACATTGATAAAGTATTGAAGAGATTTAATATGCAACATTCCAAGAAAGGGTATTTGCCAATGCAAGTAGAACATGGCTTAAGTAGCAAAATGTGTGCTTCAACACCTGAAGAGGTTGCACTCATGAAGAAAGTTCCATATGCTTCAGCAGTAGGATCTATAATGTATGCAGTTAGATGCACAAGAACGGATGTGGCGTTTGCACAAAATATGACCAGTCGTTATCAACAGAATCCAGGTGGAAAGCACTGGCACGCTGTTAAAAGCATTCTTAAGTATTTAAGGAATACTAAAGATATGTTTCTAGTGTATGGGGGAAATCTAGAAGCAGAACTTGATGTTACAGGTTACTGTGATGCGTCCTTTGAAACTGATAAAGATGATACGAAGTCTCAGACGGTTATGTCTTTGTTATTAATGAAGGAGCAGTTGACTGGAAGAGCAAAAAGCAGACAACTATTGCAATGTCTGTTACAGAAGCTGAGTATATTGCTGCATCGGAAGCTGCGATGGAAGCTGCTTGGATTAGGAAATTCATTTCGGGGCTTGGTATTATGTCGTCAATTGAATTACCTATTAATATGTATTGTGACAACTCTGCCGTAGTTACATTCGCCAATGAACCTGGAGTTATGAAGGGCGCCAGAAATTTTCCTATAAGATATCACTATGTTCGAGAACAAGTCGATATAGGTGAAATCAATTTACTCAAAATTCACACAGATAACAATCTAGCTGATCAATTTACGAAGGCTTTATCTAAGGAAAAGCTTACTCAACATGCTAATGGCATTGGACTTCGTTTAGCTAGTAGTTTCATGTAAATCTGTGGTTAGTATTTGAATAAAGGATATTGTAAGCAATAATTATTCGAATGAAATGAAGTATTTTGTTATGTTTATTTCTACTCATAAATATTGTATCATATATTTGCATGTTTAATCCATGAATAACTTTAAGTTATTCTAAATAGTCCGTTGTCAATTAATGCTATGGGAGTATCATTGAACTAAAACAAATATGAGTTTTGGTATAATATATTTAAATATATTGATGCGTAGACATGCCAATTTCACAAGATATTCAATAATTGAAAAATTGGATATAGGACAAAATCCCAATTACATGATTGTACTTATGGATGTTGTCATTAGAGTAAATCATGAATATTTATCCTCAGACTTGAGATACCAGGTGATTGGTCCTAAACGGTCAACCTAATTGACCAGGTGATGGTCAACCAAGTCAAACAGCCTAGAGTCAATCTCCGTGGAAGTATGGGGTATCCCCGGGTCGTTATGTCCTGACGAGATGTGGATTGTATTCAAACGGGCTTGTGATCAGGTGAATTTGAATGGGAAGTAACCAGATAAAGATTTGGATTTGTTTATACTACTGGAAGGATTAGGAATAACAATATTAACAATTACGGGAAACAAAATTGTATGAACGTAAACCAAATTAAAATCAGACATGATTGCGTGCTGAAAAAAAGGTGAGTTTTAAGCAACTACAGGAGGTGAAAATGAAACTTTTACAAACTTAAAATTAAAAGAAAATGAAATTAAAAAGAAAACTATTTTTTAGAATTTTTTATTATTTTTTATTAATTAAAAACTAATTTAAACTATTTAATAATTAATTAAACTATTTTAATTCTACTTTTTAATTACTAATATACCTAAATGACTTAGAAAATTATGAGAAAATTTTTAAAACTAATTAACCATCACAGGAATCCTAAAAAATTATAAAAAGTTTATAAAACTTATTTTTAAACTATTTTACTAATTATTATTCTAAATATTAATTAATAACTAATTAAACTAATTAAATTATAATAACTAGAAAATGAATAGTAGAAATTCTAGAAAAATTCCTAAAATTATATTATATTATATAAAGGCTAGGAAAAATATAAAAACTAGGTGCTACTTTATAAAAACTAATTTTGCTATTTAAAACTTAATTATTAATTAATTATTAATAAAACTAATATTAAATCTAATTAATACTAAATGACAAGATAAAAATCTAGAAAAGTGTCTAAAATTACTTTAACATAAATGAAAATTAAGAAAAATATAAAAATGCAACTTACTTAATCTAAAAATAAAAATTAAAAAGTTAAATTACATTAAATAGAAACTATCACTTATTTTAAATATTGTTTTTCTGGATTTTTCTTTTACAAAACTATTTTATATCTAAAAACATTAAACTTTTACAAAACCAACTTTTTTAGAACTTAAAAATAAGCCAGAATAAGCTAAAAAGCTCGGACAGTTGACTTATGTTGACCAAACCAAGAAATATGCTCAAATGAGTTTGTGTGGGGTCCATAAGGATGGAATCTGGTTCAATTAAGTTATTAGGACATAAATGAGCAAGAATCCAGCAAAAAGACCCACAGAATAAGTCAATAAGCTCAAATTAAGCACTTGGAATTCTAAACTAAACACAGAAATGGGGCAACATTAGGACAGATCTAGGGGGCCCACAAGGTGGCTTAAGCATGAAAGCTTGGTACAAATGGAAACTTGGCAAGCTTGTGAACTCAAGGAACCAGGGGGAAGTGTGGGGCCCACTGAGGTGACCAGAAAGGACCACCAAAGGTGGTGGTATGGGTGGTGGTCTGCTGATGCAGGGGAGACTACTCCCCCTGCAGGTAACTTTGGAGGGTTGGTGGGGCCCACAGAAAATTCACAAAAATGAAGTGAAGATGAAATATCAAAGTTAAGCTGGTATACTACCATCCCTAAAAGGCACAAGTCCTAAAAGAAAACACATAATTCACAAATATTCATCCAATTTTTGGATTTTCAAAGAAAGGTCACTTTTGACTTTTTGTGGAAACTTGGAATTTTGACTTGTTTGAAGTTTGATCCTATCCTACTGATTAATATTGATGTTTTAGGGTATAACAAGACCAAAATAAGCTACATCAATAAGTTCTAAACCTAAATGAAGATTGGACTACTCCTAATCCTACACAGTTAACAAATGATAAACATCAAAAGTTGATTTTGACTTTAAGAAGTTAATCCTACAAATTTTATTGTTGACTAATCCTAATACAACCAAAGGAGACCAAAGAAAACAACAAGCAATAGGTAAAACACCTTGATATGCCCTGAAATAGATTTTTCCAAACACCCGTCAAAACATGACTGATTTGAGATTTTCAACAGATTACAATGATTTAATCCACAAAACAGATTCCAAAAGTCATCTTATGATGGTATATGGTCATTTAAACATCAACTACCAAGAATAACAGCATAATACACATTAATCTTAAATATGCTATTTTGGTAGTGGAAAAATGAAATTTAGAGCACACTTAAAACTACTGAACAAGCATCAAATATCTAGCAATAATATTACTCACCTATACCTAAGAAGCATGAAATCACAAATAATTAAGCTAAGGAGATCAGTTACAGTACAAATGCAATTATGTGAGAAAAAGGCTTACAAATGGTGTTTGACTGAGAAACAGGTGACCAAAGTATCATACACCATACCTACAGCTCCCCAAGAACTTCTAAACCCATTATAATCCAAGATACAACCTGCTTCAATACATCATCCTTCATACCACTTATTTTTGATTTTCTTATCTATTTAATTGGTATTTTTTTGTGATTTTCAAGTAAACTGCATTAAACCCTTTTTAAAAGCATTGAAAGCTTTTGAAAGCTTAAATGTAACTGAAATGGTCTTAAAGGAACAAGAGATAACACATTCAACAATATTTAAGCAAAGTTGTCAAATTTACTTAAAAAGTGCTAAATCTGAATTGAAACCTGGAAATTGGAATTGATATTAAAAACAGTTGATATTACACCTTAAATTGCTGAATACAATCTTTGAAAGATTAAAATTACACTAAAGCTTGGAAAATTAATTAAGTCGACATGAAAATAAGCTAAGTAAAACTACACTACACTACTTGCTTCTTCTCTTCTTTTTTTTCTTGACTTATAAGGAACTTGGAAGCTTTCTCTTTCATTCCCACCTCTGTTTTGGACCGTTGGATGTTTATGATTGATCCTGACCCTTCAAATCGTTTTGGCGGGAAAAATTGGTACTAGTCAATTTGGCAGAGGTGTTTTTTTGGACTAGGGTATTTGGAGGAGGGTGAAAGTAGGGGTGGAGTGTTGGATTAGTGGTGTAGGGGTGATGATGGTGTTGCAGGCTCACGTGGGAGTGGATAAGGTGGTTTTGGGATGGTGGTATGGAACAGTGGAGGTGGTAAAGTGGGAGGGAAAGGGTTTGACCGATGGTTGACCAGGGAAGGTATTAAAAAACGGGAGTTGGGTTTTTTATTTGTGGAGTGGGCTGGTAGGGGGATTGGGCCAAGGGGTAGGGTAAAATTATTTGGGTGGACTTGGACCAGGTTGGTTTAGGTTTATACAAAACAAGGGTCCATTTGGTTTGTATCATTTCACAAGGACCATATTTGCTAAAAGCTGAAAATCCAAGGACTAAAAATGTAATTACCCAGAATACTCATAAGGATGATCCTTGCAAAGTACCAATAACCAAGGGCCATAAACTTTCAAGGACTAGTTTTGTCAATTTATGAAACTTGAGGGACTGAAACTGCCAATTATGGAAACTTTGTTTGTTTTTCATTTGTTTTTAAACATTTTGCATCTAAAACATATAAAACACAATTCCTGGAATAATTTCTGTATTTTGATGCATTTCTGAGTGTTTTTTGATGCTTTGGCAGTTCAGATACGATAAAAATGATGAGTATTTACACACGCATCAATCCCCCACACTAAACTATTGCTAGTCCCTAGCAATCTTTTGAGAAAAACTTAATGGATTTGAAACTCTTTACCAAAGGCCATCACTTCTGGAGTAGCCAAATGTATCAGTTCAAGTAAGAACTATGGTCCACTTGATAACCATGTGATTTTGAGCAAACCACCAGCTGTCAACGGATTTGATTTGTCTTTACCAAAAGCCGTTTGCTTCTGGACTAGCCAACTCTTGATGGACAATGTCAACATCTTGGTGAGCTGATTACCAATTATGGTTTTTCCACTGCCTTTACCACAAGCCATAATCTTGCGGGCTAGCCAACTCATTCACTTTTTTGGATATGGCGATTTGTGATACCATACAATTTTGGGCAAATTGCAAGCCGTCAACGGATTTGAGATATCTTTACCAAGAGCCGTTTGCTCCTGGATTAGCCAATCCTTTTGTCGGTTAGACAAGGCGGACTGATAACCACAAAAATTTTGAAGCACAAGTGAAAAGATTTTTAAAATTTTTGAAATTTTGGCCAAAACGGGGGTACCAGATAGTAAAATGTGATAAAATTCGCTAGGATACCCCCCACACTTAGAATGAATATTGTCCTCAATATTCAAAGTCCCGGCTATTATGCCGACTCTTTGAACGTAAAAGGGCAACATTACAAGCTAAATGTGGAAACACAATTTTGTTTTTCACTTTATTTGTAACCACACTTAGGGTGAAAACCCTATAAGCATGCTACTGTTTTTATTTACCAAGTTGCTAGCTTGACTCGACCCTGAATTCATTTGTCCTTGGGGAAGCATGATGTGGAAGAGACAATCTCCATCGGACTTTCATTCAAGATGTTTGGACAAACATTTGAAGCACGTGAAAGTTCCACACCGATGAGATATAATCCCGGGCTTAAGATAGTATAAACTATAAGCGGTGATGCCGGGGTCAAAGATAATGTCTTCATTCCCGAAGGAGTGAAGAGCAGGAGAGGTAACCCGGTAGGTGAAGAAGAGAAAGAAAGTCATGATAAACATCATGACTAACTCATCATCATCCTCAGGAAAATTCATAGATTCATCATCATGAATTTCATCATTTAAGCTCATGTGATCAAGACATATCCCGGGTGTGTCTAGATCAAAGTAGAAGTTATCATACTCCGGTGGAGATATGATATGAGTGAGTTCACAGGAGAACTCATCGAATGTGAATGAATCATATTCTGGATTGATGTGTGTGAGTTCACAGGAGAACTCATCGAAGGTAAATGATTCATAATCGGGGAGAGAATTATGAGAATGAGAAGTGGTACTACCACTAATCTTCTCTCCCATAGGATCGAAAGTAAAGGCTTCAAACTCCGGAATAGGATCATCGGAGAAAATGTCACTATCCTTAATGGGGATAGGAGATGAAATAGGTTTCTCTTTGAAAGCCTCAATTTTAGAGATGAGGTGACTGACATTCAATAATGTTGCACGAAGTGCTTCATCCTTGATTTCAGTGTCAGTCTCATTATTCACTTCTTCTAAGCTGACTAGCTCAGAAGGTAATCCTTCCACATGACTGATGTCTCCAGAAGATAAAGAATTTTTATCAGCATGTGAAGTACTAAGCTCGATGTTGGGATTAGAGTTTAAAATATTTTCAGTTTCTCCCATATCGGCTTCCAGGTCAAACAGATCATCATCACTTCCCAATGGAAGTGGATTGATGTGAGTAAGTTCATCTGTGAACTCCTCAATAAGAGGGTCAACATCAGAATGAGGCAGTGGTGCCTCTTCATACTCAACATCTCCATAAGATGTACAATCTTCATTAAAATCGGAGAAAGTCTCAAAATGATCTTTTGGATTTTCAGGGTGAGAAGGTAGGTCACACACATGATCAAGAATTCCCTATGATTCTCTTGGGATTGGGACAAGGTTCTCAACACTAGACTTTATGAATTCGTCCGATTCCATTTCAGGAACAGTGCTAAGATGCTCATCCCCCATGCTTAGAGAGTGAGTGGGAACCTCGGGCGTGATAACAACAGACTGAGGGAGTTTAGAAGTACTAGCAGTTATGGAATCTTCAAGTTCCATTCGATTGACGGCTAGTGACTTTGTCACATTATTTTCTCCCTGATTATCCATGGAAGGAATCACAACTGATGAATCTGATGAATCTTTTTGAATAATAACAATGTTATCTTCATCATCATCACTGTCATCATCGTCATCATATAGAGCAGCATAGCGAAGATTGGCACGTATTTTAGCTGCTTTTTGCTCAGCAAGTAATTCTTCCATGCTCATTTCGTTTCTAGCATCTCGTTCTTCAGCAAGTAATTCTGCCATTGATTTCTCACGAGAATCTTGAAACGGTGTAGTAGCCAACCCCTCCTTAAATTCTTTCAATGCTTCAAGAGCCTTTAGACAAAGGTTTTGCTGAGTTTCATGAGGAGTTTCTTGAGTCAATTGGTACTGTGGAGGTTGGTCTTGAAACGAATAGTCGTAATTGTTGCAAGGAAATGGATTCCCTGTTTGACAATCCGAGCTAAAGTGAGGACCTCCACAGTATTCACAACAGTAAAACTGATGTGGTTATGAGTCGTATGTGCTAGAGTCATAATTGTTATCAGGAAACTGCTCATAGACAAGCGTGCTTCCTGATTGACAATCAGAACCGTAGTGTGAACCACCACAGTGCTCACAACAGTAAAACTGTTGAGTCTGGTTTGGTGAATTGTATGGATATTGGTCATAACCAAAATTTTGATTATTTTGACAATCAAAACCTTGGTGAGGACCTCCATAATATTCACACGAAAAGTTTGGTGTATTTTGATACGAACCATCATTGTGGTTTGGATAATATGATTTTTGCTCGTATGAATGTGATGGGTAATTGGAAAAATTTGGAGAGTCGTAGAATGAGTTCTGATTAGGATAATAAGCAAATGAATTCCTCGAACCACAAAACAAACAACTTCTGTCTCGAATATCATTACTACATTGTTCATATGTACACCAACGACATGGCAAACCAAAAAGTGGCTCACCACAACCGACACAAGGAATAAAATCCGGAGGTGGGACAAGTGGTGTGCTCTGAGAGCTAGGAATTTCCACCAATTCCGTTATGGTCTCGGGTTTTTGTTCTTGATAAACGTGAAGATTGGGCAAGTCGTTCTTTTCAGTCACTGCCCTAAGCTTTGTACGTTTTCTTGACGACCTTATAACTTTACATCGTGAGAGGTCAGGATTGATTCTTGACGGTTTAGGAGCAATTGTGAGCTTAGATTTTTTGACAACTGTAGGTTGGACGTAGTTAGCACTTCCATCGTCAGAGGGAAGTACAGGGTCCTTTGTCACCCCGGTTTCTTGTTCCATTTCCCTCAACGGAGGAGGAATAGGAATCGATGGTCCATCATAATCAACACGACATCTCGACATTTTTGACAAGGTCTGAATTTTTTCAATTTTGCTCTTAAAGGCCCTTTGTTCAAAGAAATCGTCATCGAGAGATGCCATTAGAATCAATTACAGGACAAGTGGCGGAAGTTAGAATCAAAAGAATAGAGGGTAAAGGGATGAAGAGTCAAAAAGGTAGGAGGATAAAGATGGATATTTTTGGGATTTTTGATAAACATTTTATAAGAAAGAAAATCTTTTTGTGTTTTTGTGTTCGTTGAAAACTAATTTTAAAAAGTTTTCAGGAACTGTTTTGTTTTTATAATAAGAAAATATGAACAAAGGATAGTAAATATACAATGAGTGTATATCCAGATTCACTAATCTGTAAAACCATTTAGAATACGCGCACAACCTCCCCGGCAGCGGCGCCAAAATTTGATTGGTCCTAAACGGTCAACCTAATTGACCAGGTGATGGTCAACCAAGTCAAACAGCCTAGAGTCAATCTCCGTGGAAGTATGGGGTTTCCCTGGGTCGTTATGTCCTGATGAGGTGTGGATTGTATTCAAACAGGCTTGTGATCGGGTGAATTTGAATGGGAAGTAACCAGATAAAGATTAGGATTTGTTTATACTACTGGAAGGATTAGGAATAACAATATTAACAATTACGGGAAACAGAATTGTATGAACATAAACCAAATTAAAATAAGACACGATTGCGTGCTGAGAAAAATGTGAGTTTTAAGGAAAAATAAACTACAGGCGGTGAAAATGAAACTTTTACAAACTTAAAATTAAAAGAAAATGAAATTAAAAATAAAACTATTTTTTAGAATTTTTTATTATTTTTTATTAATTAAAACTAATTTAAACTATTTAATAATTAAACTATTTTAATTCTACTTTTTAATTACTAATAATACCTAAATGACTTAGAAAATTATGAGAAAATTTATAAAACTAATTAACCATAACAGAAATCCTAAAAATTATAAAAAGTTTATAAAACTTATTTTTAGACTATTTTACTAATTATTATTCTAAATATTAATTAATAACTAATTAAATTAATTAAATTATAAAAACAAGAAAATGAACAGTAGAAAATTCTAGAAAAAATCCTAAAATTATATTATATTATATAAAGGCTAGGAAAAATATAAAAACTAGGTGCTACTTTGTAAAAACTAATTTTGCTATTTAAAACTTAATTATTAATTAATTATTAATAAAACTAATATTAAATCTAATTAATACTAAATGACAAGATAAAAATCTAGAAAAATTTCTAAAATTACTTTAACATAAATGAAAAATAAGAAAAATATAAAAATGCAACTTACTTAGTAAAAATCTAAAAATGAAATTAAAAAGTTAAATTACATTAAATAGAAACTATCACTTATTTTAAATTTGGTTTTTCTGGATTTTTCTTTTACAAAACTATTTTATATCTAAAAACATTAAACTTTTACAAAAGCAACTTTTTTAGAACTTAAAAATAAGCCAGAATAAGCTAAAAAGCTTGGACAGTTGACTTATGTTGACCAAACCAAGAAATAAGCTCAAATGAGTTTGTGTGGGGTTCACAAGGATGGAATCTGGTTCAATTAAGTTATTAGGACAGAAATGAGCAAGAATCCAGCAAAAAGACCCAAAGAATTAGTCAATAAGCTCAAATTAAGCACTTGGAATTCTAAACTAAACACAGAAATGGGACAACATTGGGACAGATCTAGGGGGCCCACAAGGTGGCTTAAGCATGAAAGCTTGGTACACATGGAAACTTGGCAAGCTTGTGAACTCAAGGAACCATGGGGAAGTGTGGGGCCCACTGAGGTGGCCAGAAAGGACCACCAAAGGTGGTGGTCTACTGATGCAGGGGAGACTACTCCCCCTGCAGGTAACTTTGGAGGGTTGGTGGGGCCCACAGAAAATTCACAAAAATGAAGTGAAGATGAAATATCAAAGTTAAGCTGGTATACTACCATCCCTAAGAGGCACAAGTCCTAAAAGCAAACACATAATTCACAAATATTCATCCAATTTTTGGATTTTCTGAGAAATGTCACTTTTGACTTTTTGTGGAAACTTGGAATTTTGACTTGTTTGAAGTTTGATCCTATCCTACTGATTAATATTGATGTTTTAGGGTATAACAAGACTAAAATAAGCTACATCAATAAGTTCTAAACCTAAATGAAGATTGGACTACTCCTAATCCTACACAGTTAACAAAGGATAAGCATCAAAAGTTGATTTTGACTTTAAGAAGTTAAACCTACAAATTTTATTGTTGACTAATCCTAATACAACCAAAGGGGACCAAAGAAAACAACAAGCAATAGGTAAAACACCCTGATATGCCCTGAAATAGATTTTTCCAAACACCCTTTAAACATGACTGATTTGAGATTTTCAACAGATTACAATGATTTAATCCACAAAACAGATTCCAAAAGTCATCTTATGATGGTATATGGTCATTTAAACATACAACTACCAAGAATAACAGCATAATACACATTAATCTTAAATATGCTATTTTGGCAGTGGAAAAATGAAATTCTGAGCACACTTAAAACTAATGAACAAGCATCAAATATCTAGCAATAATATTACTCACCTATACCTAAGAAGCATGAAATCACAAATAATTAAGCTAAGGAGATCAGTTACAGTACAAATGCAATTATGTGAGAAAAAGGCTTACAAATGGTGTTTGACTGTGAAACAGGTGACCAAAGTATCATACACCATACCTACAGATCCCCAAGAACTTCTAAACCCATTATAATCCAAGATACAACCTGCTTCAATACATCATCCTTCATACCACTTATTTTTGATTTTCTTATCTATTTAATTGGTATTTTTTTGTGATTTTCAAGTAAACTGCATTAAACCCTTTTTAAAAGCATTGAAAGCTTTTGAAAGCTTAAATGTAACCGAAATGGTCTTAAAGGAGCAAGAGATAATACATTCAACAATATTTAAGCAAAGTTGTCAAATTTACTTAAAAAGTGCTAAATCTGAATTGAATCCTGGAAATTGGAATTGATATTAAAAATAGTTGATATTACACCTTAAATTGCTGAATACAATATTTGAAAGATTAAAATTACACTAAAGCTTGGAAAATTAATTAAGTCGACATGAAAATAAGCTAAGTAAAACTACACTACACTACTTGCTTCTTCTCTTCTTTTTTTTCTTG
This sequence comes from Artemisia argyi, assembly GCA_030686995.1. NCBI lineage: Eukaryota > Viridiplantae > Streptophyta > Magnoliopsida > Asterales > Asteraceae > Artemisia > Artemisia argyi. The sequence goes on along the minus strand of CM060708.1, from coordinate 54,957,219 downwards.
ACTTATAAGGAACTTGGAAGCTTTCTCTTTCATTCCCACCTCTGTTTTGGACCGTTGGATGTTTATGATTGATCCTGACCCTTCAAATCTTTTTAGCGGGAAAAATTGGTACTAGTCAATTTGGCAGAGGTGTTATTTTAGACTGGGTATTTGGAGGAGGGTGAAAGTAGGGTGTGGAGTGTTGGATTAGTGGTGTAGGGGTGATGATGGTGTTGCAGGCTCACGTGGGAGTGGATAAGGTGGTTTTGGGATGGTGGTATGGAACAGTGGAGGTGGTAAAGTGTGAGGGAAAGGGTTTGACCGATGGTTGACAAGGGAAGGTATTAAAAACGGGAGTTGGGTTTTTTATTTGTGGAGTGGGCTGGTAGGGGGATTGGGCCAAGGGGTAGGATAAAATTATTTGGGTGGACTTGGACCAGGTTGGTTTAGGTTTATACAAAACAAGGGTCCATTTGGTTTGTATCATTTCACAAGGACCATATTTGCTAAAAGCTGAAAATCCAAGGACTAAAAATGTAATTACCCAGTATACTCATAAGGATGATCCTTGCAAAGTACCAATAACCAAGGGCCATAAATGCTAATTTTCCCACTTAAAACACCCAGGGACTAATTTTGACAATCTTTGAAAGTTTAGGGACCTTTTATGTCAATTTTAGATTTTGAGGGGTAAAAGTTGCCAGTTTGTTAAAAATTTTATCCAGGGATTAATTTTGAACATGTTTGACTTTCCAAGGACCAAAGTTGACTTTTTCTTTCATTTTAAACCTTCAAGGACTAGTTTTATTAATTTATGAAACTTGAGGGACTGAAACTGCCAATTACGAAAACTTTGTTCATTTTTCATTTGTTTTTAAACAATTTTCATCTAAAACATATAAAACACAATTCCTAGAATAATTTCTTTGATGCATTTCTGAGTGTTTTTGGATGTTTTGGCAGTTCAGATACGATAAAAATGATGAGTATTTGCACACTCATCACCAGGTAACTACTGCGGATGTAGCTCATTTTATGTGAGATAATCTAACGCTATCCGTAACTGGTAGCTATAAGGATTATTTTCAGAGGTGATGAGAAGTTCATAGGTTATGCTTGTAGTCAATACGGGATTTGGTTCTTTCAAATTTGTTTTGAAGTTTAATATTGTTTGGCCGCTCGTAGGATTAACAAGATGTTTGCATGGCCATTCCCAAGGTCTATCTGGAATACGTTCAGATGAATTGGTAATCTTGCTTGATCATAAATAACGAGAAACATTAGTTAATTATGGAATGACTTCGATCCATATCCATATTAACATAGTATTAGAATCAAAAGGATAAGTATGATGATGAATCATCAAAGGTGGTTTTTTCCAGGAAACCATACTCGAGATCGTTCTGGGGACATTGGCGTGTTATGCTAGACTAACCATTGTCATTGTTACATTAATCTATATCCGAGTGGGAGCTGTTAGTTTTAACGGATAATAAATTAATATATCATGACCGGACTCGAACTCGAGACTTCGGGATTGCACACTTTACGTATGAGTTTCAATAATTAATAATTATTATATTTAGTTATGAATAATTATTAAATACATGAAATATAAACTTAACGGTCACTAACGATCGTTAGACGAAACATGAAGGACGAGTTGAAGAAGGCTTTGGATTGGGGTTTTTTTGTGACCCATGGCCGGCCAACCCATGCCCTAGGGCTTTGGATTGTGTCTTGTTCTCCAAGTTGATGAATGAGTATATATAGAGGACCCCTCTCATTCATTCATTCATCCCTTGGTTCCATAGCAACCAAATCACTTCTTTTTTCTCATTCTTTCGTGTCTAATCGATCCATTGATTGATAGGACCAATAGTTTAAAGTTTGTTTCGTGTAGCAAGAATCTAGCATTTCTTATTGAAACGCTATTAGTACGTGTGTGTGAGAACGAAGTGCTAGCATACTTTTGCTAACGGTGATCTTGCCCTTGTGGCTTTTTCTAGTCGATCCATATAAGCCCTCACCTAGGGTTTATAAGTTCTTGTTCTTGGTAGTAATCAAGAGGTACGCATCCTTTTATATTCGGTTAATTTATTATTTGTATTTGATCTTTTCCGCTGCGTACTCTTTGATGTTTATGTGTTTATATTAGTTTTATGATTCACATATTCCAACAGTAACCTCTCTATTACTTTCACAAGATCAACCGTATGGCTGATCTCTTGCGGATATTGATTACCTGTTGATGAGAAGAACCTTGTCACTTATGCTGTAACACCCCCAAATTTAAGTTTGTCGCAGTGAAAAAGTAATTTAGGTGTTATGGGGAGGATCGAAGTTATAATCTCATAAAATGGCTTAAAAGAAGCGTTTTGAAAGTTTATTTGTCATTCAAATAATATTTTTGATAAAAGATGAACCATTTGTTTTAAAATCTTACTAAAAAGATATAAAGGCTTGAAAGAATGACATATTTGATTTTTACACCATTTTAATTTATCAGAGTAATAAATGCCCACTCCGTGTCTTGTCCTGCTCCGTTAAATTACCTGAGACACACATGCTTAAAAGTGTCAACACAAAGGTTGGTGAGTTCATAGAGTTTGATGGAAAACCATTTATTTTAGTAGATTTCAGGAATATTTGGTAATGATAAATACAAACAGTAATGGAACAAGTATTGAATAATGTTGATTATAATCACAGATAAATCATATAAGTATTCAATAAAAATCAAGTAAGAAATCAATAATCCTAACATGACCCCTGGTTCTGGAAGGCACATGAGTCCGAACGCTATGTTGAATGTGCAGCTGGAAACTCATGATGCTAATTTAATCAGATATACAATTCAAGTATGGTCAAATTCCTATACAGCTGTATCTAAATATATGTTGAAAACATACATTTCCTTATAGATATTGCCCCAAGCCTCATGACACGCAAGACGTTAACAAAAGGGGTGTTTTATCAAATCAATGATAAATTTCGCCCTCGTTTAATAGGTGATTTACCAATTCCTATTTTTACTCAAATATAGTGTATCACGACTAATACGACTAACCATGCGCAAATGGTATTCCGTCAAGTATTAGTGGGACAGGAGGTCAATCCTTAACAGGTTTCGAAGCTGTTCACTATATTCACGCTCACATAACAATGATTAATGGCTCATGATTGAGGGACTTTATGGCGATAAGGTAACTTAGGCAATATCAAGGTAATAATGGGATCATTCAGGATAGCATCATATAATCAAGTATCATACCACAGTAATCAATTTGGGAATATTATCGTCTGAGTATCAGTAATTCAGTTTAAGTATTTCGCTAGTAACATATATATATCACATACCACAATAATCGAATTGGAAACATTATCATATGAGTATCAGTATTTCAGTCAAGTAATTCATCAGTAAAATATATATATCACATACCACAATAATCAAATTGGAAGCATTATCATATGAGTATCAGTATTTCAATTAAGTATTTTGTCAAGTATTGTATATATCACATCTTAAATTATAAACCATACCAGATAATTATTAATAAGGAAATTGATTTGAATCATGTAATTTATTCATATACTTATCAATTTATCAAAGTATATGTAAGCATGTATCTCCCCCAATGAGTTAAAAACAAGTATTGGAAATGGGGTTATGACTCACCTGGATTGATACGGAAATGATGAAAGTAAAGTAGGATGAGATTTATGAGAATGATTATGGAAACGTCTTTGACACGGAACCTGATAAATAAATTTATCTGAGAATTTGACCAAATACTATTTGGTAAATACGAACGAATAACGAATAATATTTATTCGTTATAATGAATAGATGATGTGCAGTGTAATTATTATGCCATGCATGATATGATAAAATGCTTTATTTAAATTATCCATCGAAGTTTTACCTTTTTAAATCATAAGTAAAAATATTAACTTTTGAAATATCGTTATATATATTATTAACGTTACGTTAACTATTATATATATATATATATATATATATATATATATATATATATATATATATATATATATATATATATATATATATATATATATATATATATATATATATATATAACGAAAGTTTAAATGCAATACGGAATAAATTTACAAAAATAGAAAATAAATAAGAATGTCAAATAGATTATGTTTAGTCCTTGTCCTTTTCCTATTTTTACACTTTTTATACTAACGCGTTAGCGTTACACCGTTAGTCCTTTTCGTATCTAATTTACAATTATAGTCCACTACTTGTCCAAAATAACATTCTAAGCTTGGAATATTAAATAATATCAAGTTTTATCCTATAGATTCTGTTTTTACAGTTTCAGTCCCTACTTTTCAGTCCTTGACAGTTTTAGTCCTCCTAAGTGTCGTCGCGTTACATTTTTAGTCCAAAATTACAAAAATGATTATAAAAATTTTCTAAAAATTTCCGTAGCTTATTAAGTCAATAATAAGCTTATTTTAACTGCTTATTTTATAAAAACTTATTTTTTTAGCTTATGGCCTTTAACGAAACAATTTCAAGGCCCGTTAAGATTTTTAGAGACGAGGGCATGGAAAATGTTTTGGGCCTGGCCTTGGGCTATTTTTATGATTATAAAAACATTTCATATGGGCCCAGTGGGCTTATGGTTTGTTATTTCTTGTTGGGCCTTAAATAAGCCCAATCGACATATTTAAGTTTTCAAATAAAGTTTGGATTTGGAAAATCTTGTTAAATGTCGATTCAAAATGAGTCAATTAGTGTGTCGAAACATGAGTATTTTTACATGTTATCTAAATGAAATTGGTAGTTTTCTAGGTGGTCTATTGAGTCGTGTAAAAATATTGGGTGCTCGTTAAGTAATATTTCAATTTATATGTGTGTTTCTTGGGTCACATGGAACGTTTATATCTTTGTGAAAAACTTAGAATATATGCTAAGTGTTTTTATAAAATTATATACGATGGAAACATGGTTCAAAAATGAGTTTGTTTGATGCATGTCGAGTGAAACCAACGTGAAATATGTGTGCTACGTGACTCCTAGGCCTTTCAAGATAGAGGCTAGCCACGTTTGTGTTGCTACAAATATATACGTACATAAATATATACATAAAGCTATATATGATTTCTAAAACATAAATATTATGCATGAGACATTTTTAACGTATGAAATGAATTGGAAAGAGCTTGGAATAACTTACTACACCTTCAAAGGTGGTAGAGAGTAGAGAGGGAGGAAGGAAATCACAAGAAAAATCTCGTCTAACGTATAACCCAAATAATATACGTATCACTTAAACCCGAAAATCCTTTTCTTGCGTCCAAATGATATAGCAATCGACTTATGGCTCTTAGAAGTAGTTTTTAGGAAGAAAAGAAGTTGTGAAAGTGTACGATGAATGATGGAAAGGATGCATGCATATAACGTATATATATATATATATATATATATATATATATATATATATATATATATATATATATATATATATATATATATATATATATATAAATCATTTGATATACATATGGTGTGAAATCATCCAAGGAAACCATAGTAACTATGCATTGTCAGTCACATAGGTTCATAGGATGAAATATATGCTTATTATATTCGGTTGTGAGTACATGAAACAAGGAATTTGGTTTGGTGATTCATTCTCATGTCGACCAACAATATATCCATGTATACGATTTGCATAATCTTGTACAACTTGAACATAGCTGATCATCATTAACATTTAAACATGAAAACATGTTAGAAATATTATTAGGAACACGTAGGAACAAACGGGAATCAAAACGGTTAAGTTTTGAATTTAATATGGATCGATTACTATGAATATTTGTCAAACACTTTGCCCCTTAAAAATGTATCAAACGTCGTCCAATGAACTTGGAATTTGACACACTAATAGTTGGCAAAGTGGTGAACAAGATGGTGTAAAAATATATACGTGTCGTGTGTAAAAATTTGGAATACGCGAGGTGATTTGGAGGGGGTCTAGTCGATTGTTTTGGAATAATAAAAGAAAATTTGGGCTTTGGCCTTGGGCCGATGAATAGTGAATGAGCCATTGGGCTGAGGTTTATTAAGGGCCCGTTTGGTTTGTATTAGTTATATTAATTAGGATTAGTGATTTGTTAATATTTTGTTAATCGTGTCGAGAACTTGTTTATGGGCAGGAAGCTACTGAAATTCTCAAGGCTTGTCATGCTGGTCCCACAGGGGGCCACCATAATCCAAACTACACCGCCAAAAAGGTGTTTGATTCCGGTTTATACTGGCCCACGATTTATAAGGATGCTCAGGAATTAGTCAAATCCTGTGACGCTTGTCAACGTCACGGGAATATTTCACAAAAAAATGAAATGCCTCAAAATGTAATTCAAGTGTGTGAAATCTTTGACGTGTGGGGCATCGACTTTATGGGACCATTTCCGTCATCTTATGGAAACAAGTACATACTCGTGGCGGTTGACTATTTGTCAAAATGGGTCGAAGCGAAAGCTTTACCCACTAATGATGCCGAGTTGTTGTAAAATTCTTGAAAGCTCTTTTTGCTCGATTTGGAACTCCACGTGCTATAATTAGTGATCGTGGTACGCATTTCTGCAATGACAAATTTGATAAAGTCATGCAAAAGTATGGTGTAACTCACCGTCTTTCTACTGCGTACCACCCTCAAACAAGAGGACAAGTTGAAGTTTCCAATCGGGGTATTAAAAGAATCTTAGAAAGAACTGTAGGTGAAAATCGTGCATCGTGGTCGGATAAATTAGATGATGCACTCTGGGCTTTCCGTACAGCTTACAAAACACCTATCGGGTGTACACCTTACAAGCTTGTGTACGGGAAAGCGTACCATCTACCGATCGAGCTTGAGCACAAAGCCTATTGGGCCCTCAAGCATGCCAATTTTGACCTAAAAACTGCGGGTGATCATCGTAATGTTCAACTGAATGAATTGAATGAACTTCGTGATCAAGCATACGAGAACTCTTTGATCTATAAAGAAAAGACAAAGAAGATTCATGACTCCAAAATCAAGGACCGCGTTTTTAACGTTGGTGATCGAGTCCTTCTTTTCAACTCTAGACTCAAGATCTTCTCGGGAAAACTCAAAACCCGTTGGACTGGTCCATTCACTATCGCAAAAGTTTATCCCTATGGCATCGTCGATTTATCTCAAAATGACGGTCCTAATTTCAAAGTGAATGGACATCGTTTGAAGCATTACTTTGGAGACGACATACCATCCATGGTTGTCCCGGATCTTCAAACTTTCCCCAAGGACAATTGAGTTCGGGGATCGAGTCAAGCTAGCGACTCGATAAACAAAAACAATAGCAACAACATGGGTTTTCACCCATGTCTCTGACTTCTTTCTACTTTCTAACACCCTAGTGTGGGGGAGTGGCCGTCCCCTGCAGCTATTTGAAATGTGTATATCTTTGAAAAAAAAATGTGTGATTGTATGTACATATAAATAAAGTGAAAAATCTCAAATCGATATTTCCACAGTTAGCTTAGAATATTACCTTTTTACGTTCAAGGAATCGGCATAATAGCCGGGACTTTGAATATTGAGGACAATATTCAATTCTAAGTGTGGGGGCGGGGGGGGGGGGGGGGGGGGGGGGGGAATTCTAGCAAATTTTATTTCATTATATCTTCTAGTACCCCCGTTTTTGGCCTAAAATTTTCAAAATTTTTTTCACTTTATTTTTATGGTTATCAGTCCGCCGTGTCTAAACGACAAAAGGATTGGCTAATCCAGGAGAAAATGGCTCTTGGTAAAGATATCTCAAACCCGTTGATGGCTTGCAATTTGCCCAAAATTGTATGGTATCTCAACTCGCCATATCCTAAAAAGTGAAAGAGTTGGCTAGCCCGCAAGATTATGGCTTGTGGTAAAGGCAGTGGAAAAACCATAATTGGTAATCAGCTCACCAAGATGTTGACTATGTCCATCAAGAGTTGGCTAGTCCAGAAGCAAACGGCTTTTCGTAAAGACAAATCATATCCGTTGACAGCTGATGATTTGCTCAAAATCATATGGTCATCGAGTGGACCATAGTTCTTACTTGAACTGAAAACATTTGGCTACTCCAGAAGCCATGGCTTTTGGTTAAGAGATTCAAATCCATTAAGTTTTCTCAAAAGATTGCTAGGGATTAACAATAGTTTAGTGTGGGGGATTGATGAGTATGCAAATACTCATCATTTCACCACCAATTTTGATACGTAAAAATACAAAAAAAGGCCAAAAACAATATAGATATCCTTGGTTTCGTGTTTTTATGTGTCTCAGGTACAAAGGATTGAAATCCGGGCGGAAACATACAATTTTGATCGACAAACGTGCATTTTTGAACAACTCGACAATAAATTGAGCATACTGTGATATTAAAGACGAAGTCGAGTAAATTCTGGATGTGGTTGTGTGATATTAATCCAAATGATATTAATCCAAAACTATGCTTAACCATTATCCAAAACAAGTCCAAATCAAACCCGGCCCACATCCAATCACCAGGCCCAACCATCACCCTAGCCCAAAACCACCATTTGCGTCCTTAAATAATACATGCCAGGGAAAACAAAAGTCAGCCACCTCCATCTACTACACCTTCCCCCAGAACATCACAAGCAAGACAAAACATACACACCCTCCTAACAAATCAAACACAACTACACATCCTCCCAACTTCTTGTCTCCCCCAACATACCTGCTCCAGCCACCTTCTTGTTCCCTCAGTATCTACACAAGATATTTTCTCCGGGCTGGCACATCACAACCCCAAAAATTGGCGCCAAAAATACAATGAAGGGCTGAGATTGTTTCAAGATAATTCAATGGGTGGGATTTTGTTCTAAACAAGCACAAGTGAAGACCCTTTGGTATTTTAGTATAAATAAGAGTGCTTGTAAGCCTTTGATGGCAAGTAGGTTTTTAAAATAGTTTTAGTTTAATTGTTGTAATCTGCTCTTTCAATTCCAGTTTTAAGATTTTAGTGTCAAGCCTTGTATTCAAATTTCAGTTATAATAAAAATTTTAAGTTCTGGTAAAAGTTCTTTTCATGATCTTTATTTATGCGTATAAGATATCTTTATGCTTTAATTATATCTTCTAGTTGAATGTTGTAATCGTTTTCTCCAAATTTGATTTAAGTTGCAGCTTGCTGCTTGATTTTTAAAAGTAAGGACAGTTTTCAGTTCTTAAGTCAGAAATCTTGTTTATGCTTATTTGTGGTTTCAAACTTTCATAAGCTCATAAGGAATCCTCAAAATTATAAAAGGTCGCGTAAAGAGAACAGAAAAAACAAGAAGAGAGAAAAAGCCCGTAGCTGTGAGAATCATGGATCAAATTGGTTTAGCGCTTCATGGGAAGCATTAGGATAGGTCGAAATTAATGTCACCACAGCAGTTAGATTAAAGGATCTACACGCTTATTTTCTAATTCCTGCATTCCTGGTATAACTTTGCTCAACTTGTTCTTACAAATTTCAGTGTTAACCTGCCTTTTGTTTCGGTTTTTAGCTGCTTGTTTTTGCTTGTTGTTGTTCATCTCAAACTAGTATGACCTTGTAGCTTCGTAGTTTAATTCATCTTTTGCTCCATTAATGTTCCGTAGTAGTGTGTAAGTAGTGTTTGTATTGACTCGTTAACTGGTGGTCATAGCTGTTTAATATTTACTCTTAGTTGTTACAGGTATCTAGAAGTCTATCTAGGATAGTAGTAGCAGTAAAACCTTAGAAATCTTTAGTTAATTTTAGTTTACACAACCTGTTGAGATCTTTAGTTTGTATAACCTACTCTTTAAGTTTAAGAGTTGTTTAATCTATTTAATTTAGTTTTATTGTACATCATTTTCAGTCAAGTAAAAGTAGTATTAAACTTACTTTAGTCAACTTTTAGAATAAGAAAAGTCAAATAGGTTTTTGATTCAGTAAACTTGAGCAATACACCAAATAATTTGTAGGAGTCAATCTTGAGTGAAATTAGATAAAAATTGTTTTTCTTGGTAACTTTGTTTCTCGTTTACCTGGGACAAAAAGAAAATTCAGATTTGAAAACCATTAGCTTATCTTGAAGTACTTCCAAAGTTGCATGTTTGGGTGCTCATGTGCCCTGCACTTGTGTTTTCTCTCTTCTAACCCGTTTTTCCATAGCAAATAACTGGTTCAATTTTTAAGCTTTTTACTTGATCGTCGTTGTTATGGGTGGTTAGTAGTACCAATTTGTTGGGTCTAAAACTCATCTCCTATGTCTTGCTTGTTTTCCCAGTGTATTCAAGCCTACAAGTAGCCCCTTTAGATCAGTGTTTGCTGATTCATATCAGTAAACATTGAACTTCTCTGATCATTGTAACTATTTGATTTTAACCCGTTAATTGTTGTTATTATTTGTTAGTAGTTCCCTAAGCTTGTGTACTATTACGTATTAAGCTCCAATTCCGTCGTGTTGGTTTATAGTTATTGTGATATTTGCTTAGTTCCTTAATATCGCTTTATAGCATAGCTTTTTATCTGTTGATTTCCAAGCTTATTCGAATTTTGCTCCTAGCTTGTTCCAGCTTGGTGATTGTGGTTGCTTGCTTCTTTAGTTGTGTTGATGATTTCCTAAGTTTGTGCACACTTTCATATTGAGCATAAATTCACTTGTGTTGTTCTAAAAGCTACCGTGATAGCCACTTTTTTTTGTTAATATTGCTTTAGCATAACTTTTCATCTGTTGGATCTGGTCAATAGTGTTTAATTGTAGCAATAATCTAAAAAGTTTTAGAATAGCTCAAAATGTTTTATTGCTTGTTAGGAGTTAATTAGTGGTATAAAGTTTTTAAATTATAATAATCTGAATTTTCATCAAATACTTATTTTTCTTCTTTTTAACATTTTCTTTTATCATTTAGTGCGTAAGAAAACCGTTTTTATGCTGGTAGACTTAGTGTTGTTTAGATTTAGCCGTTTACTATTTTTGTGCTTTTACCTTATATTTTTTTTATTAAATCACTTGTTTTTAGTTTCTTATACGTTTTATAAATTGTTGTTTTACGTTTCTGATTCACAATACCAACCAATCTCATAATCGTTCTTACAAGCATTTTAATCCTGAACCTCATTCGTATTTGTCCATTCACACCTCGTTGGGACACGACCCGGGTGATCACTTGCCCGGTATCACACACACACACACACACACACACACACACACACACACACACACACACACACACATATATATATATATATATATATATATATATATATATATATATATATATATATATATATATATATATTATTCACGGGTTTTGCACGTCGGTTTTTTCACAAAGGTCGATTAATCAAATTCCACGCATACTTTGTATGTATCATTGATATTCGTTCACACTAGAACGAGCCATATCAGTAGGGTTGATCATTCCTTCTTGAATCTTTAAGTGAGGTGGCCTATACTTCATGAAACTTGCAGGGTGTTGATTACCAAGTATACCCGTCTCTCTTCTCGGATAAACTACGGTAGTCCCTTCTAATACCACCGACACTATGTCTTTTACCAATTTCTGGATAGCTCCAGGAGTCATGGTGATTTCTGATGATGATTGATATGCATTGTTCTTGTTGTCCATTTTCTGAAATCATAAATGAAACTCAACATTAGAATCCATATAATATCAGAATAATTTAAATAATGAAGTTAATTATTTCATTGATGATAGACTGAATTGACTCCCTACTGTAATCTAATTTCAAGATATGTCTTTGTTGTATCATTTATCAATGATCAACTCTTGATATGGGATTACTAAGGAACAAACCGACTTGTCTACTAAAATTGAAGCTCAATAATCTTTTCTTCATTCTTTAAATTCCTTTTCAAGAATTGATTTTTAGACAATTCTTAAGATTTTGGGTTAATTATGGTAAGTTTAAGAAATCTTAACAATTTGTAAGAAATCTTATGGTAGATTTGAATAACATTTCAGAGGTAAACAGAATATTAATAACTTGACTAATTATTTTTGCAAGATAAACGATACAAGATCTTTTATTAATACTCCATTAATCTGTGTAGAATCATTTGGTTATCAAAAAAGATAACAAATGATGAGATTTTTGCATGAAGATATGAGGATTCATTACACGCACGATTGATACGAAAGAAAAGATTGATTCATAACATAGAGATATAACAGAAAGGATGTTATTATACAATTTGTTTTGATTACACGTTCTGAAGTTTCAGAATTATTGAACATTACATGAAATATTAGCCAAATTTATTTGGTTTAGTAGGAACAACAAGGAAACTTGTAAACTTAAGATTAGTTACGCCTCTGACGTAAATATCTAATTTCTTTCTCAAGTTCAAGTTGTGCAGCTTCCATGTTTGAGAAACGTTCTTGACACATGTTCATTTGATTTGCCAACATATTCTCTAATGCGGCAATCTTTTGACCCTGGTTTCTGGCTGCATCTCTGGCCATCCATAGGGTTCTTTCAATATCTTCAATTCTTACATGTGTCTGACCGTGTTGTCTTCTTGCACAACGGACCCTGGAATCCAAACATCCAAGCTCCTGGTTGGTGTTGTCCTTTATTTCATTAATCTTTATTCCTAACACACACATTGTTCGCCTCTCAGTATCCGCCCTTTTCAACAATGCGTCAAGGTTACGGTCGTACCATTCAAATTGAGTTGGTCGTAACCCTTTTAGCTGTTCAATGTGAGCATCCAATATGCTGGCTTGTCGATAAATAAGATTCCATATTGTTTCAGGAGTACTTATATTGTAGTCGGGTGAGTTAGGTGAGGATAAATTATTTGGAGAATATGGTATTGTGGAATCTGAAGTGTAAGGTAACGGAGAATTTGGCTCAACATTCTTCCATGATATCCCTTGTCTTGAACCTTGTCCAACTTCGAATGTTGCCTGGCCACCAATCAAATCTTCATATGATTCGGTAGCTCTCATGAGTCTTTGACGTAAAGGTGAACGAATAGGCGACGATGGAGGTGATCTCTGAGTGAGTTCTATATTAGGTTGGGGTTGTGATATTTGTACGTAAGGATCTTCAGTACTCGGAGAATTTTGATTGATAGATGAGGTATTAGTATTATGGATAGTAGTTTTGATATTCATGGGAGTTCCTGAAGACATGCTACAGTAGTAACCGAGAATAATATTTTATAAGTGATTTTGTATGTTAAAAATATAACAGTACAGATGAAATAATTTTTGTGTAAGAGTAATTTCTAAACATGTAAGATTATCTCAACAGATAAGGTATTGAGCACGGCAGTCTGCAGACACGGAGGGCATAAAATGTTATGGTGTAAAATCATTATTTTGAAAATGTAGTTATAGTTTTAATGTTTGAAAACATTTAATTCTCTATAACTGTAGCTCTGATGCCAATCTGTAACACCCCTAAATTTAAGTTTGTCGCAGCGGAAAAGTGATTTAGGTGTTATGGGGAGGATCGAAGTTATAATCTCATAAAATGGCTTAAAAGAAGCATTTTGAAAGTTTATTTGTCATTCAAATAATATTTTTGATAAAAGATGAACCATTTGATTTAAAATCTTACTAAAAAGATATAAAGGCTTGAAAGAATGACATATTTGATTTTTACACCATTTTAATTTATCAGAGTAATAAATGCCCACTCCGTATCTTGTCCTGCTCTGTTAAATTACCTGAGATACACATGCTTAAAAGTGTCAACACAAAGGTTGGTGGGTTCATAGAGTTTTATGGAAAACCATTTATTTTAGTAGATTTCAGGAATATTTGGTAATGATAAATACAAACAGTAATGGAACAAGTATTGAATAATGTTGATTATAATCACAGAAAAATCATATAAGTATTCAATCAAAATCAAGTAAAAAATAAATAATCCTAACATGAGCTGGAAACTCATGATGCTAATTTAATCAGATATACAATTCAAGTATGGTCAAATTCCTATACAGCTGTATCTAAATATGTGTTGAAAATATACATTTCCTTATAGATATTGCCCCAAGCCTCATGACACGCAAGACGTTAACAAAAGGGGTGTTTTATCAAATCAATGATAAATTTCACCCTCGTGTAATAGGTGATTTGCCAATTCCTATTTTTACTCAAATATAGTGTATCACGACTAATACGACTAACCATGTGCAAATGGTATTCCGTCAAGTATTAGTGGGACAGGAGGTCAATCTTTAACAGATTTCGAAGTTGTTCACTATATTCGCGCTCACATAACAGTGATTAATGGCTCATGATTGAGGGACTTTATGGCGATAAGGTAACTTAGGCAATATCAAGGTAATAATGGGATCATTCAGGATAGCATCATATAATCAAGTATCATACCACAGTAATCAATTTGGGAATATTATCGTCTGAGTATCAGTAATTCAGTTTAAGTATTTCGCCAGTAACATATGTATATCACATACCACAATAATCGAATTGGAAACATTATCATATGAGTATCAGTATTTCAGTCAAGTAATTCATCAGTAAAATATATATATCACATACTACAATAATCAAATTGGAAGCATTATCATATGAGTATCAGTATTTCAATTAAGTATTTCGTCAAGTATTGTATATATATCACATCTTAAATTACAAACCATATCAGATAATTATTAATAAGGAAATTGATTTGAATCATGTAATTTATTCATATACTTATCAATTTATCAAAGTATATGTAAGCATTTATCAAAGTATATATATAAATAAAAACGAAAGTTTAAATGCAATACGGAATAAATTTACGAAAATAGAAAATAAATAAGAATATCAAATAGATTATGTTTAGTCCTTGTCCTTTTCCTATTTTTACACTTTTTATACTAAAGGCGTTAGCGTTACACCGTTAGTCCTTTTCGTATCTAATTTACAATTATAGTCCACTACTTGTCCAAAATAACATTCTAAGCTTGGAATACTAAATAATATCAAGTTTTATCCTATAGATTTTGTTTTTACAGTTTCAGTCCCTACTTTTCAGTCCTTGACATTTTTAGTCCTCCTAAGTATCGTCGCGTTACATTTTTAGTCCAAAATTACAAAAATGATTATAAAAATTTTCTAAAAATTTCCATAGCTTATTAAGTCAATAATAAGCTTATTTTAACTGCTTATTTTATAAAAGGCTTATTTTTTTAGCTTATGGGCCTTTAACAAAACAATTTCAAGGCCCGTTAAGATTTTTAGAGGCGAGGGCATGGAAAATGTTTTGGGCCTGGCCTTGGGCTATTTTTATGATTCTAAAAACATTTCATATGGGCCCAGTGGGCTTATGGTTCGTTATTTCTTGTTGGGCCTTAAATAAGCCCAATCGACATATTTAAGTTTTTAAATAACGTTTGGATTTGGAAAATCTTGTTAAATGTCGATTCAAAATGAGTCAATTAGTGTGTCGAAACATGAGTATTTTTACATGTTATATAAATGAAATTGGTAGTTTTCTAGGTGGTCTATTGAGTCGTGTAAAAATATTGGGTGCTCGTTAAGTAATATTTCAATTTATACATGTGTTTCTTGGGTCACATGGAACGTTTATATCTTCGTGAAAAACTTAGAATATATTCTAAGTGTTTTTATGAAATTTCATACGATGGAAACATGGTTCAAAAATGAGTTTGTTTGATGCATGTCGAGTGAAACCAACATGAAATATGTGTGTTACGTGACTCCTAGGCCTTCCAAGATAGAGGCTAGCCACGTTTGTGTTGCTACAAATATATACGTACATAAATATATACATAAAGCTATATACGATTTCTAAAACATAAATATTATGCATGAGACATTTTTAACGTATGAAATGAATTGGCAAGAGTTTGGAATAACTTACTACACCTTCAAAGGTGGTAGAGAGTCGAGAGGGAGGAAGGAAATCACAAGAAAAATCTCGTCTAACGTATAACCCAAATAATATACGTATCACTTAAACCCGAAAATCCTTGTCTTGCGTCCAAATGATATAGCAATCGACTTATGGCTCTTAGAAGTAGTTTTTAGGAAGAAAAGAAGTTGTGAAAGTGTATGATGAATGATGGAAAGGATGCATGCATATAACGTGTATATATATATATATATATATATATATATATATATATATATATATATATATATATATATATATGGTGTGAAATCATCCAAGGAAACCATAGTAACTATGCATTGTGAGTCACATAGGTTCATAGGATGAAATATATGCTTCTTATATTCGGTTGTGAGTACATGAAACAAGGAATTTGGTTTGGTGATTCATTCTCATGTCGACCAACAATATATCCATGTATACGATTTGCATAATCTTGTACAACTTGAACATAGCTGATCATCATTAACATTTAAACATGAAAAGATGTTAGAAATATTATTAGGAACACGTAGGAACAAATGGGAATCAAAACGGTTAAGTTTTGAATTTAATATGGATCGATTACTATGAATATTTGTCAAACACTTTGCCCCTTAAAAATGTATCAAACGTCGTCCAATGAACCTGGAATTTGACACACTAATAGTTGGCTAGGTGGTGAATGAGATGGTGTAAAAATATATATGTGTCGTGTGTAAAAATTTGGAATACGCGAGGTGATTTGGAGGGGGTCTAGTCGATTGTTTTGGAATAATAAAAGAAAATTTGGGCTTTGGCCTTGGGTCGATGAATAGTGAACGAGCCATTGGGCTGAGGTTTATTAAGGGCCCGTTTGGTTTGTATTAGTTATATTAAATAGGATTAGTGATTTGTTAATATTTTGTTAATCGTGTCGAGAACTTGTTTTGTCGTTTGGTGAATTTTGCAATATCGTAATCGTGACCATTTTAATATACTATGAAAATTTTAAATTTTTCCGTAAAAATGGTGATTACAATAATGACAGAGATTAATATATAATTAAACGTTTTTAATTATATGAATTTTTGCGAGGTTTTACATATGCCATGAATGATTCGTCATCGTTGCCGGAGTGATTCGTCATCGTGATCCACCTCCAACCTTTGTTCAAGCTCAGTCAATGTGGTTGATCGAGGAAAGCCTTCTTGCTCGATGGTCTACTGGACCATATGTTCGGTTATTATAGCCCCAAACAACACTTGCCGCAACAGTCATACACCTCAAGAGGGTTTACCATAATAGTCGTATTATGCATGAGTGTAGGGAGGAGACTATTCCATTGTCATTTTTTTTTTTGTATTTATGCGTGAGCAAAATTATATAAATTTTGGTAAAAAAAAAACCGCACTTTTTGTTTAAAATGATGAGCAGCACAGAAAGTGGTTTGTGGCAAAAATTTAAAGACAAAAATAAGTGTTTTTATTATTTTTAACTAAAGGGTTTTAGCTAATAACAACCACTATAATCATATAACCTACTCTCTTCTATTTTATTTATTAATTATATGCAATGGCTATAATATTCAAAAGAGCATGTGCTTATTAGCATATCTGCTTATTTGTGTGATTTTGTCAAAGAAATAGTTTGGATTCTTGGAATAGCTTACTCTATGCAATAATGTGTGCATCGCACGGTCTTGAGGCAGCCCAAGTTATGTATGACGAAAATTAGTGTCAAACATTACGCTATAAACACTTAGATACAGCTCATGTGCATCGCACGGGTCTGAATATCATTTTGAGTTTTTGACTCGACCTCAATTATAAGTGACCAAATAATGGCACCAACAATTTTCATGTCATGCTAACAAACACAACTTAGAAACTTATTGACCAACAAAATCCATCCATGATCAAAATGACGAAAATTAGTGCTGAACAATAGGCTATGGACATTTAGATCAAGCCCGTGTGCATCGCACGGGTCTGAATGACTCGTCCTCTAATATGAGTAAAGAGTTTCCACTTAAGAAACCACATGACTAATATAATTCTGATTTGAATCAAATCCGGAAACCACATGACTAATGTTCAACCTGTTCAGCTCCACTAAAGATTGTCTCGCTCAACGGAAACAAGTGTACCCACTTTGGCGTGTTACACAACCCGCCAATTTGTTTCCTTTAGCGGATCCTAACAGCGCAAGAAACCCATACATCTTATCCGAAATCAGTGAGAGGCCCACATCATAAAGTTTTCCTTCCTTTACCCGCGTATAGAAACACACACATGATGACCACATTAAGCTTTATAACAGATGATCAGAAATATAGATGTTAAGTCGCAATGTAGTCCATACAAATGAGTTGCCAACGAAACAAAACTACTTAGTATATGATTAAGGCAAGGCCGGCTGAGAGGGAGTGCTGCATGTGCACTTGCACAGGGCCACACTAGAGAAAGGGCCACCAAATTTTGCAAAAGTTTGTTGTATATATGTATGTTATATAGTACTATTTTGTTATCCCAATTCTATTCTTCTTATAACTCCTCATACTTCGTATTTGACTTTCGTTTTTTATCATATTTTATGGGGCCTGACCATTAAGGGCTAAAGGCCTAAAGCCCAATATAATAAGAATGCACAACTATAAAACCAAAACGTTTGTAGGTTAACAAATACTAAAGAAAAAAAAACTTCGCAACATTTTGGAGAATTGGAGAGTTGCGGCATTCTTTTTTTTTTAATAATCGATCACTAGCCTTTGATCGTAAAATTCGAAAGTTTCACCATAACTCGATCAGGTAACGTTTTAATTGTTTTGACTTATTATTAAAATTTTTGCTTTTTAATTTTTATGATTTAACGTTTTATGTTCTAAGCTCTAATTGTTAAGTGTTTAGTTACTTATTAGATAGATTAGTTATTTACTTCTTTTGATCTAACACTAAGTGTGCTATATTAGATGTTATGTTTCAGTATTATTTAGTCCGTAAAATAAGGTAGCACCGTCGTATTAATGAAATATTTGTTATTGTTTCAATGTGTTTTAGAATCATGCCACCTAAAGTGCGACAACACGAATCTGGACATTCAAAGCGTTTAAAGAAAAGAAAAATTGAAGAGGCAAATAAGAAAGAATTTGGGTCTATGCATAGATACGTTAAAATAAAGTCTGATGTTACAAGTGAGAATCTAAATGTTGACATTAACGATAGCGATAGTGATAGTAGTAATGATGAGAGTGCTGATGATGTCAATGTTGACAATATGGAGGCCGATAATATTAATTATAATGATGATGTTGATGAAGTTGATGATGTTGGTGCTAATGATCATGATGATCAGGTTGAGGATCTAGATACTAGTGTTAATGTTGATCATGTTGATATATTTGATCCAAAAAAACTGGGAAAGTCTTACATCTGACATGATTAATGTTTTAGTGACAGAGGGTCCTAAAAGAGATAAGTCTATTGAAAAAGGTTCTAAAGATAAAAATTCAAGACGATTTTCAGATGCTTTTTATACTAGAGTTTTACCAAATAATGAGAAGTGTGATAGAGAATGGTTGGTATATTCAAAAGAGCATGACAAAGTTTTTTGTTGTTGTTGCAAAATATATAGAAAAGGGATTGGAAAAGGACAACTTGTGAATGAGGGTTTTGGAGACTGGCAACATCTAGGTCATAGACTAAAAGAACATGAAGTTAGCTTAGAACATGTAAATAATATGGCTAAATGGTTTGAGATGCGTCGAAGGTTGAAAAAGAATGAAACAATTGATAAAGTGGAGCAAAAGCAATTTGAGAAGGAGAGAGATCATTGGAAAAATGTTATCTTTAGAATTATAAGCATTGTGAAACTTCTTGCCAAACATAATTTAGCATTTCGTGGTTCAAATGAGAGGTTGTATCAAAAAAACAATGGCAATTTTTTGGGTTTGATTGAAATGTTAGAAGTGTTTGACCCGTTTATTAAGGAGCATGTGCGATGCATCACGAGTGAAGAGA
The DNA here is from genome assembly GCA_030686995.1 of Artemisia argyi. Classification (NCBI taxonomy): domain Eukaryota; kingdom Viridiplantae; phylum Streptophyta; class Magnoliopsida; order Asterales; family Asteraceae; genus Artemisia; species Artemisia argyi. Next base: position 54,937,336 of record CM060708.1, on the reverse strand, counting down.
TCCACGTTCATTATCTAGGTCACAATATCCAAAATGAGTTGATACAGTTACTTGCGCGTGAAATTAGGTTGGAAATTATTAAGAAAATAAAGCAAGCAAAATATTTCTCTGTAATACTTGATTGTACTCCTGATACCAGCCACCAAGAACAAATGTCTTTGATATTAAGATATGTGAATGTTTCCTCTACGTGTGTTAGTGTTGAGGAATCCTTTTTAGGGTTTCTAAATGTTGATGATACTACTGGTCAAGGATTATTTGATGTTACACAAGCTGAATTAAAGGCTCTTGATCTTGATATTGATGATGTGCGTGGTCAAGGATATGATAATGGATCAAATATGAAAGGGAAACATCGTGGAGTACAAAAGAGATTTCTCGATATAAATCCAAGAGCATTTTATACTCCATGCGGTTGTCATAGCCTTAATCTAACATTATGTGACATGGCTAACACTTGTACTAAAGCTAAAGATTTTTTTGCAATCATTCAACGCATTTACACAATATTTGCTAATTCTTCTAAGAGGTGGCAAATCCTGAAAGATAATGTTAAAGGGTTGACTCCTAAGTCACTGTCTACGACTCGTTGGGAGAGTCATGTTGAGAGTGTCAAAGCTATCAAATTTCAACTTTCAGACATACGAGAAGCTTTAATTCAAGTTTCAGAGAAAGATAACGATTTCGTGATCCAAAGCCAAGCAAAATCTCTAGCAACAAATGAGCTTGGTGATTTTGAGTTTATAGTAGCAATAGTAATTTGGTTTGAGATCTTAAACAGGGTAAATCTAGTGAGCAAAAAGTTACAATGTGATGATATGCTAATCAATGTTGCTATGACAGAAGTGCAAGATTTAATATCTTTCTTCAAGGAGTTTCGAGTTACCGGGTTTTCTAATGCGGTTGATGTTGCTAAACAAATTGCCATCGAAATGGATATCAATCCATTGTTCATTCAGAAGCGCGTTATTCGTAGAAAAAGACAATTTGATGAGGATCCTGTTGAAGAAGATGTTATTTTATCTCCCGAGGAATCATTTAAGGTAAATTATTTCTTATACATTGTTGATCAGGCAATTGCTTCTCTTACAACAAGATTCGAACAATATCAAGAGTATGAGAACATGTTTGGTTTCTTATTTACGTGTGACAAGTTGAAGTTCTACGATGACGACCGTCTTAAATCGTGTTGTAGTCGTTTTGAAGCCGCACTCAAGAGTGGTGATCGATCTGATATTAATGCAAATGAACTTTATGTGGAGTTAAGGTCACTTAATAGTTACTTGCCAACCGAGAATATGAAGCCTGTTGATGTCTTAAATTTTTTGAAACAAGATGATTGTTATCCCAATGCAATAATTGCATATAGGGTATTGCTGACTATTCCAGTAACAGTGGCATCTGCAGAAAGAAGCTTCTCAAAACTGAAATTGTTAAAGTCATACTTGCGGTCAACAATGTCACAAGAAAGGCTAAATGGATTAGCATTGATAGCTATTGAGAATGACACGTTAGAGAGTGTTACCTATGATGATCTAATCAACAACTTTGCTTCTAAGAATGCTAGAAGAATCGCACTATTTAAATAGTTAATTTTGATGCTTGTAACTCGGTTTATTGTTTCTTTTAGTATCATTGTTTTAATGATTTTGGAATCTTAGTAATACTTTTTACGTATTATTAATGGATATATTTATTTATATTTTTACTTTTGGTATTTAGTAGGGCCTCCGTGTTGTCATGGCACAGGGCCACCGAAATTCATGAGACGGCCCTGGATTAAGGCATGGATACTTGAAAGTGTATAGTGTTACCTTGTACGTTTTTAGAAGCTTCGTTGCCGAAACAGTTTGTCGTTACCGATACCTAGTCGTTCGTGTGGGTCTCTTATATCAATCTCGAAGTTCGACGGCATCTTACATAAACGAAGTGCGTTGAACCTAAAGTTGCTAAAACATACAATAACAATAGTTTAGAGAATTGTTTTTGGTCTCACCTAGATGAAGCAAGGGATAAAATAGAAATACAACTTATACATGTGGGTTAAGAATTGGGATAAATCGAATCCTATATTATTGTTCAAACTGCTTATCAAAGGTTAATATCAGTGATCTCAATATGATTAAAATATGTAAAATTGTCATTAGTATAAGATCAATTTCAATAAATTATTAATCTTCATCTACAAAATAGCTTGCAATATGCATACTACAGATCAGTCAATGCATAACATATATCTACTAAAACAACGAAGGTCAAAAATCATAATTGCATAAATAATAAAGTTAGCGCCTCCTATGTACTAATTCACAAACTTTTACTTGTGATAATTGAAGTGAAAGATATGAATTTACCTTGTTGTTTGGTGGCAAGACTCATTACATACATCTTCCTCATCTCCTTTGGAAGTCGACCGATTTCGTATTAAATGCGGATGTAGCCACAAAGAACTGACAACACCTAACCACGACAGTAGCGGCAGTTCCTAAGGATGCATGACAGTACCCAAAATGTTCTTGCAGGAACAAATCGAGTACTGATGAGGTATGGTCTCCTGCGGATACTTTGGAGGAGATAATCACAATGAGTCCTTAATATATCTAAGACAAATCCATTCTACGATGGAGCAGTGTCTACTCAAGAGGCATAGTGACAGATCAGTGTCTGCTCAAGAGGCAGATCAAGAGTCATAGTTAAGGAGCAGCAGGAAGCATAGTCATGGAGCAGTGTCTGCTCAGGAGGCATAGTGACGGAGCAATGTCTCCTCAAGAGGCATAATGACGAAGCAGTGCCTGCATCGGAGCTTGTACACTAGCAACTAACATACAAGTACAATGACGTATTAATAAGCACAGAGCTTGGTCCACAACCTGGTTCTTATCAGTGACTTACACGTTGTACCTAAATGTCAACCCGTCCCCACAATACTTGTGTCGTGGAGCACACTCCAGGTAGTATAAATAAAGCCATCCACCCCAATGGATAAGAGAGTTCACACACACGCCGCTACAGACTCTACTCCTCACTTAACTCTCTTATTATCTCTCTCTAGTTTCTCTCACTAAAACTTATACAAAGCATATACTTATTCTCACACCAAAGCTTGGTCTTGGATTAAAAACCTGGGGCGAACTAACGGTGTTCTTTTTTATTCAACCTAGAGACGAAGGAGCAACTGCAAGTTTTCCGCAAGAGCAACTACGAGGCCTTCGCAGGAGCAGCTGTAGGACCTCCTAAGGATCAGGGTTGAAGAGCACTTACGGAAATTTGCTCAAACAAGTACCATCAACAAGCTTTAAAGGTTCATTCCCGTTCCCATATTGTGACATCAAAAGCCTATAGAAACTCCAAGTTATCGGATTTGCGCAGGATCGATATGCCCCATGTTTGAAGAATTCGATGACTGGCCTTCGCTGCAAAAGATCCCGGAATTGGTCGATTCGGAATCGGCTGGATTGGAGGAATCCGGAGCCACAAGGATCTTCAACGGGTTCGAAAGTCTTTTGATTCCAGACGGCCGACCCAATTCTATGGAATTCAAAACTGTTTGTATATAGACCTGAAACTGCAGCAACCATTCATATTCAGCTTTATGGTTGCATTCAATCATTAAACTTTAATACTCCAACATTAAGACTTCCCATTCAATTTGTATACCTGCAATTAATCGTGTGGGTTTTAATGCAGTAACACTTGGCATTCCCCACCTTTATTCCTAAACGATTTCGAAGGCAATGTTGCAATCATTAAGACTCCCTAATAAGTGATCGGACTGAATCTTATAATATGTATAAATTTTTAAAGAAAAGTATTTCACGCTAAAAAAGTACCGTAGGTTTTACTAAAAGAAGTTCCATCGATCTTTTATTTGCATATATGTAGAAAAAATATACGAACGTATTTTATTTTATACTAGAAAAAAGTTTTAGTGATGTGTGTGTGTGTGTATATATATATATATATATATATATATGTGGGTAATGATATGCACACATACCATTTTACTTTGCACACATAGAATTAATGAGCCCCACGTAATTTTATGTGTGCAAAGTAAAATCAAATGTGTACATAACGACATATCAATGCCCTATATATATAGATTTGGTTTAAAGTTTGCCAAAGCTTTCTAAAATCAAAAACTTAATATATAATTTGGTAGGGTTCAATTTTCTTTGCAAAGTCGGTTTGGTTACAAATTTGATCCGGTTTAGATCTTATGCGGATTACCCAATTTGTGAACACCCTGCTATTCACTTCATCGACATATTGATTCCGCACATAATGATTCCACTATTTAACAATCATAACTAAATACAGTAGAATCGATATGAAAGTTCAGATATTTATACATCTATTTAAACATGATAGATTACGAATCAAAGTTCATATAAATCTCCAACATCATAAGGCTGTTAGTCATCAAAACATAATATATGAACCAGATATCAGATATTAAGCCTGGTATTTCCAGTCAACGCTTAGACCAAACATGCAATCTGTCCCACTAATGGTGCCAAAGCTGCAACCCGAAGGTTGCGACTTAAATTTGCAACTATTGTTCATAATCACTTTACCAGATTTGACATCCTCCAAGTATGCTTTAATTACAAGCGAACCCTTGGTGGGTACAGCCACTAAAGATTTTATCAGCTGAATCACACCATCCTCTAAAACATGATTGGGTAGAAAGAGTAATGACATGTAGTTATATTTACGTGAAGGTTGACACTCACATTCAACAAGAAACTCATCGCCATAATAGGCAAGTAAATACCCACGTACTTCACGACCAGGTGTCTTGGTTTCAAAATTTACCTCCAAAGAAGCATCGATTGCATCCTTTAATAGAACGTAATACAAAAGTGTAGATCCTTCCTTCCCTGTAATATCAAGAACACCACATGCACTATCTGATTTCTTCTCCCAAAAATCTGAGAGGTCTATTTCTATCTTGTGATTGCAAATTTGATAACACCCGTCCTCGTTCTTAGCAACATAGAGTTCCATACGAACCTCAATAGAAGAAGAGACTGGAACTGAATAACCACTAGTGGGATTCCGGAGGTATACAAGCCCCCTGTCGGTCGGGATTACGGGATCACACCATTTATGGTTGAATAAAGAAACATGAGGAAAGTCAGGCTCAAAAAAGTGAGATTCCACATCTGATGATAGTAATCCATACTTGTTTGATACTGAAATAACCCCAAACACTTTACCCACTTTATCAGACCCAAAATGTGCTGCAGTAAGGGTAAGAAACGAAAGGAGCTCAAACCGAGAATTTCTTCGTGGATCCCTGATGAAAATCCTTACAACATCCACAAATTAAAAACAAAAGTTACAATCATAGATAATTAAATGGTGTTGCAACAGTGAACAAAAATTATGCAATGGAGATAGAGAGAGGACTTGTTTGTTTTCAACAGTTGTATAGCACTAAGTTAGGCAAAGTCCTTGTCATGTATACGGTAGACATGAGAAACACTAATGAAATAATGAATTCCTAAGGAGTGCCTTAAAAGAACATGCTCTCTATTCCCTTGCCTTTCGCAACAGCTCATTTATGTTAATTCTAACTCAATTAATCCAGATCCAACAGCAAAGCAAAGATTAATAAAAAGTAGAGGAAGTTTAATTTATTTAATTTTATAGGGCCAATTTCATATATCCCCTTAAAAAGCTCTCTAATTTCAAATATACCCAACTCAATTGTTAAATATCATATATACCCATTAAATACATTTGAAATATCAAATCTGCCCAATTACCTAAAACATTACAATATGACCGATATACCCCTTTGTTAAAAAATTTATCAATTACTTATTTACCTAGGTAAGCTTTACGTTAACCTAAACAACACTCAACCGAAAGAATTATGAGTTCCAACAAAAAGCTCTTATTAATCCACATAATCAAACCAAAAAAAACTTTATCAAAAACCAACAGTATCTCAAGTAGCATAATAGTCCATTGTTGCATTACCATCAGTGGCTACACTTCGGTTTACGTTTAATGGTACCTACTAAGTGAAAAGCATGCTATGATGAGGATATAATGAACATTTAAAGTAAATTAATGTTAAAGTGTCAAACTCTTACGTTTCAAAATGGAGGGTTTTGGCCTTTTTTGTCACTAGTTTAAAAAAGGGAAAATTTCGAAAGTAGCCGGTTGCCCACTAGTGCATATCACTCTTTAGCCACAAAATGAAAAAAAAAAAAAAGAAAAAAAAAAAAAAAAAAAAAACTCCAAACCAGCAACCGGGCAACTTATATTTTGGGTAACTTTTGTCTTTTTTTGAAAAAGACAAAAGTTGCCCAAAGCACGGGACACTAGTCAAAAAAAGACAAAAGTTGCCCAAAATATAAGTTGCCCCCATGGCTAGTTTGGAGTATTTTCCATTTTGTGGCTAAAAAGTGATATACACTAATGGGCAACTGGCTACTTTTGAAATTTTCCCTATAAAAAAACTAAGATTGGGTATATGTGAAATTTAAGAATAGGGTTGGGTATATATGAAATTAGGGAGATTTTTAAGGTGATAATATGAAATTCTCTCTATTTTAGTAGTCAAAAAACACATTACCTACAATTACAGTTAAAACTAATAAATTTGTTACAAATATATACATAATTTTGATTTTATTTATATACGACATTACAAATTGTTACAAGTATATGTATTTTATTTATATACATAGACATTTTCAAAGGCATAATGAAAAGGTAAGATACTTTATGCAAAGAACCTGATATTTGACTTAAATTTCGTAAAATGAAAATAAAACTTGGCATAGAAAAAATCAATTATTTTGAACATAAAAACCGGTAGTTACCTAGCATTTACATCCACTGATCGTTTCGCTACGGAAAATGGTAATCTCAATGGCAGAGGGGTCACTGATAACTCACTTACTTTGGGGAGAGTTTGATCTGGAAAGAATGGGGATATCTACACGAAAAAAGAAGTTTAAAACTGGTTATAAAATGTGGAATTGTGAATAACTTTGTTTTTTATACTAGTTATGATATGGTAACGAGTTTTGATGTTATCTTAAACTGGTCATGAACTGATTCAATAAGTTTAAAACTGGTTATTGAGAAGTATAAAACTGGCTATGGACTTATTCAGTAGTATGGTAACCAATTTTAATGTTATCTTGATACACCCAAACCAATCTAGATGAAATAACTTAAACCCAAAACTTAAATATATCTCAAATAGTCCTCAAAAAACAAGAGAAATAATCAATGGTTTATAAACAAAAGATAGCTCCGCATAAAAGAATCCAAGGAAAAAAAAAACGGACCGATAAACCAAATTAAAGAAAAAAGTTACTAGAGAACACATACTGGAGTGATCCCCAAAAGATGAAAGCCTTTCTCCAGTACCACCGCAGTGGCCTCACACAGCAATAATGTGCTCGTATCCGTAATAGACCCAGCCTGCCAAAATTTTCAAATTACACCTTTATAATTGGGACAAATATACTCGCATATACCTTTTAGAAATCAAATAATTTAAAAATAATAATAATAATAATAATAATAATAATAATAATAATAATAATAATAATAACTTTGGTTTGAGAGAATCACAAATTTTACCTTTTAGAATCACGACAAAAATAGTCACATATACCTTTTAAAAATCAAGTTATTTTGATAAAAAAAAAATAACGTTGGTTTAAGAAAATCAGAAATTAAATTCAATATTGTATGAGAAAAAACATATGTATGTACCTTGCACACACAAGAATAGTAATGGTTGAATTTCTTTGATAAATCGTAAAGGTATTCACATAGGATGTGTGGTAGGACACATAAACAAGACTCTTCGAGGGCCTGGAAAAGAAAGTTAAAAGTATTAATACAATAATATAATTTACATAATCATATTCGCAAGATTAGGAAAATTTACAAAAATCAAACTTTTCACTTCATTTTTCCTTCTACGTTTGTGAAATGTCTTCATACAGGCATCTACATTAGTATAATGTTTGTGCCTGTCATAAACGGAACTAGCTTTTCTAATTGGTATACACTCATGATTATTTGTTTCATTATTTTCAAAATTTCCTTATAGTCTAGCACGATACATATCGTGTTATATTTATTGCTTGCCCACAAGCACACGACTTAACTTAAATCAACCATACATTTTAGAGCATGTTAGAAGAAACTATAATGTGTTAAGAGTAACCTAGGGAAATCAAACCAATTGTTCACCTCCAAAAATATGTGTTACAACTTCAACTAGGGTTATGTATGTTCAAGGAAATAGTAAAAGTTCATTATGATATTGCCTTACCTCAGTAAACTCGAGTAATCGGAATCCTAAAATCCGTTCTTCACCTTTCACCCATCCATCATCTTTACCCAGTATTAACTTTGAAGCCTGTTGCAGCACACATGTATATCCGTTAACTTAATATTTAAGAACAAGAAAGCAATAATATTGGTCCAAGATGAGAATGTTGGAAAAACATTGAAACGAAAAGAAATTGTTACCTTTAACTCATTGATGTTTTTACGAGAATCATCAGTAATTCTACGAATTTTGGCTTGTGTATGTAATAGATACATGAAAGTATTTCCCTATATATCAAGCAATTTGAGTAGATCATGAGAATACAAATATACAATAGCTAACATCACTACTAATGGAAGAACAAAGTACCTCTTCTTTGATAATCTCATCATTGATATTGAATTTTAATTCGTCCAATCTATTGTGTTTCAGGAATACATACCTGTTAAGAAGACAAAACCCAAACCATCGAGTATATGAGTACAAAATTTTGACCCAAAAGTAGGCTATCTCATTTATGAAACAAAGGAATTAGCCTGTGTAGACAGCGATAACTTCAATATATAAAAGTTTGGAAATAAAAACTTTGACTATAGCAAGTTCATAGGATATTAACATTTACTACTTTACTTGTATGTATTAATATTGATAGCAAATAAGGGTAGAAGTTATGATAAAAGCATGAGAATCTTACAATAAAACACAATCTAAAACTGCTTCAGGAGTATATCCAAGCAACATAGCATCCTCGGCTGATAAAAAGAAAATTGTGAAATTTAGCCATTTTACAATCGATCCCGTTATTATATTAATGGGTTCACAAAAAAATATAATTTTGGTAATCGCACCATCTATTCAGGAAAACAAATTAAGAATTAATGAACAATATGTCGTATACCTTGTTCCACTGCCACATGACTTTTAGCTTTTTCTAACAACTTATCTTCCAGTTCAGTACTGCAAGATCGATATCCTGCATAACTTGTTCTGGCAGGTTTGTGCCTATTACTTTTGACACACTCTTCGAGTTTAGCAGCCTGGAAAAAAATTAATCAATTTCTCATCTTTAACTTTAACATGTGTTATCAGTTAAGCATAAAGTTACTTACGGTAAAGGACATTTCAATAAACTCTTGTTTCCATACAGGAGTCAAGTATACCATCCAATCTGCTCTTTGCAGTCCATACCTACATATGACAGAAAATTTAAAAGCCAATGTGCATTATTACATTGGTGAAATGTAACACTGCTTAGAATAAAATTACCAGAAAAAACAAATCTATTACTAGCCAATTGATATAGATGTTTTCATAAAGTTAGCAAGTAAAGTACCAAAAAGCTATGAGATCTTCATAAGCATTGTCGAAATCTCTCTGATCTTGTCTTTCCTCATTCGGAAACCATCTATTCAACACTTTTTGAGCCCTGTCCCTCTTAAATAAAAGGAAATATAACTCATAAAGTGCCAAATATGCCTATTTTATATCAAAAATAGGCCAAAAATGTTTTTTTTTTCTTCTTTTTTTTCCATATAATATATATAGATGCAAATATAAAACGATTTAATATAACAAAGATTCAAATAGCTAGGTCAACTGAATATGTACTTTAGAACGTGTGGACGAGATCGTAGTAGGATGACCGATGGTCACATCAACTTTAGAATACTTGAGAATACTCATTAGCGTGCATCCTATTGCGCGTCGGCGAAACAAATCCACATCCATTTCCTCATCCAATGAGGGATAGTCCACAATTACCCTTTCGACAGGAAGTTTTGGTGCCCATGTGTCTATACCATCTTTTACCATCTTATGAATGCTCTGCAAGGAAACACGAAGAATCTAAGTGAAAATTGTATTGTATGTTACAAAAGAGTTGGAAAAGAAAAAGAAAACAAAAAAATACCTTTGCAATCCATTTTCCTGATAATTCTATAGTGACAAAACCAAGATCATTTGTGGAGGCTATTCCCTCTATCATGTCAGATTCCGGAAACTTTTCCTTGATTTTCTATGATAATACCGAAACATATAATTACAGTTAAAAAAACTCAAGTTCAAAACCCATGGTTGACAAAAAATATTATTACCTCTCCAACCTCTCTTGGTCCTCCATCTAAGGGTCTTACTGTTACTGCACAGCTGGTTCTTAATACAGGCCATATCCACAAGGCATTTTGGCTGTAATCATTCAGAAGAAAAAAAACTAAATGTATATGTTACCTACCAAAATAAAGTAAAATTGCACAAATATCAGAAGCAACATATACCATTCATAAACACCATGCATCTCTTTTTGGCAAGTATATAGCATATGCTCTTGCTTTAAGTCAGTGTAACTATTTTCATTTTCAAGGTGACCATGTCTCGCTGCGGTTTCATTTTGCTTTATTTCTTCTTGAAGACGTTTCAGTGCGGTTTCAAATGGCTTTGAGATTTCTTCTTGAAAGCTCCATCTCTTGCGTTCCTGTATTACAAAACCAAAGCCATTGTGTTAACTGTGTAAATTCATATATATAAAAATAATGATAATGTGTACATTATTGAATATTGACAGACTTACATCAGGAGCTCTCATTGTTGATGTAGGATGGGCCCACTTTAAGACTTTCCTCCTAGGTTCCTGTAATACAAACTAGTACCATCATCTAAACTGTGTAAATTTATATAAAAAAATGATAATGTGCAAGTTAATAATAGACTAACATTAGGATCTGCCGTTCTTGATATAGAACTTGGCCACTTTACAAAACTCCTCGCACCTTCCTGTATTACAAATTCAGTGCCATCATTTCAACTGTGTAAATTTATATTTATATAACAAACATGATAATGTGTACACTAATAATAGACTTACTTCAGGAACAGGAATAGCTGCGAATTGTACTTTAGAATATGCCACTTTAACAATCTCTTACATTCCTGTATTACAAAACCAGTGCCATCATTTTAACTGTGTAAATTTTTATAGAAAAACATGATAATGTGTTAATAATAGACTTACATCAGGATCTGCCATTACCCTTCCTGTAGAAACTGCCCAGTGTAAGAAGTCCTGTCTTTCCTGTGGTATGAAACAAGTGCCATCATCTTAACTGTGTAAATTTATATTAAAAAACCATGAACGTTAATAGTAGACTTACACCAGAAGTTATTTTAGAATGTGTCCAGTCCTGTGATACAAAACCAGTGCCATCATCATCTTAACTGCGTAAACTCGATCTTTATATATATATATATATATATATATATATATATATATATATATATATATATATATATATATATATATATATATAATGTGGATATTGACAACAGACTTACATATATTTCTGGTATTGGCGTAGATGGTACCATTATCGGTGTAGAAGGTCCGATGATATTTGAAGTACAAGGTGCCATTCGTGCTGATGTAGATGGTGATAATGGACTTATATACATTTTAGTTCCTCGTGTCGGTACATAAGGTGCCACTGATGACGTAGATGTCCTTGTCGTTAATGTAGAAGGTACTGCACGCGTACCAGACCCATTATTAATTTTTGGTCTCTTACTTTCCTGTAATACAAAATACAATGCCATCAGTGTAAATTAATAAATAAATAATAACGTGTACGTAAATAATAGACTTACATTCAATCTTGATTTCTTTGACGAAGATGGCTCCATCTGGTAACAAACATGTAAGAACTAATTATGTTACCAAAATACTAGTACTGCACTACTAATTTCTTATTTTTGTAATGAAGAAAGTGAATATGGGGGACATTTAAGCTTACATGAAAAACCTGTCAAAACAACATTGTTTTAACCTATTACTTGCATCTATTTTTCAGACCACCTTGCGTTTGAAAATACATTCATTTTTATCGCTCATCTTCATGAATACAAAATAATAAGACGAATACAATTTTTTTCAAATATATAATGGTGAGCTGGTCTTATTTTATAGATCAATTGCATTGCAAAATGTGAAATATATAATGATGAGCCTTTTATGGTTAAGTGTATTAAGGATATTTAGTTCGAGGTTAAAAAACTAAAACTTGGTTTTTCTTGTAAGCTTAGATGCTTAACAACGTCATATCCAGGGGTGTTTGTATGTTATGGCTTATGCTTCATAAGTTCCATTTTTTTGGCTACTTTTGGTACATATAACATATGGGCTTAGATAAGTTTAGGGGGTGATTGTGTAAGCTTACATGTGGGTTTATTAGCTTATATAATTTCAGCTTATACTTCATAAGCCTCAATTTTCAGCTTATTTCGAGGGTTATGAGCTTCTTATGTCATAACAAGCTTATACAAGCCCATAACTCTCAAAATAAGCCGGAAAATAGAGGCTTATTATAAGCCGAAATCATATAAGCTTACACAAACACCCCCTGATTATGTCATAACAAACTTAATTATATAAGCTCACAAATCTCAAAATAAGCTGAAAATTTGAGCAAGTGAAATATAAGACGAAAACAGATAAGGGTAAATAAGGTTAAACAAACGCCCCCTCACTTTCCTCTTTTAATAACAGATGATATTAGCATATTATATATCATGAATCAATCAATAACAATCGACGAGGATGAGATTAAAAATTATTAAAAAAATAAGATAAAAATGACCTGCCACACCAAAGTTAAACTAGGTTTTGTTTCCCCCTTTTTAAGGTTTTAATTTTAACGATGGGGATGGTACTTGTGTGTCGTGTGGGGCTTTTCGGTTTTGACTTGTGCGGTCAAATTTTATGTGTTTATTTTTTTTTTGTCTATTATTATTACTCCCCTCCGTCCCAAATTATAAGTCAATTTTTATATTTCACAAAATTTAAGAAAAGTGAGGCCCTTATAATACTAACAAATAAATTCATTCTCACTCACTTACAAACATTTTCATTGGTTGAAATTAAAAAGTGGACATATAATTTGGTACAACCCAAATTGACAAAATGGACTTATAAAATGAGACGGAGGGAGTATTATTTTTTACTGTTTGTATAAGTATTTTTTTTTATTCGTCTTCATATACGGTTTGAGTGTGTATGATCCAAATCATTTGTTGTTCTATATGTTTATTTGCCTCAATTTAGTGTGGGAAATAAATAAGCTAATCGTTGAACCAATTGTGGACATGTACTTTTAATTTTTCAATGTTAATGGCTTGTGTTTTTGCATGTTTCACCGGGTATTAACCTTTTACTAAAAAAAAGTAAAATAAATATTGTGCGTTTTGCAGCTAAAATATGTCATCTGACATGATTCTTACGTGTGAAATGGATTAAAGAAGCTACATTAATTATACTTTTTTTGTTAGTTTATTATATATGAGAGGAATACTAGCGATGGTTTATAGCGGCAAATATTTATACGTGCGAAATCGTGATTTTAGTTTGACCATTGATGCAAAAATTAAGGGGTTCAATTTGTAGTCATTGCGAGAAAAAATTATGTCGGTTAGAAACAAAATATGATAAAAAAAAATTAATTACACAATTTGTAGAATATTTATTTAGTGGTGTATGTTGTTACTATTTCTGACCAATGGTATAATAGTCCATTAACATGATTCAGTTTTAAGTTATTTCAAATTTAAATAATAAACATACACTCTTTGTAAGTAGTAGATTACATAATTTTAGAATATTTATTTAACAGTAGATATTGTTACCATTTCTAACCAAGGGTATAATAGTAAATTAACATTACTCAGTTTTAAGTCATTTTAAATTTAAAGAATGAACATACACTTTATATAAGTAGTAGAGATTAGTAATAGAATAAAAGTATATTTTTATTATACTACTTAACTTATAACTAGAATTAAATGAGAACAAAACTTAACATGAGAATTATGAGAAGTAATTATGACCTCACATTCGAGAAACATCGACTTGAACTAGATGCATTTTATGCATTTATATGCATCATGATATATTATTTAGCTCAAAATTAGATGCATACACATATATTAGATGAAATTCATCAAATTAGATAAATCATGTGCTCTTTTCATCTCTACATGCCAAATATAGTTCCAGTGTTACTTTGTTCAAAATCAATTTTGAAACAGTAGCCAATGCAACTAAATAAATTGAGATACACCTATTTCAAGTCGATACATCTCAAATGTATAGTCATGGTTACATTTCATCATTCTCATTTTAAGTTTTCTTCTCACTAAATGTCTATATCCTACCCACTTTACTAATAGAATAAAGATATAAGATGCGTTTCTACCTGTATTTTTTAGATCCATAAACAGGAGAAAGAAAAGAAAAAGAAGGAGATTGAAAAGTTTTGTGTTCTCGAGATTTTTTATAGGGAAAAAATGAAGAGAAGTGGAAGGAAGTAGAAGGACCTTGTAGTTGTTTTTGTTGTATCAAATTTTCTTTCTGGTTTTGGGAGGAAGAGCTCTTCTCTTATCTTATCTCATTTATCTTCTATTCTTTTCTTTTAATAAGTGAACTCGAGAACACAACGTTAGTGTTCGTGTTCCCAGAGGCGGACCTAGGCATGTCTAGGTGTTGCCCAAGAACCACCTTGGCCGAAAAAATCCTTTGGAAGTGATACATAAACCTTTTCAGGACCTACCTTGGAAATTATCTAGGAACCACCTTAGATTTAAGATTTAAGAGGAAGAAAGAAAGAAAAAATAAAAAATAAAATTCCGGGCACAAAATTGGACGTTTACTGTTGTGCGTTTCTGAAGAAGATGAATGTGTTAAAAGTATTTTATTCTGGTCATAGCAATTTTTAAAAGAATTCACTCTTTGTTTTATGGTTAAAGTAACTTAAAGTTGGGTAGAAGTCTTTTTGGTTAGTTTCCAAGCAAACGAATTAATTATTGGTAGCATTTGTATTTGTGCCTTTTAAATTTGCTTCACATTATTAGATGATAAATAAGGCCCAAACCCGGTATGTGGGATTGGGTCCATTAGGGTTTCATTATGTATTGGCTCTATATATATCGTATCAATAAAACGTATCTCCTACGGGGGTTTATGTAGTCTAACATGGTATCAGAGATACGTTTTATTGATACCATGTTAGACTACATAAACCCCCGTAGGAGATACGTTTTATTGATACGATATAGTGAGTTATTACCTCGTTCTTGTACACACAAACTATAACGAATAAAAGAGATTGCAAGATCTAATTAAAACACTTGTTTTTTATTAACAAAAAAAATCGACCCAAAACCCTAAGAGGGTGTTTGTCGATCGGTTATGGAGCAAGAAAAGGAAGAAGAAAACATTAGGGTTATGTGTGTGCACAAAAGGTGAAAAACAAATAACCCTTGTGTTTGCATATATAGCCTTGTAAACTTGTTCTCCAAGTTTAAGTGGGATTGGGTTTCCCCTCCCCTTGGGTCGACCGGCCTTGGTACCCCATAGGGTCCTTCCGGATCCTTCTTGCTATATATTACATTCTTAGTCCTTTAACTTAACATTTAACGATAGTTAGTACTTACGGTTAACAACTAACGACCGTTAAGTCCCTCAAGTGTTTAAACAATTATATACATAACATTTAATATAATTATACTTTTATTCTTGTTTGTAATGTGTGCAATCCCGAGTTCTCAGGTTCGATACTAGACATTTACATATTAATATTTATCCATACATTTAACAGCTCCCACTTGGATATCTATTAATAGTAAAATGACATTGGTTGGCGTCTTGCAACACTCCAATGCCCCTGGTACGACTCGAGCTAGGTTTATTGAAAAAAAACCTTTAATGATTCATTATTATAATTATCCTTTTGTTTATAATACTACATTAATAAAGATATGAGATTAATCATTATTTATTAACTTTCCGTTTCTCATTTCTTTATGATTGAACAAAATTACCAAAACATATGAACGTAATTCAGATAGACTTTTGGGCGTGGCCACGCAAACATTTTGTCAACCCTACGAGGGGCCCAGCAGTATTAAACTTCTGAACAAACCTGAAGGAACAAATTCTTTCTTGACTACAAGAATAACCCATGGACTTTGCAATACTTCTGAAAACAACCCTTATAACTCCAGTTATGGTAAGCGGTAGATTGCTTTACAAAAATGCACTACATCCATGACTCTTATCTGGTATCTCAAGTATGAGGATAACTTTAAACATGATTCACATAAATGTTAAATCACATAGTTGGGATAAGTCCTATATTTAATTCATTGAATATCATGTGAAATTGGTATGACTACGCATCAATATACTTTCAAGTATACTCTAACCAATACTCAAATTTGTCTTAGTTTAATGATATTCCCATATCATTAATCGACAACGGACAATTTAGAATAATAATTTATTCATGGATTTAAATATGCAAATACAGGATATATTATTAAGACAATGATAAATAAACATAAACAATATTTTTAATCCATTAAATAATAATTGTACATTACATCCTTTATCCAAATACTAATCACAAATGGGCATGAAACTATCGGCCAAACGAAGTCCTATGCCTTCAGCAAGCTTGTAAAGCTTGGTGCTAGGTAGAGGCTTTGTTAATTGATCTGCTAAGTTGTCATCTGTGTGAACTTTGAGTAACTCGATTTCACCTATTTCGACTTGTTCTCGAACATAGTGATACTTAATCGGGAAATTTCTGCTGCCTTTCATGATTCCAGGTTCATTGGCAAATGTAATTGCAGCTGAGTTGTCGCAATACATTTTTGTAGGTCTTTGAATAAATGGCATAACCCAAGCCCCGAAACGAACTTCCTAATCCAAACGGCTTCCATTTCCGCTTCTGAAGCAGCTATGTACTCACTTTCTGTTGCAGACATTGCTAGTGTACTCTGCTTTCTGCTCCTCCAATCCACAACTCCTCCATTAATGACAAAGACATAACCCGTCTGAGACTTCGTATCATCCTTATCACCTTTCCAAGAAGCATCGCAGTAACTTGTAACATCAAGTTCTGCAGATGGAGTACCCCCATAAACTAAGAACATCTCTTTAGTAGCCCTAAGGTACTTAAGAATATTCTTAACAGCAGTCCAGTGAGCTTCACCTGGATTCTACTGATATCGACTGGTTAAGTTCTGAGCAAATGCCACATCAGGCCTTGTACTTTTCACCGCATACATAATAGATCCCACAGCCAAAGCATAAGGGATTCTCTTCATGCGTTGCACCTCTGCAGGTGTTGAAGCACAAACTTTGCTACTTAAGCCATGTTGTTCTTGCATTGGCAAATATCCTTTCTTGGAATTTTGCATATTGAATCTCTTAAATATTTTATCAATGTAAGCACTTTGGCTTAATCCAATTAATCGCTGAGATCTATCTCTATATATCTTGATTCCCAAAATGAATGCAGCTTCCCCAAAATCTTTCATAGAAAACACTTTCTAAGATATGCCTTAACCTTTTGCAAACCTGGAATGTCTTTTCCCATGATCAACATGTCATCAACATATAAAATAAGGAAAATAACATCACTCCCACTAGCTTTGTGATATACACATGGCTCATCAAGATTTTGAGTGAATCCATACTTTCTAATCACACTGTCAAATCTTTTATTCCATTGTCGTGATGCTTGCTTCAATCCATAAATGGATATTTGAAGTTTGTGGTTGGTTTAAAATAAACTTATTTATATATTTCCAATTTATTTGCAAGAAATACGAATAACCCGAGTCGTTTCCCGTGAAGGAGTAAATGGAATCGTAGTAATCGATTCGTGAAAAAGTGAAAAAGGTGAAATTGTGATTATGAAACTAAAATAGTAATAAGAAACAAGAGAATAAGCAGAAAATACAAGCTACTCATGCACAATTGGTTAAAAATGTAAAACGAATAAACGAATGCGAATTTAAATCATAACGAACGAATTAGAAAGTAACTCTTAATGAAAAATTATCCTAAAAATGTGAAATATATTTCTAAAAATCTTAAACTACTAAAAATAATTTTGAGAAAAGGAAAATATTTTTTTGACTTTTTATTTATTTTCTATCAATTAATTTCTATTTTTGGAATATTAAAAGTGATTAAAATTATAGAGAACTTTATCCTATAACAGTTGACTATTTAATTGCATAAGCTCTTTGACCAAATCCAAATTCAAACTATCTAATCTTATCATTAATGTTGTAACAAGCTTTGTCTACACTATATTAAGCTAACTTGTCCTAATTTGCAACAACTCTATCAATTATGCTAACTAACTATGAATAAACTAACAGTACACTAATTTTAAATCTAATTTTGACTTAAACCACTATAACCTACTGTATTTATGAGTAAACTAGCCTATTAATAACTAATAGTAACTAACTAAACTAAATTTACCACCCTAACGCTACTAAAACAATCTAAACTATACTCATCCAAACACCACTTTACTGACTATTATAAACTATTTTTAAAGCAACTTGCGAGATTAAGCCTTGAATTCACCAAATCTTATTATAAATTGATCCAGTATACAGCACTAAACTTAAAACCACAGAGAATAACAACTCAAACCTCAGATTCTCAATTATGCTACTATACCACAGATATGAAGAAATTTCCAATGAATGAACAAGCAATCTATGAGTAACACTACTAGATTCAAACAATCTAACTCAAATATGATCCAATCTATATAATGAAACATTAACAACAAATTAACACAGATCTAAACAAAAACTAATAGATTGCAATCAGAAACTTGGAATTAAGAATCAAACTTACAAAATTATTCCCCTCAGCTCAAACAGAGGGGATTCACTGAGCTAGCCTATCTTTAGATAGGCTCAAACACTTCCAATTCTCTGTTTGGCATATCAAATTACCACTGGATTCATGAATTACACTATTGGTTGACTTTTGTTGACTGCAGAAGAATTTGAACTATGATACTGATGCAAACTGAACAACACACTCACAATAGCTACTAAGCTAATATGAGCTGTAATACACTACCAAATAGCTTGTTTGAAAGCTGAATGAAGAAAACTATTTTTTTGTATTTTCTTATTTTCTGATTTTTATAAAAGCTTTTGGATAAAATGAAAACTAAATTGGTAATATGAGATTGTACAGAATGGAAATGAACTGTAAATAAGCTGAATAATGAAAAGAGACAAGCTAATCAATTAGAAGTAAACAATACTTTTGGATTAAGAGAAGTAAACTAAATATATTAAAGAGTAAATTTGATTACAACTAAGAACCAAAATACATTGAAAAGAAATTTTGACATAGTAACACTACACTAATCCTACATGCTCCAATGAGCTACAGTACACCTCTATTTATAGCTACAATGAGAAGGATCTAGAGAGAAGGGGTCACGGATTGCCAAGCTGGCAATACGTGTGCCTTGTGCTTCTTTGCTTCTATTCTGAGCCCTTTGATCATATAGCAATCATATCCTAATGATTAGCACCCTTGGATCACTCCTTGTGACGTGTTGTACCCAATCATAAGCTGTTAAATATATGGATAAATATTAATAAGTTAAATGTCGAATATCGAACCCGAGACCTCGGGATTGCACACAACACAAACGAGAGTTAAAGTATAATAATAAATATTAAATGTTATGAATATTTATTATTTAAACACTAAAAGGACTTAATGATCGTTAGTTATTAAATGTACGGACTAACTATCGTTAAAAGCAAACAAAAGGAACTAGAATGAAATTAGGAGGCAAGAAATATTCGGAAGGATCCCTTGGATCCTTAGGCCGGTCGAACACACAAAAGGGGCAACCCTTTTGCCCTAACTTGTTCTCCAAGACTCTCATCTAGTATATAAACAAACCTAGGGTGAAAACTTTTATACCTTTTGTGCACACACACAAATCCCTAAAAGTTTTACCCTTCTTCTTTGTTTTCTTTTGTGGCTGATCGATTCAACAACCCTTATGGGTTTTGGGTCGAAATTTTCATAAGAAAATTTAGTGTTTTGTTTACTTGCATAAACCTTAATTCGTGATTAGTTTGTGTGTACAAGAACGAGGTAACAACACACTATTGTTGTTATCAAATGATCGATTAACAAAACGGTAAGGGGTTAATCATTGATCCATATAAACCCTAATTAGGGTTCATCACATGTTCAAGATTAATTTATTGATTCTTGTTTTGCTAGAATCACTAAAGGTACGTTCCTATTTAATTTATGTTAATCTTTTATGTGTTATAGATATTCCTACGCTTCCGCATATGTGTTTACCTATTTATATGATTGTCATGATACTAATATTTTAACAGTGGTATCACGAGCTTGCTATAACATGTAATTGATTACATAAAACACATAAAAAACGAATTTTGATTGTTTTAGATACATGTTTTGGATCTAGGGGTTTGTTTTTTTTTTAATTTTTTCGAAACCCTAACCCTAATTTTGGGGAGGGGAGTCGATTTATTCCATGAACCCTAATTAGGGTTTGTGGTTTTATTAACTAATTAGATTAGAAACCTTAGGTTGCCTACATGTTTGTGTGTTATTTGGGCGTATCCTTGACCTAATTGGTAATTGTTATGCTTTGATCCGTGACGAAACATGCATATTAGTCATGGGTTATTAATTGTTTATTAATTGTTAAGCTTTTTCACATGTTTAGATAGATCTAATATTAGGGAAGACCCCATAATTATTAAAATCAATTATGTGCTATGTGGTATGTGATTAGCTTTGGCCTACGCAATTGACTTGTCAATGTATGTGGCTCACTTCCATTAAGAGGTGAAGGCCCTAGTTAATTATATGCACATAAAAACCTAGAATTGATTTTGTTAGGATATTTTCTAAAAAGATTGCATGTGGCTAATTGTTTCACATTTATAATTGTTATGGTATTAGTTGTTTTGATTTGTCTTCATTACTTGTTTTATTGTTTAATTGTTGGACACGTTTATAAGCAATAAAAGGGTAATTTTTATAAAGAAAATAATATGGACTAATAACGGTGAAACTTTAAGTGATAAAGATTGAATCTTGCGGTGTCTTATGTGCCAACAACGGTTCGCTTCGCACGGTAATTCGCTCCAAGGCGAGACTAGCAAGATTCATACTTTGTTACATGTTTTGAGATTGAATCCATAAACTTTTGCTTGATTGATGTTTTGTACAACATGCTTTTAAAAGTAACTCCTTTAAGACAAAATTCATAGTCGTGGTAAGAAGGCTTGGAAAGAGCCTTAGAGTCTGCCTTGGTTATCACACTTACGAATACGTCTTAAACGAATTTCCTTTAAAATCATTCTTATAGAAAGTCATCTTAAGGTTTTAAACCTCAAGTAAAACTTTGTGTATTAATTTCAAGAATTGGTAATAAAAGTTTTTTAAAACTTATGCTATAAAGATGAGTGCATGCATCTTTATACATGATTTGATTTTCACATCAAACAAAAATGCCCTAAAATTTAAGTTACATGCCATCTAACTATAAGAAACACTTGAAGTTATTATTTAGTAAAAGTGAGACGCAGGCTGAATTTTAATGACAAGGTAAATTTCCGAGTGTGCGTGAGACCACACATGGAGAATTTGCAGTTTCTAAATTAGACGACTTAATTAAGTTGATGCGTGAGACCTAGAACTTAAGGCATGAGATGGGATGAAACATGCTTACATGACAAATTGATGAATTAATTTGATATAAATCCCATAATGATCTAGGAATTGGAAAAGTGTTTGCCAATTATTGTTCGACAGATTACCATCTTTTATACTTTCACCACTAGCAGATCAACTGATGTGGTGGAATCTATGTAAAGTTGGATCCTAGATTTTCAAGAAAATATGTTGGTTATATGAATATATCCTTGGGTATTATATTTTCTTGGAAATATAAATTATCGAAAATACTAAAATTGAATTTTGTAAATTCTTTAAATGTATTAATGCAACATTCAAACCGTAAACGTAAGTTATTCTTTTAATTGTTCTACACCCGTCTGGGTTTTTGGTTAGAGTCAATTTTACTAAAAGAATAAATCTAGTCTTCTTTCCATTAGGAGAAGTGTGAGACTTAATCCTACTCCTTTTCATGAATGAGAAAGGTAAAATAGGATGATTAGAATTGTCTAAATTCTAAATACATAACTCATAGCAAACTTTAATAGTAAGATGATTTGCACTATATGAGTTATTTAATTAGAACCTAGACTTGTTACTGCAAAATGGTAAAAGACAAATTAGATTATTTATCTAGTTGTTTTGATTTGACCAGTTATAGATACTACATACAATTGTTGGAATGGTAGAGGAAGAAATTGCATGCCCAGTTTTTTTCAAGTTAATAGTTTGGAATGTGATGAATCACATTTACGTAGTAAAATACATTCTTTTAGAACCTATAAATAATTGTTGGAATAGGTTTTCTTAAAAGATGTAGGAAAGTAAATAGTACACTATTTCCTTTCACAGATTATTTAAACATTTACAATGTTGTCAAATTCAGTGGGAGTACTGTGTTCTAATGGCTGAATAAGGGATTATTGTAATGTTCTCTAATTCAGTGGGAGTTATAAGACTTATTGTAACTCAAAAATTATCTTTTGAATATCGCAAGATAATTACTTTTCAAATATAGACACTAATATTTTCAAGGATAGTCATGTGCATTTCCTTGATTGATTGAGTAACTCTATATCTACTAGTTATGCTTATGACACAAATCATATTGTTCAAATTAACAAGCGCATGCGTGTTGTTTATATGATACATGGTGTTGTACCATGCACAAGTGGGAGAAATCTTCATTATGTGCAAAGTACAACACATAAGAATATGATTTAAAGGATTCTCTTAACTGTAAAGTAAGAGATGATAATTCTAATTAGATTAATACATCTAATCTAAGAAACACTTGGTGTTGAAATTTAGTAAACGTGAGACGCAGACTAAATTCCAACTACAAGGTGGATTTCCATCTATGTGTGAGACCAACATGGATAATTACTGTTTCTAAATTAGACATCTATTAGAACATGTGTCAATATAATACTACTTCAACTATAATATTTATGTATTATTGGAATGACATAAATGTATGAAGTAATATAATACTACTTCAATAATTATGTATTCTTAGAATGACATAAATAAATAAATAAATAAAGTAGTGTGTTAATTTGAAAATATCATTAAAACCAAATGATGGTGTTCATGATTGCTTTAATTATACATGTTTATACTTTATTGTATAGTTATAAACATGAAGTCTTCTAAGTATTTCAAGACTTATAATTAAGTAAGACGTTAGCTTGTTATGGTCTTTTAATTAAGACATATACAAGAAGTCATTGAGTTGATCAATGATTAATAACGAATAGTGGGATTATAACACGTTTATGTTTTAATGCGACATAAACATGAAGTGACTTGATTAATAAGTACTTGGGTTATAAAGCATGCAATTGGCTTGAAAATACTATTATACCATTAAGTTGATTTAGTTGGTAAATAGACAAGCTAAAAGATATATGGTTATCTTACATATTGTTAGATTGTCTTACAATATGAGTTCTAATGAAATACTAGATTATAGTATGTTCAGTTAGGAAATCAAACCCTTGTTGTAGTGTTTGGTTCAAGATAACTACATCTTCTTATCTTCCAAAAGTTATCAAGGTTAGAAAATTGAGTATGGATTGAATATACTCAATTAGACTCCTAGAAGATTAATAAGACGTTATTGAATTATGAAATGTGATGAATCACATTAAGTCTTAAAATTGAAGTTCTGAATTTGTTAAGCTAGTTATGTGAAGGTTATTAACAAAGAGCTATCAATGAATATTTGTAATGTCCTAAAAGGAGAAAATTGGATTGTTGCTCTAATTGCTAAGTATTAATATTCTATATAATACTAAAGGCAAGTGAGAGTTTTATCTTGAAGAGATAAAATTACAAGATACAAAATCTTCAGATAACACACTAGTGAAAATCATGATGAGGCTAAACATGTAAATGATAAACCTCAAGATGATGGAATTCTCATTCATAGATCCACTTGGATATCTCAGATATTTAATTAATATGCTGAAGATTATATGATGTAGTATTACCAAAAATAATGAATTGGGTAAATTACTCATAATATGAATGTTGTAGATGTTGTTCATAAAGATATTCAAAATTTAAAATTTGGTTTATCTTAATTCTTAATAGTTAGAGATTGATGATGAGTTTATTCAAAGATAATGTAACCCTAGTGGTTTAAATCTTTGTGAAATAATCAAATGGACAAAATTGTATACATACCTTAATGTATGTCTTATTACAAGATTATTAATCATACTTAAGCAATTAACTATGATTGAATACTCTTTCCTAAGCACATTAAAGATACAAAGATGGTTAATTGTCATATTTATATGAATATGAAATTTGACAATGAATATCAAAAACTCTTTCTTGAATAATTACTTGAGCGAGAACGATAAGTAATCAAAAGGAGTTTATGAATTCAAGAAAATCTTTGGAAGTGTACAAAGTGCAATAATCCATGAATGGATAAATGCATGCATCTAGGAGATTATTCTTATGTTAAATTATTAAATCTATGTTTAGGTTTATAATTTAAATAAGGTAATTTCTAAATATTCCTGAAAGCTAGTGGGAGTATTATGTTTGATTTGCTAAATCATATATGTTGTATAACATATAAGAAGTTACATTCCGTATAAGTAAAATGTTAAGACTTAGTTTGGAATGAAACTATATGTGAAAGATTTAGAAAATAATACATACAACCTTGGAATGAAAGTTTATTATTAAATAAACATGTGCGGTAAATAAATTCTAATAGAATATGATGTATCATTTACTAAATGGATTTACATATTTGTAAAGATGGAACATGAATAAAATCTAAGTATGACTGAAGGATTTTTTATGTGTATCATATTATTGTTGTATCATACTTAAATGCTAAGTGATTTGACAATATTTGATATCCAATTAAAGTTATTATAGAACTTGTGTAATAAATATTCTGAACGAATATGTTTGACTTAGAATAAATGATCCTCAACCTGGAATTGCTCTATAAATTCTAAGTATGAACAATATAGCGAATTGTTGCGTAATTGTTATAAGGTGTCAAGCATTACACATTGGATATTATGTTTACGGATTTCTAAAAAGCATATTGTGATTTGTATACAATGATGCTAGTTTAATTGAGATGACACTCAATAACTAGTCATGAAGGATTTCATGAGAAATAGTTGTGCTCAACTAAGAGCATAGTTGCATTATACATTAAAGAATTAGAATACTTTAAAACTTTAAAACGTTTGAAAGTTTGATTGTTATAAATTGATGGTTGAGGATATCACATCATTTATGAAATATTGTATGACTATATCAAGATAGTTGGATACACACATACAAGAATTTTGTTAATTAAATTCTTGAAATAAGTATTCTCAAAATTCGGATAGTTCATAGTTAGATGAAATAATGCCTTATCAACAAGTATGATTGTCATTACTTGAGGCATAGTTGTCAACAAGTCATTACTTGAGACAAAATTCATTAACTAAAATTATCATGCATTGATCTATTTAGTGTTTGGATAAAGGACATTGAGCAATTATTATTTATAATGAATTAAAGTACTTAGTACGTTTGTTTTCATTAATAATAAATTGTGTCCTATATTTGCATGTTTAAATCCGTGAATAACTTTTGTTATTCTAAATTGTCCATTGTCGATTAATGATATGGGAATATCATTAAACTAAGACAAATCTGAGTATTGGTTAGAATATACATGAAAGTATATTGATGCGTTGACATACCAATTTCACATGATATTCAATGAATTGAATATAGGACTTATCCCAACTACATGATTTTACTTTATGGATCTTGTCAGTAAGTAAATCATGAAATTGTTATCCTCAGACTTGAGATACCAGATAAGAGTCATGGATGTAGTGCATTTTTGTGAAGCAATCTACCGCTCACCGTAACACGGAGTTATAAGGGTTGTTTTCAGAAGTATTGCAAAGTCCATGGGTTATTCTTGTAGTCAAGAAAGAATTTGTTCCTTCAAATTTGTTTTGAAGTTTAATACTGCTGGGCCCCTCGTAGGGTTGACAAGATGTATGCGTGCGCACGCCCAAAGTCTATCTGGAATACATTCAGATATTTTGGTAATCTTGCTCAATTATAAACAATGAGAAACAGAATTGTTAATTAAAGAATGACTAAGATCCATATCTTAATTAACGTGGTATTAGAAACAAAAGGATAATAATAATGATGAATCATTAAAGGTTTTCCAGGAAACCTTCCTCGAGTTGAACTAGGGCCATTGGAGTGTTGCAAGACGCCGACCAATGTCATTCTACTATTAATAGATATCCAAGTGAGAGCTGTTAAATATATGGATAAATATTAATAAGTTAAATGTCTAGTATCGAACCCGAGACCTCGGGATTGCACACAATACAAACGAGAGTTAAAGTATAATAATAAATATTAAATGTTATGCATATTTATTATTTAAACACTAAAAGGACTTAATTATCATTAGTTATTAAATGTACGGACTAGCTATCGTTAAAGGCAAACAAAAGGGACTAGAATGAAATTAGGAGGCAAGAAAGATCCGGAAGGATCCCTTGGATCCTTAGGCCGGTCGAACACACAAAAGGGGCAACCCTTTTGCCCTAACTTGTTCTCCAAGACTCTCATCTAGTATATAAACAAACCTAGGGTGAAAACTTTTATACCTTTTGTGCACACACACAAATCCCTGAAAGTTTTACCCCTCTTCTTTGTTTTCTTTTGTGGCCGATCGATTCAACAACCCTTATGGGTTTTGGGTCGAAATTTTCATAAGAAAATTTAGTGTTTTGTTTACTTCCATAAACCTTAATTCGTGATTAGTTTGTGTGTACAAGAACGAGGTAACAACACACTATTGTTGTTATCAAGGGATCGATTAACAAAACGGTAAGGGGTTAATCATTGATCCATATAAACCCTAATTAGGGTTCATCACATGTTCAAGATTAATTTATTGATTCTTGTTTTGCTAGAATCACTAAAGGTACATTCCTATTTAATTTATGTTAATCTTTTATGTGTTATAGATGTTCCTACGCTTCCGCATATGTGTTTACCTATTTATATGATTGTCATGATACTAATATTCTAACATAAGCTGCCATCTGTCCCATGTGTGCTTCTATGCTTCTAACATGCCCTTGACACGTCTGACATGCTTCTAGAACCCATTGATTAGACTTAATTACTCTTACTTATGGTAATTGGAATGGGGTACAGTAACTAGGGTTCATGAGGTTCTGGGTATAGTTAATTAGGGGGCGGGTAATGTTTTTTTATTGTTGTTTGACCGTAGTAAAGTGGGGGTTAACCGTGGGAGTATAGACCAGGTATTGTGGTTTGTAACTTGGGCTTTGGATTATGGTTTTGGACTTGGATTGTACTTGGACTTTACACTTTCATTTGGGTTTGCATTTTCAGATTTTATTGATGAAATATATGAGGACCTATTGTGCATAATCTGAAAAACCAAGGACCAAAGCTGTAATTCTTTAAGAGTATACTTCAGGGGCTTTAATTGCAAATCTCTGATTCTTGGAGGATTTTAGTTGTCATTTCTTCAAAAATATCTTCAAAGGACCAAAATTGACAACTTGTTGAAACTTGGAGGACTAAAACTGTTAATCTCATCAAACTTCATCCAAGGGTCAAATTCGTCATTCTTTGAAACTTGAAGGATCTCTTTTGAACTTTGTAAGCTCATCTTTGAGCTTCAGACTACCAGCTTTGACTTTCTACACTCATTCCATTCTCGTGCTCGTTTTTGCCGGTTTTTCATTGTTTTTTGTCTTTTTTTGAGATATCCATTCCTGAACATTCACAATCACAAAAATACACTTTCTTTGGCAATTTGGGTTAGTTTTTGGATTATTTAGTCTCATTTTGGTTAAGAAAAGGTGAGTAAATAAGTACTCACCAAAATCCCCCGGACTAAAGTATTGTCGTGCCCTCACGCAATGTGATCAATTCACGCTTTTGAGATAAATAAAATCATAACTCTTCCTACTAACGTTGAAAAGTAGCAAGGAGGTTCAAAAGAAGTTATAAAATCGTTTATTCCCGAAAACTCCCCGTTTTCCAATTTTTTTACTTATTTCACTTATCACTACTATTTTTGGATTTTCACACTTTATTCTTGTGACGGTTTGTTGAACTTTCATTATTTTGCAATAATTTTTAGGGTCAAAGAGTAGAAACATTTCTCATGGAGAAATGACCATACAGATAAAAATCGTCATCCTTGATTTTTCACAAGCCCCCAAACTAAGCGTAAAAACGAGATCACAGTTTATCTACAAATTAGATGCTAACACTACTCATAAAAGTTACTTGTGGAAACATCTTACTCCCATTCTTAATGTATCTAGATTTTTTACATTTGTTAAGAAATGAATTGCTTCATATTTTCTCGTTTCAATATGATTTAAATCCGATAGAGATGCCAAGTTTAAACGCTAAGTAGTTTTTCATTTTCTCTCAAGAACCACTGCTTTAGAAATTCAGTCCACATCAAGGAATTGGGTACATACAATCTCATATATAAGTTGCGGAGTACTACACGTGCACCTCATGTGACTAATTCAATATTATCCACATGCGCCAACAACTTTTATAAATACAAACTTTCACTTTTCACTTTTTTCATTTTTTTACTTTCATCATTTTTTCCTTTTTCATTTTTTCATTCTTTTCAACATCAATGGAAGCTTATCGGGTAGCTCCAAAACCACATACATATTAACTTTTTACTTTTGACTTTTCATTTTTGCTTTTTACTTTTGATGTTCCTTGATATGTACCCAACTTCTAAAGCAAAGATTCTTTTAAGAACATAAAAAACTAAATATTGCCCAAACCTAAATACCACTACGTTGGCATGAATATTACGATATTTAATCTAAACATCCTCTTAATGTTTTGATGATGACAAAGATGTAAGTTACAACATATAACGTAAAGTGATCAAGTTACTTGTGATCACAATTCTCCTATGCATTCTTACGTCAACAAGCCTCGACATCTCTACGTCTCTAGTATGCTTCAACAATCACTTAAGGTATGGATAAACAAGTGTTTAATACATCTCATGATCAAAGGGGTATTTAATTAACTAATACAAAGTTTATTTAATTATATAAACATATTATATATTTTTGAAAAACACTTTTGGTAATAAAGAAAAATGTTTTAATCATACTAAATATATGATTTCAAACTTTTAACCAAAATTAGTTAGTTTTTCACCAAATAAACTATCCCCACTAAAAGACAGAAAATCTGGCCGTTTCAGTAGGGCGGCCCCCCTTAATTATAAGGGGCGGCCCCCTTAATTTTAAGGGGACCGGCACACAATTAAGGGGACCGGCCACGCTCCCCTGTCAGATTTGGTCAGAAATTTTTCCCTATAAATACCACCTCAAACCTGGAATTTTTCTCACCTTTTGCACGAAAATTTTCAGATCCAATTCTCTCTAAACATCCTTCTAAAATCCTTTGATCATAAGATTATTAATCTTTGTTTCAAATGATCCAATTTCTCATCACTCAAAGTGCAAGAGAAGAATCCTCCCTATCATAATGCCAAAGATGTATTAGGATCTAGTTAGTGCTTATGTGAAGTTGTGAGTTATATATATATGTAATAAGTAGATCAAGATGATCTTACTTAGTAGTGACTTAATGAGTGAGTAAGATGTAGTGGGAGGAAGTAGTGGTGTGGAGAAGACATGTAGTTGTGAAGATGTAGGTGTGTGATTAAGTAGTGGAGTTTAGAAGAAGTTGTGATGAAGTTGTGAAGTCATGAAGACATGAAGAAGTTGTGAAGCCGTGAAGAAGTTTAGAAGAAGTTGTGATGAAGTCGTGAAGTCGTGAAGTTGTGTAGAAGTTGTGTAGTGATCGAAGTTGTGTTGTGAGATTGGTTCTAGCTACTATTAGAACTCGACATTTAGCTTAGTGTCATTAAATAGAGTAAGCAAAATTTGTGTATGGTTTTCTCCGCCAAAAGGGAGCTTGTTGAGTAGTGAAGAAAACTCTCGAGTAGGTGACTCGGGGAGTGGAGTAGGAACAAGGAAGGTGTCCTTGTAGCCCAACCACTATAAATCATCGTGCCCGGTTTGCATTTACTTTCTCTTATCTCTTATCATTTGTTCTTGCATTTATCGCTTTACTTCTATGCTTGCCTACATGTCTTAATTGTTGCTTATATAGTTGTGATGATTGCTTGTGTTGAACATAGTAGTTAATATTGTGATTGTGTATAATTGCATGATATGGTCAAATAGATTATTATTCACACTTCCCATATTAAGTTTAACTTGATAGATAATTTGATACAAAACGTTTTAAGATTTTAAAAGCAAAACGTATTCACATAAAGATCGACCAAAGCTTCATTCATAAAACTAAGCTTTTCAAAAGCTTACATATATAATTGATCATATTGATTATAAGTTGTTTTCATACTAAACTCTAATTGAAGTTTTCCAAACAAACAATTGAATAAATTTGAATCAACATTTTGAAACAAAGTTTTTATAAAATGAAAAAGAAGGGACACTACAAAAAAATGGCCATTTAGTGGCACACATTTTTAGTGACAAAATATATATATGCCACCGTATCATATTTTTAATGGCAGATTTTTATGTGTCATTAAAGATAACGAGGTTTTAGTGGCACTTACTCTTTGTGCCACGTATGTACATGATTACTAGTGACACAAACTTTTATGTGCCATAATAGCTCACTTGAATTAGTGTCACTTATATGTTTTATGCCATTAAATAATATTTTCATTTTTTTTAATTTTGTAATTGTGCCGCTGTTACCTAAATTAAAAGTTCCCCAATTTCAAAAGTTAAAGCGGGCCTATGTTAAAATTTAAAAGACGTGGGTGGGCTTTTTTGTTTCATTAGTTAAATTGGATTTCAAAAACCCTAGCAATCTAGCATTCATAGCCGCATCATCAAGTTGCTATGTTTCTCATTGTCATCATTCATTCTCATGCCAAGTAATTTCTCTAACTTGCGATTCCTGTTATCTCAACCCGTATACTTAATTTGTATTATATTTGTATTGTTATTTATGTGAAGTGTAATATTAGTTAGTTGTGAAGGAAACCATAAGTTGAATGGTCATTAACCAGGTCTCACAATGTTTTCAACGAAAATTAGCGAGATCCCGTAAGTTAATGTTGGTTATTCGTTTTTTGTACATTAAAATGATATGTTGCTTTTATAATATTATGTCTCGGCCTTTTCTTAATAATGTTTCCAACCATGCTGCAGCAAGGAATTGAAAATTGAAACATTGGATCATCACTGTGATAGCATATAATTCTAAAAGTGTTGGATATGGCAAAAGAAAAAAGGGATCAACACCAGGTCCTCTCGTTAAGAAAAGGTATATTATATCTAATTGTAATGATAAGTTAATTCAAAATGTTAATTGAAATCAACGAATTCATTTCATTGAATTGTTTTGCTTTTAGACAAGTGTTTACATTTGACCTTATTAATCCATAGGAAATTGACATAACCAAAATCTGTTGACCATGTTGTACGAGGTACCACTAGTCAGGGACAGAAGTTGAACACTGTTAGTGGGGGGCCAACGTGAAAAGTATTTATTTTAGGGGGCCGATATATACTACGCTGCAATTTTTGTATTAAAAATGATTCAACCCATATATAAAAAGGTATAAAATGTACATAGGGTCAAAAGTTTTGGGGGGCCGCAACCCCCCTTGGTCCCTTCTAAGTTCCGTCAATGCCACTAGTTACCATTCTTCTTATACTTTACATTTATTTATATTTCAACCTTCTACTAGTATGTGAAGTGTGCATTTGCTAAAAAGCAACAAACAACTCGCTTTGTGGTTGGGCTTTGAAGAAAAACAAGGATCTACAATGTAAACCAAATATTTGTACTAACCAAATATTTGTACTCAACAGTGAAGGTATATTTACTCAAAACAGCAGCAAAGGTAGTGTTAATGTATTTAAATCTTATGAATTATTCACATCTTAGTTTAATATGTGTAACTTTAATCTTTAAGAATTGTTTTTGTTTGTCTACAGATAATAAGCTTTAAGAGCAATCCAGACGTTCGTTTACATGTACGAAGTTGTAGTTATTTTTGATAGTTTAAGGCATCTTATATAGTACTGTATGTAGTCGGAAATATATTGTGCTATTTCGATGGATATTTGTATCATGTATATCGGAGAACTTTGTTAATTAATGAAAATTTCAATCCTATGTAAACTGTTATATTTTTTGTTTCACGTGCCATGGAATGAAATTTGGTTTCAAATACGTGTAAATACAGAATATTGTTATAGTGACATGAAATTATAATCGATATATATATATATATATATATATATATATATATATATATATATATATATATATATATATATATATATATATATATATATATATATATATATATATATATATATAGCAAACAATATATGCAATTGAAACAATTTGAGTATTACATCGTAACATATATTTAGTGATAGAGTATATGTGACACAACATCATTTTAGTATGTTGTGACAGATTAATAAGTGACACTAAATCCCTAAAAGTATGCAGCAACACAATAAAAAGTGTCACTAAAACCCTATAGTGGCAGCGTTGTTAGTGACACTTTTTCTTTCTGCCACCAAATGTCTAACAGGTCTTTAGTGGCACTTATTTGACCTATTATGGCACTTTTTGTGTGTCACTAAATGGCCCTTTTTTTGTAGTGGGAAAACTATTCAACCCCCCTTCTAGTTTTCCACAATTGGTACCAGAGCCACGTCGCTCAAATTTTCAAAACAAATGGTTTTAAAAATTGAGTACGATCCATGTATATCCATT
The DNA here is from genome assembly GCA_030686995.1 of Artemisia argyi. NCBI lineage: Eukaryota > Viridiplantae > Streptophyta > Magnoliopsida > Asterales > Asteraceae > Artemisia > Artemisia argyi. The sequence continues at coordinate 54,904,085 of CM060708.1, read as the reverse complement.
AAGGAGGATTAAATATGAAAAGTGTTTTGTTGATTGACTTGTATTTGTTTTGATGATATATATACTAATTATACTAGCTCGAAATAATATTATGCTTAAAATAAGTGTTATATGTTCGGTATCAAAATCAGAAAGTTACACACCTTTCCGAAACGTCAGAAAACAATTTTTTACAAAAAATGAAATTTTGAGTACCAGATGGGCGGCCCCCTTAAATACTTGGCGGTCCCCTTAATTATTTAAGGGGTCCGCCTGTCTGTTCGATAGTTTTTCGAAAACTTTGAAAAATCATATAAAATTAATCGTAACTCCGTAGAAGTCGTGCCACCCGGCGTTTTAAAGGTAATTGAGTCTACTTTCATTTAAAAATACTTACAAGTAACCATTACAAACTTAAATAAGTAAGAAAGTCAAAATACTATACGGTGGTCAAAAATTTGTGTTTCATTTTAACGTAAAACTTTTGTTTTACCTTTTCCTTCAAGTCGGGTATTCCTAGTTGATATACTTTTGAAAAATTAAGTATTTATGTTTTCAAAATATTGATCCTAATTAAATTATAGAATGGGAGGAAACTATTTTATTTTCAAATAAATTCGAGCTAAGCAAACGTTGGTGTATATAATACACAAAACGACGACAAGTGTTTTATGTGTTATGTGAACTTCTTTGTGATTTTATTTTCTTAATTGAATATATTAAATGATTGTTGCTATTTGAAGTTTAGCTATGTATATATCTATGCATATGTGCCCTATTAATGTATAGCTAGTTTGTCGATTTATACTTAACTAAATCTTATGCTAGATTTCTTGCGTTAGGATTGTTATAATATGCTTGCATTGCATATAGGTATAGATGGCTTAATGTTACTCAAACATCTTGTAAATGAGTTCAATCTAGTCACCTAAACATTTCAAACAATTTAATCTACTCTTCACAACACACTTAAATATTTTCTACAAATTAGCTTGTTTTACCTTAAGATGTTTAATAAGAGAAATTAAATCATTGTAAAACATTAATAGTTATATAAAAGAAAAAGTATCTTCAAAATCTAAGTGTGTTCATAATAAGTAAAAATGAAGATTCTTTCACAAAAACAAAGCATATAACAATCATGAAATAATAAGTCAACCTTCAATCACTCACTAATAAATAATCTTAGGATTAATGGAACACACTATCAAATTGTTTATTTATTTCAAATGAGTGACCGTGAGGGCCAAGAAAGATCTTGATATTATATCAATTCATTATTCAAATTATGGTTGATATACTCATCAAATCTAATTGACGTGTTTTTGAGTGTGGACAAGAAATTGGATTGCTATTTGTTTAGCTTCAATATTATATCAAATTACAACAAAAGATATAGTCTTGAATCTACATACTCAATCACATTAGATTGATATGAAAATAGATACATCCTTTGTAGATGAAAAGAGTGTGCATTGGATCATAACTCACACTTGTGTTGATAATGTCATATTGAATCTACCTGTCCAATAATTGTGTTCCAAATATTAGAATAACATTTTAAACACATTTATAAAATATACAATGAAGTAGGATTGACGACTTGGATGTTTCGTCTAAAATATTCAAGCAATTTACATTGCAATGCAATGGATAAATGTGTCATATCTGAAAAACCAAACATGAGCAAACTAACAACATTTGTAAACTTTGCTCATACTACTTAAAATCGTCACTTCAAGATAAAATACATATTTAAGAATAATACACACTATATATTCTATGTATTTCATTTTCTTTGTAGCATGAATGGTTGTGTTACAAGATAATGCACTACACTTTCCTTTTTGAAATAATATTAGTTATTAGAAGTGAAAAATAACTTGTCACAATCCAAAAAAAAAAAAAATCAAATACTTGTTAAAGTATGATATATAACATTGGCAAAAATCATAGAAAATAATATTTGTTTAAAAATATATTAATGTCTAGTTTTGATATCATTTGAGAATCACAAACTCATTTAAGATAAATAATCTTAATGAGATTCATTTCACAAGAGATGCTAAGGTGCACTCTTAAGTTTAGCACAGTTATTAAATCAAGTAATATGTCATCAAAATCAAACAACCGGAAAATCATAAAGAAAAGATTAAAACTTTTTGTTTACTCTTATCTAAACATTCAACACGTCTCTATTAGGATCGTGAATAAAATATATCATCTAGATTTACCTTCATTAAAACATGATGTTTGAGTCACATTAAGCCAAGTATTAGTGAATCAGGCAAACTTCATGTTTGGTAATCTTCGATAGGTAAATTTAGGAACTCAATTTCTTCTAAAAAGAGAATGACTACTGAAGAATCTATTGAATAGAAATTCAATTTAACCTAACGGTTGAATTGCTTCTATGTGAGAAGTTGGGTGTGTGTAACCCGTAAAAATGGTCGTGTGTTAGCCTGAATTGAGCACCACTAGTAATAGTCTCATACTCATTCTCCAACTTGATTAAATTGCTCTTCCTATATATACCTAACGCTAGTTTACTTTTATGAACTTTGCTTCTCATTAGATTCTTTCATTCCTAGATTTATGGCATATCGCATATATGTTGTTTCTAGATGTTTATTTGCTCCTATGTGATTTGATTGTATGCCTTTACATGCTTAACTCTATGTCCGGATGAGCACGAATTTAATGGGAAGGGAAAACACACTCACTCACATATATTCCTCTACCTTACACTCAAACCTCATAACCCTTCTTTAGTACATCCTCAAACCACCCATGTGAAATGAAAAACCGAATCATCCTTTATACTACCAATCTCGAGTCATCCACCATTTCCATGCCCTCAAAATTTACCTTCCTAAACCACATCTTTCCTACACTATAAATACCCTCTTCCCATCATTAATGCCATCACACCCAAACATGTCATCTCCCAACAACCAAAAACCTAAGATTTCAAGAACCGCAAGGATCACCGTCAAACCCGTTTGGAGGAGGAAACTTGATTCTTGTCATAACTCAAGTGATGTTGTTCCAAGTCAACCAACTACTAAACCTCAAACCCACAATAATGACTCATCTCACAACCTATCACCCACTCATTCCCTCATTCATGCTTCTTCTTATGATGAGCATGCTCAATCCCAAAACAACAATCCCAATCTCTCAATCAATACTTCACATGTTGCTCATTCAACAAAAACACCACTCACTCTTGGAGAACCTCTTCCACCCATTTCATGTTTTCATGACTACCCAAGCTCAACCATGTCTCCACCACCAAGAGTACCACCACCACATCCTACAACCTCACATGCCATTCCTATGTTGCATGTTCAAACCTTCACCCAAGACAACCATCATGTTCCACCATCATTACCTTCCTCCGAACACTTGAAGTTCGTTGAGGAGCTAAAAGAGGCTCATGAGCTTAGTGCTCTTTTAGCATTACATCTTGCGCAACGCAATTTGGATCCAACCCAATCAAGCTCACCATCATCACCACACAACATCAACCAAGTTGAGAAGCATGTCAACAATTGCCCTTGTTGCATCTTCCTTCAACAATAAACCATTGCCTTGAATGAGCACCTCACTTGGATTGAGTATCTTCTTACAAGATCTCAACAAACATCATCACTTGAACAACATCCAAACTCTCAATCAACCTCTTCCGCTCCTAAATCTACACCCCTAAAAGTCAAACGAATTTCTTTATGAAATGCATCTTTTCCACTTCCTAGCAAGTGAAAAACACAAAGAAGATATCCATGCTTCAAGTGTTGTCAAGCCATCACCACCTCATTCACATATCCATTTTCGGTCGTCAACCAACAAAACACCTAAAAATCCCTTGATTCCAAATCATCCACCCTTGTCAAATGTTATATTAATCTAAACCATATTTGTCAACCTTTTGTCATTACCTTCCCTTTTCATTCACGCTCATCCTTCTTTATTTTTCTACGTCTTTAAAAGAAGGCATCATTATCATTTTTTTTCTCTTTTAGAATATATATTTTGGTATCTTTTGCCAAAATATGTCGGTAGAATCTTTGCATTAGGTTCTAATCATTATCATGTCTTAAGCTTTGGTCATGGTAATTTTTTTTTTTTTTGGAAGTTAGGTTGTTGTTTTTAAAACAATAATTACATGTGTCATATTTTTAGCGCATATACCTATTACATCCATATATTGTTCCCCTATTAGTATCATGCATATACCTATCATCATCATTATATATATTTGCACTTGTCTACTAACTTTGTTTTGAAGGATTACTTCTTCGCTCGATTCTTTGGTAGCCAAAACTAGTTTTGAGCATACAACAAGGGGGAGCATTAAGGTTGATTGGATCAAGGCTTCACTTACGATGATGCAAGCTCGCCTTTTACATTCTATCTCAAGAGTTCAAGCGTATTAGAAGTCTCGTCTTAGAGTCCACCTTTTTGCTTCGACAAAAGGGGGAAAAGAAGTGTAAACAAGTAACTTATACATTTTACTATAAGTTATAGTTTACATAGTTTGTCATCATCAAAAAGGGAGAGATTGTTGGCATGAATATTACGATATTTAATCTAAACATCCTCTTCATGTTTTGATGATGACAAAGATGTAAGTTACAACATATAACGTAAAGTGATTAAGTTACTTGTGATCACAATTCTCCTATGCATTCTTACGTCAACAAGCCTCGACATCTCAACGTCTCTAGTATGCTTCAACAATCACTTAAAGTATGGATAAACAAGTGTTTAATACATCTCATGATCAAAGGGGTATTTAATTAACAAATACAAAGTTTATTTAATTATATAAACATATTATATATTTTTGAAAAACACTTTTGGTAATAAAGAAAAATGTTTTAATCATACTAAATATATGATTTCAAACTTTTAACCAAAATTAGTTAGTTTTTCACCAAATAAACTTTCCCCACTAAAAGACAGAAAATCTGGCTGTTTCAGTAGGGCGGCCCCCTTAATTATAAGGGGCGGCCCCCTTAATTTTAAGGGGACCAGAACACAATTAAGGGGACCGGCCACGCTCCCCTGTCAGATTTGGTCAGAAATTTTTCCTTATAAATACCACCTCAAACCTGGAATTTTTCTCACCTTTTGCACAAAAATTTTCAGATCCAATTCTCTCTAAACATCCTTCTAAAATCCTTTGATCATAAGATTATTAATCTTTGTTTCAAATGATCCAATTTCTCATCACTTAAAGTGCAAGAGAAGAATCCTCCCTATCATAATGCCAAAGATGTATTAGGATCTAGTTAGTGCTTATGTGAAGTTGTGAGTTATATATATATGTAATAAGTAGATCAAGATGATCTTACTTAGTAGTGACTTAATGAGTGAGTAAGATGTAGTGGGAGGAAGTAGTAGTGTGGAGAAGACATGTAGTTGTGAAGATGTAGGTGTGTGATTAAGTAGTGGAGTTTAGAAGAAGTTGTGATGAAGTTGTGAAGTCATGAAGACGTGAAGAAGTTGTGAAGCCGTGAAGAAGTTTAGAAGAAGTTGTGATGAAGTCATGAAGTTGTGTAGAAGTTGTGTAGTGATCGAAGTTGTGTTGTGAGATTGGTTCTAGCTACTATTAGAACTCGACATTTAGCTTAGTGTCATTAAATGGTGTAAGCAAAAGTAATGTACGGTTTTCTCCGCCAAAAGGGAGCTTGTTGAGTAGTGAAGAAAACTCTCGAGTAGGTGACTCGGGGAGTGGAGTAGGAACAAGGAAGGTGTCCTTGTAGCCGAATCACTATAAATCATCGTGCCCGGTTTGCATTTACTTTCTCTTATCTCTTATCATTTGTTCTTGCATTTATCGCTTTACTTCTATGCTTGCCTACATGTCTTAATTGTTGCTTATATAGTTGTGATGATTGATTGTGTTGAACATAGTAGTTAATATTGTGATTGTGTGTATAATTGCATGATATGATCAAATAGATTATTATTCACACTTCTCATATTAAGTTTAACTTGATAGATAATTTGATACAAAACGTTTTAAGATTTTAAAAGGAAAACGTATTCACATAAACATCAACCAAAGCTTCATTCATAAAACTAAGTTTTTCAAAAGCTTACATATATAATTGATCATATTGATTATATGTTGTTTTCATACTAAACTCTAATTGAAGTTTTCCAAACAAACAATTGAATAAATTTGAATCAACATTTTGAAACAAAGTTTTTATAAAATGAAAAAGAAGGGAAAACTATTCAACCCCCCTTCTAGTTTTCCACACACTAGTTAACCTAGAACATCTATTATATATCGGTGAAAGAATTTTGCGGGAGCAAAAAGCCACAAGTACCTTTTATGAGCTCTAAAGAGATCCAACTACTCCACGTTTAGCATCTAACTTCTAACTCTATCATCTCTCACCCTTCGCAATTTAAGATCTCAAGTAATGAAACCCGTGAATACTTAGCCGATAATCAGCCACGCATATATAAAGTCAGATACGGAAACATGCAAATTCTAGAAAAGAATTCGCGTTTTCTAGCTTCTGATGTAAAAGACTAGCGAAAGCTTTTAAGGTGCGCATGTATAAAGTCAAGTACGGGAACTTACAAATTCTAAAGAAAGAATTCGCATTCTATAGCTCCTTGTGTACAAAACTAGCACAAGCTTATATGATTATCATTGGTTAAGGGAACAAGCTAGGGCTCAACATGCCCGGTCAATTCAAAATATTTATTCCTACTTTCGCCAGCTGGAAAGTCAACAAGGTGTCCAAACACTTATTCTAATTTTGCACAATTTTTTCAATTTTTCTGAATTTTTTTTTTCATGACTTTTTCTTCAAAGTTTTTCAATTTTTTCAAATTTTTTCAATTTTTAGGAAAAACGGAGTTGCGAGAGTACACGACATGGTGAAAAATGCAAGGTCAAATCGAATCGAGGATTCACCCTCCCCCGGACTAGAATGGAAGATTGTCCTCAATGTTTTATGGGTAAAGGCAATCCTAACAAAAATCTACGGCCGTTTATTAATTATGCCAAAGAAAGCGTTAGTCGATAAGATTTTCGGATATAGGATTTCCAAAAGCATCGACGAATGAGACTCGAGTGGAGAGAAAACAAGTCATCATAAATTGGGGACAATCCTGGACAATCATACACAAATAACCACGAAACATGAGAATGGAAGAGGTCACCCCCTCCTCACGTTATTTGTTAGAAATAAGAAAAATAAGAAGATGAATTTGGATAAGCATGGGTTGCCTCTCACGAAGCGCTTGTTTTTGTTCACCGAGTCACATGAGCTTGACTCGATCCCCGAATTAAGTTGTCCTTAGGGAAAAATCCGTGGAAAAGATAATCACCATCGGGCTTTCATTCAATATATTTGGATAAACATAGAATTATTTGAAAGTTCCACCCCGATGAGATAACCGTTGGTATTCTAATAGTGAAAACTATTAGAAATGATACCAGGGTCAAAAATAGTGTCCTCACTCCCGATGGAGTGACGGAGAAGAGTTATCACATCAAATGTGATAAAAGGAAAGAATGTCATGATAATAATCATGAACAATTCATCATCATAAAAAGGAGACTTCATAATTGCGGAATTATGAATTTCATCATTAAAGCTCATTTGAAAAACTTTCCCGGGTGGGAGGGATGGGATAAAATTTTCTTACAAACTATCATTTTCAAGAATGCCACCCGGGTCATGATTCTTTTCTAGATCAAAACAGAAATGATCATACTCTAGATAAGAAAGTTCACCGGAGAACTTTTCAAGATCAAAATCAATCTTATCAAAACGAAATGAATCGTACTCCGGAAGAGAGATATAAGCAAGAGAAGTGGTATTGCCACTACTCGTCTCTTCCGTATGATCGATATCAAAGTGAAAAACTTCATAAACCGGATAAGAATGATCTGGATAAGAACTGGGAATGCCACTAATCTCCTCAGTTGTATCAAAAGAAAAACACTCATAATCGGGTAAAAATTCCTCGAGCTCGGGCTCCATAGGATCTTCAATCGTACGCTCAATTTTCTTGATATTTTTATCCAGAGGGATTGACGGTTCATCATTCAACAAATTTTGAAGAAAAAGAATATCTCCCTCTGAATCAAAATAAGAATCATCAATCTCTGATAAAGTAACCATATCAACAACAAGAAATTCATCGACCTCTTCCCAAAAGGAGTCATATTCCTCAATCGGAGGAAAAGATGGGGAAGAGTCGGAGACGATTGGTTTCAAAAAATCATCGAAAGAGTAATCAATAACATCTACGCTCTTAATGATATATTTCTTATATTTGGAAGCATCGGCACGAAAAATCATTATGTCATCGTCATGTCTCAAAGTCAGAGTATCCTCAAAATGGTCAACTAGGGCTTTTGCGGTTCGCAAAAATGGTCTCCCTAAGATAAGAGGAACTCTCGGATCGGCCTCATAATCAACAACAACAACAACAAAGTCGGCTGGGAAAGTACATGAATTAACTCGAACAAATACATCTTCAGCAATTCCGACCGGATGAGTAATCGAACGATTTGTTGGGAATTACAGATTTGAAGATTACAAAACCTACAAGCAAAGAATGAAGAAAGAAGAAACAATGAGGACCTAATATGTAATAGTTAGCTTTCATATGAACTAGGGTTTGTAACCTCCCTCTATTATATAAAGAGGGTAGGCGTCTAGGTTACAGATCATCCTTTCATAGCTAGTCTCTCTAATGAGAGTCTAGAAACGCATAGAGCGTTAGTAGTAGTTTAGTAGTTGTAGTTTATTTTATATTATAATAAAGAAAACCTTGAAGTAACTTTGATTCTTATATTCTTATTCCGCTGTGGTTAATCATTGTTACTATATCCTAGATTGGGCTTAAACGATTCTTAACACGATTAGCAAGCTCTAGAGTCATACGAGTCGTTTTAAGATCTCCCATTCCAAGTTGTTCATAGATTGACAATGGCATAAGGTTAATGCTTGCACCTGAATCGGCCAGGCCATTGCAAACCTCTTGACCTTTTAAAGAACAAGTAATGAGAAATTTTCCCGAATCTCCAAGCTTCTCAAGAAGCTTTTTGAGAAGAATAGCTGAGCATTGAGCATTAATCGGAGTTTCAGCTAACTCAAGCAATTTTTCTTTATTACTGATCAGATTCTTGAACGTTGAAGCGAACTTTGGCATATAAACAAGAGCATCCATGAAACTGATGTCGAAGTGTAATTTTTGAAAAATATCAAGAAATTTTTCCATTTGTGTCTTAGATTTCTCACGGAGCTCTTCATCGTTAAACCTTGACGGATATGGAAGTTTGGACTTATATTTAACTCTTTTTCATTAACAACTTTTTCCATTTATTTAGACGTTTGGACAACTGGAGGTTGGACGTTTTCAGTGCCTCCGTTATTAGTAGGAGGTATCGGGTCCTTTGTCGCCTCGGTCTCACGGTCCACTACCTTAGGAGGAGAAGAAGAAGAGGTAGTCGGAGCCGTGAGTCCATCATATGAAACACCACTGCGAGTCGTGATCGCCTTGATCTCACCCCTCGGGTTTGCGATCGTGTTGCTTGGAAGAGAAGTAGTACCCGAACCCGAGGGTCGATCATTTAAACGCTTGTTCATTTAAGTGATTTGATTAATTAGCATTTTATTCATTTACTCTTGACTCTTCATAAATTGCTTAAACATCTCATCCGAGGGCGATGGATTTTGAACCACATTTTGATTTTGATTAGAATTTTGCCCTCGCTTATTTTGATTAAAACCCGGATTTTGATTCTGAAAATTTCCATGATTCTGATTTTCATGATTAAAGTTCCCATGATTAGCATTTTGAAAATTTCCAGGATTTCCATAATTTCCTTGGTTTTGAAAATTCTCTTGATTTGGGCCTTGATTGTAATTTCCTTGAAAACCCCGGTTTTGACTGAATCCTTGATTCTAATTTTGAAAACCATTGTTAGCTCGACGCTGATTTTGATTTCCTTGATTATTACGATTTTGAACATTATGATTTTGATTTACTTGATTGACTTGATTCAGTTGATCGAAACTGGGTGGTCCAAGATAATTTGTGGAACGGTAGCTAAGAAGATTTCGATCTCCTTGAGGTGGGTAACCGTTACCACCCGTGTTTGCAGCATACACATTCTCATGAGAAAAGGCACCAATTGCCGGACACTCCTAATACAAAAGAGGACCACCACAAGTCTCTCAACCATGGGTAACCATATTGACTTGATGGTTTTTGGCTTGATTCTGAGTCATTTGATACATTTGTAACATAGCCGTAGACATATCATCGAGTTTCTTAGTAATGGCGGCCAACTCAGAATTATACGAAGAATTATGAGTCGTGGTTGATCTTGTTGGCTCATTCCTCTCGGCTTAGGAATCCCAATAATTGTAATGGGCCGTCATATTCTCAATAAGTTCGTAACAATCTTCAGGACAATGTTTCATAAAAGTACCACCGGCTGCTGCATTGATCGTGTCACAATGTCGGAGAGTCAAACCATTGTAAAACGTATCAATTATCGTAACGAGAAGCATAATATGATTTGGACATCGATCAATAGCAAGATTATAACGTTCCCAAGCCTCGAATAAAGACTCATCGGGAAGTTGCCGGAAATTGCTAATATCGTTTCTTAGCTTCGTCACTATCGATGGTGGAAAATATTTCACCAAGAACTTCGAAACCATTTCTTCAAAAGTATGAATCGAGTACTTGGAAGACGATCAAACCAAGCGGTGGCATGATGCGTTAGAGAATAGGGGAAGAGAGAAATACGAAGGGCGTCATCAGAGACCCCATTTTGTTTCATGCTTTGGGTGACGGTTAAGAATTTGTCAAGATGCTTATTAGCATCGTCACCCAGTAAACCGTGAAATTGGCACGAATTTTGAACTTGTTTAATCATATGATGCTTGAGTCCAAAATCCGTAGCCTCAATATTAAGAGGGGCAATCGGGCCACCTCTTCCATGCATTGTCGGTTGGCACAGCTCCTCCATCGTTCGGAGATCGGGAGCTGGCATGTTTTGGTGATCATCACCACCCACCGGAGGGTGTTGATTATTTGGGTCCATTTCCTCAACGGTTGGGAAATGGACACGGTGTGTGTGGCGAATTACCCTTTCGGGATTTGATAATGGAGAAATAAGATTTTGAGAAGATGAACGGGTGATCATACACTACAAAAAGTAAAAAGTAAAAAGAAAAAGAGAAAGAAAATCATTTTGTATTTTTTATTGGGAATTATTTTTTGGCTTTTTTAATTATTGAAAATTAAAGCACAAAAACTTTTATTTTCTTTTTGTAACCGTTACGTTATCCGTAACCGTTTCCTCTAAAACTACGCGCAGTGGAGCGGGAGAGAAGAATGGATCTCTCTTCGGTCTGCAATTTAATGTCAAGACCTCCATATTCCCCGTTTATTTGGTTGTAGTATTAGAGTAGTCCCATAACGTATTTTGTTGTTTTTTCGGGAATGGTTTACAACACTTTCTCAAGAGTGAGGATGTTATTTTATTTTTGTATTTTTGAAAACACTTTAGGAAAAGTGTTTTTGTTTTTTTTACTTTTTATATTTTTTATAAGAAAATATTCACAAGATAATGAGGAAGGTTTTTCAAAACACGATTTTTAAAAACGAAAACCAAAATTCACTTCAAACCTTCCCCGGCAGCGGCGCCAAAAATTGGTTGGTTTAAAATCAACTTATTTATATATTTCCAAGATATTCGCAAGAAATATGAATAACCCAAGTCGTTTCCCGTGAAGGAGTGAAAGGAATCGTAGTAATCGATTTGTGAAATCGTGTCGTGAAAAAGTGAAAAAGGTAAAATTGTGATTGTGAAACTAAAATTGTAATAAGAAACAAGAGAATAAGCAGGAAATACAAGCTACTCATGCACAATTGATTAAAAATGTAAAACGAATAAACGAATGCGAATTTAAATCGTAATGAACGAATTAGAAAGTAACTTTTATTGAAAAATTATCCTAAAAATATGAAATAAATTAATAAAAGTCTTAAACAACTAAAAATAAATTTGAGAAAAAGGAAAATATTTTTTTGACTTTTTACTTATTTTCTATGAATTAATTTCTATTTTTGGAATATTAAAAGTGATTAAAAATAAAAGAAAATGTAAAAGTAAAATGGAAAAATTTAAATTAAACTTTGAAAAATCTAAAATTACAGAAAAGAATTACCTAAAACATTTTTGGAATTTTTCAGGCTTTTTCTGATTTTTATTTATTAAAAACCTTTAAAAAATTGATTAAAACCTAAAATAAAATGAGAAAAATAGCAAATCAACTCAGACAATTATGAAATTTTTACAGAAAATCTAAAATAATAAAAGAAACCTAAGAAAAATTTTAGAAGTGAAAATAAGCTAAAAAAGTGCTTATTGGCTTAAAAACATCTTATTACAAGTGCTTATTAATAAGCACTTGTATCAAAACTTTATGAAACTGAAATCACATATGTATTATACTCAAATAAGCTCAATAAAACTCAGATATGATCAGGATTAACACAGGATGCAACAGAAAGTACAATAAGCAGTTTCAATAAGCTCAAATTGATAAGCAGTTGCAATATAAGACAAGCCAGTGAATTAGGAACTATGTAAAAGCACACTCAAACAAACTAAGATGATGCAAAATTACCCATGTTTCAAGCCAATATCACTTTAGCAGGCCTAAGTGTAACCAACAGATCGTGTTTCAATTCCCCTTATTTGCAGACAAGAATAAGCAAACCTAATAAGCTCTAATCTAGAGACTAAGTGGGGCAAAAGTTCTATAGCACTACTGAGTTACTAAAAATCTAAAAAGCCCTATCACAAACTATCAATTACACCTTCAATTTAAACCAAGTTCAACAGCCTATAGAGAACTTTATCCTGTAATAGTTGACTATTTAATTGCATAAGCTCTTTGACCAAATCCAAATTCAAACTATCTAATCTTATCATTAATGTTGTAATAAACTGTTTAGACTCTTTCTAAACTATATTAAGCTAACTTATACTAATTTGCAACAACTTTATCAATTATGCTAACTAACTATGAATAAACTAACAGTACACTAATTTTAAATCTAATTTTGACTTAAACCACTATAACCTACTGTATTTATGAGTAAACTAGTCTATTAATAACTAATAGTAACTAACTAAACTAAATTTACCACCCTAAAGCTACTAACAGTCTAAACTATACTAATCCAAAAACCACTTTACTGACTATTATAAACTATTTTTAAAGCAACTTGTGAGATTAAGCCATGAATTCACCAAATCTTATTATAAACTGATCCAATATACTGCACTAAACTTAAAACCACAGAGAATAACAACTCAAACCTCAGATTCTCAATTATGCTACTATACCACAAATATGAATAAATTTCCAATGAATGAACAAGCAATCTATGAGTATCACTACTAGATTCAAACAATCTAACTCAAATATGATCCAATCTATATAATGAAACATTAACTACAAATTAACACAGATCTAAACCAAAACTAATAGATTGCAATCAGAAACTTGGAATTAAGAATCAAACTTACAAAATTATTCCCCTCAGCTCAAACAGAGGGGATTCACTGAGCTAGCCTATCCATAGATAGGCTCAAACACTTCCAATTCTCTGTTTGGCATATCAAATTACCACTGGATTCATGAATTACACTATTGGTTGACTTTTGTTGACTGCAGAAGAATTTGAACTATGATACTGATGTAAACTGAACAACACACTCACAATAGCTACTAAGCTAATATGAGCAGTAATACACTACCAAATAGCTTGTTTGAAAGCTGAATGAAGAAAACTATTTTTTTGTATTTTCATATTTTCTGATTTTTATAAAAGCTTTTGGATAAAATGAAAACTAAATTGGAAATATGAGATTGTACAGAATGGAAATGAACTGTAAATAAGCTGAATAATGAAAAGAGAAAAGCTAATCAATAAGAAGTAAACAATACTTTTGGATTAAGAGAAGTAAACTAAATTTATTAAAGAGTAAATTTGATTACAACTAAGAACTGAAATACATTGAAAAGAAAATTTCACAGAGTAACACTACACTAATCCTACATGCTCCAATGAGCTACACTACACCTCTATTTATACATACACTGAGAAGGATCTAGAGAGAGGGGGTCACATATTGCCAAGATGGTAATCCGTGTGCCTTATGCTTCTTTGCTTCCATTCTGAGCCCTTTGATCATATAGCAATCATATCCTAATGATTAGCACCCTTGGATCACTCCTTGTGACGTGTTGTACCCAATCATAAGCTGCCATCTGTCCCCATGTGTGCTTCTGTGCTTCTAACATGCCCCTGACACGTCTAACATGCTTCTAGAACCCATTGATTAGACTTAATTACCCTTACTTATGGTAATTGGAATGGGGTACAGTAACTAGGGTTCATGAGGTTCTAGGTAAAGTTAATTTGGGGGGCGGGTAATGTTTTTTTTATTGTTGTTTGACCGTAGTAAAGTGGGGGTTAACCATGGGAGTATGGCCCGGGTATTGTGGTTTGTAACTTGGGCTTTGGATTATGGTTTTGGACTTGGATTGTACTTGGACTTTACACTTTCATTTGGGTTTGCATTTTCAGATTTTATTGATGAAATATATAAGGACCTATTGTGCATAATCTGAAAAACCAAGGACCAATGTTGTAATTGTTCAAAAGTATACTTCAAGGGCTTTAATTGCAAATCTCTGATTCTTGGAGGATTTTAGTTGTCATTTCTTCATAAATACCTTCAAAGGACCAAAATTGACAACTTGTTGAAACTTGGAGGACTAAAATTGTCAATCTCATCAAACTTCATCCAAGGGTCAAATTCGTCATTCTTTGAAACGTGAAGGATCTCTTTTGAACTTTGTAAGCTCATCTTTGACTTTCAGACTACCAGCTTTAACTTTCTACACTCATTACACTCTCGTGCTCGTTTTTGCCCATTTTTCATTGTTTTTCGTCTTTTTATGAGATATCCGTTCTTGCACATTCACAATCACAAAAACACACTTTCTTTGGCAATTTGGGTTAGTTTTTGGATTATTTAGTCTCATTTTGGTTAAGAAAAGGTGATTAAATAAGTACTTACCAGTTTGCATACACGATTTGGGAATTCTGGATTCACAAACCCCTCAGGTTGTGCCATATAGATGTCTCCATCTAGGCGACCGTTTAAGAAGGCGGTTTTGACATCCATTTGCCAAATCTCATAGTCATAATAAGCAACTATAGCTATGAGAATCCTAATAGCCCTAATGTCAGCTACAGGAGAAAAGGTCTCCTCATAGTCAACACCAAATGTTTGAGTATAGCCTTTAGCTACCAAACGGGCTTTATAGGTGTGTACAATGCCATCCGTACCAGTCTTTTTCTTTTAGATCCATTTACTCCCAACTAGCTTGGCACCCGGAGGTAGGTCTACTTCTATCCAGACTTCATTATCTTTCATGGATTGCATTTCCCCATTCATAGAAACCTGCCATTTTTCCTTTTCAGGACAATTAACGGCAGCCCTATAACTAGCAGGTTCATCAAGATCCCCTAGTATAGTTTCCTCACATTCTACGTTAAGACATAGACGTTCAGGAGCTTTCACATATCTAGTTGACCTACGAATGGGAACCACTTCAACTTCAGGTGGAGGACCTAAACTTTCAGGTTCCACAGGAAGTTGGCTAGTGTTTTCAGAAGGTAATACATCTTCATGATCGTCTTCCAGATCATATACTCTCCCACAGAATTCTTGAGATATGAGCTCCTTTTCCAAGAAGTCTCCATAACTTGCAACAAAAACTTTGTTTTTATGTGGGTAATAAAAGTAGTAACCCATTGTTTCCTTTGGTATCCTACGAAAATGCACTTTACAGATCTTTGTTGGAGTTTATCTGCTGAGTCACGTTTAACATACGCCTCGCAACCCCAGACCTTTAGATAAGACAAGTTAGGAGCTTTTCCAGTCCATAACTCATATGGTGTCTTATCCACCTTCTTTGTTGGAACCATATTAAGAATGCGAACCACAGATTCTAAGGCATAATCCCAAAATGAAAAAAGGAAGAATTTCTAGATTAAACATAGATCATATCATATCTTGCAATGTACGATTCCTTCTCTTAGATACACCATTTTGTTGTGGAGTATATGGAGAAGTAAGGTGCTGGACAATTCCTTCCTTAGCTAAGTAATCTATAAACTCTTGACTTAGGTATTCACCACCTCTATCGGATCAAAGAGCTTTAATCTTCTTTCCAAGTTGCAACTCTACTTCTACTTTAAACACTTTGAATGTTTCAAATACCTCATGCTTATGTTTAAGTAAATGAACATAACCATAACGGTTGTAATCATCCGTAAATGTTAAGAAGTAGCTAGCACCTCTCCTTGACATATGTCTAAGTGGTCCACACACATCTGTGTGAATAAGACCAAGTAGATCAGAAGCCCTTTCAATCCTATTTTTAAAGGGTTTCTTTGTCATCTTCCCAGCAATACAAGATTCACACTTATCAAATGATGCATCATTAATCTTATCTAAAAGCCCATCATGTTGCAGCTTTTCCATGCGAGCCTTGGTAATGTGAGCAAGTTGAAAATGCCAAAGATAAGACGAATCCAGACCTTTCTTGATTCTCTTATGATTGATTCTATACATTGAATTATTTTTAACAAAAGCATTATCATTATTATTCATATCAATCTCAAAAATACCATTCACAGCAATAACATTAAAATAAAAACACCATTTAAAGAAACTGAAATTCCATTGCTAGTAATAGTATGATCAAAACCAAGGTTCAACAAACATGAAAATGAATAACACCTCTAAAAATTGACGGTTCATAAAGACAATTATTTAAAGATAGTACTAGGCCCGAAGGCAACACTAAATTAAAAAATGTCTAGAGCTTCAACTTCTGCATGTGCTCCGTTACCCACGTGCAAGAATTGTTCTCCATAGGCCAGCTTTCTCTCAACTCTAAACCCCTGCATAGTATTACAAATATGAATGCCATATCCCGTATCATATACCCATGAATTCAATTGATGCATGGAATTGCGCTCTTGAAAAAGGTTTTACTTCTCAAGGGATCTTGAGAAGCTTGTAATCTCCACCAGGCAGTGTACCTGACCGTTGTAGTATAGTATAGTGGCAAGTACCGGAGGATTGATCGTTCAACTCAAAGAATAGTGTTCGCTAGGGTTAAAACTCAATTAAACTAGGTTTAGAGGTGAGGGATGATTCTTTTTGTATTTTCATATTTTAAGGAAAGCACATAAAAATCTTGGGTTTTAAAGGAGTGGGCGGAATTAGTTGCTAATCAACTAACCCAAATAACTACAGATGCAATCAAAATAAAATAATGTTAGCCTCGCTATTTTATTAAGATAACGTCACACAAGTGAAATGGACTAAAAATGTAGCTAGTAGTAACTTCAGGGACTATTAGTGGCCATTAGGCAAACTTATTATGTAATGAGCCTATAAATACCCCTCATGACTCTCCATGAGGGGTGTGGAAAATTGTGTATTCATTCATTCATCATAATATATTCCATTTTCTTCACCTTCTCTCTACTTTCTCTCTCTAAAACTAAATATGGAGTTCATCTATAATCATCAACCAAGACCTCCCGAATCACATAAATTACAATACTTTCGGTCCTACAATTGGTATCAGAGCTACGGTGTTCTTTTTGATGATTTTTATTGTGGTTCCTACTGTTGTAGGGGCTGTTTTTCTTACCACATATTTCGGATCAGAAATTTTTTTTCTATCTTTATTTGGAACAGTCCTCTATACAGTGTTTTTTATGTATTTTCATGGTCAAAAGTATCACTTTATCAGTTTTGTCACTGTCTAACAGTTTCATTACTGTTTTTCTTGGATATTTTTGTTCCATACCCGTGAATATGTGGTCAACATGAATGAAAAGTGGTCAAAATGGTCGAATATCATCGGACAACATATCGGAAAACTCATCGGAATCTGCAGAAAGTCGCCGGAATCTGGTCGGAATTTCTTGTATAAGAAATTTTCGATATGTACTATTTTTCGAGAATACTTTTTCGAAATGTACTATTTTTCGAGAATATATATTTTCGAAAATTTTTACTTTTTCGAAAAGTTTGTCAGATTCACGTTCACGATAATCATGTTCTCGACAATCCTGTTCTCGATAAAGGATCTCGTTAAGCAAAAACACTTTTCGAAAAGTTACAAAAATTTCGAGAATTTTTTGGACAGAAAAATTTCGAAAATAAGAAGATATAACAACAAATCGGTCCAAGTAATCGACATCAAAACAACAAATCCAACACTACATAGTCCTACCCTCCTCACAGTCATACAACATCAACACTTCAATTATATACGAATATAAATGAACGAGATATAACAAGAGTGTTATACCCGTTTATTTCATTCGACTCAGAATCAAAATATGAAACATAACCCTACCTGAGATCAAACATATGATCTTGAAGTCGTAACTTATGTTTCTTCTTCGTGGTTATATGAATTGGATTGAGCAGCACATGATGAAAAAGATTGGGTATGGTTTAGTTTTTGATTGATTGTGTCGTTACTGATGATGAAGATGGAGTGCTGATGAGGCGAAAAATGATCCGTTTTTAGGGGGTCATATAAGCCCGAATCTGACTTTATTTGATCAAATATTGCCCTAAATCGTTCCTTTTGTAATTTTAGGTGTTTGGAGAGTGAATTCTGGAAAAGAAGCCATTTTTGACGTTTTTGGAGCATAAAAGTGAAGAAAACGGCAAAGTATCAATTTTCCATGCTGAAGACACTAGGTGACGGCGTCAAGAGTTACACCCTGACGGCGTCAGACATCAAGAATAAAACACCGTAGTTGATGACGGCGTCAAAAGTCATCCTGACGGCGTCAAAGTACAAAGAATAAAATACCGTGGTTGGTGACGGCGTCACATAAGCCATCATAAGTAGATCAAGGTCGTCCGAGGAAGTATTTGGCGGCGAGGTGACGGCGTCACATGCTTGTCTTGACGCCGTCAGCCCAGTTTTCCTATATATAGTTTTCAAGTTTTTTCATTAAAAGAGAGAGAAGTTTTGGTGAAACCCTAAAGACGAATTTGGTGCATCTTTTACAGGTTTTTCAAGGGTTCCAAACCCTTGATACCTTGCATTGTAATTGAGATAAATGTTCTTCTAATTCAATCAATATGTCTATGTGTTGGTTGTTTATATCTTGTTCTTGTCTCAATTCCATTATGCTAGGCTAGATCTCTTTTGTGTTTGCTTAGATCTAATGAAACCTAGATGTTGATTATGTGTTGATTACTTGTCTATTCTTGTCTTGGATGAATGATTTTATATGTTAGGCTTAAGAAAACTGGCAGATCTCCAAATGGTAACATGCTTGAACGTCTTAAGAAACATGAACTGAGGCGTACTAGGTCTTTATTGGTTGTATTTAATGCATGAGCCACTGTTTACAATCCTTATAGTTGTGCTGGGTCATGGTGTAGGAGGAGATAAGAGCTCATAGAGTTGGGGAGTTATGTATGCCACCCCACGAATGGTATTAAGGAATACAATCCGTCATCCATACAAGTATAACAAGTAATTAACGTGTAAAAAATATCTAGGGAGTAGTGAAGTCTAAGTAAACACAATTTCTCCAATTACTGCTCACAACCTTAGTATAATTTAGTTTAATTTCATTTTCAGTATTTTATTTTAAATATATATTAGTTTTGGGTTAGTTGAATAGCAACTAATTCCGCCCACTCTTCCAAAACCCGAGATTTTACTTGCTTTCATAAAAATATAAAAATACAAAAATAATCATCCCTCACCTTTAGAACTATTAATTAGGTTTTCTAATCCTAGCGACACTATTCCTAAGCTGAATGATCAATCCCCCGGTACTTGTCACTATACTATACTACAACGATCAGGTACACTGCCTGGTGGGGGTTGTAAGCTTCTCGAGATCCCTCGAGAGGTAAAGCCTGTTGCGATTCCCACACATCAAGTTTTTGGCGCCGCAGCCCGGGGAATAGTTATTGTCTAGATTAGGATTTCTTTTTATTAGGTCTACTTGCTAGATTCCTTTCTAGTAAGATTTTATTTTTATTTTTTAGGTCTTCTTTAGTCTATCTTATTTCTTCGTGCCTTTGTTCGTAACTCTTTACCATCCGACATCATGGAAGGTGGTAACATCTTTGAACCCATCATCCCACCACAACAAAACCCACCATTAGAACCCCTTAGGCCCCGAACCTTAGGAGAGTATTCCCGACCTAGCCACCAAGGCTACCGAAACACCATTGAGCTCACCGGAGACAATGTGACCCCCTTGCGATCCGACACCATCCGGTTGGTGCAAAGCGGATGTGCATTCCATGGACTTCGTTCCGAAGATCCAAACCAACACCTTAAGGACTTCCTCAAAATCGTAGATTCCATAGACCTAGGTGTTGAAACTAGAGAGACTACCCGTTTACGCCTATTCCAATTCTCTCTACGGGATCAAGCTAGTCAATGGCTTGAGCGTTTACCCGCGGGATCCATCACCACATGGGACAATCTCGCCAATCGCTTCCTCACCCAATTCTTTCCGCCTGAAAAGACTGCAATGCTTAGAAGGGACATTTTGATGTTTGAGCAGCAGCGGGGTGAACCTTTCTACGAGGCTTGGGCCCGTTTTAAGGATCTCCTCCACAAGATCCCTCATCATGGCATAAACCTTTGGTTATTAGTCCAGATTTTCTACGACCATGTTGACTATCACACTAAGCGCACCATCGACAGGGCCGCGGGAGGTAAATTGTGTGATAAGAATGCCGAGGAGTCTTGGGCAATTATCGAAGAGCTTGCTATTGATAATAATGAGATTTGGGAATTTAAACATACGATAGAAGCGGCCATCAATGTAGTCTCGACATCTGGAGGAACCACCAAAATCCCCGATGAACTCTTATGCAAACTTGAGGCAAAAGTCGACTATTTTGAGGAAAGGCAAAGGAGACCCTTAAGTCCTAGACAAGCCACTGTCAATTCTGTCTCAAAACCAACTTTGGCACCATTATCTGAGTCACCTTCTAGAGAACATGCCAAGACTTTTCAGAGGTGCACTCCACCCTGTTCCCCTCCTAAGGAACTTAGCTCGGAGTTTGAGGCTAGGATGAGAGAATATATGGCAACTCACTCTGATCGGCTTGCTAGATTCGAAGAAGCAGTTTATAAACAAAAAGAGGAGATGCATGAGAAAATGAATGAGATGTTGAGTCTATTGGAGGAGTATACCAATCAGAGAACCCCCGAACGAATACTGCTAAGGAAAGAAAGCGCCACTCCCACCACCCAATTTGTTAACTCCGTCACCATTGTCCATAATGATAACGAGAAGGTAGAAACTCCTGCTAAACAGGCCTTAGAAAAACCACCAGAGTCCCAACCTTTGAGTTACTACCTGAAACATGATATAAACGAAAACACCATAACAAATTGGATTAAGGGTGATAGGCGTAACCAATCCTCCGGACAGGTTCCTGAAAAGGAGGAAGAAGAGGAAGATGAGTATTATACGCTTCCTGGAGGACCAGTGGTCGAGAGGTTATTGGTACAGAAAGTGGCTACTAAGCAGGTAGCATGTGGGAATTTTGAAATACCAACGAGCATTGGGGACTTGAAACATCTTAGTGCTTTCGCCGACCAAGGATCGGAAGTAAATCTTATGCCCCTAACTATTTACATCCAACTAACGTCAAAAATGCCAGCACCTACTCGTATTAGGCTATCTCTTGTTGGACACTCGTACGTATATCCCCTAGGAATCGCAGAAGATGTATTAGTCAATGTTGCAGGATTCATGTACCCCGTTGATTTTATGATCATTGATGATAAAGGGGATAGATGCATGCCAATAATCCTTGGGGCACCATTCCTCACCACCGCTAGGGCTGTCATTAAGTATGAAGATAGGAAGATTGAGCTTAAATCTGGAAAAAGAAAGATTAGCTTCCACATGACTCCGCGAAGCGGGCATGAGAATTTGAGTTGGGGAATGATCAAAAACAACATTGGCACGACACCCATTAATGTTCAGAATAAAATTCTTGCATGGGAGGCAAGAATCAAAAGCTATAAGAAAGCTAAGGATGAAAGAAGAAAAAGCAATAAGGTTCCGATTGAACTCAAACATACTCAACACGAAAGAAATCATACACCGTTTGAGGAAGGGAACTTGGTGCTCTTGAGACACTTGGAAACAACAATACCA
This sequence comes from Artemisia argyi, assembly GCA_030686995.1. Taxonomy (NCBI): domain Eukaryota; kingdom Viridiplantae; phylum Streptophyta; class Magnoliopsida; order Asterales; family Asteraceae; genus Artemisia; species Artemisia argyi. Next base: position 54,881,768 of record CM060708.1, on the reverse strand, counting down.
CCCGATAAACCAAGTCCTTGGTGGTATGGGCCATTCACAATCGAAGGATTGAGCCAAGATGGGGTAGCTAACTTGAGAAGCAAATTAGGTGGGAAGGTGATTGCGAGTATCGATAGATTGAGGCACTACCACCATAACAGTAATGATCGCAACTATATGGGGTATATCATTTCAAATGATGAAATCACGTGATAGCCCATGACCTTGAGTCTAGCTACAAGACTCGTAAATAAAGAAAAGCGCTTCTTGAGAGGCAACCCATGTTTTGTGTGATTTTATTTGTTTGATTGTTATTTGCTTCCGTATGCATGTTTTATTTTTATTGTTGGTTGATCATGTTTCTCAATTAAAATGTGGAAATACTTTATTATGTTGTTTGGCCCAGTCTTAACTCCAACCTAAAGGTATTTTTGCAAAAGATAAGTGTAAGGGGAAACCCCAAATATGTTTTTAAGAAACAAACCGATCATGATTCTCCACAATATTAAATGAACATGTATATTCGTATTTGTTAGAGTAAAATGCTTGTATTGAGTCATAATGAAGTTTTGCAGGATTTTCCAGGAAGTAGAACCAAGTTTTTCCAGAAATTTTCCGGAAACTTAACATAAGAATTTCTGCAGGTCCATTCTGACGGCGTCAGAGTATTACTCTTGACGGCATCAGGAGTTAAAAATCTGGAAATTTTACCGGTTTTGTTTTTCTAACGGAGTCTTATGGTTTTTGTGAATTATTAAGTTTTATAATCTCCAGGAAATCTGCAAACTTCATTCCACAAGCATTATATCTTACTTTGTTTTCTAGGATTTAGTAACTTATATAGGATGCCGCCGATTTTACGCGAGGTTGTCTTGTCCATTGTTGTCAGGATTTACAGGTTATTTATGACAAGAAGATGATTTATATTCTGGAATGGAAGCTTTGATTGTTCGTTTTCTTGAAGGAAGATTTAACCTGGCCAACCTATAATCCATACCGAGCGAATCAGGGGAGTATTTGATTTCATTCTCTTTACTTCTTAACTTTTACATTCTTTACTTGAACATTGGGGACAATGTTCATCCTAAGTGTAAGGGGAGGGTAAAAAGATGATACCTTACATATGCACTTTCGCTTGAGTTTGTTTTGTTTGATAGTAGATGTGTAATAAAACTACAAGAAATACTTGTTAGTGTAATTTTAGCGCCAAATTTAAATTTTTTTACAACATTTAGGAGTGAAACTTTAGCCATAGCAAGCGTCTCATGGATAGGAGATCGTATGACTAGCACATAACCGTATATTCATAAAAATTTTCCACCCAAAAATGTGAGGTTCGCCTTTAGATTTGATAGGAAAAGCATTCATTATTGGTGCTTATGAGTGTACCGGTAGTATTTAGATTCTAGAACTTGCGTTAGTGATGCATCCCGAGACCGCTAGTGAGACTACATTCGTGTGGTAGGATTTACTACATGATAAGAGGCATTAGGATCACCCTTGTGTTAAACCCATATCATAATTACTTGACCATTTAAGTCATATTACTTGGCTAGTTAAATCAACTAATTTTTCCCACACCCTTAGCGTTGTACTCATTTTTAGTACACGATACCCCTACTACACCCCTCCGAGCCTATCTTTTCGTTTCTAACTTTAAGCATTTTACTTAAAGGAAGAATTTGTTACACCCCACTTAAATGTACACCTAAATCGCCTTAGCCTTCCGTGTATGCGCTCATTTTTAGTGCATTATTGTTATTTGTTAAACCCTAAGTTAACTTTCTAATTGATTACATGGTTGCTAAGTCGAGTCATATCCTTGTACATATTGTTTTGGGACGATTGGGACTCATGGGTAAGTACTTATTTTATGGAGTAATGGGGAAGAACATCATATTATTACCCCCATATGTACGTTAATCTTAAAAGTGCTCCAAGTGTTTTGATTTTCTTAATTCGAGTCATTAGATTAGTTGATTGTAAAGTATGTAAAAATTCAAGTGTAAGGGGAATTCTCATCCCCTATGATGTATTATTTTGGATGGTAGGGTAAGAGTGTATGTAAAAAATTAAAAAAAAAAAAAAAAAAAAAAAAAAAAAAAAAAAAAAAAAAAATCGGAAAAATTAAGAAAAAGAAAAAAAAAATAGAAAAGAAAAAAAAAAAAAAAAAAAAAAAAAAAAAAAAAAAAAAAACATACGGACTACCATCCCGTTTTTATTCTATGTTCATTTTATGTTTTTGTTATTTTTCATTTGTTAGCTTAAGTCGAGTCTAGTCTTGGCTTAGCAACGCCATCTTGTACATGTAATTAACCAAGATTGTTAACTCGCCACCAGTAAAACTTCCTTTATCCAACAAAACCGTGTAATTCATATCCCTATACCTAACGTTACAACCCTTTAAAAGACCTCTTTGATAGTTTATCCTAGGTGCTTACGCCATGTGGTGGAGGTTTGATCCTTTCCCAAGCCTATGGTAATCTATTTTGCTATGACAGGTAGTGAGAGATATCTTCCATTTCCATAATGTTATATTACTTTATTACACCCTAGAGATGTGAGTATCTAAACACTATTTGCGAGGTGCTTGTGTATGACCTCCGTGCTTGTCTATTGGTCTTTAGTGGAACGATTATTTGTTGTAATTACTTTTATATTAGTGTTAAATGACCCCTAACTTGTCTTCTGAGTAGAATAAAAGCTCATTTGCTTGAGGACAAGCAAATCTCAAGTGTAAGGGTATATGATGAGGCAAAAAATTAGGGGGTCATTTAAGCCCGAATCCAAATTTATTTGATCAAATATTGCCCTAAATCGTTCCTTTTGTGATTTTAGGTGTTTGGAGAGTGAATTCTGGAAAAGAAGCCATTTTGGACGTTTTTGGAGCATAAAAGTGAAGAAAACGGCAAAGTATCAATTTTCCATGCTGAAGACACTAGGTGACGGCGTTAAGAGTTACACCCTGACGGCGTCAGACATCAAGAATAAAACACCGTAGTTGATGACGGCGTCAAAAGTCATCCTGACGACGTCAAAGTACAAAGAATAAAATACCGTGGTTGGTGACGGCGTCACATAGGCCGTCATAAGTAGATCAAGGTCGTCCGAGGAAGTATTTGGCGGCGAGGTGATGGCGTCACATGCTTGTCTTGAAGCCGTCAGCCCAGTTTTCCTATATATAGTTTTCTAGTTTTTTCATTAAAAAAGAGAGAAGTTTTGGTGAAACCCTAAAGACGAATTTGGTGCATCTTTTACAGGTTTTTCAAGGGTTCCAAACCCTTGATACCTTGCATTGTAATTGAGATAAGTGTTCTTCTAATTCAATCAATATGTCTATGTGTTGGTTGTTTATATCTTGTTCTTGTCTCAATTCCATTATGCTAGGCTAGATCTCTTTTGTGTTTGCTTAGATCTAATGAAACCTAGATGTCGATTATGTGTTGATTACTTGTCTATTCTTGTCTTGGATGAATGATTTTATATGTTAGGCTTAAGAAAACTGGCAGATCTCCAAATGGTAACATGCTTGAACGTCTTAAGAAACATGAACTGAGGCGTACTAGGTCATTATTGGTTGTATTTAATTCATGAGCCACTGTTTACAATCCCTATAGTTGTGATGGGTCATGGTGTAAGAGGAGATAAGAGCTCATAGAGTTGGGGAGTTATGTATGCCACCCCACGAATGGTATTAAGGAATACAATCCGTCATCCATACAAGTATAACAAGTAATTAACGTGTAAAAAATATCTAGGGAGTAGTGAAGTCTAAGTAAACACAATTTCTCCAATTACTGCTCACAACCTTAGTATAATTTAGTTTAATTTCATTTTCAGTATTTTATTTTAAATATATATTAGTTTTGGGTTAGTTGAATAGCAACTAATTCCGCCCACTCTTCCAAAACCCGAGATTTTACTTGCTTTCATAAAAATATAAAAATACAAAAATAATCATCCCTCACCTTTAGAACTATTAATTAGGTTTTCTAATCCTAGCGCCACTATTCCTAAGCTGAACGATCAATCCCCCGGTACTTGTCACTATACTATACTACAACGATCAGGTACACTGCCTGGTGGGGGTTGTAAGCTTCTCGAGATCCCTCGAGAGGTAAAGCCTGTTGCGATTCCCACGCATCAAGTGCGTTGATGTGGTGAGCAGATCTGGAGGCATAGCATTTGATGGGAGATAAACGTTCTGTAGGAGGCGGAGTAAAATATATGTTTAGGGTTATGAGTAGCACGTTTAGGGAATGTGTCTTATAACCAGGTATTGTGTGTTTGATTGGAGTTGGACTGTGCACTTCGTGGATTGGGTATTGGGCTGGCTAAGATTATCAAAAGTTTGTAATTGGGCTTTGTGTCTATCGATTAAACATGGGCTCTTAATTGTTGTGATCAATTTGGCCTAGATTGCTTCTATCGAAACCTTCAGGTTGATTACATTAATTTTGTATGTTGGCTAATAAATTGGTTGGGGTTTAACATGTATTATCTAAATATCATGTCAAGTGGACCAATTTTTGGCATAATTATTTGGATTTTATAGTTGGTATTTTGGTGTCATAATTTTCACGGGGATACATCGTTCACGGCTAGAATTGCTATGTTTAACAAAAATGACTACGGGGTTATTGTACGGTATTATTGATTTGACTTTGAAGTGACATTTCAAAAAGTGTACTGATTTATCTCAAAGTCTAGGGGTGGTTGGATGCACGACTGTTGAAGATAACTTGTCTGCGCAAATTAAAAATTCAGTCTTGACAATCTAGTTATTACTGATGTAAGGAGTTACGTTGTAGTGCTCACAGTATAGCTATCACTTAAAGGAGTTACGTTGTAGTACTCAGTGTCACACGAAGTAGTGGATTGTTCAAGTGGCGAATATTTCGTGCAACCTCATACTTAAAGGAGTTACATTGTAGTGCTCAGTATAGGTATTAAGTCACATCTATCGTACAAGCATTAAGTCACAAGATGGGATGATTACTTCTTTTTCAAGCTGGTCATATCGGGCAGTCTCCATATGTGGTCATTACTAGTAGCCGGAGAATTACAAGGAGGTTCGTTTAAAGGTTGATTTGAGAGAAAAGTATTGAGAGTATTTATGCGACATATACTCACAAATTATGCTTTCATGGTCTATCTGTATTGCATCAGAAGTGTAAAGTACGGGTAATTATGGCATGTACACAAAATAGTATGATGATTTCGATAAATCGCAACATCAGGAGGGAGAAGAACATGCCAAAAGAAGTAGTGTTTCATCTCTAGTACGTTGGTTGTTCGAGGGAATTGTGCTTACACTGGAACCGAAGAAGTACTAATGATGTGTACATCGGAGCGTATTACCAACCTTCTGTGCAATGTTATGTGAGTTATATTGTCAAGATGCTCCCTGAACGACAACCATGTGCCTACACTTTTGAATCTACTTTATCCGCTGCGTGATGAAAAGAGAGTTGTCGGTTCAGGAGGGAGCAGGAAAAAGAATAAAGGCTCACTAGTTAGGAGGGAGTAATAACCTAACTAGACCATTACAGTTGAAGTTCAGAGCTACAAATAACTTTGCCGTCAGTGTCAAAGATCATACGCCGAGATCGTCAGAAAAGAGAACTTCAAGTCTGCCTCAATATCTAGACTACAGAGACTCTGTGCTTCAACAACGTCAACATAGTTTACTATTGTTGTAATTTTACATTGTTAATGTATTTATAGGTCTCATTGTAACCATTCACGTGTGACGATATCTTGGAGGGAGATTGTTAGCCTCGCTATTTTATTAAGATAACGTCACACAAGTGAAATGGACTAAAAATGTAGCTAGTAGTAACTTCAGGGACTATTAGTGGTCATTAGACAAACTTATTATGTAATGAGCTTATAAATACCCCTCATGACTCTCCATGAGGGGTTTGAGAAATTGTATATTCATTCATTCATCTTAATATATTCCATTTTCTTCACCCTCTCTCTACTTTCTCTCTCTAAAACTAAATATGGAGTTCATCTATAATCATCAACCAAGACCTCCCGAATCACATAAATCACAATACTTTCGGTCCTACAAATAAAATGAACTTAAAGTAAATGTGGTGAAAACAATAATAAGAGAAAATTGTGTTTACTTAGATTTCACTACTCCCTAGCTAACTTTTACCGGTTGATTAGTTTGTTACAATTGCATGGATGACGGGTTATATTCCTTGATACCATTCGTAGGGCCGTGTACGATCTTCCCTAACTCTATAAGCTTCTACCTCTTCCTATGTCAAGCCGACTACTAGCTCCTAACATGGCCTCATTAGTAGTTACCTATGCATTAAATATAACCAATATATCGTAGTACACCTCCGATCATGTTTCTTAAGACGTTCAAGCAAGTTACCAATTGGAAGTCTGCCAGTTTTCTTAAGCCTAACATCGAAATCATTCATCCACAACAATTATAAATAAACAACCAACCAATAATCAATATCTAAGTTTCATTACATCTAAGCAAACACAAAGAAAACCTAGCCTAACATATTAAAGAGAAGACAAGCATAAGATATAATCAAACAACACATATACATATTGAATGATTTGTTGGAAGACTTATCTTCAATTAAGCATGGATGAAACAAGGGTTCGAAACCCTCAAAATTGCAGTAAAATTCGTCTAAGGTTTTCTCCCTTCAAAGTTGCACACAATGAATGAAAACTAGAAAAGTATATATAGATTTTACACTCTGACGGCGTCAAGAGTAGGGTCTGACGCCGTCAACTCGCCGCTAAAATAATACTCGTATTGCCTAGATCCACTTCTGACGCCGCCACTCTTTGTATTCTCTGGGCCGTCTCTCTTTGTGACAATACATGACGACCTTGGCGACCCTAAAGGGTGACGCCGTCACGACTCCTTTGGAAAACTCTTTGGCGCGTCACGTGTAACTTGATTTATCCACCTCTTTGTTAAGTCTTGACGCCGTCACTAGTAATCTTTGACGCCGTCAGGTACAATTTTCAACATGATTTTGAGACTTTGTCGTTTTCTTTTCTTTTTTGCTCCAAAAACGTCCAAAATGCTTCAGTTTGCAAATTTCCTCTCAAAAGTACCTAAAATGACAAAAGGAACGATTTAGGGCAATATTTGATCAAATAATCTCGAATTTGGCCTTAAATGACCCCTCAAAAGCGGTACACTTTTCGTCTCATCATCAATTTAGGAGTAAGAGTGAATAATTCAATCATAAAGAACGCACCTGAAGTACTTGGTTTACCAGTCTCATTATTCTGCTTCTTCTGTCGCAAGTCATGAATGTAGAGTGGACAATTGCGTTTCCAATGGCCCTTCTCATGACAGTGGTGACAAGCCTGATCCTTTTTGTTTGGAGGATTCAGCTTGTTCTGCTTAGGCTGATGTTGCTTCATCTTGGGCTGTGGTTGATAGGCCATGACCTGCTTGCCTTTATCACCCTTCCTTTTGCCTTTGTTCACATGCGATTTCTTTTGGATTCTCCCTCCATGAATCGCCAACACTTGCGGGGTATGATCCTTGCCCTTGGCTGGTAGACCTTTCTCATATTCAACAAGCAATGCGAGTAATTATGAGACTGTCTTCCCCGAGCAATGCATGTTGAAGTTGTGAACAAAACCAGCAAAATCCTTGTTAAAGGACCTGTTGATCAACTTTACTTGCACATTCTCGGGGTAACCAAAAATTCAATTCTGTGAAGTTGATTAAAGTAGTCTTTCATCTCATTCACATAATCTTCAACTGGTTTACCATCACCATGCTTGAAGCTGTGTAGTTTGTCAAGAGACTTATACAATTCAACTGCAGGAGACTTTTCATAAGACTTTTGAAGTTCATCGAGCATATCTTTTGGAAAATAGTACTCAAACTTCTTTTGTAACTAAGCATTCATACTAGTGAACATTAAACAAGCAACCTCATTGTATTTAGCATGCTCAAGTCTCCAAGCTGCCTTAACTGGTTCTGGTTCAGTTTCAGCAGGCTCCTCTTGGCAATTTGTATTCAAATAATTGAGTTTACCAGTCGCCCTCAAGACAATTCTAAGCGACCTGAACCAATCATTGAAATTCTTTCCAATCAGTTTTTCCCTCTCAACATGGCTCTTGAAAGCAGAAATCACAGTTGGGTTATCGGGTTGAGCCATATCTATAGATAAAAGTTCAAACATTAGTATTTTCGATAATAAATATTTCCAAGAAAATATAATACCCAAGGCTATATTCATATAACCAACTAATTTTCTTGAAAATCTAAGATCCAACTTTACATAGATTCCACCACATCAGTTGATCTGCTAGTGGTGAAAGTATAAAAGATGGTAATCTGTCAAACAATAATTGGTAAACAAAATTTCCAATTCCTAGATCATTATGGGATTTACATCAAATTGATTCATCAATTTGCAATGTAAGCATGTTTCATCCCATCTCATGCCTTAAGTTCTAGGTCTCACGCACAACTTAATTAAGTCGTCTACCTTAGAAACTATAAAATTACTATCTATGGTCTCACGCATTAACAAAATTTTACCTTGTTATTAAAATTTAGCCTAGGTCTCACGTTTACTAAATTATAACTTCAAGTGTTCCTTATAGATAGATGGCATGTAACTTAAATTTCAGGGTATTTATTTTGATGTGATAATCAAAACATGTATAAAGATGCAGGCACTCATCTTTATAACATAAGTTTTCAAAACCTTTTAATAACCAATTATTAAGATTAATACAAAAAGTTTTACTTGAGGTATCGGGTTCACCAATTAAAGAAGAACCTACAATTATCGCCCACAAAAGTGGAATTGAGGTAAATCACCCTTAAGATGATATTGTACAAGAATGGAGATAAAATAAAATCGTTTAAGACGTATTCATAAGTGTGATAACCAAGGCAGACTCTAAGGCTCTTTCCAAGCCTTCTTACCATCACTATGAATTTGTCTTAAAGGAGTTACTTTTAAAAACATGTGTACAAAAACATCAATCAAGCAAAAGTTTATGGATTAAATCTTAAAACATGTAATAAAGTATGAATCTTGCTAAGTCTCGCCGGGGAGACAATTACCGTGCGAAGCGAACCACTATTGGCACATAAGACACCACAAGAATCAATCTTTATCACTTTAAATTTTCACCATTATTAGTCCAATTTATTTTCTTTATAAAAATTACCCTTTTATTGCTTACAACCATGTCCAACAAATGAAACAATAAAACAAGTAATAAAGGCAAATCAAACAACTAATAAACATAACAATTATAAAGGTGAAACAATTAGCCACATGCAATCTTGATAAGAAAATATCCTAACAAAATCAATTCTAGTTTTGAATATGCATATAATCAACTAAGGCCTTCTCTTCTTGAAAGAAGTGAGCCACATACATTGACAAGTCAATTGCGTTGGCCAAAGTCAATCACATACCACATAGCACATAAATTGATTTTAATAAATATATTAAGGTCTTCCTCAATTTTAGATCTATCTAAACATGTGACATAAATAATAAAAAAAATTAACAATCCATGACTAACATGCATGTCTTGTCACGGATTAAAGCAAAACAATTACCAATTAGGTCACAACTCACAAGTACGTTCAAATAACCGGTTAATGGCCTAGGGTTTCTAATTAATTACAAGTTAATTAATTTAAACCACAAACCCTAATTAAGGTTTCATGGAAAAATCGACCCCCCCCCAAAAAAAAAATTAGGGTTAGGGTTACGAAAATTTTAAAAGAAAAACCCTAGATAAAAAACATGTATCTAAAACAATTAAAGATTAAAATTTTATTATGTCTTAGTAATGAATTACATGTTATATATGGCTCATGATGCCACTGTTAGAATTTAAATACCAAAGTACACGTTTGCGGAAGCTAGGATCAAAAATAACATATAAATAATTAACCAAAACATAATAGAACGTACCGTGGTAATTCTAGCCCGAACAAGAATCAATAAAGCAAATCTTGGATTTGAGTAAATTAGATTAATGATAAACCCCTTACCGTTTTGTTTATCGATCTCTTGATAATAACTATAGTGAGTTATTGTCTCGTTCTTGTACACACAAACTATAACGAATAAAAGAGATTGCAAGATCTAATTAAAACACTTGTTTTTTATTAACAAAAAAAATCGACCCAAAACCCTAAGAGGGTGTTTGTCGATCGGTTATGGAGCAAGAAAAGGAAGAAGAAAACTTTAGGGTTATGTGTGTGCACAAAAGGTGAAAAACAAATAACCCTTGTGTTTGTATATATAGCCTTGTAAACTTGTTCTCCAAGTTTGAGTGGGATTGGGTTTCCCCTCCCCTTGGGTCGACCGGCCTTGGTACCCCATAGGGTCCTTTCGGATCCTTCTTGCTATATATTGTATTCTTAGTCCTTTAACTTAACATTTAACGATAGTTAGTACTTACGGTTAACAACTAACGACCGTTAAGTCCCTCAAGTGTTTAAATAATTATATACATAGCATTTAATATAATTATACTTTTATTCTTTGTAATGTGTGCAATACCGAGGTCTCGGGTTCGATACTAGACATTTACATATTAATATTTATCCATACATTTAACAACTAGCATACTTGAGGGAACATAACCAATTGAGCCTTTTAGATAATTATTGTTCTATTGTCGATATGAGCTATTTATATTATATATAATTTTTTTATAGAGACGTTTGTACCATGTGTACTTGAATCTTGATAATGAACGGCTAAATTTGACAAAAAATTCTGAGCAATTCTTTTGTTGCAACTAATGCTGAAGTTTTTTGAATTCCTTTTAATAGATGTAAGTACGTAACATTTCCAACACAGATTATATAAACATTAATGAAAAGGTCCGAGCAATTCTTTTGTGAAATAGTCTATATATAAACTTTAATGAAAAGAAAAACTACAACAAAATACTTTAATACTTTCTATAGAACAAATTATACAGAAAAGAAAAAAAAAACTATAATAATTTCATTCACTTGTTCAGTAAATCTGAATTAACTGGCGATGTATCCTTGTTCGGTAAACTTGTTGATATCTTCTTGCGCAACATGATTTTGACTTGTTCACTTCAGTGTTGAACACAAAGTATTTCACGACCACAAGGAAAAACAACAGGTTCATGCAACTCAACACTGCGAAAAACAGGTTATAAGAATCTACACGAGAGTCATTTAAGTTGTCAAGAATCCATCCTTTGTGCCCATTCTTCTTTGTAACATCAACCACACTTGATAAAATAAAACTACCGGTAGTCCAATAGGCGGTTCCAACACTTGTCATTCTTTCGGGTGCTTGATCATAGAAGAACTCGAGCTTTGCAACCTCTAAAAACCTATCAGCAACACCCATCGACGTGAATTAAGGAAGGAGAATGAAGATGCTCAAAGGTTTGGTTTAACGCGGGATGAGGTACCTTAGGGTTTGGTTTAACGGTTTGCTCAACGCCGTCTTTTGATAAAAAAAAAAAAAAAAAAAAAAAAAAAAAAAAAAAAAAAAAAAAAAGGTTATTGTCCACTTTCTCACATTCCTTGATTAAAGTAGGTCGTGAGTTGTACTTCATTATTTTTTTGGAGTAATAATATTTTACCAGGGGTAATCCTTTTACCATAAAAAAAGCAGCGTCCTGAGTTTCCGGATGCCCCTAGCGAGCTGACCGAAAAATGCCCATTGTAAACAGATATTGCATTATCTTTTAGGGATTGGGAACTGCCCAAGCTAATCGCCTCATTTCTAAGATAACTCTCATCTAATAATAAATAATATGTTACATTATGAGGAGAGAAACTTAGAATCTCAAGTAGTACATGAAGTACCTAAACGATGTTGTCATGCGTTTTCTGAAGTAAAAACTCAAATATTTTGTCATGGTCAGAAAAGGTTTCATAACTAGCTATGAGTGGAACACTCAGTGGCGGACCTAGGCCAAAATTTAAGGTGGTTCCTTTAATTTCGTCAAAATGATAAAATAAATGGGTCAATAAGTCAAATGGTCAATGGATCGGGTCTTTTTATTGTTACAGTTCTACACAGCAAATGAAAGACAATAAAGTGTTTATATATTAGTGTTAACAATAGCTCTAATCAAAAAATGTATTATCATTGCTATAAAATTGAAAACAAAATTTAAATCAGATCTTATTGTATTATTATATACTTATCGACAATATATTTTTATTGATCAACAACTATTATAAACTAGGAACATTTATACAAATTCACATATAATAAGTTGTATTACCCATATAATAAGTTGTATACCGTAGAAATGTGTATTATATGATAAATAAGGCCCAAGCCCGGTATGTCGGTATGTGGGGTTAGGTCTATTAGGGTTTCATTATGTATTGACTCTATATATAGTTATTATCAAGAGATCGATAAACAAAACGGTAAGGGGTTTATCATTGATCTAATTTACTCAAGTCCAAGATTTGCTTTATTGATTCTTGTTCGGGCTAGAATCACCACGTACGTTCTATTATGTTTTGTTAATTATTTATGTGTTATACTTGATCCTATCTTCCGCAAACGTGTACTTTGGTATTTAAATTCTAACACTAGCAGCCTCAAAGCAGTTAGCAGCTTTCCTTAGGAACATTGGATCATCTTCTTTGTAAAACAAACCAAGATTATACCATTCTGAAGAGTTCAGCCTATCTAGTCGTAACACTTCTGTTAAGAAGCTTCTGGCAGATGCAGCTGACTTGCCTCTGGCTCGTCTGAAAATCACAGCCATGGAAACCAGACACGGCACATATGTGGGGTCCAAGTCTAGTGCAAGTTCATAAACATTTTGAGCTTCTTTATTGAGACCCTTCGCTTCATAGTAGGGGTGAGCATCGGTCCAGGACCGGACCGGCAAGACCGAGGACCGAATTAGCCAAAAAGCCAAGACCGAGGACCAGACCGAATGTGGTCGGTCCGATCCTGTCTCGGTCGGTCCGGTTCAACAAGGCCAAATAATCGGTTTGTAGTCCGGACCGATCAGACCGAGGACCAAATTAGCCAAAAAGCCAAGACCGATGACCGGACCGAATGTGGTCGGTCCGGTCCGGTCTCAGTCGGTCCTTCGATCGGTCCGGTCCATTCAGGTCGTTTGCCTAGCCCTACTTCATAGAGTAAACCTACAACAATCCAAAGTAGAATGAGCTACAATTTCAAGATTAAGATTGTGTGCCTAATCATGTTTTAAAACATCTACTTTTCTTAATTTGTCTGTGCCTTCAACTTTTATTTCTATAAGGTTGACTGACCAACTTCCATTATTTACTCGATTAGGCCCTTTAGCTTTTGTTTTACTGTCGTGGTGTGATCCGAAATCATATAAGCTTACACAAACACCCCCTGATTATGCTATAACAAACTTAATTATATAAGCTCACAAAGTTGAAAATAATTTGAAAATTGAGATAGTGAATATAAGACTATAAAAAAGAATAAGCTTATATACCCACGACAGATGATTAAAAAAAAAAAAAAAAAAAAAAAAAAAAAGAACCAAAACAATCAATCATATCGTGCATAAATTGATAAATAAATAATTGGATAGATAGATTTGGGGTTTCTTCTACAACAAACATATATTAGCATACTATATTATATCATGAATCAATTAATAACAACCGACGAGGAGATTAAAAATTATTAGCGAAAGATTGATGAACAACTTCGACGATTGATGATAAATATAAATTAGATACTATTGATGAACCGCCAAACCAACCCACAACTTATGTACAAACTTATTGGTTATTATAAATGCAAATGACAATAACAATATACATCAAGGGCCAAAAATGTAAATTGATTATTTATAATAATAAAAATAATAATAATAATAATACTAATAATAATAATGAAACATCTTCGTCTTAAATCTAGCTGCAAAACACACACTTAAAAAAATTTTAAAAAAAAACACTTAAATAAAAAAAAAAAAAAAAAACACAATAAAAGTATTAAAAAGGGATTTGTTTGTTTGTTTGTTTGTGAGTAAAGGACTCGGTTGAATTTTCGACTGACTGTTTGTGTTTTTACGTTTGGCGACCGAGCATGATCGAGAAGCCACAACGGGGTGACCATCCTCGACCGATCGAGCGACCGAAGATCTCGACCTCCATTGTGCATAGCCTAATAAATTGGAGTATATATTTTCGAAATGGGTCAAATTAGGGTTGTTTGGCTAACTTCATAAATCAGGCTTATGCTTAAGTTATATAAGCACCTTATGACATATATATATCATGAGTATTGATGAACCGCCACACCAACTCACGACTTATGTATAAACTTAGGGTTTGGTTTCCCTTTTTTAAATTTTAATTGTATATATTTTCAAAATGAGTCAAATTAGGGGTGTTTGGCGAACTTTATGAATCGGGCTTGGGCTTATACCTTATCATGAGCTAATAAGCTCATGCTAAGTGTTTTGCTTATCTTATCATAACTAAGAGTGCGTTTGGTTCTTTTGAAAGGAATTGTAATCTGTTAATGGAATTGTAATTTGAATGAATTGTAATTCAAAGAGTTGGAATGTGTTGTAATTGTAATGTGTTGGAATTGTAGTTGATGTATTCTGTCACTTTGTTCGGTTGGATCTCAACGTAATTGTAATTAAAAAAAAAATAAAAAATAAAAAATAATAAAAAAAAATAGTTAAAGCAAGTAAATCTACATTCCATCCATATACTTTACCCTTTCATTTTTTCTTTGATCTACAAAAAAAACTCTAATCGCAATTGTTCTTCCCTAAAAAATGGTTATTTGTAAGAGCACAAGGTGCAAACGACGAAGTGAGGTTCGCCGTCCGATGTGGCACCTCCAACGGCGAGCCGTTGCTCGCCGCCACACCGGAGAGGCCTCGCCGTTGCTCGCCGTTGGCTATCTCGTCGTGGCCACGGCGAAGCAAAGTTCCTGACACTTTGCAGGTTAACGTTTGGATTTGGTTGTTTTATTTGTGAGAAAAGGGAACATAACCGTTTATACACCAACGGTTGTGTTTGTTTGTTTATTTAATTTTTTTTTTCTACCCTCTTTTACAACTATAAATACAACCTTCTTCTTCCATTCTCTTCACTACATTCAACAATCTATACTAAATATTTCTATACCTCTTCTCCTAATCAACAAAAAAATGTCTCAAAACCCGAACGAAGGAGGTTATTTCACGAACCTCCTAACGTCAAACCAACGTCCATACGGGGGAGCCTCAAACTCTTCTAGTCCCTCGTCTCAAAGTCCAAACCCTTCACCGCCATACGGTTCACAACCATTAAATCCGAATGACATTTACCGTAACCAACAATTAGCCTTTCAACAAGGATTCGCAAGTCAACAACAATTCAATTTGTCGCCACAATTTTATAACCCGAATCAACCATCCACTTTTCCTCAATCACAACCGATACAACCGTCACAACCAAATCAAGGTACGTTTAAAGTACCTAAGCCAAGATCACCGGCCAAAGGCCGAGGAAAAAAAACCAAAGCCCAAAGAGGAAAAAACGTCGTAAATTTGGACGCGGACGATGACGATGACTTGGAAGAAGTTGCTAATACGCGTACGCGAAAGTTGTGGTCGAAACAAGAAGAAAATATTCTTGCGGAAGCGTGGATAGAAGTTTCCCAAGTCGAGGATCTGGGAAATGACAAAGAGAATGAATTCTTTTGGAACGAAATTCATGCACTTTTCAACGAGCGGACTACTGAAGCCCCACGAACCAAAAACATGCTATCCGGTAAATGGACAAGGATCAATGCCGACTGCCAAAAATTCAACGCTATTTATAAACATTTAGAGTGTCGCAGTGGTGAAAATGAGCATGATCATGTCGAGAATGCCAAAACGAACTTCTCACTACGTTTTGGACAAAGGGGTTTCACTTTGCTTCACGTTTGGGATATCCTGAAACGCTACCCGAAACGGGATGCTGAAGAACCTCTAGACATTACATGTCTTGAGGATATATTCGGGCCGGAAAAACGACCTCGTCCCGAAAGAAGCAGCAGGCGACCCGGAAAGAAACAAAAGTCGACGGAAACGTCGAGTGAGGCGAGTTCCGGGGAGAGTCAAACGAGTACTTTTTCGGGACAATTATCCGAAAAGTATAATCAAGCGAAAGACGCTCAAACGGCTTGTTACGAGGCGCGGAGGAAGAGGGAGGAAAAGGCGTTCGAGAAAGAAGCTGCGTTGTTGGAGTGGCAGGATATGCAGATGCTAATGCTCGATTCAAACACGGTTACTGACCCGGTTAGAGCCGAAGTAATTCGCAAGAGACAAGCACGAATAACTCAGAAATACCAAAATCTCGACCGCGAAGATGACGACTAAAATGTTTTACTTTTCCTATTAGTATCGTATGTTTTTTTCCATATTGTATGCGTGTTTTTTTTTCCTCGTATCGTATTTTTTTTCCGTATTGTAACTTTTTATTTTATGAAATAAAATTAGTATGTTTTTTTATTTTTAAGTATTTGTGAAATTAATTTAATTTATTTAAAGAAATGAATAAAAAATAAGTGTGTAAGAGGTGGGGCCCTAATGGGGAAGTGGAGGTTTGTTGTTTGGTGAGGGAGAGTTTGTTGTAGTTAGTTGAAGTTGAGGTGTTTTGGTGATGTGGCATGGTGGGGCCCGAATGGGGAGGCACATGCTTGTTGCTGCACCTTGTGCTCTAAGTGGTCTTCAAGATGAAAAGGTGCACTAGTGATTCTATAGAGAGGATATCGTAAATTATTGTTTTTATTTAATTTTTTGTTACATTCGCAGATTTACGTCACTTTTTTTTTTTTTTCTTTTTTTCATGTATGAGGTTTTATTTGCCATATCTTTTTTGCAACACGCAATTTTTTTTCTTCAGAAACTCACAAGTCAGGCCCATGATATTGTGGGCCGTATAAATGGAAGATTTGGAACACTGACAACTGTGTCATTCATATTGATTGTTCTTCTTAAGGTTAAATATAATATTCCATCGTGTTTAATTGTGTTTCAAGTTAGTTAAGACAACTAACTCTTTACAAGCTAAAGAATTCGATCAAGTGCTTAACTAGGCTAAACAAAAAAGTTAACAAAATACTTTTTAAAACTAACAGAATATTTTTCACGTTAAGTACCTAAAACACACATTAGCAATCTTTAATGACAGATGGACACTAAGTTTAATTTTTTATTTTTTTTAGTGGCAAATAGGGGTTGTTTAAAATATTTAGTGGCAAATTTAGTTTTTTAGTATAAATTTTAGTGGCAAATGGGGTTGTTTAAATTATTAGTGGCAAAGTCTTTTACACTCTGTTCTCTAGTGAAAATAAGGAAAGGAATGGAAAGAAAAGTAAAGTGAAGAAAGTGAGTGGGGAGGAGTGGACAAGTAAGGGAAGGAGGAGGTTGCATTCTTAAGTTGGACAGTAAAAAAAATAATGTGAAAGAAAGCCACCAGGGACCTATTTGTAATTTTATAAAAAGGTTGAAAGTTGTACCATGGTTCCTTTCACTTTCATCCTGTTTTTGGACGGAAGCTTTTTATAACAAATTGTACTGTGGGTCCCTTCCTATCCATTCCCCTCCTTTGTCCTTCATCCTCAATAAATAAAGGCATTGGTAGTGGACAAATGATGGCACGGGACGGTAAGCTTCATTTGCGGGAACACCGCCGCCGATGGTACGGTACCACAAATGATGGATCATTTGCATGAAAGTTTCATTTACGGGAAGAGTTGTATTTTCGAACGTTGGAGCATACTTTGACCGTTGGGAGCTTCATTTGACCGTTGGATGTGAACACAAAACAAACAACGGTTACATTTTCTTGTGGAGTATATATTTGTTGCCAACAATGGATGTGAACACAAAACAAAAAAACATCTTTATGTAATCTAAAAAAAAATAAAAAAAATACCGAGCTTAAAAAAATGGAGCCTAAAAAAACGAGAGATCCAAGAAAAACTAACCGAGTAGCGAGGGGCGCAATTCGACATCGAGTTCAAACACAACCCGATTACCGGCCCCAACCATCTTTTCAAACACAACCCAATTACCGCCCCCAACCATCTTTTCAATCACAACCCTGTTACCGCCCCCAATTTAACGAACCTCAATCTCCACCATTTTTCTACCCCCAACAACAACTCCCGCAATTGCCTACTCATTTCGACCCGTTTGAGCCGCGCTATACCCGACAAAAAAGGCGTGAACGGGATAGCGCTCCATTACCCATTCATGAGGATACCGATGATGATGAATATTTCGACCATGTTGATTTATATATTACATTGTTTTATATATACTTGTATTACATTGTTTTATATATACTTTTTTACATTGTTTTATACATACTTGTTTTACATTGTTTTATAAATATGTAGGTGCGCTTGAAAGAAAGTGGGTGCGACGATCTTCAAGTTTATGAGAGAGCCCAACTCGATTTTGAAAAACAATTTAGGAAAGCTTTCGCGCATATTAAAGCGTGGCACATTCTCAAAGATCAACAAAAGTGGAAAGAACAACCGTTGGTTAGTCAGGCTGCTGAATCCACGGGATCGAGCAAGAAAAGAAAGTCGTCGGAGTCAAGTAGCGCTCAAACGCAAACAAACGAGACGCCAATAAACGTGGAAGATTTCGACTGTGACTTACCGAACCTCAACGAGAACCCAACTCCATCACGTCACTCGAAAGGCAAAAAAAAGGTGAATTCTGGAGATTCAAGCCGAAGTTCGATGCGTGATACCCTTGCAAGTTACACGGCCGAAAAGCAAAGTTTATTGCAGGCGCAGTTGGAGGTTCAAAAGAAAAAGGACGCAGAATATCTCAAGTTTCTTGATGGGGAGACCTACAATCGTGACATGAAGTTCGTTATGGACCCGCATGACAATATTCCAGATCCGATTTTTAAGGATTTCGTCATCAAAAGGAAACGCGAGATATGCTCACAACACGGTTGGCCGTGTAGTTTGTAGGATTTAAAGTTTTTAATTTTAATGGAGTTATTTTATGTTTTTTTAATAATATTATGTAATGTTTATTTAATTTTAATGAAATTTTAGGCTTTTAATAATTTTAATGGATTAAAAAAAAAAAAAAAAAAAAATGAGTGAAGGGTGAATGACCCATTGCTAACAAAAATAAGGATGAATGATAGAAAAATTGAGTGAATGATGTGACATAAGAGGATTGGTTGTGAGTGAATGATAAGAGTGAGGGTGAATGACCCATTGCCAACCCCCTAACTAAAGAACACAAAAAACATGTGGGTCCTTTCATATCCCTTACTTTTCTTCTCCTTTTTTTCCTTACACTCTGTTCCCGAGTTCTAATTTGGAGAGAAGAGAAGAGAAGTGGAGAGAAAACTGAAAAAAGTCACATTCCAGAGTTTTTTTTGGAGAGAAGAGAAGAGAAGAGAAGAGGGGGGGAAATTATGCCAAAACTTCTCTCCTAATCTTCTACCCAAATTGGGATGATTTGAAGAGAAAGTTGTTTTTAAGTCACTTTTTCCTACATGCCCTTTTTTTTTTCTCCAACTTGGGAACACAAAATTGAAAATCAATTTTTTTCCTCTCCTCTTATTTTCTCTCGTTTTTCCTCTCTTCATTTCTCTTCTTTCCATTTTATACTCGGGAACAGAGTGTTAAAGAACACAGTGTAGTATGTTTTGAGTGGCAAAATCGATCTTTTAATTTAAAAATAAACTTTTCAATATATACCGGGCATCATGCGAGCTTGTTAAGTACAAGTTTTCTTCCTCGAGTAGAGTAGAGTATATTAAATAAAAAGTAAAGATATACAAACTGATTAAAAGTTAAAATAATAATAATAATAATAATAATAATAATAATAATAATAATAAATAAATAAATAAATAAGGTGAACGGTTTTGCATGCTTTTTGAGAAGCTTTCAAATTCCTTCAGTGCCATCTATATTTGTATCAAATGTGCTCTGACCGATTCATATGTTCTCTCTTAATGGTCCAATTCAAAAGCTATCAAACATATCCTTAATTCTTTATTGATAGTATAAGTTGAGATTCATAAAACCCATACATTACATAGAACCTATCAACCAATCATAGCCACTCATTTATATTTTTCACTTTTTTTTCTTCAAAACAACATATCTTGCAAACAGTAAATCCTCAAGCTACCAAAAAAATACCATCGCGACGAGAATTAAATGATCTTTCTATAGATATGCATTGTTATATACTTTCGATGAATTTTTTTTTTTAATTTCCGCCAAGAAAGAATCATATATTATTCGTAAAAATCATATATGATTCGTAAAAAATCATATATGATTCGTAAAAAATCATATATGATTCGATTCTTACGAATCATATATGATTTGTTAAAATCGAATCATATATGATTCTTACGAATCATATATGATTTTTATGGGCAAAAAAAGAAAGTTCATCGGAAAAAAAAATTCGTCGAAAGTATATAACAATGCATGTCGAAAGATAATTTAATTCTTTTCGCGATGGTATTTTTTTTGTAACTTGACGATTTACGGTTTGCGAAATATTTAAGTTTTAAAAAAAAGAGTGGAAGTTTCTTTTTTTATTTTGATAAAAAAAAATAAGTGGCTAAGATTGCTTAATAGGTTCTATGGTAAAAGTTGAATCTATAAAGAACTTTTCGCTTGATAATATATGTCGACATCATAACATGGCACACAAAAGAAACGTATTAGAAAAAGCAATATTCAAAAAAGACATTCACGATAAATTAGATTCTATTCCATTGACTTGGTTAAGTCGTTAAAATACGCGAGTTTATATTCACACAAGTACACAAACATATTTAAATCTTCTGAATAGCAAAAATGCAATGGCAAGTTTGTACTCGCCTCCCGCGATTGATTTCGTTTCATCTGATGGCAAGGTCCGTTTGTTTCATTTATACTTATACAGTATCATTTTTATCAACATTGCTTATACTATAAGGTCTATGATATGTTAATACTACTTTAGATGAGACCCTTAGGAAAGTTATTATGATTATGATTTTGTGATAACTTGTATGTATGAAGTATGATCAAAGTAACTATATCATCCAAAGTTAGTTATTCATATTAGAGGTGAGATCTATAAAAAACAACTAGTATCTAAAGTCCATATAATCAAATCCCAACTATCCAATCCCCCTCCATCTAATGGCTGAGATGCATCCAAAAATTACAAACAAGGGCAAGATAGTAAAATCAAGTATCTTAATAAAAAAAAAAAAAAAAAAAAAAAAAAAAAAATCTGCATCCATCTCATTTGTCACCTAACTTTCTCTCTCATCCAAACATTTCTCTCTCAACCAAACCAAAACCCTAGATCTAACAAACCCTCGCCGGAATAATCAAAGAATCTCGCTGGAAAATCATGAATCCGACGGATTCATCAACAACACCGTCAACAAAACCTCCGGATTCATCAAAACCACCTGCTTCATCAACAACACCACCGGAATCATCAATCGCCGGAATCATCAACAAAACCTCGCCGGAATCAAAAACGTCGCTGGAATCACCATGAGTCCGACGGATTCATCAACAAAACCGTCGGATTCATCAACAGTAAATGAAACATTTCTGTAAGAATCTGAACAATAAGGAAGATGCCATCATCTGGTCCAGTTTTTACAGGAGACCAAATGATGTCAGGCTCAAGATGTATTGTTAGAACTGTTGTACATAATGCAAGAAAGAGTGGTGATAATGCATTTTTCGTTGTCATTGTTCCAGTTTTCCCTTTTTACATTTCTTCCTTCGTTAATTGTGTAACAGAAAGAGATGTAACTGATAAGAACGTGTAGAAAAGGATATTGATCCTAGTGTCTAATTGTAAGCCTATAAATTTTCTTAAGAACAAGATGAAGACATCTATGGGGAAGTGTTAAATTAAAGTTCTATACCAAACATTCCCTCTGAGATCATCCTTGCTGCTTGTATGATTAATTGTGAATCCCATGGAATTAACTGTGAATCCCATGGGATTAAATACACAATCCCATGGGATTAACTGTTAATTCCTTGTTTTATTTTCTTGTTATAGTTCTTTATGTATGAGCATGTTTAGGATCCCATGGAATTCATACACAATCCCATGGGATTCACAGTTCACAGTTAATCCCATGGGATTCATACACAATCCCATGGGATTCACAGTTAATCCCATGGGATTTATACACAATCCCATGGGATTCACAGTTAATCCCATGGGATTAAATACACAATCCCATGGGATTAACTGTTAATTCCTTGTTTTATTTTCTTGTGATACTTCTTTATGTGTGAGCATGTTTAGGAACCCATGGGATTCATACACAATCCCATGGGATGCACAGTTAATCCCACGAGATTTACATTTAAGCCCATGGGATTAACTGTGAATCCCATGGGATTAAATACACAATCCCATGGGATTAACTGTTAATTCCTTGTTTTATTTTCTTGTGATACTTCTTTATGTGTGAGCATGTTTAGGATCTGATTGAACCCGAACCGTCAGATTATTATTGACCAAGGTCAACAAGTCAAAGACAGCCTAGAGTCAATGCTCCGCGGAAGTATAAGGTTTCCCCGGGTCGTATGTCCCGACGAGGTGTGAATTGTAAACAAACGGTTATTTGATCGGGTGAATTTGGACAGGAAAGGGTTTAAAGTGAGTTGTGATGATTACACTACTGGAATATGAAAGATAATAGCTTAAATACACTATATTAACAATACTGGAAAGTCAGGAAAACCAGAAACATTTAAAACTTAAAACGCGTACGTTCACGTTTAAATAAAACGTAAGCGTACGAAATAAAAAGTGAAAATGGAAATCTGAAAACACCTAGGGGGTGAAAATGACTTTTTTACAAACCTAAGGGTAAAAGAAAATTTTTAGAAAATTAAAATAAATTTTAACCCTAATTAATTATTTAATATTAATTAAATACTAATTATTACTAATTATTAATATCTAAAACACTTAAATATAATTTAATACTAATTAAATACTAGAAAAATGAAAATAAAATTTCTAAAATTATAAAATAACTAAAAATAAGTTAAAAATAAAAATAAGTGTTTTTGTCTTTTTGTGAATTTTCTATTAATTAATTACTTATTAATTACTAATTACCTAATTAACTATTTTAAATTAAGAAAAATACTAAATGAACAGTAAAAATTCTAATAAAATTTCTAAAATTACTTTATAACATATAAAAGCTATAAAAAAATATAAAAACTAGGTTTTACTTAATAAAAACTAATTATGCTATTTTAAACTAATATTAATTAATAATTAATAAAACTAAAATTAATCCTAATAAATACTAAATAATAAAATAAAAATCTGAGAAAATTACTATAAATACTTTAATATAAGAATTAATTAATAAAAATATAAAAATGACAAGTACTTAATAAAAATTTAAAAATGAAAATTAAAATTAAATTACATTAAATAGAAACTATCACTTAATATAAATTTGATTTTTCTTGGTTTTTCTTTTACCAATCTATTTTACGACTAAAAACAACAAACTTTTGCAAAAACAAACTTTTTAGAACTTAAAAATAAGCACTGTGGAAGCTTTTTGGCTCCACAGTTGACTTTGTTTGACTTTATAAGCAAATAAGCTCAAACCAGCTTTTGTGGGGCCCACTATGGATGATTTAGGTTCAAACTAATGTGTTGGACATGTATGAGCAGGTTTCACTCAAATAAGCTCAAAGAATAAGCTTATAAGCCAGAATAAGCAAATCCACAAACCTATTATCACTCAGAAGTGGGACAAACATGAGGGCAAGATTCAGGTGGGACCCAGGGGGTCCAAGGTCAAACAAAGGGTCAACAGATGGAACCTGGTAGGAGGAGGGTGGAAGGGACCAAAATTGAAGGGCTGTGGACCACTAGGTTGGCTGGAAAACCACCACCAAGTGGTGGTGGTGGTGGTGGTGTCTGCTGAGACAGAGCAGCAGCTTGCCCTGCAAGCTACTTAAGGGCAAGCTAGAGACTAGGGAAAAATTTGCAAAAATAAAAGAAACTTAGAAACTTAAATTAGAGCTGGTAGATTACATTTAGGAACAAGTCTCAGGCCATAAATCATAACACACAATTCTAAACAATTCCTAGAACTTTTGTGAAAATCAGAAATGGTAAACTTTGACTTTTTAAGCAAAACTTAAGATTTGACTAAAATGAACTTTGAAAGCTTCTAATCTGACTTAAATGGATATTTTAAGTTACATTATAGCTAAAAGAACAAATTATAATAACAATGGGTGAGATTTGGGTGGACTTGTGGTCTCACATCCCCAACAGTTAACTGTTGGGGGCCTTGATTGTGAATTTTGACTATTGCATACAAAGGGACCAATTTTATACTAATACTTACTTGTTTATGACTAGCTTGGACTGAATGAATCAAACAAACAACAACAAAGCTACTGAAGCACAGATAAAATACTTGATCCAAACAGTCCCTTAACAAAGAGGTTTTTAATATTTATGAAGTAAAAATGGGATTTACCCTTCCAAACTTCCAAATACCAACATAAACAGATTCCTATGGATCATGAAGTTCAGGAACACAATGCATCAAAACTACTCACTACCTGATCACTAATTTGCAATATTAAGCAATAGACTAGGCTCAAATATGAAACAAATCCTATTCTAACTATCAATCTACTACTACTGATTAATCATTACTAGCAAACAATAAATTATAACAGATAATGACAGCAACTAATCTAAAAACACAGATATGAACTAGAGATCCTATAAAATGCAGATGAACTCTTGAAAATGGAATGAGGGTCTTACAAATTCATGTCCCTAACTGAAATAGGGAGAACTCCAATCAAAACCTATCTTTAGATAGGTTTAACCATTCCAAAACAACCATGATTCATCTCTGAATCACACCATACTCCTTTATCCTGCTCATTTGACTTCTGTTGACCATGAATTTTTTTGAGCTAAAATCTAATTTTGAATCTGCTGAGCTTATGAGAATGTATTAAAGGTTTATGTGAACCACAATTGCTACTAAACAAGCATTTCTTAACATCACAGAGGAAATAAATTTCTTAAATGAAAATTGCAATGGGAAAAAAAAAAACTTGAACTGAATACTGAATTGAATCAAATTCTTGTTACATTTAAAACTATGAGGAGTACAATTGAAAGCTAAAAGGTGCACTTGGAAACAGAAAAACTACATTTAAATTGACAATAAAAATTAAACCTACAACTACTAAAAAAACTAACTCTATCTCTGCTTCTTCCTCTTCTTTTTATATCTGGTCTTTAGGGTTTAGTGGGACCCAGAGATGCAATCCCACTTCTAAAAATGGCCATTCGATGAAAGAAACTTGATCTTGGCCGTTCCTTGTATTTTGGCGCCAAATTGCTTTTTGGAGTTTTCTCAAATTACTGATGCCAGGGGGTCAATTTTGGAAGCATGTGTTTGTTTGAGGTGCCAAGGGGGAAGGATTGAGTGTAGTAGCAGAGGAGGGGGGTGGAGTTGTGATGATTGTTTTTGTTTGCAGGCTAGGGATAGCAGGGTAGGGGATGAGGTGGAGTTGGGGGCGTTGACTGTTTGACCGAGGTTTAAATAAAAACGGGGGGCTAATTTATTTAAGGGGTGGGCTGGTTTTAGTGAGATGGGCCAAGGGGTAGTGTGGGGGTGGGCCTGGTGGATCAGGTTTGTGTTTGGGTAGTGTTTGTTTATTTAGGGTCCATTTGATTTAAGTAAATAATCACAAGGACCATTTTTGTAGATTTTAAAAACCAAGGGACTGAAAATGAAACTTTCCCAAAGTCTTCTCAAGGGTTCAAACTTGCCAAGTTTAAATAACCAAAATCCATTTTTGCAATTTTTGTATTTTTCAAAATTCCCGGGGACTAAAAATGACAATTTTCAAAGTCCGGGGACTAAAATTGCCATTTTATGAAAATCTTTTATCCAAGGATCCATATTGAATATTTTTAAACTTCCAAGGATTAAAAATGATTTTTCATCCAAAAATATCCCACCGGGGACCAAATCTGCCAAAATCAGAAACTCCAGGGACCAAAAGTGTACATTTCCAAAACTTTCCAATTTTTCACCAAAGGACTAAATATGACAACTTATGATTTCAAAATGACCTTTGGTGATAATTTTCCATATTTTGAATATCCAGGGACTAGATTTGTAATTTTATGATAGTTGAGGGACTGAAACTGCCAATTTTGCAAACTTTGTGCGTTTTTCGTTTGTTTTTAAACATTTTGCATATAAAACGTATAAAACACAATTTTGGAATATTTTTAGTATTTTGATGCATTACTGAGTGTTTTTGGACGTTTTGGCAGTTCATATAAAACAAAAATGATGAGTATTTACACACTCATCAGGATCCCATGGGATTCATACACAATCCCATGAGATTCACTGTTAATCCCACGGGATTCACAGTTAATCCCATGGGATTCACATTTAAGCCCATGGGATTAACTGTAAATCCCATGGGATTATATACATAATCCCATGGGATTAACTGTTAATTCCTTGTTTTATTTTCTTGTGATACTTCTTTATGTGTGAGCATGTTTAGGATCCCATAGGATTCATACACAATCCCATGGGATTCACAGTTAATCCCATGGGATTCACAGTTAATCCCATGGGATTCACAGTTAATCCCATGGGATTCACAGTTAATCCCATGGGATTCACATTTAAGCCCATGGGATTAACTGTGAATCCCATGGGATTAAATACACAATCCCATGGGATTAACTGTTAATTCCTTGTTTTATTTTCTTGTGATACTTCTTTATGTGTGAGCATGTTTAGGATCCCATGGGATTCATACACAATCCCATGGGATTCACAGTTAATCCCATGGGATTAAATACACAATCCCATAGGATTAACTATTAATTCCTTGTTTTATTTTCTTGTGATACTTCTTTATGTGTGAGCATGTTTAGGATCCCATGAGATTCATACACAATCCCATGGGATTCACAGTTAATCCCATGGGATTCATACACAATCCCAGGGGATTCATACACAATCCCATGGGATTCACAGTTAATCCCATGGGATTTACATTTAAGCCCATGGGATTAACTGTGAATCCCATGAGATTAACTGTGAATCCCATGGGATTAAATACACAATCCCATGGGATTAACTGTTAATTTCTTGTTTTATTTTCTTGTGATACTTCTTTATGTATGAGCATGTTTAGGATCCCATGGGATTCATACACAATCCCATGGGATTCACAGTTAATCCCACGGGATTCACATTTAAGCCCATGGGATTAACTGTGAATCCCATGGGATTAAATACACAATCCCATGGGATTAACTGTTAATTCCTTGTTTTATTTTCTTTTGATACTTCTTTATGTGTAAGCATGTTTAGGATCCCATGGGATTCATACACAATCCCATGGGATTCACAGTTAATCCCATGGGATTAACTGTTAATTCCTTGTTTTATTTTCTTTTGATACTTCTTTATGTGTGAGCATGTTTAGGATCCCATGGGATTCATACACAATCCCATGGGATTCACAGTTAATCCCATGGGATTCACAGTTAAGCCCATGGGATTAATTGTGAATCCCATGGGATTAAATACACTATCCCATGGGATTAATTGTTAATTCCTTGTTTTATTTTCTTGTGATACTTCTTTATGTGTGAGCATGTTTAGGATCCCATGGAATTCATACACAATCCTATAGGATTCACAGTTAATCCCATGGGATTCATACACAATCCCAAGGGATTCACAGTTAATCCCATGGGATTAAATGTGAATCCCATGGGATTCAATGTGCTTATCTTATTATGAATATTCCTATTTGTTTTTTCTCCAGGAATTGCTTAACAATCTTGAACAAAAGTTGTCTGTTATTTGCGATGAAAGAATTGGTTTTGAAGGACTTTTGGCAATAGCTGGTTTAGAATTCCCTGGTGATGTAAAGCTTATTAACGTCATTCCAGAACAGTATATTTTGAGGCGTTGAACAGTATAGAAACGGCAGATGTGATTGGAGAACATTATTCCATTTCTAAACCTGACGATCAAAAAGTAACAATCCAACTGGGGTAGGCAACAAACGGAATATTACAGAAAAGGAACGCAATAAAAGACGAAAGAGTGAGAAAGAAAAAACACTTGGAGTTAAAAAGAAACAAGTGAAGGTTTGTGGCTATTATGGAGTGAAGACCAATTTACACACAAAAACAACTTGTCCAGAAAACCCAAAGGCAGGGCGAAAGCCAAAACCAATAGTTTCTTGAACAAACTTTTTATATTCTGCTTTACTTGATTATTTAGATGATTTGCAAAGAAAATTATGGGTTTGTTAGTTATTTTTCTTGCATATTTAGATGATTTGCAAAGAAAATTCTTCTTTACTTTGAATATATCTTGTTTCTTACTTATATTCTGTATGATTCCCATGGGATTAGGGACATAATCCCATGGGATTGAATGTCTTGTTTCTTACTTATATTCTGTAAGAATCCCATGGGATTATTTCCCTAATCCCATGGGATTCATTGAAATTCGTTTAAAATAACTTCAACCATTCACAAAAAAATCTATATAAAATATCATAAAAATCTCATGTAGTTCTGTATGAATCCCATTGGATTGACAGTGAATCCCATGGGATTCACATTGAATCAGATAACATACTATGAAACTTATATAAAAAACACATATAAACTTACAACTTTTCGCCTTGCATCGCGAAACACTATTTCCAAGCATGAACTCAGGCCTAGTCATTTTCAATAACACAAGGGATCAAAGAATCCCATGGGATTAGTGATGAATCCCATGGGATTTATTTCTTTACTTTTAATATATCATATTTCTTACTTATATTATGTTTCAATGACACAAGGGATCAAAGAATCCCATAGGATTTATTTCTGTACTTTAAATATATCATATTTCTTACTTATATTCTGTTTCAATAACACAAGGGATCAAAGAATCCCATAGGGTTAGTGATGAATCCCATAGGATTTATTTCTGTACATTGAATATATCATATTTCTTATATTCTGTTTCAATAACACAAGTGATCAAAGAATCCCATAGGATTTGTAGGAAACTACACAACAGTTACGTCACCACTAAAAGATCAGTTACTTCAACACTTAATTCTACCATGGAAACTGTTCTACCATACACAACAGTTACTTCAGCACTAAAGCAAAACTACTAACTAAACATTCAAAATGTTAACTAAACAATCATATTTCGTTGCTTCACCGGTGTTTAGACTGCTGTTTAGACTCGGCAACCAAACCACAATCCCATTTTCCAAACAATTCTTCAACGATTACAATATAACAATTCTTCAACGATTGGCCTTAGCAACTCTCTCGATCTCATCCTTCTTCTTGATTGCATAACTGCACAAACAAAAAGACAGTCATAAGATTACAAGATGTTAGAGGTGATAAATTAGGGCGGTGCAAGCAAGGTTAAAAACAGGAAAACTAGTTCAAGTTTAAATGGGTCCTTTTTAGTACATGTCAAAATTTTTGGTAGTGACAAGAATAGTTTCTTTGTCCATTTTTTAATAAAATGTATAGATAATCTAACAACACAAAAAGCAATACGTTCACGATGGCAATCTAGATATTTAAACAGATAGATTTAGTTGTAAAGTAATTAGAAGCCAATGGTAAAATTCTAACTGTAAAATATTGTTCCTCTACTAACAAGTATAATAAGTCAATCCATTAGTTAAAAACACAAACCAAATTAGCCCATTTAAGTAGAAAATGGATGTGTAAACACAAATTTACATAAAGGATCAAAGCCACTAGTTGAAAGTACCTGTTTGACGAACCCTTAGCAGCATTGATCAACTCATCAGCAAGGCACTCAGCAATGGTCTTGACATTTCTGAATACACTTTCACGTGCACCAGTGGTTAGAAGATAGATAGCCTGGTTGACACGTCTCAGAGGTGAGATATCAACGGCCTGTCGCCTGACAACACCAGCAGACCCAATCCTAGTTGCATCTTCTCTTGGTCCACTACCACATGAATAAAATAATTACACAAGGACTCAAAAAGAGTACATACATATAGAACATAACGGTTGCTAGACGTATACCTATTGATGACAGCATCAACGATGACTTGGAAGGGGTTGGCATCAGTTAGGAGATGGATGATCTCCATGGCATGCTTGATGATGCGAATAGCCATTAGCTTCTTACCATTGTTACAGCCGTGCATCATGAGTGAGTTGGTAAGTCGCTCAACAATTGGGCATTGAGCCTTCCTGAATCTCCTTGCCTGGTACCTACCAGCTGTGTGGGGCATGTAGATTGGGTGCTTGGAAGCAGTGGCAGTGATGTGATCCTCCACAGAAAGATCAGGAACCTAATCACAAACATAAAGTTGCAGTCAGCAAACTTTAAGATATTTGCTAATGGAAATGATTGTATGGTATTAAACATTTAGAATATACTAAACCATCATCATGTCCATCTGACAAATACCACTACTACATGCATCCAAGTGCAAAACAAGATCTAATAACATTGGTACAATTCTCATTCTGGTTGCATATGCAAGAATTAACAGCTACTTAAGTTTCCCAAAATTTAAACATATTGGCGCAATAATACACTAGCAGTTTAAGACAACTACAAGGCTATTTGAATTAGCTTATTCTACCAACTTATGGGCTAATTAGAAAAAATCACAACCCCAATTTATTCAGTCAATGAGCAGGTGCTACTAAGCTTATACTTAAATAAGCAATAAGCTGATCAGCAGTACAGGCTTAAAGACCAACAAAAAGTAGGCTTGTGAACTTTTCCAAATTCAAATAAGCCCTATAGATCAGAAATATAAGCTAATCCAATCACCCTTCAAACAAGTAGCAAGAATGAAATAACAGAATGCGAAGCGATTTTTGATACGCGTAAACTCAACAAACATCAATATCATCAAATCAACGCTCAACTTAAGCATACTCATACACACTCACTTATTCACTTAATCAGCTTATTAATACAACAGCTTACCTCAAGTAATCATTCACTATCACTAAATAAGCACAAATTAAGCTGAAAAACAAACAGTAGCAGAATTGATGTGATTATACCACACGAATAAAGCCGATAACGATTTCGATACACGTAAACTCAACAAACATCAATATCATCAAATCAACTCTAAACTTAACTCTAAACACGCTCAGTTAATCACTTAATCAACTTATTGATACAACAGCTTAACCTCAATTTTAATCATTCACTATCACTAAATAATGACTGATTTAAAAAAATGAGACAAGAATATACCAGAATCGACATTTAGAAGCTTATTTTGATCCGATCCCGCCAACGAAGAGTCTTTAGATTGAGCAATTTCTTCTCGTAGGTCCATTTCAATGATTTACCGGTGATTTGACAGTGATTTAACGATGGTTTGATGGTGGATTGACGGTGGATTGGGTGATTAGGGTTAGGGTTACGAATTGGGGTAAACGGGGAGGGAGAGAGAGTGTAAAACGTGTGTGTGTGTGTGAGAGTACGGGGAGGGAGGGTAAAAAGTGTGTGGGTGGATTGACAAAAATGCCCCTCCGATTTTTTTTTTCTTTTTTTGTGTAATTAATCTACACCGTTGGATGGAAGGGAATGGATGGATTAGATCTTTTGGTTTGTACTTTAGCTAAATGTTGTTTCGTATAGAACTTTTCTCATTCATATTAATCATATGGAAAGCGCATGTTTAAACACACAATTTGTAACAACTCATTCCTACATTGATATAAGAAGAGAGGTTTGAGCGCCTTATAAGCCTAAATATGTGAGCTATCTATATATTCTGCTAAGGTTTTTAGTTCAAACTCAAATATATTAGGATAAACTTATGGTTTTCAGAGAGGGTTTGCACAATTTTGTTTTCTAACATTAGAAATTTTGGGCTAGAGAAATGACGTGTCAAAAAGTATACCTAATTACATGTTTAAACCTCTTATGTTGAGCAGAGGGATACATTTCTTCACAAAACAATAAACCACTATCATGTAGATGGTTGTCAGTATTTGATGGTTGTAACAAAGTGACCCACTTCAGTATAAACTTATACGATATGTTGCCTTTCAAAAAAAGTAAACGAATAAGATAATGTCACCCAGATTTTGGCATACAATAAGGTATAGTATAGTCATCCCAATCACTTCTCGCACAAAATATTATTGGGGTTGCACCTAAAAAAAGGACACTTTTCAAAAAAAAAAAAAAAAATTGGACTTCGTGGCCTAAAATCCAACACCCAAGTGGTTCTGTTCACGATTGACACACCAACTACCAGTATATTTTGTTTGCACGTTTTTGGCAACTGCATGGTCTTGATATTGAATATTCACTTGCAGCAATTGTTCAGGGAATCTATTGAAAATGGAACTATGGAAAGATCTTTTAAGTTGATATCTAACTTTCAGACAAAATCAGAACCTGCTTATTGTGGACCGGCTACAATTGCCATGGTCTTGAATGCACTTGCTATCCTTGATTAGTATAATGCAATGAGTTTACTTATAAGTACGATGGCATACTAGTTTAATATCTTATGTAGCAAACCATCTAGAAAACCTAGGTATTTGCAAGATTCAGTTTCTGGTGATTAGTAGCAGAGAGAAATGGAAAAAAAAAAAAAAAAAAAAAAAAAAAAAAAAAAAAAAAGGTTATTCTCAAATTGAATCCAGGGAAAAAGATTGAATGGGGCAATAAAATTATCAAATTCTAGCATAAATGAAATACATGTTTCCAGTCACTCATGTGTCAAAAAGTCACGCCTCCATATTCACAAAACAAAGTCGGCATTAAACACACCTAATCTAGTGGATGTTATTAAGAGTTAATTTTGTAACATAACAACACCTTTTAAGTCATGATAACCCATTCATAGCACACCTGAAATTGAGAGAGAACCTCATAGATAGCATCCTCAGACAAACTTACTCTGGACTCAACAGACATTTGGTATAATCGGTTTGAAAGATTTCAACAGTCTTTGGTCATTTGAGGTGGGGTTGTCTGGGTTGGTAGTCACATCATCTGGACTAGGAACACAACTAGCATCTGCTGTGTTGGTAGAACCGGTTTCAGCTGTTAGGTTAACAGGAGCAGAAACTGGAGCTTCTTTGGGGTATTTCCAGTCAACTGTTAGACCAAACTGGCAATCTGTCCCACTAATGATACCGAAGCTGCTGCAACCTAAAGGTTGCGGCTTGAACTTGCAACTGTTCTTCATAATCACTTTTCCAGATTTAGCATCTTCCAAGTATGCTCTGATTACAAGTGTGCCCTTGGTGGGTACGGCCAGTAAAGATTTTATCAGCTGAATTACACCATTCTCTAATACATGATTGGGTAGAAAGAGTACTGACATGTAGGTATATTTAACTGAAGGTTGACATTGACATTCAGTAAGAAAGTCATCGCCATAATCGGCAATCACGTACCCACGAACTTCACGACCAGGTGTCTTGGTTTCAAATTCTAACATCAAAGAAGAATCTGTTGCATCCTTTAATAGGATGTAAAACAGATGTGCATCTCCTTCCTCTCCTGAAACATTAAGAACACCGCATGCACTTTCTGATTTCTCGTCCCAGAAATCTGAGAGGTCTAGTTCTATCTTGTGATTACATATTTGATAACAATCCTCATCCTTAGCAACATAGAGTTCCATACGAAACTCAATAGAGGAAGAGACCGGAACTGAATAACCAGAATTCCCAAGGTATACAAGCCCCGAGTCGGTCGGGGTTATGGAATCACACCATTTATGGTTGAATAAAGGAACATGGGCAAAGTCAGGCTCAAAAAAGTGAGACTCCCCATCGAGTGATAGCATCCCATACTTGTCAGATATGGAAATGACCCCAAACACCTTACCCACTTTATCAGACCCCAAATGCGTTGCAGTGCGGGTAAGAAATGAAAAGAGCTGAAATCGAGAATTTCTGGGTGGTTCCCTAATGAAAATCGAAACAACATCCACAAATTAAAAACGAAAGTTACAATTATAGATAAGTAAAGTGTTCAACAGTGAACAAAAATTATGCAAAAGAGATAGAGAGAGGACTTGTTTGTTTTCAACAGTTGTATAGCACTAAGTTAGGCAAAGTCATAGTCATGTATACAGTAGACATGAGAAACACTAATGAATTTCTAAGGAGTACCTTAAAAGAGCATACTCTCTATTCCCTCACCTTTCGCAACAGCTCATTTATGTTAATTCTAACTCAATACATCCAGATCCAACACCAAAGCAAAGATTAATAAAAAGTTGAGGAATTTTAATTTATTTTATTTTATAGGGGCAATTTCATATATACCCAACTCAATTGTTAAATATCATATATATATACCTATTAAATACATTTGAAAGATCAAATCTGCCCAATTACCTAAAACATTTTATAATACGACCGGTATACCCCTTTTTTAAAAATTTCATCAATTACTTATTTACCTAGGTAAGCTTTACGTTAACCTAAAACAATACTCAACCAAAAGAATTATGAGTTCCAAACCAAAAGCACTTATCAATCCACATAATCAAGCAAAAAAAAAAAACGTTATCAAAAACCAACAGCATCTCACTTGCTTGACAAATTCATAACCTGACGTATTTCATTGTTGCATGACCATCAAGTGGCTACACATCGGTTTACGTTTAACGGTACCTACTAAGTGAAAAGCATGCTATGTTGAGGATATAATGAACATTTAAAATAACTTAATGTTAACTGTCAAACTCTTACGTTTCAAAATGGAGGGTTTTTTTTTTTTTTTTTTTTTTTTTTTTTTTTTTTTTTGAGATGATTCCGTCAAATACCATTTTTTTTTTTGGCCTTTTGGTGCTCAATAAAACAAGAATTGTCACTAATTTAAAAAAAAAAAAAAAAAAAAAAAAAAAAAAAAAAAAAAAAAAAAAAGGATTGGGTATATATGAAATTTAAGAATAGGGTTGGGTATATATAAAATTAGGGAGATTTTTAGGGTGATGTATAAAATTCTCTCTATTATAGAAGTAAAAAAAACACATTACCTACAATTTTAACCAAACACTGTAAAGTTAAAACTAATAAAATTATTACAAATATATACATAATTTTGATTTTATTTATATACGATATTACAATTACTACAAAATGACCAACCTTCAGTCAGAGGCATAATGAAAAGGTACGATACTTTATGCAAAGAACCCGATATTTGACTTAAATTGCATAAAATGAAAATAAACTTAGCATAGAAAAAATCAATTATTTTGAACATAAAAACCAGTATTTATCTAGCATTTAAATCCACTGACCGTCTCGCGGGAAAAAATGGGGTCACTGATAACTCACTTGCTTTGGAGAGAGTTTGATTCGGAAATGATACGTATTTCTACACGAAAAAAGAAGTTGAAAACTCGTTATAAAATAATGTGGAATCATGAATAACTTTGTTTTTTATACTAGTTATGAGACTAAGGATCAAATGAGAAAAATCATTAAAATAAGAAGGATGAGAAATAACTATAACTACACATTAGAGATGCATCGATTTGAATTAGATGCATCCTTAATCTTTTAGATGCATCATAATATATTTTCTAGCTAAAAATTAGATGCATATGCATATATTAGATGCATTTCATCAAGTTAGACGAATCCTATATATTTTTCGTCCTCTGCGCGTCAAATTTGTTGCTAGTATTACTTTGCATCGTTTTCACTTCAAAATCACTTTCGAAACTAATTGTGATGCATCTAAATGAATAGGGATACATATAATTCAAGTCGATGCATCTCAAATATGCGGTTATAGGTATTTCTCATTCTTCTCATTTTAAGTTTCTTCTTATTGGATCCTTACTCCTAGTTATGATATGGTAACGAGTTTGGATGTTATCTTATACTGGCCATAAACTGATTCACTAAGCTTAAAACTGGCTATGGACTTATTTAGTAGTATGGTAACCAATTTTAATGTTATCTTAATACACCCAAACCAATCCAGATTAAATAACTTAAACCCAAAAACTTGAATAAATCTCAAATAGTCCCTCAAAAAACAAGAAATAATCCATGGTTTATGAGCAAAATAGTCCCGCATAAAAGAATCCAGGGAAAAAATAACCCATACCGGAGTGATCCCCAAAAGATGAAAGCCTTTTTCCAGTACCACTGCAGTGGCCTCACACAACAATAATGTGCTCGTATCCGTAATAGACCCAGCCTGACAAAACTTTCAGAATTACACCTTTATAATTGGGACAAAAATACTCGCATATACCTTTTAGAAATCAAATAATTTTGAAAAAAAAAAAAAAAAAAAAAAAAAAAAAAAAAAAAAAAAAAACTTTGGTTTAAGAGAATCACAAATTCCACCTTTTATAATCACAACAAAAATAGTCACATATACCTTTTAAAAATCAAATTATTTTTATAAAAAAATAACTTTGGTTTGAGAAACACATAAATTAAATTAAATATTGTATGAGAAAAAGCATATGTATGTACCTCGCACACACAGGAATAGTAATGGTTGAATTTCTTTGCTAAATCATAAAGGTATCCACATAGGATGTGTGGTAGGACAGATAAACAAGACTCTTCAAGGACCTGGAAAAGAAAGTTAAAAGTATTAATACAATAACAAAATTTACATCATCATATTAACAAGATTAGGAAAATTTACAAAAACCAAACTTTTCACTTCATTTTTCCTTCTACATTTGTGAAATGTCTTCATATAGGCATCAACATTAGTATTGAATATTTACCCCCAAATGTTTGTGCATGTTATAAACGGAACTAGCTTTTCTAATTGGTATACACTCTTGATTATTTGTTTCATTATTTTCAAAATTACCTTATAGTCTAGTACGCTACATATCGTGTTGTATTTATTGCTTGCCCACAAGCACGCGACTTAATAACTTAAATCAACCATAAATTTTAGAGCATGTTAGAAGAAACTATAATGTTTTAGAGTAAACTAGGGAAGTAAAACCAATTGTTCACCTCCAAAAACTATGTGTTACAACTTCAACTAGGGTTATGTATGTTCAAGGAAATAGTAGAAGTTCATTATGATATTGTCTTACCTCAGTAAACTCGAGTAATCGGAATCCTAAAATCCGTTCTTCACCTTTTACCCATTCTTCATATTTACCCAGTATTAACTTTGAAGCCTGTTGCAGCACACATGTATATCCATTAACTTAATATTTAAGAACAATAAAGCAATAATATTGGTCCAACAACATTGAAACGAAAAAATATTTTTACCTTTAACTCATTGATGTTTTTACGAGAATCATCGGTAATTCTACGAATTTTGGCTTGTGTTCTTAACAGATACATGAAAGTATTTCCCTATATAACAATCAATTTGAGTAGATCATGAGAATACAATAGCATGTCACTAGTAATGAAAGAACGTCATAAGAGTACCTCTTCTTTATGAATCTCATCATCGATATTGACTTTAAATTCGTCCAATCGATGGTGTTTCAGGAATACATACCTGTTAAGAAGACAAAACCCAAACCATTGAGTATATGAGTACAAAATTTTGACCTAAAAGTAGGTTATCTCGTTTATGAAACAAAGGTAATAGCCGGTGTAGACAGCGTTAACTTCAATATATATAAGTTAGGAAATAAAAACTTTGACTACAGCAAGTTCATAGGATATTGACATTTACCACTCTACTTGTATGTATCAATATTGATAGCAAATAAGGGTAAAAGTTATGATAAAAGCATGAGAATCTTACAATAAAACACAATCTAAAACTGCTTCAAAAGTATATCCAAGCAACTTAGCATCCTCTGCTGATAAAAAGAAAATTGTGAATTTTAGCCATTTTAAAATCGATCCCGTTATTATATTAACAGGTTAACAAAAAAAATATAATTTTGGTAATCTTATTCACGAAAACAAATTAAGAATTAATGAACAATATCTCATATACCTTGTTTCGCCGTCATAGGCCTTTTAGCTTTAACTTTGTAGCGGTATAACTTAACTAATGGGTAAACAAAAAATATAATTTTAGTTATCGCATCATTTATTCACGAAAACAAATTAAGAATTAATGAACAATATCTCGTATACCTTGTTCCGGCGACAAACCGATAAATGTTTTATGAAACATCATATCTTCAAGTGTACCGCAAGATCTATATCCTGCGTAACCTGTTCTGGCGGGCTTGTGCCTATTACTTTTGACACACTCTTCAAGTTTAGCAACCTGGAAAAAAAAAATTAGTCAACATCTCATCTTTTTTTTTTTTAACATGTTATCAAGTTATGTTGCTCTGTAAAAGTTACTTACTATCAGGCATTCAATATACTCTTGTTTCCATACAGGAGTCAAGTATACCATCCAATCTGCTCTTTGCAATCCAAACCTACATATGACAGAAAATTTAAAAGCCACTGTTCATATAACATTGGTGAAATGTAACACCGCTTAGAATAAAATTACCAGAAAAAACAAATCTATTACTAGCCAATTGATATAGATGTTTTCATAAAGTTAGAAAGTAAAGTACCACATAGCTAAGAGATCTTTAAAAGCATTGTCGAAATCTCTCTGATCTTCTCTTTCTTCATTTGGAAACCATCTTTTCAATACTTTTTGAGCCATGTCTCTGAAATACATGGAAATATAAACTCATAAAGTGCAAAATATGCCAAATTTAGTACCAAAAAGACGGAAAATGTAGTTTTTTCATATAATATATATAGATGCAGATATAAAACTATTATAATATAACAAAGATAAATATGTACTTTAGAACGTGTGGGCGAGATTGTAGGATGACCGATGGTCACATCAACTTTAGAATACTTGAGAACACGCATCAGCGTGTATCCGATAGCGCGACGTCGAATGAAATCCAGATTCATTTCATAGTCCAATGATGGATACTCTACAATCACCCTTTCCACAGAAAGTTTTGGTGCCCATATATCAATACCATGTTTTAGCATCTTATGAATGCTCTGTGCAAGGAAACACGTAGAATCTAAGTGAAATTTGTATTGTATGTTACAAAAGAGTTGGAAAAGAAAAATAAAATACCTTAGCAATCCATTTCCCTGATAACTCTATAGTTACAAAACCAATATCATTTATGGAGGGTGTTCCCTCTATCATGTCAGATTTCGGAAACTTTTCCTTGATTTTCTAGGATAAAAAAATTAAAAAAGAACACACAGAAACATATAATTACTGTTAAAAAAAAAAACCAACCAACTCAAGTATATTCAAAAACCATAATTGACAAAAAAAGATATTACCTTCCCGACCTCTCTTGGTCCTCCATCTAACTGTCTTAATCTTGTTGCCCAGCTGTCTCTTAATGCAGACCAAATCCACAAGGCATTTTGGCTGTCATCAATTTTAAGAAAACACTAAATGTAAATGTTACATACCAAAGAAAATAAAATCGCTCAAATATCAGAAGCAGCATATACCATTCATAAACACCATGCATCCCTTTTTGGCAAGTATATAGCAAATGCTCTTGTTTTAAGTCGGTGTAACTATA
This sequence comes from Artemisia argyi, assembly GCA_030686995.1. NCBI lineage: Eukaryota > Viridiplantae > Streptophyta > Magnoliopsida > Asterales > Asteraceae > Artemisia > Artemisia argyi. The sequence goes on along the minus strand of CM060708.1, from coordinate 54,842,151 downwards.
TTCATCTTCAAGGTGACCATGTCTCGTTGCGGTTTCATCTTGCTTTACTTCTTCTTGAAGAAGTTTCAGTGCGGTTTCAAATGGCTTTGAGATTTCTTCTTGAAGGCTCCATCTCTTGTGTTCCTGTAATTACAAAACCAGAGCCATTGTCTTAACTGTGTAAATCCATATATATAAACAAAATGATAATGTGTACATAGACTTACATCTGGAGCTCCCATTGTTGATGTATGTGGCCACTTTAAGACTTTCCTCCTAGGTTCCTGAATACAAAACCAGTTCCATCATCTAAACTGTGTAAATTTATATAAAAAAATGATAATGTGCAAGTTAATAGTAGACTTACATCAGGATCTGCCAATCTAGATATAGAGCGTGACCACTTTACGAATCTCCTCTCACCTTCCTGTATTACAGATAATAGACTTACTTCAGGAGAAGGAACAGCTGCCATTTTTGCTTTAGCACATGCCCACCTTAACAATCTAGAAAATTCCTGTATTACAAAACCACATATACATAAAAAAAAAAAAAAAAAAAAAAAAAAAAAAAAAAAAAAAAAAAAAAAAAAAAAAAATGATAACGTGTACGTTATTAATAGACTTACATGACGATCTAAACTTTTTACTGTTAAGAAGCTCCGCCTTTCCTGTATTAACCAGTGCCATCATCTTAACTGTGTAAATTTATATTAGAAACAACATGATAATGTGTACCTTAATAATAGACTTACATCAGGAGTTACTGGAGAATGTGTCCAGTCCTGTAATACAAAACCACTGTCATCATCATCTTAACTGCTCATATTTGTATATAAAAAATAAAAAGATAATGTGGATGTTAACAATGACTTACATATTTTGGTGGTATTGGTGTAGAAGGTACTATTGATGGTGTAGAAGGTGAAGGTGTGATGATATTTGAAGTATCAGATGACATTTCTGCTGGTGTAGAAGGTGACAATGGACTTACATACATTTTAGTTCCGTGTGTCTGGTGCATAAGGTACCACTGATAACGTAGCTGCCATTGTTGTTAATGTAGAAGGTACTGCACACATACCAAACCCATTCTTAATTTTCGGTATTACAAAATCAAAACTACCTAGTCGACGTATTTTTGGTGGTTTTTCTTGTAAGCTTAGATGCTTAATAACCTCATATTCAGGGGTGTTTGTTTAAGCTTTTTTTATGGGCTTATATTGTTTTTCGCTTATGCTCCTTTTTTATGGCTAATTTTGGTACCTATGGGCTTAGATAAGTTTAGGGAGTGATTGTGTAAGCTTATATGTGGGCTGATTAGCTTATATAATTTCGGCTTATACTTCATATATGCCTAAATTTTCAGCTTATTTCGAGAGTTATGAGCTTCTTATATAAGCCCATAAGTCTCAAAATAAGCTGGAAAAGTGATGCTTATAAGCCGAAATCATATAAGCTGTTAGCCCACATATATAAGCTTATACAAACATGCACCCCCTTATTATGTCATGGCAAACTTATATAAGCTCACAAATCTCAAAATAAGCTTAAAAATTGAGCTAGTGAAATATAAAACGGAAACAGATAAGCTTAGAAGCCGGTAAATAAGGTTAAACAAAGACCCCTCACTTTCCTCTTTTAATAACAGATGATAAGAATATTATATCATGAATCAATCAATAACAACCGACGAGGAGGAGATTAAAAATTATTACCGAAAGATTGATGAACAGCTTCAGCGATTGATGATGATAAACAAATAAGGTTTTGTTTTCCCCTATTTAAGGTTTTAACGAGGTGGATGATGGTACTTGGTGCGGGGCTTTTCGGTTTTGATTTATATAAGTTTTGGGCGGTCAAATTTTATGTGTTTATTATTATTATTATTATTATTATTATTATTATTATTATTATTATTATTATTATTATTATTATTATTATTATTATTATTATTTTTCTGTTACGGAGGTTTTTTTTTTTTTTTTTTTTTTTTTTTTTTTAAGTGTTCGGGTGTATTTGGGAAGGGCTTATATGGGCTTATGGGGCTTAAATTTTAAAAATAAGTCTTAGCTTAAAAATAATTCTCGTTTAGCGTATAGACTTATATGGAGCTTTTAAAATTATAAGACTCAACCCAAAAATAAGCCCCAGCCTCTCGAAAATGAGGCTAAAATTTTTAGACGAGGCTTCTGATATTTTAAATTACTTAATTACCAAAAAAAATCTAATATATACATATGTTAGTTTAGTTATATGTCCTTTTTAGTAGTTTTATAATAATAAGCTCCAACTTAAACTAATTTACCAAACGAGTTTATAAAAAAGTAAAATCTAGTTTCGGTTTATAATATAAGCCCCAACCTCAGCCGCAACCCATGTTGACAAAGATACCCTTTGTATAAGTATTTTTTTAAACTGTCTTCATATGATTTAGAAGTTTGTTCTCATATGTTACGGTTTGAGCGTATATGATCCAAATTATTATTTGTTCTATATGTTTATTTGCCTCAGTTTTATGAGAAATAAATAAAGTTAATTGTTGAACCACTTGTAATCAAATTGTTAACATGTACTTTTAATTTTTCAATATCTGTGTCTTTGCCTGTACAAAAGATTGTACTTTTTGCACCCGAAAGAATGAAAAGTGTTGGAACCGCCTATTGGACTACCAGTAGTTTTATTTTATCAAGTGTGGTTGATGTTACACAGAAGAATGGGCACAAAGGATGGATTCTTGACAACTTAAGTGACTCGTGTAGATTCTTATAACCCGTTTTTCGGAGTGTTGAGCTGCATGAACCTGTTGTTTTTCTTTGTGGTTGTTAAATACTTTGTGTACAACACTGAAGTGAACAAGTCAAAAAACATGTCACAAGAAGATATCAAGAAGTTTACCGAACAAGGATACATCGCCAGTTAATTCAAATTTACTGAACAAGTGAATGAAATTAATGATGTTTATAGTTTTTTTTTTTTTTTTTTTTTTTTTTTTTTTTTTTTTTTTTTTTTTTTTTTTGTGCAATTCTGTATAATTCTTTCTGTAGAAACTAGAAAGTATTAAAGTATTTTGTTGTAGTTTTTCTTTCATTAAAGTTTATATATAGACTATCGCACAAAAGATTGCTCAGATCTTTTCATTAATGTTTATATAATCTGTGTTGGAACTGTTACGTACTTACGTATATTAAAAGGAATTCAAAAAAATTCAACATATTAGTTGCAACAAAAGAATTGCTCAGAACTTTTGGTCACATTCCGCCGTACATTATCAAGATTCGAGTACACATGGTACAAACGTCTCTATAAAACAATTATATATAATATAAATAGCTCATATCGACAATAAAACAGTAGTTATCTAAAAGGCTCAATTGGTTCTGTTTCCTCAAGTATGCTAGCAGCCTCAAAGCAGTTAGCAGCTTCCCTTAGAAACATTGGACCATCTTCTTTGTAAAACAAACCAAGATTATACCAAGCTGAAGAGTTCAGCCTATCTAGTCGTAACACTTCTGTTAAGAAGCTTTTGGCAGATGCGGCTGACTTGCCTCCGGCTCGTCTGATAATCACAGTCATGGAAACCAGACTCGGCACATATGTGGGGTCCAAGTCTAGTGCAAGTTCATAAGCATTTTGAGCTTCTTTCTCGAGACCCTTCGCTTCATAGAGTAAACCTACAACATTCCAAAGTAGAATGAGCTATAATTTCAAGATTAAGATTGTGTGCCTAATCATGTTTTAAAACATCTACTTTTCTTAATTTGTCTGTGCCTTCAACTTTTATTTTTATGTTAAGGTTGACTGACCAACTTCCATTATTTACTCGATTAGGCCCTTTAGCTTTTGTTTTATTGCCGTGGCGTGATCCTAAATGAACCAAGAAAAGCTAAAGGAATTAAACTGTGCAAAATAAATTGAAGGGTTATACCGCCAAAAAAAGTTACGAGTTTAGTGATTTTACCACAATTAACTGACTGTAACACCAAATTGTCTCATTTGCAGCTAGGTTGGTTAACATTGTCCTAAAAATAATAGAGCTTGCACAGAATACCAAAATAGGAAGGGAAAAAAAGGTAAACATACCGGTAATATGCAATCGAGGAGCAGAGTAGTAACTGATAGTTTCAGACTTCAAAAGACAAGCCTCGGCATCACGCCATTGTGATAATTTCATATAAACCATGGCTAGATCATGCCATGTTTCCATCTCCAAATTTTTAACATGTTTTCCACCAATCTACAGAACCAAAAAAATAAAAATCAATTTTTTATTCAAATTATTTCTCTAGAAAAATCACACCTAGAATTCAACTTTTTACCTCGTGACTCTTTTTCTGAGATCGAAAACTTTTACTCTGAACTTGAAGAACCGCAAGAATCTGTGTATACGTTTGAATAGCATTCTTTATTTGACCTTGTGCAACTTGAAGCCTAGCTTTGGTTTTCAACAGTTCCCCCTGATCCCATTTCCCAGTTTGTTCTAAAGCGGCGTTTATGACTGTTTCGCCCTCCGAAAACCGTTTCTGTCCCGACAATATTCTAGCCAACAGTATCCACCCTTTAAGACTCGACCCACCTTCCATTTTAGCCAAACGTTTTGCATAGCCAAGAGCCGCATCCAACTTCCGCTGCTCAGCGTTTTCTAAACTCAAAGAATAGATGATTCTTGTGTCATTCATTCCCGTTAATTTTCCGGCCATTTCTAAACACTCAATCGCTTCAGATTGTTTCTTGATTCTTTCAAGATCACTAATAGATAATCTACAATGACCCGAAAGTGAAATAGCTAATAAATAATAAGCAACACCGACCATTTCTTCACATTTATTTTCCAAAGCCCGGATGGCCTGTTTTCCGGTACTTACACCTTCTTCAAACATACTTAAACTTAAACCGCAAATTTTTGAAGCCAGTAGTAAAGCTGGCCCGGGACCACAATGTTGGTCTTCATGTTTATATATATTTCTTAATAGATTTATAGCGGATAAATCATCCCCTTGTCCATGGTAACACAGGGCTAACAGGAAGTACCTTTCTTTATTGTCTATAATTCCCGCAGGTAATTCTTCGAGTTGTATAGATAGCGCTTCAAGTCCATTGGAAATGGATAACGCGTAAGAAAGATGATCTAAAATTATGGGGTCCCACTTGATAATCTTTAATGAAACCTTTCTCAATAATATCATTAGAAGTAAAATCGCTTCTTCAATGTTATTTCTTGGAACAAATGAAGAATCCATTTGGGATCTTAAATTTGGGGGGACGGCTTCTTCGCCTCCATTATAAAGAAGAAAAAAGGCAAAATCTTTTTGGATTTTTGCTGTTGTTTCGGGGCTCAGGCTTTGGTGATGAAGTAGGGCTCGTCTGAATGATAGGACCGCTTCTTGAGATGATCCCGCGAGTTTCCATAACTCGGGAAGTAACTCAACTGCGTGATTTAGAGTTTCTTGTAATTTACAGTCGGTACCAAAGTTCTCAGGTAAACCTTCGGGTAGTGATGATTCTATAATGTCGAGAATAGTTTTGCAAGATTGAGCAGCTTCTGCAAAAAGTTGGAATGATATTAATGATTTGCAGGAATAACATAAATCGAGATTTTGGTGATAAAAACATAAAACAGGTCACTTTTTTAGTACGTATTGGATAAATCTGGGCTGAACCGTAAACACCTTTTTATCGCATTTATTTGATTTAATATAAATAACCAATTCTTTAATCATGATACCAAAACAATATTGATACAACAATAATCTAGAATTTCAAATAAAACCTTTAGGAAGTTGTAAGCGCTAAAGACTTTGGGTGACTTTCAACTTATTCACCTGCTCCCCTTTTATCTCGTTTTTTTATTTAACCCGTTTGAGATAAAAGGCAACTCAAATTGACCAATTCATTAGTAATGACTCAAAATTGCCACCTCTAATATACTCTCCATGTCAATGAAAATGACAATACTTATTTGTGTTTACAGTTTCTAAACTCAAAATAAATAAATGGCTTTTTTATCAAAAGACAACAGAAGAAAGGGGTATTTGGATGTGCATTTTGAAGTATAATTGCAACTTGAAGAATCAATGTCATAAAGTTAGTTGATTAAAGCAAGAAATATTTTGACCCAAAGTAATTATGACCAGGACTCAAATTATTTTTGCGCAAACACTTAGAACTGATGATTACAGCCATAAATCGCAATAACCAGTTTAAACAAACACCCAAAAATGCATTTTTATGCCCTCAATTATATATTCTTGTCATAGCAGAATATTTCAAGATTGTGTAAGAACATACAGAAGGAACCATACATCGAAGAAAGAGAGTACCTTTATACCTCTGTAGTATTTGCAACGATTTTGATTTCAAATAAATAGCTTCTAGGAGTAAACCAACAGCATGTATAGACAATGGCGGATCAGCAAAATTATACGAATTTCTTTTACGAGGCTCGCCTTTTTGGACAAGGCTAAGTTTCATCTTTGGAGTTACTATGGCTATATCTATCCCCTCAAACACATGAAGAGCCGCTTCTATGTTTCCCTTTTGATATTCATACCTCCCTAACAACGCTCTTGCTTCCTATATAAGAATAACATGTGATAAACATAAATATTCTTTAAATATGATTACAAAACATATGATTACAAAGACTACAAAATTCAACTAATGAAATGATTTCTTTTAAACAATAAAAAATGTAGTACGCATCTAAATACGTTACGAGACTTAGACCCGCTTAACCCGTTTGACCCATTTGACTCATCTCATAGTTTAGCTAGTTTTCTATGCCTAATCTGTTATCAATAAAATACAACCTTAACTGACCCGTTTCCATCTAGTCGAGCTGCCACCTCCGAATAGACCATAAATAACCAGTATTTGATTTTTGCCAAACACTCAAAACTAAGTACTACAGCTTCAAGACACACTAATCAGTTTAGACGCACATCCAAACACCCCTTTATCACGAACCAATATTACCTTAGCTCTAATGGCACAAGATTATAAGCCCACATTTTAGATTCAGATGGCATTGATGCAATTCAAATTAAGAAATGACGAAATGTAAAAGGTTTAGAGAATCAACCTCGTAGTTCAAAGAACCATTTTCACGAAGAGATGACTCCGCTTCTTCAATGTTACCCGTATCTATCTTCTTATCATTTTCACCAGAAGAATAAGCATCTGAGGAATAATCATTCACTGCAAGCGAGTCTGATGACTCGTTCATTGCATTTGCCAGCTTCATCGTACTACTCTTCAATACAACTATGACTCGCACCGTCTTTGATTAACAAAACAACAGCCAAACACAGTCACATTACCCTACAAAGAGAAAAAAACACAAACATTAACATTAACATTAACATATAGTATACAATAGTAGTCACTCAGATCTCACTTTTACATAAATAGAGATCACACATAAATTACACTTTCTCGAGCATAATCACCTAACTTAAGCTACTTTACATCATCTTTAACACAAAATTCATCACCCAAACTAAAATTTCTGAAAAAAACACAGCAAATTATTAATTTTTATTACTACCCAACTAGATGCAGAACCAATAGAATAAAGATCACACATAAATTACAGTTTCTTTTAAAGAAAATTAACCTAAATTAAGCTACTTAAAACTGCAAATCATGAATCTTTTTTTATACCCAATTCAGCAAACACTAAATCCACCAAATCCCAAACCGTAAACTTAAACTCCCTAATTAAATACACAATTAACTAACTAAACAACTATATAAAAACACCCAAATCAATATAATTATATAAAAGTAGTTACCTTTCTTTTTTGTTCAAACCCACCTCAGATTTTGTTCAAAAAAGTGCTTGATCCACACAAAGTTTCAAACTTTATAAATCTCTATGAAAACTTATTGAAGAATAGTATGAAAGAATGTATCTTTTTTATGTTTGGAAGTATATATATAACAAAGATGGTTTTGGGTTATGTTTGAATATTGTGAAGAAGGCAGCCATGTGGTGGTCATAAACAAATAGTATTACCTGGCATCAAATAAATGTTAGATTTATGTATTAGGTGTGTCCCTCGTTTTACTAGAATATAAAAAGTTGATGTAGAGTAGTAATTCGTGGCCTGCAGACTTGGTTTGACTAGGTTGTGTAAATGTGTAGGTTTGTGTTTAGGTTAAGGAAGATTTGAGTGTGTCGCGGTTAATCCGGTTATTAAGAGCGTTGAGTAGAGTGGTCGAGAATTGGTGTCGCGCGGCCACGTGAGTGCTCTGTCTCTTTGGTGGTCCTCTCGGCGTCTAGTCTCCTTGTCTATGGTTTGCATTCGGCTTCTCCATCTCGACAAAGGTTCGTCATTGAGTATAATTTCACATTTTTGTTTAACATGGCCTATGATGGTCACTTTACCGTAAAAGAATTTCAACCAAAAAAATGTGTATGAGCTTTTGATGGATTACGGGATTATATAATACTCGTAATAATATATAAACAAAAGCTCTTTCACACGTACACTTACAATCTTTTTTAACCGTCTTTCTAGATTTAGGTTTTTCTTGAAGTATGGTTTATAATCTGTCTACATTTTATCCTCATACTCCGCTCTTACGAGATTGAATAATATTGTGAGTGTTTATATAGAAATAAAGTTAAATATAATACGGGTTGAAAGAGATCTACGAGAGTAAGATTGATAAGTTTAATTTCATTTTGACTCAAAATTTTGTTTTCATATACTATCGTAGTTGTTAAGCAAGTACATACATATTCAACGTTTAGGGTATGTTTGGCCAAATGGGTTGGAGTTGGGGCTGGGGCTAGAGCTGGGACTGGGACTTATATTATAAGCCGAAATTAAAATTTGTATTTTTATAAACTTGTTTGGCAGATAGGCTGGGGCTTATTATTGCAAAATTACTAAAAATGACATAATTAAATGAGTTTTTGTATATGTTAGATATTTTTGTGGGTAAATAAGTAATTTATTCTTCAAAAGCTTTGGGCTAAAGTTTTAAGCCGGCTTGTTTTATAAGCCCTTCCATAAGCCCCATAACAAATGAGACTTATTTTAAAAGCCCAAGCCGCTATAAGCTCTTTGCCAAACACAACCTAAGCAAATACATACATATTCAACACGTATAGGTGTTTGATAAAATTGTGATATACACTCCCCTAGTGCATTTTGAGGGAGACGAGCTCAATTGGGTTCATTTGATGTGTTATGTTGAAATTAATAAATTGCTTAGTGAGTTTTTTTTAATGTGAGATGAAAACTCTTTTGGACTTTATACACGGTATGATCATGCAACTTGATCAATACGGAGTGCAACATGAACTTAGAAGTTTTTCTCGTCAAAACCCAACCAACATGTTTGTTGTTGAAAGGTTGTTACTGTTGGGATTTGACCGCTTTTAACTACCCATAACTATCACAAAGTTTTGGGTCTTTTAACAGAAATATTTGTCTTATTATTTTTGCTTTGTTCTTTTGTATTTTTCTTGAAAATTATCTCAAAAAAAAATAAAATAAATAATAATAATAATAATAAAATGTGATACCCAGATATCAATAGAGTCGAAATACTTTATTTAGACAATGACTTTACACGATTCAAGTAACATACAGTAAAATCTATATAAATTAATACTCGATAAATTAATAACCTCGATAAAATTAATAATTTGTCCAGTCCCAACTTGGGACTAGTACAAATTTGGACCACAATCGAAAAAATAATAAGATAATAATTTTTTTGAAACTCCAGTGTATATATATTAGTCCCAACGAAACTATAAATTAATAATTACTAAAAATTTCATATATATGTATATATGTGTGTGAGAGAGATACACTTCAAAATCCTAAGACTGTTTAGTAAAAAATGAAATTCATTGTCATTTGTTATTTTTGTTGGACTTCAAATCTATATTGAGTTTATCTCTAATTCTCCTTATTGCTGTAAAGTGTTGGTGTGTTGTCTTCTCGTATTGCAACAAAAAGTGTTAATTTTATTTTCATAAAGTATGAATATGAATTTATAAAATTTTAATTGTAACTCGTTTTTCAAATTTATTTTCATCTCTAAGGAGTATATATTGTAACTAGTATTACACTTGAAAATTTAAAGGTCATATATAAAATCTCTTTAAATTAATAAATTATTAATTTATCGATATAATAATATCTTGCTAAATTAATAAAATATCCTGGTCCCAACACTATTAATTTATAGAGGTTTTACTGTATCAAAGATTAAAGTAACCCAATAACACTTATTTTCCGGATGCTATTAATTTAAAGGCAATTTGCTAGATGCTAATACAATGGTCGTAGGTCATAACTTAGTGAGAATTTTAAGCCGGTCCGCTTTGACTGTGTTAATGATGAAGTGCTTATTTTAATCATTTCATGATGATAACTTTAATCCTTTATTTGTAGTTTTGCATTAGGCGGTCTGTAAGTTTGAATGTTGCCATGTGGTTGTTATATGCAAGCTTATGAGCTTATTAAAGGATGGAATTTTTAGATGGCTAACATTTATTTGTATATGGTAGAAAAAAAAACATAGAAATTATGTTGCTAAAAAATTAAAAACAAAGTTAAAAGACATAACTTACATACAAGCGTGACACGCATATATATATTTGTATACCCTTGTTTTGACAGCTCAAAAAACTGTATCTGTCGAGGTTGATCTACCAAAAAGTTTTACATAAACAAACATTTATTCTTTTTCGGAACGAAACAAGCATGTATCAATAAAGAAATACGTAAATAAGCAACATAACTTGCGACTTCTGAGTCATACACTACACATGTCTTCCTATAAAAGCCCACACTCGTTGATTTATTGGGCTTGTGTAGTTGTGCTAATTGGAGAAAAGCTCAATTAGGCCAATGGTTGTAGTGACCGGCCTCCCCCAAATTGCCGACTGCGTTCCTTCCCCTGGCCGAACGAAGGTCAACCGCGTCCCACCCCATCGATTCTAATCTTTCGATTGGCTACCCAACCAAAACTTTCATTTTGATTTTATGTTTGGTTTTTTTAATGAGTTTTTGTGGGGTATGTTTTTTTGTTATGGTTGCGGTCGCTTTATTAGCAAAGTATGGTTAAGATATAGTTTTGAAGAAAAAAATCTGAGATGTCGTTGATGTGGCAGGGGTGACCACAAACCATTACCATTGGCTTTAGGGACTCCTATTTTAGTGCAATCAAACATTAAAAAACATTAATTTCTATCATTTCCTCCCAATCTTTTTTAATTAAAACACACTTTCACTTTTTTTTTTTTCCTTTTTCCTCAAATTACACATCTCAAAACCCGTAAACTATTAACCTTCAAAAATTACATCATCGTTACTAACATTTAATTATCTTTCAATAGACGGGCCATTTCATATACTTTCGACAAACTTTTTATTTTTATTTTTATTGCTTTTTTTTTATTATTTTTTTTCTCGGTACAATAGTTTACTTGATATATCACTTGTAATATAATATTAATCTATAAGTTTGAACACTCAACATTCTTTCGTAAAACGGGTATAAATAATTTTGTAGAACTCCAAATGACTCATCATTTTTTGCATTGAAAAACACACATCCTTAGCTTTACAACCATGTGTCACACATAGTTTTTGAACCTCCAAATCAATACAGTTTATTCATAGAAGTTGACTATTCGAACTTACAGATTAGTATTATATCAAAAATGATATATCAAGCAAAATATTTGGATGTTCAAAAAATAAAAAATAAATAAATAAATAAATAAATGGTGCGCAAGGTGAATATATTTTATTAAAATCAACAATGATACTTACAATATAATTCAATACAATTTGATTGAACAATTTCAACCAGAGAGATACAAGAAAGAAACCATCCTATATTATTCTATCCAATATCTGTTCATATCCAATGTCAGACATCACAGCCCATATCTCTGACACCACATAATTATGCCCAAGAAGCCAAGCTGCACTTTAACTTTAACCATGCCAGCATTGACTTTGAATTCACCTTTAAGATGCACCTACCATATAGCAACATTTCCACATCACCTTCCCATCATTCCATTCAACCAGCATCCATAATAGAAAGACAAGAAAGGTGTGTGGCTTCACTAGGAACCCATAACCCACCCATGGAGGGGCTCTGCCAAATCCGCCTACATTTCCTTTTCTAGAAAGCCTTCAGCTGATTGAGAACACTCTCCCTCAATGATGACCAACCCTTACCTCCTATGATGGTGTATTGAATGGACCAAAAAGGATCATCTTTCATTCCTCTCTATTCCACCCATCATACACTATCCTCCAAAGCCATTTACCCTTCACAAAGTAAGACCCTACTTTATGGTACATCCCTACTGTCTAGACCTTCTACTTAGCCATGCAAGTTTGTCCAATTCCCTCCCAAGGCCAAATTGGAACAAACAAGAGGTTACCATAGGTACAGTCATGCAGTTAGGACTCTAAGGTACAAGGTATCTTAACAATGTAATGGCTTGTAAACAATAACAACAATCATATCTAAAACTGTTGTTATTCAAGTATCCAAACACCGCGTTATCAGCGTCGGATAAACAAATAACCAAACACCCAGTATTCAAACTGCTGAGCTCATCTTTCACTTTTTGGCCTCATTAAGTAGACCCAAACACCTACTTCTCATTCATCACAACATCCCATTTTTTGCTCACCTCCACAACTTGTGCAGACTTTCTCACTGTTAAACTTGATAGCTTCAGTCTCACATGGTTAATCAAATTCTCAGTTAGTTCCTTGTTGTCAGTGTTTTCATTAGAAAATAACCTTTTGTTTCTTTCAGTCCATATGAAGCCCACCCCCAGCAAAAAAAAAATTCCCGCCAAAAAAATTTTTTTTTTTTTGGGCAAAATTTTTTTTTTCCTGCCAAATTTTTTAGTGCATCACAATTATAAAGTTACTGCATCACAATTATAAAAGTTACTGCTATCACAGTTTTAAATTTTAGTGCATTAAGGTTATAAGTTACTGCAGCATAGTTGATGCACTAAACTATTAACTATGATTCAGTAATTTATAATAAAGATGCATCAAAACTTAAAAAAGAATCATATTTTAATTGTGATGCAGTTACATACATATATGATGCAGAAAACTTATGATAATGCAATTTCTTATAACTATAATGCAGTAACTTTATAACCATGATGCAGTAACATTAAAACCATGAATTCTGTAACCGTGATGCAGTAAAAAAATTTGGCAGGAAAAAAAAAATGCCCAAAAAAAAATTTTTTTGGCGGGAAAAAAAATTCGGGGGGGGGGGGGGGGGGGGGGGTGAGGTACACACAGGCTGCCAAAGTGATTCTAATCAATACACTTATAATGGTCTTGTTATGTCTCATGCTTGTCATTCTACTAATAATATCTTTCCATTTGTCAGGTAAGGATATTTGGTTAGCTTTTTATTTTAGAGTCTTCCAAATCTTTCCAGAGTAATGACAATAAAAGAACAGATGGTTGAGAGAGTCTAAATAGCTATCACATAAGGGACAAGCCATCACCTTTTCAGGGTACCATTTCTGCAACCTTTCCTGAGTAGATAGCCTTCCCTGAATTGTCATCCACATTATGAAAGAGTGTTTGGGAGTACAGTTAGAAAACCACACAATGTCACACCATTCCACTTGAACACCACTTTGCCTTAGATCCTTCCATGCCCTATTGGTTGAGTACTTATCAATATTCCTACTACTTGAATACTACATATACTTATCAATTGAGTATGTGCACAAACTAGGAGTAGGAATAGTAGACAGAACAGGGAACTCATTGAGCCAATTATCAGGCCAACACCATTGACCATTATTTATCATGTCTTTAACTTTCAGATTTTGATTTAATCCAGCTTGCTCAATACTTTCCAGAGGTATAAGATTACTTAAAGGACCTGGTCCCCATCACTTATCATGCCATAAGAAAATGCTATCTCCATTACCCACTTGACACATAATATGCCCTCTAACTTTTTCCTTGATACTCAAAATTTGTTTCCTACCATGACTAGCACTTTTCTCACATTTGGCTGTCCAGAAACTTCCACCTTTTAATTTGGCCTCATGAATCTATTTTACTCAAATTGTGTCTTTTTTACTAGCAACATTCCAAAGATGTTTAGTCATGAGAACTTCATTCCATTGTTCTAGTTCCTTAATTCCTAAACCTCCTTCACTTTTTGCCCTACAGATTTACTTCCATGCAATTTTGGCCTTCCCTTTAGATAATTCAAATTGACACCATAAGAATCCCTTAAGTAGTTTATCAATATCCTTAATGACTGCTGCTTTGGGGAGCACAAAAATAGAGGCCCAATATACTTGCATTGCTAATAGAATATAAGCAACCAACTGTAGCCTACCTGCATAGGTTAATAACTTGTTCTTCCAATTACTAACCTTTGCCTTCACCTTATCAATCAAACACTTGTAATCAGTGAAGGTTAGTTGTTTGGTAACCAATGGGACACCTAAGTAAGTGACAGGAAGACTTCCAATTTTGAATGGTAGTATAGAAAGAATCTCCTATTGAACATTACTCTGCACATTACCAAAGAACACCGTGCTTTTGTTGATGTTTGGTTTTAAACCAGATATACTATTGAATTCTTCCAATGTTGTTGTGAAAAACTAGAAGGGGGTTGAATAGTTTTACCGGTTTTTCGTTTAATTATCTTTTGAAACTTTCCGTTTAATCAAAGATATAAACTCAAAGACAATATACAATATGCAAGTATAAAGAAAGAAACGATCAAACCACAACACGAGTATTTATCGTGATTCGGCTACAAGGACTCTTTTTCCTTGCCCTACGTCCACGCCCCGAGTATCCAACTCGAGAGTTTCTTTCACTAGTCAATAAGCTCCTTTCACCCACGGAGAAAACCTTACACGTCGCTTACACAATTACCGACACTAAGCTAGATGTCGAGTTCTTTTACAAGGGTACAACCACTCCCGTTAGTTCTTTTACAAGGGTACAACAACTCCCGTCACACTATGTATTTTAAGGCCTAAAATACTAACCGATCACAACTGAAAATACACAATTAAATGAAGTATAAACTACACAAAGTCTACACGATGCTAAGCTAGCAAGTCTTGCAACGTTGTGTTGAATACTTGTAACTTTATATGTACTTGTGAACTTCTTTACTACAAAAGAATCTTCACACAAAATGAAATGTTAAAGGGTTAGATGAATGATATGAATGTGTATGTGTAAATGTAATGAGAAGTGATCAACCAAAAATCTAAGAAATGGCTTGGTATTTATAGCAAGACTTCCATCAGCTCTGGCGGATACGGTGGAACCTTCAGATGGGTTCCGCCCGTGTACCTCAAGGTTCCGCCAGGTCTGACAGAAGTTTTGCAATAAATCATTCCAAACCAACCAAAGTCACATCAACTTATTTCTAGTCAAACACTTACTTGTGTAAGAAAACTTATGGTGAGTCAAACACACAATCTTTCCTTAAATGCATATTGATGTGTTTGACACAAACTTACCATAAATGGGATGTGACATTTCTATTTTAAGAAATATAAAAATGTTGTGTTTTATATGAAATGTAAATGTAGCAAATGTCTAATTATGCAAGTCTTTAAACTAAAATTATGTTTTACTAAAAACTAAAGTTTACACTTTGTCGTTAACAAAACTTAGCAAAGATCGTAAAATATAAATAACGTTTTTATGCGATATTTGTATTAACAGTTGTCTTCACCACCTTAACTGAATGGATATCCCCATGGCATAGAACCAATAAATCATCAGCAAAACATAAATGAGAAATCTTCATAGCTTTGCAGCCCCAATGATACTTGAACCTCCCATAACCCTCAATCTGTTTTTGCAAAATTAATGTGAAGACTTCCATAACAAGAGTGAAGATATAAGGGGACATTGGATCACCTTGTCTAAGGCCTCTCCCTGCTTTGAAGTATTCCACTCTATCATTGTTGTTGTTAATAGAAAAAGCAGTACCTTTGACACATACCATAATCCATTGGATCATCTTATCAGGAAATCTGAACATTTTAAGAACACCTTCCAAAAATTCCCAATTCACAGTGTCATAAGCTTTTTGTATATCAATTTTAAGAGCTACTCTTCTAGCACCATTCTTCCAATTGTAACCTCTTAGGAGCTCTTGTGTAAGGAGAATGTTGTCTGTGATTTGTCTACCAGGTATAAATACACTCTGACTTTGACTTACAAGCTTACAAAGGGCTTCTTTCAACCTGTTTGTGATGATCTTACTAATAATCTTGTATATCACATTACAACTGGCTATGGGCCTGTAGTCATAGAATTTTTTGGGAGTATTGCTTTTTGGTACAAGGGTGATTATAGTGGCATTAACCTCCCCAAGAAGTTTACCATTTCTGAAAATTTCTTTTACAGCTTCACACACTTCCTTCCCAATCACACTCCAAGCTTTCTTAAAAAATTTGGCAGAATAACCAGTAAGCCCAGGTGCCTTGTTATCACATATAACATAAATGGCATCTTTCACTTCCTTATCACATACTTCTTTGATCATTAGTCCAGCATCTGTGTTGTTAACTTTGTTGGCATTCAGGTTTTCAAGATGAATAGTCTACACAGGCTCTGCACACCCTAAGAACTTTTGAAAATGTTGTACAAATTGTTCAGCAACTTTATCACCTTCATATCTGTCACCATTCTCATTATGAATTGCTTCAATCCTGATTTTATGTGCTCTCCTTTTAACACAGTATGGAAAAATTTGCTATTCATGTCCCCTTCACTTAACTATTCAATCTTGGCCTTTTGCATTAAGAATTTCTCTTCATCCTGTACTGCAACTTTATATTCATGTAGAGTATCAGCTTCTTCCTTTTTAAGCAGACTTTTGTGAGGGTCTTTATCTACTTTGAGTTGAGCAATTTTCAATTTTTCTCTCCATTCAGCAACTCTTTCATGCAGATTACCAAAACTCCAGCTTAAATTCTTCATATGTCTCTTCAATGCTTTTAATTTCTTTACATGTTTGAACATATGGCATCCATCAACTTGAATATGCCATTCTCTCTGCACAATAGTAAGAAAATCAGACTTATCAACAATAAAGTTTGGAAATCTAAATGCCTTGTTCCTACTTCTCATCATCTTAGGAATGATAAGAATAGCAGGGTTGTGGTCTGATGTTAAGTGAGGTAGAAAGTGGGCATAGGAGTTAGTAAACATGCTCATGAATTCAATGTTTCCCAAGACTTTGTTAATTTTCTTTAATATCCCACTGTTTAGATTAAGCCTGCTCTGCACCCAAGTGAAATGGACACCGGTACAATTAAGGTCTTCAGCTTCAATATGATTAAGGCATTCCTGAAAATCAATCATATCATTGGTTTTACAAGATCCACCCTCTGAATGATCTTCAATATTTAGACTGACATTCCAATCTCCCGTTAGAACCCAAGGGTTGTCATTGACAATGCTTTTATACCTTTTGAGTGTACTCCATAATACATTCCTTTCCCTTCCAGTATTAGCTGCATACACAAAGCAGCAAAAGTACTTGCTACCACTATCTTTAATCTCCATTACACACAGAATGGCTTGGTGAGTGCAAGGGCATAACACTAACTTCAGCTTGATTCGACCCAATGATGATTCTGCAACCCTTATTGCTGTCTTTCATGTTAGAGCACCAATGCCAATCCCCATATACATACTCACATACCTTCTTGATATGTTTTTCCTTAACATGAGTTTCAACTACTGCACAAACTCTTAATTTCTCATCAGTAATAAATCTTTTGACATCCTTTTGCATATCCTTATTACACAATTCTCTAACATTCCACACTTTAATCCTACAATCAGAATTCAGATTTGCCATGACAAACAGTAACTTGGATGCCTAATGCAGCATTTCACATGCCTTTCCATCCAATTCATTCTCAGTCATACTTTGAGCAATACCATTATCCTCATTAAATACATCTTCTATTTCAGGGCATTCTTCATTATATTTATCCTTCCATTGTTCCATGAAGTATGTACATATTAGTATTCCATTTCACAGTCTCTTCCAAACTTGGCATTCTTTGATTGCTCACAAATTTATTCACTATTTCCTTTTCATTTCTCAGTTGTTCATTAGGACAATCAATATCAACCAATTATTCTAAAACATTATACTTATTTGCACTTCTTTTAATCTCTTTCATAGCCTTTTGACTGACTTTCCATGGACTTTTTGGACTTGCAGGCTTTGGTGTATTTTGAGAAGTAGAAACTTTATGACTTGCAGGCTTAGGTGTATTCTGAGAATTAGAAACTTTAGGACTTGCAGGCTTAGACTGAGAAGTTGGTCCAGAAGTACTAGCCACAAATGTTGATGCCTGAGATTGCTTATTCACTGGTCTGAACTCTTGCCTGTTTCTTACATTTTTATTGCCCACAACTACATTCTGCTTATTACCCCCTTTCCCATCATTTTTGCTCTTATCATTCTAAACACTACCACTTGATACCTAGGAGGTTTCTAGCTATACTCGACTTTTACAAACTTTGAACAGTTTACCACTTGTTCTTTACTTCTGTAACATAGTTCAATTTTCTCCTTAAATTCTTAGGCAACTTTGATCTCAACTAGAACTCTAGCATAGCCAATATCCCCAGTTCCCTCATCACACATTCTAGCATTAGATTTATTAATCATAATTGGTGTACCAAGACCGCTAGCAATAGCACTAATACCTTTGACAGTCCATGCCTCAACAAGTACATCATAGAGTTTAATCCAACATGGTAGACTAATTGGATCACTCCTATCAACAATTATGTTTGGGTCTCATTTCTGTACTAAGAGAGGCTTGTTATTGACTAACCAGGGACCACTTTCCAGCACATGTAACATTCCTTCCATTTCTCTAAACTTGAACAAGTATAGTCCATTTTGGGATACAATATCTTTAAGTCCAAACTTGCCCCACATTCTTACTAGATTGTATTTAGCTCATAGTAAGACATTTTGCATCCAACTAAATGTCCACACAGAGTTAACATCCATTTCTTACTACCTTCTAGTATTAGCTCATCATCAAACATCACAACTTCCCTTCCCTTATCCATCACAGTTGGTATCCAACTAAGTTTG
Organism: Artemisia argyi; assembly: GCA_030686995.1. Lineage (NCBI taxonomy): Eukaryota > Viridiplantae > Streptophyta > Magnoliopsida > Asterales > Asteraceae > Artemisia > Artemisia argyi. The sequence continues at coordinate 54,823,015 of CM060708.1, read as the reverse complement.
TTAAGCATATCAACTTTAGTAGGTTTAACACAAAAGTTTTACCTACCTTAGCTAATGTGCTATCAGGCTTATTACTAGCATTAACATCACATGGTTCACAATCCTTATCAGTACAACTAGCAGTAACAAATTTCAAAGATACTTGATCACATGCAGTATGACTTACAGTGGTTGAAGTATATGTATTCACATTGCTTACTATTTCATGAGATCCTTTCTTCCCAATTAACTCATCCAGTGTAGGATAAGACTTAAAATGATAATAAGTTTTTGTTTGTTTGAGATAATCTAACTTAGCCTAGAGACTCGATTCTAATATTAAGGGTATAGAAAAGAAGACCCTCGACGCACAAGAGTGGATTAAGTTTCTGTGAATCTCTCTTACGAAATTAAGTGTTCTTTCAGTAGATGATAGAAGAGAAGTTAGAACACAATAACATAGTAGACTTAGAGGGTAGAAAGAAAAGAAATAAGAGGAAAGAATGTCTAGCAAGATGCTATAATACAAAAGACAAGAGATGGGTATTATAGACAAACCAAGAAACACCCCCTAACGCCACTGGCGCGCTATCTAGTGCGTCCACATTCAAAATTTTCTCAGTTTCTTTATTAATGCCTAATTCTTGTTAAACCCCTAAGTGCACTTCACCTTTTACCTTTCCAAGTTCATTCTAACACTCAAAAGTGTGATAAGGTCAACCAACTCTTTAGCCAAGGTTTTGAGGATCAAAACATTTAGTGAAGTGATAACTAGATAGTTATGGGTTTTTAGTCCAATTTCAAAGAGAAACATAAGAATATCTGGACATTGGAAGTTGGGTAATATCTTGGCTCCCAATTTTGAATTTTAAATTTCAAATTCAGAAGCTAGTTGTTATAGAATGAGTTGTATGTTTTGAGAGGGTTGAGTGTGTAAGTAAGTGTGTCATAAAAGGTCTATGAGATGAGTTGTAAAAGAGTTGTTATTTGAATTTCAAAATTCAAATAGATTGGTGATTATGAGAGGACAAGTGTTTGTAGGGAGCTAGGAGTGTAAGAGGAGTGATCTGGTTAATTCATGATCAGAGAAAGGAAGAAGAATGTGTCTTGTAAGTATGATCACACATTTAAAATTCAAATGTGTTTGTGAGAAGATCTGAAATATAAGAGTGTTGAGAAAGCTTCATTCAAAATTGAGGAGCAATGTAAGAGTGTATGAGATGGAGTAAAGTTGGCATGTTGTGTAGTAGGAGACAAGAGAGAATTAAATAATATAATATAAATTTGTGTGAGAGGGAAGCGTGTAAGAAGGTAAGGTTGCTAGTATCAAGATCACATATTTGTGGAAGAAGAAAGCTAGTGAATATATGAGAGTATGTATGAGAGTGGCTTTTTTATGTGAGTGTGTGTGTGGTGATTCAAATTCAAATTTGAATGAAGAGTGTAGAAATGGTTATAGAAGACATAGATGTGTGGGAGTGTGATATGGCCATTCCAAGTTCAAAAATGTAGGAAGAAGAAGGATGTGGTGATGGTGAGTGAAACTTGGGGAAAAAGTATGGTGATGTGTATGAATTGTGGTGGTGGTGAAGTGAATAGTTTATTGCGTGGAGTAGAGAATGTGTAGGTGGCATTCTGTGGAATGTTTAAGAAACAAAAAAGGAACGAGTAGTAGATTGTATTATGGTGTAGGGGATAAAGAGTAAAAATATGTGTAAGGGAATGTAAGCAAATGTTTGTGTGGGATCTTTAAAGTCATACAAAGGATATTCATGCTTCAAGAGTTCAAGCTCAAGCATTCAAGTTTGATAATCCTTAATTAATCCACAATTGATTCATTCATTAATCATATTGACGCAAGTAAGTTAAGTGCTTTGCATCATAGTAAATCAATATACCATAAATGAAGAAGTTGCATTTATGCAAAGTGACATCGGCTTAAAGGACCAATAAGGGAGTAAACACGTTACATGATTAGTAAAGATAAACATAAGGATTATGGTCACTTGAATACTTTCCTTTAAAGTTCTAGTGAAAGTATAAGTCTTCTAGGTTTGAGGAAAGAACATATTTTCCTTGGCTAAGGCTTTGAAAAACAAGTTTTGAGTTGGCGTTTTCTAAAAACGGGAGGACTTGTTTTGGGAATCTCTCTAAGTCTAAATCTTAATGCGACTATCTCAAATATCATGTAGAAACCTGTATTGAAAGAACCACCTTAGTCGGGTAAGAGGAAAACTGACTTGGAAAAACCTAAGGCACACAAATATTTCATACCTGGGTCGCTGGCTGCGCGCTAACGCGCCACCAGGCGCGCAGTGAAAGCTTTGTGTGTTTTCATTTTTTGGCTACCTCTTGTGATTTTGATTGTTCTGAAAGGATATTTGTCATCATTAAAACATTACGGAGGCTTTCGTCATCATGGCACCAACATGGTACAACACTCATCACCAGCTAGTATACGTTGGGGGTCCTCTAAAGCAGACCTTACCCTGTTGCTCCACCTAATATACCGGTCTGATATAAAGGTCTCATGCACCTCTATCCACACCCAATTCTTGTGCCATCCTAAGAATACCTTTGACAACCCCATAGTGGGAAACCTAATATCGCTATTATGCCTTTTCTCCATAGACCACCAAGACCCATGTTTTCTAAGACAGAAAATTTGGCAAAAAATGAGACGGTTGGGCTAGGCATTGATAACGCTCAAATTTAACATATTTTTAGTCGCGTTATTGTTTGATTTATGAGTGGAAATTGGTCATATTTGTATATATTTGTTACATAATCGTGGAAAAGTGTTTATACATGCAAATATAGCCAAAAGCAGGTAAAAATGATTAAAAGATGAAGAAATGAAGTGGACATGCATTTTTGGAGAGTTTCAAGAGGATCAAGAAAGAAAGAAACGTTGCATGAACAAAAGGATTTGATAAAGACAAGTTTACTACACGAAATTATCAAGGAAATATCAAGTTCTAATGGACAAAGTCATGCCACGAAGATAAATATTGCATGCAACGTAAAACGACGAAGAAAAGACATAGAAACATGTTCAGATTAAATCCAACTGTTGAATATAAGACCTTGATAGATCTTCTTAGGCACTCTAGAATCGTTAGTTATGTTAATGTAATCACTAACACACTAATAGACAATCTTTGTAACTTGTATTTTTAAAGCGGAAACAAACACAAGTTTAATACTAAGAACTCTTGATCCTCTATGGATCTTTTAATAATAATGAAAAGTGTTTTCTAAAACGTTACTCAATACATAATCGAGTGTTTCTTTTTATACACAAGGAACCCTAAACCGTTTCCCAAGAAACGTATATTCTAAAACTACTAAAAAATATGCATTGTCACTTCCTAAATAAACTCATGCATATCCAAACTATATTACATAAAATACGGAAATACTATATCCGCAGAAACAACTAATACTGAAACTAGTCATCAGCAGATACACTGCTTCAGCAGGAACCAGCTCTTCAGCAGTAACCTTCAGCAGTAACCATCAACAGAATTCTTACTTAGCATAATTCCCAACAATCCTCCCCTAATCTTGAATTTGACATGGTTAAGTTCAAGATTCTTGATAGATCTTTGAAGTTATATACCAAGAGGATTGAAATAACACAGCACCAGCAAAGAATCATCATCAGCAGGATCTCTATGATCAGCAAATACTTGAAAACTCCATTCTTTGCAGCAACAAATGACTAAATGTACATCAAAACAAATTAGTTTCATACTATTCTCATCACATCCAGGTGTGTTAACTCCTGTGAGAGGTGAATCATGGAAAATAATGGATTTGATTTCTCTTTACCAATAGCCATTACTACTGGAGTAGCCAAATGTTTTAAGGTACACTGATAATTACATGATTTTTAGCAAATCATCAGCTATAAACAGATTTGAGATGTCTTTACCTGTAGCCGTCTGCTCAGGACTAGCCAATTATTTTGATGAAAAATCATCTTGGTTAACTGATTACCAAATATGGTTTTCCACTGCCTTTACCACAAGCCATATACATGTGGGCTAGCCAATTATTTGGAATCCATAAAGGAAAAATCCATGGTCAATTGACAACCATTTCAACTCTCAGCAATAAAGCATGGGTGAGTTGATTACTCTATGATTTTGAGCAAACCATTACAACTATCAACAGATTTGATGTGTCTTTACCAAAGCTGTACCCTTTGGACTAGCCAAATTTTTGATGGAATAGTCAACATCAGGTAAGTTGATGACCAAAGAATAGTGTGAGGAACACCAAACCTGCATACAATAGACACAATACTATACAACAAAAATGTTAGTTTTCTTTTTTATTTTATTTTATTTATTTATTTATTTTTTTTAATCTTCAGCTTCATCATTGTACTTGTCATAGCCTCAAGTATTTTGTAATAGAAGCTAGTAGAGCTCGATTAGGCAAATGTATAGGAATGGTCTTTGTAATCCAGTTGGAACTTTGAATGTAAGTTGTAACTTGTTTCTTCGAATGAATGAAAAGTTCTTCTTCATTACAGTTCTTCTTCATTAATCAACTTTGTATGACCTTCAGTATAATCAACTAATCAGAAGAAACCATGTTCAGCATACTTGACCACATTCCCTTAAATACATCTCTTGGTGACTTTTAACATATAACTTACAACATCATAACTTCTGCAAAACAGACATAAAACATGCAAATACACCAACCAAACTTGCAGAAACATTAGTGGGTTAGTGTTAAAAACTCAAAAAGTATACGAATTATACAAATTCTACAAAGTTTACACTCACAATCCTCCCCTGAGGCATATGCCTCCCCTTAAACTTTGCATTTAAGGGTTAAGCATACCAATATGGACCACCAAATATTGAAACATTGGTCCATCAAATGCTTTGGTTAACAAATCTGCCACATTCTCATCTGTGTGAATTTTTACCACTTTAATTAAATGTTTCTCATAAGCATCCCTGATAAAGTGGTGCCTGATTTCTATATGTTTGGTTCTATTATGAAAAACTGGATTTTTAACAATACAAATTGTACTTTGATTGTCAATGAAAATAGTAGTATTCATAAAATTATACCCATAATCCAGCAATTGATTCTGAATCCATAGAACCTGTCCACAACAATTGGCAGCAGCAACATACTCTGCTTCAGTAGTAGAGGTAACAACAATGGTCTGTTTCTTGCATTGCCAAGAAATCAGTCTCCTTCCAAGGAATTGGCAACCTCCAGTTGTGGATCTTCTATCCATATTGGCACCAGCATAGTCATTATCACTATAAGCTGCTAGCTGAAATGGAGATTCCTTAGGATACCAAAGACCTAATTTGGGTTGGCCTTTTAGGTACTTAAAAATCTTTTTGACAACATTCAAGTGAGAGGTAAGTGGAATGACTTGATGTCTTGAACATGCACTCACAGCAAATGTAATATCAGGTCTAGAGGCAGTCAAATACATCAAAGAACCAATCATTGACCTGTATAAATGAACATTCACAGGGAGATCAGGATCAAGATTGTTCTTTGGTTTTGGAGCCTCATAGGGAGTAGTGGCAGCCCTGACATTCTCCATATCAAACTTTGTCAACATATCCTTTACATACTTCTCCTGATGAATAAAAATTCCATCAGGTTTCTGCTGAACCTGTAAACCCAAAAAGAAAGTGAGTTCCCCCATGGCACTCATTTGAAATTCTCCCTTCATCAATTCCTCAAACTCTCTACACCATGCTTCTTTGGTGGAACCAAAGATAATATCATCCACATAAACCTGCATAAGAATAATATCCCTAGAATCTTTCTTGAGGAATAAAGTCTTATCAATGGTACCTCTTCTATAGCCATGCTTCAGCAGAAATGTGGAAAGTCTAGCATACCAAGCCCTGGGAGCTTGATGAAGTCCATAGAGAGCTTTGACAACTGATTCGTGTGAAAACCAATTATATATAATATAGTATAGTATCGAAGTGATCCGCGTAAAATACGGATCACCCGAGTCGTTTCCCAACGAAGGCGAATGGAATCGAGAATATCGATTCGTGAAATCGTGAGTTGAAAAGTGAGAAAGTGAAAAATAGCAATCAAATAGCTCACGTAATCACAAACAAGTATGAAATATGCAAAGATTACAAGCTAATTATGCACCGAAATGAAAAACGTAAAAACGGAAACGCAACCGTAAAATTTAAAACGTAACGTATATCGAAAAATGATCCTACGAACTTGAAAATATTTTCTAAAAATTTTAAACTAATAAAAAGAATTTTAAGAAAAAGAAAAATATTTTTTTGACTTTTTATTTATTTTCTAGAATTAATTTTCTATTTTTGGAATTAAAAATGAATTAAAATAAGGAAAAATAGAAAAATAACTTGGAAAAACGAAAATTAAATTCTAAAAACTCTAAAATATTATCAAGGAATTTCTAAAAATATTTTTGTATTTTTCAGAGCTTTTTCTATTTTTTTATTGATTTTTGCTATTTTAAACTATTTAAAAAATTGAATAAAAATCAAAATAAAATAAGAAAAATAGTAAAAAGCTTTGGAAAATTCTGGAAAAATTCCAGAAATTCTAAAATATTAAAATAAACTCAGAATAAAAATTTGGAAAAGAAATAAGCAGCAGAAGTGCTTATTAGCTTAAAATCAACTTATAGCAAGTGCTTATTTATAAGCATTTGCCAAAGAAACTTGATCAAACTTAAACCACAGATGTATTGTATGCAATTAAACTCAAATAAGCTCAGAAATGACAAGAGAAAGCTCAGAAACAATAGTAACTAGTAATAAGCAATATAGGATAAGCAGTTGTGTACCAATTAAGCACAGAATTCTCACAGTGATTCTAAACACTTACTTAAGCTCAAATAACCTAAATACTACAGAAAAAGCAATTGGAATGAGCTGATAAAAACTACAACAAGATGAAAAACAAGACAGTCAAGTGATGCTTAATGGTCCTACTTTCAGCTTACTATTAAGCTCCTAATAAGCAAATTAGTCTACAACAAAGGAAGTTATGGAAAGCCTGAACATCAAAGAGCTCAAAAATCATAAAAGACCTAATTCTAATATCCAATTGACCACCTAAATAAGCCTGAGATCAGGTGGATTTGAAACAGTTAAGCTGCAAGTTTGACTTAAGAATTACACTAGAACTTTGACTATAACTAATTTGAACAGATTATATCTACTCCTAGATGTGAAATGAACTTGTTAAAACTCTAAAATCACAATCACAAACACTTTAAACATCAGAAGATCAAGGCTGTATGATCAGTCAATGAAGTATTCAGGTAGAAAAGAGATGGAATGATCATTTTGACTATCTATGTTTAAGTGAATGATTTTTTTACTTAGATTACTAGTATTACTCTAAAGCCAACCACTAATGCAGCAAACAGACCAATTAAACCACAAGAACAAATAAGAACCAACAGATCCAAACACCCCTTGTATAGGCAGAAACAACTAAAAGTTATATGAAAACTCAGCAAATCTTTGTTCCACAAACCAAAAACACTCCAATCAGCCAAACAATCCTGTGCAACTTATGATTCAATAACTCCTAATGAAATCAGAAATCAGATCACTTATGCAAACTAACACGGTTACTCAGATTGCTCAGATCCAAAATACTATTACAGATAAGTGAAATAGATGCACAGCTAACTACACAGATAATCCAAATCTCAAATCTGATGTTATCAAATCCACAGCAATCAGTTAATGCACTTTGCAGCAAACAAATTCAATCAAACAGTACTCCCTCCAAATCTGAATTAAACTCAAATACTACAATTAAACAACAAATTCTATCAATCTAACAACAACAATGCTTAAAATAACAACTATTCTACACTAATTTTATAAATCTAAACTAAGATTAAGGATCAAAACAAAATTTACCAAAGAAATCCCCCTCAGCTAGAACAGAGGGGGCTCACTATGTCAGCCTATCTTTATGATAGGCTAAATCCTTCCTTGTCTGATTTAGCATATCCAAATCTCCACTGCTCAACTGATTATTTGATGACTTAGACTGATTTAGGACTCAAAGCATTCCACTAAAAGCTATTTAGCTTAAGTGGAATGTATAAAAATGAAAAATAGCTTTATTGAAAGCTTACTAGACAATATGAAAACATTTTATTTTATTTTATTTTATTTTATTTTTTATTTTTTTAATTTCTGATAAAAGTGTAAAGAAAATATTAGACTAAAGTGAATAGCTAAGATAATTGAACTGAAATAAGCTGAATTAAAACTGAATTAAAACAATTTAAGCTAAATGAATTGAACAATAAGCTAGAAATATAAGAAGTAAATTCGAAATTTTATTAAATTCTTAATAAAAGTAATACAATATCTAATCTAAATACAATCTGAAATAAAATTTGCAGCATAACAATACACTAAATCTAATACTACAGAAGCTAAAAAATGACACCTATATATAGGAAGTGAGGAGAGTAGAGGTAGTCCATATCCAGGTTGGCAATCCGTGCCATTTTGTGCTTCTTTGAGTCACTCACAACCATCAGATGTAATTTGTGCTTCTTTCAAATCATCACAACCCTTGGATCAAATTAGTGATGTGGCTCAACCAGTAGTATTGCTCCATCTGTCCCCATTCGTATGTGCAAATTCCTTCTCTGACTTGTCAGCAGGATCCAAGACGTGTCTCACCCAATAAAACCATGCCAGATGTCCCTATTAGATACTAGTACTCTCTCTCTGACACATGACTGAGCACGTGACAGGCTTCTAGAAGCTCAAATAATTAGGTAATCATTGGTTAGTTTGTGTGATGTGGTGTGGTTCAAGTCAATTGAGGGCAATTGTTCACTAGGGTTCATATTTGGGGTTGTTTCTGGGTTGAGGGAATTTGGGGAAAAATAAAAACGCTTTTGATTTTATTATTAGTGTGTTGACCGTTTTTGAATGTTATGACCAAAGGTGGGTGTGGGCTCAGGTTGGATCGGGTTGTATTAAGGAGATGGGCCTGGATTTGATATTTGTTAATTATGGATTGGACTTTTGATGATATAAGAGTTAGATTTTGGTAACTCTTGGACCAGGCCTAAGTTTCATTTTCAGATTTTGATATCAAAAGAAATATCAAGGACTATTTGTGTAAAATTCCAAACTCCAAGGGTTGAATGTGACTTTCTTCAAAAATATAATTCAAGGACTATTCTTGCCAAATCTGAATAGATGAAGGACTGTAGATGACTTTTGGATCCCCGACTTTGACTTTTTGACCAACTTCTACTCTCGTGCCCGTTTTCATTGTTTTCCCGTGATTTTTCGTCTTTTTATGATAAATCCGTTCCTGCACATTCACAACATACAAACACGTGTTTTCTTGGCATTTGTTAGCTCAAATAGTCGTTTTGGGTCGATAATTAGCCATAAAATAGTGAGTGAATAAGCACTCACCAAAATCCCCCCGACTAAGGTATTGCCGTGTCCTCACGCAATGTGATCAATTCACGCTTTTGGGATAAATAATTTTAAAACTCTTTTTACTAACTTTGAAAAGTAGCAAGTAGGTTCGAAAGAAGTTACAAAATCATTTATTCCCGAAAATGCTCCGTTTTCCAAAAGTTTTCTTTTATTCTTTTATTCCACTTATACTTTCTATTTTTATACTTTTCCATACTTCACATTTGTGACGGTTTGTTGAACTTTCATTATTTTGCAATAATTGTTAGGGTCAACGAGTAGAAACACTTCTATTTAAGAAGTGACCATACGGATAAAAATCGTCATCCTTGATTTTTCACGAGTCCCCAAACTAAGCGTACAAACGAGATCACAACTTATCTACAAATTAGATGCTAACACTACTCATAAAAGTTACTTGTGGAAACTTCTTACTCCCATATCCTAGGTTTTGTATCTCAATATTTTATTTTGTTGAGAAATGAATTGCTTCATATTTTCTCGTTTCGATAATTTTTAAGTCCGATAGTGACACCTAAGTTAAAACGATAAGTAGTTATTCATTTTCTCTTAAGAACCACTGCAATAGAAATTCGGTCCACATCAAAGAATTTGGGGTACATACAATATCAAAAATATAAGTTGCGGAGTACGATCACGTGCACTGATTGATGCCAAACCGTCAACCTAAATTGACCAAGGAATGGTCAACAAGGTCAAAGGCCTAGAGTCAATGCTCCGCGGAAGTATAAGGTTTCCCCGGGTCGTATGTCCCGACGAGGTGTGAATTGTAAACAAACGGTTATTTGATCGGGTGAATTTGGATGGAAAAAGGGTTTATGATTGATTGAACTGAGGAATCTACAATGAAATAGCTTAAACAAGCTATGTGAATAAGACGGGAAGCTAAGAAAAACCAGAAACGATTAAAACCTAAAAACGCGTACGTTACGTTTAAATAAACGTAGACGTACGAAATAAAACGCGAGTTTTAACCAAATAAAATACTTACAAAAGTGAAAATCACATTTTTACAATCCTAATAATAAAAGAAACTTTTTAGAAAATTAAAATTACTTTTTACACTATTTAATTATTTAATATTAAATAAAAACTAATTAATACTTATTAATAATATTTAAATAACTAAAATACACTACAATATTATTTAAATACTAAAAAGGTAAAAATAAAATTCCTAAACTTATAAAATAACTAAAAATAAGTTTTAAAATTAAAAATAAGTGTTTTTGTCTTTTTGTGGTTTTTGTATTAATTAATTACTAATTAAATACTAATTACTAAATAAACTATTTTAAATTAAGAAAATTACTAAATGAACAGTAAAAATTCTAAGAAAATTTCTAAAATTACTTTATAATATATAAAAGCTATAAAAAATATAAAAACTTGATTTTACTTAATAAAAACTAATTATGCTATTTTAAACTTAATATTAATTAATAATTAATAAAACTAAAATTAAATCTAATAAATACTAAATGACCAAATAAAAATCTGAAAAATTTATTATAAATACTTTAATATACTAGGTAATTAATAAAAATATAAAAATGACAACTACTTAATTAAAATTTAAAAATGAAAATTAAAATTAAATTACATTAAATAGAAACTATCACTTATTTTTAAATTTGTTTTTCTTGATTTTTCTTTTACAAACTTATTATACTACTGAAAACAAACACTTTTTGTAAAGACAACTTTTTTGTAAACTAAAAATAAGCTAGAATAAGCCAATAAGTCAAGACAGTTGACTTTGGTTGACCAAGGTGAGAAATAAGCTAAAATGGAATGTGGAGGGACCCACAATGGATAAAACTGATCCAACTAAGCTTAAGGAACTTGTAAAAGCTAGAGTAAGCCAAGATGGACCACAAAATAAGCTAATGAGCCACAAATAAGCACTTGCAAATTTATTTCAAACCAGAAAATGGGACAACTTTGTGGGGGTAAATCAGGTGGGACCCAGTGGGCTAGGGGTCAAACCAAAGCTCAAAATGGGAAGCCTACCATGTGGGGAGTTGCTAAGAACCAAGGTGGAGGGTTGTTGTCCACTGGGTTGCTCAGAAAACCACCACCAAGTGGTGGTGGTGGTGGTGGTGGTGTCTGCTGTGCAGCAGGGCACACATCTGAGCCTGCAGCCCACTTTGAGGCAATGTGGGCCCCAGGGAAAAATTACCAAAAATATAAGGAAGTTGGGAATTGAAAGTTAAGCTGGTAGACAAATAGTAGGAACAAATTTCACATCATGAGAGCAAACACAAAAATCACAACAATTATCTGAACTTTTGGAAAAATTTAGAAAGTGCCATTTTGACTTTTCACTAAAACTTGCTTATTTGACTTTTGTGAGATTCTACTTGATCTAATGGACTGAGATTGATGTATTATGATAGAATAAAGCTATTCTAGGTTAGATTAGCAAATCTAGAACTAAAATGGTGCACTTACATGCCTAAAAGCATAACAGTTAACAAATGAGGATGATCCAAAATGATTTTTGACTTTCTTACTTGAGGCTTGTGATTTGAAGCAATACCTGGTCTATACTAACCTTATGCAATCTACTTATGTAAATTTTGACAGCAAAACAACACTAGTACTACCCAAAGATCACTAATCCAAACACCCCTATATATGAAACTGAAAATGATTTTGCAGGCAAATGGACACTTTAGACTAGGGAACTGTTTTATAATGATCAATGATGATTAATTAAGCATAAATAAACACAAAGGCATAAGTTAAAACTGCAACCACTAAAACTTCTACCAAAGACCACAAATGACAGTTGGTATACTACTTCTGTTTAGAACATGAAACAACTTAACAAGACCACTTGAAACACTAACCTAAGCAATATTTAACACAAGTAGAAATAAACTTATAACTAAATACTACTGTAGAGAGAAAGCAAAAAATAAGACAGAGCCTTACTTGAAAATAAAGCTCATAAGAGCTTGCAAGCTGAAATGATCAGAAGAGCTCACATAAGCTATCACAAAGCTTACTGAGCTTATTTGGAATAGGATTGAATCAATACACACCAGAAACAACAACTGTGATCACTTATAACAAGAACTTGAAATTTTAACTGAAATTGTAAATTTGAAAATGAAAGCTGAAAATCTTAGATTGATGAATCCAATGAGTTTAAAAAACACTAACAACACTTGTTACAATGATTTTAAGCAAAGAGTTACAACTGAGCTTTGAAATTAAAACTAATACATAAAAACTAAATTACATTAAAACTAATCTACACTAACTACTACTCCATCTTCTGTTTTTCTTTTTCTTTTATAGTCCCTGAGGTCCCTCTTGACTTTCCCACTTCTTTTAGAGCCGTAGGATTGCTTCTAGATGATCACAGCCTTTGAATGGCTTTTTGGCGGGAAAAATGAGGTGGGCAGTTTGAGTGGTGTTTGGTGTGGTATTAATGAGGGTAGGAGGGGGAAGGTGAGGGGAGTTATTGATAGATGGTGAGTTGGTGGAAAAGAGGAGGGGGGAGGAGACAATGGAGCCTGGTTATGGGGGATTTGGTTGGGAGATGATGAACAGTGGTCGGGTTGTGTTTGTTTGACCGGAGTCAACGAGCCAGGGGGTGTATTAGTTTTAGTTTGGGTGGGCTTGTGATGGGCTAAGGGGTAGCATGTTGGATCAGGTTGTGTTGTTGGGTAAAAAGGGTTTTGGGTTTAAATAATTAAGGGTCCATTTGGTAACTTAGTAAACAACAAGGACCTATAATGTAAATTCTGAAAACATGGAGGACTGAAAATGTAAAATTTCCAAAGTTATCACAAGGGCCTTAATTGACAAGTTTGAAAATTATAAAAACCAAAATTACAATTTTCCAAAATTAAAACCCCGAGGACTAAAATTGACATTTTCCAAAAGTTTAGGGGTTAAACTTGTCACTTTGTAAAAACTTTTATCCAAGGATCATTTTTGACACATTTTAATTTTCCAAGGACAAAAATTAATTTTTCTTTCAAAAATATCCCACCAGGGACTGAATCTGCCAAAATCTGAAACTCCAGGGACCAAAAGTGTAAATTTCCAAAACTTTCCAATTTTTCACCAAAGGACTAAATATGACAACTTATGATTTCAAAAGGACCTTTGGTGATAATTTTCCATATTTTGAATATCCAGGGACTAGATTTGTAATTTTATGAAAGTTGAGGGACTGAAACTGCCAATTTTGCAAACTTTATACGTTTTTCGTCTGTTTTTGCTCATTTTGCATCTAAAACATATAAAACACAATTTTGAAATATTTTCAGTATTTTGATGCATTACTGAGTGTTTTTGTATGTTTTGCAGTTCAGATTTGACCAAAAATGATGAGTGTTTGAGCACTCATCATGCACCTCATGTGACTGATTACTAATCACTTATCACATGCACCTCACGCGCCAACAACTTATTTACATACATAAGCTCTTATTCGATACAACTTCAACTTTCACTTTTCTTACCTTTTTTTTTTCACTTTTCTCATATTTTTTCATACTTTTTTTCTTTTTTTTCTTTCTTTCTTGACTTTTCTCAATACATCAATGGAAGCTTATTGGGTAGCTCCAAAACCACATAGATAATCAACTTTTGACTTTTGATTTTTCACTTTTTGCTCTTATTTTTGATGTTCCTTGATATGTACCCAACTTCTAAAGCAAAAATTCTCTTAAGAAAACAAAGAACTAAATATTATTCAAACCGAAATACCACTAATTAACCTAGAACATCTATTATATATTGGTGACGTTTCTGATGGGAGTAAAAAGCCACAAGTACCTCTCATGAGCTCTAAAGAGAACCACTACTCCACGTTTAGCATCTAACTTCTAAATAAACTCTATCATTTCTCGCTCTTCGCAATTTAAGATTCCAAATAATGAAACCAGCGAATACTTAGCCGATAATCAGCCACGCATATATAAAGTCAGATACAGAAACTTGCAAATTCTAGAAGAAGAATTCGCGTTTTCTAGCTCCTGATGTAAAAGACTAGCGAAAGCTTTAAGCTGCGCATGTATAAAGTCAAGTACGGGAACTTGCAAATTCTTAAGAAAGAATTCACATTTTATAGCTCCTTGTGTACAAAACTAGCACAAGCTTATGCGATCATCATTGGTTAAGGGAACAAGCTAGGGCTCAACACGCCCGGTCAAGTCAAAATATTTATTCCTACTCTCGCCAGCAAGAAAGTCAACAAGGTGTCAAAACTTATTCAAACTTTATTATATTTTTTCACAACTTTTTCAACTTTTTCTCATATTTTTGTACTTTTTCATTGCTTTTTTCATCAAAATATTTTTTTAATTTTTCAATTTTTTCAATTTTTTTCATTTTTGGTGGAAAAACGGAGTTGCAAGAATACACGACATGCGAAACATGCAAGGTCAAAATCGAATCGAAGATTCACCCTCCTCCCAACTAGAACGAAACATTGTCCTCAATGTTTTATGGGTTAAGGTAATCCTAACAAAATTCTAGGCCGTTTATTAATTATGCCAAAGAAAACGTTAGCCGATAAGATTTAACAGATATAGGATTTCCAAATAGCACCGATGAATGAGACTCCAAGTGAAGAGATAACGAGCACGAGAGTCATCATAAATCATGGACAATCCTG
The DNA here is from genome assembly GCA_030686995.1 of Artemisia argyi. Lineage (NCBI taxonomy): Eukaryota > Viridiplantae > Streptophyta > Magnoliopsida > Asterales > Asteraceae > Artemisia > Artemisia argyi. Next base: position 54,807,907 of record CM060708.1, on the reverse strand, counting down.
AACAAACAACCACGAAACACAAGAGTAGAAGAGGCACCCCCTCCTCACGTTATTTGTTAGAAAATAGAAAATAAGAAGATGAAATTGGATAAGCATGGGTTGCCACCCACGAAGCGCTTGTGTTTGTTCACCGAGTCACATGAGCTTGACTCGATCCCCGAATTAATTCGTCCTTGGGGAAAAACCATGGAAAAATAATCTCATTCGGGCTTTCATTCAAAATATTTTGAAAAACTTATGATTTATTTGAAAGTTCCATCCCGAATAGATAACTGTTGGTATTTTACTTATGAAAACGTTGAAAAACGATACCAGGGTCAAAAACAACATCCTCACTCCCCACTGAGTGACGGATAAGAGAAACCACACCAAACGTTACGAATGGTAAGAAAGTCATGATAACAATCTTGAAAAATTCCTCATCTTCAAAAGAAAATTTCATAATTGTGAAATTATGAATCTTATCATTTAAGCTCATTTTAAAATCTTTTCCGGGTGGGAGGGATGGGAAAAATTTTTCTTTAAAACTCTCATTTTTAAGCACGCCACCCGGATCATGATCAACTTCAAGATCAAAACTGAAACGTTCATATTCAGGTTTAGAAAACTTTTCAATTTCAAATTCAGATTCATCAAAACGAAACGATTCAAACTCCGAAAGAGAGATAAAAGCATGAGAAGTGGTACTGCCACGACTCGTCTCTTCCGAGTGATCGAAATGAAAAACTTCATACGTCGGATCAGAAAAATCAAGATGATAAGTGGGATTGCCACTTATTTCCTCAGTCGTATCGAAGGTAAAACTCTCAAAGTCTGGTAAAAATTCCTTGAGCTCGAGCTCCAGAGGATCGTCAATTATAAGCTCAATCTTTGTCTTAACTTTATCCGGAGGGATTAATGGTTCATCATTCAACAAATTGTTAAGAAAAATAATATCCCCCTCTGAATCAAAGTAAGAATCGTTAGTCTCGGAAATCGGAATCGTCTCAATTGCAAGAAATTCATCGACCTCTTCCCAAAGAGAATCATAATCCTTAATCGGAGGAAATGATGGGGAAGAGTCGGAGACGAAAGTTTTAACAAAATCATCAAAGGAATAATCGCAAACATCAACGCTTTTGACGGAATACTTCTTCGATTTTGAATCACCGGCTTTAAAAATCATAATATCATCATCGTGTCGTAAAGTTAGAGTGTCCTCATAATGGTCTACTAGGGCTTTAGCGGTTCGTAAAAACGGTCGCCCTAGTATTAGAGTAACTCTCAGATCAGCTTCAAAATTAACAACAACGAAATCTGCCGGAAAGGTGCACGAATTCACATGAACAAAAACGTCTTCAGCAATTCCAACTGGATGAGTGATCGATCGATTAGCAAGCTCCAAAGTCATTCTTGTCGGTTTAAGAGCCCCCATTCCAAGTTGTTCGTAGATTGATAATGGCATGAGGTTTATACTCGCACCCGAATCGGCCAGGGCGTTACAAACTTCTTGATCTTTCAATGAACAAGGAATGAGAAACTTTCCCGAGTCACCAAGCTTTTCGGGAAGCTTCTTGAGAAGAATCGCGGAACATTGAGCATTTATCGGTGTTTCGGCTAATTCAAGCAATTTCTCTTTATTACTTATGAGGTTTTTGAACGTGGAAGCAAATTTCGGCATGTACGCGAGAGCATCCATAAAACTTATATCAAAGTGCAACTTTTGAAAAATATCCAGAAATTTTTCCATTTGTATTTTAGACTTTGCACGGAGCTCTTCATCGTTAAATCGTGACGGATATGGCAATTTAGACTTGTATTTCACATTATTTTCAAAAACAACTTTTTCTTTATCTTTCGATTTTTGGACAACCGGAGGTTGGACGTTTTCAGCTCCTCCATTATTAATAGGAGGAACCGGGTCCTTTGTCGCCTCGGTCTCACAGTCCACTACCTTAGGCGGAGACGAAGAAGAAGAAGAGGTAGTAGGAGCTGCGGGTCCATCATATGTAGCACCACTGCGAGTTATGATCGCCTTAACTTCGCCCCTCGGGTTTGCGATCGTGTTGCTTGGCAAAGAAGTAATACCCGAACCTGAGGGTCGATCATTTAAACGTTTGTTAATATCATTGATTTGAGTTGCAAATAACTTCGTTGACTCTTCATATTTTGCCATAAAAGATTGTTGGTTTTGAATCAATTGCTTAATCAAATCTTCCGTGGGCGACGGATTTTGAATTACACCTTGATTTTGATTATTGTTGAAATTCTGCCCACGGTTTTGGAAATTACCATTATTCTGATTTCCATGATTATTCTGAAAATTCCCATTATTTTGAAAATTGTTCCCTTGAGGTGGGCCTTGTTGATAACTTCCCCGGTTTTGATTTTGTTGAAAATTCTGATTTTGTCCTTGAAAACCATTATTTCCACGGTTGTGATTCTGATTGTTATTGAATTGATGATTACGGTTTTGCACATTGTTATTCTAATTCACTTGATTTGGTTGATCAAACCCGGGTGGTCCATGATGTTGGCTCGGACGGTAGCTGAGGAGATTACGGTCACCTTGAAGAGGTGGGTAACCGTTGCCACCCATATTCGCAGCATACACGTTCTCCTGAGCAAAAGAGCCGGTCGTCGGACATTCATAATACGGGTGTGGACCACCACAAGTAGTACAACCTTGATTAACGACATTGACTTGATGACTTGATTTTTCCATAGACATTGCATCGACTTTCTTCGTTAAAGCCAATATCATACTTTTCACTTCATCATTATTTTACTCATTATTGGGCATTTGAAGCTTATTTCTTGACATTCTAACACGAGCCTTATTTTCAATTATCGTGAAGGCATCATTTGTGTTCCTAGCCAACAAGTTACCACCCGCAGTAGAGTTGAGTGAATCTTGATCAATATAAAACAACCCATTATAGAAAGTGTCAATCTGCTGAAGGTCGGTGAACCCATGGTTAGGACATTTTTCCAACAAATCTTTGAAACGATCCCAAGCTTCACTAAACGAATCATCAAAAGCTTGTTGGAATCGAAAGATTTGGGAACGGAGATTAGAAGTTTTAGAGGGAGGATAGAAATGATTCACAAACTTGGAAGCAAGGTCATTCCAAGTGTGAATTGAGTTAGGCGGTTCCTTTTCCAGCCAAGTCCGGGCTGCTCCTTTTAAGGAGAAAGGAAACAACTTCAATTTCACCACATCGTGAGGAACTTGGTTCATTCTAATCGTCTCAGCGATGTCGGTGAAATTTCGGATGTGAGCATAAGGGTCTTCGTGATCGAACCCGTGAAAGGATATACCCGTGATCAAATTGAGTAATCCGTGATTGATCTCAAAGTTGGCATTGATGTCCGGAATCACAATAGCTCTCCTCACACCATTGAATGGTGATTGAAGTTGTTCTTCCATCGGATGTGGATCAAATGCCGGTTGTTGTCCCATCGGCGGGATAACATTGTGTTGCGGACCACCCATCGGTGGGGGCCTGTTGTGTTCGTTTTGGTTCATCTCCTCGTCGTCAAGGAAATGAACCCGACTCGTATGTCGTAAAACCCGCTCGGGGTTAGAGAACGGAGACGTAAGACTTTCAAACGAAGATCGGGTGTGCATACACCACGAGCAAAATTAAAAAGAAAATGAAAAAGAAAAAGAGAAAATGAAATCTTTTTGTTTTTTATATTTTTTCACAAAAACTTTTTATTTCTTTTGTTTTTCTTTTCTTAAAACGTAATGTTAATCGAACACCGTTTCTTTCAAAACCACGCGCGACGGGACGGGAGAGAAGAATGGATCTCTCTTCAGCTAGCAATTTAATGTCTTAGCTATCCGTATTTCCCGCTTATTCGGTTGTAGTAATTGAAATAGTCCGATAAACAACTAAATTACGTTTTCGTTATATTGCGAGACTTATTTAGTTTACAACGCCCTTTCTTTCGATCGAGTCGAGGCTGTAACTTTTATTATTATTTTTTTTGGTATTTTTGAAAACACTTTAGGAAAAGTGTTTTTGATTTTTCAATTTTTATAGAGATATATATACAAAGTAGAGGAAGGCTTAACAAAACACGATTTTTCAAAAAGATATTCAAAAATTCACTTCGGCCTTCTCTGGCAGCGGCGCCAAAAATTGATTCGTGTGAAAACCAATTATATATAATATAGTATAGTATCGAAGTGATCCGCGTAAAATACGGATCACCCGAGTCGTTTCCCAACGAAGGCGAATGGAATCGAGAATATCGATTCGTGAAATCGTGAATTGAAAAGTGAGAAAGTGAAAAATAGCAATCAAATAGCTCACGTAATCACAAACAAGTATGAAATATGCAAAGATTACAAGCTAATTATGCACCGAAATGAAAAACATAAAAACGGAAATGCAACCGTAAAATTTAAAACGTAACGTATATCGAAAAATGATCCTACGAACTTGAAAATATTTTCTAAAAATTTTAAACTAATAAAAAGAATTTTAAGAAAAAGAAAAATATTTTTTTGACTTTTTATTTATTTTCTAGAATTAATTTTCTATTTTTGGAATTAAAAATGAATTAAAATAAGGAAAAATAGAAAAATAACTTGGAAAAACGAAAATTAAATTCTAAAAACTCTAAAATATTATCAAAGAATTTCTAAAAATATTTTTGTATTTTTCAGAGCTTTTTCTATTTTTTTATTGATTTTTGCTATTTTAAACTATTTAAAAAATTGAATAAAAATCAAAATAAAATAAGAAAAATAGTAAAAAGCTTTGGAAAATTCTGGAAAAATTCCAGAAATTCTAAAATATTAAAATAAACTCAGAATAAAAATTTGGAAAAGAAATAAGCAGCAGAAGTGCTTATTAGCTTAAAATCAACTTATAGCAAGTGCTTATTTATAAGCACTTGCCAAAGAAACTTGATCAAACTTAAACCACAGATGTATTGTATGCAATTAAACTCAAATAAGCTCAGAAATGACAAGAGAAAGCTCAGAAACAATAGTAACTAGTAATAAGCAATATAGGATAAGCAGTTGTGTACCAATTAAGCACAGAATTCTCACAGTGATTCTAAACACTTACTTAAGCTCAAATAACCTAAATACTACAGAAAAAGCAATTGGAATGAGCTGATAAAAACTACAACAAGATGAAAAACAAGACAGTCAAGTGATGCTTAATGGTCCTACTTTCAGCTTACTATTAAGCTCCTAATAAGCAAATCAGTCTACAACAAAGGAAGTTATGGAAAGCCTGAACATCAAAGAGCTCAAAAATCATAAAAGACCTAATTCTAATATCCAATTGACCACCTAAATAAGCCTGAGATCAGGTGGATTTGAAACAGTTAAGCTGCAAGTTTGACTTAAGAATTACACTAGAACTTTGACTATAACTAATTTGAACAGATTATATCTACTCCTAGATGTGAAATGAACTTGTTAAAACTCTAAAATCACAATCACAAACACTTTAAACATCAGAAGATCAAGGCTGTATGATCAGTCAATGAAGTATTCAGGTAGAAAAGAGATGGAATGATCATTTTGACTATCTATGTTTAAGTGAATGATTTTTTTACTTAGATTACTAGTATTACTCTAAAGCCAACCACTAATGCAGCAAACTGACCAATTAAACCACAAGAACAAATAAGAACCAACAGATCCAAACACCCCTTGTATAGGCAGAAACAACTAAAAGTTATATGAAAACTCAGCAAATCTTTGTTCCACAAACCAAAAACACTCCAATCAGCCAAACAATCCTGTGCTACTTATGATTCAATAACTCCTAATGAAATCAGAAATCAGATCACTTATGCAAACAAACACGGTTACTCAGATTGCTCAGATCCAAAATACTATTACAGATAAGTGAAACAGATGCACAGCTAACTACACAGATAATCCAAATCTCAAATCTGATGTTATCAAATCCACAGCAATCAGTTAATGCACTTTGCAGCAAACAAATTCAATCAAACAGTACTCCCTCCAAATCTGAATTAAACTCAAATACTACAATTAAACAACAAATTCTATCAATCTAACAACAACAATGCTTAAAATAACAACTATTCTACACTAATTTTATAAATCTAAACTAAGATTAAGGATCAAAACAAAATTTACCAAAGAAATCCCCCTCAGCTAGAACAGAGGGGGCTCACTATGTCAGCCTATCTTTATGATAGGCTAAATCCTTCCTTGTCTGATTTAGCATATCCAAATCTCCACTGCTCAACTGATTATTTGATGACTTAGACTGATTTAGGACTCAAAGCATTCCACTAAAAGCTATTTAGCTTAAGTGGAATGTATAAAAATGAAAAATAGCTTTATTGAAAGCTTACTAGACAATATGAAAACATTTTATTTTATTTTATTTTATTTATTTATTATTTTTTTTTAATTTCTGATAAAAGTGTAAAGAAAATATTAGACTAAAGTGAATAGCTAAGATAATTGAACTGAAATAAGCTGAATTAAAACTGAATTAAAACAATTTAAGCTAAATGAATTGAACAATAAGCTAGAAATATAAGAAGTAAATTCGAAATTTTATTAAATTCTTAATAAAAGTAATACAATATCTAATCTAAATACAATCTGAAATAAAATTTGCAGCATAACAATACACTAAATCTAATACTACAGAAGCTAAAAAATGACACCTATATATAGGAAGTGAGGAGAGTAGAGGTAGTCCATATCCAGGTTGGCAATCCGTGCCATTTTGTGCTTCTTTGAGTCACTCACAACCATCAGATGTAATTTGTGCTTCTTTCAAATCATCACAACCCTTGGATCAAATTAGTGATGTGGCTCAACCAGTAGTATTGCTCCATCTGTCCCCATTCGTGTGTGCAAATTCCTTCTCTGACTTGTCAGCAGGATCCAAGACGTGTCTCACCCAATAAAACCATGCCAGATGTCCCTATTAGATACTAGTACTCTCTCTCTGACACATGACTGAGCACGTGACATGCTTCTAGAAGCTCAAATAATTAGGTAATCATTAGTTAGTTTGTGTGATGTGGTGTGGTTCAAGTCAATTGAGGGCAATTGTTCACTAGGGTTCATATTTGGGGTTGTTTCTGGGTTGAGGGAATTTGGGGAAAAATAAAAACTCTTTTGATTTTATTATTAGTGTGTTGACCGTTTTTGAATGTTATGACCAAAGGTGGGTGTGGGCTCAGGTTGGATCGGGTTGTATTAAGGAGATGAGCCTGGATTTGATATTTGTTAATTATGGATTGGACTTTTGATGATATAAGAGTTAGATTTTGGTAACTCTTGGACCAGGCCTAAGTTTCATTTTCAGATTTTGATATCAAAAGAAATATCAAGGACTATTTGTGTAAACTTCCAAACTCCAAGGGTTGAATGTGACTTTCTTCAAAAATATAATTCAAGGACTATTCTTGCCAAATCTGAATAGATGAAGGACTGTAGATGACTTTTGGATCCCCGGCTTTGACTTTTTGACCAACTTCTACTCTCGTGCCCGTTTTCATTGTTTTCCCGTGATTTTTCGTCTTTTTATGATAAATCCATTCCTGCACATTCACAACATACAAACACGTGTTTTCTTGGCATTTGTTAGCTCAAATAGTCGTTTTGGGTCGATAATTAGCCATAAAATAGTGAGTGAATAAGCACTCACCAACAACCTTGTACACATACTCAGGATGATCAAGGTCTTCAAATCCCTTGGGTTGAGTCACATAAACCTCCTCTTCAATCTCACCATATTAGAAAGCACCTTTAACATCCATCTGATAAACCATAAAGCCCATATAAGAGGCATAGGCCAAAAAGATCCTAATTGCTTCAACTCTGGCCACTGGTGCAAAGACTTCATCATAGTCAATGCCTTCCTCTTATCTAAACCCTTGAGCCACTAGTCTAGCTTTGTTCTTCACCACAATCCCCTTTGCATCTCTTTTATTCTTCAAAATCCATTTTGTCCAAATGGCATATTTACCATCAGGGAGAGGAACCAATATCCAAACCTGCTGATTCTTAAATTGCAGCATCTTTTCTTGCATTGCTTCAAGCCAACTTGAATCAGCCAGTGCTTGAGGAACACTAGTTGGCTCTATCTGAGAAAGAAAGCATGCAAACAGACAATGTTTGAAGTCTGTGTGATTGTCCCTCTTTTGATTGTAGACATAAGAAATGAAAGCAACTTCACCATATTTAGTATTCTTTACAGTGCTTCTTGTTCTAACAAGTGCTTTAGGATCTCCAATAATTTCTGATAGGGGATGAGCATTATGAATCCTTTTTGTTGCTGTAGGGTTAACATCAATTGTGGCATCAAGGTTGTTGACTGTAGGCCCAAACTCAGTATCATAAGAAGCTGAGTGAAACAGGCCAGGCTTGGGCTGATAATTACCAAGATCAGAAGGACTTGGAAATCTTGTAAAGGGCTTCTCAAAGTCTGTAGACACTTCAGTAGAAATGGGAGAGTGTGTATCATGAGTATCAGCATCTTTGAGCTTATCAGTGGGAATAGGTGTGCCTTCAGTAGAATTGTCAGCAGCATCCTTGTTTCCACTGACTGCTTGTGCTGATTGATGTAGGATGGCTTCTGTCTCTTGTTTAACCTTTTCATTGAGTTTCTGAGCTTCCTTTGTAGCAGCATGTTCTTGCTTCTGAAGTCTTGGAAGATCCTCTGCATAATGTGACTCGTCATCTTGTTCAGCAGCAGAATGATTACCTACAAATGGTTAGGTGGAAAAGATGGTACAACAATGGTATGTTCATCTGGCTCAGAGTCACATTCTGAGTCATCATCCATGGAACTTACAGGGCTAGAATTTGGATCTTTGGTACCTGCATTAGGATTAGAAGCATGTCTAGTATACCCCAAATAATCAGTCAAATAATCTAGGTCAAAATACCAAGAATGGCCTTGTCCCTGAGTATTAGGCTGATCTTCAAGAAATCTTAGGTTAAGGGTCTCCTCTATCCTTTTGGCATGCAGATTATAAACCCTATAGGCCTTGCTATGAGCTGAATAATCCACAATGTATCCCTCATCAGCTTTCCCATCAAATTTACCCAGTATATCAGCAGTATTCAAGATGGTCACTTTGCAACCAAAAGGCTTAAGGTAATGAATGTCTGGAACTTTCCCAGTGAGAAGTTCATAAGGTGTCTTGACATGATGTCTAGTGATGGATACCCTGTTCAGGACATAACAAGCAGTACTTACTGCTTCAGTCCAAAACATAGTGGGTAATTTAGAGTCTGCAAGCATAGATCTTGCTGCCTCAATTAAGGTTCTATTTTTCCTTTCAGCAACCCCATTTTGTTGTGGGGTTCTTGGAGTACTATAGTCCCTTCTAATCCCCTTAGACTTACAGAATTCTATAAATACAACATTTTTGAATTCTGTCCCATTGTCACACTTAATGCCTTTAACCTTTTTATTAAGCTGGTTTTCAATTAAAGTGATGAATTCTTTCAAAATAGGAGTTGTTTCATCTTTTGTTTTTAGAAAGAATACCTAGCAAAACCTGCTAAAATCATCTGTGATAACCAGGCAGAAGTACTTATGATCAATACTTCTGATAGGAGTTGGACCAAAGAGATCCATGTGCAGCAACTGAAGAGGTTCTGAAATGGTGCTCACAGCTTTCATGGCTTTGTAAGAGGCTCTGTGTTGCTTTGCCTTATTGCAATCAATACAATTGTGTTCATTGGTGAAGAGTTTAGAAGGAAGGCCCTGAACAAGACCAAGTTTAGACAACTTGTTGATAGTCTTGTAATTAACATGAGCCATTATCCTATGCCACTTGGTAGATTCATCCTGGGAAGCTTTGGCCACCAAACAAGTTAGATCACCTTCTGGTTTGACATCATTCAGATTGAATGTGTACAAGTTGAAGGTTCTAGGAACTCTCAGCAAAACAGTTGTGTCTTCTAGAAGTTTGAAGTCCTTGGAGAGCACTAGACATTCATCCTCAGAGAAGAAAACCTTATTCTTAGTGTCACAAATTTGTGATACAGAGAATAGATTAAAATGCTCCAGTTCCTTCACATAATAAACATTCTCAAAATCTAACAGAGGTGTCTTAATAGTTCCTTTCCCAATAATTTTGCCATCTCCACCACCAAAAGTTACAGTTCCTCCTCCTTCTATAGGCACAAAGTCATGCATCTTGTCCTTGTTCCCTGACATACTTCTTGAACAACCACTGTCAACTATCCCTACTTCAGTACTTTTCAAAGGATGATCCTACAACAACAACAAAGAAAATATACACAAGTTAGTACACATTGGAGACTCAAGTCATTGCTGACTTGAGCCTGCCTTGTGGATCATTAGAGATAGGCCATGTAGATGTTTTAGATCCACCATTGTTCTTGGGCCTGTAATGCAAATTTGGTCCCTTCTTTGTCCAAGAACAACCTGCTGAGGGCTTCACAGCAGTATCCCAATACCCACCACCATAATACATTGAGTCAAAGTGACTAGGCCAATAACCATTAGAAAAGAAAGAACTAGTAGGTCGAACATAAGGTCTATTACTGGTTTTTCTCCATGAAGAATATGGTTTAGCAGAATTGGATTTCTGCTGATGTGGAATAAAAGAAGTTATATCATTAACATTCTTCCACATTTGCCTAGGTTTCCTTTGACTAAAACATACACCCATTCTTTGCTCATGAAAAGTACAATCCTTAATCAAATGAGATTTACTTCCACACACAAAACATTTCTTCTTTTTAGAAGATTTATTCAAACTGAAGGAAGTTCCATAACATGAAAAAGCATTCAAACCACAATGATTAACAGAATTGTTTTTAACAGAACTAGAAATATTGTTTTGCAAAGAATTAAAAAACAAGTCTTCAGTAGAAACTGTCTTGGTAACAGCAACAACTCTAGAAGGCTTGTGGGGAGTCTTGGGTGATGTCTTTGGTGTGGTCTTGAAAGTGGTCTTGGGAGTGGTTTGGGCAGGTCTGACTTCTCACTTGAATCACAACTGGCAAATGAGGTAGACCCTTCATCAGAAGACTTGTCACTGTCACAACAAGAGACAAAGTCAGTAGATTTAATAATAGGGTCTGGCAAGTCACTTGACTTTTTGCCATAGAGATGGTGTGATCCATCAAAGTCAACAGGTATGGTCAGGTCTATAGGCATATGTTCCCCTCTGATAGGTCCAGGGACAACATTCATTCCCCTTTCCTTAACAAATTTAACAGGTGTTTGATAAGCTAAGGCTGGTTCAGGGTCAAAAACACTAGACATATCAGGATAAGTTAACTCTTCAGTATCTATATATTTCTCATATCCTAATGCTTTTCTAGACCTAACAGATTGGCGACCATCAATCAATTTATTCAAATTAGATGCTCCTTCCTGCCATTTCATACGACCAGCTATCTCTTTATCTAACTTAGCTTGTAATTCTTGTTTTTCCTTTTCTATATCAGACTTCTCTTTTTCAGTACGTCTTAAGTCTATCTTAGCAATTTCTAAATCACTTTCTAGAACTCTTATCTTTTCATCATATTTAACTTGATTCTTTTGAAACCAGACTTTTTGTTTTTCTAAAGTTTTTAAAGCCTTTTTATAGGCCTCAACTTCTATATAACACTTATTGTACTTAGGTTTCAAATCATCATATTCTTGTTTAAGTTCATTGTATCTTACACTACATCCAAACACACAGTTGTGTACCTGAGAGATTCCCATCAGGGAGACTTGTTCCTTCTTGTCCTCTGAAGGTGAGTATGCCAGCAGATTCACTTGTGTAGAAGTAAAAGCTTCCTGTTCAGCAGGTTCATGTTCAGCCCAATCAATCTGGTGGTCCAGAGTCACCAAAGCCTTTGAAGGTGTAGCCTTAGAAGTCCCTGATTCCAATGGATATGAGCCATATCTAACTTCATCACCAGACTTCCTCTCCTCGCATTCTCTTGAAAAATGGCCCACTTGACCACAAGTGTAGCATTTAACCTTCCTTCTGTCAAACCTTGCTGCCTCTCTTCCATTAAAACCAAACTTTCTCCCTGACTTAGTCTCAAACCTCTTAATGTTCATAGAAATCATTGCTAGCTGCCATTTCAAGTGCATCTCTTCCATCTCCAATGGATCCACTTGTTCAAAATCCTCATAAACAAGAAACTGCTGATGTTCATATTCAGCCACAAATGAATGAACAATATCATCCAATACACAACTGGATTTTGATTTAGGAGCTGATTTTTTCTGGGTTTGAGAAGATGCTCCTGAGGTGAAAGAGCTTGAGGCTTGATGTACAGGTTTTGTGGTGGTGCTGACAAAGGCTGAGTGAGTGGATGGACGAATGGGACTTCTAACATCAGGCTCAAGAGATTTAAGCTTGTTGTAGAGGTCATCAAAGGAGATCAAGTCCAATCCACCCTTTGTTTTGAGAGCAATGCTGACTTGCAACCAAGATGGTGGCAAAGATCTCCGAAATTTAGCATTGCAGTCCTCATTATCTGGTCTAGCCTTCAGCTGATTAAGCTGACTTAATATCCGGTGGAACCTGTCATAGCCTTTATGGATTCCTTCTTCCTCAGATATCTGAAACTCTTGAAACTGCTGCTTCAGCATTGACTTCTTCAACCTTCTTGATTCATCATTCCCACCAAATCTAGCCTTTATTTCCATCCAAATGTCCTTGGCATCCTCCATGAAGTGGAAGTCACCCATGTGGTCATCTGGTATAGCTTGGAGCAGAATTGTTCTTACTTTGTTCTCCCTTTACACGGCTGGGACCTCTTCAGCAGTTTTGGGGCCTACAATTGTAACTACCCCATCAGCATCTTTGACATGCTTCTTCAGGCTGTTCCCCTTTCGGACAATCTCCCAAAGATTCCAGTCAATGTTTGTGATCCAGTTTTGCATCTTCATGGACCACAAATCATAGTCTTCAACATTCTTCAAGTATGGGAATTTAGCATTACTGTTGGGGAGGTTGAGTTGTTGGAGAGAAGTGGTGTTTAGGTTCTGGGTTGTATCAACTTCATCATCTGATCCAGGCATTTTCTTTGATTGGTTTGGATTTTGATGGTGTAAGATTTGTTTTTCTCAGTATCACAGAGACTCTCTCGAGGCTCTGATACCACTTGTTGAATATAAGACCTTGATAGATCTTTTTGAGCACTCTAGAATCGTTAGTTATGTTAATGTAATCACTAACACACTAATAGACAATCTCTGTAACTTGTATTTTTAAAGCGGAAACAAACACAAGTTTAATACTAAGAACTCTTGATTCTCTATGGATCTTTTAATAATAATGAAAAGTGTTTTCTAAAATGTTACTCAATACATAATCGAGTGTTCCTTTTATACACAAGGAACCCTAAACCGTTTTCCAAGGAACGTATATTCTAAAACAACTAAAAGATATGCATTATCACTTCCTAAATAAACTCATGCATATCCAAACTATATTACATAAAATACGAAAATACTATATCCGCAGAAACAACTAATACTGAAACTAGTCTTCAGCAGATACACTGCTTCAGCAGGAACCAGCTCTTCAGCAGTAACCATCAGCAGAATTCTTACTTAGCAGAATTTCGAACACCAACCGATCGGTTGCAACCCGCAACCGGATCGGCTGGAAACGTGCAGAATTGACCATCCGATCGGATGGCGAGAAACCGATCGGTTGGTGATAACTGAAGTTACAAGTTTTGCATTAATTGGCGAATTTACTCCCCATAATCATTTGTGGCTGATCATTTCTGCTTATTTACTGAGGATGGACGTTTTTACTTGAAGCATAAGTATCATTAAGCTATATAATGAGCACTTAGGACCTAGAGATACTTGTACCACCATTATCTAACTTAGTATTACACCAAATCTTGTTAGCTTATCTTATATTGCCTGAAAGTTTACTAAGTGTTGTAAAAACGTCCAGAACGTGTTGAGTTTGAGTTTCAAGCATTGGTTCGAGTGTGGAGTTGTTACTTACATTGGTGAGCAATTGGAGGAGTGTGGATGCTATAGTTCCACAAGTTTACTCATTGTAATTTTCAAGACTAGGTACACCTTGATACTTATAATGAACAATTGTTACTTTAAGTTTTATGAAAGTTTTCTTATTTACTTGTGTTTTAATATGATGGTTATGGAGTAATTTGTGATATACTTGTGTATATGATGTGATTGGTTATTGGAGTATTATTTTATGAAAAAGGTGATGCATGAAAACATATCTATTTTTATGAGTTTGTTGATATAATATCTTTTCTTGCTTAATTTGTCGGTAAAAACAATTTCTTGAAAAATAGGTCCGAAAGGATTTTCAACTTGTTTTTATTTCAAAATATTAATGCACCAAATTAGTATGAAATAGGATGCTTGACAACCATCTTATTTACTTGTTAAAATAGATTTGAGACGATTTCATCACGAAAAAGGACCGAAAGGATTCGTAGGAATTCATAAGAAAAGAATTTATTTTCTAAACAACCATGTGTTTATAGGATTGTCATACTAATTTGATATGTCCGAAAGGAGTCATTTAGGTGATAGAATTCTTAGTAGTAGTGAAAACATGACATACATCATAGATTGTATAACTACTCATTTTTAGTTGCGTATCATAACAAGTTTTACACCAAACTTCGTACTCGAATGGTTACGATACTCCTAATTACCAATCAAGGAACTATACACAAGTATATGTTTAGTTTTTTTTTAGTTTCTTTTAAATTAAGATTTTACATAAATTTGGATTGACAACCCTTATTTAACAAACGTTTTTCTTATTACTAAAACCGCCAAATCCCTTGGGACGATATCGACTTACCCACCTTTATTACAACGGACGAGTATACTTGCTCGTATGTGCTAGATAATAATCGGATAATTCGTGTTTATAAATTTTAAAACTTGTACTAATAAAACGCACATCAAGTTTTTGGCGCCGCTGCCGGAGATTTGATTAATTTTCTTAGTTTTTAGTAATAAATTGTTTGTAATTTGTGAAATTTTAGAGTATTTAGAGTAAAAAGTAAAAACTTTTGGTTTTTTGACCAACCGAATCGGATGGGTAACCATCCGATCGGTTGGTGGTCTCGGTAAAATTATTGGATTCTGTTTTTTTAGTAATTAATTTTTATTTTTCTGTTTTTAGTTAATTAGTTTTAATAATTATATAATTAATGTTAGTTTTTTATAGTTTTAAGTTGCAATTATTAGTCATTTTAATGTTTTAAAAGTTTTAATTTCAATTAATGATTTAGTAATTTTTAAAGACACCTTAGTTAATGCTTTCATTGTTTTTAATTTAATAATTAAAATTTTATTAAATAATAGTTTAAAAAAAAATTAGTGTGAAAACTTCAACCGATTCGGTTGCGGGTTCCAACCGATCGGTTGGAGGTGGTCATTTGTGCCAACCGATTCGGATGGGTTACAAACCGATCGGTTGGGCATCTCGGTAAAATTTTAGACATTTTTAATTTTTAGTTTATTTTCAATCCTTAGTGTTTTATTTAGTTAATTTACTTGTTCTTATTTCATATTAAGAGTTTATTTGATTATAACTAACCCTCATGCTAATGATTTGGATTTTTTTTTATGGTTATGTTATAGTTAGTAAGTGCTTAAGTTGAAATGGAGAGTTTGAGCCAAATTTCTGCGTATTTGAAAGACTTGGAAGATATGTTCAAGGATTCCGGTGATTCTGTCACAACTCGTAAATTTTGGCTTTTTCCCGAACTTTCATATTTACTATTCATCGATCACTATTCATCATTTTACTATTCATCATTTTTGAGGTCAGTTCGATATTCTGAGAAGCGTTTTAAAATTTTACTATTCATAAAACACTATTCACCTCCGGAGAAAATTTGTCATTTATACGTGGGTTGCGTCATTTTTGTAAACGTACGATTATTAAACTAAGAAACGTTATCTTATGAACTAATATTTTGAATAATCGATCCGACAATCTCAACTATGATCCCAATATATTTTTATATTCATTTTAATAATATAAAAATTATAATATTAATTTACCCGGTATTTTGGAAATTTATTAATTTCGTATCGTACGCCTAATTTAATTTCGACGGTTTTCATAGAAATTAAACGACGATTAACCAAACACACAATATTTATACCCAACATATTTTTACAAATTTTACGACTTTATTATGTCCCGATTAACTTCGTTAAAATTTATTTCTAGCAAACTCGGTACCCGGTATCCTCTCAAACTTATAATATCTAATTAAATCCTACACCAATGTAAAGATTTTCTTACATAATTTATGACACAACTATTCCCTCCTTCCTTCCATTGAAATCAGCCGAACACCCCATGTCCCCTTTACCACTTTTGACCAAAAATTCAATAAATGCATTTACTTGCTAATTTTTATAATATAAAAAGTAGATATTTTGAGTATAGATGCAAGAAACTAGCACAACATTTTCACACTTACAAAATAAACTCAAAAACCTTCCAATATTTTCATAACATTCGGCCAAGCAAGAAAAAGAGAAAAAGAAGTTCGATTTCGATGGTTCCGAGTATTTTTCGATCAATTACGGGTTATATATTAGCTATATATCGTTTTGGAGTGATCATTGGGTTATATTGTTCTACTTCCTATCACAAATCCATCATATTCAAGTAAGTATATGTAACTCATTTTTATAATTTTACCAAGTTTATACAAGATCCATATGATATATATACTAGATCTACATGCATATGTTATTTATACCACTTTATTTTACAAACTTTTAACTTTGAAAGCCTAGAAAGTGATTATAGTTAGATCCTTGTGAGATCCACTTGGTTTATGATGTTTAGGAACCCATGACACCCTAAGAAGGTGTATGGTAAGATTAGACTAGATTTGTGGTGATTGAAAGTGATTTGGTTGAAGTTGAAACAAGTTTGAAACTAGGAAAATGATTTTTGAAAATATATATAAACCTACTGTCCTTAAAATGAAAACGTGGCCAACTCAGTGGGTTTGGGTTAACTTTTGACCAAATATTTAGAAAATACTTTCCGAGACGGAACTATGGCCGAAAACGGGGATGAAAACGAGTTAATAACGAAGGAGATACGCCAAAAACGGGTTTAACGACGAAAACTATATTTTCTGAAAACTGCATGCTGTTTGGCATTTTTAGACGGACAAATAGAGGCGTTAAACGTAACCTAGAGGAGCCGAGCTATTGAAAATATATTAGTATGTTGTCCCACGATTCCGGGAATGTAAAGAACGTAGAAAACGAGCTTAAAACGACCAAGTTATACACTTTTGAAACTAGGCGAACTATATATATATTTGACAACATCTAATAGCAAATATTCTCTTAAGTTATGGAAACACTATAAATCAACGCCAACACTTATTTTCAAACTACGAGTGGTATAGGCTTCATGTGCATGTACATTCATCGCATCCCCTCATAATTTAAGTAGATCGTATCATTCGTTCATTATAGGTCGCGGTTAGAGACCGAGCCTCATTTCCATCATAACCACTTTTGTCTTCGTAACTATCGTACCAGGTGAGTCATAGCCCCTACTCTTTTAATTGTTTTGTCAACTTTTGGGGGAGAATACATGCTCGTTTTTAAATGAACTATTATTTGACTCTTAGAACTTGTCTTGACCTTTTGAACTTGACTTGACTTTTGAAATTGACTTAAACTTTTGAACTTAATGCACCGTACGTGCTATAACCTAAAGTCTCCCATGTACGGAGCAATGCAAAGTCTCCCCTGTCTACGGAGCAGCATTATAAAGCCTCCCTTGTTCGGAGCAACCTAAAGTCTCCCATGTACGGAGCAGTGCAAAGTCTCCCCTGTCGACGGAGCAGCATTATAAAGTCTCCCATGTACGGAGCAACATAAAATCTCCCCTGTCAACGGAGTAACTGATTACTATATAATAGTTTGTGAAAGATGTACCGTACGTGCATCAGCAATTGTTAGTCTCCTGCTGGTTTGCCGTTCGCACTCCAGTTTATACGTACCGTTCGTGCGGCCTCCTTGTGTGGGGCAGTAGGTAGTATGGATAGCGCTATTAGAGGTCGGCCAACCTCTCGTTCCCCTGTCTACGGAACGCATATTATTTATTTTAGGAGCCTTGCCACATTCTTTATTATATAGGTGGTGCTTATATTGTGACTTATTATGACCGCGGGTACTTGACTACTAAACATGCAACTATATTTAGCAGTGGGTTGTGAACACACAGGTTACAAGTCTCTTATGGCGGGACTTGTAACTGAGTGGATTTACGATGCCTTTGCTGTGTGATCATTTTCTATAAACTTTATTTGTTAAACAACTCTATGAACTCACCAACCTCGTGTTGACACTTTAGCATGTATTTTCAGGTTTTAACCTATGGCACACTACTGGAGGTTTTGGCAGGGCATGGCATGGTCATAGAAGACTCTGATTATTTATATGGGGACCGTTTTTAAACTATTTTAAGGGCCTACTTCCGCACTAATTTTAACGATGTAAATTCAACATTTTGATTAAACGATTTTATTCTAAATAATTAAAGTGAAAACCATTTTTGTACTTGTGTTGTGTTACCGATTGAGTTACACCCCAGCTACACGTATGCTTCCGCTGGACCCGATTTTGGGGGTGTGACAGATTGGTATCAGAGCTTCGGCTATAGCGAACTAAGTGTTTTTTTAAAACCTAGACTATAGCTACTTTTATGAAAAACTTAACCCTATGACCGTCACGTGCCTGCCTGCCAAGATAATGCCTCACTTGTGGTTTGTTGCTGACTTAGGTGATGAGATTTGTGTCTCATTATCTGGTATATTATGTTCATTTGTTCTAATTGATCTCTATCATTGTCTTTCATATGAGCATGTTCACGTATCATATATGTCACCCTGTTATGTTTCTCCTAGCATAGTTTCATCATTTGACCTCGAGTTTGGTCACCTGCCTTAGTCTTTCTGAACGTCTTGGTCTTTGTAAAGGACATAGTATTAGTATAACTGAGCTGAGTATTTCAAAATTCATGGAACCTCGGTGGAATATAGACTAGTCACCTATATTCAACCCGGGATAGTGGGACATAGGCTGACTACCTATATCCGACTCAGAAATGAATTTTGCAACACTGAGAATGGTTATAATAAAATTTTGTCTGGATTAAATCCTCTACTCAATTTCCGAATGTTTCATTTATGTGTGTGTATACCCTCGTTGTCAGAACGCTTATACTTTTCATCACCTCGTGAACCGCCGCCTAGAAACACGTCAACTTGTCATTTCATCTCATGAATCTTCACCTATATAACACTTCGGAGACCAACGTTAACTGAACTTCGGGACGAAGTTCCTTAAGGGGTAGAGACTGTCACAACTCGTAAATTTTGGCCTTTTCCCGAACTTTCATATTTACTATTCATCGGTTACTATTCATCGATCACTATTCATCATTTTACTATTCATCATTTTACTATTCATCATTTTTGAGGTCAGTTCGATATTCTGAGAAGCGTTTTAAAATTTTACTATTCATAAAACACTATTCACCTCCGGAGAAAATTTGTCATTTATACGTGGGTTGCGTCATTTTTGTAAACATACGATTATTAAACTAAGAAACGTTATCTTATGAACTAATATTTTGAATAATCGATCCGACAATCTCAACTATGATCCCAATATATTTTTATATTCATTTTAATAATATAAAAATTATAATATTAATTTACCCGGTATTTTGGAAATTTATTTATTTCGTATCGTACGCCTAATTTAATTTCGACGGTTTTCATAGAAATTAAACGACGATTAACCAAACACACAATATTTATACCCAACATATTTTTACAAATTTTACGACTTTATTATGTCCCGATTAACTTCGTTAAAATTTATTTCTAGCAAACTCGGTACCCGGTATCCTCTCAAACTTATAATATCTAATTAAATCCTACACCAATGTAAAGATTTTCTTACATAATTTATGACACAACTATTCCCTCCTTCCTTCCATTGAAATCAGCCGAACACCCCATGTCCCCTTTACCACTTTTGACCAAAAATTCAATAAATGCATTTACTTGCTAATTTTTATAATATAAAAAGTAGATATTTTGAGTATAGATGCAAGAAACTAGCACAACATTTTCACACTTACAAAATAAACTCAAAAACCTTCCAATATTTTCATAACATTCGGCCAAGCAAGAAAAAGAGAAAAAGAAGTTCGATTTCGATGGTTCCGAGTATTTTTCGATCAATTACGGGTTATATATTAGCTATATATCGTTTTGGAGTGATCATTGGGTTATATTGTTCTACTTCCTATCACAAATCCATCATATTCAAGTAAGTATATGTAACTCATTTTTATAATTTTATCAAGTTTATACAAGATCCATATGATATATATACTAGATCTACATGCATATGTTATTTATACCACTTTATTTTACAAACTTTTAACTTTGAAAGCCTAGAAAGTGATTATAGTTAGATCCTTGTTAGATCCACTTGGTTTATGATGTTTAGGAACCCATGACACCCTAAGAAGGTGTATGGTAAGATTAGACTAGATTTGTGGTGATTGAAAGTGATTTGGTTGAAGTTGAAACAAGTTTGAAACTAGGAAAATGATTTTTGAAAATATATATAAACCTACTGTCCTTAAAATGAAAACGTGGCCAACTCAGTGGGTTTGGGGTAACTTTTGACCAAATATTTAGAAAATACTTTCCGAGACGGAACTATGGCCGAAAACGGGGATGAAAACGAGTTAATAACGAAGGAGATACGCCAAAAACGGGTTTAACGACGAAAACTATATTTTCTGAAAACTGCATGCTGTTTGGCATTTTTAGACGGACAAATAGAGGCGTTAAACGTAACCTAGAGGAGCCGAGCTATTGAAAATATATTAGTATGTTGTCCCACGATTCCGGGAATGTAAAGAACGTAGAAAACGAGCTTAAAACGACCAAGTTATACACTTTTGAAACTAGGCGAACTATATATATATTTGACAACATCTAATAGCAAATATTCTCTTAAGTTATGGAAACACTATAAATCAACGCCAACACTTATTTTCAAACTACGAGTGGTATAGGCTTCATGTGCATGTACATTCATCGCATCCCCTCATAATTTAAGTAGATCGTATCATTCGTTCATTATAGGTCGCGGTTAGAGACCGAGCCTCATTTCCATCATAACCACTTTTGTCTTCGTAACTATCGTACCAGGTGAGTCATAGCCCCTACTCTTTTAATTGTTTTGTCAACTTTTGGGGGAGAATACATGCTCGTTTTTAAATGAACTATTATTTGACTCTTAGAACTTGTCTTGACCTTTTGAACTTGACTTGACTTTTGAAATTGACTTAAACTTTTGAACTTAATGCACCGTACGTGCTATAACCTAAAGTCTCCCATGTACGGAGCAATGCAAAGTCTCCCCTGTCTACGGAGCAGCATTATAAAGCCTCCCTTGTTCGGAGCAACCTAAAGTCTCCCATGTACGGAGCAGTGCAAAGTCTCCCCTGTCGACGGAGCAGCATTATAAAGTCTCCCATGTACGGAGCAACATAAAATCTCCCCTGTCAACGGAGTAACTGATTACTATATAATAGTTTGTGAAAGATGTACCGTACGTGCATCAGCAATTGTTAGTCTCCTGCTGGTTTGCCGTTCGCACTCCAGTTTATACGTACCGTTCGTACGGCCTCCTTGTGTGGGGCAGTAGGTAGTATGGATAGCGCTATTAGAGGTCGGCCAACCTCTCGTTCCCCTGTCTACGGAACGCATATTATTTATTTTAGGAGCCTTGCCACATTCTTTATTATATAGGTGGTGCTTATATTGTGACTTATTATGACCGCGGGTACTTGACTACTAAACATGCAACTATATTTAGCAGTGGGTTGTGAACACACAGGTTACAAGTCTCTTATGGCGGGACTTGTAACTGAGTGGATTTACGATGCCTTTGCTGTGTGATCATTTTCTATAAACTTTATTTGTTAAACAACTCTATGAACTCACCAACCTCGTGTTGACACTTTAGCATGTATTTTCAGGTTTTAACCTATGGCACACTACTGGAGGTTTTGGCAGGGCATGGCATGGTCATAGAAGACTCTGATTATTTATATGGGGACCGTTTTTAAACTATTTTAAGGGCCTACTTCCGCACTAATTTTAACGATGTAAATTCAACATTTTGATTAAACGATTTTATTCTAAATAATTAAAGTGAAAACCATTTTTGTACTTGTGTTGTGTTACCGATTGAGTTACACCCCAGCTACACGTATGCTTCCGCTGGACCCGATTTTGGGGGTGTGACAGATTCCTTGAAAAAGTTGGAGAGTATGTTGGAAAAAGCAAAGTTGGATTTAGAAGGAGAAGAAGTTGTTTGTGACAATGTTTCTTATTTGCCACATGAAATGTGTTATCCAAAGAAGGAGAAGGAGAGAAAAATTGTTGTTTTCACTAGAGCACCACCTAAAAAATATGATGCTCCACACATGAGGTATTCTACACCTTGTGCGGTGGAAGGAGTTAAAGCGTGGGATGCGGAATTGAATATGGAATATGGAGACAATTACATTTCGGAAGAAATGCTTGACAAACTTGGTTTTGTTAGGCTTGATTATGGAAGTTATGGAAAGAAGGAAGTGAAAGGAGTTAGAGTGAATATTCATGGTCACATCTTTAAAGTTGATTTTGTTGTTTTGGAGTATACTAATGAAGATGAACCGGAAGTGATTTTTGGTAGAGATTTTTTAGTGAATACCAAGTGTAGTTTGGTTTTGCACTTGGGGAGTTGAAAATTAGCATAAGTGATTTGGAAGAAGGGAAGAGTGTGAATGATATGCTTGTTGATGTTTGTGAAGGAATAGAAATGATGAAGGAAGGAAAGGATGAAGTTTGTAAGATGGGTACAGCTAACCGAAACAAAACACCATTGAACAAATTAACCCAACCCTCCACCCAAAAAGAAAACAAATCATCATCATCATCATCCAAAACACCACCTAATTCACCAAAAAGTACCAAACCTTTAACCAAAGAGCAAAAACAAGCTATTTTGGAAAATCTTGAAGCAAAAATTAGTGAATTGATGGAAAATAAACCGGTCATTGAAGTGTTGAGGAATTATATGGAGTATAGGAAGAAGTTAGATGGAGTTATGTTGGCAAAGTCTAAGTTGGAGGATAATAGTTTTGATGAAGTAGAGGAGAGAAGGATAATTGAGAATGGGCTCCCAAAGAAAATGAATGATCCCGGAAATTTTGTTTTACCGGTTAAAATTAATGGGACAACTCCTTTATATGCATTAGCCGATACGGGTTCTAGTGTGAGTATTATGCCTTATCCATTGTATCATAAGTTAGGATTAAGAGACCATACACCTAACAATTCTAAACTCACTATGGCGGATAATTCTAAGGCAAAAGCAATGGGAGAAGTAAGAAATGTGAGAGTTCAAATTGGTTATCAAGCATTCTTGGCGGATTTTCTTGTTGTTAGGTAGACCATTTTTAAGAACTTGTGGAGCTATAATAGATATGGGAAAAGGTACCATGACAATTGATGATGGAGTTCTTAAGAATACTTACTATCCAAAGCCTAGAGGGGGTAGTAATGGAGATGATAATGATGAGGACCAAGAGGAGGATTACCTTGGTTGCTTTGAAGTAGGAAGGGATGAAGATGGTAGACCTAAATTTGGTCCATGCACACCTAGTTTCTTTGATATTGAAGATGAAATGGAAAGAGCTCTAGCAATGGAGGCTTTCTTTAATCCGTTTAAAAATATTTTTGTGTTTAACAAGATGACAGATTTTCTTGAATCTTTACCGGTCCAATTGAAGAACTTGGAATGGGGTTCCGAAGGTCATAGCATTTACAAAAGAGAAGAAGGAGATGGTGATTGGCATTGCAAATTTGATATCACATGTCCTAGTGGAAGGAACTTTGCAAGAACTTTCAAAACTCGAAAGACTACTAGGAAGTTGGCAAACAAGTATCGTGGAGAAGACATTCTTAGGAATGAATATTTCTATGGATGAAGAAGAATAATCACAAGAATAAAGCACATCTTGTGCTAGTTTGTTTGTTTCGTACTTTTATTTTTCATGCATTTTATTTCATGTTTTTAGGTTTTATGCATTTCATGTTTGAATGAGACTATCTATCTATTTATCTATCTATTTATTTATCTATTTATCTTTTTATTTGGTTTAAGTTTTTAGTTTTTAGAGTTAAGTTATGTTTTAGTTTTAAGTTTAGAAGTAGAAGTAGATGACCAAAATTTTTGGTAGTGTGTTTGGAATACATACAAGATAATAAGTTTGAGAAAAGAAAAAGCTACCAGCACTTGTGTCAAGTTTAGTAGTGGAGAAAAAACTTTGAAAAATCAATTTCATACCAAACCGAACCGATGGATTCACAACTGATCGGATGGAGTTGAATATATAAACCAAAATTTTCAAAAACTTAAGAAAAACACATACACACAATCCACCAAAAATTGGGGTTAAAAATTCGACCATAAGAAGTTGTTAGAAGGTTGCAGGAGTGATAATTAATCATCAATGGCATCAAGTCAAGTAAGTTATATCATTAATTTTGTTCAATTAAGTTTTAATTCGAATGATTGAAATTAGGTCACGAATTGGGTATTTTTGAATTAGTTCGAATTGAGATGTAATATTTTGGGGATAAGTGATTAGATGATAGGAGAAGGTATTACAAAAAGAATTAGATCAATTGGTTAAGTTTTGAGTAAGAATTTATTGATTGAATTTTCGGATTGAATTGGGTATAATCTTTGGAGCTAGTTTATTTGCAATTGATGAATCCCGGAAGTTATATGATTGATAATTAGTGATGTTAGGGTATTGCATTGTTGATTAGAGCACTAATTGGAAGATTTTAGTAGATGATGTTCTTGGTTTTTATAGAATCATTAGGTTGATGATTGGAAATGTTAAGAATCATTTATAGGAGAGTTTGGATGTTAGAAGTACTCAAAAATGGGAGATTAAAAGTTACAAAGAAGTTCGGATTGATTGGGAAACGTTTAGGATAGATTGAAGATGAATGTGGTTTGCAGAAAACTCCAACCGAATCGGTTATGAGTTGCAGCCGATCTGTTGGAAGTGTGCCAAAGTTGCAACCGATTCGGTTGGACCTCAAACCGATCGGCTGGACGCCTCGGAAAAATTTTTGACAATTTTTGAAAATGTGTTTTCTAGTTTCTAAATTGATTGGTATTAGTTCTTATACTTATATACTAAATAGATTTGAGACGATTTCATCACGAAAAAGGACCGAAAGGAATTCATAAGAAAAGAATTGATTTTCTAAACAACCATGTGTTTATAGGATTGTCATACTAATTTGATATGTCCGAAAGGAGTCATTTAGGTGATAGAATTCTTAGTAGTAGTGAAAACATGACATACATCATAGATTGTATAGCTACTCATTTTTAGTTGCGCATCATAACAAATTTTACACCAAACTTCGTACTTGAATGGTTACGATACTCCTAATTACCAATCAAGGAACTATACACAAGTATATATTTAGTTTTTATTGAGTTTATTTTAAATTAAGATTTTACATAAATTTGGATTGACAACCCTTATTTAACAAACGTTTTTCTTATTACTAAAACCGCCAAATCCCTTGGGACGATCTCGACTTACCCACCTTTATTACACCGGACGAGTATACTTGCTCGTATGTGCTAGATAATAATCGAATAATTCGTGTTTATAAATTTTAAAACTTGTACTAATAAAACGCACATCAGGCATTCAAGCCAAAACAAGCCATGATAAAGGTATTAAGTCTTTGGTAACTCATGGGATGCATTTGCAAAACGCAACATCATAAAAGTCAAAGACTTCAAAGTAATTGGTGCAAGGGGATCCTGACATTACGGGAGCATATTCCACATAGAAAGTCTTCACACGTGGTGACAGCTGTTGATGATCCCTCTCATGGCCTGCAGGCATACGAGGGAGAAATCGCAAGACCCAATCATGGTCAGTCACAAAATTGCTTGACGTTCTTAACACAACTGAAATTATCTTGAACAATCGTGTTTTAACCATGAGACATTACACAAGACAATAACAAAACAAACACAAAAACGAAGTAACAAAAAAGCTTTCCTTGCTACAAGAAGACGAAACTAACCTTCATTTGCCATTTTTCTCAAACACTCTATCGGTACTCCGGATTAAAAGGATTTTTTATTTTTTTGACCGGAATAGGATCACCTGAAAAAGAGGAGATGAAAATGAAGAGTTTTTCATTTTGGGTTAAATAAAAAAGGTTGAAATGTAACTCCCCACGTGTTACAACCCTAACTATAGGCAAAAGTAAAAGTATATATATATTAAAAAAAAAAAAGAAAAAAAAAAGTTACTGGAAAACATATTGCGATGACCCATTAGGCCAACACACTCCACGCCACGCGAATAGCCTTCACGACCTGACAGACGCGTGTGTAGGTGATGTCAGATTGACCTCACGTACAGGCGAAAGGATAGGTTCACACGCGCCAAAACGACAAGTTGACCAAATTCAAATCATTTCAAAAAGATTCTCTTTGCATTCCCCACTCAAACATTAAATGTTGTTTTACCCTGATATGCTCAACGCTACTAAAGTACAACTTGCATCTTTACAAT
Source organism: Artemisia argyi (assembly GCA_030686995.1). Lineage (NCBI taxonomy): Eukaryota > Viridiplantae > Streptophyta > Magnoliopsida > Asterales > Asteraceae > Artemisia > Artemisia argyi. The sequence continues at coordinate 54,781,204 of CM060708.1, read as the reverse complement.
GATTATATGCCTGGCTAGTCGCGGCCTGGAAGCATATCGACTAGGGGACTCCATTATCAGCTTGATAGAACGATTTGAAAGCCTGATAATTACTATCCTTGGTCCAACATCATATAATTAGATCATGATATAATACTAGATGGGGGGAGGGGGGGGGGGGACTTAATATCGTATAGATATTAGTTGCCCAAGCTCAGTCAAGCCTATTATAAACAATTAATAAGGCCCATTATCAAGACTTGATATCCCGTCCACATTCCTAGGACGTACATGGCCTGGGATAGCCTCTCAGGCTGTATAGCATACATACATAGGACAACTGTCACTAACGGTTAAGATGTGCTATCTGACATGTGACAATGGGAGACACACGACCAAGAATATGAGAGACGGGCACGATCTGGTACAAGCTAAGGAGAAGATACCATATGTCATTCTTGTCAACCCGTTAGACGATCAACACATGACATTTCTACAATCCTTTATCATCTACATGGGGTTTATTCTTGAACCATAATACCTATCTATAAATAAAAGGTATAACACACAAAAAAGAAACGATTCTCTCTACACTCTTTACATTGTTTAACACAGTAAAACACACACACATTTGGTTTGTTTAAGTGTTATCCAAACATCTTGAGTCTTAATCACGCTTTACATACCATATGTAAACAAGGTCTAAAGTTCAAACCTTACAGACGACAACTTTTCCAACACAAATATCTGAGTGTGGGCTTGGAAAGAGGGCTTTTTGAAGAAATAGTTTGTGGGTTTAGTTCCAACTCTTACGGTATGCAAGGAACAACTGAACATTGCTTGACGCTTTACATACCATATGTAAACAAGGTCTAAAGTTCAAACCTTACAGACGACAACTTTTTCAACACAAATATCTTTGTGTGGGCTTGAAAAGAGGGCTTTTTGAAGAAATAGTTTGTGGGTTTAGTTCCAACTCTTACGGTATGCAAGGAACAACTGAACATTGCTTGACGTTGATCTTTGAGAAAGGGTACCCAAAGAATGCATGGAGTTGAAGCTTCTTCGGCAATTTAAATATTTTGGAGAAAGTTGCTCATAGTAACTACATTGTACGTTCTAGTGATTAGATCATTTAAAATGGAGTTCCAAATTATGCATTCTATCAATTAACCGAAGATGTATTCCCGAGAATAAATTTTTGCTTTTCGGGAGAAAGAAAATTAGAAAAGCTTAAATTAAAAGGCGTCATAAAACAGTTTCATATATTTATCATAACGTGACAAAAGTTTCAAAGTTGGAAACATATCTTAATATTGTTTGTCACAAAAACTACTAGTACGTACTAGTTATCAATGAAGTCCACGATATCATAACGAAATGTTTGAATTGATCTTTAAGCAACAACCCTTTGCTTTGTACCTCTTACCTAACTCGATGCATTCATTTAAAACTCGTTGCACACGAAACAACATTTGAAATGCAACCATATAAATACAAACATCACACATGATACATCATAACGGACATGTTCAAATCAATGTGATGAATATTTTGCATTAATTTTTTTTTTTTTTTTTTTTTTTTTTTTTTTTTTTTTTTTTTTGTCACGATTACTCAACACAATCATATACTACATCTTTATCATTTTCAGATTATAGTTTCATATATTACAACTAAATTATCTTTAATAAAATGTTGATAGCCGATAATATTGATGAACCCATATACATCTTGCTTTAAAAACAATACAAAAAAGGTACTATGACTCAATGACTCGTTCACAACAACTGTCAAAACTTGAACATTTTTATTAAGATGACCGAAACATAAATCTTATATAATTACTTCAGCTATTCATTTTTCTAAAAAATGAATCTCAAAATTTTGGGGGCGAGAGCTTCTCTTGCTTCTCTATAGGTTCGTCTGTTAATTTTGGAGGGTGGGAGCTTCCCTTGCCTCTGCATAGGTTTGCCTGTTCGTGAAAGTGTCCCCTCACATTCAAGAGCTTGATCGTTTTCTCGCAAAGCGTCCTTTTAAATGTGACCAAGTTACGCGTATAATTTACCAAAAAGTTAAACTAGTTTTTTACATGCACAAGTTATTCGATATTTTATCAATCTAAATAAACGCTTGTTATAAAACTTAGAGAGAATATTATTATAAGAATAAATTTGCATATTTGCACATGAAATGCACTTACGAGAATTGAGTACGTACCGATCTTTAAATATTCGAATACCATATTTTTTGGTGAAACCAAGCTTTAAATCCTAAAATAAAGTTAACTCAATTGACACGCTTAAATGACACATAATGTTTTCCTACCTATGAATTTTAATGTTCATACAATTATTATCTTTTGAAATTTGAACCATACAACACTCAAACAAATACAAAATCAAATAACAACAATTGAGCTTATTGATTCCATATGAACATGAACATTCTAAAAAACTAGGTAACGAATTATCACGACGACCACTTAAAGTCTTTCGTCTAGTAATATGTGAATGACTCATCAACCTAAAGGCTGTGAGTTTGAAAACATTATGAAATATTATGTTCGAGATACAAATATAAAAGTCGCCGTTCTAAAAAAATAAAAATTGTCATAACGGCCTAATAACACATCCAAACATTTCAAAAATTGCCAACACACGACATAAAAGAAGCTAAAAACACCATTGCAACATATAAATATCATGACTAACCATTAAAAATTTGTACATTACAACATCTTAATTAAAAAAAACAAAATGCAACATCAAAATTAAATCTACATAGATAGATAATAACTACTAATGAAGATTCAAATATCGGGTCAACTGGGTCGGGTTAACAATGCCGGGTATATGTGCTCCATTTTTACCCATAAGTACACCCGACACTTGTTCATATCTTTCATATTTTCTTTTCTCACCCGCCTTCGGCTCAGCCGGCTTTACAATCTGTTTAGCCGGCTTTCGGAACCCGGCTGAATGAGCCGCGGCTGAGACAGGCACAGCCTCGGCTCGAGCCGGGTCCCACGGCTGGCCAAACAAAGTCCCTTGGGTTAAAAACTCATGAGCTAAATATCCAGCCATTAGCTTGTTATCAGCCGGTGGTGGTCGGCTCGGCTTGTGGAACCTAGGTGGAGCCGTGGCTCGTGGGATAAACGGCTTAGGCAGCTTGGGTAAAATCGTTGACGGCTTGAGAAAGTCAAACGTTTCATTTTTGTTTTTGGGGGGTTTTGATTGCCTAGGCGTGTGGCTCATTTTAACTTGCATGTGGGTCTGCCACGTCAGCAATATAATAATAAATATACAACCAAATTAAAAATCCAGGGGTAAAATCGTAATTTACCACCATAAATTTTTTTCTGGGTAAAAATTTTCGGATCAGAAAAAACCCAAAATAAGTGGATCTGCTAATTAACCGGAAATATTTTTTTACGGTGGCGCGTGACGACGGCGCGTGGGTTGAGAAATAAACGGAGAGAATTAGAGAGCAAAAAATAAAAGAATGAGAAAAAAGGTGTGGGGGAGTGTAGGATGTGGTGGGTTCTTTATATAGGGAAATGAATAAATTAATGCCACTAACTTTCAATATAATTACAATAATGCCATCATTTATATAAAAAGACTAAAAAGCCCATGGTTTTTTTGCATTTAGGTCCTTGAGGAAATATGTGATGTGATGTTAGGAAATTTTTGTGTGATTATTTCATAGTTTAGGGGTAGAATAGTGAATAAATTATATTTATGCTTTTTTGGTAAAATTGTTTTGTTCTATTTTACAAGTTACCAGTTTTTCGTAGGGGTATCATTTGAGATAAGGTCTTAAATCAGTATTTATCCTTTTTCCCATTTAAGGTAACTAAGAAAGAAAAAGCATGTGTATGCTTATTTAGCATTTTTGTAACTTTAGTTTAACACACATATATGTGTGATTTTACAATGGAAGGTTTTAGAAGTTTATAGACGGCTTATTACAGGTAGAAAATTGAAAATCGACTTGAAAGTTGTGCTTTCAGATGATGCACATCATTATTCATTTATTCATGATTTCGATTCATGGTTTAATGTAACAAACTTGTACAACTTATATTCTAATGCAATTAAGAAATTTGTTCAAGATAAAATATTGTGTTATACTACTACGTTTTCTTTATAAATTTGTAAAGACTTGGGGATATTGCAAGTTCTTTATAAGTTTTTATGAGTTTTAACTCTTACATTAACATTTGCATTTAATTTGCACGAGTCACCTGTCTTGTTATAGCAAATTTTTATGTAATGCTTTCTTTGAGGGTATGCAAGATGGACGACTGTTTATGGTCTTAAAATTTTTAGAGGCATCGAAATTTGTATCGTTAGCAATTATATGCACATGGACTCATATTTTTCACCAAAAAAAGAGTAGTTAGATGTGAAAATATTTTAAATGTGTAATATGCTAAACGTTTAAATAACTAATTGCATTTATCTTATAAACAGTGACTCTATATTATAGATACGTTCTTTCTCAAAATGTTTCATTGTATATTTTCGTCCAGAGCACTCGAAAATTTTAAAAATTTTGAGACGGCCATGGTTCTACGTATTTATTTATGAAGCTTAACATTTTTTTTTCTTACTTTCTTTTAATGCATATGCATCCATTTGAATTGTTTCAGAATCCTATTAGTACTTATTAACATACGTCATTTTCGAAGACTAGGAAAATAACTCGTGAAATGAAAAACGAAAAAGAAAAAAAGGCATGCGGTTGTGTTAATATATATGATTTTGACAGAATCGAATCATCGATGGTAGTGATCATACAAGAATGTCCATGTGTTAATGACATATTTAAGGATTAACATATATGTAATAAATATATTGTGAAATTTACATGTTACGAAAAAAATGATATACTTTTAAGCTTTTGAACAATATTCGTTTTACAATATTTACACATTTGAGAAGTATCTCATGAAAAGAGGAGATTTATTCCTTTGAGGGATTTCCTTTTTGGGTCAAATATTCCTAGTTGATTTTTTTTTTTTTTTTTTTTTAGGTGATATTAATATCCTTAACTTATTACGTGTATGATAATGTTTCATGTAAAATTATGTGTGTAAATATGATACTGGATAAACATAACATAACTATAGGACGTATCAAGTATGCACTTATAAGGTCATACGTTTTAACAAGAACAAGATAACAAAGTATCGAGTTGGCACATTCACTAAGGATAAAGCATTCGTCTATGATTAGGAATGTTTTCGTTTACGTAAACAAAAAGGACAAATATGACCAAGCATGCATGTTTTGTTTCTTGCTTGAGTACATCGTGCTTAGCTTGCTTCCCAATTTGATTTGACATGAAGTATATATTATCGTTCGTCACATTTTTGCCTTAGCCTCCATAAATTTTTAGCCAGTATTCAGCTCCAAAACTTACAGTGAACATACTACTATACTCATAGATCTTGTGTTACTGAAATTGTATAGTACAAACTCGTTACGTACACTTGTTCATTTCATGAATTGAGTGTCGCTTCGTTGGTAGATTTCCATCTGGTTGGAGATCATTTCGTGACATCAGACGCTCGAAATTATGAGGTATTCCTCATAATTAACACCGTTTGATAGATTATTTTTGTAGTTTACAAATCACATAACTATATGTCTATATGTATATATACCTCACGGTTTTGCTTTAGCTACAACATATATATATATATATATATATATATATATATATATATATATATATATATATATATATATATATATATATGCTCATGCATCTTACTAAAAAGGCGATCACAAGACAAGGTCGATCAAACCCATACTACTATAGACCCAATGTGGCAATGTCTCCTACGACACAAGAGAATATATATCACGTACTATCTTGTTTGTGGGTTTTGATGTAGCAAAATCTAATCTTTAACCCCATAAAAACCCATTATATTTTTACTTATATTCCTAAGTTTACCTATATTTGTTAAATAAACTACGCATCATATATAGTATTTTATTTTTTAGTAAGCTACGCCATCTCATACACTGCTGTCACAAAAAAACATGTCACTCATTTGGAATTTATCGTTTAAAAAAGACTAATTCAGTTTTAAATTTTTATCCTTAATTAGTACCGGTGAACTCATACTAACTACAAGTGTTCGCTCGCTGCTATTGACGTGGGGCAGTCTTCGTACGATTATGATAGTTCAACGACTAAGAATCAATGATAGCGTGGTTCGATATTGACAATGCTGAGAGACAGGGCCGTCCTTAATTTCTGAAAATTTTAGAGGTCCTGTACGAAATTACATAATAAGGCATTTCGAGATGGAATGTTATATATAAAGTGTCACCGTTTATAAGATATAATGTAATTAGTTATCTAAACGTTTAACATATTACTTATTTAAGATATTTTCTCATATAAATATTATTTTTCTTCGTGAAAAATATGCATACACATGCATATAATTATTAACGGGATAAATTTTGAGGCCTTTAAAATTTTTGAGGCCTAAAGCGGTCGCTTACCTTGCACACACTCAAAGACGGCCCCTGCCAGAGAAGATGTATGTCATGTTTAATTAGGTTAAGTTTATGCAAAAGATGGGTAAAAAATGCAAGAAAAGTGAAAAATAATAATAATAATAATAATAATAATAATAAGTATATACATATGTGGTAGCTTTAAAAAGTAAAGATTGTTTTTGGCTCTCCTTAGTCTTTGAAAATTGGGTACGTGACACACAACTTCGCTATATAGATTTACGGTAACTATAAAGTCTTTACTAAGGAATATTTAAAGATACTGTCTTATATTGTTTGGTACGAAGATAATATTTTGTTTAGTTTAATATTTCTATAGGAAAAGTAAAACTTGATGATAAGATATGAAAATACCATCCAAAGATGTCAATTTGTTGATGTGGGCAACACCACTCAATAAAACCAAAAACCATAGGTCAGCTTAATTCTGATTCATGTAATGAACAACCTAATATACTGGAATAAAGTAGAATAGTAGATTAATATGAAATTTAGTCAACTTCTTTGTAACTTTGTTAAAAGTAAACAATTTATTTTTTGAACGTAAAAGGTAACGAGCTTTAATCAGTTGAAAGTTTGTAGATAAGCTAGTTTCATTATAACATCGCCTGTATTAGTTATGAGTAGTCCAAACACAACAAATCTTTTATATTTATATTATAAAACAAAATTTCAAGTGGGAACTTTTTCATTTCAAAAAAACTAAACCATACCTTATTTAGTAATAATATTATTTAAAAAAAAAATTATTTTCTTATTAGGTAACATTTTATATTTATCCATAACACAAGTAGAAGATAAATACAAAAAATATAGATAAGATGTAATTAACAATAGGATTAAAATTTTTAAATAATTATCTTTAATAATAAAAAACTATAATTAAACATTATAAATCAAACAAAACAAATATTAAATTATTTATTTTTTAATAAATAAAAATATATAATTAAAAAAAAAAATTTAAAACCCGCGCGTGCACTAGCATTAAAACTAATTACTCGTATAATATTTGGCTTCACTAAATTAACTTATTATATGATGATCCAAGCTCAATCGCCGCATGCAACAATTTTTTTAGGATATGTATTTCGGCTGCTCAGCTTAGTGGTTTGTTTCATATCAGCGTCAACTCATCTTTCTCTCTTCAAGACTACATACTCACCATAAACAAGTAATGGTGATCGCTATGACGACCGTAACAATTTTCTTTTAATTAAATTTTCATTCATAATTAAAAAAACATTACAACAATAATTCAAATAAAACAATAAACATTACAATAAAAATTAAAACAAACTTAAACTAATAGTCTACATTATAGAGCTCATTGATTTGTTGCTTCAAGGCCGGCCAAGCACATCTTTAATGCTTTCCCGGTTAAATGATCATGAGATTCAGTGTAGAACATGATGTTTTTCTCCATTTTTTCTTGTTTTTGCCGTTCATATTGTTCACGTAGAAACTCAAGTTGTTGTCTCTCATGTGCAAGCATATGTGCTTCAATGTCTCGTTATTAAACAAGTCGCTTTTCTTCAATTCTTTCTTCCCTTTCAAGCTTTAGTTTCTCCAAATTCATGTTCCTTTATTCTCAAATACTCATCTGAAGATTCATGCCTTTAGGAAAATAATGGGCTTACGACATCTGACCATTTATTGAGCAACACGTCATAAAGACCAAGGTCAACAGCAACTGAGGTTGATGCTTGTGAACGAGCAGCGGAGGCTGATGCTTTCTTCTTTGACTTGTCATGTCATATAGGTCGAAGCTCCTGAACCTCTACATCCTCTAAATCACCTACTTCATCGTTCAGATCCAAACTAATATGTGCTGAGTTGGAAGTGTCGTGTGAGGTGGTTTTTAATGTCCTCGATTTTTGGGAATCACCTGATTTGGATTTTAAATTTTTTTGGCATTTCTACCTCAGCACTCAACCAGTGTGAAGGTCGAACCGTAAGTAGCACGATACTCTTTATGTGCTAAATTTTTGGTCCCTTTTACTTGGTTGACAGTAACTAAAAAGCTAAAGTAACCAAGTTGTATGACTTTTAACAAAGATGTATAAATGATTAACAATAAAGCCATGTAAACATAAGAGACAATATTTTTCAACGTTTAATTCTTTATTAGAAGTTAATCAAAAAGAATCGTACCCAAGTGTTTGCGGAATAACACTTTGGATTGAAAATGACAAGTGTGGTATACTCCTCTCTAAACTCAAACAATGTTGAGTGACAACTTCAGGACCCACTGAGCTATCTCAGGGGTTATGTTGTTCTTTGGAGGAGTAAAAGTGGTTTGTGAATGCTTAGCATTAATTGCACAAACTTGTCAACTTTTACTCCTCACTTATGCTACCTATTTATACACAAATGTGAACAACTCTATTATACAATGGACCTAAGCATTCCTTAATAAAATCTTGATAGATTTTATTCTCTGGCAAGGGAAACTTCTTTGGGTTAAGTCCAAAAGGCACTTTCTGATGACAGCCTGGTTTTAACCATTTGTGGAAAGTTTGACCTTAAAGTGATAAAGCACTTTAGTGAACCAGTTCAAACTTTCCCGCCCAGTCCCGCCAAAACTTTAGTCTTCAAGTCATCAGTCTTCAGTATCATGATAGTTGTTGAGGAGTCTTGGGGTTCAGTGAGTTATTGTCATCCTCACTGAACCCATCACCTTCTTCTTGGCTTAGATCACACTCACTGAGTTCCACCTCATTGAATGGAGAACCTTTCTTCTTAGGCTCGGTCTAAGCGTCCTGAAGATGACTCACTGAGTTACTGTTTACTCAGTGACTTGTTTATACTTAGGTTATTTTACGTTCAAATCCTTGTTAGAAGAAGATTGGGGAATTCAGTGACCCAACAATCTCCCCCTATTTGAACATACAAATAGCCTAAGTATCTCTTGATTCAGTATGAGTTTGCAGGGATCTTCATCTCTTACTGAATGTTGATGTAATTATAGGTAGGACACATAATTTAAACAAAACATCAAAGTTTATTCATAGTTATTACAAGTCCTACAAATTACAAAAAAATAAAATAAAAGATAGTTGTTGCAGATTAGATGTTCAGGTGGTATCCAAGGGCTTCAAGCTTTGCTTTCTTTGTTCTGAGTAGATGTCTTTCAGGATGTTCATTGATCATTGCTTCCAAGTCCTGGCAGAATCTTTTGTTTTCAGTACTCTTGATGGGGGATGCCAACATGAGGTACATGAGCATTGCTTTGACTCCTGCCTTATCCATATCAGACCATCTTTGGAAAGCAAAGTTTCCAAACTCATCAGTGAAGCATAAGCCTCTTTCAGGTGCTTCAAGGACCATATTATTCATAAAAGTGATCCCTTCAGGAAGCGACCTGTCACAATCTAGCCCTGGTACTTTGATCTCAGGCTCCATCTCAATTTGCTTCCTTTTCCTCCTGGAAGGCTTAGATGGAGCAGTCTCTGTTGTTGAAGCAGGAAGAAGGGAGGGAATGTTTAGTGCTTCAGGCATTGCCTTCAGTCTGTCATACCTTTCCTTCAGTGACTTGAGAAGGTTAGGTACCACAACATTGTTCTTCTTGGCAATGATGGGACGGAGCTCATCAAGTTCAGTGATCCCAAAGTCAGCAAACCTGAATGGCTTATGGACGTCAAATACTCTTTGATCACGTCCCCTGAAGACCGTGACCACTGCAGGATCGGTGTTTCTGTGGATTTGAATGTCAGTGATGGTTTCTGGTTTCAGCCTTTCTTTCATCACCCAATGATACTTTTCAATCCTGGTTTTCCTTATATGAGCGTCCTTCCTGAGCTTTTCTTCCCTTTCCCTTTTGAGAGCATTCAACTCTTCTTCCTGAGCCTTTTTAAAGGCTGCACCAGCTTTCTCAGTTGCTAGTGCCTCAGAATCCAAACCAATCTTTTCAGCTTCCTCATAAACAACCTGAATAAGAGTAGGCTTGCTCATTCTCTCTTCTTCAGCAACCTTTTGCAAAATCTCAATTCGTTCCATGTGGGCTTGAATTTCTGCATTGGTGAGATGATGCACAACTCCATTGATTTCAAACGGGACTCAGATGGGTTCATCAGGATCATATCTGACTATTGTGGAGGCAGGCTTGAGCACAATTTCAGGTTCAGAGGTGGTAGCAATACTTTTTCCTTTGTCCTGCCTGAGAGTGGAGGAGACTGGTTCCTATTGTGGTGGAACTTCATTAATTGGTGTGGCTTCAGTGACATGCTCCCCCTCAGTGTGAGAGGGCTGTCCAGCTCCTTGTTCTTCAGTATTAGGGGCTTCAGTAGCATTCTCCCCCTCAACATTTTCCTGAACATCAGTGATGGCAAGTGTTGGCTGTACTGAAGAAGTAGATGTGCCCTTGAAGGCTTGGAAAATCTCCGTCATCATAGACTTGATCTCCTGAGTATCCTGGTGAATGATGGACACTTTGGAGTCAAGTGTAGCTTGAGCTTGTTTAAGAGCTGTCATCCTGGATCCCAGAGTCCATGCCAGAGAAGTGGACCTTTGGGATTGAGCTGTCACTGATTCTTCCATTTTGATGAAGGAAGATTTAAGAGACTCCACAGTTGTGGTGAGACCCTGAACATTCGATCCCTTGAGCAAGCCAAGTAACTCAGTGATGGCCACTGAATTTACCTGATACGTCTCAGATGCCTGAAGAAGCTTCCTGGTGAGTTCAGGATCATCCTTGACCGATTCTTGAACAGACTGAACCCCTACATTCAGCTGGTTAAGGGATATCAAAAACTGATTCAGGCGAGTAATCATCTGTGTCAGGGAGTGGTTAACTGAGGCATTCTGTTCCCTGACATCATCATTGAAGTCTTCGACAGCATCTTTGTGATCATGATAATGAACCGTTTGTTCAGTGTGTGATGAGGCGAAAAATGATCCGTTTTTAGGGGGTCATTTAAGCCCGAATCCGACTTTATTTGATCAAATATTGCCCTAAATCGTTCCTTTTGTGATTTTAGGTGTTTGGAGAGTGAATTCTGGAAAAGAGGCTATTTTGGACGTTTTTGGAGCATAAAGTGAAGAAAACGGCAAAGTACCAAAAATCCAAGCTGGAAATACAAGGTGACGGCGTCAAGACCAAACGCTTGACGGCGTCAGACATGAAGAATTAAATATCGAAGGTGGTGACGGCGTCAGATGGAGAGGTGACGGCGTCAAAGTGGCCAAAAATAATTTACCGTGGGTGGTGACGGCGTCACATAGGCCGTCATAAGTGGATCAAGGCCGTCCGAGGAAGTTTATGGCGGCGAGGTGACGGCGTCAGAATTAACTCTTGACGCCGTCAGAACGATTTTCCTATATATAGTTTTCTAGTTTTTTCATAAAAAGAGGGAAGTTTTGGTGAAACCCTAAAGACGATTTTGGTGCCTCTTTCACAGGTTTTTCAAGGATTCCAAACCCTTGAGACCTTGCATTGTAATTGAGATAAGTGTACTTTCAATTCAATCAATATGTCTATGTGTTGGTTGTTTATCTCTTGTTCTTGTCTCAATTCCATTATGCTAGGCTAGATCTCTCTTGTGTTTGCTTAGATCTAATGAAACCTAGATGTTGATTATGTGTTGATTACTTGTCTATTCTTGTTTTGAATGAATGATTTATATGTTAGGCTTAAGAAAACTGGCAGATCTCCAAATGGTAACATGCTTGAACGTCTTAAGAAACATGAACCGAGGCGTACTAGGTCTTTATTGGTTGTATTTAATGCATGAGCCACTGTTTACAATCCCTATAGTTGTGCTGGGTCATGGTGTAGGAGGAGATAAGAGCTCATAGAGTTGGGGAGTTATGTATGCCACTCCACGAATGGTATTAAGGAATACAACCCGTCATTCATACAAGTGTAACAAGTAATTAACATGTAAAAGATATCTAGGGAGTAGTGAAGTCTAAGTAAACACAATTTCTCCAATTACTGCTCACAACCTTAGTTTAATTAGTTTAATTTCATTTTCACTATTTTATTTTAATTATATAATAGCTTTGGGTTAGTTGAATAGCAACTAATTCCGCCCACTCTTCCAAAACCCGAGATTTTACTTGCTTTCATAAAAATATAAAAATACAAAAATAATCATCTCTCACCTCTAGAACTATTAATTAGGTTTTCTAATCCTAGCGACACTATTCCTAAGCTGAACGATCAATCCCCCGGTACTTGTCACTATACTATACTACAACGATCAGGTACACTGCCTGGTGGGGGTTGTAAGCTTCTCGAGATCCCTCGAGAGGTAAAGCAAGGTGCGATTCCCACGCATCAAGTTTTTGGCGCCGCAGCCTGGGGAATAGTTATTGTCTAGGTTAGGATTTCTTTTTATTAGGTCTACTTGCTAGATTCCTTTCTAGTAAGATTTTTATTTTTATTTTTAGATCTTCTTTAGTCTATCTTATTTCTTCGTGCTTTTGTTTGTAACTCTTCACCATTCACCATCATGGCAACCAACGAATTCTCCAACCTTAGGATCACTAGAAGTCGTAGCACCACTAAAGACCTCGTCTTGCCTTATGCAGAACCCGAAAGAGAAATGTGTAGGTTAAGACGAACTCACTCAACACCTGAACCATCCAGCATTGCTATCGACTTTGATGCACCTCTCTCTGAAGAAAATTCAGAAAATCACATCACAACCCCGAGTTCCCACAATGAGACGAATACTCCTATAATACCTCCTCCTAAGCGTCTCAAGGATTACTCTTCCCCAACTCCTCGTGGGTTCTCCAATGCCATTGTTTATCCAAACGAACACACCAACGAGGTCTTGCATGCAAATGATATTTGGCTTGACAAAAGTGTGTGTAAGTTCCACGGACTTGATGAGGAAAATCCGATCCAACACATCAAGGACTTCCTAAAAATAGTGGATACCATCCATACGGGTGGGACTACTAGAAATACATCCCGACTGCGATTCTTCCCTTTCACCTTATACGAAAAAGCCCAAGAATGGTATAACAAACTCCCTTCCGAATCTATTTTCACATGGGAGCAACTCATATCCAAGTTCTATGAGAAGTTCTTTCCACCTGGAAAAACCTCAGCGTTTAGGGATAGGATCCTTCGTTTCCGAAAGGGGAAGGATGAACCCTTCCATAAAGCGTGGACTAGATTCAAAGATTTAATAAGACAAGTTCCACATCATGGCATTGAACTTTGGCTCTTGGTCCAAATCTTTTACGAAAATATCTCCTCTAATGACCGGAACGGAATCAACCAATCTAGGAAAGGAAGATTGGCCAATCTTAGCGCCGAGGAAGGATGGGACAGGATTGAAGAATATGCCCAAGACCAGGATGACACTTGGGATGAACCTGAGTCGACTATCGGCATTTCTGAAACCATCCCGGATCGGTTAAGCAAAGTTCACAAAAGAATGGATTGCCTAGCTGGATCGCAACCACCTAAGATGCTGTCAAACCCTTACTTGATCTGCGATTACTGTGGAGGTCCGCATGAGGTGGAGGAATGCGGAGGAGCAGCCACAACTGAACATGCGTGCTTGTCAGGAGGAGACATTTATGCTGATCCCTCCCTTTTGCCTTTCTACCAAAATGATGATTATACCCTTTGGGGAAATCTGGTAAGGAAAAGAAAAGGGGAGGGAGGCCCTGAATTCAAGATCAGGAGCAATTTCGAAGATGACCTTGGTCACTTCACTCAAGAAAAAGACTTGCAAATGAAGGGGCTTAATGAGCTTCTCGACGAACAGCAGGAGGATGTCGGAGAATTTTTCAGCAAGCTTAACTTAGCCCTAGATAACCTCCAACCACCGTCAGGAAGAAGAAAAGATCCCATGCTCGCGATAACCACACGGGCCGGAACGACAACCAAGGACCCTCCTTACCCAAATTCGTCCCCCATCACACTCGATTCAGACAAACCTGGGGAGGAGGAGCAGGATGTCGGCATTGGCACCCCGGACCAACCACCCGTGACAACCCCCTCCCCATCAGCCCTTCCTAGCCCACCTGTGAGAATTCCATACCCATCCCGACTAAGGAACCAGAAAACGGAGAATGATAACAAGAGGTTCTTGTCATACCTAAAAGACTCGGTTGTCACCATACCTCTCCTGAATGCTTGCTATCACATGCCAAAGTATAGCACATACTTCAAAAAACTGCTCGCTAACAGGAAGAAGCTCGAGGGTCTTGTAACCCTAGGGGAAGAATGCTCAGTGGTGACCCATAAAGGGCTACCAAAGAAAGTAGACGATCCGGGCAGCTTCACCTTGCCATGCTCTATAGGACCTCTATCAATCAAGAATGCTCTTGCCGATTTGGGAGCAAGTATCAACCTCATGCCTCTCTCTATGTTCCGTAAACTAGGATATTCCGGATTGAAGCCTACCCGTATGAACATCCAACTAGCCGATAGATCAGTCAAATACCCCGAAGGGATATGTGAGAACGTGCTAGTCAAGGTTGGGAAATTCAAATTCCCTGTCGACTTCGTAATCCTGGATATGGAGGAGGATGACGTGGTACCTATCATTTTAGGTAGACCATTTCTTGCTACCGCTCGTGCAGTCATCGATGTCTACGATGGCAAATTGACCTTACGAGTAGGAGACGATAGCACAACCTTCGACATTAAGGATTCTATGGACCTCTCCCTCGAAGCATCCAACCGGCTCTACTTTATCGGGGAAGTAGATGAGCTCACAGATATCATTGATGACTGTATCGATGAACAAATCGATGAAGGTTGGCTACGGGACGAGAGTTTTCTGCCTTTGCTGGAGGTGGAAAAGACGGAGGAAGTTAATGCAGTCTCCTTCTATCCCAGACAAGAGGCAACGGAGCATCTCGAGCTCCAAAAGCCCGAGAACAAGCTCAAACCTTCTATTATCGAGCCCCCTGACGTTGAACTTAAAGAGCTCCCTAATCATTTGGAGTATGCCTTTCTTCAGGGAGAAAGCCAACTCCCGGTAATCATAAACTCTTCCTTGGAAAAGGAACAAAAAGTTAGACTCTTAGAGGTCCTGAAAAAATACAAGGGGGTACTCGCATGGAGTGTGGCCGACATTAAGGGGATTGACTCCACTTTTTGCACACATAAGATTCTTATGGAGGAAGATTATAAACCCACTGTGCAACCCCAGAGGCGAGTGAACCCTAACATTAAGGAGGTAGTGAAGAAGGAAGTTATCAAACTTTTGGATGCAGGACTGATTTACCCGATCTCGGATAGCCCATGGGTTAGTCCTGAGCAGGTTGTACCTAAAAAGGGTGGAATGACTGTAGTAAAAAATGACAAGGGTGAGATGGTGCCCCAGAGAACTGTCACTGGATGGCGGGTATGCATTGACTATCGAAAGCTCAACGATGCCACGAGGAAAGATCACTTTCCCTTACCATTCATTGATCAGATGTTAGAAAGATTATCTGGACACGAGTACTATTGCTTCTTAGATGGATTCTCTGGATATTTTCAAATCCCCATAGCACCTGAGGACCAAGAAAAGACCACGTTTACTTGCCCCTATGGAACGTTTGCATATAAAAGGATGCCTTTTGGGCTATGTAATGCCCCCGCCACTTTCCAACGTTGCATGACCGCAATCTTTCACGAACTCATGGAAGACAGCATGGAAGTATTCATGGATGACTTTTCAGTCTTCGGAAACTCCTTCGACCGCTGTCTTGCTAATTTAGAAAAGATGCTTAAACGTTGCGAGGAAACCAACTTGGTGTTGAACTGGGAAAAGTGTCATTTCATGGTAAAGGAAGGGATTGTGTTGGGACATAAGATTTCAGGGAACGGGATTGAGGTGGACCAAGCTAAGGTTGAAGCTATATCTAAGTTACCATACCCCACAACTGTTAAGGCAATACGCAGCTTTTTGGGGAACGCCGGATTTTATCGGAGATTCATCAAAGACTTCTCCAAAATTGCCCGGCCAATGACTCAATTGCTTGTGAAGGATGCTCCATTCGATTTTTCCCAAGAATGCAAAGATGCTTTCGACCTCCTAAAAAGGGAACTCACTCAAGCTCCAATCATGATCACACCCAACTGGGAGCTACCATTTGAAATAATGTGTGACGCTAGCGACTTCGCTGTCGGGGCTGTATTAGGTCAGCGACGTGACAAGCTTTTCCAACCTATTTACTACGCTAGCAAAACCATGAATCCCGCCCAAGAGAACTACTCCACCACCGAAAAAGAATTATTAGCCGTAGTGTTTGCATTCGACAAATTCCAGCAATATCTTGTCCTTTCAAAGACAGTCGTCTTCACTGACCACTCAGCTCTTAGATATCTGTTTGCGAAACAGGACGCCAAGCCACGACTGATTCGGTGGATCTTGTTGCTACAAGAATTTGATGTTGAGATTCGCGATAAGAGGGGGGCAGAGAATCTAGCCGCCGATCATCTATCTCGCCTGGAAAACCCCTTGGATAAACACGATAGAAGTGAAATTAAGGATTCGTTTCCCGACGAACAACTGATGTCTATCCTTGATTCGGAACCATGGTACGCTGACTTCGCCAACTACTTCGCAAGTAGATGTAGACTTGTTCCTGAACACCTGACTAAATACGAAAGGAAGAGGTTCTTTTCCCAGCTGAAATATTACTTCTGGGATGAACCATTTTTATTCCGAAGGTGTCCTGACCACATTATAAGGCGTTGTGTTTCGGAGAATGAGGCAGTGAAAATCATGAGGGAATGTCACTCCGGTCCCTCTGGAGGGCATCATGGGGTAAATGTTACTGCTCGAAAGATTCTCGATGCAGGATTCTATTGGCCCACAATTTTCCGTGATGTAAAAGATATGGTACAAGCGTGTGATGCATGTCAACGGGCTGGAAATATATCGCATAGGGATGAGGCACCTCAGAACTTTATACAAGTTTGTGAGGTATTCGATGTTTGGGGGATTGACTTTATGGGACCCTTTCTATCCTCAGGGGGGAACGAGTACATCTTAGTCGCCATTGACTATGTTTCGAAATGGGTTGAAGCACAAGCCCTTAGGACTAATGATGCTAGAGTGGTAATTCATTTCCTGAAAAAGCTTTTCGCAAGATTCGGGATTCCGAAAGCTCTCATCAGTGATAGGGGGACACATTTTTGCAACGCACAAATGGAAAAGGTCATGAAGAGGTATGGAGTACCCCACCGATTCTCCACCGCCTATCATCCACAAACCAATGGCCAAGTCGAAAACACCAATAGAGCTATTAAAAGAATACTTGAAAAAACGGTTAGTCAAAACAGAAAGGACTGGTCGTTCAAACTCGACGAAGCCTTATGGGCATTCCGAACTGCTTACAAAACACCTATTGGAACGACCCCGTTCCGCATGGTGTATGGTAAGGCATGTCACTTACCGGTAGAATTAGAACACAAGGCTTATTGGGCGCTTAAGGCATGCAACTTAGATTACACAACTGCGGGGAACAGTAGGTTTTTGCAATTACACGAGCTTGATGAGCTTAGATTAGAAGCCTACGAATCCTCCATCACATATAAAGAGAGAGCTAAAAGATGGCATGATCAAAGAATTAAGAAACCCAAAGAATTTTCAGAAGGAGACAGGGTCCTATTATACAATTCTCGGTTGAGATTATTTCCCGGGAAACTTAAGTCTAGATGGTACGGGCCGTTCACGGTAAAGAATTCCTCTAAATTTGGAGCTGTAGTGTTAGTTGATGATGAGGGTAGAGAATTCACGATTAACATACAACGTGTAAAACATTACCAAGAAAATAACAATGAAATGATTAATGAGGAGGATGTGATGTTTGATGATGAAGTTACGTAGTAACCACGACTTTGAGTCTAGCTACAAGACTCGTAAATAAAGAAAAGCGCTTCTTGGGAGGCAACCCATGTTTTATGTGATTTTTATTTGTTTGATTGTTATTTGCTTCCGTATGCATGTTTTATTTTTATTGATTGGTTGATCATGTTTCTTTACTAAAAAGTGGAAATACTTTATTATGTTGTTTAGCCTAGTCTTAACTTCAACCTAGAGGTATTTTTGCAAAAGATAAGTGTAAGGGGAAACCCCAAATATGTTTTTAAGAAACAAACCGATCATGATTATCCACAATATTTAATGAACATGTATATTCGTATTTGTTAGAGTCAAATGCTTGTATTGAGTCATAATGAAGTTTTGCAGGATTTTCCAGGAAGTAGGACAAAGTGTTTCCAGAAATTTTCCAGAAACTTAACATAAGAATTTCTGCAGGTCCATTCTGACGGCGTCAGGGTTTGCTCTTGACGGCGTCAGGAGTTAAAATCTGGAAATTTTGCCGGTCTTGTTTTTATAACGGAGTCTTATGGTTTTTGTGAATTATTAAGTTTTATAATCTCCAGGAAATCCGCAAACTTCATTCCACAAGCATTATATCTTACTTTGTTTTCTAGGATTTAGTAACTTATATAGGATGCCGCCGATTTTACGCGAGGTTGCCTTGTCTACTTTTGTCAGGATTTACAGGTTATTTGTGACAAGAAGATGATTTATATTCTGGAAGGGAAGCTTTGATTGTTCGTTTTCTTGGAAGAAGATTTAACCTGGCCAACTAAAATCCATACCGAGCGAATCAGGGGAGTATTTGATTTCATTCTCTTTACTTTTTAACTTTTACATTCTTTACTTGAACATTGGGGACAATGTTCATCTTAAGTGTAAGGGGAGGGTAAAAAGATGATACCTTACATATGCACTTTCGCTTGAGTTTGTTTTGTTTGATAGTAGATGAGTAATAAAACTATGAGAAATACTTGTTAGTGTAATTTTAGCGCCAAATTTAAAATTTTTTACAACATTTAGGAGTGAAACTTTAGCCATAGCAAGCGTCTCATGGATAGGAGGTTGTATGACTAGCACATAACCGTATATTCAGAAAAATTTTCCACCCAAAAATGAGAGGTTCGCCTTTAGTTTTGATAGGAAAAGCATTTATTATTAGTGCTTATGAGTGTACCGGTAGCATTTAGATTCTAGAACTTACGTTAGTGATGCATCCCGAGACCGCTAGTGAGACTACATTCGTGTAGTAGGATTTACTACATGATAAGAGGCATTAGGATCACCCTTGTGTTAAACCCGTATTATAATTACTTGACCATTTAAGTCATATTACTTGGCTAGTTAAGTCAACTAATTTTTCCCACACCCTTAGCGTTGTACTCATTTTTAGTACACGACACCCCTAGTACACCCCTCCGAGCCTATCTTTTCGTTTCTAACTTTAAGCATTTTACTTAAAGGAAGAATTTGTTACACCCCACTTAAATGTACACCCAAATCGCCTTAGCCTTCCGTGTATGCGCTCATTTTTAGTGCATTATTGTTATTTGTTAAACCCTAAGTTAACTTTCTAATTGATTACATGGTTGCTAAGTCGAGTCATATCCTTGTACATATTGTTTTGGGACGATTGGGACTCATGGGTAAGTACTTATTTTATGGAGTAATGGGGAAGAACATCACTTATTACCCCCATATGTACGTTAATCTTAAAAGTGCTCCAAGTGTTTTGATTTTCTTAATTCGAGTCATTAGATTAGTTAATTGTAAAGTATGTAAAGATTCAAGTGTAAGGGGAATTCTCATCCCCTATGATGTATTATTTTGGATGGTAGGGTAAGAGTGTATGCAAAAAAAAAAAATAAATAAAAAATAAATAAAAAATAAAAAAAAAATCGAAAAAATCAAGAAAAAGAAAAAAAAAAAAAAAAAAAAAAAGAGAAAAAAAACATACGGACTACCATCCCGTTTTTATTTTATGTTCATTTTATGTTTTTGTTATTTTTCATTTATTAGCTTAAGTCGAGTCTAGTCTTGGCTTAGCAACGCCATCTTGTACATGTAATTAACTAAGATTGTTAACTCGCCACCAGTAAAACTTCCTTTATCCAACAAAACCGTGTAATTCATATCCCTACACCTAACGTTATAACCCTTTAAAAGACCTCTTTGATAGTTTATCCTAGGTGCTTACGCCATGTGGTGGAGGTTTGATCCTTTCCCAAGCCTATGGTAATCTATTTTGCTATGACAGGTAGTGAGAGATATCTTCCATTTCCATAATGTTATATTACTTTATTACACCCGAGAGATGTGAGTATCTAAACACTATTTGTGAGGTGCTTGTGTATGACCTCCGTGCTTGTCTATTGGTCTTTAGTGGAACGATTATTTGTTGTAATTACTTTTATATTAGTGTTAAATGACCCCTAACTTGTCTTTTGAGTAGAATAAAAGCTCATTTGCTTGAGGACAAGCAAATCTCAAGTGTAAGGGTATATGATGAGGCGAAAAATGATCCATTTTTAGGGGGTCATTTAAGCCCGAATCCGACTTTATTTGATCAAATATTGCCCTAAATCGTTCCTTTTGTGATTTTAGGTGTTTGGAGAATGAATTCTGGAAAAGAGGCTATTTTGGACGTTTTTGGAGCATAAAGTGAAGAAAACGGCAAAGTACCAAAAATCCAAGCTGGAAATACAAGGTGACGGCGTCAAGACCAAACGCTTGACGGCGTCAGACATGAAGAATTAAATATCGAAGGTGGTGACGGCGTCAGATGGAGAGGTGACGGCGTCAAAGTGGCCAAAAATAATTTACCGTGGGTGGTGACGGTGTCACATAGGCCGTCATAAGTGGATCAAGGCCGTCCGAGGAAGTTTATGGCGGCAAGGTGACGGCGTCAGAATTAACTCTTGACGCCGTCAGAACGATTTTCCTATATATAGTTTTCTAGTTTTTTCATAAAAAGAGGGAAGTTTTGGTGAAACCCTAAAGACGATTTTGGTGCCTCTTTCACAGGTTTTTCAAGGGTTCCAAACCCTTGAGACCTTGCATTGTAATTGAGATAAGTGTACTTTCAATTCAATCAATATGTCTATGTGTTGGTTGTTTATCTCTTGTTCTTGTCTCAATTCCATTATGCTAGGCTAGATCTCTCTTGTGTTTGCTTAGATCTAATGAAACCTAGATGTTGATTATGTGTTGATTACTTGTCTATTCTTGTTTTGAATGAATGATTTATATGTTAGGCTTAAGAAAACTGGCAGATCTCCAAATGGTAACATGCTTGAACGTCTTAAGAAACATGAACCGAGGCGTACTAGGTCTTTATTGGTTGTATTTAATGCATGAGCCACTGTTTACAATCCCTATAGTTGTGCTGGGTCATGGTGTAGGAGGAGATAAGAGCTCATAGAGTTGGGGAGTTATGTATGCCACTCCACGAATGGTATTAAGGAATACAACCCGTCATTCATACAAGTGTAACAAGTAATTAACATGTAAAAGATATCTAGGGAGTAGTGAAGTCTAAGTAAACACAATTTCTCCAATTACTGCTCACAACCTTAGTTTAATTAGTTTAATTTCATTTTCACTATTTTATTTTAATTATATAATAGCTTTGGGTTAGTTGAATAGCAACTAATTCCGCCCACTCTTCCAAAACCCGAGATTTTACTTGCTTTCATAAAAATATAAAAATACAAAAATAATCATCTCTCACCTCTAGAACTATTAATTAGGTTTTCTAATCCTAGCGACACTATTCCTAAGCTGAACGATCAATCCCCCGGTACTTGTCACTATACTATACTACAACGATCAGGTACACTGCCTGGTGGGGGTTGTAAGCTTCTCGAGAGGTAAAGCAAGGTGCGATTCCCACGCATCAGTGTGCATGTCAAAGACCTCATCAGTGATCCTCCTGTACAAAATGTTAGTAATCTTTTTGATGAATTTGGTGAAGGTTGTCACAATGAGAGGAGCTTGATCATTTCCTGAGGACTCTGGCTCGGAATGTGTGTCAGCTGCTTCATGGTTAGAAGATTGAGGAAACTGAGGAATTGGTTCAGGGACAGTCTCCTCAAGCTCCATATCATCTCCGGCCTTAAAGACTTCCTTATCACTGTTGAATTCATCATCAGAATACAAGACTGCCTGAGCATCATCTAGGGACTGAATCTGAAAAACAAGGAGGTTATCCAGCTCCTCTTCATAAGAAGACTTGCCTTCATTTTGGCCAGGTCCTGACCCCTCAAATCAAGTAGATTGGGTTTTATCTACCTGGTCCTCAAGGTCAGTTCCCGAGTAATGCGCACCTCCGGGGGTGGTTATGGGTTGCATATCAGCGGGAGGCTTTTGTCCCTCTGAATCTTTGTCCCCCGTGACCCCTTCAGACACTGATGGGTGTTTCTCAGTGCCATCATGAGGAGCCGTGAATGTTGTGTCCCTATCAGCGGGTTGTATGTTTCCCTCTGAGTCTTTGGGATGAGTTTTTGTGCCCTCAGACAAAAGCTTTGATTTGCGAATGTCCTCATCAGGCACCTGAGTGGTTTTGTCCCCCTTTCCAACAGGCGTGTTCTGGCCTGTCGAAGACTTAGGGGCGAGAACTCCATGTTTCTTGGGTTGTGATTTACCCGAGCCTTTAGCAGGATGTGATTGTTTGTGGATCCCCTTCTCAGTGGAGTAGTACTGCCCCACCGAGGGTTTAGGACCCCTTACTCCCTGATACTCTTGTTTATGTCAGCAGAGCCTTTGGGAACAGGTTCGCCCGAGGACACTGAGTGTGATGTCTCAGTGCCCTCCGTTGGCCTTTGTTTTGGGGTCAGTGACTGGGTTATAATTCTCAGGGTGTCCGCAGTCAGGGTCTGTTGTTGTTGTTGTTGCCCCCTATTGTCAGGCTTAGGGGCAGAGGTCTCAGTGGCGAGTGACTTGGGTTGAGCCACCTTCCTGGACCCCTGTCCCTTCTTCCTCTTCACCTTTTTAGTGGGAGAGGGAATTGGTGATATGATGTTGTCACCCAGGATAGCAGTCAGCATATATGTGGTCAGGGAGACAGGTGTTACCTCAATAGGGTTACGTGAGTAATTTGCCTTATGTAAGACATCAAGCTCAAAGCACACTGTCAGGCTTGATATACTCAGACCCTAATAAGTCATTCAGGGCACAGGAAACGAATCTAGGGTAAGACATGTGTTTTTGCCTAGACTTCCCACCCAATTTGGCTATGAGGTCCCTGAAGATAATTTCTCCAAGGTCAATCTTTTTACCCTCAATGAGACAGTACACTATCATTGATTGAGTAGTGTTTAGTTGCTCAGTTGAGGATTTATTCCCCCCAAGGACCAGAATTACAAATGTCATCAGGATCCTCCAGGGGGCAGGGAACCATGTTTTGATTATGGGGGTTTTGGACAGTAGGGCCCCTGGAGTAACATCAGGATGATGTTTATCATAGGGCCCAAGTTCCAAGAGGAGTTTTCTAACTTCCTCTTCAGTTGGTTTGGCAACAAAGGTCTCAGTGTAATCAAGGCCAGTGGCTTTGACAAAGTTTTTGTAGTCAAGAGTTCGGAACTTAGTTCCATTCTTCACTGAGAACCTGATTTTGGCCTCCTTTGGCGCATCAGGGTTTTCAACCACCGCTGTGCACCAAAATTCCCTCAAGCAGTCATGATAGATGACTGAGGGGGGTTTTTGTGAATGTGGTGGTGAGAAAACAGTTTTGTAGGAACTTCACCACATCCCTGTATTCAGGGAACCCTTCAGGGTAGGCAAAGTTCCCCACCACATTATTTTTGGTGAGGTCTACACTTTCCATTTGGAAATCCACATTGGGTGCGTATTTTATGACCTTTGAAGAAGCCATTTTTGTTAGATAAAGGTCTGGTTTTGAACAAAGAAGAAGCACACAAAGTTTTGAAAGCAAAAATGATTCTTGAAATAATTTTGCAAGAGTTTTGTTAAGATTTTTAAAGCGTGTGTGTGTTCTTCTTTGTGGGGGTATTTATAGGGTAGGAATTAGGGTAGTGATGTTGCGGATACCAATGGTTTTATTATTCAACCAAAAACGGCATAATAATGTATGTTTGATAACCGCATTTAATATCACGATTCCCACAACCCTATTTTCTCTCACACGATGGGGTGAACAGTTGTGTGGCTCTGCAAATAATGCACTTTTGCAGAGTGGTATCATCACAACGATTTGTTGTGAGAGAGCAATTAATGCTCAGTGGTGTTTGGTGAGAGAGATGTAGGGGCCCAAGGAGTGGATGCCAGTTGTGTAAGTGACATATATTCCTATATTAAATAGGAATCAGTTACCTACCTGGGACATTTACTAACTAAGTACTTAGAGCATTTAGTTAGGGCATTCAACGCCATTTTTCATCATGAGCCCCCTGAATGATTTTTCATTCAATAAAAAATTGGTTTTCAGGAAGGGTGTGATCAGGGACCTAGAGAATTTACATCAGGTTGGAACACTTTTGATCAGTTTCCTGATTCTATGTCCAACATGCCCAATTCAGCTTTCAATCTTGTGAAAGTGGGTTCATCCAGGGGTTTTGTGAAGATATCAGCTAGCTGATACTCAGTGGGGATGAAATGTAGTTCAATTTCTCCATTTGTGATGTGGTCCCTGATGAAGTGGTATCTGATGTCAATGTGTTTGGTTCTTTGATGAAGTACTGGATTGTTTGAGATGGCTATGACACTTGTATTATCACAAAAGATAGGTACCATCTTATACTGAATGCCATAGTCACTCAGTTGGCTCTTCATCCATAGTACATTTGCACAACATCCTGCAGCAGCCATATATTCAGCATCAGCTGAGGACATGGCCACTGATTGTTGTTTCTTTGTACTCCAACACACAAGTTTACCACCAAGAAATTGGCAGGATCCTGAAGTACTTTTCCTATCCATATTACATCCTGCATAGTCATAGTCAGTGTACCCTTTTAGATCAAATCCTGAACATTTTGGGTAATACAAACCAAGGTTTGGAGTACCCTTCAGGTACCTGATGATTCTCTTGACTGCAGTGAGATGTGATTCTTTAGGGTCAGACTGGTATCTTGCACACAGGCAGACTGAGAATTGGATATCAGGCCTTGAGGCAAGTAAGTACATAAGGGACCCTATCATTCCTCTGTATTGGGTTTGATTCACTGATTTTCCAGTGAGGTCAGGGCCAAGGTTGTTTGGAGGAACCATATGAGTCTTCACTGAAGAGCAATCAGTGAGCTCATACTTCTTCAGTAGGTTCCTCAGGTATTTTTCTTGGCAAATGGATATTCCTTTTTCAGTTTGTTTGATTTGGAGTCCAAGAAAGTATGTGAGTTCACCCATCATGCTCATCTCAAACTTTGTAGTCATCAGTTTCTCAAACTGTTTGCAAAGTTTGTAACTTTTTGAGCCAAAGATGATGTCATCAACATACACTTGGACAAGAATGACATCACTCTTTGTTCTGTAGATGAACATTGTGTTGTCAATCTTTCCTCTGACAAACTTGTTTTGGATCAGGAAGGCTGAAAGAGTTTCATACCATGCCCTAGGAGCTTGTTTCAGTCCATAAAGGGCCTTGTTAAGCTTGTAGAAATGGTTGGGGTATTCACTACTTTCAAAGTCAGGAGGCTGTTGCACATAAACATCTTCTTTGATGTTACCATTTAGGAATGCACTTTTAACATCCATTTGGTAAACTTTAAAGTTCATGTAAGTTGCATAGGCAAGGAAGATCCTGATGGCTTCCATTCTAGCAACTGGTGCAAAGGTTTCCTCATAGTCTATACCTTCCTGTTGATTAACTATTCTTGCTTTGTTTTTGATGACTGTGCCATTCTAATCAGTCTTGTTTTTAAAGACCCATTTCATACCAATGATTAAAACACCCTGGGGGCATTCAACAAGGGTCATGACATCATTTCTGTCAAATTGTTCCAATTCATCTCTCATGGCCTGAACCCAACTCTCATAAGTCAGGGCTTCTTTGATATTTTTAGGCTCAATCTTTGAGAGATAGTCTGCATAAAGACATATATTGGCAGAGGCGGCCTTGAGTTTAGCATCCTTGCTTCTTGTGAGCATGCCTTCAGTGGGTTCACCAATGATGTTCACAAGCTCAATGATTTTGGATCTAGTCCAGCTATCCTGAGGTTTGGGATAGGAATTTGAGCTTGATGGAGCCTGATTAGGTTCATACTTAGGAACAAGAGGTGACTCATCACTATGTGCTTCAGTTACATTTGTGGGAACAATTTGCTCTGAGGGTTCCTGAACAATTTGTTCAGTGGTTGCAGTCTCATTGGAGACATGTTGAGTTTCAATGAACTCACTGATAGGTGGCTGGGGTAGGTTGTGAGGGATGATGTAATAGGAGACATCAGCATCAGCTTGGTATTGGGTTGAGGGATTGTTCTCAAGATGATACTCATCAGGAGGATACCTTGATGAGTCATCAATACCAATTTCTTCAACCGAGGAATTTGAGAACCTGTTGGATTCAGTGCTCTCATCAACAGTAATGTGATAAGTTTCCTCAGTTTGTTGTCTCCTTGTGTTGAACACCCTGAAGGCTTTAGAAACCAGAGAGTATCCCAGGAAATATCCATCATCAGCTTTGGCATCAAATTTACCTAAGTGATCCTTGTGATTATGAATAAACACAGGACACCCAAATACATGAAAGTAGCTGATGTCAGGAATCCTTCCTTTGAATATCTCATAAGGAGTCTTATTGTGCCTTTTCACAATGATTGACCTATTTTGAGTGTAGCAAGCTGTTTTAACTGCCTCAGTCCAGAAATGTTTGGAGAGTGTTGACATAAATAATGTATGAAAACGTTATTTATATTTTTCGATATCTCTATATTTTGACAATCACAAAATGTAAACTCGTCAATCGTTTGATTACTACGTAAACAAGTATTAAGCTAGTTTATATCATTATATCCAACTTAATCACTTAAGGTATGGATAAACAAGTGCTTAATACATCTCATGATCAAAGGGGTATTTAATTAACTAATACAAAGTTTATTTAATTATATAATCTTATTATATATTTTTGAAAAACACTTTTGGTAATAAGGAAAAATGTTTTAATCATACTAAATATATGATTTCAAATATTTAACCAAAATCAGTTAGTTTTTCACCAAATAAACTTTCCCCACTAAAAGACAAGTTTTCTGGCCGTTACAGTTGGGCGGCCCCCTTAATTATAAGGGGCGGTCCCTTTAATTTTAAGGGGGCCGGCCATGCTTTAAGGGGACCGGCCACGCTCCCCTGTCAGAAACTGTCAGATTTCTTCTCCTATAAATACCACCTTAATTCTGGAATTTTTCCCCACCTTTTGCACGAAATTTTCAGATCTATAACCATCTAAAACTCATCCAAAACCCTTTGATCATTTGTATATTAATCCTTGTTTCAAGTGATTCAATCCCTCATCATCCATTCTCATTCTAAGTGCAAAAGAAGAACTCTCTACAACCAAGTTCAAGAAGTGTTGAAGAGTAGTTGTGTATAGTGTATATATATTCATTTGTGAATATTGTGTTGTGCTTGTGATTAATTGTTTAGAAGATATAGAAGTTGTGTAGATAGTAGAAGTTGATTAGTAGTGAGGTAGGATAGTTGTGAAGATTGGTGTGTAGCAAATTGGTGTGTAGATTGGTGTGTAGATTGGTGTGAAGATTGGTGTGTAGATTGGTGTGTAGATTGGTGTGAAGATTGGTGTGTAAATTGGTGTGTATATTGGTGTGTACGGTTTTCTCCGCCATAAGGGAGTTTGTTGACATAGTGAAGAAAACTCTCGAGTAGGTGACTCGGGGAGTGGAGTAGGAACAAGGAAGGTGTCCTTGTAGCCGAACCACTATAAATCCTTGTGTTGTGGTTTGATCTTTCTAACTCTTCTCATTACTTATTTATTTACCTTTACTATATTAGTTTTGTTAGTTAGTTATCATACAATTGTTCATATAGTGCAAGTATTGAATTCACATAAACTAGAATCGAAGTTTTTAAAACAAACTTGTGTTTATAAATTTTAAAAGGACGTAAAACTATTCAACCCCCCCTTCTAGTTTTCCACAATTGGTATCAGGAGCCACGTCTAGCAAGATTTTTAAAATATATTGTATTTTAAAACTTGTAACGATCTATGGAATCTGAAAAATATTTAGAAGGGCAATCTATGCAAAGACCACCACTATTTGAGAGTGATGGATTTCTATATTGGAAAAATCGATTCGAAACTTATGTGAAATCAAAAGATCTAGATCTTTGGCATGTTATTACCAATGGTGATTTTTTACCTATTCAAAATAACCCCGAAACTAAGAAAGATGAAATCGTACCTTTTGAAAAACAAAATGATGATTTAAAAAGAAAACTTGCTAAAAATAATGAAGCAAAAATGGTTATTTATAATGCGCTACCACGTAAAGAGTACGAAAGGATCTTTATGTGTGAAACCGCAAAAGAAATTTGGAACTCTTTATTAATAACTCACCAAGGTAATAATCAAGTCAAAGATAACAAAATAGATCTACTTGTTCAACAATATGAGCAATTCACGATTCCGGAAGAGGAATCAATTGATAATGCTTTTGCTAGATTTAACACTATCATCACAAGTTTAAAAGCACTTGATGAGAATTTTTCTAGTATGAATTTTGTTAGGAAGTTTCTTAGAGCTCTTCACCCAAAATGGCGAGCTAAAGTGACGGCCATTGAAGAATCAAAGAATTTGTCAACGCTACAACTTGACGAATTAATTGGAAATTTGAAAGTCTATGAAGCAATTATAAAGAAGGACTCCGAAATGGTTAAAGAAAAACGTGAACAAAGCAAGTCAATCGCCTTGAAAGCTAGAAAGGAATTTAACAACGAAGATTGCTCATCTTCCGATAGTGATGACGAAGAATATGCCATGGCCGTAAGAGATTTCAAGAAATTCTTCAAAAGGCGAGGGAGATTCGTTAGACAACCACACGATGAAAGAAGAACACCTCAAAAGAATAATGATGACAAGTATAGCAAGAATGAGAGAAAGTGTTTCAAGTGTGGTGATCCGAATCACCTCATTGGAAAATGTCCAATGATGACAAGAGATCAAAATTAAAGAGCATTCGTTGGAGGTGCTTGGAGTGATAGTGATGAAGATGAGAATGAAACAACAAAGGATGAAAAGTGTCTCATGGCAAAATCATCAAGTGAGGTACGTTCCGAATCCGAATACTTTAGTGATGAAAATCTATCATTAGATGAAAAAGATTTAGATAGTGAATACAATAGATTATGTAAAATAGGACAACTAGTTATGGCTAAAAATAAATCACTAAAATACATAAACAACCAACTAGAAAATGAAGTGCTTGAACTAAAAATTAAAATACATCAACTTGAAAAAAGGAAAAGAAATTGTTGAAGAATGTAAAACATGTCAAGAGCTTAAAAGTGAAAACAACATACTTAAGGATGAAATTTGCAAACTTGATAAATTTGAAAATAGTAGTAACTCACTTAGTAAAATTATAAGTATTCAAAGAATATCAGGAGATAAAACCGGACTAGGATTTAACTCAACTGAATCTTCAACAAGTGGAGCTAAAAACGTTAAATTTGAAAATGAACCAAAACCTTCAATACTTAATCCTAAACATTTACTCATAAAAAATAAAATAATACCTATCGCTAGTAATGAAGAAATAAAACCATTTTATAAACCATCTTTAAAAACCGAAGTTGGATCATCTAAACCTAAAGCAAGATCTAAAACTCCACCACCTAGGAAACCAAATAATACTTATCCTAGACCTAAAACACCTCAACCAAGAACAAACCATAATAGACGAAACTTTAACTATAATCAACAAATGTGGAACTTCAATCCGTGGGGAATGTTTCCACCTTATATGCATCCAAGTCAAATACAAAACATGTTCGGACCAAATAACTTTGGACAAATGAAACAATGGGCACCAACGTAAATAATATTCGCCATCCAAACATGGAACTTTTCATTATCACCTCTTGTCCGATTTACTTCTTGAAGACCTTGAAGATTAACGCATTAAAGACAAAAGGTACACATTTCCTTTTAAGTTCCTTGTCTAGAAATGCATGTTTAGTTTAGTGTGTTATATTCATGTGATTTTACTTGTCTTATTAATTTTTTTTAACTATATTATATCTAAATATACATATATACATATATATATATATATATATATATATATATATATATATATATATATATATATATATATATATATATATATACTTAGCTATATTTAGGATCTTATAACCTAGGAAATTCATTTGTTGATTTTCTAGAACTAGAGATTGTTCGTTTACGAACATTTCTTTTCCCCATTTGCCTTATTGAACTTTAATGTTCAATCAACACTCATGCTGATGAAGTGAGATGAGTCGAAAAATCTATGGATGAAACAAACTCCCGGCTTCCGTTGCATACGTCTCCCTCCTATGTTCTCGTCTTATAAGCCTATACTATATAATATATATATATATATACATATACTTATAAACCTTACACAACTTTCTCGTTTGCTTGACAACTTGATGAATCTCATCCGAAACGATCAAGAAAATTTTATTGACAAAATGTCAAGTAAAAATGTCAAGTAATTCCTCTCGTGCGTATACTCTTCAACGTATTTTTGATTAAATATAAATCTAGTATATATATATAAATATTTTCTTGTTTGTTCCAGAAACCAAAACTTGAAATATCAAATTTTTAAGGGCGGCCCCCTTAATGTTTAAGGGGACCGGCAGCCAATACAAGGGCGGCCCCCTTAATGTTTAAGGGGACCGGCCCTCTGAGAGCTCAAGCCCGTTTTTCCCTTTCTTCCTTTTGCCAAACACTCCACTTTTTTATCCCTCTCTTTCCCTGCCTCTGCTGTGACGAAATTCAAAACCCAAAAACCTCTCAAATCACTTCCAAATCACATAATTCGGGTTAATTCGCAAAGGGCAAATTCATCTAACACAATCACCACTACATATTGTAAGCTTTTCATAACACATTTCATCTAATTTCATCTTATTTGATCATATTCATGATTATGCATGTTTTATAAAATTCGTCAAATTTCATAATTTATTTCGAATTAAGCCTTAAAACTTCATTACCAAATGCTTCACCTAGGATTAGGATGATTGATTAACACTAGAAACTAGTTATTATAAACTATCATGTCGAAAATTTTTGAAAAATTTCATACACTCCTTTTCAAAAATTTTAGTAAACTTATTGTTGAATAATGATTTGAAAACGTGTTAAAACTAATTACATTATACTTGTGTAACTTGTAAAACTTGAAATTACATTTTTTCGACTAAGAAAAACTATGTTGGTTCACAATATAGGGGTGTTTGGATTATGTCCAAATAATATCAAAACATAGTCATTATAATTTTTATAAAACTTTGTTATAATTATAAACCTTAAAATTGTTTATCGAACTCGTCAAGATATATAATTCATATGTATATTGACGCACTTGAGTTATAAGTCACTAGTTAAGGAAGCGTTTGGTTTATTACTAAAAATGACATTTTTAAGTAAAAATACAAACCATCTTTTTAAAAACAAATTACATGCATAAGAAACTCGCAAGAAATAGCTAGTTTTACAATCTAATGTAAATCTAGCAAATTTCATGATATATATAGATGTTTAAAGGGCGTTTGGACTTGTCCATAACCACCCATTAAACTTCGTAAAATATATCTAGAACGAGTTAAAAACAACATTAAGGAACATGGTAATCTACTTCTTAGGATTAGTGACGAAGTATGTTTACGTTCCAACATAAGCCTTAACAATAAACATATACTTTTATCTTTCTTTATATTTATTTTGGTCTTTTTGTATTGTTGATGTGTTTAGGTGAAAATGCCCAAAGCAACTACCGAAGATCTTTCTCACACTAAAACTACATTCCCAAAGTTTCTCAACTCCCTACCACATCTCCTTCCATTGGACTTATCTATCGTCAAATTGAAGATAGAAATATTCATGAGGGACGTGTAGTAGATCTTGCTTTTGCTCAATCCGAGTACATAAATCACTTGTTTTCAAGCATCAACTTCAATTGTCTTTATGAAATAAATGAACCTATTATTCCTCGCTTCATTATGGATTTCTATAGCCAAGTCACCGTCCAAACCAATGATCTTGGTTTCATCACCATCTCTTTCATGATTCAAAATGAATTTATCACCCTAACTCTCGAACAATTTGGTCATATCCTCCAAATTCCATTTAGAGGTCAAGCCGTTTTCTCAAACGAGTGGGACCTCGAATCTCTTAATCGCTATCGACCAACCTTCGGTCCATATCTCGACGAAATTCCTCATCCCGACGAAATTCGTCAAGTCCTTGGTATAGATCGTGCCACCACAAGTCGAAAAATAAAATCCAAAAACGTTCAAATCTCTCCATACCAACTTCTCCTCAAAGAATTAAGCCCTCACATGAAGTGTTGGGAAGAACTCATTCGTGAGAATGCGTTTGGTACTGGAGGTCACCGGGACCATCTCCCGGCTAGCCTTACTCACATGTTGTATTGTATAGCTGTCGAAAAGCCGTACAATTTGGCCTACTTCTTTATCAAACGGATTGAGTGTGCTAGAAAAACTCCCAAAGCCAACCTTCCATATGGAATGTTCCTTACTCGTATCTATCGTCATGTTATCGAGTACTACCCCGATCTTGACAATAGTATTTATGAGTCCATCTACCCCACTCTACGTACTCTCGCTCTAAAACAAGCTCGACGAACTCGAAGTGACAAGGGTAAACCTCGTCGTCATAGCTTTCATGGATCATCCTCAAGGCAAGATGATGACGATGAGGAGGAAAACATCCATGATGCTAGTACCCCTTCGTTTTCTGAGTTCGTTGACGATTTAGAGGATCTTGACTATCCCAACTATTCTACTCCATCTCCAAGTGATCAAACTGAAGAAGTGCTTCATGAACGAACTACCGAGATGCTTAGAAGACAAAAGAGCTTGCACGAAGAAGTTAGAGGTGGCTTCAAATCTATTGGGAAGACTTTGAAGGGTATCTTCGGGAAGAAAAAGAAATGATATGGTTGGATTATGTTTGTTAAACAATGTTTTATTTTTTATGTCTTGTGTGCTATTTGTCCGAAGTTTATTCGGAAATACTTGTTATTTGAATATGTGTTTAGGATGATAACTTGATTGTCTTTGATATTTTTATGCATGTTTCTCTTGATCCATATATATGTTTGCATGATTAGTTAATGTTTATATAACTATATGACATGTATGCTTTCTAATAAACCAAAACAAATGTGAAATGTCCAAATTGAGCTTGCTGCACATTCAAACCAGAACATAACATCTTTCCAGAAAATTTTTGAAAATTTTTGGTTTCTGGGTCGTCAGATGGGCGGCCCCCTTAAATCATAAAGGGCGGCCCCCTTAAAATTAAGGGGACCGGCCACCATTTAAGGGGACCGGCCATCTGAAACAGTTTTTACACTGTTTTCTTTTGCATCCTGTGATCCCTTTTGCTAGTCCCAGCTATCATTACTCTTAAAAACCAAACTGATTTTGGAATATAACATTACAATTTCAAAATAATTCCACTTCTAAACATGTTTTTCCACTATATAATCCCCATGCATGTTTAATTCATAATTCATCATCCTCATCATTCATAAACCATCATCATGTCATCACCAAGAACCACCCATTCAAACAATGCCAAGAAACAAAAACTTGTCATTATACCACCCAAACAACTCTTCATTGATCTTACAAATGAAGACAACACCACCCCATCACCACAACCTCAATGTTCATCTCCTAGTGCACCAAATGCACCCTCCAAAACACCCTCAACAAATGGAAATTCTACTTCCTCCATACCATCCACTTCATCCATTAATGACTACATAAACACCCACTTATCTCCTCCACCAATGGTTCAACCATCACAACCTACCAATGAACACTCCACCCTTGCATTAACCCTCTCATTATCACCATTAACACCTCTTGATGCACATTTCTCATCATCCCCTATCAATCCACCAACCTATAACCCCGTCCCATGGAGCTTACTTGAAGCTCATGGTGACACTTGCCTTTGTTGCATCCACAACCGAACAATTGTGTTCGGACTAAGAGATGAAATGCAATACATGTTTTCTCATATTGAGAACTTGTTGCATCCACAACCTATAAACACAACCCCTCCACCACCATCAACAAACACTCCTCCTCCATCACCATCTCCATGTTCACCACCAATTCCTCCCAATTAAACATGCTTGGTGACTTACAAATAAAAGTACCTCAAACCATTTTGGATGGCAAGCTCTAGAGAGGACTCTTATGTTTGAGCTTTGGTTTATTTGTTATGTGATGATTGTAAGCCTTTAAGGCTTTTGTTTGTAGCATTACTTGTTTCATTTGTTGATGTAATGCTTGATGTATTAATTTCACTTGATTAATGTTATGGTTATGTTTAGTTTATACTTTTGCACGCTATATACATATATATGTTGCTTGCTACTAAATATTTTTGCAAGATATCCATATCTCGATTCCTTTTGGCCTCAAAACGAGGGGGAGCTTACATCAAGGGGGAGCTTCCATTAACACGGGATAACCTTTTTGATGCTAACAAAAAGGGGGAGAAGTGATATAAACTCACTCTAATACTTGTATATAGACTAATTTTCGACTAATGAGTTTAAATTTTGTAATCATCAAAAAGGGGGAGATTGTTGACATAAATAATGTATGAAAACGTTATTTATATTTTTCGATATCTCTATATTTTGACAATCACAAAATGTAAACTCGTCAATCGTTTGATTACTACGTAAACAAGTATTAAGCTAGTTTATATCATTATATCCAACTTAATCACTTAAGGTATGGATAAACAAGTGCTTAATACATCTCATGATCAAAGGGGTATTTAATTAACTAATACAAAGTTTATTTAATTATATAATCTTATTATGTATTTTTGAAAAACACTTTTGGTAATAAGGAAAAATGTTTTAATCATACTAAATATATGATTTCAAATATTTAACCAAAATCAGTTAGTTTTTCACCAAATAAACTTTCCCCACTAAAAGACAAGTTTTCTGGCCGTTACAGTTGGGCGGCCCCCTTAATTATAAGGGGCGGTCCCCTTAATTTTAAGGGGGCCGGCCATGCTTTAAGGGGACCGGCCACGCTCCCCTGTCAGAAACTGTCAGATTTCTTCTCCTATAAATACCACCTTAATTCTGGAATTTTTCCCCACCTTTTGCACGAAATTTTCAGATCTATAACCATCTAAAACTCATCCAAAACCCTTTGATCATTTGTATATTAATCCTTGTTTCAAGTGATTCAATCCCTCATCATCCATTCTCATTCTAAGTGCAAAAGAAGAACTCTCTACAACCAAGTTCAAGAAGTGTTGAAGAGTAGTTGTGTATAGTGTATATATATTCATTTGTGAATATTGTGTTGTGCTTGTGATTAATTGTTTAGAAGATATAGAAGTTGTGTAGATAGTAGAAGTTGATTAGTAGTGAGGTAGGATAGTTGAGAAGATTGGTGTGTAGCAAATTGGCGTGAAGATTGGTGTGTAGATTGGTGTGTAGATTGGTGTGAAGATTGGTGTGTAGATTGGTGTGTAGATTGGTGTGTAGATTGGTGTGAAGATTGGTGTGTAAATTGGTGTGTATATTGGTGTGTACGGTTTTCTCCGCCATAAGGGAGTTTGTTGACATAGTGAAGAAAACTCTCGAGTAGGTGACTCGGGGAGTGGAGTAGGAACAAGGAAGGTGTCCTTGTAGCCGAACCACTATAAATCCTTGTGTTGTGGTTTGATCTTTCTAACTCTTCTCATTACTTATTTATTTACCTTTACTATATTAGTTTTGTTAGTTAGTTATCATACAATTGTTCATATAGTGCAAGTATTGAATTCACATAAACTAGAATCGAAGTTTTTAAAACAAACTTGTGTTTATAAATTTTAAAAGGACGTAAAACTATTCAACCCCCCCTTCTAGTTTTCCACAGAGAGGACTGAGCCATTTAACATTGTTCTTGCTACCTCAATGAGTGTTCTATTTCTCCTTTCAGCTACTCCATTTTGTTCAGGAGTATAGGGAGAAGTGAAATTTTGAGAAATTCCTTTCTCATCACAGAAAAACTCAAGGCCTTGGTTTTTGAACTCAGTGCCATTGTCAGTCCTGATCTGTTTAACTTTGACATCATTTTGATTTTCAATGTTCCTGACAAATGACATGATGGTTTCAGCTGCCTGACTCTTTTTGGTCAGGAAGTAAACCCAAGTATATCTTGAGTATTCATCCACTATGACCAGAGTATACTTCTCACGGTGAATGGACATTGGACTGACAGGTCCAAAAAGGTCCATATGAAGAAGATGTAGGCAGCTTTTGATGGAAAAAGTTTGTTTAGTTTTGAATGATGCCCTGTGGTGTTTTCCTTTTTCACAAGCAGAACAGGGCTTGTCTTTGGTATACACCAGGGATGGAAGGCCCAGAACTTTGTTCTGTTTGATCAAGTTGTTGATGCTCTTGAAGTTGAGATGAGAGAGTCTCCTATGCCATAGCCAATTGATTGTCTCACTTGCCTTTGAGAATAGACAAGTCCCATTTTGAGTCAGGGATGACATGTCTAGAACATATACATCATCCCTCCTGGGGGCAATCAACACAACTTCCTTATTGGCATTAAAGATGGTCCCTCTCTTGTCATCAAACTGAACTATGTATTTGGCATCACATAGTTGGGAAACACTTATCAAGTTGTACTTGAGACCATTAACATAAGCTATTCTTGTAAAAACTATACCATTGCAGTTTACTGAACCATAACCTTCAGTGGGAGCTGATGAGTTATCACCAAACACTACTTTGGGTCCTGGTTCTTCCACATATTTATGTAGATAACTTTTCACACCAGTCATACTTCTGGAGCATCCACTGTCTAGATGCCAAGCAGGATCCTTGATGTGTTTCTGCACAAACAGTAAACTGGGTTAGTTTTTCTTGTTGACCCACATTCTAGTGGGCTTAGTCCTTAGGGACTTTTTGAACTCAGCTAATGAATCATGGTCTGGAGTTGTGTGACCTGAGCTTCCACATGTTTTACATTTTGTGGAGGTTGATGCCTTAGGTGACTGAGAAGTATAGGTGAGGTTTTTCCTTCTGGACTGAATGACTTTGTCATGTCCCTTGGTTTCATGGGAGGGATCTCCACAGATGTCACAACAATTTTTCATCATACAATCATCAGGAAGATGATCATTGAAACCACAGTGAGGACATGGCAAGAAAGGCTTATCCTTCAGTCTCTATTTGGAAGGTGTGGCATATTGATAGCCTTGAGTTTTGTATAGACCACTTGCTTTTAAAGAAGCAGTGTGGGGGATGTGATCACAAGTTCTGTGGTCCTCTTGTTTGCATATCATGCAAAATAGGACTCTGTAGCATTTATCAGTGCTGTGATTTGGATAATTGCACAGTTCACATCTCCCTGGAAGTCTGGGTGTGGTTTTTGGTTTGGAAGAACTTGAGGATACTAAGGGTCTATTAGATTTTGAGTCTGAGGTTTTTTCAGTAGACTCAATTTTCTCACTCAGCATCCTGACAAGTTCAGCAAGCTGATCAACCTTTGAGTCAGTGCTTTCAGGTTTCACTTCAGTAGGTACTGAAGGTTTTTGGTGTTCAGTGGGTGCAGGAGTAGGTCTTTTCAGAATAGTCTTTCCTAACCCTGATTTCTCCTTGGGAGAATGGGGTTGATAGACAAATGGTGCAAGGTCAGAATTGGGTTCAGCCCCCTGAAGTTGTTTCAGTGGAGGGAGTGGTGAATCAGACTTAGACTCAGTGATGGACTCAGTAGGACTAAGTTCATCAGTGACTCCTAGCAGCTCCTTGATAGCCTGACTTTCAGGCTCCAGGATTCTTCCAGTGTTAAACTTTGGCATCTTACTGTAAGGATTGTTTCTTTCAATCCAATCACTGGGTTTAGGAGCAAGTTCTTTGCTAGAAAGTATGTTGGCTGACAGAAAAGTTGTTGAATGGCTACTCTCCCCAGAGACTTCAGTAAGTTGATCATCACCCATACCAGCCCTTTTGGAGCTGGGTGTGAGACTCAGTGTTTTATAAAGTTTGGGGTTTTTCTGAGTCCATTTCCAAATAACATCCTTTTCTTTCTTAAGTTCTTCCTGAAGAGCTTGATTTTGTTTTACAAGTTCATAGTTTTGAATTTGAAGTGTAACACTTTCAAGCTTGGCTTGTTTTAAAACAAGTAGTTCATCGCTGCTATGATTTAATTCAAAACTCAGTTTGTTAAATTTTGAAAACAAATTAAGTCTTTGCTCTTCAACATACTTAAGATCAACATTAATATAATCTAAGTAAGATTTCCAGTCATCATTATCATCCATAGAAAGTAAAAGGTTTACCTTCCTCATAGTGATGTTAGCCCATTCACCATTTCTTGCATGACTCTTCCCCACAGCAAGCTTGTTGTCATCTGATAGGGCCATCAGGGCACTGATGTGAACTTCATCATCATCAGAGGACACTTCAACCTCATCCCAGTCATATGTTTCAGCAACAAGCCCTTTGTTCTTGGCTTGAGAAGGCTTTGGAGCCTGAGGAGGCTGAGAGACTGTTGAGGATGATTCAAGAAGGGCAAGTTTAGCTTTTGCCTTTCTGTACTTGGCTTCAAAGTTTGAGGGACTTTTTCAAATCTTTGACTAGATTGAAGCATTTTAGGTTGAAATTTGCTGGGTCCTGAAAAAGAGTTATTACCTAAAAATTTGAAAGATGGTTCTGAGGTTGTTTTTGAAAAACAATATTTAGCAAAATGGCCCATTTTGCCACATTTAAAACATTCAGTGTTTTCATTTGCCTTTGAAGGAAATTTATTTTTCTTAAAAAACCTTTTTGAATTAGCAAGGAGTGCCCTTTCATGAAATTCAATTTGAAGATCATTTAGGTACTCCTCACTGGTTCTTTGGTTAACCTCATCATCAGATCCATCTTGAAAATCCTGCACAACACCTTTGGAATAGAAAGCAGTTGATATGGGTGAAATTGTCAAGGCCTTTTTGGTCTCCTGAGCTTTACTAGGGTATCTCCGGGTGATAAGATTGTCTTCATAGACAAACTTCCCATAAATAGCAGGGAGCTCAAGGTTCTGAATGTGATTTGCATTTCTCAATCACTGAGAGAAGTTTAACCACTTCTCAGGGAGACTGTTTGTAACAATTCGCATTTTCAGGTTACCATTCAATCTCGAATTTTTACTATTCACTTTCACTATTCATTTTCCGAAATTTGATTTTTATTTCATATTCTCGTGTGATAAATTATTTCCATGGCAAAATAAAAGTTTGACACTCATCAGATCATTTTCGCGAAAGTTATTAAGGAACTACACGTTTAGGTTAAAACGTCATTTAAAAATCCTACGCATAACGAAACTCAACCGCGTTAATTTTCCCCACATCAGATAAATGTTTGATACACTCATGATTAATTAGAGAATTTATCATGACTAAGAAAAATGTTACCAAATAGACCCTGGACCGTAAGAATCAGAAATTTACGTTCTTAAGCATTTTTACTTAGCCGTAACCTTAGCCTATACCTGCACCGTGTTTCTAGGACGATTTGAGTTTTCACATTTTTGGAAAAGTCAACATATTTTTCCCTCCTCCTTTGACCAAAAATCACTCCTTGATTTTATAAATCATTTCTTAATTTTTAACACTTACGGTTTTAAGTTTAAAGACATTAAATACCAACTGACACTAGACTAAGCCCAAGCTAGACATTATAGGCCATTTTAATTCATTATAATCCTATTAGAAACATTTCATTTTTCTTTTTTTCAATTTTACGCAACTTTCGTACGTTTTACGTATTACGCGTTTTAGACACGCGTTTCCAGTTTTAGCAGGGTTTGAGCAACCAAATGGAACCTACCACTCATTTTATTATAGAGTATATTGACAAGTTTAGTCATTCTTTCAAGTTTCATATTTTTACGATACCCGGTTTTACGTTTCGTGGCTTAACAACTTACGGTTAGCAATTTACGGAGTCAAAACTAACTCCATAACTAGGATAATATCATCAAATACCAAGTCATCCTATCCTATCCATTGTGAAACCGACTTGGGGGGGGGGGATTCACCCCACATGTGGCTTGATCTCATGCTTCTAACCTTAAGATGATTACATGTGTTCAACTTGCTCTCCAAGCTTTGACTAGTCAAGGAAACTAACCTCCTCAAGCCACTATAAAACCCTCTCCTTCCCCCTCCTTTCCGTCCATCATCACACACACAAACACCCTTTCATTAGCTAGTTTACTTCAAGTTTTATGCAAGAAATCAAGAGCAATATCTACACATAAACTCTAGTTAGGTTTTGATTCATCAAACTACTTCAAATCCTTAGAAACTTTTGGTGATTCTCTTGAGTTTAGATCCACTCAAGTCACCTAAACCCTCATCACAAATCCTTCAAGAATACAAGAGTATAAGGATTTCTAAAGTGAAGAGAAGCTTGTCAATCAAAGTCTTATCCTTACTAGTTACTTCCTTTCTTTTAGAAAGCCTAAAGTTGTAAGGAAACCCTAACACACTTTCTTACTAAATATAATTTTCATACTATTTATATTTCATTCTTACTATATATGGTCTTGTTATTATGTTCATGATTTATAAAATTTGGTAAAACAAGTTATGGTATATATATGGTAACTTATATTAAGTTAACAAGTAAACTAGTGATATATATTGTGAAATTCGACCAAAATAGTATAAACATGATATTGGACAATCACATACTATGGTAGAGGGTTTTAAAAGGAAAACATAGCAATTTGAATCACCTAAAACGAGTACACGAGTCAAAAGTTATGGCCAAAAGAAGTTAGCGAAACCAAAACGCCGAAACTGCCTAAAACAACCTGTTAACAATCTGACCATATTGAAAGTGGCCCTTCTGGTCCGTTTCATCAAAAAGTTAAAACACAAAAGTTGTCCAGAACGACGTTTTTGTTCAGGATTAAAGAAGCTCGAGCCCTAAAAATGCTTTACGAGTGATATTTTTCTTCAAATTCTTAATAGCCCATTTTTAAGACCAAATGACCATATAATGATTATGGTTAGTTATAACCAAGAGGTCTAATGACCTTAAAGCCGAGACCACAACCATGGCTAAGGCTAAGTATGAGTCTCAAGACCATGGTAGCCATGACCAAAGTCACGGCAAAGCCACGGTTAAAGACCATATAAACTTACCAAGACGAAAACATGAACTAAAGAGTTAATGGCAACATAAACATCCAATTTGGATCCACTCCATCAAAATAACCATGAGACTTTACAAGTAATATTTATTCTAGACTTATGAAACTCATTGAAATAACAATCTTCAATTAAAATAAATTTTCCTAAGTTTATTCAATTAATTGGACAAGTAACTTTTCGGATCAAAAACTTATATGTATTTTTATCAAATACTACAATAGTAGGGAGCCTCATGTGAGGGGTTCATTAAAGTAAACCGTCAAGATGAGTTGTGGATTTACGAATTAAAGTGTCCTGGCTCCTCGAACGTTTACTACATGGCCTCTGAATTATGTCGGCCCGAACGGTAGTAAGCGATATACAAACTATACATGTTTCATAAACCATTTTATTCAACGACTTACACTACATACTAAGTACTACATCATGAACTATATGCAAGACATATTTAGGCAATTCTTCGTATTCTTAGACATTACTCTAAACCTAAGTCGCAACGTTCTATTATAGGCTGCTTTTAGAGACTTTCGCGATTCGACTACCACTTTCATTTCTCATTACATAAACTTAAGGTGAGTCATAGCCCCTACTCTTTTCATACTTGTTTTAACTCTTTGGGGGAGATACATGCTCAACTATTTGCTTTTACTTTTACTCTAAACAATTTTATTCATATGCTACGCTATACGTTATTATTGTGTTATACTTAACTGCATTATACTTAATTGCGTTAATCTATCCAGTGGCTCCAAATTAAGTTGTTGGATGA
This sequence comes from Artemisia argyi, assembly GCA_030686995.1. Classification (NCBI taxonomy): domain Eukaryota; kingdom Viridiplantae; phylum Streptophyta; class Magnoliopsida; order Asterales; family Asteraceae; genus Artemisia; species Artemisia argyi. Next base: position 54,738,718 of record CM060708.1, on the reverse strand, counting down.
CTATTGAGGCTATCTAGTGGCTCCAAATTAAGTTGTTGGATGACCATTAATCTTAAACATGAGGTTCCGAAGATGAAGTAGAGCCTCATGACTAATTGCTTAACTGTTGTGATGAACTTATACATGTCTTACTCATACTTTAGCAGTGGGTTGTGAACACACAGGTTGCAAGTGTTGTATGGGCGGGATTTGCAACTGAGTGGATTCACAATGCCTTTGCTGTGTGAACATTCTTTAAAGTCTTTTCAACTGTTTTAAAACAAACTCTATGAACTCACCAACCATTGTGTTGACACTTTTAGCATGTTTGTCTCAGGTATGTAAGGTGATAGCTGTTGCATGGAGCATAAAGTCGCTTGGCATATTTTGAAGACTTATGCTTTTATCATTACCATTCGACATGTGTTAAAACACTTATGTATTGTATTATGGAACTCAAGTTTGTAACTCGGAATTTATTAATCGAATGGTAACTTTTCAAAACGTCTCATTTAGAGGTCGTTTTCTATATCTTGTACTTTGTATTATGAAGTAGCACCCCAATGACACAATCTTCCGCTGCGATATTTTGGGGGTGTTACACTGTTGACAAAGCCAACATTGATCTCATGCTTTGACAGAATAACACCATCATTGGTCAGCTCATTCAGGAGGGTCTTATACTGAGTATAAGTCTCAGAGAGACTTTCAGAATCCTTGGCCCTGAAGGTATTGAATTCAAGCTTTAGGTCCATGATTCTATTCTCTTTGGTATCAGAAGGCCCTTCATATCTATGAACCAGGTCAGTCCATGTATGCTGGGCAGTGGAACAATTGATCACAGATTCCATTATATCATCAGGAAGGCATGATATAATGATGCTTTTCAGGCGCTGGTCTTGATTGACCACCCTCCTTTCATTAGGGGTCCACTGAGCTTCAGGTTTAACTAAACCTTGGGCTGTTGTTGGGACATATGGACCATCATTAATCAACTTAATGTAATATGGTTCCATCCCAGTTAAGTAGCAAAGCATTCGCTTTTTACACTTATTAAATTTGCCAACTTCAAGTCGAGGGGCAGTTGCTAAATAACTTCCACCCTTTTGTCGATAAGTTGGGGAACAATTATGTCAGTCATAGTGGGATCTTGAATTTAAAAACTTGAGCACTCTTAAGTTTTGAAAACAGGTTTAAGTTTTTCAAATCAGAGGCTCTGATACCACTTGTTGGTCCCTTTTACTTGGTTAACAGTAACTAAAAAGCTAAAGTAACCAAGTTGTATGACTTTTAACAAAGATGTATAAATGATTAACAATAAAGCCACGTAAACATAAGAGACAATATTTTTCAACGTTTAATTCTTTATTAGAAGTTAATCAAATAGAATCGTACCCAAGTGTTTGCGGAATAACACTTGGGATTAAAAATGACAAGTGTGGTATACTCCTCTCTAAACTCAAACAATGTTGAGTGACAACTACAGGACCCACTGAGCTATCTCAGGGGTTATGTTGTTCTTTGGAGGAGTAAAAGTGGTTTGTGAATGATTAGCATTAATTGCACAAACTTGTCAACTTTTACTCCTCACTTATGCTACCTATTTATACACAAATGTGAACAACTCTATTATATAATGGACCTAAGCATTCCTTAATAAAATCTTGATAGATTTTATTCTCTGGCAAGGAAAACTTCTTTGGGTTAAGTCCAAAAGGCACTTTCTGATGACAGCCTGGTTTTAACCATTTGGGGAAAATTTGGCCTTAAAGTGATAAAGCACTTTAGTGAACCAGTTCAAACTTTCCCGCCCAGTCCCGCCAAAACTTTAGTCTTCAAGTCATCAGTCTTCAGTATCATGATAGTTGTTGAGGAGTCTTGGGGTTCAGTGAGTTATTGTCATCCTCACTGAACCCATCACCTTTTTCTTGGCTTAGATCACACTCACTGAGTTCCGCCTCACTGAATGGAGAACCTTTCTTCTTAGGCTCGGTCTAAGCATCCTGAAGATGACTAACTGAGTTAATGTTCACTCAGTGACTTGTTTATACTTAGGTTATTTTACGTTCAAATCCTTGTTAGAAGAAGATTGGGGAATTCAGTGACCCAACATAAATCCATATAATCCTCTTCAGATGCACCACTCTGTGGCCTCGATTTCACGGGATTGTAATTCGCAAAAAATTGAGAAACTTTAGGACGAAACCTACCTCTCCATTTGCAGTTGCAGGAATCATATGAACATTTCGCTTCCTACATTTCATTCGCAAGATATGCAGTTACTTGCGTCCAAAACCCTTTAGCCTTTTTAGCATTTCCTTCAACGCTACTCTCAGACACATCTACCCAAGCTTTACATAAAGCTATCTGATGCGTAGGGATTGCACCAGGCTTTACCTCTCGAGGGATCTCGAGAAGCTTACAACCCCCACCAGGCAGTGTACCTGATCGATGTAGTGTAGTATAATGACAAGTACCGGGGGATTGATTGTTCAGCTAGGAATAGTGTCGCTAGGATTAGAAAATCTAAAGACTAGGTCTAGAGATGAGGGATGATTCTTTTTGTATTTTTATATTTTTATGAAAGCAAGTAAAATTCTCGGGTTTTGAAGGAGTTTGGCGGAATTAGTTGCTAGTCAACTAACCCAATTACTAAGATGCAATCAAAATAAAATACTAAAAATGAAAATAAACTAAATTATACTAGAGTTGTGAGCAATATGTGGGAGAATTGTGTTTACTTAGATTTCACTACTCCCTAGATATCTTTTACACGTTAATTACTTGTTATAGTTGCGTGGATGACGGATTGTATTCCTTAATACCATTCATGGGGTGGCGTACTTACTTCCCCAATCCTATGAGCGCCTACTTCACTCCTATGTCGAGCCGGCTAAGAAGCTCCTAACATGGGATCACTAGAATTTGCTCATGCATTAAATACAACCAATAAAACCTAGTACACATCGATTCATGTTTCCTAAGACGGTCAAGCATGTTACACAAAGGAGATCTGCCAGTTTTCTTAAGCCTAACATTGAAATCATTCATCCATTACAACCATAAACAAGTAATCAACACATAATTAACATCTAGGTTTCATTAGATCTAAGCAAACACAAGATAGATCTAGCCTAGCATGTTGAAATCGAGACAAGCATAAGATATATTCAAACAACACATAGACATATTGAATGAATTAAGAGAAGACTTATCTCAATTGAACATGAAAGGATTCAAGGGGTGAAAACACTGTAAAATATGACCTAGGGTTTACAAAGTTCGGCCCTAGTTTTCTCCACACAAGTTCCTCTCTAATGAATGAAAAATAGAAAACTATATATAGATTTTGATATGTGACGGCGTCAAGAACAAAAGTCTGACGCCGTCATCTCGCCGCCAAATAGTTTCTCGGACTGCCTAGATCTGGGTCTGACGCCGTCATGTATTCTCCTTATGCAGGCCGTCACCAAAAATTGTCTTGACGCCCTTGTTGTGACGCCTTCAGGATTTCACTGGATCGTCATGGTTTTTACTCTTGACGCCGTCAGGTACTGTTCTCAGCATGAAAAATTAAGACTTTGCCGTTTTCTTCACTTTTATGCTCCAAAAACGTCCGAATTGCTTCCTTTTCCAGAATTCACTCCCAAACTACCTAAAATCACAAAAGGAACGATTTAGGGCAATATTTGATCAAATAAATTCAATTCCGGGCTTAAATGACCCCCTAAAAGTGGTTCATTTTTCGCCTCATCATATACCCTTACACTTGAGATTTGCTTGTCCTCAAGCAAATGCGCTTTTATTCTAATCAAAATACAAGTTAGGGGTCATTTAACACTAATATAAAAGTAATTACAACAAATAATCTCTCACTACCTGTCATAGCAAAATAGATTACCATAGGCTTGGGAAAGGATCAAACCTCCACCACATGGCGTAAGCACCTAGGAAAAACTATCAAAGAGGTCTTTTAAAGGGTTGTAACGTTAGGTGTAGGGATATGGAATACACGGTTTTGTTGGATATAGGCAGTCTTTACTGGTGGCGAGTTAACAATCTTAGTTAATTACATGTACAATATGGTGTTGCTAAGCCAAGACTAGACTCGACTTAAGCTAATAAATGAAAAATAACAAAAACATAAAATAATCATAGAATGAAAAGAGATGGTAGTCCGTATGTTTTTTTTTCTCTTTTTTTTTTTTTTTTTTTTTTTTTTTTTTTTTTTTTTTGCATACACTCTTACCCTATCATCCAAAATAATACATCATAGGGAATGAAAAATCCCCTTACACTTGAATTTTTACATACTTTACAAATAACTAATCTAATGACTCGAATTAAGATAATCAAAACACTTTGAGTACTTTTAAGATTAACGTACATATGGGGGTAATATATGATGTTCTTCCCCATTACTCCATAAAATAAGTACTTTACCCATGAGTCCCAATCGTCCCAAAATAATATGTACAAGGATATGACTCGACTTAGCAACCATGTAATCAATTAGATAATTAACTTAGGGTTTAACAAATAACAATAATGCACTAAAGATGAGTGCATACACGGAAGGCTAAGGCGATTTGGGTGTATATTTAAGTGGGGTGTAACAAATTCTTCTTTTAAGTAAAATGCTTAAAGTTAGAAACGAAAAGATAGGCTCGGAGGGGTGTACTAGGGGTTTCGTGTACTAAAAATGAGTACAACGCTAAGGTGTGGGAAAAATTAATTGACTTAACTAGCCAAGTAATATGACTTAAATGGTCAAGTAATTATAATACGGGTTTAACACAAGGGTGATCCTAATGCCTCTTATCATGTAGTAAATCCTACTACACGAATGTAGTCTCACTAGCGGTCTCGGGATGCATCACTAACGCAAGTTCTAGAATCTAAATGCTACCGGTACACTCATAAGCACTAATAGTAAATGCTTTTCCTATCAAATCTAAAGGTGAACCTCACATATTTGGGTGGAAAATTTTTCTGAATAGTACGGTTTTGTGCTAGTCATACAATCTCCTATCCATGAGACGCTTGCTATGGCTAAAGTTTCACTCCTAAATGTTGTAAAAAATTTTAAATTTGGCGCTAAAATTGCACTAACAAGTATTTCTCATAGTTTTATTACACATCTACCATCAAACAAACAAACTCAAGTGAAAGTGTATCTGTAAGGTATCATTATTTTACCCTCCCCTTACACTTAGGATGAACATTGTCCCCAATATTCAAGTAAAGAATGTAAAAGTGGATTAAGTAAAACAATTGAAATCAAATACTCCCCTGATTCGCTCGGTATGGATAATAAGGTGGCCAGGTTAGATCTTCCTCCAAGAAAATGAATAATCAAAGCTTCCCTTCCAGAATAATAATCATCTTCTTGTCATACATAACCTGTAAAACCTGAGAAAACAGACAAGGCAACCTCGCATAAAATCGACGGCAATCTACATATGCTAATAAATCCTAGAAAACAAAATAAGATATAATGCTTGTGGAATGATGTTTGCAGATTTCCTAGAGATTATAAAACTAATAATTCAACAAAAACTTTAAAACTACGTTAGAAAAACAAAACTGGTAAAATTTCCAGATTTTTACAAGTGACGCCGTCAAGAGTAAACTCGTGACGCCGTCAGAAGTGACCTACAGAAATTCTTATGTTAAGTTTCTGGAAAATTTATGGAAAAACTTATGCCTTACTTCCTGGAAAATCTTGCAAAACATCATTATGACTCGATACAAGCATTTGACTCAAACAATTACTAATACACATGTTCATTTAATATTATTGTGTTTCATGCTCAATTTCGTTCTTATAAACAAATTTGGATCTCCCTTACACTTATCTTTTGCAAAATACCTTTATATGCAATTAATACGAAGTTAAAAACAAAATAAAGCATTTTCACAATTTACTTTGAAACATGAGCCACAAGCAACAAAAACAAAACATGCATACGGAAACAAATAAAATCAAATAAACAAACAAAATAAAAATCACACAAAACATGGGTTGCCTCCCAAGAAGCGTTTTTCTTTATTTACGAGTCTGGTAGCTAGACTCAAGGTCATGGGTTACTACGTGACCTCATTGTTGGTTTCTCTCTCTAGGTCGTCTTCTAAGCCAGTTTTGTATTCCGGACCTAATTGCAAGCATTCTTTGTAGAAACCAAGCATCCTATTCATCACATACTCTACTCCTCTACGTCTATCCTCACCATTCCTATAGTAAGCTGCTTGTTTGTGTTCCTTTTCTATATTAGAAAGGAGGCGGTATTGCTCAATCTTGTAGGGCATTTGGTAGGCAATCTCATCATTCTCTTCCTTGAACCTAACTATCCCTAAAGTCGGATCATAACTCATCTTAGTGGCCTCAACAAATGGTTTTTCGAATATTACTTGGCTTAGGCAATCATCTATCACCGGACGAGTATCTTCTACTATTATAAAATCGATCTCATAGGTGAGATTACCTATAATCACATGTAATCCCTTCACTCTCCCTACAAAATTACTTATCAAATTCCTATTGGGCATCATCCTATAACCAAGTTGTTTCTTCATCACCCAATTATAATAAGTCCTAGTCATGATGTTTATAGGAGATCTAAGATCGATATAGGCTTTCCATATATGCATATGCCCAATGTTGCATGGTATGTTAATGTTAGAGGGGTCTCCCATTTTGATAAGGGGTGTGCCAAGGATATATGGTGTCTCGGGGCCATCGAATAAATCCTTATGGTATTCCTGTTCTTCCTTGGTGGGCAACTTATCAAAGTGCTTTTCTATAGTCTCTACTTCCTCTAACTCCTCTCCCTTATTAACCTCAACTTCCCTAATTTCATCCCTAGTCTCGGTTTCTACTTCAACTTCATCTTTGTCACTTTCTTCTATATCCTTATCTTTTGGCTTAATGGTGACAACATTGACAAAGTGGACATGTTTGGATGATGAGGGGTCCTTAATTTGGATTCCGTTATTGGCGTCCCTAGTGTCCTTCCTAGGTGTAGTTAACGCTTGGTTGTTGAGGGCTTTCAACAAGTTGTCTATCTTGTTGGTCATCTCCATTTGTTGTTGGTTGAATTCGGTTTCAAACCTAGTTATGCGAGCCTCTTGAGATGCCATGAACTTAGACATCAATCCTTCAAGATTGTTGGTACTACCATAGTTGTTAGAAGGATTGTTGTTGAAAGTACGGTTAGAGGGTGGACCGTTTGGTTGGTAACGATTAGGCGGATTGGAAGAATTGGCTTGATTTTGTTTCCACCTAAGGTTTGGGTGATTTTTCCAAGAGGGGTTGTAGGAATCACCGTAAGGGTTTGGCTCGGGTTTGAAAGTGTACCACTTATCTCCCGCTTCGTCGGTACGCGAGGATGTGTAGTCCGCAAAAGCTGTTCCAGGGAGTTCCACACAATCACGAGTGTCATGGGGACCACTACATAATTCGCATGAAGAAGCGACTTGGATCACTTGGCTTGAAGGCTTAGGAGCTTCGTAAGATTTCATGAGAAACTTGACTTGGTCCTCAAGTTCCATGATCCCACGGTCGGGAGTGCTAGAGTTGTTCGAAGGCAAAGATATTGCCTTGACCGTTTTGTTCAAATCACGGGGATCATTCCAACTTTCGTTGTCATAGAGAGCAAGATCTTCTATGAGTTCCCATGATTGTTCCGCACTTAGATCACGTAGCTTACCACTGGCCGATTGGTAAATGGCTTGCCTTGTGGAGAGATCGATATGGTCATAGAAGATTTGGACTTGGAGCCAAAGATCTATGCCATGATGAGGGACTTTTTGGAGTAAGTCCTTGAATCGAGTCCATGCTTCATATAGAGTTTCACCTTGACGTTGTTGGAACATCAAGATATCATTTCTAAGTTTGGTAGTTCTCCCCGGTGGGAAAAATTGAGCAAGGAAATGAGTGGTGAGATCATCCCATGAGGTGATGGATCCCGCGGGTAAACGTTCAAGCTATTGGCTAGCTTGATCACGTAGAGAGAATTGGAATAGGCGTAATCGGGTTGACTCTCTAGTTGTAACATCAAGGTCTATAGAATCTACGATTTTAAGGAAGTCCTTGAGATGTTGATTTGGATCTTCGGAACGAAGTCCATGGAATGCACATCCGCTTTGCACCAACCGGATGGTGTCGGATCGCAAGGGGGTCACATTGGCTCCTTGGGTGAGCTCAATGGTGTTCCGGTAGCCTTGGTGGCTAGGTCGGGAATACTCTCCTAGGGTTCGGGGCATAAGAGGTTGGTTATCTAGTGGTGGGTTTTGTTGTGGTGGGATGACAGGTTCAAAGATGTTACCATCGTCCATGATGTCGGATGGCAAAGAGTTACGAACAAAAACACAAAGAAATAAGATAGACTAAAGAAAACCTAAAAAAAAATAAAAATAAAATCTTAGTAGAAAGGAATCTAGCAAGTAGACCTAATAAAAAGAGATTCTAACCTAGACAATAACTATTCCCCGGCAGCGGCGCCAAAAACTTGATGCGTAGGGATTGCACCAGGCTTTACCTCTCGAGGGATCTCGAGAAGCTTACAACCCCTACCAGGCAGTGTACCTGACCGATGTAGTATAGTATAATGACAAGTACCAGGGGATTGATCGTTCAGCTAGGAATAGTGTCGCTAGGATTAGAAAACCTAAAGACTAGGTCTAGAGATGAGGGATGATTCTTTTTGTATTTTTATATTTTTATGAAAGCAAGTAAAATTCTCGGGTTTTGAAGGAGTTTGGCGGAATTAGTTGCTAGTCAACTAACCCAATTACTAAGATGCAATCAAAATAAAATACTAAAAATGAAAATAAACTAAATTATACTAGAGTTGTGAGCAATATGTGGGAGAATTGTGTTTACTTAGATTTCACTACTCCCTATATATCTTGTACACGTTAATTACTTGTTATAGTTGCGTGGATGACGGATTGTATTCCTTAATACCATTCATGGGGTGGCGTACTTACTTCCCCAATCCTATGAGCGCCTACTTCACTCCTATGTCGAGCCGGCTAAGAAGCTCCTAACATGGGATCACTAGAATTTGCTCATGCATTAAATACAACCAATAAAACCTAGTACACATTGGTTCATGTTTCCTAAGACGTTCAAGCATTTTACACAAAGGAGAATTCATTCCCAAAGTACCTAAAATCACAAAAGGAACGATTTAGGGCAATATTTGATCAAATAAATTCAATTCCGGGCTTAAATGACCCCCTAAAAGTGGTTCATTTTTCGCCTCATCACTATCTTTTCCTCAGAGCTCCATGGATCATTTAAATCTTTGTCATTTTTTTGGATTGTGTGACCCTTTTTTGTAGACTTCCTTTTGATGGGTGCCACCTCCTCGACGAGAGAGTCGGAACGAACGGGTTGAGATGGACCTTCCGAATCTTGACCCGGAAAGGATTGAGAAGGTCGAGAAGCGACACCCCATAACAGCTCGATATCATCATCAAGACTAAAATGCGGGATCAAAGAAGATTGAGAAGATTGGTTATGTGGTGGTGATGCAATATGTGGATGATACATTTGATTTTTTGCTTGTTGGTTATACCATTGAGCCAAATATGGATTAGGTGAATGCGTTGATTGGTATTAGAAATTAATCAGTGGTGATTGGGCATGTAAAATGAAATTGGGATTGGTTATTTGGTTGTTATCGAAACTTTTGGTTGCCGTCGGTATTTTGGTATTTTGGTTTTAGGAGTATTTTTAAATTTTTTTGAATTGTTAAATAGTTGATAGAATGGAGAAAATATAAGTATGAAAAAAATGAAGAAGGTAAATGGGGTTTTATAGAGAGGAAAGTGGGTTATTATTATTATTATTTTTCTTTTCTTTATTTTTTTTAACAAAGCACCCAACAGTTGGAAAATGTTGGGGAGGAGTGCCAATTCTTGTAGTTGGGTAGGCAACCAAAACTTGTATTTTGAAGGGGGAGTACGCGGTCGGTTGGGGTGCTTATAGTCACCATTAGCATTAGTCTAAGAGATGGCTTAATGTGAAGACCCTCCATCTTATCACTTTATATTTTCAGTCATCATTTTCAATTAAGTTGTAAACAAACACTTTTCATATGACTTTTTTCTTTTCTTTTTTTTCTTTTTTTTCTTTTTTTTTCTTTTTTTTTCTCTTGGTTTTGGTTTTGGTTAAGTTAATTAATTCAAATTCAAACACCACCTTAGTTACTTTTGTAGAGATTGACTTTTTTAGTATCATGTTTCAAGGATGGGCATGCATTTTCCTTGCAATCACGAAGCATTCCACGTATTGTCTATAGGGCACGTTTAATTGGTTTGAGACTGAACCCCAAAAAAACAGTGATAAATGCTACTTCCGACCAAACCGACCTAAAAAACTACAACAACCCTAGCACTTTCAAAGGTGAAAATCCTGAAATCTAAGGAATAATCTCCATTCTCCAACCCTAACAAAACCCCTAATCACTTGAGGGCAATCACCCTATTATAAAGAGTATGTAAACAGATGAAAAACTGACCACGTGAACCTCGTGATAACTAACACAACACCCGCCAAAACCTTCACTAAAACGGTTCTGACTTCTGAGTACATAATCGTAATGAGCACTGCTCAATTAATAAAACACTGTCACATATTGTTTTTGGAATGCGATAAGTGATATTCGACTACCAACACTTTATTTTTTTTCTTTCAAAACTTGCATTTTAGAAAAACTTCATAAATATGTACATTATAAAGTAAATGGGTAAACATAGAAGGATTCATGTTCTGGCTACCCATAACGTCGAGTTTTATTTTTTATTTTTAGAAAGGCAATAATTTATAAATACCAAAAACCATATTACAAACTAAAGGCATCCCACCTCCCTAACAAGAAAGTTAAAGAGGCTGGGGACCCAAGAGAACAAAACAATACCTGCACCTATAGTGCACAAATTACCCGAATAACCAAATACTCAAAGCTATAAAACATGAATACAAATCCATAAGACCTGACACTAGACATGTTCCACCATTTAAATGTCAAACAATTAAATAACTAAAGCATACCCATCCAAAAGGACACCAATTGGACCAAGTATCTGCCACTTACTTATATATGTATAATACCATATTGCAAAAAAACACTTGCAAACACACAAACTTGTTGTCTCAACTGTATTTTCAGCAACGCCTAAAACTCAAGCAGAAACACATATATTGCAGCATCATCTGAACTCACGCAGAAACATAGATATTGCAGCAGCACCTGCATAGAACAACACCAGAAAAAGACTGCCGACTGACCAAAGTAATTCGAACACAACCCCAAAAGCTTGCCTCACGGGTTACTGTTGATCTGTCAAAATGTTGACCCGACTCTTATTAGGATCTCTTAACCATTCTTGCCAGCACCATGAACCGTTTTTAGCACGACGTGAGATCCAATGAAAGCTTTTCAATTGAATATCTTATACTATCTTGTTAACACATGTAACCTTATTGTTGAAAACCCGATTATTACGTTCTTTCCTAATGAAGTATCCGGTTACCCATATCACCACTTGCCACCACTTTCCGTTCTCATTTGATTGTGAACGAAACCTATTGTGTTTAAAGATATTTTCTACTGTAAATACGTCCACATTCCCACCCTTCCACCAATCAAATATTTTGACCTATATACTCCATGCCATGTTGCATAACAAGGAATGGTTAATTGTTTCCACGTTATCATCATAACAAGAGCATAGAAGTGTATGCAAGTCAATGCCTCTTTTGTCCAACTCGCTACGAACTGACAATCTACCTTTTAAAGTGCACCAAACAAATATGTTTACCTTCTTTGGGACAAGTTTATTCCACATTCTTTCTTGACTTGACCCATTTACTTGAAGCCACTTCTCATCCACTAGTCTTGATAGATCTTTAACTGAGAACTTTTCTTCCTTATTGAGTGTCCACCTCCAACGATCTCTACAATATTGAGACGAAGTAATGGTATTTAAGATTCCTATCAATTCCTCAAATTCACTACAACCCTTTCCCCTTGGTTCCCTTACCCTATCCCACTCCCATGACCAAACCCCATCGATCCAAAAACTCCTCTCCGCCACCTTTGCATCTTTTTTTCTAAGTGATATAGTCTAGAAAATTTATCACACAATCTCCATTCTCCAATCCATCTATCTAGCCAAAAATAAGTATTATTCCCACAACCCACTTTTTTTACAATAGATGAAGTAAGGCCTATACCGACTTTATGTATATCAAACCCCACCCGTATTATATCATTCCATATACCCCCGCCCCCCATCTTTACGCATCTCTACATCCTTTAGCCCCCCATCACAACCATGAATACTTCTGATTACCTTAACCCATAACGCATCCCCCCCCCCTCCAAAATCTACACCACCATTTACCCAATAAAGCCCAGTTTTTTCCCTTAAAGACCCAATATTTAACCCTCTGCCCCATAAGAAGAAAGAACATTATCCCATTTAACCCAAGCCATTTTTTACTCTCACTTACTCCACCCCCAAAAAAATCTCTCCTAATACTCTCAATTTGTTTAATCACACATGAAGGCACACGGAACATCGAGAAATAGTACAACGGTAAACTACCCAGGACCGATTTAATCAACATTAATCTACCACCAAAGGACATCGATCTATCTCTCCATTCGGACAATCTACTCTTGAGTTTTTCCACCACGGGTCTCCAGGTGTGAACTCGTCTCATGCATGCTCCAATAGGCAGCCCCAAGTACACAAACAGGAATTCACCAACACTACATCCCATATATTGTGCCATAATCTCCACCTCACTTGATGAGACTCCCACCCCATATAATCTAGTTTTGTTAAGATTAATTTTCAAACCCGATACTTCTTCAAAGCATTTTAGAATGCACATTAAATTTTGTGCATTTTCCTTATCCCATTCTCTAAAAAATATAGTGTCATCGTTGCATTGAATATGTGATACTGATATCATAGCTTCACCCACTAAAATCCCCTTATATATTCCTGATTGATGCTAAACAGTCAACCCGAATTGACCAGGGAATGGTCAACAAGGTCAAACTGCCTAGAGTCAATGCTCCGCGGAAGTATAGTGTTTCCCTGGGTCGTTATGTCCCGACGAGGTGTGGATGGTTATCAAACGGTTTCGTGATCGGGTGAATTTAGATGGAAAGGGGTTTTGAGATTCATTTAACTAAGGAATCTACAAGGAAATAGCTTAAATAAGCTATATGAATAAGACTGAAAAGTGAGAAAAACCAGAAACGTTTAAAACTTAAAACGCGTACGTTTACGTTTAAAATAACGCGAACGTACGAAATAAAACGTAAAAACTGAAATCTGAAAACACCCAGGAGGTGAAAGTGACTTTTTTACAAACTATAAGGTAAAAGAAAATTTTTAAAAAAAGAAAATTAATTTTTATACTAATTATTTATTTATTATTAATTAAATACTAATTAATACTTAATTATTAATATTTAAATAACTAAAATACAATATAATATTATTTAAACACTAGAAAAATGAAAATAAAACTTCTAAAATTATAAAATAACTAAAAACAAGTTTTAAAAATAAAAATATGTATTTTTGTCTTTTTGTGAATTTTCTATTAATTAATAACTAATTAATTACTAATTAACTAATTAAACTATTTTAAATTAAGAAAAATAGAAAATGAACAGTAAAAATCACAAGAGAATTTCTAAAATTATATTACATCATATAAAACCTAGGAAAAATATAAAAACTAGGTTTTACTTAATAAAAACTAATTATGCTATTTAAAACTAATTATTAATTAATAATTAATAAAACTAAAATTAATTCAAGTAAATACTAAATGATGAAATAAAAACCTGAGAAAATTACTACAAATACTTTAATATATGAGGAAATTAATAAAAATATAAAAATGACAAGTACTTAATAAAAATTTAAAAATGAAAATTAAAATTTAAATAAAATTAAATAGAAACTATCACTTAAAAATTACATTAACTTTGCTGGATTTTCTTTTTGGAAATTTGATTTATAACTAAAATCTAACAACTTTTGTAAAAATAAGATTTTTGGAAATCAAAAATAAGCAAAACACAAGCTTATTAATGAGACAGTTGACTTTGGTCAACTGTCAAGGGAAATAAGCTAGAATGGCTTAAGTGGGACCCACAATGGGTAAATTCTGATCCAATAAGTTAAGGAAACATAAATTAGCTGGAAAAAGCATAAATTGACCACAGAATAAGCAATAAGCACAAAATAAGCAATCCAAAAACTTCCAAACTGCTCAGAATTGGGACAACTTTGAGGTGCTGATTCAGGTGGGGCCCAGGGGTCTAGGGGTCAAACACATGGTCAAACTTGAAAGCCTGGTGGGAGGTGAGTTGTATGAACCTAAGTTTGGCGTTGTGGGACCACCATGGTGTCCAGAAAACCACCACAAAGGTGGTGGTGTGGGACTAATGTGCAGTTGCACAGGGCATAAAGCAGCCCTGCAACTCACTTTGGGGTGGAATGGGGCCCACAGAAAAATTTATAAAAATTAAAGGAAGTTGGGAACTCAAAGATGAGCTGGCAGAGATCAAATAACAACAAGTTTCAAGCCATGAAATCAACCACAAAATTCTATTTAATTCCTTGAACTTTTGTGAAAATCTGAAAGGTAAACTTTTGACTTTTTATAAGAACATGATATGTTGACTTTGGTGAGATTAGATCTGATCCTACTGATTTAAAAAGATGCATTAAGCTAAAATAAGACCAAAATAAGTTAAAACTACAACTTACACAATGATATGAAGAATTATGGGTGCTAAATCATATACAATGGGCAGTTAAGAGGATTTAAATGGATTTTTGACTTTTTCTAAAGGTGACACTTGTTTTTATGGTTTTCCTGAGTTAATATGTGCTACTGTGATAAGTTTACAACAAAACCACCAACTGAAAAACAAGACTCAGTGGTGAATTCCACTGAGCCAAACACCCCTTAAGGTAGCAGTTACACTATGTTTTGATTTTTTAAAGCTTAATGATCCAAACTGATGATCCACTTCAGTAACTTAACTGATTTAAAGACTAAATGAGCAACAAATTACTACCACTAACAGCAAAAACACAGGAGAACAATCTTATGCTATATTAAGGCAGTGAAATGAAGAAAATTGCAACTTAGGGAAACTAATGAACAATCATGAGATTTTAAACACAAATCTTACTAACCTACACTAAATAAGCAGAAACATTCCAAAGATAAGCAATTATTAGCAATCCTACAGTAAATAGTGAGAAAGTGTAAATGAGTCTTACAATTGGTTCTGTGAGATTAAAACCAAGAACAGGTAACCACACAATCCTACCACCTCCCTTGAGGTTCTAAACCATGAAAAATCCAAACTCCACAAGCTTCCATTACTTCAACCTTTCTAATACACTGATTTTGAATTTTTAGACTATTTATTTGGAAATTTTGTGTATTTTTGCAATTATGATCTTCACTGATTTAACAGGTTCATAAGCTTTTAAAAACTTGCAAATGGGGTTAAAGAAGTTCAAAGGAACACTGATCACAACTTTCAACAACTTTTAAGTTTTAAAATAAAATTTTCACTAACAATTGTAAAAACTGAAATTGACAACAAGACTTGAATTCAATATCAAAGGAGCTTAACATTACATTCAAAACATAGATTACAACTTGTTTGAGCTAAAAAACACAACTGAAAATTAAAGTGACATTAATTTTACATAAAATTAATCTAAAAATACCACACTACACTAACTACTAACTCATTCTTCCTTTTTTTCTTCATTTTATAGACCCTGGAGCTCTTCTCTTTCTTTCCCACTTGTTCTCAGCCCTTAGATGGCTCTCTTTTGATCTGAGCCGTTTAAAAACCTTTTGGCGGGAAAAGGGGAAAAGGCAGTGTTGAGTGGGATTTGGTGTGGGTAATAAATGAGGGTTGGAGGGGGGTTGAATGTAGGTGAGCATTTATGATAGTTGGTGAAAGAAGGTGAGGAGGGGGAACATGAACCTGGTAATTAGGGGGTGTTAATTGGAGGTTAGGGGTGATGAACAGTGGTCGGTTTGACCACTGTGTGTTGACTGGGAGTAATATTAACGGGGGGTAATATAATTTTAGGGGTGGGCCGGGTTAAGTGGTGGTTGGGCTTGGGGAGTGAGGTGTGGGCTGGAGGGTGTTGTGGATTGGTTTTGGGTTTTAACAAATAACAAGGGTCCGTTTGTTTAGTTATCAAAGAAACCACATGGACCAATTTTTGTAATTAATAAAACTTGGGGGCTGAAAATGTTATTTTCACAAAGCTGCTAATGACGACCAATAATGCCAAGATTCCAAAGTTCAATAACAAATTTTACATATTTCACTTTTTCAAAATTCCCGGGGACCAAAACTGACAAATTGCCAAACTTAAGGGACCAATCATGACATTTCCTCAAATATTTTACCCAAGGACCATTTTTGACACATTTTGATTTTCCAAGGATAAAAAATGATTTTCCTTCCAAAAATATCCCACCAGGGACTGAATCTGCCAAAATCTGTAACTCCAGGGACTATATTGTAATTTTCCAAAACTTTTATGATTTTTCACCAAAGGACAAAATATGACAACCTATGATTGTAAAAGGACCTTTGGTGATAATTTTCCATATTTTGAATGACCAGGGACTAATTTTGTAATTTTATGAAAGTTGGGGGACTGAAACTGCCAATTTTGCAAACTTTGTACGTTTTTCATCTGTTTTTGCTCATTTTGCATCTAAAACATATAAAACAAAATTTTGAAATATTTTCAGTATTTTGATGCATTACTGGGTGTTTTTGTATGTTTTGCAGTTCAGATTTGACCAAAAATGATGAGTGGTTAAGCACTCATCAATCCCCTACACTAAACTATTGCTAGTCCCTAGCAATAACTGTTTTGAAAACTTGATGGATTTGAAAAACTCTTTACCAAAAGCCATCACTTCTGGAGTAGCCAGGTGTAAGAACTGTGGCACACCTGATAACCGTGTGATTTTGAGCAAACCACCAGCTGTCAACGGATTTGATTTGTCTTTACCAGGAGTCGTTTGCTTCTGGACTAGCCAGCTCTTGATGGAATAGTCAACATCTTGGTGAGCGGATTACCAATTATGGATTTTCCACTGTCTTTACCACAAGCCATAATCTTGCGGGCTAGCCAATTCATTCGCTTTATGGGATATGGGGAGTTGAGGAACCATACAATTTTGGGCAAATTGCAAGCCGTAAACGGATTTGAGATGTCTTTACCAAGAGCCGTTTGCTCCTGGACTAGCCAATCCCTTTTGTCGGTTAGACAAGGCGGACTGATTACCACAAAAATTTTGAAGCACCAGTGAAAATTTTTTGAAATTTTTGAAATTTTGGCCAAAACGGGGGTATTATATGGTAAAATGTCATAAAATTCGCAAGAATAGCGAATACCCCCCCCCCCCCCCACACTTAGCATGAATATTGTCCTCAATATTCAAAATCCCGGCTATTATGCCGACATTTTGAACGTAAAAGGGCAACATTACAAGCCAAGCGTGGAAAACATCATTTTGTATTTTCACTTCATTTGTAACCATAGCATGGGGGACTCCCCCACACTTAGGGTGAAAACCCTATAAGCATGCTACTGTTTTTGTTTACCGAGTCGCTAGCTTGACTCGACCCCGAATTCATTTGTCCTTGGGGAAGCATGATGTGGACGAAACGATCTCAATCGGACTTTCATTCAAGATGTTTGGACAAACATTTGAAGCACGTGAAAGTTCCACACCGATGAGATAAGTACCCGGCTCAAGATAATGATATATGAGAATGCCGGGATCAAATATGGTATCTTCATTCCCGAAGGAGTGAAGAAGAGAAGAAGTCACCCTGTAGGTGAAGAAAAGGAAGAAAATCATGATAAAAAGCATGATTTGATCTTCTTCCTCGAGAGCAGGCTCCGTAACCTGAGTTTGGATTTCAAAGGGTAAGCTCGTAAACATCCCGGGAGGGTGGGTGGGAATTTGCAATTTCTCATGATTGAGTGCATCTCCCCCCGGGCTATCAAACTCCGGAGGAGTCATGATATGATGAGTGAGTTCACCGGAGAACTCCTCATGAAGAGAATTATTCACAAGATGTGAATCTGGGAACTCATGTTCCGGAATAGACTCATCACAATCCTCAATCTGAGTACCAAAGAGTGGATTATCAGAAATCAAAGTGAATTCAGAATCGAATTCAAATAGAGGATTGGTGAGAGTAGTATTGAATGTTTCGGGAACAAAGAGATTATCATTCTCTATTGGATTGTCGGGATAAGAAGTGAGTGACGGATCATGATATAGGAGACTTTCAATTTCTCCCAGATCGGCTTCGAAGTCAAGGAGACCATCATCACCTTCCAATGAAAGTGGATTGATGTGAGTAAGTTCATCAGCGAACTCCTCAAGAAGAGGATCAACATCAGAATGAGGCAGTGGTGCCTCAATATACTCAATGTCTCCATGAGATGTGCAATCATCATTAAAATCTGAGAAAGTCTCAAAATGATCGTTTGAACACTCAAGAGGTGAAGGAATATCACATACATGATCCAAAGTTCCCTGTGACTCTCTCGGGATTGGGACAAGGATCTCAACACTAGACTTTATTAATTCGTCCGATTCCCTATTAGGAACAGTGTCAAGATGCTCATCCCCCATGTTTAGAGAGTGAGTGTGAACTTCGGGTGTGATAGCAGACTGAGGGAGTGGAGAGGAGCTAGCATTCATGGATTGTACGAGTTCCTTTTGATCTTCTGCTAGTAATTTCTCCGTCTCATCATTTCCTCCCTGATTATCCATGGAAGGAATCACAACTGATGAATCTGATGAATCGTTTTGAATAATGACAATGTTATCTTCATCATCATCACTGTCATCATCGTCATCATAAAGAGCAGCATAGCGAAGATTGGCACGTATTTTAGCCGCTCTTTGCTCAGCAAGTAATTCTTCCATGCTCTTTTCGTTTCTAGCTTCTCGTTCTTTGGCAAATAATTCTGCCACGGATTTTTGACGAGAATATTGAAACGATGTAGAAGCCAACCCCTCCTTAAATTTTTTAAATGCTTCAAGAACCTCATCACAAAGGTCTTGCGGGAATTGAGGAGTTGCTTGGGTAATTTGGTACTGTGGAGGTGGGTCTTGAAACGAATAGTCGTAATTGTTACAAGGAAATGGATTCCCTGTTTGACAATCAAAGCTAGTGTGTGGACCTCCACAATACTCACAACAGTAAAACTGATGTGGCTGTGAGTCGTATGTGCATGAGTCATAATTGTTATCAGGAAACTGCTCATAGACAAGCGTGTCGCCTGATTGACAATCAGAACTGTAGTGTGGACCACCACAGTACTCACAACAGTAAAACTGTTGAGTCTGGCTTGGTGTATCTTGATACGAAGCATCATTGAAGTTTGGATAATATGATTCTTGCTCGTATGAATGTGTTGGGTAATTGGAAAAATTTGAAGAGTCGTTGAATGAGTTTTGATTAGGATCATTAGTAAATGAATTACTCGACCCACAAAACAAACAACTCCCGTTTTGGATATCATTACCACATTGTACACATGTACACCAACGATATGGCAAACCAAAAAGTGGCTCACCACAACCAATACAAGGAATAAAAGCCGGAGGTGGGACAAGTGGTGTGCTCTTAGAGCTAGCAATTTCCACCACTTCCGTTATGGTCTCGGGTTTTGGTTCTTGATAAACGTGAAGGTTAGGTAAGTCGTTCTTTTCAGTCACTGCTCTAAGCTCTGTACGTTTGCTTGACAAACTTTTGACCATAAACCGTGAAAGGTTAGGATCAATTCTTGAAGGTTTGTCATTAATAGCACGTATCTCGGGCTTGGAAGAATTTGGTGAATCATTGAGAGAATTTGGACTTATGAACAGATTGCACAAAACACAAAATCTGTTACTACAATTATTGCCACATTTCTCACAAATACACCGGAGACAATGAAAGCCGTTCTCAATCGGGCTTTTACAGTGAAAACACGTGTAGCCGAGAGACGCCATAAGAATTATACATGAGATGGGTATAAGAAGGTAGAATCAAACTGACAGAGGGTAAGGAAAAATATTTTTGGGTTTTTATGAAAAGACATGAACAAGGGTGGATAAATATACAGTGGATGTATATCCCGATTCACCAATACGCAAAACCGTTTAGAATAGCGCACACACCTCCCCGGCAGCGGCGCCAAAAATTGATTGATGCTAAACAGTCAACCCGAATTGACCAGGGAATGGTCAACAAGGTCAAACTGCCTAGAGTCAATTCTCCGCGGAAGTATAGTGTTTCCCCGGGTCGTTATGTCCCGACGAGGTGTGGATGGTTATCAAACGGTTTCGTGATCGGGTGAATTTGGATGGAAAGGGGTTTTGAGATTCATTTAACTAAGGAATCTACAAGGAAATAGCTTAAATAAGCTATATGAATAAGACTGGAAAGTGAGAAAAACCAGAAACGTTTAAAACTTAAAACGCGTACGTTTACGTTTAAAATAACGCGAACGTACGAAATAAAACGTAAAAACTGAAATCTGAAAACACCCAGGAGGTGAAAGTGACTTTTTTACAAACTATAAGGTAAAAGAAAATTTTTAGAAAAAGAAAATTAATTTTTATACTAATTATTTATTTATTATTAATTAAATACTAATTAATACTTAATTATTAATATTTAAATAACTAAAATACAATATAATATTATTTAAACACTAGAAAAATGAAAATAAAACTTCTAAAATTATAAAATAACTAAAAACAAGTTTTAAAAATAAAAATATGTATTTTTGTCTTTTTGTGAATTTTCTATTAATTAATAACTAATTAATTACTAATTAATTACTAATTAACTAATTAAACTATTTTAAATTAAGAAAAATAGAAAATGAACAGTAAAAATCACAAGAAAATTTCTAAAATTATATTACATCATATAAAATCTAGGAAAAATATAAAAACTAGGTTTTACTTAATAAAAACTAATTATGCTATTTAAAACTAATTATTAATTAATAATTAATAAAACTAAAATTAATTCTAGTAAATACTAAATGATGAAATAAAAACCTGAGAAAATTACTACAAATACTTTAATATATGAGGAAATTAATAAAAATATAAAAATGACAAGTACTTAATAAAAATTTAAAAATGAAAATTAAAATTTAAATAAAATTAAATAGAAACTATCACTTAAAAATTACATTAACTTTTCTGGATTTTCTTTTTGGAAATTTGATTTATAACTAAAATCTAACAACTTTTGTAAAAACAAGACTTTTGGAAATCAAAAATAAGCAAAACACAAGCTTATTAATGAGACAGTTGACTTTAGTCAACTGTCAAGGGAAATAAGCTAGAATGGCTTAAGTGGGACCCACAATGGGTAAATTCTGATCCAATAAGTTAAGGAAACATAAATAAGCTGGAAAAAGCATAAATTGACCACAGAATAAGCAATAAGCACAAAATAAGCAATCCAAAAACTTCCAAACTGCTCAGAATTGGGACAACTTTGAGGTGCTGATTCAGGTGGGGCCCAGGGGTCTAGGGGTCAAACACATGGTCAAACTTGAAAGCCTGGTGGGAGGTGAGTTGTATGAACCTAAGTTTGGGGTTGTGGGACCACCATGGTAGCCAGAAAACCACCACAAAGGTGGTGGTGTGGGACTAATGTGCAGCTGCACAGGGCATAAAGTAGCCCTGCAACTCACTTTGGGGTGGAATGGGGCCCACAGAAAAATTTGTAAAAATGAAAGGAAGTTGGGAACTCAAAGATGAGCTGGCAGAGATCAAATAACAACAAGTTTCAAGCCATGAAATCAACCACAAAATTCTATTTAATTCCTTGAACTTTTGTGAAAATCTGAAAGGTAAACTTTTGACTTTTTATAAGAACATGATATGTTGACTTTGGTGAGATTAGATCTGATCCTACTGATTTAAAAAGATGCATTAAGCTAAAATAAGACCAAAATAAGTTAAAACTACAACTTACACAATGATATGAAGAATTATGGGTGCTAAATCATATACAATGGGCAGTTAAGAGGATTTAAATGGATTTTTGACTTTTTCTCAAGGTGACACTTGTTTTTATGGTTTTCCTGAGTTAATATGTGCTAATGTGATAAGTTTACAACAAAACCACCAACTGAAAAACAAGACTCAGTGGTGAATTCCACTGAGCCAAACACCCCTTAAGGTGGCAGTTACACTATGTTTTGATTTTTTAAAGCTTAATGATCCAAACTGATGATCTACTTCAGTAACTTAACTGATTTAAAGACTAAATGAGCAACAAATTACTACCACTAACAGCAAAAACACAGGAGAACAATCTTATGCTATATTAAGGCAGTGAAATGAAGAAAATTGCAACTTAGGGAAACTAATGAACAATCATGAGATTTTAAACACAAATCTTGCTAACCTACACTAAATAAGCAGAAACATTCCAAAGATAAGCAATTATTAGCAATCCTACAGTAAATAGTGAAAAAGTGTAAATGAGTCTTACAATTGGTTCTGTGAGATTAAAACCAAGAACAGGTAACCACACAATCCTACCACCTCCCTTGAGGTTCTAAACCATGAAAAATCCAAACTCCACAAGCTTCCATTACTTCAACCTTTCTAATACACTGATTTTGAATTTTTAGACTATTTATTTTGAAATTTTGTGTATTTTTGTAATTATGATCTTCACTGATTTAACAGGTTCATAAGCTTTTAAAAACTTGCAAATGGGGTTAAAGAAGTTCAAAGGAACACTGATCACAGCTTTCAACAACTTTTAAGTTTTAAAATAAAATTTTCACTAACAATGGTAAAAACTGAAATTGACAACAAGACTTGAATTCAATATCAAAGGAGCTTAACATTACATTCACAACATAGATTACAACTTGTTTGAGCTAAAAAACACAACTGAAAATTAAAGTGACATTAATTTTACATAAAATTAATCTAAAAATACTACACTACACTAACTACTAACTCATTCTTCCTTTTTTTCTTTATTTTATAGACCCTGGAGCTCTTCTCTTTCTTTCCCACTTGTTCTCAGCCCTTAGATGGCTCTCTTTTGATCTGAGCCGTTTAAAAACCTTTTGGCGGGAAATGGGGAAGAGGTAGTGTTGAGTGGGATTTGGTGTGGGTAATAAATGAGGGTTGGAGGGGGGTTGAATGTAGGTGAGCATTTATGATAGTTGGTGAAAGAAGGTGAGGAGGGGGAACATGAACCTGGTAATTAGGGGGTGTTAATTGGAGGTTAGGGGTGATGAACAGTGGTCGGTTTGACCACTGTGTGTTGACTGGGAGTAATATTAACGGGGGGTAATATAATTTTAAGGGTGGGCCGGGTTAAGTGGTGGTTGGGCTTGGGGAGTGAGGTGTGGGCTGGAGGGTGTTGTGGATTGGTTTTGGGTTTTAACAAATAACAAGGGTCCGTTTGTTTAGTTATCAAAGAAACCACATGGACCAATTTTTGTAATTAATAAAACTTGGGGGCTGAAAATGTTATTTTCACAAAGCTGCTAATGACGACCAATAATGCCAAGATTCCAAAGTTCAATAACAAATTTTACATATTTCACTTTTTCAAAATTCCCGGGGACCAAAACTGACAAATTGCCAAACTTAAGGGACCAATCATGACATTTCCTCAAATATTTTACCCAAGGACCATTTTTGACACATTTTGATTTTCCAAGGATAAAAAATGATTTTCCTTCCAAAAATATCCCACCAGGGACTGAATCTGCCAAAATCTGTAACTCCAGGGACTATATTGTAATTTTCCAAAACTTTTATGATTTTTCACCAAAGGACAAAATATGACAACCTATGATTGTAAAAGGACCTTTGGTGATAATTTTCCATATTTTGAATGACCAGGGACTAATTTTGTAATTTTATGAAAGTTAGGGGACTGAAACTGCCAATTTTGCAAACTTTGTACGTTTTTCATCTGTTTTTGCTCATTTTGCTTCTAAAACATATAAAACAAAATTTTGAAATATTTTCAGTATTTTGATGCATTACTGAGTGTTTTTGTATGTTTTGCAGTTCAGATTTGACCAAAAATGATGAGTGTTTGAGCACTCATCAATTCCCTTAGAGACCGCTTCACTGACAATTGCATTTAACCCCTCCGCCGCTAATATGAATAAAAACAGAGACAACGGGTCTCCTTGTCTCACACCCCTCTCTGGTCCAAACTCTTTCGTTGGAGACCCATTGACAAAGATGGACATAGATGATGATCTCAAACATGCCTCAACCCACATACACCACTTGTTACCAAATCTCATCCTCTTCATGATGTCAATTAAAAACCTCCAGTTTATACTGTCATATGCTTTTTCAAAATCTACCTTAAATATCGGACCCTTCTTGTTTTTTCTTTTTATGAATTCCACAGTTTCATTAGCAATGAGTATACCATCCAAAATAAATCTACCCTGGATAAATGCATTTTGAACCTCGCCAACCACATTCTCGATAACCTTCTTAACTCTTTTCGCTAAAATTTTTTATACAATCTTGTAATAACACCCGATTAAGCTAATAGGGAGGAAGTCCTTAAGCACAGTCGGATCTGTCACCTTAGGAACTATTGTCACAAAAGATGCATTGCATCCTCTTGATACCTCCGTATTTTCCCAGAACCATCTCAAGGCCTTAACCAAATCTTTTTTAAATATTTCCCAGAACTTTTTTATGTACTTAAAGTTGAAACCGTCTGGCCCGGGGGCTTTATCACACCCACACCCCCACACCGCATCTCGAATCTCCTTTTCATCAATTGCTATTTCTAACATTTCTGCATCTCCCTCTGATAGCTTAGCCACTCTTTCACACCTAAAATATGGTCTTGTCTTGTCGCATTCTGTAAATATTGACTTGTAGTAACCAAACACTTATTCTTTAATTTTCTCCAGGTTTTCACACCAACTTCCATCAATCATTAAACCACGAATGTTATTTTTGTTATTCCTTCTTTTTATCATTGCTTGGAAAAACTTGGATTTCTCATCCTCGTCTATATCCCATTTCACTCTAGCCTTTTGTTTCAAAACGCTCCACTTTTCTCTATCTTTGTCGATCCATGCCTTTCTAGTTTCTAGCCATTCCTTCATTTCCCTTTCATCAAGATTACGCGTTCCAGCCTCTAATTCCCATTCTATAGCCTTCTTTCTAAAGCTATCAATACTCTCTTCCATACACCCAAACTTCACCTTACTCCATTCTTTTAGAGCCGTCTTGACGTTTTTGAGCTTGTCTCGAAATCTACAATTTGGCCGATAACTTTTAACTTCCTTACTCCATGCATCAGCCACCACCTGGACTATGTCTACATCCTCAAGCCACACATCAAAAGCCTGAAATGACTTTGGTCAGAAATCAGCATTTGTATATTTAAGTAAAATTGGACAATGATCTGATAGTTTTCGATCCAATGCAATCACCGCCAAGTTACTCCATTTATTCTTAAATGTCTCGGATACCAAGAATCTATCCAATTTACTGAATTTTAAGCCATCGTCACTGACTCTTGTGAAACGTCTACCACCCATCGGGATCTCCACAAGGCGAGCTAAGTTTATAAAGTTATTAAACCCATCAGCATCTGTTTCGTGAAACTGTGTATTTTTTATGTCCTCCTCGCTCCTGACTTAGTTAAAATCACCAAACAAACACCATGCTTCATTCCCACCTTCCATCAAGTTTAATAGTCTGTTCCATAGAGATGTTTTTTGTTGGCCCACATGAGGTCCATAAACATAAACGAAAAATACATCACCGTCAACACCTTCCATCGAGTTTTATTTGCTTTTATACGCAAAATTTAAGCAATATATTCGTGATTATTTCCAAATTTTTTGTAATCTTATCAACATATTCACTAAACGACATTGAAACCTTCTGGCTACTTTGAATCACCGTTTCAAAGGAGGAAACACAAACTTCAAATGAACCACAAATGTTTACTGTAGTCTTGAACAAATTGAACAACAATTAGGCCAATGGTAATGATAACCGTAAATATTGTGGTCACCCCCGCTGCATCAGCTTTCTCTCTTCAAAACTACACCCAACTGCAATTTTCTAATAAGGCGACCACAACCACAACCAAAAACATACCCCACAAAAAAAATAATAAAAAAAAAACTAAACACAAATTTTTTTTTTTGAAACTTTCGGTTGGCAAGCCAACATAACTTTGAAAAGGTGTGGGTGGATGGAACAACACCATGGCCTGTGGATTGACAATTTGTACAAGGAAAGTATGGGTTTCATAAAGTAGTTTCCTGCTGTGAAGTTGGAATTTGGTCTAGCTACTGCTGATGTAGTTAGACTGATCCAAAATTGATGGATACTTAGAACCAATGCTGGATTCTAAATGGTCTTTGCATATCTCAGTTAGGAGATAATACTGCAATGATGATTTTCATGATGTTGCAACCTATATGGTTCAAACCATTTATGCTTATCCTTCAACTGCAAGTAGAAGCTGTTTAAGTCCATTTCAACATATGGTCTAGTACCTTGATGGCTTGTTACTGTTTACTTTGTCTCTCGTTGTATCATGCAGTGGGCCTTTGTTAGATAACTGTTATGGTGCAGTAGACAATGTGAATGGTACAATGCTCATCAAAATGTAGGTTTCCTGTTGAGTTGGGTAAATGGACTTGGTGGGTAACATATGTTGCTTGGAATAGTAAGGAGTGAAAGATAAACATACTTGTTCCAAGCTATATGTTACCAAAGGAGGCTAGGAGGGATCTCAAATAGGGTGTGTGTTCCTAGATACTGATGCCTTTTAGTTATCTAAAATGAAATGTAGGTATCTGGTATAGCCCCTATTTAGAGAAGTTGGATGGCTATAGCTTGCATATTGATGCCTAACCTTCTCAGTCCTTGATGATTCTAGATGATGGTTGAATGATATTGGGTGTGAGTTGATCAGCAAAGGTAGATATGGAGCTATGGTCTTGGTGCATTTAACGTGTATTCAAAGTTGTCTGTTGGGTTGTTAAACAGACGGTATGAAGATGTCAACTATTTTTGTTTTGCGTTGTATCAAACTTAGTAGGAAGCTTATGAGAGATGTATGCTTTAGTTGTATCCGACATGTGACAAACTTGTATGTTTGTTGTCTTTATTTACTGATCAATGAGCATGTCCATTTCAGTGTGTATGTTTCCTCAATTGTTGTAAGTTGTTTTGATACTAATATATTTTCATCATTTTGATGATGATGAAGGATAAAAGAAGAAGAAGAAAAACGAACCTAAAAAAAAAACAACAAAAACAAAAAACTTTGAAAATTTTTAGGGTTGACCAATTGATGTTTGGTTGGGCTAATGTGGATAACGCGATCAAGTATTCAGTTGGAGGTTACAATCGAGCCATTAGCATCGGCCTTCGATAGACCAAAATAGAAACCTTCAACAAAAACTTCAATTGACAACTAAGACAACACCCGTCAAAACTTTCAATAAAACAATACCAAGTACATAATCATATTGACCGCTGCTTAATTAAGTAATCATTGTCACATATTGTTTTTTAAACGTGATAAACGATATTATCGACTACCAACACCATTTTTTTTACGCGATACCACAAATGTTTTTTTGTTTTTTTTTTTTTTTTTTTTTTTTTTTTTTTTTTGTTTTGTTTTGTGGTTTGGTTTGGAACAAATTGAACCCCAATTAGATTAGACCAAAATAGAAACCCTTCAACAAAAACAAAACATAAACCCCCAAACTTCATCTCCTAGAACCCTAAAAAAACCATGGCCTTAAACCCTACCTTCCATTTTCACAAATTCCCACAATTATCCAGATTTCACCACCATTACCAAATCCCAAACACCAATCTCCAAATCCCACACGCAATTCCCAAAGACAATTCAAACCCACCCATTAAACCCTCAAAAACCCCCAAGAAAACCCCCAAAACCACCTCAAAATCAAAACTTGATGACCAAGATTCACTTTTTACAACAATCCCACCAAAACCCAGAAAGGGTAGAAAAAGTGAAGCATCAGCAGTTGAGGATTTAATAAGAAACTCATTAGAAGAAACATTTGCAGCCATTAGGGAACAAAATCAGGAGTTTAATGATGTTGGTAATGTTTTTAAGGATGATGTTGTTAAGGATGTTAAGGAGGAGGATGGGGTTGGTGAGAAAGGTGGTGTGGTGGAAGAAGATGATCCGAATTGGCCCGTGGATGCGGAAGTCTGGTGGGGGATAAGGGCGTCGGAGTATTTCGAAAAGCATCCGATAAAGAATGTGGTGGGAGAAGATGGAGTTGAGATTGATTGGGAAGGGGAGTTGGATGATAATTTGGTTAAGGAGATTAATTGTTTGGAATGGGAGAGTTTTGCTTTTCATCCGAGTCCGTTGATTGTGCTCGTATTTGAGCGGTATAATAGGTATGCTTTTTTGTTAAGTTTCGAGCTTATGTTAGTAGTTTATCAAGTCTTTCTAGAAGGTGTTTGGAATTACTTATTTAAGTGGTTATCTGCTTATAAATAAGCAGATAAGCAGTTTGATGAAACTGCTTATATGCTAATTTTATGCTACCTGCTTATTTTTGAGCGGATAAGCGCTATAAAATTAGCAATCTCAGACACCCCCTTATATGCGTTTTTATTTGCTGAATGATCCTTACACTAGTGAAATATCATTATATTATTTTTTTAGAGAAACTGCTAGTATGATTGTGGTGTTTCAACGAAGATACATGGCGATGTGACAATCCCCTCTCCAATCAAATGGTTGTGGGTTCAAGTCCCTTGGACATGTGAGAAAGATTTGTGGTGTAAATAGTGTCAGTTACTTTGTCTTAAAAAACGAGGAGACACATGGCAGTTTTAGTATTTAAATTATAGGATTGAGAATTTGGTGACCTCATAAGCAGAAATGCATAAAAAGAATATTATATAATTGATGAATTCGGCAGTATATATTTGGATGTATGTTTAACCTTATTATCATGGTTTTTAATTGCAATATAAAAATTTGTGTGTTTACTGTTTAGGTAAAGCTGATTATGATATGATTATTTACGGACAAGCATATTTAAATAATAAGTTAAGGAGTAGCCGGAAGAAAGATGATCAATATAGTATTATTATCTTACTATCCTTAAGTTACACACATAGTTATTTGATACTTAAATTGGCAATAATTACTCTGAAAACACACTTTGAAACATCCTTTGACAATGGGAAGTCCTAATATAGCGCGGTTAACATTCTAAATTAAGCTTACATCCGGCATATTTGGAGTTTTATGATGTATCAGAACAATTTTTTACATGTTACGTTTCAAGATTCATAGTTAGAAAACAACTTTTAGTATGATTTTATTATACAGTCTGAGACGAACAATGTGGTGCTGTACCTATTTGCCATCTAGAATAACAATTTTTTGTCTGGTTGTTATGGTGTGAGAATCAGTAACAGCCAGATCCATAATTTGAGGATGGAAAAGGAAATTAACAGTGTAAATGAAGGAAATGTGATATTTTCATGTTCATCTGTGCATGGTTGGTGTATGCATTGCAGATATTTAGAAGGGGATTAGATTGTCCATTTTTAAAGTGATTATTGCGTATTATAAATAGTCGTTAACGTCATATGATTTTGACATTAGGGATTGTTAGGTAGTTTTATACAAAATAAAGAACTTTTATTTTATGCAGCAACAACCTGTTTAGGCCCCTACCCATTGGCCTACATATAGTGTTAATTTCCCATTAATGAGAAACTCTATAAATAGGGTCTATGCTTAATAAGGAGTGATCCTATTTAGGAAACTCTATATATAGGGATTAATAGAAGTTGATTATTTTGGTGATTGATAAAATTAATGAAAATTAGAGTGGGCATCTTGGAGAAGCTTACCTCTTGAAAGTGAAGTTGATTTTGTCCATATAATCCATATATCATCGCTTGTATAATTAGTTCTGCAACATATATCCAGACACTCCTTTTAATTGTATCACATGGGTGTAAAGTAGATACAGCATGTATAATATAGATATATTTATTGTTTTAGTAGCCCGTTTTAATGGCATTTTATGAGCATCATTTCTTTGTGCATTCTGTACTTTCCAGAGTTTATTGGCTGTTCTTGTTCTGTTTACTGTTATCATAGTTTTATTAATGTTGGATTCCCACTTTCCTCTTTGTTTTATAGGGCTAGTGAAAATTGGAGGGCCTTAAAGGAGTTAGAGAAGGCCGCTAAAGTGTACTGGAATGCAAAAGATCGGCTGCCACCTCGGGTATGCTAAAAAGTTATGATAACTGATGGGTGGGTCGGACAATATGGGTATCTTTTGGTACGGGTCATAATGCTTTGGTTTAACATGCAAACAAATTTGGTCGTTTGATTTGTTTTCTTTTTAGTTGAACTTTCTAAGTTACCCATTTTACCCGTTACTTCCTAAGATATTGCACAAATTAGCTCATTTATGTTTTCTTTAGTATGTCACTTTAACATTTTTAGTTTGTGAATGCAGACGGTGAAACTTGATATGAACATTGAGACAGACCTTGCCTATGCACTCAAGGTTCGGGAATGCCCACAGCTTCTGTTTTTACGAGGAAACAGAATCATTTACAGGGAACCACGTAAGACAACAGTTGGTTTTTGTTTGTTTAGATAAAAAGTAACTATCTTGATAATTTGGTTCTGATTCTTATAAACGTGTTTGTGATTTGCAGAGATTCGAACAGCAGATGAGTTGGTTCAGATGATAGCACATTTTTACTACAAAGCCAGAAAGCCTTCATGGATGAAAGATGCACAATTATATTCATGATCAGCATTTACTCGGATCACTTCAAGAATGTATACATAATTTGTAGGTTATATCTTTTTATAGCAAAATTGCGGAAACAGTTGTTTATAACAATACATTTTGTTATACATTATTTATGTACTAAATCTTCTATTATAAATATAAGTCAAAATTTTCCTTTTTGGAGTTCCTGACCGATGTTCTTCGATATGTAGTACGCCGTTGCTTCTATAGTAATCATTGGATTTACACCGACAGCTGTTGGCAGTAAACTCCCGTCACAAACAAATAAGCCTTTCGCTTCCCAGCTCTCTCCGTTAACATCCACTGCACCTTCGTCTTCGTTGCATCCCATTTTACAGCTGCCCATCTGATGGGCCGTACAATATAGAGTCCATTTTTCACATCTCGATCTGGGCCCACCATCAGCAGCGATAGTATCGAGAAACTCTTCCAGATCGGAACTTTCGATGCCTCGGCATTTTATACGTTGGCCATCATTCCGGAAAGTTCCAATTTCTTCGGCTCCAGCAGAAACTAGAATTCGCAATGCCTCTCGTAAACCAACTCGAAGATTTTCTTTATCAGGTTCGGTTAATCGGTAAGTAACCTTTCCCTCTTCCCGAACTTCACCAGAGCTTTGGTCTTTCACTAACGAGAAGAGCTTTGCGATTCGCGGGTATTTGATCATTCTGTCCTTAATATCGGCTCCCGAAACCCATGGAAATAGCGATGCAAATGATGCGGGTCCCATCGAGGCGGCTTCTACAATTGCACGTGTCTTTGATGGGTCTTCGTTTGATTTGACTTTATGAAGGGAGGTAATGATTCCACCCTCGTAACACTTCCCGTTGTCGGTTGTGTCGGTTGGTTTTGGTGGGAAGTAACCCCATGCTAGTAAAACGGGGTGAAGGTGTAGGTTACGTCCTATGTGGTGGTTCGTAAGTCCACTGGAAACCAACAATGGTGGTGTCGAGAGAGACCCAGCAGCTGCAATAGTCACTCGTGCTTTGAATTTGAGTTTTCTTGTTATTGTACTACTTTTTGTGACGACAATAGCACCTCGACATCTTTTCCGACCACAACTTTCTTCGAACAGGAGTCTTTCCGCTTTGCAACCAGTGAAAATCACCGCACCAAGTTCCACAGCATCAACAAGCCAAGTAGAATCGACGCCTTTTTTATCTCCTGTTTTACAACCGTAACAACACGAACCACAATAATGATTTTTAGATGCATTTTGAGGTATTGTCTCCACGGTCAACCCGAGAGTTTCACACCCTTTTCGCAGTACTTTGTTCTGAAACCCTTCCTCTAGACATTTCTCTGTAACACCGATTCTTTTACACACGACATCCATTGCTGATCGGTAATCATCAGTCCCGAACATTGGGATCTTTTTACCGACTGCCCAATTCTCAAGAACATCATTTGGGGTCTTGATGCAAGCAGACCAATTTACGGCCGACCCGCCACCAACAGTCGACCCAGCTATTAATGTTATTTTTCCATCTACAGTCGATAGTATCCCACCATTTTCGTATAATTCATTCATAGAAGGTCCTTCAAGAAGCGAATAATCTTCAGGGACATAATAGTTCCCTTTCTCAATCACCACCACTTTGTGGCCCGAGTTAGCAAGAACCGCTGCAGCAACGCCTCCACCACAACCAGACCCGACAATCACTACATCACATTTGATGTTATAAAAGCCATCATCACTATCTTCGACTCCAAGACCTTTGCTTTTCACCAATGTTAAGAATGTATCATCACTTTCCTTTTCAGGTTCTACAACACCCTTATCAAGTGGTCTCTCTTTTCGTGGCTTGTCTGAGCCACGAGTGGGTGGTTTAACATTGTACCCAATCGCTTCCCATGACGGGTTATTTGAGTTTTCATCAGTCTAGCAAAATAGTAATAAGAAAGAATTGAGTTAGAAAGTATTAAAAAGTTCGAGAATTAAATGATCAGTTTAAAAACGCAAATCCAAACACACGGTAAGCACGTACCAGTGTGAAGAATATGTAGAAGCACATAAGCTTGACCGCCATGAACACAAGTCTCAGAGGAATGTAAGATGATGGCGTGTTTGACCATTTTCGAAGTATTTTTTCTCTTTTGGTCACACTCAGATCAGAAAAGCTGTGAATAAATGGCCATTTCGTGTCGAAACAAATAGTTCCACATAACAAAAGTGTTCCTAATTTTGTTGAGAGTAGTATGAGAACCATCTTTAGCAAAAACAATGCATCTGACGGATATCTTTTCACCATTTTCTCGGCAACCTATAATCCAAACAACAGTTTATAAGGTAAAAATCGCCTTTCAAAAATGAAAAAGTTTATTAGTTAAAAACCAAAATGAAGCACACTAATGATGGCGTTAACAATAGTGATACAAAAGACTAGCTGCATACATGAGTAGTCGACTTTTTACTGATTTCTGTTTCTGGTAAGTGGTAACAAACATTTTTTGGACAAGAAAAAACCATCAAACTTTCATTTCATCTAATTTAACTTAACCAAATTCTATTTTATTTTTCTATTCTAGATAATTTGGCCAAGTTACTGGTCATAACCGGTGCTTAGACAGATGACGTGACTGTATGTTTTGATTATGATGATATGGTGCAAACGTGTGAGACCGGCTAAGTTAGGTGATTGCCTTATATCACAACTTTGGCATGTGCAATATCTCAGCAATTTATAGCGCTATTAAAAGACAGTTGTGATGGTTATTAACAATCAAAATCTTCATGTTGATATGTTGGATGCATTGTTCTTACATATACTTTTAGCCAATCAATTTTTATATCTTTTTTTCTGGAAAACATTTTTTCACACACTTGTATACCAACTACAGCGTAGTAAATATTTCACACATGTACGTATTAAACGAAACTTGATCTCATATTCACTTGTCTATGTGCTACTTACGTATGATTGAGCCAAAAGCCCGTTGGTAAATATCGTGATCCATGGTCTACCGCTTTACAATTATTCAAATCCAAATTCAATACTTTTTCGAATTATCTATGCCATATAACCCTGTAACTCTAAACAGAAATGTTGTTAATATACCAAATCTACACGCTGAATTTAATAGAAGCACGATGCGACCACCGTGTTACAACTCATAAGACATAAGGTTTAAGTCACTATCATATTCCATCAAAATGCCTAACAATTAGGCATATGTAGTTACTTATAGGACTAATAGTTAAACCAAATACTATACCAAACAAAACTAATCATCAATACAAGTATACAACCAAGACTACACTATAAAAGTAGTACTCAACTACTCATAATAGTTGAGCTAATACTTACATCTCACATGCTATGACATTAACGATATATATATAGTAATAGTATTAACACAGACAAGAAATTGTGTACTTAATGTGCAAATTCATTCCAATATCATATAAATAACCTATAGAATCTCGACCACTCATGAAAACGTTAATAGAAAGTCTTCATCAATCACGCAAATACTATTTTTCTATGAGACTACTATATATCTATTTTAAATGGATGTCGTTTTTCTTGTTCATGTAACCTCGAGTGTGAGAGTCTTTAACTCAAAATGTACACGGCCTAATCTGATATGTCTGGGTCAATGTTATCGATTTAGAATAGTCCTAGAATACAGCTGGTTATACGTTCAATGATAGTTATATACTTTCGCTAATAATAGACTCATTATGAAATATTGAAATGTATTGTTCTTCACGTTAGAGTAAATATTATAGTGACAGTTTTGTCGCAGTGTGCAACTAACTGTACTGTATAAAATTGATGATTTAAGCTGTAAGAATATGTCAAAGTTGTTGGATGCATTTATTTTCCTCTTTTAGCCAATCAAAATAGCCATATTTGTAGATGGTAATTAAAAATATGTGTTGTTCAAAAAAAAAAAAAAAAAAATTAAAAATATGTGAATGTGACATCATGTTCGTGCCCTCTTATAACGACTCGGTATTTATATTAAATTTTACACATAATGTAGAAAGATAATAAAATATGCTTACGTAAAGTAAACATGTACTATGCATAAGTGAATTCTACAATTTATGTGTGACACATACAGATATTCGAAGCTTATTATTTACGTTGTTGTGATGAAAAAAATCGATTAAGATGGCCTAAATACATATGTATATCTATAATCTACGAGTTACAGCAAATAACCATTAATGGGCCAAGCTAACATAATAACTATAACTACTATTAGGCTAAGTGCAATGCTCGGTTAATATATTAACTGAGCATTGCACTTAGCCTAATAGTAGTTATAGTTATTATGTTAGCTTGGCCCATTAATGGTTATTTGCTGTACACGACATGATGTATTATATAATGTTCGGTTGTTAATGAAAATAATCAAGGAGATTAAATCCAATTCTATCACACATAACATGTTTTTCGTTTTCTTCGTAACCATGGTATATATTGGTACAAGCTCGGGAATATTTTAGGATAATAAATCATGAGAATATATTAGCTACAATTTATTGTAGCTAACATCCTGTGGGTCCTTGATATTTATGGGTACTTGAATTATTTTTGTGGGTATTTGAATACTTTCTTATTTAATTTTAGTAAAGCATTGTAGTCAATTGGCTACAGTAATTGTAGCTAAGATATCCACATAAATCATTTCCTAACTGTTAAATTGTTAGTGACCTCTTTCAAGTTTTTGATGTAGTTGGATTAGTTTATCTAATACTAGCAAATACTGTAGTAACATATACATGTGACCGGTGACTCGAACCCATAGTTTTTGATAGGTGAAATGACACGATGCAGGTAAAATTTAATGAAAGTTGTTGATAAAGTCTATGAAAACAGGCCCATCACGCATTATAACTTTAATAAAAAGTACTATTGTTTTTTCTATTGATCATATGTATTCTATGAGACTAAATGACAACGGTTGGGACAAGTTTAATAAAGTTATTTATTAGAGAAAATGGCGAAAAAGGTACAAAAACTTTCGGTATTTTAAGTTTTGGTCATGATTTGACCTTTTTTCTTTTTATTTCTAATTTGGTTATGCTCGACTCTACTCAGTTTTTGACATGTGTTATTCCTTTGACTGCTTAGCTGCTCGACTTTGACTGCTCGACTCCACCCAAATTTTGACGTGTCAAAATTTAGATGGAGTCGAGCAGTCGAGCATGACCAAATTAAGAAAAAGAGTCAAATCATGACCAAAACTTGAAATGTCCAAAAGTTTTTATACCTTTTTCTGTCATTTTCTCCTATTTATTATTCAAAGATATAGTTATAAATCAACATCCAAACAATTTAGTGCAGGCGGCATCTGTACCGTGTACTATTTCACTTTGTTTGAAAATATGTAATGTTCGAATGGTTACTTGTTTGATCTTCATTAACTACTTAGAATATCAATAGTAGTCAACTATAGGTGAAATATTCTCAAACTAACAGAACATTAAAATTCTAAGAACACATTGAAAACTAATAAGAAAATATTAGATGAAAACTTTGTGCATAAAACGGTGCCACGCTTCTCTTAGATTTTTGCCAGGTTGGAGGGTTATTTACCTATAATTGAGCCAGACTTAAATTTCATAAGATAAATACTAATAAACCGATTGGGCGTATGAGAAGAGGCCGAGCACCCACGGCTCCCTACTCTCTCCGTCCGTGATTGTTCGCATATATAGTTTTAAACACTTTAAAAACATGTTTAACTGCTCCAACGAAGTTGTCTTGGTATTTATCTCATAACTTGTCAATTGTCATTAAACATATCCTAAAATTCAATTATTACTTTGTTTCAAAATAATATAAAACACATTTATAAATTCGAGTCAGCATTGCCGGTTATCAACATTTATAAAAAAGAACACAAACAGAATACAAAAACATGTTCAACGCATTTAAACACACAAAAGTCAAAAAGAAAAAAGTCATACCTCTTGAGGAACAGGAAACTGAGATCCAGAAGCAGCATAAAACGTACGTGTAGCACGGTCAAGGTTGTTGTTTTCAGGTAAATGAATGGGAGGGATGAAAGCTTCACACATAGCAGTCAATGATAAGATCTGAGAACTTGAAAAACCATGGCTATACTTGCTATCACTTCTTCTACCTCCACTCAACAATGGATGATGTTGATAATCATGATTAAGGTTGTTGTTTTTTGTTTCTACCATTGTGTTTGTGTTCAAGAAATATAAAAGATATTTTTGAGAATGAGGAAATAGTATATGATGAGTTTGTTTGTTACGTAGTATCACAGGATGTTGAGTATTGTG
The DNA here is from genome assembly GCA_030686995.1 of Artemisia argyi. NCBI lineage: Eukaryota > Viridiplantae > Streptophyta > Magnoliopsida > Asterales > Asteraceae > Artemisia > Artemisia argyi. Next base: position 54,701,508 of record CM060708.1, on the reverse strand, counting down.
ACTTATATACGAGGACAAGGATAGAGTTGTTCATGGGCCCCACATAGTGGCTTAGTTTTAATTCTCTTGTTACGCAACAATACGCAGGATGCGGCATAAACAAACGAGTCGATTTTATAGGAGTGTTTTTATTGTTACAAATAAATAAAAGGTTATAGGGTAAATTGCAAATTTAGTCATTAACATATCGTGAAAGTGTAAAAAAGACCTCGAGTCATAAAGGCATGTAAAAATGCCACTAACGTCTCGGATAAAATAGCTACCGAGAGCTAATTCCTTTAAGTTTCCTCGTTAAGTGCTACATCACTGAGGGTATTATAGTCATTTCGTTGCTTTAACGATTAAAATGTTTACGTGTCATACCATTATTGTTTTAGAGACTAAATTTGCAAAGTAATTTTTATCTTTTATTTCACGGCCACCACCACCACCACCACCCTCTACCGCCGCCACCACCACCACCCTCTACCACCACTACCACCACACTTCCTAAACACTATTCATCATCTTCCCCATAGAAAAGGCAAATGAAAATTTAACAAAGAGGGTGTTGAACTGTTATTGATTAATGTCAAGTGAATTGATATTAATCTGGTACAGGGGATATAATTGAGATAGATGTGAAAATTCGAAGTATGTGATGGATAATTCGTGTTCAGATTTGCAACTGTAAAAAAAATAGAATTTTAAAGTGTTTATAAACTTTAATGAGGAAATGAAAAAAAGTGGGAGAACTGTGCTACAAAAACCAAGTTCTGGCACCATGTCTTCTATTTTTTTAAGAATATTACTACATCCACCTAAGGTTTACAAAAAAAATTTCACTCGCTGACGTGGCAGAGTGGTGATTGGTTGGTTTTCTGTGGGCCACAGAAAACCAACCAATCACCACTTTGCCACGTCAGCGAGTGGATGAATTTTTGTAAATCTTAGGTGGGTGTAGCACTTCTCTTTTTTTAAGCATTTGAATCTTTTAGGAGTTAGTACCCCTCGTTCTTTTCCCTGTTGGTATCAGAATATTGCTTTGTATTCATATCACAATTTGGTAAATAACTTAGGAGATAAATGTCAGCACTGTGAATGGGGTCAATTGTCTGCAGTAGTGTTCTGTCATCTGAACATGATTTGGTTGTCTAGTATATGGAGTTAGTGTTCACAATGACCAAAATATCGAGTTCCTATTTTATTATTTGAGTTTTGCTTTATTTCTATTAGTAATTCCCAAATCTTAACATTACTATGAATAGGAGCACCGATCACTTAATCTCGTGTTGTCAAATGAATGCTATTATGATGCTCAGGAGTATCAGAATCAAAATCAGAATTTAAATTCGTATCATGTCATCATATTAGTAATTTTTTTTTCTTTCACTTTTTGCTAATTTAATACTTTTAACTTATTGAATTTTATAATTTTTTATTATGTACATTTCATTTCATAGTTTTATAAAATATAAAAAAAAAACCCAAAAAAGTCGAGATATAAAAACTGTATAACAGGCAGGACTTTATAACCTACCATAGAAATAAACTAGTTATAATGCCCGCGCACGCGCGGGTTTTTTTTAAATTTTTTGAATTATATATTTTTATTTATTAAAAAACAAATAATTTAATATTTGTTTTGTTTGATTTATGATTTTTAATTATAGTTTTTTATTATTAAAGATAATTATTTAAAAATTTTAATCCTATTATTAATTAAATCTTATCTATATTTTTTGTACTTATCTTCTACTTGTGTTATAGATAAATATAAAATTTACATAATAAGAAAATAATCCTTTTTTTTTAAATAATATTATTACTAAATAAAGTATGGTTTAGTTTTTTTGAAATGAAAAAGTCCCCACTTGGGGTTTTGTTTTATTATATAAAAGATTAGAGTAAATAACCTATCCGAGAAATAAATTAGAGTAAATTGTGTTGGGATATGTACATATCGATAATTCCATATTTATCCAATCTAAACATGAAAATGTCATATATACCCAAAAACACAAGTTTTGAATGCATGATTTACAATGCAATTAAAGTATGTTTTGGGTAAATATGACATTATCATGTTTAAGTTGGGTAAATATGAAATTGCCCCTATTATAAATGTTGGACAACCGGACTACTTCATAATTTTCTCTAAATAAGTTTGTGAACCACTAAAACAAGCAGTCAAACAAACTCTTCTCTAAATAAGTTTGTGAACCACTAAAACTCGTTCCTAACACAGTACATTGCTTAAATATACTAGCACACAGTTTGCTACTATTATAGACGATTCAACAACGATGATTAATGCTCACATAATTCTTTTGTCATCTCAAACATTAATATATGTATAGAAGTTAGTGCTTTTTATTTAAAACTAACATGGACATAGATCATTTATTGTTACCATGTGACATTTGTTAGGGGTGTTTGGTTTGTTAAGAGGAATCATTATGGGTATAAGAATTAATATGGGTTTGTAAGAGGGTGACAACGGTGATGCATCATGATTCATTATTAAGCATTTTTAATCAATCAAATGTGGCCAACACATTTCATAATTCACTATGACTTTCATTCATTTTTTAGTGGCAATCATGATGCAAAAAAAATTCAAATTATATTATTTTATTTATTTTATTCTTAATTATATTAAACAAATTAAACAAACACATTAAACTTTATTAATAATTCAAAGAAAAATACAATGCTTAGGAAAAAAAACAACATAATAATATCTAGAAATTGCAAGGTCATTCATATTTCACCGCATACTCACGTTTTTTGGAAATAGCAATTTCACGCATACTCGGATCAGCAATTTGATCGTGCGGGTCGTTGAAGAACTTCATCGCTCATAAAAAAACCTTTTCTTCAACACCTTTGAGTTGTGCGGACATCAACTTTTCGGCCAACTCATCCTTTGCACGTTTTTTCTCCACCGCCTCATCCATTAATTGTGATTTCTTTGCCGCATAACTTTCTAAGGTCGCAGCAATACTATTCATTGACGATGACTCGCTAACGGTCTTTTTGCCATTTTTTTTCCTTGTAGGAGTTGTGTCGTCATTCAAATCCGGAAGAATAATCTCAACATTTTCATTTTCATTGCTAAATTCCGACGAATTTCTCCGTTTATCGGAATTAGACGAAGATGTTTGAACCACACATGGTTGTTTTAACCATTTGTCTGCTTTCTTAAGGATCTCCCATGCTTCCGTATGAGTAAAAGTCTTGCCTTTTGATTTCCTTTTATAATCGGCCATGGCATTTTTTAACATGTCAAGATCGTTACAGCCACTATCACGAACAAGGTTCTATAAATATAAAAGTAACAAGTATAAATTACTACAACTATATCAAATACAAAGTATAAAAAAGCATATGGTGAAAAAACATACCGATTGGATCCATAGACCGTTAAAAGTATTCACTTCGGTATTCATATGTTTCCACTTTGTGTTCAAGCTATGGTGTGTTCGATTAGTACTTCCCATGGTTATCGTGAAATGCTCTAGAATTTTTCCCCAAAAGCTTACACTCTTTTGTTCATTCCCGACTTTTGGGCATGTCGAGATATGAACCCAAGCTTTTGCCAAAACGACCTCTTCGTCAGTCGACCAAGGTTCTTTTTTTGCTTTACCCGGGTTTTTTTATTTCTTCAACTACTTCAAGATCATCATCATTTTCTTGACCACCTAATATTAAAAAAAAAAAAAAAAAAAAAAAAAAAAAAAAAAAAAAAAAAAAAAAAAATTGTACCGATTATTAAAAAAAAAAGATTATAACAAAAAAAAAATTGTACCGATTATAAAAAAAAATAGATTATAACCAAAAAAAAATTGAACCGATTATAAAAAAAAATAGATTATAACAAAAAAAAAATTGTAGAGATTTAAAAAAAAAAAAAAAAAAAAAAACAAAAAAAAAAAAAAAAAAAAACAAAAAAACAAAAAAACCTAGATTATAACAAAAAAAAAATTGTACCGATTATAACAAAAATAAAATGTACCGATTATAACAAAAATAAAAATTGTAACAATTATAAAAAAAATAATAACAATAACGTTTATAAAAAAAATGTACCGATTGCATTTGAAAATTAAGTTTCGGGAACAAAATCAATGTCGTCATCCTCGTTATCGTAAAGCGGTAGTTCACGTTCTATACTTGCTTCACGTCTTGGTGGACTGTCACGGAAGTCGATGAAAGGGTTAAATTCACTAGTCATTGCTATATTATAAAGGTTTGGATTCATCATCGGTGGAGATTGGTGAAAATATTGTTGTTGTTGTGATGATGGATTCACCGGATGTGGTGGGGGATAGAAGGGTTGAGGTGGAGGTTGGGGAAAGTAGGGTTGAGGTGAGGGACGATTTGGTTGTGATTGAACGGGTTGTGATCGAGAACCCCGTCCACGACCTTTGGATGATTTTGAAACACGTTTTGATTGATTTGGATCCATTCTTTTTATATGAAAAAAGATTCGGAAAAGAGGATTAGTGGAATAATTAGTAATTTTTAATTGAATGTGTGAAGAGATTAGTGGAATAATTAATAATATTTAAAGGGATTTTTTTTTTTTTTTTTTAAGCCTCAAACGGTCGAAAATTAAATAGGGGTAACGTTCGAAAATTGAATGCTCTCCTCCATACCAAATCGGTATGAGATGCCGAATTCCATCCCGAAATTGTGATGCCGAAGAGGTGGTTTTGGAGGATGCCGAGCGGCATCCTATGCCGAGTGCCCGAGTCCCTTTGCCGAGTGCATTGCCACCCCCCTAAATTCACCATCTTTGATGGGTATGAAATACGCATAATTTTATGGGTTTCATACTCATATCTCAAAATAAAACCCACAATCAAACAATTTATTGGGAATGAAATCCATTCCTTTATTCTTATTCCTATAAACCAAACGCAACCTTGGTCTTTATACTATTATGATATAAAATCCTTGATCATTACAGATTAAAACAAATATAATGAGAGTTGATTTGTTTGGCATTGGACTTGAGAATCAATAAAAAGAAATAGCTCAACATACATCAATAAGAGTTGATTTGTTTGGCATTGGACTTGAGAATCAATAAAATCAATGTTTAGTGTTATATGACCAATTTGTTAACCAAAAATTATGCATACGTCGATCAGTCGATGTGATTGTCCTTGTCCTTTTATTATTATTATTATTATTATTATTATTATTATTATTATTATTATTATTTAATCCAATAGGCTTTTTGATAACTTATTAATCGACTTTATGACAAACAAAGCACATGGTGATGGTCCATTAATTCACTAGGCAAACATTTAGGACGTGTAGTTAATATGATGTTAACGTATATGTCCGGAAGGAATGATCCGGACGCTGCAAATATGACCGGACGGTAAACATTACCCTTCGGCAAGTGGGCCAGGGGGCATGTCCACGTGCGCCGCTTTCCCAGGAAATCTGCAGACATGCCTCCAACTGCTACTGACACAAGCCTAGTCCTAGAATGACGGCTACTGTTCATGAAATATTCTACTATTCACAGGTACAATTACTATTCAAATAGTATTACTTTCACTGTTCATCTGTACCCTCTTTGGGGTGTTATAAATACCCCCAAAGTCATTTATGGTAAGACACTTTTTTTTCCAAAGAAAACACACACATATCGTTATACATTTCAGTCTTAAACCCACACTTATTTTCACGCCCGAGCTTGGTCCTGGGATAACACCCGGGGCGAGGCTAACGAGCGATTGTGCTTGTGCAGGGCTCAAGGCCGAAGGAATCACTAACCAGACATCCGGAGGGAGCAAGTATTTACTTCAACAAATTGGCGCCATCCGTGGGACCCTTTATTCACTCTGCCAATCAAAAGTATGACGGATCTCCCTCCTATCACTCCCCTTACGGGAAGCGGAGGCGACGACATCGGTGAGGAAAATCCGGAAGGATCCAACCGGAACAACCGTGATTCACCCAACATATCGGACTTAATACAGGGGCATCTAACCGCTCTGAAGGAGCTAGTCAAAGAACACAACGCCCTCGGAGGGAGTGTCCTCAAACCCATACGGTTGGACTTTGGAGATGCCGATGACAAAGTACTGGAAGACAATCAGGGGAAAAACTGGCCTAAGGATGATTTGGGAAAGCCTTTCAAATCTGTGCACAAATCACCTTTCACCCGAAGAATAATAGAGTTCTCCGGGCCATCACACAGAATGCCGAACAACATCAAATTATACAACAGCTCGACTGACCCGGATGATCACATAAACCTTTTCGCCGGAGCAGCTAATCAGTTCGAATGGCCGATGCCGGTATGGTGCCGAATGTTTCAGCAAACACTAGATGGTCCAGCACAAGGGTGGTTCAGTCGCCTCGAACCGGGAAGCATTGATAAGTGGGAGGAGTTAGAAGAACAATTTGTCACTCGATTCTCTCTTCGGCAAAAGGGAATCCGAGACCCAACCGAGATAGCAAAAATAGTGAGAAAGGCGAATGAAACCCTACAAGACTTTAAGGAAAGATGGACAAATGAGGCCAGCTATATCCCGGGGGTTCCAGAAGTCATGCGCATATCGTCTTTCATGAATAGCCATAAGTGTCCGGAACTGGCCAAGCGATTCTCCGATAGGGTACCCCTCACGGTAAAAGAAATGATGACAAGAGTGGATGATTTCGTGAGGTCGGAAGAAGCATACAAGAATACGGAGCTTCTAAAGGGTGAGGCACAAGATTATCATCGCAAGAATTTCCTCTCAAGAACGGACAGAATGAGGGGATTGCATTTGGACAGGCGGAAGAACGACCGCCGAGGAGAGTATCGATACAAAGAATCGTACTCGCCGTACATGCCGCCCAGGTAAGGTCTTCAGCCGGGAGATTTTCGAAGAAGGGAGATAGGGAAACATGATCATTACCGTTCCGGTTTGGCCGCTTTGATTAAACAACCAAGAGAAATACTGGCCACAGAGCATCAGCTCCGACTGCCACCTCCGCCACCGTTGATAGGAAAACCAAGTAGGGAAAATGCCAACAGATATTGTGAATACCACGGGGAGAAGGGGCATTTCACTAATGACTGTCATCATCTCAAAAAACAACTGGAAACGGCATTGGAGTCCGGGAAGCTAGATCACCTCCTCCGTGCTGTGCGGCAGCAGGGTAAAGATCAGCCAAGAGAGACGGGGCGAGGGAAGGCAAAAGTAATCCACATGATAGGCGCGGTGAGTTCCCAGAAAAGAAAAGGCATGGAACCGGAGGAACCATGGATGCTGGTCCCAATAACTTTTCCCCCCATACCAACGAAGGATTTATCTGACGAACCGCTCATCATTGAGGCGGAAGTGGAGGGCTATCTGGTTAAGAGGATTTTCGTTGACGGAGGAGCATCATTAGAAGTAATGTATGAACATTGTTTTAACAACCTGTGTCCTTCAATAAAGTCAAGACTGAGAGAATGCGACTCTCCCCTGATGGGATTCTCGGGTGAGGTGGTCCGGCCTTTGGGAAAAATAGAGCTTGATGTATGCTTTGGTGATCATGGGTTGTACAGGAAGGTGAAAATGAAGTTTGCAATAATCCGATCATCCTCCCCATATAACATCATCCTAGGAAGGACAGGATTAAGGGAGCTGAGGGCCATTCCTTCCACCATACACGCCATGATAAAATTTCCCACACCGAAAGGTATAGCTACGCTAATCACCCGGTCAGCAGCAATGATGGAATGCAGACTCCGAGAGAAAGAACAGTTGTCATTTGAGGACCAGGAAACAAAAGCTGAAGTAGGTATTACGGAAGAAATATCCGTAAATCCAGCCTACCCTGATCAGTTGGTCACAATAGGAGGAAATTTTTCGGATGAGTACAGATGAAGGCTGATAGACTTACTAAGAAGGAATAAGGATGTGTTTGCTTGGCAACCTAAAGATATGACCGGTGTACCCAGATCCGTGGTGCAACACACCCTAAATGTAAAAATGGAAGACTCTCCGGTTGCTCAGAAAAGACGTACGTTTTCGCAAGAGAAAAACATGATAATAACTAAGGAAGTACAAGAGTGGATCCAGGCCGGGATAGTACGTCCGGTCCGGTATCCAACGTGGATCTCCAATCCGGTACTAGTCAAAAAGTGTGACGGGAGTTGGAGGATGTGCATAGATTTCAAAAACCTAAACTTATCTTGTCCTAAAGATTATTACCCCTTGCCTGAAATAGACTGGAAGATTGAATCCGTGGTGGGGTTCCGGTATAAGTGTTTCCTAGATGCTTATAAGGGGTACCATCAGGTGCAGATGGCAAGGGAAGACGAGGAGAAGACAACATTCTACACAGAGCAGGGAACTTTTTGCTATACTAAAATGCCTTTCGGATTAAAAAATGCAGGAGCCACGTACCAGCGTTTGGTAGACTCGGCCTTCAGCTCTCAAATAGGAAGAAATCTGGAAGCATACGTGGACGGCATGGTCATCAAAAGTAACTCCGAGCAAACCATGCTGGCAGACATTGCCGAAACTTTCGACAATCTCCGAAAAGTAAATATGAAACTAAACCCAAAAAAGTGTTCCTTCGGAGTAGAAGAAGGAAAATTCTTGGGATATATGGTGACCTCCGAAGGAATCAGGGCCAATCCGAAGAAAGCCAAAGGAATCGCCGACATGAAGTCTCCTGGAACTTTAAAGGAAATGCAGAGTCTCAGTGGGAAGTTAGCAGCACTTAGTCGGTTCTTATCTCGATCGGCAGAAAGGTCGCTCCCATTCTTTGAAACCCTTAAACACATCACGAAAGAAAACAAGGACGAGTACCGTTGGACACCAGAGACTGAAAGGGCTTTTCAAGCAATGGAAAAATTAGTTTTAGAACTTCCGGCTTTAACAACACCTAAGCCCAAAGAAAGATTGTACTTATATCTAGCAGCCGCTTCTGCGGCAGTAAGTGCGGTCCTAATCGCCGAAAGAGGAGGGAAGCAGCTGCCGGTGCATTATGTTAGCAGAACGTTACATGAAGCCGAAAGGTACTACGCTCCTTTGGAGAAGCTTGCTCTTTGCCTGCTGCATGCTTCGAGAAGGCTGCGGAGGTATTTTGAGGCACATCCGATGACTGTAATCACCGATCAGCCCATTAGACAAATATTGAACAAGGCGGAAGCATCTGGGAAGATGGCGAAGTATGCCGTCGAGTTGGGGGCATATGATATTACTTACATACCCAGGAATGCAGTCAAAGGACAGGTATTAGCGGACTTTCTTACAGAGGTACCGGTAGAAGAAAGAGGTAGAAACATGGTAGGGGAGCTCAGCAAGAACGATGAATGGATACTTTACACGGACGGAGCATCCAGTAAAAAGGGGGCCGGAGCTGGTCTTGTACTCATCGGACCTTCGCAGGAGGAGTACACCTACGCCCTCCGTCTTAAATTTGAAAGCACAAACAACGAGGCGGAGTACGAGGCATTGTTGGCCGGACTGCGAATTGCTGAACAAATGGGGATAGAAGCTCTGGATGTAAGGGTTGATTCAAAGCTGGTGGCCAGCCAGGTAAACGGAAGTTTTGTGGCAACTAAGGACAGCATGATACGATACCTGTCAAAGGTAAAGGAACATGCGTCCCGGTTCAAGAGTTTCAAAATCCAGAATATACCCAGGTCGCAAAACCAAAAGGCGGATGTACGAAGCAAGTTAGCTTCAGTTGCTTTTAACCATCTCACTAAGGAAGTGCTGGTGGAAGTTCTAGAGCGGCCGTCCGTTGAGGAGGAACGGGTACATGGAATAGTAGAAGAGGAAGAGGATAACTGGACGACTCCAATCGTCAAGTGTCTAAAAGAAGGAATATGGCCGGAGAATACCAATGATGCCAGAAGCCTACGGATGAAAATCCCACATTATACAATACAAGACGGAGTCCTCTTCAAGAAATCATACTTAAATCCAATGTTGAGATGTGTGGGTCCCCTACAAGCAAACTACTTGGTAAGGGAAATACACGAAGGGATTTGTGGCATGCACTCCGGACCCAGGTCAGTGGTGGCCAAACTAATAAGGCAAGGGTATTATTGGCCGACTATGCACAGAGACGCCCGAGAGGAAATCCGCAAATGTGATTCTTGTCAAATGCACGCTCCGGTACCGAAACTCCCTAAAACACACCTTACATCAATCATGGCACCTTGGCCTTTCTTCCAGTGGGGTATGGACATGTTAGGCCCCTTTCCGGAAGCACCTGGAAAAGTAAAATTCCTCATTGTGGCAATAGACTATTTTACTAAGTGGATAGAGGCAAAACCGCTGGCGAAAACTACTGGAAAGGACGTAAAGAAGTTTGTATGGGAAAACATTGTGTGCCGTTTTGGGATACCGGGGATAATTGTAACGGATAATGGGACCAATTTTGTGAATGATCCGTTTAAAAGCTGGTGTCAACAGTTACACATCAGACAAAGGAATACGGCGGTGGCACATCCGCAAGCAAATGGGTTAGTAGAAAGAGCAAATGAATCTCTCTTGAAGGGAATGAAGGCAAGGCTGGGAAAGGCTAGATCTGGCTGGGTTGACGAGCTACCGAGCATTCTGTGGGCTCACCGAACATCTATCAAAACAAGCAATGGAGAAACTCCTTTTAGTCTCACCTACGGTAGTGAGGCCATGATTCCGGCGGAAATAGGGATGCCTACATATCGGACGATAATGTTGGATGATAGCCGGGATGATGAAGATCTATGGAAGGCAGTAGACCAGAATGAGGAGGAACAGCGCCTCTCGCTAGATTTGTTGCAAGAAAGAAGAGAAGCTGCGGCCATAAGAGAAGCTAAATACAAAACACAAGTGGAGCGATACTACAACCGAAGGGTTAAGCCTATTTGCTTTAGAGTGGGGGGTTTTGTGTATCGCCGGAATGAAGCTAGCCGAGTAGAAAATCTGGGAAAGTTGGGTCCAAATTGGGAAGGCCCTTACCGGGTGGTGGAAGCATATGACAACGGTTCTTATAAGTTGCAGACAATGGACGACAAGGACGTACCGCGTCCATGGCATGCCGTGAATCTTAGGAATTGCTTCTTATAAAAATTGTTATTATTAGAATTCCTCACTAAATGTAATGACTGATTATGTCTATTTAAATAAATCAAGTTGGAGTGTCCTTCCCGGGAGAAAAGGAAGGGACACGTTTTGCAAAAAGCAGTTGTTATTTCTTTCCTGATGGCTGGCCCCCATCAGGAATATAGTAATACTTGGATAATAACTTTGATCCAGATTCCCGGATGGTAATTCCATTCCGGATGCTCAAACAATAATTTTGTTTTGAATGCCCTGCAACACTATGGATGCCCGGATGATAATTTCATTTCGGACGCTCGGATGGTAATTCCATTCCGGATGCTCAAACAATAATTTTGTTTTGAATGCCCTGCAACACTATGGATGCCCGGATGATAATTTCATTTCGGACGCTCGGATGGTAATTCCATTCCGAATGCTCAAACAATAATTTTGTTTTGAATGCCCTGTAACACTATGGATGCCCGGATGATAATTTCATTCCGGACGCTCGGATGGTAATTCCATTCCGGATGTTTAAGAAATAATTGTTTTAAATGACCTACGGCCCACAAACTGATTGAAAAGGAGAAACACAAGTTTAAACTATTTAAATATATATGTTCAGCAAAAACCACGTGGTCCTTACAAGCAAAATACAAATATCCGAAAGACATTAAAATGTATTTACATATGATAATAGACCAAACAGGAGGAGTGACATTCTCCTCGACCGCTGGGGTGGATGTCTCAACCAATGTTGTCGGAGTAGGGCCGCCCGTAGGAAGATCGGGACCACCAAGCAAACCTTGGGGAACGGGGGAGGCAGGAAAGATATTCATCAGGTCTCCTAACGGAAGTCGATAAGAATCAGCAATCTTCCTGATAAAGGGATACTCAAAAGAAAAGACCTTGTTAAATTCAGCCTTCCAGATCGACGGAGCTTCCAGGTTAACCTTCTTCGAAGTACGAAGGATTTTCTCCACCTCCTCCGGTTTTCGAGCAAGACGAACCCCATCTAACCAACCGGCTGAATATGAAAGGCTCAAAGGTTTTGCCAAAGACTTCTTATATTCCTCGCTATCCATTAACCGGCGAAAAACGGTGGGGATCAAGGATTTAATTGTTTTTTGGCGAACGACCTCTGCCTGCCCCAGGTTCACGGTTAGATCTGAGTTATCCGCCTTCAGCTTAGCTACCAAATCTTTCGAGGCGGCCAGTTCGGCTTCTAACTGTTTTATTTTTGCTGCCTTCTGAGCCTCTGCATCCAACCAAACCTCTTTCTCTCTCCCCAGCTCCTCTACTTTCTCCAGCAGTGTTTTCTCCCTGTTGGCACAAGCTTCAAACCGGCGGCAAACATCCTCATGTTCAGCGGAAAGTTTGTTAAACCTCTCGGCATGAGCATCACGGTCCGCCTCTAACCTAGCAACCTGCTCAGAACACTGGCTGTGGATATGATCCAGCTCACGGAAGTCAGCATTCAAATGTCTAAACCTTCTCAGCACTTCCCCCTGGGAAATGATACTTGTGCCTAGCTGCTCATATGCCAACCGTGCTAAGTCAATATTGTTTAACCCTTCTAAGGCGGTTTGTTCGGGCGGAGTGGGCAGATTAGCAATCATCTCACGGCAAGCCCTGTAGGAGTTAATTCGGACATTATCACGGAGGGTCCAGGTCGGAACAAAAAAGTTAGCTTGCTCCACAGATCGGTCTGCAAATAAAAAAAAAGGGGGAGAGGAGGAAAAAGTAATTATCAAAGAAGGTTGTAAACGTTTCCCAAATATCTAAAAATAATATATATGTACAAAAAAAAAAAAAAAAAAAAAAAAAAAAAAAAAAATAGTCATACCGGACTGGTCGGAAGGAACCACATGGACAACCGGACGTTTAGAGGGGCCTGAACGGTGCGCAGACATCGCTGCAACAAACAAAGCATAATATGTTAGAACAAGTGAGCAAAGAAAAATACTTAAATCAAAAACGGAAAATACACTGACCATCCGAGGCACGTGGTTCTTGATCTCTCTCAGGAGAGTTTAGATGAAGAGGAGTGTTGCCCCGGACCGGCGGGGAACGTTCATTGCCATTGATTCCACCGCCCAAATTCTCCTCGACCCTATGATCGGCATTCTCCTCCCCGGACAATTGGGGGGCAACGTTCTCCTCGGCATTAGCGGCCACCTCGGGGTGAGGCTGATTAGGAAGGGCTCCACCGGAGGGAAAAACTTGATTTATTGGGGTGACATCCTCCGTCTCAGTCTGGGAAGCCACGCCCTCAACAACATTGGGATCTTTTCTGATCCTCTTCGGCATGGCTGTAGAAGGCCCTTCCCCGGCTCTGGCTTTTCTCTTATGCAGCTCCTACTCCTTTTTATGACGAGCGTCGATTACCTGCTGGGAAGGTCGCTCGGCCAATCGCATCAAGTTATCCTTTGGGGGTAACTCTTTGTCGGCCTCTAGAAATGGAGCAGTTCTTTGGGGTCGCTCTTGACCCGCAGGTATTTCTTCTCCCTCGGTCACCACAGTACCCTCCCAATCCGGCAGTTCAAGGAATTCGGCCATACTCAAAACTACAATCAATACCGGAATAAATAAAGAGAGGAAAAAACTAAGGAAAATCAAAGTATTAATGAAACGGGTATTACCATGCCCCTCGGCATCCTTTAGAACGACCTGAACATTCTTGGTCTCCCACACGGTGGAAAGCCCATACACCCATAACAAACAAGAGGGCACCTCCCTCAGCTTGATGATTTTCTCGCTAAGTCTCTCGGCTGGTTCCTCCGGATAACTGATAGGAAAAGTATCAGAAATCTTGGAATCATTATGTCTCCAAGCCATGGCATCCGGAATCGCCCTTCGGTTGATCAGGAAAAACTTCTCTTTCCAATGTTTTAACCCAGATAGGACTTCGAGGAAACATTTCTTGGCTTTCTTCCCGGTCCGACTTTCAAAGGAAAACCAATGTCCTTGCTTGCATAATCTATAGAACACCCGGAATAGAGAGACGGTAGGCTGGCAGTCTAGGCTATAACAGCGAACCTCGAATAAAGTAACCCGGTTCAAACCTATCGGAACCAATTGTGAAATGTGCACCTTGAAATGTTTTAGCACCGCAAGGAGAAACTTCGAAAAGGGAACCCTAATCCCGCCTATGTCCAGCTGGCGGGTATAAATGCCGATCTTATCGTCCGGTAACCTGTTCATAGTCAAGTTTGGATCCGGAAGCATGGGGTGTAATTCCTCCGGGATGTTATAAGTAGCAATTATGTCATCCAGCTCTTGTTGAGAAAGTTTGGACTTATGAATATGCATATCGAACTTGGGCACCACGGCCGCTCTAACTAGCGCTTCGGCGTGTTCAGACATACTCTAAAGGATGGCCGGGAGAAATGGTAATAAAGCTAAAAAAAGAAGGATAAGAACTCACCTCGGTACTCGCTTCGGTGAAAGAACAAACGCTCGGAATGGCAGTGGTGAGAAATTAACTGTGTGTAAAAATGAGAAGTAAAAAGGGGTAGTATATATAGGGAACGCATGGGGTGAAGCGAAACGTCACATCTGTCAGAAGTGATGACGTGTCTCAATCTCAACCGTCCACGACAGAAGAACGGGGTAACGTGGCGCGAGAACACTGTGACAGGCCCAAGCCGAGGCCCATGGACCAACTCACTAATTGGACCTATGATGGCCCAATAGATGCAAATTTTCATTTCCAGGGACACATTTTTGCATTTAAGTATTGAATCACCGATTAAATAACTCGATAATTCAATACTGGGGGGGGGGGAGGCATGTTAACGTATATGTTCGGAAGGAATGATCCGGACGCTGCAAATATGACCGGACGGTAAACATTACCCTTCGGCAAGTGGGCCAGGGGGCATGTCCACGTGCGCCGCTTTCCCAGGAAATCTGCAGACATGTCTCCAACTGCTACTGACACAAGCCTAGTCCTAGAATGACGGCTACTGTTCATGAAATATCCTACTATTCACAGGTACAATTACTATTCAAATAGTATTACTTTCACTGTTCATCTGTACCCTCTTTGGGGTATTATAAATACCCCCAAAGTCATTTATGGTAAGACACTTTTTTTTCCAAAGAAAACACACACATATCGCTATACATTTCAGTCTTAAACCCACACTTATTTTCACGCCCGAGCTTGGTCCTGGGATAACACCCGGGGCGAGGCTAACGAGCGATTGTGCTTGTGCAGGGCTCAAGGCCGAAGGAATCACTAACCAGACATCCGGAGGGAGCAAGTATTTACTTCAACATATGACATATCTACTACTAACCATGGCGTGGCAACCTTGATTGGACCAATTTATTTTTATTATTTTTAACCATATATGTCGATTACATTTTAAACAAACCCCATTGAATTACCAAATCATTCACCTTTGTGGCATGGCCTGGATCCAGCTATTCTAAGCGCATTACAAGCTTGAGAAAGATATAACATTATTGGACATTTGGACTGATCGTTCTTTTATGATTAGAATAGCTCAATAGCACTTTCTTGAATAATGTTAACAAATCAAATACAACATGTATATATCATTATATTGTCATTTACGCGGATAACAATAGGTCTGTTTGGTTTGTACAAAAGTTTGGAATTAAATTAAGATTTGGTTTAGAATGAAAAGAATAATATGATTTAATAAGAAATAATTACTTTATTTAATAAATTGGGCCATTACATTGTGTTTTTATAATTGAATTTTTTTAACTTGTGCCCTAGGTACATGTTAAGCACAACAAAAATTATACTACCTCCGTCCTAAATTTATTGTCTCCTATTGACTTTTTCGGTCTTTACTTTTCAACTTTGACCTTAAGTATTTTTGTTTATATTACATAATACTTGATACAAAATATATGAACGGAATGAGTTTAAAACGTATTTCATTTGGTATAATTTTTATCAAAAATTGTGTAACACAAACAAAAATATTTATAGTCAAAATTGAGAAAGAAATACCGAAAAAGTCAATAGGGGACAATAAATTTGAGACGGAGGGAGTATAAAAATACTCAGGGACCCACGCAAAAGTACAGACAAGTGTACTTTTGTGTGAATTCTTAAGTCCTTTTTCGTGTGTCCCATGGTACTTTTTTCTAACATGTGACCTATATTGCATCATCTTTCCGGCTGCCACCTCAGCATTCTCTTTTCTCAACCTATATTCACATTTCTCATCACAGTGGCAACACATATTGCATCATTAAAAAAAAAAAAAAAAAAAAAAAAAAAAAACTTTTTAACACAAACACAAATTTAATTAATAAAACATAAATATTACATAAACGAAACGATAAGAAATGAAAACCATTACAACTAAATAAAAAACTTAAACAACTAAAAGTTAAACACGCGACCACTTATTTAAAAACTAATAATTTTGCTTGTTGCGTTCCTTGATTTCCGCCTTAATTCGCATAAGTTCCTCTCGTTGTCGTTCGGGCAAATTTGGATCGATTGCCGAATTGTAGAAAATCAATTCTTGATCCCGTTTGGTATTTCTTAGGAGTTCCTTTTGTTCCTCCTGGCATTCCAAGAGCTTTCGTTGATATTCCAATTTTTGTTCTTTGAGCGCTAGCTCTCGTTCCTTGAATTGTCTCCACGACTCATCACGCTCTTTACCTTTTTCCTTCTTTGCCGGTCTTGATTTCCATAAGTCTGCTAGTAGCCAACTCATGAATGATTTTGATGTTTCACGAGAGGAGGAAGTGGATGATTTCCTCCTTGCTCTGTCACGACCTTGTGGTCGTGATTCTCTAGTACCATCCTCCGTTTCATCATCGTCATTATCCAAGTCTTGAAAATTCGGGGGGCCTTGTGTTGACCTCGACGTAGTTGTTGAACCTTCACTTTCTTTCGACTGCCCGATTGGAAAAGGGGCATCTCTTCCTTCCAAGCATCATGCCCCTTCAAAACTTTCCAACACTCCACCATAATGAAATCTTGACTGTAACGCGCACGATACTCTGAAAGAGCTTTGGACATATCGTCAAGGTCATTCTCACCACTTCCATGCATCCCCTTGACATTATCAACAATAGTACCAAAATTCGCAACTTGACAACGAATTCTAGTCTTCCATTTGGAAATGATCGAATTGTATGTCCGGTCTGAACCAGTTTCTCTTCGAAAGTAGGCTACCACTTTATCCCAAAATTTGTGCCGATTCATAGAGTTTCCTTTTTTTTTTTTTTTTTTTTTTTTTTTTTTTTTTTTCATTCATTTTCAGAAACAAAGATGAAAGCTTTACAAAGAATGACCTCTTCTCTGCTAGACCATGGTTCAGCTTTTTTAGCCAGTTCGGGTTCTTTGGCTTTGGCTTTGCCTTTCGCCTTTGTAGCACGCAAAGGCTTTTTTGGCTTGACGGGTGATGTCTCTTCGATTTCGTCATACTCATCGTCATCAACGGGTATAGAACCGTGGTAGGAACCGTGACCCGAACCTTGCCCCATCGAAACATCTTGACTCGGGTGGTCTTGGCTTGGATAGTGTTGGGTCGAATAGCCATAGTTATGATAGTCTGCCCAATCATCCAAATTCATATCGAGATTAGTAGACCGAATCGGAGAATATTCTTGATACAGTTGGGAACAATGCAAGAAATCCATGTTAGGACGATAAGACGGCTCACTTGGTTCTTCGTGATGATCAACACGTTGTGGTGGGACAAAAGGACGATGAACGGAAAACAAGTATTCTCTTTGATTGACTTGTGGTAATTGTGTTGGATATTCAAAAGATTGTGGACGAAAGCGTATGTTCCCTTGTTGTGATGGTGTTATGCCGGTTAGTTCAAAGGTGTTTAGCGGAGAGAAATTTAGATCCGATGCATTTTGGGTTAGTCGGGATCGTCTGTTTTTTGATTGTGGAGTATTTTTCTTTGACATTGTGAATGTTGATGAGAATTTGGTTGAATTATGTTTGAAATTGTGTGTTTGAAAGTGGGTATTTATAGGATGAAAAGTGGTAGATTTTTTTTTTTTTTTTTTTTTTTTTTTTTTTTTTTTTTTTTTTTTAAGAAAAAACCAACGGTTTAATTTTGTTTGAAAGTGGGAAAGTGTTGCTTCAAAATTGATTGGGTAGACAAACGATTTGTGATTTCCCAGGGCCGGCGATCGATGTTGGTTTGCTAGCCACAGTGGGACGATCGATATGGCATATCGATCGATCGATCTCCACAATCGATTTTTTCTGGCTCACTGCTAATAGCCTTATCAATCTTCAAAACCCACCTTATTATTCGGATTTTTTTCTTTTCTTTTTTTCCTTTTTTTTTAGCCCACATTTAATTCTTAAGTAAGTGAACAAAACATTTAAAATTGGGAGTCAAATAATTCCTTAAATCGGAATCATACGTACCAAACGGGTCATGAAACTGGATGAAAGTTTGTAATGACGTAATATGAATAGTAAAGTCTCTTTTTCCAAAATGTTGAAAAGACTCGTTTGAAAATGAACGAGGGTACCAAGCCCAGATTACCAAACACGACTAAACGAATTAGGCTAGTCACCTAATCATTAACAGAGAATTCTAGTACTTAGTAGAATTGACTCATTGAGTTCAAGAAAATGTATGCAAGGTCAAATAGTTTTTTCAAATTTTTACATGTGAAACGTGGGCTTTTTTTTTTTTTTTTTTTTTCCCAAAAACTATACAACTTCCGAATTTTGATTAAAAAATAGATATCGAACATTGAAAAAAGTTGATCGAGAGCAATTTAACCTAGTTACTCAAAAATAATACGGAGTAATATAGAAACCAATTTCTCAGGAAACTACCATCTTAATTCTTCTTTTTTAATGTGATATTAACGTGGCGTTAACATGATACTTGCAGAAAACTTGTTAACTTACACTATTTCATTTTTATGCAGCTCGCTGAAAATAGCTAACAAATTCAAAGATTGTGTGACCATATTAAGAACTGGACTGTCGACGGTAATTGGTAAGCTAAATATGATATTTGGCTATATATGACATCGGTGGCATTGGCACAATCGAGGAGTAGAGGAGCAAAAAATACCTTTCGGTTTGATAGTTCGAATTACAAACTTCAACTCAAAAAGTCCTCATCGAAAGGTGGCATGTTCATTTTTATTCCACGACATTATGATTGTATTCAGGACCAAAAGACGCCACGATTTCTAGTTGTTTATACTATACTTTCTAGTTTCCATTAGCATCAATTTTCTATTATAGGATCCTAACTCTTTTTCAAGTCATTAGTCTTTGAGTAGAACATACAAAAGTTTTTGCATGGCCATTATTGTGACATCAATCTATTGTCCTTTTTAGTCAATATTGCAGTAATGTACGTATTATTAATGGGACCAAGTTCTGATTGGAAGCAAAAACACACAACGATGAATGCGTTTGACAAAATCAATTGTAGATAGGTAACTGAAACTTAACCTTGAGACAATACAGATGTCAGATGGTGCAAACAAACTAGTCTTTTTCCTTATGACACACAAAATTATGTGATAATCTAACCTAAGAATCGTGTGTATCAGGAAAATAATGTAAATGTCATGATAAAAGTTTAAGTTTCTAGACAAAGATTTCTATCGCCCTTAACATTTGTGGAGTCGAAAACTATGGGTGTATTTTGTCAGATTGTCATATGACATGTATCGACATAATATGAAAACGACATTACAAACAACATAGCCTGTGAATTGTTCACAAAACGACGGACCTACATGTCACATAGTATTTCATATTATGTACATTAGGCCCATGTATTTATTTGGAATCGGATCTATAGCCAATTTGTATTCCCGTATTG
This sequence comes from Artemisia argyi, assembly GCA_030686995.1. Classification (NCBI taxonomy): domain Eukaryota; kingdom Viridiplantae; phylum Streptophyta; class Magnoliopsida; order Asterales; family Asteraceae; genus Artemisia; species Artemisia argyi. The sequence continues at coordinate 54,681,662 of CM060708.1, read as the reverse complement.
TGTGTATTTATTTTCATGTGTATTCATTTTAGAGATATGGAAATAATATAATTTTGACAAAATTACACGGATGGTCCCTGTGGTTTACACGGATTTCAAGTTTAGTCCCTAACTCAAAATAAGTACACCAGACGTCCCTAATTTTGAAACCTGTCACCCTTTTAGTCCCTAATTTGGATGGGCCGTTAGTTTATCCGTTAAGTAATTTGCACCGTTAGTCCTTCGTTAATATTTTTTGCAACGTTAGTCTTTCGTTAATTTGCAACGTTAGTCCTTCGTTAAAATTAAAAAAAAAAAATTCTAAAATTTAAAAAAAAAAATTGAATAAAAAAATATTGAAAAAAATTTTAAAAAAAATTAAAAAAAAATCGAAATTTTTTTAAAAAAATATCAAATAAATTTTTTTTAGAAAATTAAAAAAAAAATTAGAAATATTTTTATTTTTCGAATATTTTAAGATTTGAATTTTTCTAAAAAATGTTTTTTTTTTTTTAAATATTTTTTCTAAAAATTATTTTTTTTTAAATATTTTTTCTAAAAAATATATTTTTTTTTAAATTTTTATTCGAAAAAAATTTTTATTCAATTTTTTTTTAATTTTAGAATTTTTTAATTTTAAAAATTTTTATTCGAAAAAAATATTTTTTTTAAATATTTTTTCTAAAAAATATTTTTTTTTAAATATTTTTTCTAAAAAATATATTTTTTTTAAATTTTTATTCGAAAAAAATTTTTATTCAATTTTTTTTTTTTAATTTTAGATTTTTTTTTAATTTTAGAATTTTTTAATTTTAAAAATTTTTATTCGAAAAAATTTTTTATTCAATTTTTTTTTTAATTTTAGAATTCTTTTTTAATTTTAACGAAGGATTATTGCATGATTTTTGTTTCTTTTGATAGTTTGTTATAGTGGCTTAATATATTTGAGCTTATCTTTCACTTTAGAGCTTATTTAGATTGCTTATTAGACCGTACAAGTATGGCCTTTAGTTTTCTTTTAGCGAACGGCATAAGTGGTTATTTGGCTTACGGTCAGGGCTTATCTGAGTTTTTTTTGTTGCATTAAGTTTGTTTTAGTATATTACACCTTTCCTAAGCTTTTGGTGTGATTTGCTACTCAACTGCTTATCACAAGTGCTTATTTAAAGCTGCATATTGCCTTCCTAGCTTATTCTATGGGCTTATTGGGTTTTTATTGTTTAGTTGTGCTTATTTAAGTTAGTTGAGCCTGTCCTAAGCTTTTGGTGGTCATTGGTGCATAAGTGCTTATTCTAATTGCTTATTGAAACTGCTTATTTGCCCAATTCAGCTTATTATTGGGCTTATCTAACTTTTTATATTTTTCCTAGGCTTAGTATAATATTTTATATTTTTCATAAATTTTTCAGATTTTTATAAGTTTATTTAGTACTTTTCTTAATTAATATTAGTTTATTAGTATTTTTAAATCATTTTTAATTCAGAAAAAAAATAAACAAAAAATAAAAAAAATTAGTTTTATGTTTTAAAAATAGTTTTAAGTTATTTTAGATTTTTCTAAATTTAATTTTCATTTTTCTAGCTTAAAATAATATTTAATTGTATTTTATTGTAATTTAAAATAGTTTAAATAATTAATAATTAGTAATTAATTAATTAAATAATGTAAAAATTATTTTTTCTTTTTCTTAAAATTTTCTTTTATCATTCGGATTCCAAAAATATAATTTTCACATCCGTGGGATTTATATTGGACAGAATTCGCGTTTTATTTAGTACGTTAACGTAGTTTTAATTAATCATACGCGTTTTAGGGTTTTAAACGTTTTAAATAATTTAGATTTACGTTTTCATTAAAATAGTTTATTTAAGTTATTTTATTTTATAAACCCTTAGTTTAAAAACACTCACACCATTTTCCTATTCAAAATCACTCGATCACAAATTCGTTTAAATCCAAATTGCACTCCTTGTTGGGACATAACGACCCGAGGATACACTGTACACCACGGATATATATCTTGACTTTCCTCCCTTGCTGCTTGACTTGTTGACCAACATCATTGGTTAATAATTAAGGTTGGTTTGGGAGAGATCAGTGTGCAAATCATCTCCCTAACACATTATATATACTTATCATGTATGGATGGAAAATCATTGGAATCTGCTCCATAAAATATTCGCTATCTGCATCTCCAACGTACAACCCGTGCCTTATTCTCTGTTGAACACTAGGACCCATGTAAGAACTATGTATCGCATGTTCTTTGTTAAAGTTCGGGACTTGTGTAGATCTTGAGGTTATGCTTCTTCTGTGATCTACGGTTGGTATTTCATTCAAGTCCGGGGCTTTTGTAGCCTTGCCCTTTTTGTCCTTTGCGCTCGGACGTCCATGGGTATTTTTTTGAATAGCAGGTTCACGTGTTTCAACAGATTCAGGCTGGTATATCTCTCTCAACTTCGTTAACATATTTTTCTTGACAAACGACGTTGCTTTGCTAAAAATATTCTTGAATTGTCGCATGTCATCTTGAAACGAAGTATCATCATCATCATCATCAGGTTCGCTGAAAGAGCCATCTTCAGTCTTCGGGCGGTGGCCTATTGATAACAGGCTACAGGACAGATAGGGTTCTCCAAAAAAATAGGAAATTCATCCAGTGGAATGGGGCTTCCTGAATTCATTAAAAGTAACTTGTATAAATTACTGATATTAATGAGGAAAACAACTTGATAGTTATAAATTTAATATACTTACCATGATATACATAGTATTGCATCTCGTGAAAGCGTGGTAGTCCGTAAATTGTCCGCAACTTATGGCTATAGTCTTCTATGGTGATCGACAGGTGGAGTTCTTTGAACATGAGGTTGAAAGCATGTTTGGAAACTTTATACCACAATTCTTGAAATAGTAGTATATTACACTTATTTAGTTTCTCGTTGTTGCTTCTATTAAAACTCTCTTTTATCGTATTTTCTTGCGCAATGAGAATCTTATCGATCGAACTCAACAACCTGTCTAAGTTGGACTGTGTGCTGCCCAAATATAATTTCAACAACGCATGGTGACTCTCAACTCTGCACGTTATTGTCTGGCCGTAGGAGCGATATTGGTCGGTAATATACAAGACAAACACGTGTGAATAATTTGTGAGCCAGTTATTCAGATACTCAACGATATCCAAAAAAAAACAATGAATTAATAAAAGGTCATTCGGGTGCTTATTTATTAAATAATAAAAAACAATGAATTAATAATTAAGTACCCGCATGGTTGACCAATCGTTGTTTTAGGCGTTGATAATGTTGCTGGAACATTTCGAATGTCGGAGCTTTAACCATCCAATCCCATCTGTGTTTAATGGACTCATACTCATCTAACCCACTGCATCTATTTCTGCAATGCTGAAGCAGATTTTGCTCTATATTCCATCGACAGAGTAATTTGTGAGCGTTAGGAAATTCTGCTCTGCATGCCCCAAGCAACGCTAAATCTCTGTCAGTGACGATAACACGTGGGTAATATCCTTCGTCTATGACATCCTTCACACGTTGCAATACCTATTGAAAATTATGCATTTTTTCACTGTTTAAAAAGCTATACGCCATTGAAAATGTGTTGAAGTGAATCCGACAATTTCCAACAACGGCAATTTAAACATCCTGGTATTGTACGTGGAGTCCATCAGCATGATTTCAGGGAATGCACACCATAGAGCATACAACGTGGGGTGAACAATAAATAGCTCCTCAAGCTCATCCTGGTATTGTACGTGGAGTCCATCAGCATGATTTCAGGGAATGCACACCATAGAGCATACAACGTGGGGTAAACAATAAATAGCTCCTCAAGCTCGTTATGCTCATTTACCCTCAGGTAATATGTCTACCCTGAATCCATCAAATGCGAGTAAAGGACTTGAATTGGAGTTCTATCACCTATTCTGGCTCAATATATCACAAGCCTTGTTTATAATGGAGCAAAGCTGTTTGAGAATCTTTACTGTTGTCTTGTAAGTACTTGCAGTTTGAGAATCTTTACTGAGCTTGTGGAATCTGTGAACCTTGTGTAACATGTGTATTGTGTGGAATTTGTGAGAATCTTTATTGTTGTCTTGTGAGTACTTGCAGTTTGAATACTTGCAGTTTGAGAATCTTTACTGAGCTTGTGCTTTGCAGTTTGATACTGCTTTGTGGTGTGGAATCTGCACTTGTAACTTGGGTGCAATCTGTGCAATTGGTGCACTTGGATGCAGTCCTGCAGCCTAGTCCCACTAGACCCCGTTCTTATAACACCTCCGGTGCAATCTGCTTGTGTGCAAAGTGTGTTTTGTGTGCAAACTGCACTTGGACAAAACTTGGACAAATGGTTTTCTAAAAAGGCAATGACGAATGGTTTTCTAAAAACCGAAAGGATGGCAAAGTGATATTTTTATCACTTTGCAACCTTCATATCCGAGCCTAACATATTTGTGTTTTTTAAGTATTTTTAGACTATAAAGCGATGACGATTACGTGTTAATCTGAGCCTGCTTTGCTAGTGTGCAAAGTGTGTTTTGTGTGCAAACTGCACTTAGACAAAACTTGAAAGCTGAAATATGTGTACTTGAACAAAACTTGGACAAAAACTTGGAAAAAAAAAGTGCAACCTGCACTTGGACACAAACTTTGAAAAAAAAAAAAAGAAAAAGAAAAAAAGAAAAAAAGAAAAAAGAAGACTAAACTGGGGAAAAAAAGTTGAAAAAAGTACCTCCCACTAGGGAGGGTTTATTCTAGCTGCATGCCTACCCGTTCTTATAACACCTCCCATAAAATTTAGTTCCACTAATCGGAAAAGTGGTAAAATTCATGTTTCAAAAATAGTGACACCAAAAGTTAATGTTCCATAAAAGGTTTACATCTATAAAACTTCCAAAAGGCATTCGAAAAATATTTCTCAGTTTACTACTTATTACTATTTACAAAAAGGTGAAAGTATTTTAAGAACTCTAACTCATCAGAAACATTTACTCATCAAAATCAAAATACCAAGCTAAAAGATTTTGAAACTCCACAATATGGCTTTACACTTTCACATCCGTAAAACAAATGTGGAAACCAAATCAAAGTCATACCAAACCTTTAAAATACTCTTGATCTAAAATGTTTTCGATGCAAAATGAGAATGACTTTGTTTTGTACATCCCAAAAAATGCAAGATTTCCATTCATTTAAAAACCAAATTTTCAAATTGAAACACCGATTTTCAATAACAAATGAAAATCTTTTTCTTCAAGGTCTAAAAAGCTAATGAAACACTAACTTTAAAAATTCGAAATGAAACACCCATTTTCAATTCAAATTAGGAAAATAACAAGAGTTTTAAATCTCCTTTGATTCCTAGAGCTTTATTTCAAAATTGAACATCGAGTATCAAATCTCCTTAAAATTCAACGTCTTTACATCAAATTGACGCAACTTACAAATGGTTTTCAATAAATTCTAAAGTTTTATGTACTACGTTTAAATGGGTATCAAAAGTGGTTGTTGTCTAGTTTGATGTCAAAATGGTTGTTGGTTATTTCAGATCAACACTCGTGCTTCAATGTTATGACTTACAATCATTTTAGATTGTGAATCGTGTTTCAACTTTATGACTTTTTGGTTAATTCAAATCAAAACTCGTTCTTCAAAGTAAAATGGGTAATATATATATATATATATATATATATATATATATATATATATATATATATATATATATATATATATGCTACTATATAATGTATTTGGGACTATTCTATAATTAGAAAGGCTTAAAAATTCATATTTTTACTTACTTATTATGGAAACAACCACCTCTAACAATCAACCCAACAATTTATAACCACTTCAACAACCACCCCCAACAACCACTTTCCACCACCCCACCTCCCTCCTCTTCACCCCAACAATCCGCCCCCGCATCGCGCGGGCACCTTTCTAGTGTATATATATATATATATATATATATATATATATATATATATATATATATATATATATATATATATATATATATATATATATAAATCCTAAGAGCACTAGGTATCATGGTGCCGTCGTTCTGATGCCGTGGGAACTTTTTGCTGCCACGTCAGCAAAAAGCTCCATGGCACCAGAAACCCTATGGCACCACATATTAGGGATATCCGGTGGCACCAGAATTTCTGGTGCCGTCGGCATTTTTTTTTTACTTAAATTAAAATATGCACAATATAAACTAAAATAAACTTCATTAATATTAAAAACAAACATTACATATAAAAAAACACACATTACATTAAAAAAAAATACAAACTAATTATTCAAGTTCCATAAATGCTCTACAAGGTCTTGTCGAAGGTCGTCGTGAACTTTTCGATCTCGAAGTTCTTTATTTTTTCTAATATGTTAATCACATCTTTCGATCCAAGTATCTGACATGTTCGGGCGTGGATCGACGAATGTTTCTCTTAAATTAACTTCGAATCTTTTGTCTTCCAATATCATGTTGTGTAACATTATACAACAATACATGATTAGTTTCAAAGTGTTGACTTGAAAAGCACATGCTGGTTGTCGTATAATCCCCTACCGATCTTGTAGGACTCCGAAAGCTCGTTCAATATATTTTCTAGCACTTTCTTGAACCCTTTTGAAGTTCAATATCTTTTCCGTCCTTGCAACACTAAACGTTTTGACAAACACGGACCATGCTGGATAAATGCCGCCGGCTAAATAGTAACCTTTTTTATATGTATGTCCGTTTACTTCAAACGGACATTCCGGAGCTATACCGGCAAGTTCTTCATCAAATATCGGGGAACCATACACCACATTAAGATCATTATTTGCCCTTGGAACCCCAAAATAGGCATGCCAAATCCATAATCTTTGATCCACAACCGCTTCCAACATAATAGTTGGGAATTTATGATCACGTCTTTTGAATTGAGCTTGTAAGGCCTTTAGACAATTTTTTCAATCCCAATGCATACAATCAATACTCCCGAGCATTCCCGGGAGTTTATGTTTTTCGTCATGCAATGCATATATTTTTTCAATGTCATATGAAGTGGGTTTTCTAAAATACTTCTCATTGTATAAAACATGTATGCATTTAGTAAAGTAATCTAGACATTGTCGTGAACAGCGTTCACCTATTTGCAAGTACTCATCAAATGCATCAGGTGCAGTGTCGTACGCCAATTGGCGTATGGCGGATGTGCACTTCAAAACAGCACCAATACTAAACCGACCGGTAGCATCGTAACGTTGGTGAAAAAACTAAAGTACTTGGGAAGAGGCTAAACATCATAAGTTAATATATCGTTGAGAATTTTATTAAAAAGTCTAGAGCTCATACGATACCTTCGCCTAAATTTATCTTCGTGATATTTAGGATCAGTCTCGGCGTTGCCAAAATAGTCATCGAGTAAACGTCGTTCCGCCTCTTCTCGTTCACGAGGTATGTATGCCCTCGTTTTCTTTTCTCCCGATCCCGATCCCTCGGCTTCTTCATACAAAGATACATATTGTTCATACGCCATGTAACGTTCAAGATATCGTTCTTGATCATTAAAAAAAAAACATCATACGGATCGAAATTAGGGTCGTTGAGATTATTTTGGTTAGGATTGTTTGGATTCATGATTGAAAGAAGTAAGATGTAATAGATTGAAAGTGTGTTTGAAGTATGGAATAATAGGGGGTATTTATAAGGTTTGTTTGGGGATTAAAATTTGTGAATTTAATTGTTTTTAGTTGGGAAAAGTGGTAAAAACGGCTATATAGCCGTTGTATGTAACGGTTCAAAAATTCCAAATGCCAAAAAATGCCCAACTTTTCAAGGAAAAAAAAAAGAAAAAAGAAAAAAAAAAACACGATGGCGCTGAGCCATGGCCACGGCGCGAGAACTCACGGCGCCACCACCGGTACGGTGCGCCATGGGGTGTTCTTGGCAGGTGGTGATGGCGCCAGCCACAACACCACCGTACCCTGTGCTCTAAAGACTCAAAAGTCAAAAGTGCATCAATGATTTTAAAAAGGATAAGGATCTTCTCATGTTCATTTGAACATGAGAGGTAAAGTTATGCATGTTATGATTATATATGTGAATTAAAATAAAATAAATGTTTTGCAATGATGACAATGTACAATTATAATATGTAAGGATCTTGATCCTTTTAAAAATGATTAAATATCAAAACGGAGTTCCATTTAAATCCTTTAAAAGATATCATGATATTTTTGAATGGAGCTTCCAAAAGTTTCATAACATTTCATAGTAACTAGTTTTGCATTTGATACAACCTAAATGTCATTATGATAAACTTGTTGAGTTTTAAATGCAAAACACAAAGGTGAAAAGGTAAGGATTTCCTATAAAATATATATTGAATTATTAAATAACACCCGCTAGATAATGCTATTACATGCTTTAGGTATCCCTGCCGGATAACCGGCTACCATAAAGGGTGTGCTCTATCAATGAAATACGTATACAAGAAAAACGATGTCAAGAGGGCATGTATTGAAAACCTTTCCTAGAAGAGAGGTGCCCCAAAGTCTTTCTCCGTTTCATCGTTGTTGCATCGCTTGAGGATGTAGAGTTGACCACGCAAGTGCATAATCTGCATTGTAGATTATGGTCAAGTGATGATAACTTGTTACATTTCAGGGGATCATTCATGTATGTGTTAGGCCTAAAACAGCTAGTGAAAGATCTTTTGGTATTTCAATTTAACTAGTCTATAAATTGAGGTTTGGAAACGTTATCGGCATGCTTATATATACATACATTAACTGAGTGAGAATGAGACTAAATTATTAGCTGTAACATGACACACCGCAGAAAATGGTGTTTGGATATGATTGTGTTTTTTAAGAAATTGAGAGATCAAATGACTAAAAAGACATGTTTGAATTAGAAGTCTATCAAAATAGGTTAAAAGGATGGGTACATAAGCCTCTCAAATTTGTTTTGTTGTAGCTAGTATGATACCAGTATTAGTTATCCAAAAGTAATTAACTCTTTGATCGCTAATTAATTAGATAATCAAAAGTAGGATAATCTGTTTATCCAAACATAAAAAGCTGAGTATCAAGACTTCGTGTCTCAGTTATCAGATAAACAATTTCAAAATGTGAATCCAAACATTTCCTTAATACAATGAAGTAGAGTGTATGAGTGGTACCTCTTCTTGAAGCAAAGTGGGAAGGTTTTTTATTGAAACAAGGCCACTAATGTCCTTTGAAAGGTTCTCATCTTTGATACTAAACCATGTTTGTGGTGACAATGCCAGTAATAAGGCTGTTAAAACATCACTGCTCGTTGGGTGCATCGCGACACAACTACTTGATGAAGGGATAAGCACGTCCAATTGTTGTTTGCCCATGCCACTGGTTACTGTCCCCGACACTACAGTGTCTCCATTGCTTTTTACAGCACATGATTCCTGACAGCAAAATCCATTTTGGGATAAGGATCTAGTGCCTTCAAAAACTTGTGCAGCCTGGCAACACAAACTTTCTGCAATATCAGTCAAACAAGTTTCGTTACATAAACATGATTTTTCATCAAAAATAAAATCCTTCACATGTTTATATAAACGAATCTCTTGTACTTGCTTCAGAATCTCTTCCTGCACAAAATAACATACTATGCAATATCAGTGCAATTCGTAGGGTGAAATCATGGTGGTGATGTTTTGTTAGTAAAAGATAGAGGTGACAACTTAGACCCATTTTACGAACTGATTGCTTTGGGTTATGTATTTATTGTAAGGGATAAAACATGTCACGCCAAAAGGATTAGCTAAAAAGTAAACGGGTCAAGCGGGTCGAACAAGTCAAGTCATTTTATTAAAAAAACTAGGATTAAAGTTCATATAAAATACTTTCTGCAATTACATTGGACAGGGTAACAGTTACAAAGGATTAATATATATTATGGACTATAAGTGGTCAACACATGACCCAAACCAAAAATACCCATTTTGACCTGAAAAAAAAATTGAACCTTTTACCAAATTTTGTCACATCTCGATTGAGATTATAGATTACCTTAATAGCAAGCCTTTGTTTCTCTTCTGAACTTAGACTTTGGTCACCATCTTCTAGACGTCTAACTTCTGCGACCCACTTGATAAATTCAAGAAACTTTGATGGCAAAGAATTGAAAACGATGGAGAGAACGTCCTTCACATCTTTCACATCCTTTGAACTTAATAACGTTGGAACATCTTCGACCAAGTACTTTGCAATCTTCGTCCAGCTCTCATGCTTACAACTCTGCAACAAATATCAGCAATTCAGCATATATAATAAAAGATCAAAGAGTCTGCTTTATGGTTGTGTGAAATTATAGCAAATGTACTACGTAGTATTTAACTAAATGCCTAAAATTGGTTTAACTGCTGCATGAGATTTGAATCATGGGACTTACAAGGGTGTAAAGAAGACCCGGTGAACGGTGAAGGCTTGATATTAGCATGAATCTGAAAACCAGAACAAAACATTAACAGATTTAGGAGTTATGTTGTATCTCTAATGGGTCAAAATGGAATGGGTCAAATGGGTTGAAAGTAGCCCAAAGCGTATTTATAATACATAGAACCTCCTAAATCGCCTTATACATAAAAATAAGTTACGTAGTAATTATTAATATACTAATACAGTTTTTGTTATCATATATGACAAATGGACTATTCCTTTAGAAGAAATTGAACAAAAAGCATTTTGGGTCAACCCAACCCGTATCAATTGGCACCATAAAGTACCCGTTTGGAGCTGAAACAATTTGATCCGTTACCCAACCTGCCTATTCTGCCACCTTTAATTATTATATTACTGCGTATAAACATGCATATTCACTCTTGCATTTGAACTAATATATGCAGAAATACGTACAAATTTGGCAGGTCCATTAAGAAACACCACGTGTACAATACGTAATAGGTAATTTACTATGAGAGAAACCATAACACGTACCCTCTACGAAATCCACTTGAATCATCAATGGTATCCATGGCTTCCCATAGGAGTGTAAGAGGAACCCAATGAGGAGGATACTTAAATCTTGCCACATCCAAAATTAACACCATGTCCCTTCCTGCATGATAACCACCAATAGGCGAAAAGTGCCCACTCCCCGTCTACATTGTGAAAATAATTGGAAAAAATTACTTTCATAGAGATAAAATATGGTACGCTATACAATTGGAGTAATACTAGCCTGTTTAAAAGTCCCTCTGAAATAAGATGTGATCACATGACAATCATTAGAAGTTGAACATGCGATGACATGCCTTCGGAAATCATCAATATTGCTTTGATTTGTGCGATAAGCTTCTACTTTTGCTCCAGCACAATGAGCCAAGCACACAACTTTCCCAAAGGAAATGCCTTCAGCTTTAACCTTTTCAAGAGGCTCGCAGCAATCAAGCATAGACTCATCAAACCACCTCCATGGACCTGAACATCAGGAAGGCAAAGTGGTCAATTCATCATGAGGTTGTGTGGTTGACACCTTTGTTAACCATATTCTTGGAAACACTAAAATATCAAATATTGTAATTCTTAGAGTCTCAAAATTACATAAGAATATCCAAACAATATCTCCTACAACTCGTTTATCAAAGGTTATTATTTAATATGGAGTAACATAATCACTTCCAAAACACATATCAAAACAGTGAAACACCCTCAAGACTGAAGTGAAGTGCTAAGAACATCCTCAATGGGACAGCATAATCCTTTTTTCTCAGAATCAAATACCAAGATTTTCTAGACGGTTTGCTAACTGCCACATAAGATATTAAACCAGTATGCCCATATGCAACACAGTATCATACTAATCAAGGATACAAAGTCACCTTTCCATTTCCGGCCAGGATCAATCGAAAGTGCATTCAAGACCATGGCAATTGTAGCCAATCCACAATAAGCAGGTTCTGACTGTGTCTGGAAATTAGATATCAACTTAAAAAATCCTTCCATAGTTCCATCTTCAATAGCTTCCCTAAACAATTGCTGCAAATAAATATCAAGATAATTAGATCATTTGCCGAAAACTTGCAAACAAAATATACTCCATAGTTGATAAGTCAACAATGCATTCTTGATCAACAAACTTTTTTCTAACTTAGCTAATGACTAACAGAACGCATTCTTGTTCAACTTTTTTCTAACTTAGCTAATGACCAACATAACGTGGACTGCCAGTAGCGTCGATATTCAACTAAAAACCATAATCAAATGTATTCTTAGCCCATATCCTTAGGCTTATGAGGGGCTGAAACTTCTATGCTCGTATCAATGTGGAACGAGTGGTTACAAAATATATATTTGACAAACTAAATTTCGATGATCTATTTATAGTAGTTGCTTAAAGTGACGGATCACCTTCTTTTTTTTCTTATCTGAAATGCGAAGTAATTTTTTTAAATATGAATCTAGTTATTTTGATCGTATAAAGATTATCAAAAACAATTAATGTTCTAGCAATGTTGATGAAAATGGTGTAACCTTGCCATCCGATGAAGCGAAATCGATGGCGGGAGGCGATGGAAGAACTCTCCTATACAAACCTGCCATTGCCATTTTTGCTATTCAGAAGATTTAAATTTTTGAAAAGTTTTCTGGCGTTTGTGTGAATAAAAAACTTGCGTAACTTAAACGATTTAGAAAAGTCAACGGAATCTATACTACCTATAAAGCAAAAATGGTCAAAGGTGAAAGTGGAAAAGTCAAGAAAAGTGAAATGTTGAAAAATGTATATAAGGAAATTATGAAATGTAATTAATACTCTTATTAAAACACCCTATTACTTAAAAGTACAATGATTTATACACATTGTACAACCAATTAAAACAATTAATACAAATCACAAACCGGGTTGACCCGGGACGCTTCAAACCCAACGGGTTGAACCGGTTTAATTTGACCCGTTTTCGACCCAACCTAGCAAGTTGACCCGGTTTAAATCGACCAAATTTTTGACCGGAACGGTTTAACCGGTTGAACCACCCGGGTCGAACCGGGTTTCAAAACATATCTAGCAAATTAAATACAACCAATTAAAACAATTAATACAAATCACAAACAGGGTTGGCCCGGGACGCTTCAAACCCGACGGGTTGGATTGGTTTAATTTGACCCATTTTCGACCCAACCTAGCAAATTGACCCGGTTTAAATCAACAAATGTTTCGACCGGAACGGTTCAACCGGTTGAACCACCCGGGTCGAACCGAGTTTCAAAACATATCTACCAAATTAAATATAACAAATTAAAACAATTAATACATATCGCAAACCGGGTTGACCCGGGACGCTTCAAACCCGAAGGGTTGAACCGGTTTAATTTGACCCATTTTCGACCCAACCTAGCAAGTTGACCTGGTTTAAATCGACCAATTTTTCGACCGGAACGGTTCAACCGGTTGAACCACCCGGGTCGAACCGGTTTCAAAACATTATGTTTAATTCCCAAATCTTCAAACTTTTATTATTTTTCATTTATAACCTATAAACTTTTTTTAATCAATAAACTATTTGTCGCTATAATATCCCGTTGCTATGCACGGGTACTCGTCTAGTAGAATCTAATTCATCGTGAGTGTATTTGTGAATATTGCTTTTTCAAATACTTTTCTTTTGTGTACCATGTTATGATGTCGACATATAAAGAATAAAGTTTTGTTAACGTTCCGTCTAGGTCATATCGATAAGAAAGTAACATGTTTCTTTAACATTTCTAGCAGCTTGTTGTATGTTATAACTAAAATATGAGTTATTTCTAGTTCATTTTCTCCTAGGTGCAAACATATATGTACATGTAGTGATTAACGCAAGCCTTTATGAAAATGAGAAGGAGAAAACTTTATCCGATTTAAGTCTATACGATTTAGTGTAACTTATGTCACTTATGCATCTATACGTGTTTAAAAAAATCAGGAAAATGATCACTGTTTTAGACATCACGTATGTGCAATTACCAAAAGGGTTTTTCTAACTTGTGCCCTAGGGCACAAGTTAAGCACACCAATAATACTACTTTGTGTGCATGGGTAGAGCTGAACAAAAGTCGTCATACTTTACATACAGATTTATTCATAATGCTTTACATTGTAATTATTCTTGTAACAAAGAATCTCCAAAGTCTAATTCTTATTTTAGCCATTTGCCATGTAAATCTTGCTGGCTATTGCGTTCCATATTTGCATCTTAACTTTGTTTCTACTTTTTAGCAAAGCTTGGTACAACTTGCAACTTAAGAAAAAGTAACGGAACAAAAGTGGGAATGCTTGTAGTTCGTCTTTTTTATTTTTCAGATACAAATATTTACCTTGTATTGCTGAAACCACTCTTTCAAAGAAATAAAAAGTATTTTTTATGTCTCAAAATTTCCATCAAACTTAAAATTATCAATACCACTTACCCTTTTTCACAAATAAATACTTTTGAAACCAATCAACTTATTAAACCATCCATAATCGATGGCCGATTCGCATGTCGGTCCCTTTTTTTGACGCGGTTGGTCATAATGTTGGTCGATGCATAACTCGGTCGTATACTCGACCGAGTCCTCCCTCCATTGTGTGTGAGTGTGTTTTTAAATTGTTTTGTGAGATAATTTTTGTTTAACTATGGTATTTTTTTGGGCAAATGGTACAAAAAGGTATCCAACTTAGAGTCTATTTATAATCAAGGTACTCTACTTTTTTTCTTGCATAAAAAGGCGTCGAACTTTTTTTTTTTGGCGGATTTGGGTATTTTACTAACTTCCGTTAACCTACTTCGTTAGAAAATTACATGTTTGGTCCTTGAGTATGTATAATCTTCTCATACACAGTCCAACACCACAAAAAAATTCAAAAAAAATATTTTCGAAAAAAACTTGAGATTTTTTTTTAAATACCTAGAAAAAAAAATCGAATTTAAAAAAAAAATTTTAAAAATTAATTTTTTTAATTAGAAAATAAAAAATCAAAAAAACATTTTCGAAGAAAAAAGTATGAATTTTTTTAAAAATAATTATCGATTTTTATTTAAATATTCGAAAAATAAAATTATTTTTTTGGAATTTTTTATAAAAAAAAATTCTAAAAAATATTAAATATTCAAAAAAGATTTTCGAATATTAATATTTTTTGAATTTTTTTTTATAAAAAATTCCAAAAAAATAATTTTATTTTTCGAATATTTAAAAAAAATACGATAATATTTTTTAAAAAAAAATTAAAAATTTTTGTTCGAAAATTTTTTTTCGGTTTTTTTTTATTTTCTAATTTTTTTGGAGATTTTTATTTTCTAATTTAAAAAAATAATAATTTTTATTTTTTTTTAAATTTTGATTTTTTTTATTTTCTAATATATATATGTTTATTTTCAAATTTATTTTTAATAAAAATTTCTCAAGTTTTTTTGCGAAAATATTTTTTTTTGAATTTTTTTGTGGTGTTGGACTGTTTATGAAAAGATTATACATACTCAAGGACCAAACATGTAATTTTCTAACGAAGTAGGTTAACGGAAGTTAGTAAAATACCCAAATCCGCCAAAAAAAAAGTTCGACACCTTTTTATGTAAGAAAAAAAGTATAGTACCTTAATTGCAAAAAGACCCTAAGTTGGGTACCTTTTGTGCCATTTGTCCATTTTTTTTCACCGCGGTCGTTTTATTACATTAATTTAATCATGAATACGGTTGTAGTGATTGGCGTTGATTTAACAATGGTGATTGCGGTCACTATTACGCTCAGCCTTATCGTCTTGTTTGAGTGCTTGACCGTCTATAGTGCTATGAGTATCGACGCATGATGGGTCTCTTTGACGCATATTCATCACCACCGCTACGCGCGAAGAGTGGATGCCGTAGGTGGTTTGGTCATCTCAACCACTAAATAAAAATTTTCTTTTCGTGTATGTTTTTTTAATTCTTAAATAGGAATATCATTACGTGGTCCCCCAAACAAACTCACCAATTCACCGTGCTCCTTGTCTTTTCCTCTCAAGTTATGGTCAAACACGATTGATCACTAGTAGGGTATCCGTGCAATGCGGAGGCAGGTACCTTATAACTAAATTTTGTGGCCAACAAATGTTTTTCATTTTTACATTTTTTGTAACAATATCGTTACAAATGAATAACAACTTTTAATTAGAATAACTATTAGAAATAGTAATGCAAATTATTTCATATCCAAATAAACATAAGGTTTATAACAAAAAGAGTAACATTGGTAGTATCTTAGAAACATAAATTAAATATAAACGTCACTATAAATTTGACGTAAGATAAGCTTTTGATATGTTATACAACAAATTTGTTTCTTAATATTATAAACATGTAACATTTTTTCAATGAATTTGACTTAAAGAAGTTAGGACTAAGTTTTATTTCATTAATCATAAAAAACCATTACATAATAATTAAAATACATTTAAAAACATTACAAATAAAAAACCAAAACCAAAAAGTCACACAAAATTTTATCACAAGAATTTTGTCCCATTTTTGGATTATCAGCCAAGTTCATTTGATGTCTAACCCAACTAATAAACACACTATCCTACTTTAAAACACACCACCCTAAGGCTGCCTACAATGGGCCGCTTTTTATCGGTCGAGGGAGTTTCACAACCGATTTGCAAATCGGTTGAGGCCGCTGTGAGGAGTCGTGGGCACATCGGTTGCCGTCCAACATTTGTGAGAATCGGTTGTATTTTCGACCCATATTGACAAACACAAACAAACAAAAAACCTTACCATTTGACACCAAATGTCTTCCTAAACTTGACCGTTTGATTCATATAGCCGTTTGTATATATTAAAAAAAATAAAATAAAATAAAATATTTTTTTTATAAATTTACCACTTTTCATCCTATAAATACCAACATCAAACCCACTTTCAAACACACAATTCAACCAAATTCTCATCAATATTCACCATGTCCATGTTGTCTTACGAATTTTTGTTTGGTTCTTCGTCTTCCGACGACGACGATGAAGTTGTGAGTGACTTTACGGAGTTTGCTTGGAATGCTTATCAAGCATACCAGCCAAAAGTTTCACGAAGGTACATACCTAGGGATCATCTTGCTGCTCATAATCGTTAAGTGTCGTCATACTTCTCCGAAAACCCGCTGCACGACAAAATAACCTTCTGTCAGCGTTTCCGAATGAGCCGAGAACTATTCACACAAATTGTTCGAGGAGTAACCGATTATTCTACTTATTTTCAACAAACTAATGATTGTAGGAGCGTACCTGGTATTAGCCCATTGATCAAGTGTACTGCGGCCATTCGTCAATTAGGTTACACGGCCGTTCCTGATTCTCTTGACGAGAATCTGGCATTGGCCGTAACAACAGCCTGTGAATGTCTCCGTGAGTTTTGCAATGTTATCATGGAGTTATATGGTGCTGAGTATTTGCGAAAGACCATGTATTCTGACCTTCAAAGATTATATGCTCATCGCGAGCATAAGCATGGGTTTCCTGGGATGATGGGAAGCATTGATTGTACAAGTTGGGAGTGGGAGAATTGTCCAAATGGTTTGAGAGGTCAATATGCTAGGGGTGATCATGGGCCACATCCATTCATTTTATTGGAAGCGGTCGCCTCCCAAGATTTATGGATTTGGCATGCGTTCTTTGGTGTCTCCGGTGCGAATAACGAAATAAACGTTTTATGCCATTCCCCTGTCTTCAATGATATCAGATATGGGAGAGCAGCAGACCTTGTATTCGAAGTTAACGATGTACAATATAAAATGGGATATTATCTTATTGACGGGATATATTCACAATGGTCCGTTCTTGTTAAGTCCATTTCAAATCCTCCCACAGGTGATCATAATAGAATATTGTACAAGAGGAAGCACGAAGGAGCAAGGAAAGATGTGGAACGGGCTTTTGGTGTGTTGAAGAAGAAGTGGAGAATGCTTAAAGTTCCGGCTCGAGGGATGTATAAAAAGGATCTCCGAGATATTATATATACATGTATCATATTACATAATATGTTCATTCAACACAAGCAGCGGTCGATATGTCCTAAATGGTTCGAAGAGGATGTCCACCAACCACACGATCCCTTAAGAACATTTGAAGAATCTTGAAGTTACTCAGGAGCTCGAGAACGCATCAACTCATATAAACTTAAAATATGATTTGGTAGAGCACATTTGGAGAAATCGTAGAAATCATCAGCTCCCTAATGACAATGAAGACGGCGATGAGGGCGATGAGGAGGAAGATGATGAAAAATTTCTGTGATCTTTTTAATGTTATTTCAATAATTTATGTAACGTTTTTAATGTTTAATGATCTTTTAAATTTGATTTAGTATTGTAATGTTTTTTTTTTTTTTTTTTTTACTTTTAATGAATTTTAAATTTGTTTTTTAAAATGTTTGAATTAAAAAAATAAAAAAATATTAAAAAAAAAGATGATGCAATATGAGTCACCACTGTGACACTTTGTAATTTTTTTACTTTTAATAAATTTTAGATTTGTTTTTTAAAATGTTTGAATTAAATAATAATAATAATAATAATAATAATAATAATAATAATAATAATAATAATAATAATAATAATAATAATAATAATAATAATAAATGATGATGTAAACTTTTATTTCAAATTTTACCATTTTATCATTTTGCCAACAATTACATCACTGAAATCCAAAATATTTCGATCAGACTTCTTAGTTTTTACTATATTTAGCCAATGTATTCTATTAGTGTTTGTTTACTGCAAACACGTTGGTGGTGCATGTGAATGTTTGTTAAGAAGGGATAACATGAATGAATAACGCATGCACCATAAAATTGAAAAAGATGGTTTATCAGAATTGTTATTTGTTTTGTCATTTTTAACTAGAATTCCGTACACATTAGATATTTTAAGATACCTTGCAAGCACAAATTAAAGAATACGATTGAGAAAAAATAAATTTGAAATAAAAGTTTACATATGGGTGGCAGGCAATGATACGACCCACTCGTACCGATAGTAGCACTACTTATAGCGAGTGCAGGCTCCTGTAGAAAGAGAAGAGAATAACAGATAATTGACCTTAAAAACATAATAACTTTCATTCCTCTGTAAACATTAAATACTGGTGTGTAGATAATCCTCACAAACTCAAAGACTTATCCCTAAAAGACTCCAATACGTATCCTAAACACAAACACAGAAACTTATCCTAAAAAGACTGCTTATCCTAATATGACTCGAACACACACGACACTTATCCTAAAAAAATATCCTAAACACAGAATTGTTATCCTGTCGGCTCCTCGTTCCATCCTCTGAACCGCTGGTGTGTAACATTCCCTCTTCCTTCAAAAATTGCCTTGTCCTCAAGGTTATAATCTGAATTGGCAATTTCTACTGCTTTCTCTTCATCCACGGTCGTCACCTGCCTGGGATTGTCACCATCATCTGCCATTAATAATAAAAACTTACCAGGACACTTATGACCTCGCATCCACTTGTTATCACAGTTGAAACATAGCCCCTTGTTCAGACGTTCTTGACGTTCAGTGGTTGAAATCCACTTGATAGCAAGTGGCTGAGCATTAGTGTTGGTGGTAGCTTGCGTGGGTGTTGGTAACAAGCGTGGCTTACCCACGTCCACTGGTGTGTATTAATTTACACACCTTTTCATGGCCAAATACCGACCCAAATTGACTAATTGAGCTAACAAATGCCAAAGAAACATGTGTTTTTATGTTGTGAACATGCAGGTACGGATTAATCACAAAAAGACCAAAAATCATGCAAAAACCCGGCAATAACGGGCACGAGAGTGGGAGATGGTCATAAAGTCAAGCTGGGAATCATTTTGAGATTATAGGAGTCCTTAGAGTTTGATATCTGAGCAGATGTGATCCTTGTGAGAAGCTTGAAGAAGTGACAGAAATGGTCCCTGCACTTGTCAGAATTGTCAAATCTGGTCCCTCATGATAATCTTCGAGATAAATCAAAATCAGCCCTTGAAGAATCATTACTTGGCAGGATTAGCCCTTGGATATCATTTTTTAGAATGGCAGAAAAGGTCCTTGAAGTTTTGGAAAATTATACAAGTAGTCCTTGGATTCTATTACCAAAAATCTGAAAATAAAATACAAGCCTATGTCCAATTTATCCACAAGTCCATTTCCAAATCCAATTCACAAAGCCCAAATCCACCCAACCTTGACCCGAGCCCACTTCCCACCTACGGTCAAAACTAACACACGGATCAAACAAGAGTATAATATATTTACCCGCCCCCCAAATTACTCTCAACCCAGGTTTACTATTCACGTATGAACCCTAACCCCCCAAATCAAATAAGTACCGTGATTAAGGGTATTGATGTCAAATCAATCATGCTTCTAGAATGTCAGTGATGTCAGACGTGTCAGGATATCTAAAGAAGCACACGGGGGCTACGTGGCTGCATACCATTGGTTGGAACGCGTCACCAATTTGATCAGATGTAACACCCCCAAAATTTGATACAGCGGAAGACTCAACAAGCTTTCGGGGTGCTACGGGGATTGGTATCCATTCAAAGTCATGAAAGAACAAGATAAAGTAAACATAAGGAAACACAACCAAAACGGGTTCTAAAGTTTACATTTATCCCAAGAATTATCCAAAGTAAGGCCCAAAAGAAATAAACATAGGTCCACAATAGTTATCAGAGTTTTAGAAATATAGATCCATAACCGGTGCCAATGCCAAGCCTCCAATCCCAAGCATCCATAGAGCATCACTTAATTACCTGAGAAAACATGCTAAAAGTCAGCTTTCGCTGGTGAGATCATAGGTTTAAATTCATAATTCAATATAGTGGACATATACGCAAAACGCTTGCTAGCTAGACTAGGCCTCAATCATCCAACCAAAATAATCCAACCAATATAATCCAACCAAATCAAATCATCCCTATAGGTGCACGCTATAGCTCAAATCAATCCAATCAATAGCTTACCTAGCTCAAGTCTAGGCCTCGCTCTATAATCAATCCAATAGCTTACCTAGTTCGGGACTAGGCCTCGCTCAACAACCAATCAATAGCTTACCTAGCTCATGTCTAGGCCTCGCTCAATAACCAAATCAATAGCTTACCTAGCTCATGTCTAGGCCTCGCTCAATAACCAAATCAATAGCTTACCTAGTTCGGGACTAGGCCTCGCTTAATCCTACCTAGTTCTATAAGCATAGCAAGTTT
Source organism: Artemisia argyi (assembly GCA_030686995.1). Lineage (NCBI taxonomy): Eukaryota > Viridiplantae > Streptophyta > Magnoliopsida > Asterales > Asteraceae > Artemisia > Artemisia argyi. The sequence continues at coordinate 54,660,442 of CM060708.1, read as the reverse complement.
TAAAATAATAAATAAAACGAAAATAGTCCACATAAAACATTTGCACGTTTCTCACCCCAAGTATTGAAAACAAAGTTCAAGAGTAAAAGTGGGGCTATGACTCACCTCAAGTCCAGAAATCCTCAAAAGAAATCGATAGAAGAAAGACGTAAGCAAACTCAAGCAACTCACGTAACGGCGACTACAGACTCGGCACTTCCTAACAATATCAAACTCGTTCAGAAATCATTTCCTCAAAATCAAATATTCCCATTCCCGAACGTATTCCATTTTACTTTCCAAAATATCCATTTCTCGAATTATCTTCATATTAATTTGAAATTCGACGTTTGGTATCCATATGGGCGAAGGGTCGACACAACTTAAACCAAAAAGCCACAAAAAGCAAAATAATAAACCAACTATAGGTCTAATGTTAGCCCAACATATTATTTAAATAATTATTGAAGCTTATCAAATCCGTCGATTTGGTAATCTCCCATATTTATTTACGTAATATATCGTTCCAAAATTATACCCAACCTAAAGCACATAGCACAAAAAATTCTATTTGGTATATATCGTAGTCCTATAAATTCCCTATATATATCGTTGAATCGGCCAAATTCCACGAGATATATAGAAATTCATTACCCTAAAACATATACCACATCCTATGGGCGTCGTGGGATACGATGCCCATCAATATACTCATTCTATATAATCAAATAACTCGATCTAATCCGACGATTAAATGAGTCACTTGCTATAGAAAATGTTTATATTAATCGTCATATATCCGTGACAACACAAAAGTCACAATATAAGGCCCACTTGGACTTTAGATAACCAACACTCGTATAACTCGATAAGTTTCTAAATTTATAAAATCACGTTTTTAATTATTATTTACCCGACTTATAATTTCGCCATTATATAGTTATTATTTATAACAATATTCCGACATTTATTACACTATTTGCATAGTATAATAACTATCGTTATATTATTATACGTTTACTCGTGATCGTTTTATTATATATATATATATATATATATATATATATACGATTATATTCTTAATAATAGTATTACGAGTATTATTTTCAATATTGACTTTTAAATATTTAACGAGTCATAGAATTTGGTCACATGTCCGAGTCATGACTCTCGACTCATAGTCCAAGTCCAAATAAGTATCAAGTCAAAAATAAAAATATCATCTCCGTCCAATCAATCCCATATCCACGTGCTACAACATGAGGGTCCGACTACGGCACCCAACTAACCTATCTCCGTCATCTAATTGACCGTCTCACAATTGGTCCCCAAATCCACACTTGACAACACATCTCCAAAATATCTCGCTATCCAAATATACCACTTCAAGTCCGAATAATATACCAAAGTACCAAGGCCCAAACATCACAATCTCGACAAAACAATAATAATAAATCGACAAGTAACATAATATCCGAAAACCAAATAAGTTACGGGTTGAGTTACCAAGTCAACCCGGGTCAACATATGCTCGAAACATGAAACGAAAGCCACACCCGAGACCCATAGGTCTCGGCTAGCTCCTTGAGCCTAAACCGAACCAAAACAGCCCCCCTGGGGGGTGTCGGCTAAGAATCCACACGACCACAAGGTCGACCAACATCACAAATAAGCACCAAGAATCCAAATAATCAACAAATGGTCAAGAATAACATCAATATAATCACCCAAACCGAGAGCATAAGCTCTCGGTCGAGTCTCGACCCAAACGAGAAGCATGAACCCGGATACCAAACCTCCTTTTAAACCATTTTTATTAAAAACCCACTTGATTCTTGTAACAAGAACCATAAAACCCGAAAAGATAATGAAATCCGTGACCCTAGGTCGCGGCTCGAACCCAAAACTCGAGTCAAAACTCGACCTACCTTCAAATCCAAGGCCAAATCGAAAAAAAACTTCAAGAAATACGAAAAAGTGGTGATGAATTCGTGGTGATTAAATTCGAAATGGGTGTTAACGTAGGAGTTAGAGCGTGTATAGTATACCAATAGATAGATCGGGACGAGAGGGTTAAGATGGTGGTGTTGTTTTTGGTGTGCGAGTGGCGGTGGTGGCGACGGTGGCCGATTAAGGGGCGACGGTGGTGGTTGTTTGAAATAAAGAGAGAGAGAGATGAATGTGTGGGTGATGGTGAAGGTTGTGTGTTGCTTGTGAAGCCAAAAACCACAAGGACGATTTTTATTTACTCTTTAAAAAAAAGAATTTTGATAATAATAATAATAATAATAATAATAATAATAATAATAATAATAATAATAATAATAATAATAATAATGGTAAGAGATGTAAGGGTTTAAGTAGCCCGGTGTAAATACATGGACCAAACCCAAAACCTTTAATAATCAAACAACTTTCTCAAACCGAAACCGTTCCAAAAATAATAATATCCGAACCCATATTAAGATATAATTAAAATTGTTAGGTTAACCTCGTGCCGGAGTCAATGTAGTGCCAAAATAATGATCTCAAAATACATCATCACGAATGAACCAAACCAAACCATAAATAAATAATTGAATCCCATAAATATCGTACGATTAAAAATCACGTACCAACGTTCATAAAACATCTCGTCAAAATAAACTTTTCCAAAATTCTAAAATCAAAATTTTAATGTAATGCGGGTTTTAAAACGGCTCCCTAATTTGCCAGTTGTCACATCAGAGGGCTCATAATTGATGGGAAATGATTGGGATTGATCTCACGGTGCTCAGAGGCTTCAAACAAGCACAACTCACACGGATTGCCAGCTTGGCAATCCGTGAGCCTCACCTCACTCCTCTCCTATATAAAGAGGTGTTAAGTAGCCATTTAGAGAGTAGTTTTTATCATAGCGAAGCTCTGTCAAATTGTAGATTCAAATGTAACTAGCTTAGAAATTGTAATAGTTTTCAAATTAGTATTAATGAAATTTCAGTTTTCTCATATGTCTAATTAGCTTATTGTTACTATATTAGTTAAGCAAGCTCTTTTACATCTTAATCTCAGCTTATTTTCTCAGTTACTTTCATTATTTTCAATTAGCTTAATAAAATTTACTTTTATAATTCAATTTCATTTTTAATAAAATACATAAAAATCAGAAAATATAAAAAAAAAATAAAAATATATGTTTCATTTTGATGAATTAAGCTTTATAATAAGCTGTATCAGCTTATAAGTAGTATATACAAACTCTATTAGCTTGTTGTATTTCTGTTTCTATTTCCATCATCAAAAGAGTTGTTTCAGTCATTTGAAGTAAAAGGTGATTTGATCCTGGTAGTTTTGGTGATTTTGGATAGATTTGGACAGAATTGGATGGTCCTGCCTATCTTAGAGATAGGCAAGCACAGTGAATCCATCTCTGTTTTGCTGAGATGGAATTAATTTGTAAGTTCTGATCAAATTTTGAGTTCGTAGCTGAAAACTAGTTGAATTGTGTAGCTTATAGTATAACTGTTTGATTGATTTAGAGTTATCTGTTATACTAGTTGTTATTATTGTGCTAGTATTGTATTATTCATCTGTTTCACATGTTTGCTTAGATTTGAGTAGTTGTAGCTTCAAATTGCTCTTCTGTCTAAGTGTGGATCTGAGTTGTTGTTGAGTTAACTGATTTAGTAGCTTATTGTTGTTGTTTAGCTGTTATTAGTGATTTAGAATTGATATTGATTGGATTAATATAGTTTAGTGGATCATATACAATTGGTATAGTGTAACTGTTAGCATAAGGAGTGTTTGGATACTGTTGTTGCTGAGATTTATAGCTATAGTTGTAGTAATTGGATTGAGCACATAAGTCAGTAGTATTAATATTAGACATAAAATCAAATAAAATTAGTAAGTAGTTTGGTAAAAGTCAAAGTTAGTAGTTGTATGCATACACAGTTAGTTCTAGCAATAATTTGAAAGTGGAATTAGGAGGATAGTTGTAATATCATTAGGTTAGCTTATAATTAGTATATTGTAGCTTAATATATCTTATTAGGAGAAGAATTAAGCTGCTAAAACTCATATAAGTCAAAGTAGTCTCAAAAATAAAAAGTCAAAAATATATATATATATATATATATATATATATATATATATATATATATATATATATATATATATATATATATATATATATATATATATTGTGATTCAGTTTTTGATCAAATCTTTGAATGCATCTCTAGTTTTCATTTCTGATTCAAATAACTTGTGGATTGCTAATTTTAAGAGTTTATAAGCAATTTTAAAAGGAAAAAGTTGGATTGGAATGTCTTAGCTTATTGGAAATTTGGATTGAAGTTGTTAGTCTGAGCCTATACTTCCCCTATGCATTCAGTTTTTGTAAGATTTCTAGGAAACATTTTGGTTAGTAGATTGTTACTGAGTTCCTAATCTTTGATAATTTTGTGAACTCAGTTATTCAGAGTAGCTTTTGCACCCTTTAGCTGATACTTAGAAGTTTATTTGAGTGCTTAATTGCTAGTACTTATTTGAGCTATTGAAACAAGTGAATTGAATTTGATCATAGACCTGCTAGTGTTTCATTGAGTCTATATCTGTGATTTGTGATTAATTTTGAGTTTCATTTTAGTTGTATAAGTGTTGTGATTGATCAGATTACTTCTGGTCTTATTTGTTTCATATCTGCTTATCATATTGAGCTTATTACTTGAGCTTATTGATTCATTATGGTGCTTCTGTGAGTTTATATGATATCATTTGATCAATCTTTGCATATTCTGAGTTCTTTGCATCATTTATAGTCTGTGTTTTCAGTTTCATACTGTTTTGTCACAAGTGCTTATAAATAAGCACTTGTGATAAGCTGTTTTGGCCAGAATAAGCAGTTCTACTTTTCATTTTTACTTCGAAATTTTTATCCAAGTTCTTTTTAATATTTTAGATTTTCTGGAATTTTTCCAGATTTTTCTTAGCCTTTTTACTATTTTTCTTTCTTTCTTTTGACTTTATCAAATTTTTAAATAGTTTTAAATACCAAGAATCAATAAAAAAATCAGAAAAAGCTGTGAAAAATACAAAAATATTTTTAGAAATTCTTTTATAATATTTTAGAATTTTTAGAATTTAATTTTCATTTTTCCAATTAATTTTTCTATTTTCCTTATTTTTAATTCATTTAAAAATTCCAAAAATCATTATTAATTCATAGAAAATAAATAAAAAGTGAAAAAATATTTTTCTTTTTCTTAAAATTCTTTTTATTAGTTTAAGATTTTTAGAAAATATTTTCAAGTTCGCAGGATCATTTTTCGATATACGTTACGTTTTAAATTTTGCGGTTGCGTTTCCGTTTTTACGTTTTTCACTTTGGTGCATAATTAGCTTGTACTTTCCGAATATTTCATACTTGTTTGTGAATACGTGAACTATTTGATTGCTATTTTCACTTTCTCACTTTTCAATTCACGATTTCACGAATCGATATTCTCGATTCCATTCGCCTTCGTTGGGAAATGACTCGGGTGATCCGTATTTTACGCGGATCACTTCGATACTATACTATAAATATTATATAATTGGTTTTCACACGAATCAATTTTTGGCGCCGCTGCCGGGGAGGGCCGAAGTGAATTTTTGAATATCTTTTTGGAAAATCGTGTTTTGTTAAGCATTCCTCTACTTTGTATATATCTCTATAAAAATTGAAAAATTCAAAACACTTTTCCTAAAGTGTTTACAAAATACCAAAAAAATAATAAAATTTACAGCCTCGACTCGACCGAAAGGAAGGGCGTTGAAAACCAAAAAAGTCTCGCAATATAACGAAAACGTGAAATTAATTGATTATCGGATTATTTCATTTACTACAACCGATTAAGCGGGAAATACGGAAGCTAAGACATTAAATTGCTAGCTGAAGAGAGAAACACTCTTCTTTCTCGTCCCGTCGTGCGTGGTTTTGAAAGAAACGGTTTTTGATTAACGTAACGTTTCAATAAAGAAGAAAAACAAAAGAAATAAAAAGTTTTTGTGAAAAATATAAAAAACAAAAAGATTTTCCTTTTTCTTTTTCTTTTCTTTTTAATTTTGCTTTTGGTGTATGCACACCCGCTCTTCTTTTGAGAGTCTTTTATCACCTTTGTCAAATCCCGAAAGGGTAATTCTCCACACACACCGTGTCCATTTCCTTAATGTTGAGGAAATGGATATGAATAATCAATACCCTCCGGTGGGTGGTGATGAAAACCAACACATGCCGGCTCCCGATCTCCGAACGATGGAGGAGCTGTGCCAACCCACGATGCATGGTAGAGGTGGCCCGATTGCCCCTCTAAATATCGAGGCTACGGATTTTGGACTTAAGCACCACATGATACAACAAGTCCAAAATTCGTGCCAATTTCACGGACTACCGGGTGACGATGCAAATAAGCATCTCGATAAGTTTCTAACCGTCACCCAAAATATGAAGCAAAACGGGGTCTCCGATGACGCCCTCCGTCTCTCTCTCGTCCCCTATTCTCTTACGCATCATGCCACCGCGTGGTTTGATCGCCTTCCCAGGAACTCGATTCATACTTTCAATGAAATGGTTTCCAAGTTCCTGGCGAAGTATTTTCCACCATCGATGGTGACGAAATTGAGGAATGATATTAGCAATTTTCGACAACTCCCCGATGAGTCTTTGTTTGAGGCTTGGGAGCGTTACAAGCTTGCCATTGATCGTTGTCCGAACCATAATATGCTTCTCGTCACAATAATTGATACGTTTTATAATGGTTTGACTTTACGACATAGGGACACGATCAATGCTGCAACTGGTGGTACTTTCATGAAACGTCATCCCGAGGATTGTTACGAGCTAATCGAGAATATGACGGCCCATTACAACTATTGGGATTCCTCAGCCGAGAGGAATGAGCCAATAAGATCGACTGCGACTCTTAACTCTTCTTCTTCTAACCCCGAGCTAGCCGTCTTGAATAAGAAACTTGACGATTTGTCGACGGCTATGTTAAGAATGTACCAAATGATGCCGAATCAAGTCAAAAACACACAAGTTAATATGGTCAATGTCGTTTGTGAAACTTGTGGTGGTCCACACCCGTATTATGAATGTCCGACGACCGGCTCTTTTGCTCAAGAGAACGTGTATGCTGCGAATATGGGTGGCAACGGTTACCCACCTCTTCAAGGAGACCGTAATCTCCTCAGCTACCGTTCGAGCCATTTTCAAGGACCACCCGGGTTTAATCAACCTACTCAAGTGAATCAGAATAATAATGTGCAAAACCGTAATCATCAATTCAATAACAATCAAAATCACAACCGTGGAAATAATGGTTTTCAAGGACAAAATCAGAATTTTCAACAAAATCAAAACCGGGGAAATTACCACCAAGGCCCGTCTCAAGGGAACAATTTTCAAAACAATGGGAATTTTCAGAATAATAATCATGGAAATCAAAACAATGGCAATTTTCAAAACCGTGGGCAAAGTTTCAATAATCAAAATCAAGCTGCTATTCCAAATCCGACGCCCACGGAAGAGTTGATTAAACAATTGATTCAAGGTCAACAAGCTTTAATTGCTAAACAAGATGAAACAACGAAAATGTTTGCAACTCAAATCAATGATATCAACAAGCGTTTAAATGATCGACCCTCGGGCTCTGGAACGTTGCCAAGCAACACGATCGCTAACCCGAGGGGTGATGCAAAAGCGATCATAACAAGGAGTGGTGTTACTTATGATGGACCGACGGCTCCGACTACCTCTTCTTCTCTACCTCCCAAAGTAGTCGCCCGTGAACCCGAGGTGACAACGGATACGGAAATTCCTATTAATAATGGAAGGACCGAAGACATCTAACCTCCGGTGGTCCTGACGTCTAAAGGAAAAGAAAAGGTTGTTAATGATAATGAAAATGAAACACCGATTAAAACAAAGTTACCATCCGTCACGCTTAAATGAACAAAAGCACCGCGAGAAGGATAAAAACCAAATGGACAAATTTTATCAGATTTTTCAAGAGTTGCACTTAGATATAAGTCTCGCGGATGCTATACTTTTGATGCCCAAATTTGCTTCGATGCTAAAAGGTCTTTTGAATAACAAAGAAAAGCTTTTTGAAATGTCAAGAACTCAAATGAACGAGAATTACTCCGCGGTTCTTCTTAAAAAGCTACCCGAAAAGCTTGAAGACCCTGGCAAGTTTCTTATACCGTGCAATTTTCCGGGTATGGTTCAATGCTTCGCCTTGGCCGATCTTGGTGCTAGCATTAACCTTATGCCATTGTCGATATGGAAAAAGTTGTCTCTTCCTAACTTGACACCGACGCTTATGACCCTCAAGCTTGCCGACCGATCTACGTCTCGTCCAATTGGCATAGCTGAGGATATTTTTGTCAATGTTGGGAAATTTCATTTCCCTGCGGATTTTGTGGTTGTTGATTTCGATGCCGATCCACGGGTTCCTCTCATTCTCGGGAGAGGTTTCCTAAGGACCGGTCATGCTTTGATTGATGTTTATGACGAGGAGATTACTTTAAGTGTTGGAAATGAAGCCGTCACTTTTAACCTTGATCAAACCGCGAGATACTCCTTCGATTACGATGTTTCTTCCGTCAACCGTATCGATGTTATTGATGAAACTACGGAGGAGTATGCTCAAGAATTTCTTGGTTTTACCGATAATGCTTTGAGTGACAATCCCACTCCTTCTTTTGAACCAATCGTCTCCGATTCTTCCCCTTCCCTCACTCCGTTTGAGGGAAGTGATTTCGCTTGGGAAGAAATCAATGCTTGTCTTGCAAATGAATCATTTTCACCGGAATTTGATAATAATAACTTTGATCCAGAGGGGGACATTTTATTAATTGAAAATTTGTTAAATGAAAAACCGATTGTTTCTTCCCCTCCGGTAGATTTAAAAATGGCAGACGTAAAAGAAGTAAATCCGTCTATTGAGAATCCTCCGGAGCTCGAGCTCAAGGATTTGCCTCCTCATCTCGAATACGCATACTTGGGAAAAAAATGATAAATTACTGGTTATAATATCAAAAGGCTTAAAAGATGAGGAGAAGACACGACTCTTAGATGTGCTTCAGAAGCATAAAAGTGCGATTGCTTGGCAAATATCCGACATTAAGGGAATCGACCCTCGATTTTGTACTCATAAGATTCTTCTTGAGGATAATCACAAAGCTTCCGTCCAGCAACAACGACGGGTTAATCCACAAATCCATGAAGTGATTAAAAAGGAAGTTATTAAACTCCTTGACGGTGGAATGATTTATCCAATCTCGGATAGTTCATGGGTTAGCCCGGTTCATTGTGTGCCAAAGAAGGGCGGAATCACTGTTGTGAAGAATGACAATAATGAGCTTATACCGACTCGACTTGTGACCGGATGGAGAGTTTGTATCGACTACCGCAAGTTGAATGATGCGACACGTAAAGACCATTTTCCGCTCCTTTTCATGGACCAAATGCTTGAATGTTTAGCGGGAAATGAGTTCTATTGTTTTCTGGATGGCTTTTCTGGGTACTTTCAAATTCCCATTGATCCCCAGGATCAAGAAAAGACCACTTTTACTTGCCCGTATGGAACGTTTGCCTATCGTAGAATGCCCTTTGGCTTATGTAACGCTCCAGGCACGTTTCAATGGTGTATGATGGCCATTTTCTCCGATATGATTGAAAAAACCTTGGAAGTGTTCATGGACGATTTCTCCGTCTATGGAAATTCTTTCGACTCTTGCCTCTCACATTTGGAAAGTATGCTAATTCGGTGTGAAAACACTAATTTAGTTCTAAATTGGGAGAAGTGCCACTTCATGGTTAAAGAGGGAATAGTCCTCGGCCATAAAATATCCAAATCTGGAATTGAGGTGGATCGGGCAAAAGTTGATGTTATTGCTAAATTACCACACCCGACTACCGTCAAAGGAATTAGAAGTTTCCTTGGTCATGCTGGCTTTTACCGAAGTTTTAGAAAAAGACGCTTCGTTTAACTTCACGAATGAATGCGTCGATCCATTTAATGTTTTAAAGAAGAAGTTAACGGAGGCACCAATCTTAGTTGCCCCCGATTGGAACTTACCATTTGAGCTCATGTGTGATGCAAGCGATTATGCCATTGGTGCAGTTCTGGGGCAACATAAGAACAAGTACTTTCAACTGATACACTATGCAAGCAAGACCATGAATGACGCCCAACATCATTACACAACGACCGAAAAAGAGATGTTAGCGGTCGTCTATGCTTTTGAGAAATTTAGACCTTATTTGTTGCTTAAAAAGTGCATAGTGTATACGGACCATTCAGCCCTTAAGTACTTAATGGCAAAGCAAGACGCTAAGTGTAACACCTAAAATCTGAAAGCAAGTGAAATGACCAAATTGCCCTTACTTAATTAAAATTTAATTAAAAGCTTATTAAGGTACCAAATAAATCCCAAACTTCAAACAATGAACAAGTTATGTATCCAAATAATTTTAACAACTTCATGTAACATTTATGCAAGTGGTAAAATTACCAAAATACCCCTCTATGGGCCGAATTAGATAAAATGGGATTTTAAGAGTTTTAATTTGATTTAAATTATGTAAATATGGAAGGTAATCACCACAAATTAATTACCAACTTATAAATCAGAAATTTTGGGTCTATCCTTCCCCCCATACACGGAATTCCTCTTTTAAAAACAAATCATATCTTTTTTTTATTTAAAACCTAAAACCGATCCACAAAATATACACACACAAAATTCTTTGGCCTCCATTCGACAACCCCATATCTCTCAAGCATTTTTCTGTGATCAAACATTATTCAAAGAGCCCTAGAAAAATACCCATTCGAATTTTGAAGCTTGGTACGATCGTGGTCTTGATTTCTTTTGTCGAGCCCTAAAAACAAGGTAATTCGCTTGTGCTTCATTCGACCTCTACAAAATTTGTTTCTTATTTTTCTGATGTTCCTTACACTTATTAAGACCCACGAAAATTGGTTTCAAGGTTAGAAGATCGTTTTTGAAGTCGTGGTGATTTTTGGATCGTTTTGGCTCTACGCGTGTGCTATAATTCGTCCAGCCTATTCTATTTGTTCCAGACCTGGTCTGGTATTTTTCTCACGTCTCTTTCATCATATAAGTCTCAAATAAAATGCTAAAGTCGAACCATGCATGCTCTATGAATTATTTGTGAATTAAACCCTAAAAACGTGCATAAAACCTAAATAATTGAATCCGAATTTTTAAGGCTTGAAATATATTTTATTTAGACTCTACATGATCATATTAACCTGGGAAAAATGTTATTTCGAATTGTTAAGGCTTGGAACAATTACTTTGGATCATATGTTAAATCGGCAAAATGAAATAAAAGGAAAAGAGTAAAATCGTGTGAGCTAGGGTTTATGGCTAGGGCTTGTAATTGTGATTATAAATGATGTTTAATGATCACTTAATGATTGGAAATGGATTTGTTATGATTAGGGTTTTTAATCTTATGATTTTATCTTATACGATTTGGGTAAAAAGTTTTGGGTGAGTTTTGTAACTTTTAAAACTTAAAGGTTATTTTTGAAACTTAATTTGGATCAGGTACTATTCGAATAAAATGATAGGTGAGGGTGCTAAGTGTAATTTTTGTAATTTAATGGATTAAAATGTATTTTTAACCTAATTAGGGTTTGTTTTGAAAATAATTAAAAGAGAAGGACTAAATATGTAAATTCTGGAAACTTAAGGTTGTTTTGAGTAATTTAAGATATTCAGGGGGTTTTGTGCTATTTTGATAGTTTAAGGGCATGATATGTAATTATAGATAATTAAAAGTTGAAATTGTAAATTAAAGGGTTAAATATGTAACTTTTATAACTTGAGGGACTTAAAGTGTAAATTATGAAAAATTGAAGATTCATTCGAATGACTTGATAAAATAAGTACTCATTATGTAAAATGGATAAGTTAAGGGTTTAAAGTGTAACTTTGAATATTAAAAGGTTTAAAGTGTAATTTTGGAAATATAAGGGTGTAAAAGGTAAAGTCATGAAACCTTAAGGACCAAATGTATAAATATGTTAAAGGATACTTATTTCCATTAATAATGATTCAACTTACTAAACATGGAAACTTTCTAAAAGTGGAAACTTACTATTTATGGAAACCTGCTAAAAATGGAAAGTTACTTAAAATGGAAAGTTACTAAAAATGGAAAGTTACTTAAAATGGAGAGTTACTTAAAATGGAAAGATATGCATTTAAAGAATGAATTATGATTCCCCCTCTTCTCCTCTAGGTGTGAAGAAGGAGAGTCCTTGAGCTTTTCCATTCCTGTGTTTGTTTCATTTGTGCTTTGCAATAAGGTACGGATACTCTGCCTTTTCAGTAAGGGCTCCTATATTTTTCTTATGACTTTGAGCTACGATTCAGTTAAGATTCCCCAAGCCATTGCTATGTTCCCTTCTATTGTGAATTTCCTCTGATTCCTGTTAAGCTTTGATATGTTAGCTTCTGACTTGATTTCGTTGCTATGACTTCTGACCTTTGTATACCCGATATCTCTGGTTCATCTTTTATGATAATCTGATATGAAAACCTTTTTTTAAATATAACTTGATGTTATGGAAGGAAACTGTTTTGAAATGACACTCTATGATTTTGATACGAAACCATTTTAAAATGAAGGATTAATTGGCTTTTATGAAGAATGTTTAAAAAGGGAGATCTTTGAGATGAAATGAGCAAATGACTATTAAGGTTTTTGAATCTGTTTTATCTTAACCCTTTTCACATTTTATGAACTTATGAAACTTAATAATGAACCTTTTGTAATGAACCTTGGATATTCTGAACCATTGATATGACTTCTGATATTATGACTTTGAGATGACCTTGAGACATGACTTTGAGATGAACTTTTGCTGTATGACCTTTTGCATGACTTTGAGACCTGACTCTTAGTTTGATACCCGAGCCATTTATGTTTCTTCTACCTATGGAGGTACCATAGGCATGTCTGTGATGCACCACTGGCATGACTCATGCGTGGGTGAGTGATTTCTCACGTCGTCCCTTTTATGATTATCTGCCGGCTATGACTTTGAGTATATGACTTTGAGATTGACTTTGAGTAAGGGGCGTATGGATTGCAATCCTAGACATGTATGCTTAGTGGATTTAACTATGACTTTGAGTTGACTTTGAGGTGACTGGTGCTGTGTGCAATACACGCCTTTCACAACCCCTGGGAGCTGATCACTCCACCTTTATGATACATGAGGACACCCCTCATATTATCTGGTTGCCTGAGAGGTATCCCCTCTGATTGTGAGATTATGAATTGACGGCTTATGACTTTGAGATTACGATGTTGAGTTATGACTTTGAGTTTTGGGCTCGTGGTGGATGACTATCCTTTCTTTTCTTTTCTATTACTCTCTTTTATATATTCCTTATTCTATTTCCCCCATGCACTATATTTCAGTTCTGTTTCATTATCATTGCTTTGTATATGTATCTGTTCACTGGGCTTTTTAAGCTCAGCCGCATTTCCTTTTCCTGCGGCAGGTTTTAGTAGGAAGCTGGGTTATGGGAAGAGAGTGTGACCGGACCTAGAAGACTATGCTTTGGACTAGTGACGATTAGATGAAGTTTCATTTTATTAGACATAGTATTTATTTCTTTTGTAACCTTGTAGTATCAGATTGTCCATTTGTAAACTCTGAATTTCTTTGTATGTATGAATCATATGCTTGTGTTTGTTCTGATATGTCACTGTAATGTAATACTTCTACCCTTATCGGGTTGGGGTGTTACAATTATGGTATCAGAGACCAGGCTGCGATTCGTAATACATTTACCCTTAACCTGTGAAGTTTGGACCCCTAAGTTTCCACTGTAGGCGCTCATAAGACAACCTTTGAAACTTTACATTAGGATTCCCCATAGGAACCCAAGTTATTACCAGTGAGGAATGGGTAGACTAAGACATTTATGTAAGTATCATTTGCTTCCGCATCACTCTGATCGTGCCTTTGCTCTTAGATAAGCTTTATAAGGACCTTTGTTTCAGAAGTTAGAAGTTTTGCAACTTAAGCTTAGTAACCGAGTAAGTTTGGAATACCTCGGAAAGCTACCTGGATACCTTACACATTTAAGTTTCACCTTCAGATTTTGATCTCCGCCTCCGATTTGTTTGATAAGCTGTTTGACACCTTTTCGACCATATCGTAGGTCATTCAACCATAATGTGTTCGACACATTCTGTGAATTCATTACTTATGTTAGGTATGAATGTATCATCCGATACTACTTAACTCTGTATGATCCATTGTTACTCCTATGAGAACTTTGGTAATTATGAACCACGAATATAAGAAGTTTTGTTTCCTCTCTTTGAATGATGAACCTTGTCCTGCCAACCATTTCCTTTGGAAGGGTATGATGTAAAGACTATCTTTGTATGGATCTGTAACTAAGCATGATGATGCTGATAACTGAGATCCTGTACATCTCACAATTGACAATTATACGATGTTCGTATTACAAATGATACACATCCTACCTGCTACTTATGCTAAGAAGCTAAACGAAATTCCCACACATTGAACTGTTCGTTTATCCATCCCAACAATTTTGTTGAACCATGTACTTGACTCTGATATATGAACTATCTGTATGATTTGACGACTGTATTCACCCTATGAAATCCTTTGACTTTGATCTTTTGGACTGAATGGCTATTCGTGAAGATACCATAGACTACCACATCTGAAATGTGACCTTAAAAATCTGTTTCACTCTATTTCATTATGATGATTCTCTACATCTACTAAAATTTCTGCCACTATGGAAACACCAACCCCGAACTCATGTGATTATCAAGTTTTTCCTGAAAACCATTATTATCAACCCTTAGAAAGTTCTGCTGTTGGAAAATTTTGTTGTACGAAGATTTTCCGGTATTCTCTGATGAACCTTTTGGTACTCCTTCCTGCTTAGGAAGTAGAGTGGACATTGAACTGATATCAGTGAAGAAACCATGGTGCCATAGAAGTTGAGAGATTGAAGGAGCTGATGGAATATGATTTTTGTTAACCTTGGTGATTCTCTTTAGATGCTCTTGTTTGTTTATGAAGAAGAACAAGAGAAGTATGCGATGACGTATCGACTATCGTGAACTTAAACGTACCACTATCAGCAATCATTATCCGTTTCCGCGTATCAATGATTAATTTGTTTTTCCTTTGAACCCCGCATCTGATTGCATCACTTTAGATTTGAAGGACTGAAGAAGCAACCACAAGAACTTCTAAGAAGGAGGTTAAATAACCAAGGGTAACCTTTGTGAAGTATTTCAGTTTTTGAAGAAGAAAGAAGGCGATGTGAAAATTTCCTGAGATGATTTCTGAAGCTGCCTTTGAACTCGTTATAACATTTATGAGCTTGAATGATGCCAATGGTGTTGGCTAGAATAATCATGTTTTTCGCATGTTTTGGACAAATTGTCATAGTATGACATTGTGTTGTGTTCTAAAACGAAAGAAGAACATAGAGATTATTGGTGAGATGACCCTTTGTTCTGGAAGAGAAATTTGATTGACGTTCAGAATTCATAGTAGACAACACTACCCCGTATAATGTGAAGACAGAGCTTTCACCAGAGGGACCAAGATCGAAGACCGTTGTCGGAGTAAGAACCAGGTGGAAGAGTAGTAGAAGACGGTTGCGACAAGCACTACCATGGGAGAAGCATATAAGAAGAAGAGAGGAACTGGGATAGTGCTCAATCATACATCATGCAACACGTGAAGATTTCAGTTGGGCATCAAGACAACCAGACCAAAGAAGACGAACCATTCAACACACAATCTGGAGTCGACAACAACATCATGTACCTTAAAACCTGAAGCCATGACAGAAAACCTGTCAAAGACACGCAGTCTTGTTTCTCTATTCATTTTAGTTGTACTAAGATGAATTGAGAGCAGAAGCAGACCTGCGGATGGAGGGGTGCACAGTGATCGCGTCAGAGACTGCCGTTACGATGCCACACTACCAAGAGGAGCTGCTAAAGACCGGAGGAACCAGACTCGAGTTTTAAATTCTTTTAAACCATGAGGTAAGATGGACAAGAATAAACAGGCTACTCCAACTTGGAAGAAATTTTGAAATTTGTAAATGAGTGGACGGATTTTGAAGCGGACATTGTGTTTAGACGAGATGATGCTGTAAAGGATTGACGCTATTGATGACGTACCTTAATTTTGAATGACATTCTCAAATTTTCGTTACTCTTCGATTGATTTCGTTCTCTTAGTTATGCTGTTTGATTCTGAAGACCTCTGAGACTGTAGGTGGACTAGGTGGATTTAGATAAGTTTATGTTGTTCACGACTTGGGATAAAGTATGACCAGCATGAGGGCATATGTATATGATGCCAGTATTATGACGCCTGGCCAACGTGATAATACTTACATCATATAACGTGCACTTATGGTGGGCATGTGATATTTCGAGGAGTGCCTTAGAAGCTTTAGAATTCTGGTATCTGATCAAGATCATCTGAGTTTAGTGAGACTTTAGGTTCATTCTACCTATACGTTTGATATGCTGTCCTTGCTATA
This sequence comes from Artemisia argyi, assembly GCA_030686995.1. NCBI lineage: Eukaryota > Viridiplantae > Streptophyta > Magnoliopsida > Asterales > Asteraceae > Artemisia > Artemisia argyi. The sequence continues at coordinate 54,643,828 of CM060708.1, read as the reverse complement.
CGATTCGATACGTTTGGACTCTCGACACGTGTTTTGCTGATCTTTGCAACTTCTGATAAGAATCTTAGGTTCCATTTTGAAATTTCTGCCGTTGACGATACCTAACGATATGCTTTCTGTCCGTATACGTTTCGCATTCGTTGAAGTTGTTCATTATGATCTACTATGAGCAAAATATGTGATTGTGGACTTTGAGGAAACGAGATCTGTTTGTTTATGAGAATACCTTTGGAAGGTTATCTAAAAGCCGAGACTATCTGAGACGCTGAAGAGTTAAACCTTAAATCACCCCATGTTTGCTAAAATTCAATGTATTCTCATCTGATTCGCCTAATCAATTCGATGAAAATCCTATGTATTTTTACACCTCTTCCTGGAGAATTCGATTATCATCCGTTATATTCGGTACATTATCTTTTCGATTCAAATTCAGTATAATATGTCTTTCTGAGAAATCTGAAACTGTTTTGACAATAGTTACGAGTCATGAGAAACTATTTGTCTGAAGATCTTTTTGGAAGAACCTCCCCGAGCGTGAGAATGTCGTAATGACTTTTTGCGGTTTGCTACGACTTCGTCTAACTTTGCGACTTCAAATTTCGAGGACGAAATTTTTCTTTTTAGAGGGGAAGAAGTTGTAACACCTAAAATCTGAAAGCAAGTGAAATGACCAAATTGCCCTTACTTAATTAAAATTTAATTAAAAGCTTATTAAGGTACCAAATAAATCCCAAACTTCAAACAATGAACAAGTTATGTATCCAAATAATTTTAACAACTTCATGTAACATTTATGCAAGTGGTAAAATTACCAAAATACCCCTCTATGGGCCGAATTAGATAAAATGGGATTTTAAGAGTTTTAATTTGATTTAAATTATGTAAATATGGAAGGTAATCACCACAAATTAATTACCAACTTATAAATCAGAAATTTTGGGTCTATCCTTCCCCCCATACACGGAATTCCTCTTTTAAAAACAAATCATATCTTTTTTTTATTTAAAACCTAAAACCGATCCACAAAATATACACACACAAAATTCTTTGGCCTCCATTCGACAACCCCATATCTCTCAAGCATTTTTCTGTGATCAAACATTATTCAAAGAGCCCTAGAAAAATACCCATTCGAATTTTGAAGCTTGGTACGATCGTGGTCTTGATTTCTTTTGTCGAGCCCTAAAAACAAGGTAATTCGCTTGTGCTTCATTCGACCTCTACAAAATTTGTTTCTTATTTTTCTGATGTTCCTTACACTTATTAAGACCCACGAAAATTGGTTTCAAGGTTAGAAGATCGTTTTTGAAGTCGTGGTGATTTTTGGATCGTTTTGGCTCTACGCGTGTGCTATAATTCGTCCAGCCTATTCTATTTGTTCCAGACCTGGTCTGGTATTTTTCTCACGTCTCTTTCATCATATAAGTCTCAAATAAAATGCTAAAGTCGAACCATGCATGCTCTATGAATTATTTGTGAATTAAACCCTAAAAACGTGCATAAAACCTAAATAATTGAATCCGAATTTTTAAGGCTTGAAATATATTTTATTTAGACTCTACATGATCATATTAACCTGGGAAAAATGTTATTTCGAATTGTTAAGGCTTGGAACAATTACTTTGGATCATATGTTAAATCGGCAAAATGAAATAAAAGGAAAAGAGTAAAATCGTGTGAGCTAGGGTTTATGGCTAGGGCTTGTAATTGTGATTATAAATGATGTTTAATGATCACTTAATGATTGGAAATGGATTTGTTATGATTAGGGTTTTTAATCTTATGATTTTATCTTATACGATTTGGGTAAAAAGTTTTGGGTGAGTTTTGTAACTTTTAAAACTTAAAGGTTATTTTTGAAACTTAATTTGGATCAGGTACTATTCGAATAAAATGATAGGTGAGGGTGCTAAGTGTAATTTTTGTAATTTAATGGATTAAAATGTATTTTTAACCTAATTAGGGTTTGTTTTGAAAATAATTAAAAGAGAAGGACTAAATATGTAAATTCTGGAAACTTAAGGTTGTTTTGAGTAATTTAAGATATTCAGGGGGTTTTGTGCTATTTTGATAGTTTAAGGGCATGATATGTAATTATAGATAATTAAAAGTTGAAATTGTAAATTAAAGGGTTAAATATGTAACTTTTATAACTTGAGGGACTTAAAGTGTAAATTATGAAAAATTGAAGATTCATTCGAATGACTTGATAAAATAAGTACTCATTATGTAAAATGGATAAGTTAAGGGTTTAAAGTGTAACTTTGAATATTAAAAGGTTTAAAGTGTAATTTTGGAAATATAAGGGTGTAAAAGGTAAAGTCATGAAACCTTAAGGACCAAATGTATAAATATGTTAAAGGATACTTATTTCCATTAATAATGATTCAACTTACTAAACATGGAAACTTTCTAAAAGTGGAAACTTACTATTTATGGAAACCTGCTAAAAATGGAAAGTTACTTAAAATGGAAAGTTACTAAAAATGGAAAGTTACTTAAAATGGAGAGTTACTTAAAATGGAAAGATATGCATTTAAAGAATGAATTATGATTCCCCCTCTTCTCCTCTAGGTGTGAAGAAGGAGAGTCCTTGAGCTTTTCCATTCCTGTGTTTGTTTCATTTGTGCTTTGCAATAAGGTACGGATACTCTGCCTTTTCAGTAAGGGCTCCTATATTTTTCTTATGACTTTGAGCTACGATTCAGTTAAGATTCCCCAAGCCATTGCTATGTTCCCTTCTATTGTGAATTTCCTCTGATTCCTGTTAAGCTTTGATATGTTAGCTTCTGACTTGATTTCGTTGCTATGACTTCTGACCTTTGTATACCCGATATCTCTGGTTCATCTTTTATGATAATCTGATATGAAAACCTTTTTTTAAATATAACTTGATGTTATGGAAGGAAACTGTTTTGAAATGACACTCTATGATTTTGATACGAAACCATTTTAAAATGAAGGATTAATTGGCTTTTATGAAGAATGTTTAAAAAGGGAGATCTTTGAGATGAAATGAGCAAATGACTATTAAGGTTTTTGAATCTGTTTTATCTTAACCCTTTTCACATTTTATGAACTTATGAAACTTAATAATGAACCTTTTGTAATGAACCTTGGATATTCTGAACCATTGATATGACTTCTGATATTATGACTTTGAGATGACCTTGAGACATGACTTTGAGATGAACTTTTGCTGTATGACCTTTTGCATGACTTTGAGACCTGACTCTTAGTTTGATACCCGAGCCATTTATGTTTCTTCTACCTATGGAGGTACCATAGGCATGTCTGTGATGCACCACTGGCATGACTCATGCGTGGGTGAGTGATTTCTCACGTCGTCCCTTTTATGATTATCTGCCGGCTATGACTTTGAGTATATGACTTTGAGATTGACTTTGAGTAAGGGGCGTATGGATTGCAATCCTAGACATGTATGCTTAGTGGATTTAACTATGACTTTGAGTTGACTTTGAGGTGACTGGTGCTGTGTGCAATACACGCCTTTCACAACCCCTGGGAGCTGATCACTCCACCTTTATGATACATGAGGACACCCCTCATATTATCTGGTTGCCTGAGAGGTATCCCCTCTGATTGTGAGATTATGAATTGACGGCTTATGACTTTGAGATTACGATGTTGAGTTATGACTTTGAGTTTTGGGCTCGTGGTGGATGACTATCCTTTCTTTTCTTTTCTATTACTCTCTTTTATATATTCCTTATTCTATTTCCCCCATGCACTATATTTCAGTTCTGTTTCATTATCATTGCTTTGTATATGTATCTGTTCACTGGGCTTTTTAAGCTCAGCCGCATTTCCTTTTCCTGCGGCAGGTTTTAGTAGGAAGCTGGGTTATGGGAAGAGAGTGTGACCGGACCTAGAAGACTATGCTTTGGACTAGTGACGATTAGATGAAGTTTCATTTTATTAGACATAGTATTTATTTCTTTTGTAACCTTGTAGTATCAGATTGTCCATTTGTAAACTCTGAATTTCTTTGTATGTATGAATCATATGCTTGTGTTTGTTCTGATATGTCACTGTAATGTAATACTTCTACCCTTATCGGGTTGGGGTGTTACACTAAGCCACGTTTAATGCGGTGGGTTCTTTTGCTCCAAGAATTTGATGTCGAAATACGAGACAAGAAAGGAGCCGAGAATCTTGCTGCCGACCACCTTTCACGACTTGAGAACCCCCATCAAAGTGTTCTCGAGAATAAGGAAATTACGGAAACATTTCCTCTTGAGACACTTGGGAGTGTGACCAAAATTGACCAAAGTACCCCATGGTTCACCGATTTTGCGAATTTCCATGCGGGGAAATTCATTAGGAAAGGGATGTCGTCCCAGCAAAAGAAGAAATTCTTTAAAGATGTCCAACATTATTTTTGGGACGACCCCTACCTGTTCAAAGTCTGTGCGGATCAAGTGATCCGGCGGTGTGTTCACGGTACGAGTGCCGTTGAAATACTTAAGGCATGTCATAGTGGACCCACGGGGGGATATCATGGTACCAATTTCACCGCTAAGAAGGTTTTCGATTCCGGCTTTTATTGGCCGACGATATATCGGGATGCCCATGAATTGGTGAAAACATGTGATTCTTGCCAACGTCAAGGGAAAATCTCTCAAAAAGATGATATACCGCAAAATGCGATTCAAGTTTGTGAGATTTTTGACGTTTGGGGCATTGATTTAATGGGGCCATTCCCATCGTCTAGGGGGAACAAATACATTCTCGTGGCCGTCGATTACTTATCTAAATGGGTTGAAGTGAAGGCGCTCCCCACCAATGACACCCGAGTGGTTGTTAAGTTTTTAAAGAGTCTGTTTGCCCGATTTGGTACACCTCGAGCCATAATAAGTGATCGTGGGACCCATTTTTGCAATGATCAATTTGCGAAAGTTTTGCTAAAATATGGTGTCACACATCGTCTTTCTACGGCTTATCATCCACAAACGAGTGGTTAAGTTGAGGTCTCAAATCGTGGTTTAAAACGTATACTTGAAAGGACAGTAGGAGAGCACCGTGCCTCTTGGGCCGACAAATTAGAGGATGCACTTTGGGCTTTCCGGACCGCTTACAAAACTCCCATTGGGTGTACACCTTATAAGCTGGTTTACGGGAAAGCTTGTCATTTGCCCATTGAACTAGAGCACAAGGCCTACTGGGCCTTAAAACATGCCAACTTTGACTTGAAAACCGCGTGTGATCACAGAAAAATTCAATTGAATGAGTTAGTAGAACTCCGTGATCAAGCTTACGAGAATTCTTTGATATATAAAGAGAAAACAAAAAGAATCCATGATGCCAAGATCAAAGACCGCATTTTTAACGTTGGTGATCAAGTGCTACTTTTTAACTCTCGTTTAAAGATATTCTCGGGTAAGCTTAAAACCCGTTGGTCTGGACCATTCACAATAACCCAAGTTTTCCCTTATGGAACCATTGAGTTAGCTCAACAAGATGGTCCCAATTTTAAGGTGAATGGTCACCGATTGAAACACTACTTTGGAGGGGATGTACCGACTATGGTAGTCCCGGATCTCCAAACTTTCCCCAAGGACAATTGAATTCGAGGATCGAGTCAAGCTCATGTGACTCGGTGAACAAAAACAAGCGCTTCGTGGGTGGCAACCCATGCTTATCCAATTTCATCTTCTTATTTTCTATTTTCTAATAAATAACGTGAGGAGGGGGTGCCTCTTCTACTCTTGTGTTTCGTGGTTGTTTGTGATGTTTGTTCAGGATTGTCGCGATTTATGATGACTCTCGTGCTCGTTATCTTCTCCGCTCGAGTTTCATTCATCGGTGCTACTTGGAAATCCTATATCCGTGAATCTTATCGAATAACGTTTTCTTTGGCATAATTAATAAACGGCCTAGAATTTTGTTAGGATTACCTTAACCCGTAAAAACATTGAGGACAATGTTTCGTTCTAGTCTGGGGGAGGGTGAATCTTCGATTCGATTTTGACCTTGCATGTTTCACATGTCGTGCACTCTTGCAACTCCGTTTTTCCACAAAAAATAAAAAAATTGAAAAAATGAGAAAATTTCAAAAATTTTGAAGAAAACTCAATGAAAAAGTCATGAAAAAGCAAAAAAAAAAAAAAAAAAAAAAAAAATGATGAGAAAAAGTTGAAAAAGTTGTGCAAAAATATAATAAAGTTTGAATAAGTGTTTTGACACCTTGTTGACTTTCTTGCTGGCGAGAGTAGGAATAAATATTTTGACTTGACCGGGCGTGTTGAGCCCTAGCTTGTTCCTTTAACCAATGATAATCACATAAGCTTGTGCTAGTCTTGTACACTAGGAGCTATAAAATGCGAATTCTTTCTTAAGAGTCTGCAAGTTCCCGTACTTGACTTTATACATGCGTAGCTTAAAAGCTTTTGCTAGTCTTTTATATCAGGAGCTAGAAAACGCTAACTCTTCTTCTAGAATTTGCAAGTTTCCGTAACTGACTTTATATATGCGTGGCTGATTATCGGCTAAGTATTCGCTGGTTTCATTACTTGGAATCTTAAATTGCGAAGAGCGAGAAATGATAGAGTTTATTTAGAAGTTAGATGCTAAACGTGGAGTAGTGGGTCTCTTTAGAGCTCATGAGAGGTACTTGTGGCTTTTTACTCCCATCAGATACGTCACCAATATATAATAGATGTTCTAGGTTAATTAGTGGTATTTCGGTTTGAATAATATTTAGTTCTTTATTTTCTTAAGAGAATTTTTGCTTTATAAGTTGGGTACATATCAAGAAACATAAAAAATAAGAGCAAAAAGTGAAAAAATCAAAAGTCAAAAGTTGATTATCTATGTGGTTTCTGAGCTACCCGATAAGTTTCTATTGATGTTATGAGAAAAAAGTCAAGAAAGAAAGAAAAAAAAGTGAAAAGTATGAAAAAGTGAAAAATGAAAGAAAAGTGAAAGTTGAAAGTTGTATCGAATAAAAGCTTATGTATAAATAAGTTGTTGGCACGTGAGGTGCATGTGTATGATTCTGAATTGGACACATGAGGTGCACGTGTAGTACTCCGCAACTTATATTTCTGATATTGTATGTACCCAAAATTCCTTGATGTGGACCGAATTTCTATTGCAGTGGTTCTTAAGAGAAAATGAATAACTACTTATCGTTTTAACTTAGGTATCACTATCGGACTAAAAATTATTGAAACGAGAAAATATGAAGCAATTCATTTCTCAACAAAATAAAATATTGAGATACAAAACCTAGGATATGGGAGTAAGAAGTTTCCACAAGTAACTGTTATGAGTAGTGTTAGCATCTAATTTGTAGATAAGCTGTGATCTTGTTTGTAAGCTTAGTTTGGGGACTTGTGAAAAATCAAGGATGACGATTTTTATCCGTACGGTCACTTTTCTATGAAAAGTGTTTCTACTCGTTGACCTTAATAATTATTGCAAGATAATGAAAGTTCAACATACCGTCACAAGTATGAAGTGAGAAAAGTACAAAAATAGGAGTGTAAGCGGAATAAAGGAATAAAAGGAAAATTTTTGGAAAACGGAGCGTTTTCGGGAATAAATGATTTTATTATTTCTTTCGAACCTCCTTGCTACATTACAAAGTTAGTAGGAAGAGTTTTGAAATTATTTCTCCCAAAAGCGTGAATTGATCACATTGCGTGAGGACACGACAATACTTAAGTCGGGGGGATTTTGGTGTGTATTAATTTACACACCTTTTCATGGCCAAATACCGACCCAAATTGACTAATTGAGCTAACAAACGCCAAAGAAACATGTGTTTTTATATTGTGAACATGTAAGTACGGATTAATTACAAAAAGACGAAAAATCATGCAAAAACCCGGCAATAATGGGCACGAGAATGGGAGATGGTCAGAAAGTCAAGCTGGGAATCATTTTGAGCTTATAAGAGTCCTTATAGTTTGATATATGAGCAGATGTGATCCTTGTGAGAAGCTTGAAGAAGTGATAGAAATGGTCCTTGCACTTGTCAGAATTGTCAAATCTAGTCCCTCATGATAATCTTCGAGATAAATCAAAATCAGCCCTTGAAGAATCATTACTTGGCAAGATTAGCCCTTGGATATCATTTTTTAGAATGGCAGAAGAGGTCCTTGAAGTTTTGGCAAATTATACAAGTAGTCCTTGGATTCTATTACCAAAAATCTGAAAATAAAATACAAGCCTATGTCCAATTTATCCACAAGTCCATTTCCAAATCCAATTCACAAAGCCCAAATCCACCCAACCTTGACCCAAGCCCACTTCCCACCTAAGGTCAAAACTAACACAGGGGTCAAACAAGAGTATAATATATTTACCCGCCCCCCAAATTACTCTCAACCCAGGTTTACTATTCACGTATGAACCCTAACCTCCCAAATCAAATAATTACCGTGATTAAGGGTATTGATGTCAAATCAATCATGCTTCTAGAATGTCAGTGATGTCAGACGTGTCAGGATATCAAAAGAAGCACACGGGGGCTACGTGGCTGCATACCATTGGTTGGAACGCGTCACCAATTTGATCAGAGGGCTCATAATTGATGGGAAATGATTGGGATTGATCTCACGGTGCTCAGAGGCTTCAAACAAGCACAACTCACACGGATTGCCAGCTTGGCAATCCGTGAGCCTCACCTCACTCCTCTCCTATATAAAGAGGTGTTAAGTAGCCATTTAGAGAGTAGTTTTTAACATAGCGAAGCTCTGTCAAATTGTAGATTCAAATGTAACTAGCATAGAAATTGTAATAGTTTTCAAATTAGTATTAATGAAATTTCAGTTTTCTCATATGTCTAATTAGCTTATTGTTACTATATTAGTTAATCAAGCTCTTTTACATCTTAATCTCAGCTTATTTTCTCAATTACTTTCATTATTTTCAATTAGCTTAATAAAATTTACTTTTATAATTCAATTTCATTTTTAATAAAAATACATAAAAATCAGAAAATATAAAAAAAATAAAAATATATGTTTCATTTTGATGAATTAAGCTTTATAATAAGCTGTATCAGCTTATAAGTAGTATATACAAACTCTATTAGCTTGTTGTATTTCTGTTTCTATTTCCATCATCAAAAGAGATTGTTTCAGTCAGTTGAAGTAAAAGGTGATTTGATCCTGGTAGTTGTGGTGATTTTGGATAGATTTGGACAGAATTGGATGGTCCTGCCTATCCTAGAGATAGGCAAGCACAGTGAATCCATCTCTGTTTTGCTGAGATGGAATTAATTTGTAAGTTCTGATCAAATTTTGAGTTCATAGCTGAAAACTAGTTGAATTGTGTAGCTTATAGTATAACTGTTTGATTGATTTAGAGTTATCTGTTATACTAGTTGTTAAAGTTGTGCTAGTATTGTATTATTCATCTGTTTCACATGTTTGCTTAGATTTGAGTAGTTGTAGCTTCAAATTGCTCTTCTGTCTAAGTGTGGATCTGAATTGTTGTTGAGTTAACTGATTTAGTAGCTTATTGTTGTTGTTTAGCTGTTATTAGTGATTTAGAATTGATATTGATTGGATTAATATAGTTTAGTAGATCATATACAATTGGTATAGTGTAACTGTTAGCATAAGGAGTGTTTGGATACTGTTGTTGCTGAGCTTTATAGCTATAGTTGTAGTAATTGGATTGAGCACATAAGTCAGTAGTATTAATATTAGACATAAAATCAAATAAAATTAGTAAGTAGTTTGGTAAAAGTCAAAGTTAGTAGTTGTATGCATACACAGTTAGTTCTAGCAATAATTTGAAAGTGGAATTAGGAGGATAGTTGTAATATCATTAGAGTTAGCTTATAATTAGTATATTGTAGCTTAACATATCTTATTAGGAGAAGAATTAAGCTGCTAAAACTCATATAAGTCAAAGTAGTCTCAAAAATAAAAAGTCAAAAAAAAAAATATTGTGATTCAGTTTTTGATCAAATCTTTGAATGCATCTTTAGTTTTCATTTCTGATTCAAATAACTTGCGGATTGCTGATTTTAAGAGTTTATCAGTTAGTTACGCAATTTTAAAAGGAAAAAGTTGGATTGGAATGTCTTAGCTTATTGGAAATTTGGATTGAAGTTGTTAGTCTGAGCCTATACTTCCCCTGTGCATTCAGTTTTTGTAAGATTTCTAGGAAACATTTTGGTTAGTAGATTGTAACTGAGTTCCTAATCTTTGATAATTTTGTGAACTCAGTTATTCAGAGTAGCTTTTGCACCCTTTAGCTGATACTTAGAAGTTTATTTGAGTGCTTAATTGCTAGTGCTTATTTGAGCTATTGAAACAAGTGAATGGAATTTGATCATAGACCTGCTAGTGTTTCATTGAGTCTATATCTGTGATTTGTGATTAATTCTGAGTTTCATTTTAGTTGTATAAGTGTTGTGATTGATCAGATTACTTCTGGTCTTATTTGTTTCATATCTGCTTATCATATTGAGCTTATTACTTGAGCTTATTGATTCATTATGGTGCTTCTGTGAGTTTATATGATATCATTTGATCAGTCTTTGCATATTCTGAGTTCTTTGCATCATTTATAGTCTGTGTTTTCATTTTCATACTGTTTTGTCACAAGTGCTTATAAATAAGCACTTGTGATAAGCTGTTTTGGCCAGAATAAGCAGTTCTACTTTTCATTTTTACTTCAAAATTTTTATTCAAGTTCTTTTTAATATTTTAGATTTTCTGGAATTTTTCCAGATTTTTCTAAGCCTTTTTACTATTTTTCTTACTTTCTTTTGACTTTATCCAATTTTTAAATAGTTTTAAATACCCAAAATCAATTAAAAAATCAGAAAAAGCTGTGAAAAATACAAAAATATTTTTAGAAATTGTTTTATAATATTTTAGAATTTTTAGAATATAATTTTCATTTTTCCAATTAATTTTTCTATTTTCCTTATTTTTAATTCATTTAAAAATTCCAAAAATCATTATTAATTCATAGAAAATAAATAAAAAGTGAAAAAAATATTTTTCTTTTTCTTAAAATTCTTTTTATTAGTTTAAGATTTTTAGAAAATATTTTCAAGTTCGTAGGATCATTTTTCGATATACGTTACGTTTTAAATTTTGCGGTTGCGTTTCCGTTTTTACGTTTTTCACTTTGGTGCATAATTAGCTTGTACTTTCTGAATATTTCATACTTGTTTGTGAATACGTGAACTATTTGATTGCTATTTTCACTTTCTCACTTTTAAATTCACGATTTCACGAATCGATATTCTCGATTCCATTCGCCTTCGTTGGGAAATGACTCGGGTGATCCGTATTTTACGCGGATCACTTCGATACTATACTATAAATATTATATAATTGGTTTTCACACGAATCATCCACATCAGAACTAGCAACTAAAAAACACGTCGTAGGCTGCCTTTGAGTAACAACACTGGTCGCGACATTAGTTGTGTGGACAACGGTGGGAGACCGTTGGTCTTCTAATCGCGCTTCGGTAATGCATGCCAAAGAAAAGGCTTCACCAAGTGTAGTAGGCCTGGAGACCAGAAGTTCCCGTTGCAGGTTCGGCTTAAGGCCGGATATATAGAATGATATGAGTAAGTTTTTCAAGATATCTGTGACCCGATTCATGAGCTTTTCAAACTCACTCTGATATTGTGCAACCATACCCGTTTGCAAAAGCTTGGACAACGTACCCTGAGGATCCTCATATTTAGAAGGACCGAAACGGTTCCTAACACTCTCCAAAAACCCATCCCAACTGTTGATTAATTTGTTACGAGTCATCCACCGAAACCATTCGGCCGCGTCACCTTCAAGGTTCAAAACCACAACCTTTAATCGTTGCTCAGGTGGTGTCATGAGAAGTTCAAAGTATTCATTAATGGTGAAAATCCAACTATCAGTATCAACTCCATTGAATTTAGGAACATCTAACCGCATCGATCGCGGTAGCAATCCTTGATCGCCACCAGACCCCAATCCATGACGTCTCAATGCCAATGTTTTGGCTGCTTGCAACTCTTGGTTCAAAGCTGCAATCTGACTTGTGAAAGAGTCGGACTGCTCCTTCAAAAGTAACTGTATTTGTTGCTCATTCATCGTAGCTCAATGAAAGCACCAATTGATATGACCCACTCGTACCGATAGTAGCATTACTTATAGCGAGTGCAGGCTCCTGTAGAAAGAGAAGAGAATAACAGATAATTGACCTTAAAAACTTAATAACTTTCATTCCTCTGTAAACATTAAATACTGGTGTGTAGATAATCCCCACAAACTCAAAGACTTATCCCTAAAAGACTCCAATACGTATCCTAAACACAAACACAGAAAAGTAAAGTAACTCCCAATACCGTCTTCCACGGGTTATGGGTCCCAATACCATCTTCCACGGTGTATGGGGGAGGTTGAGACGTAGACAACCATACCCCTACCTAAGGTAGAGAGGCTGCTTCCGGTTCTACCTAAGGTAGAAAAGGACCTCCGGCCTTTTGTAGGGAGTGAGGATCGAACCCTTGACCTCTTGGTTAAGAGACAAGGGGTTTTCCAACTGATCCAACCCTACTTGTTTACACAAACACAGAAACTTAGCCTAAAAAGACTGCTTATCCTAATACGACTCGAACACACACGACACTTATCCTAAACAAATATCCTAAACACAGAATTGTTATCCTGTCGGCTCCTCGTTCCATCCTCTGAACCGCTGGTGTGTAACAAGCAAATTGTGATAAAACGTGTCAACATGGTATTTTTTTCTATGCAGACTAGGTCTAATGGGAGCATCAAGACGCGTCCCCCCACCCCAATCCGACACGTTACTCTTAACGCCACCCGCACGTTTTCCATGCTTTTTTTTTTAATAATTTTTTATGGTGGTCTTTCACATGACTAGGGAGAGATGAAATGAAGACAACGGTAAAAAACAACCTTTTGGTATTTAATTAAAAAAAAATTACTTCAAACATTTTTTATTTTATTTTATTTTATTTTATAAATACCCTAATACCCTTCTATTTCTAATCATACTTTGAAAACACGTTATTCTAATACGACAACCGCATCACGAAACTGAAAGGAAGTATGCACAACCACCAAATTTAACTACAATGACAAATGTACAACTTTCAACAAGATAAACAACTCGAAACTGCGACGGAGATGAAACAACTTGAAATTGCGACGGAGATGAAACAACAAATTTAGAGAAATAGTTTAAGTTCTTAACTTTTAATGTACTTTATTTTAGTTATCAATGCAATGTTTTTTTATTTAATGAAATTGAACTTTTAACATTTCCTGTAATAAGTATGTTTTTAAAAAAAATAAGCAGTACATTGTTTGTCCCCCAGGTTAGGTTTGTTGCACATGAAGTCTTAAGAACTGTGAAATTACACAAAGCATCTCAATGTCTCAATGTTTCTTTTTAGGCGATCCAAAACCCTAACGCTCATTAGCTACAAGGGCTTTTTCGTTTTTTTTGGCATTTTTTCATTTAAACACTCTATAACACCAATAGTCCATGCACACACACCCGCAATTCTACACATCAAATCCAGCACACACATTTTTATCAACCTCTTCACTACTACACCATCACCGCCGCCCCTGCCACACTATATCCACCACCGCTATCACCATGCTGATACCCTCTACCACCACCACTACCACCTTGTTCTTCAACATCTTCAACCCATCACAATCTAAAACACACTACCACAACAATCTAAAACGTCACCACACCACCATCGCCCCCCCTCCCCATGCTACCACGATAATCCAGAATGCCACCACACCACCACTGCCACCGCCGTCATCACACCACCACAACAATCGAAAATGCCGATCGAAAATGCCACCACACCACCATCCATGTTTAATAACATCCCAAAACCATTGCAATCCAAAACCAAATCGAAATCCAGAACCCAATCAGAATCCAAAACACACATTACATTAGTCTAAAAAATTTAAAATAGCACATTATTGAAAAAATATTACATAAATTAGAAAAAACACAAATAGCATCCTATTTTATGTATCTAAATAACTTTAGCACTGATTTTGTCGGTTATTTTGCTCACCAAAGCAAACAAACCCGAGCAAATTTCATGTTTTTGTTCGATTCTCCTTTAAGAAAAGTCTCAAGAAAAGCACATTTAGCATGCATAATGTCTTTGCATTTCATATATGCTTCAATCATATATGTTTTATCTTTGATTAATTTTTCGAATATAAAAGTTGTTTCAATAATCGCTTGTTGATGACGCTTATTTTCCTACAACTTGTTTCATTACTTCGGCTTTAATTTCCTCGATTGTATGGGGAAGTGAACAATCCATTACTTGTTATTTGTTTTCCTCGATGGTGGTCATGAATTGAATTGTATATGTGTGGTATCATGTGTTAAATTGTTTTGTATTTATAGGAGATTACTTTAAAAAGAGTTTAAAAAACGTAAGAAAAAGTTAAAAAAAAAAATCCAACAATGTGTGTGTGTGTGTGTTTTTTTTCGTGTTTTTTTCTTTTTCTTTTTTTTAGTTCAAGAATAAAGTGTTTGGAAATATCAGCAACTATTGGTGTTATAGTGTTTGGACAAGAAATGTCGAAAAGTCTAAAATAAACCCGAGCAAATTTCGTGTTTTTGTTCGATTATCCTTTAAGAAAATTCTCAAGAAAAGCACATTATGCATAATGTCTTTGCATTTCATATATGCTTCAATCATATATGTTTTAGCTTTGATTAATTTTTCGAATTTCAAAGTTGTTTCAATAATCGCTTGTTGATGACGCTTATTTTTCTACAACTTGTTTCATTACTTCGGCTTTAATTTCCTCGGTTGTATGGGGAAGTGAACAGTCCATTACTTGTTATTTGTTTTCCTCGATGGTGGTCATGAATTGAATTGTATATGTGTGGCATCATGTGTTAAATTATTTTGTATTTATAGGAGATTACTTTAAAAAGAGTTTAAAAAACGTAAGAAAAAGTAAAAAAAAATTCCAACAATGTCTTTTTTTATTTATTTTTTTTCTTTTTTTAATTCGAGAATAAAGTGTTTGGAAATATCAGGGACTATTGGTGTTATAGTGTTTGGACAAGAAATGTCGAAAAGTCTAAAAAACCCTTATAGCTAACGAAATTTTTAATGAGGGTTAGTGTTTTGGATCCCAACGAAGAAAAATCGAGACCTTGGGGGCATTTTGTGTAATTTCGCAGTTCTTGGGACTGTATTCGCGAGATTCTTTTGGGTGGTTTCCGAGGGCGGAATACCGTAGGAGTAACTCCTTCTTTGTGAACATCGATATTAGGGAATATTGGTGGAGTGAATTGTAACTGTTTGTAGTCCACCGAAAGAATTATACTAGTGTAATAGTATCGGTGTCGTGGATTCGCAACTAGACGTACAGATGGTCTAAACCCCCCATCTGGAACCAATATATATCGTGGTGTCTCTCTACTTACTTTATATACTTTGGTTGTGATTGTGTTCGTGGTTGTTCTTGTTTAAAACCACTTAGTGTTCTTCTTGGCTTAAAGTTTTTAAACATCTAAAAAGCCGAAGAAACCATATTCACCCCCTCTACGGTTCTACAACGACCTTTTGGCATTTAATTAAAAAAAATTAGTTTACTTCAAACATTTTTTTTTAATTTATTTGTTTTATAAATACCTTAATACCCTTCTATTTCTAACTTTCAAAACACATTATTTCTAATACGACAACTGCATCACGAAACTGAAAGAAAGTATGCACAACCACGGAATTAAACTACAATGACAAATGTACAACTTTCAAAAAGATAAACAACTCGAAACTGCGACGGAGATGAAACAACTTGAAACTGCGACGGAGATGAAACAACAAATTAAGAGAAATAGTTTAAGTTCTTAATTTTTAATGTACTGTATTTTAGTTATCAGTGTTTTTTTATTTAATGAAATTGAACTTTCAATATATCTTGTAATAAGTATGTTTTAAAATAATAAATAGTACATCGTTGGTCCCCCAGGTTACGTAAAGAACTGCGAAATTACACAAAGCGTCTCAATGTCTCAATGTTTCCTTTTAGGGGATCCAAAACCCTAACGCTCATTAGCTACAAGGGCTTTTTCGTTTTTTTGGCATTTTTCGTTTAAACACTCTATAACACCAATAGTCCATGCGCACACACCCGCACTTCTACACATCAAATCTAGCACACACATTTTTATCAACCTCTTCACTACTACACCATCACCGCCGCCCCTGCCACACTATATCCACCACTGCTACCACTATGCTGATACCCACCCACCCCCCCCCACCACCACCACCACCTTGTTCTTTAACATCTTCAACCCATCACAATCCAAAACATACTACCACAATAATCTAAACGTCACCACACCACCAGCGCCCCCTAATGCTACCACGACAATCCAAAATGCCACCACACCACCACCGTCGCTGCCGCCATCACACCACCACCACAATCCAAAATGCCAATAAAAAATGCCACCACACCACCACCCCTGTTAAATAACATCCCAAACCCATTGCAACCCAAAACCCAATCAAAATCTAAAACACACATTGCATTAGTCTTAAAAATATAAGATAACAACACATTATTGAAAAACACATTACATAAATAGAAAAAACACAAATAGCATCCTATTTTATCCATCTAAATAACTTTAGTACTGATTTGTCGGTTATTTTGCTCCCCAAAACAAACGAACCCGAGCAAATTTCGTAATTTTTGTTCCATTCTCCTTTAAGAAAAGTCTCAAGAAAAGCACGTTTAGCATGCGTAATGTCTTTGCATTTCATGTCATATGTGTTTTAGCTTTACTTAATTTTTTGAGTATCAAAGTTATCTCGATAATCGCTTGTTGATGACATTTATTTTTCTACAACTTGTTTCATTACTTCGGCTTTAATTTCCTCGAATGTATGAGGGAATGAACAATACAATACTTGTTATTTGTTTTCCTCGATGGTGGTCATGAATTGAATTGTATTTGTGTGGTATCATGTGTTAAATTGTTTTGTATTTATAGGATGTTACTTTAAAAAGAGTTTAAAAAAAAAAGGTACGAAAAAAAATATACCAACTTTTTTTTTTTTTTTTTTTTTTTTTTTTTTTTTTTTTTTTTTTTTTTTTTAATTCGAGAGTAGAGTGTTTGGAAATATCATGGACTATTAGTGTTATAGTGTTTGGACAAGAAATGTCAAAAAGACTAAAAAGCCCTTGCAGCTAACGCAATTTTTAATGAGCGTTTGGGTATGTTTGGCGAAATGGGCTGGGGCTGGGCTGGGGCTAGGGCTAGAGCTGGAGCTGGGGCTAGGGATTATATTATAATCCGAAATTAAAATTTGTATTTTTATAAACTTGTTTGGCAAATGGACTGGGGCTGTGGCTTATTATTGTAAAATTACTAAAAACGACATAATTAAATGAGTTTTTGTATATATTAGATATTTTTGTGGGTAAATAAGTAATTTATTCTTCAAAAGCCCCGGGGCTTAAGTTTTTAGCCTCTTTTATGGGGCTAAAGTTTTTAGCCGGCTTATTTTATAAGCACTTCCATAAGCCTCATGACAAACGAGACTTATTTAATTAGCCGGCTTATTTTAAAAGCCCAAGCCCCATAAGCCTCATAAAAGCCCCTCCCCAAATATAGCCTTTGTGTTTTGGATCCCAGCGAAGAAAAATCGAGGCCTTGGGGACGTTTAGTGTAATTTCGCAGTTCTTGGGACTGTATTCGCAATAAGCCCTAACATGGGACTCAGAAATAAAAGTGATGCTAAAGTTGTCCGACTTATTATAACAAGCCGGGGGTGATATCATATTATAACCGATTTGACACTGTTTAAAATAAAAGAAATAGACATAAACGGTGCAAATTTCCCAAACAAAACCCCAATTTTAACTATCAATCGCTGAAGCCATCAATCTATCGGTAATAAATTCTTTATAATATCCTTGTTATTGATTGATTCATGATATAAAATATAATAGTTTATGCTAATAAATTTAGTTTAAATACACACTTGCCCTAAATAACTAACGCACTTTCTATACTGCTATTCAGATCGCAAAATATGGCCAATGCCGGTGCACTGTTTACTACTGAAGAGGCTGGCACCATTTGTGAGGGTCATTACGTTGTCATTAACAATAGAGCTTGCGAGGTTTTTATTTTATTTGGATTTAATACTACTATATGATTTTATTATGAGTTTATTTTTATTTATTTATTATTATATTTTTTTTGTAATTAGGTACAGTTAGCTTTATCGCTCATGACATCTTTAATCGGAATAGGCATGAAGTTCCCCTCGTTGCATGTTCTGCCAATTGTTATGTATGTTTTGTTACTTGTAAAATCAACACCTGCCATTATTTATTTATTTATTATGTAAATTAAGGTTTATTTTGGTATCATTTATGCAGGTTCCTGTAGTTAAGCGTCGTGACTACCGACTCACTCGTATGCCTAACGGAAGATTTGTATTTTTTTATTTTTTTTTGTTCTTCTACTATTGCTTATGTAAATTGTCTTCAAAGTGTATTCATCTATGTGACTATTTATTTCAGGTTGATTTGGAGAAAAAAACTGGTCAGAGTGTTTTCGAAGTAACTGATGATGAGATGTTGACTAAGGTATATCATGCAGTGCAACACAATACTTATTTTATTTGTTTTCATTATTCATTTGGAATGGTTAATTAAATCATCCTGGCTAATTGTACTCTTGTTATACATTTTTAATCCATTTCATGGCTTGCAAGAACTATAAATTATGAATTATGATTGATCCTTTTAATGATTTCTGTGCAGGTCAGGAATCGATTAGCACAGGAGGATCAGGGGAATCAATTAGCACAACAGGGGAAACGCCTGGTTGCGACTGTCATGTCTGCTATGGGAGACAGTGGCGGACCCAGGATTTTCCAAGGCGGGGGGCAAAAAAATTTTTTTTTGATAAAATTTGTTATAAACTTTAATAAAAAGGTCATAATTTTTTTTTAACACTAAAAACTAAGGTTTTTACATTTTTGGCTTCAAGGTGGAGGCAATTTGATTTTTTGGAGGGGTGCACTTTAATAAAAAGGTCCTAAAAAAAAATTTTTTACACTAAAATCTGAACTTTTTTGGCGAGTCGTGGAGGGCACCGCCCCCCCAAAGCTAAAGCCTAGGTCCGCCCCTGCGAGGAGCAAATCTGCGGTTTTAAAGACGTAAGCCCTATAGTCTGATAGTTTTATCAATCTGAAAACCGTTTATATCAATCTGAAAACCATTTTTATCAATCTGAAAACCATTGGGGTATCTGCAGAAATTTTTTTCTGATGTACGTAATACTAGCATTTCACTTTCTGCACTACTATGACTAGTCCATTTGAGATATGAACACTACTAGTTACAGTTAAAAGCCGCAATATATTTCTTTTGTTTTGCATTTTATCCAGATAATCTAATTTTTATTGCTGTATTATTTCAGTCTTTGCTAGATTGTTCCACATGATTTCATTATGAATCGATGATGTAAAGATCATTACATGTGAATTATACCTTTTACATCGTTTCGAAAGCTACACTAACCTCATGTTAGATGATGTTGGAGTAAGCTAGGAGCAACGTAAATCTAGAAACGGTATATAGGTGCATTATGACACAAAAGATCGTAGCATTGCAGCCTCTGTAGATTACGGAATACGAGGTATAAGTTATTTTCAGTTAAGGAGTACTAGATCACTTTCAGAGAACAATCACGATACCCAAAGATTTGAATGAGACAGAGAGTGGTTTAGAAATAGTACTTTTTGAGATTGACCAATCTTTTAACAGTTTTGTTGTGAGCAAGATGCCTAATGGAATCCTGATTTTTGTATGAGTAAACTGAGTAGGTCAGTTCATGATCTCCAGTTATATTTTTGGAGAGAAATTGGGGAAGTTGGAAGAATATACAGGGAAACAAGATAAAAAGAGCTTTTCTAAAAATGTGGTTTTGATGATAAAGTCTATAAGGTGTCAATTTATTGTTGTTTTTAAATTGTGGTAATACAAACTGTTTTGTTTTGATGGTGTTTCTTTTGGTTAAAACGTATGTGATAGTTGAAGAAAGTGTGAGCTTTGAGAGTTTGTTATTGCTTTTGGTTAAACGTATGTGATAGTTGAAGAAAGTGTAAACTGAGTAGGTTTGTTGTGTTTTTGACGATTAGTTGTAAGGCTAAGAGATTAGAGAAGTTGCCTTTGTTGATTAGGTTTTGATGGATCGGATTAGTCCGTTTGTGATTGGGTTAATTAGGTTGTACTTTGATGGGAAGGGGTTTGTGTACGACGGGTTTGAATCAGTGAAAGATTCACGTGTTTTGGTGAATTTCCTAGCAAACCCTTCGTTAGATTTTGTGTTTTGTTGGTTTAATTAAGGGGTATTACTGGGATTTATGTGATTAGGGGTTCGGATCTTCACAAACCGTTGCTGGTTGAGGAAGATGCATAGTGTCTCAAAGTGACGCAGTGTAGTGATGCTGGTATTTTTAGTTTAGCGATGTTGTCGCGGCTTAAGGGGCTTCTTTCGATTGGTGTGAAGAGACCAGCTTGAGTTGAGAGATGTCCCACTTCTTGCTCCAGAAGATCGTTCTAAGTTTAATTACAAGATTTTGAATACGAATTAGGAACGTTTGAAGAGTGAGAATCAAGCTTCTTTAGGTTGGGCTCTTGCTAGGTTGTATTGGAAAGAAGAAGCAAAAAACGCAGTTTTTGCAGGTCTTTACACGCTTGTATCATACGTAGGTCCATATATTATGATATCAGATTCGTTGATTACTTGAGTAGAACTAAGAGTTACCCTCACGAAGGTTATATACTCGCCGGTGTGTTTTTTGTAGCGAAATTAGTAGAAACTGTAACCACTCGTCAATTGTATCTAGGAGCCAATATCTGAGGAATTCATGTGAGATTAGCTCTCACTGCCATGGTTTACCGAAAGGGTCTCCGGATTTCGAGATCAGTAAGGCAAAGTCACACCAGTGGCGAAGTTGTAAATTACATGGTGGTGGATATACAAAGGGCAGGCGATTACACATGGTATCCCCATGGCATATGGATGTTAACACTACAGATTGTTCTCACTTTAGCGATTCTATATAAAAACGTTGGCATTGTGTGGGTTGCAGCGTTCATTGCCACTATTTTATCTATAGTTATCACGATCCCGTTAGCAAGAGTTCAAGAACTCTATTGGGAGATTCAAAGAAATGAGAGGTATTGAATTTAAGTGGCTCAAAAAGGCATTATATTCACAGGTGTTTATCACCTTTTTCTTAAGCTCGCCTATTTTCGTAGCAGCTGTGACTTTCAGTATTGTAATCTTGATTAGTGACCAACTCACAGCAGGAGGTGTTCTTTCGGCATTATCCACTTTAAGGATTCTTCAAGAACCATTAAGGAATTTACGTGATTTGGTTGATGGCTCAGACAAAAGTTTCACTCGATTGAATCGTTGGGTTTTTAGAAGAGGAAGAGTTGCAAGAAGATGCAACGACATTTATCTTCTTGATGATCCGTTTAGCACTGTGGATGCACACACTGGATCAGAACTGTTTAAGGTTCAAATTTTAGAACTTATCTTACTGAAAGTTCTGTTTTCTAACGATCGATCTTCACTCAGTATTATATTTTTCTACAGGAATACACGATGGCAGCATTAGCTACTAAGACAGTTGTTGTGCACCGAATCAAATTTCTGCCAGCTACTGACTTCTGGTAGAACCATCTTTTTTTAAAATACTTTGGGTAAAGATAAAGAACTTAGAATTGTAATGCAAATATGTTATGAATAATTAGAGACTATATCACATTCGTAAGTCCTTTTCTCCAATCATCAGTAATTTAAATAAATAGTTTTACCAAATATTTAGTAAATAGAGTCTAGTTCACTAACTTCAACAAATTGTCCACATAAGGGGTGTTTGGACCTGCATTTTGTAACTGATATATGATTATTGTGACTTCGAGTCGCAGTAATCAGTTTTTAGTGTTGAATGTCTCATTATATATGGTTCAAATATATCGTTTTAGAAGACATATTTGAACCATATATAATGAGAAAAGGGAACGAGGACACTTTATCTAAACCAATATATTTTGAACAATATATAATTTGGCACCCATATACGACAGGCATAATTTGTTTACATAATTCGACATAATTTTACTTCAATTCACATAAAGTGTCCCTTTTGGTCATTCCATCTGTTAACTGCTTAAATAATCAGAATTTTGTTACATTTTATTATCTGGGTATTACACCTTTAATAGCAGGACATCCAATCACTATTTTTTACAACCCATTTTTATAAGCTGATTATGATTATATAATGTCACATTATTACTTGCAAAAAGTGCATCTAAGTGTTGGTTAATTTGTGTTTGAGTGTTCCAGATTAAGGTTAAGATAATCAATGAGTATCGAATATTCACTTGAAATCGTGTTATCACTTTCCAATAGAAACTATTCGACCCTATGCCTGGGTTACACGAATATCTCTATGGGATAAGACCAAGTGATGTTCTTGTTTTAGGCACAAATCAAGAAAAGAATCATATTCAAGTGTGTAGGGTTTGTGTTGATAATCGTATATCCATGCAGATGTATTATGACCTCTATTTATAATAGAGAATACTCAAAACCTAGCCCATGGAATTATGTATAATTAACGGCCCATTAATTATATCATAATACTTAGTAGGAATCAGTGGTTAAAAACGAGTAGCAGAGTAAATTGATGCCATCAGCAGAATCATTCTAGCAGCAGAATCTACTAGCAGCAGAATTCCACTAGCAGCGGAATTCTACTAGCAGCAGAATCCACCATCAGCAGAATCCATACTAGCAGCAGAATCAGATCAGCAGAAACAATTCACACTAGCATAACCACTATTGAGTCAGGGGATTCAGTGACCAAATGGGTGTACACTCCGTACCTCCAAACCCGTTACCAGATGTGAATTAATCCCTCAAGTGAACTAAATTTTCCAACAATCCTCCCCAAATTTAGTTCACTTCCTTTGCATGAAAAAATTAAACACAAAACAAAACATATGCATAAATGAAAATATCTTGAAGATTGAATTCTCATCTTAGTACATTACACGTTCAAATATTCGAGAATCAGTGTGTTCTAAGAATTGAATCCTTCAATCCATTTGAATATCTGAAGATAAAATACACATACATTTTCAAACACTTAAATAAACCTGACACTATACAAGCCATGTGTCCATATCCAATTCATAAATGTTGTAAAAGCTAAAAATCCAAAGCTTCCTGAAGCAGCAAAACTTCAACATTTACATAGGTGGTTCCTCTTTATTCATGCTCCTGCTTAGGACTTTTTCAAAGAAAATAACCATTGAGAAGTAAAGACTCCATCCTCCTTTTACAGCAGGTTCTGAGCACAACCTTGGGATGACAATAAAACATGTGCTCCAGTACATTAAATGTTTAGCTTTCCACATTGAACTCAGCTCCCAAGTTTCCTCAGGAGGGAGTTGGGTGTCTTAGCATTCAGTGACTAAGTTGGACTTTAAACCCATCCCTTTAGCAGACTTCAAAACCAAGTCTCTAGCCAAACCCTTCGTCAAGTGATCAGCTAAGTTATGTTGAGATCTAACAAACTCTACAGATACCACCCCATTCATGATAAGCTCACGAATCATGCTATGTCTGACACCTAAGTGTCTAGACTTCCCATTGTACGTCTGGCTATAAGCCTTTGCCAATGTAGCAGCACTATCACAACGGATAGAAATAGGTGCTATAGGTTTAGGCCACAATGGAATCTCAAGAAGCAAGTTTTTCAACCATTCAGCTTCTTTGCCAGCAGCTGCTAAAGCCACAAATTCAGATTCCATGGTCGAACTGGTGATGCAAGTTTGTTTCTTGGATGCCCAAGAAATTGCACCTCCACCAAGTAGGAATACCCAGCCACTAGTAGACGAATTTTCTTCAGTGTTACTGATCCAACTTGCATCAGTGTATCCTTCTAATACAGAAGGATAACCAGTATATGAGAGACTATAATTCATAGTTCTCTTTAAATACTTAAAAACCCTTTGAATTGCTTGCCAGTGATGAGCACTAGGATTACTAGTATACCTGCTCAGTTTACCCACAACAAAAGCAATGTCAGGTCTTGTACAAGTCATGACATACATTAAGCAGCCAATCACCCTAGAATACTCAAGTTGAGATACAGCTTTACCAGTATTAGGCATTAGCTTCTCGCTTGTATCCATAGGAGTACTTACTGGAGTGTACTCAAAGTAATTAAATTTCTTCAATACCTTCTCAATGTAATGAGATTGAGAGATAGAAATTTTGTTACTTTCATGTTTAATCCTAATGCCAAGGATAACATCAGCCTCCCCCATATCCTTCATGGAGAACTTTGATGACAAAAATGCCTTTGTAAGGTTAACTTGATTTTGGTCAGTGCCAAAGATCAACATGTCATCAACATATAGACAAATAATGACTCCTTTACCAGATTCATCAAATTTGCTATATACACATTTGTCAGCCTGGTTAAGTAAATAACCACTAGACAAAACCACTTCATCAAACTTTTGATGCCATTGCTTAGGTGCCTGTTTCAGTCCATAAAGAGACTTGATTAGTTTACACACCTTGTTTTCATTGCCAGGCATGATGAAGCGAGGTTGGTTCATGTAAACCTCTTCATCTAAATCACCATTCAAGAAAGCTGTCTTTACATCCATCTGATGAATAATCATATTGTGAATTGATGCCAAAGCAATCAGCAATCTTATGGTACTGATACGAGCCACAGGAGCATAAATATCAAAATAGTCTATCCCTGACTTTTGTTTAAGCCTTGAATGACTAGTCTAGCCTTGAACTTTTCAACAGTTCCATCTACCTTCATTTTCTTTTTGAAAATCCATTTGCTACCTAGAGGTTTGCAACCAGGTGGTAGATCAGTCAACACATAAGTGTTGTTGCCCATGATGGAGTCCATCTCATCATTAATTGCTTCTTTCCAGAAAGCAACATCCTGGGACTTCATTGTTTCTTCAAATGTTTTCGGATCATCCTCAACAATGAAGCAATAGGAGTATTGGTCAGAGACCTCACTCCTTGTACCTTCAATTAAATATAATTGAAACTCAGGTCCAAATGACTTTGGAGTTCTGACCCTATTACTCCTTCTGAGCTCAGGTTTAGGTTGTTGTTTCACAACCTCATCAGGAGCCTGAGATGATAATTCATCAGGGACCTTTGATACACCAATGTCATCAGTTCCATTTGGAATCCTTTGACTTGGTCTAGGGACTGATGAGAAACTATTCTCATCAAATAGTGCATCCCTTGTTTCAATTATTAAGTTAATTGAAACAGATTCATTAGGTTCAATATCATAGAACCTATAAGCCTTGGAATGCTCAACGTATCCAACAAAGATGCATTCAATGCTCTTTCACCCAAAGTTTTCTGCTTTGGTTCAGGGAGTCTTACAACAACCCTACAACCCCAAACCCTGAGATAATTCAGGTTGGGTTTCTTTTTAGTCCAGAGTTCATAAGGGGTAACCTTATTCCTTTTATTAGGAACCCTATTTAGTAAATAGCAAGTTGTTAACATAGCTTCACCCCAAAACCCTTGACTCAGCCCTGAATAGGACAACATGGAATTAACCATCTCCTTCAGCACCCTGTTTTTCCTTTCAGAAATACCATTTTGCTGAGGAGTATAAGGGGCAGTCGTTTCATGGATTATACCAACAGACTGAAAATACAGAGTATCCATGTACTCACCTCCCCTATCAGCCCTAAATCTTTTCATTAGAGACCCTTGTTGCAATTCAACTTCAGCTTTAAATACTTTAAATTTATCTAATGCTTCATCCTTAGTATGTAACAAATAAACGTAACAAAACCTAGAAGCATCATCAATAAAAGTCACAAAGTATTTCTTGTTCTCCAAAGAGGGAGTAGCATGAAGATCACATAGATCGCTATGAATCAACTCCAAAACTTTAGTTTCACGTTTTACATTTTGAAATGGTTTCTTAGTAATTTTGGTCATCATGCAAGTTTTACACTTTTCAGTGTCCATATCAAAGGCTGGAATTAACCCATCATTAGACATATCTCGCATTCGTTTAAAGTGTACATGGCCAAGTCTTGCATGCCATAGGGTTGAATCATTAAGTTTAGAGGTTGACATAAAAGCTTAATTTACCAATATCATTAACAATATTAAGCCTGAACATTTGATTACACAAATATCCAAAACCAATAAATACACCATGTTTAGATAAAATAAACTTATTAGATTCAATCACTTGTTTATAACCACAATTATTCAAAACACTACTAGGAACCAAGTTCTTTCTAATATCAGGAACATGTAAAACATTAAACAAAGAAACAATCTTTCCAGAACTAAACTTCAAATCAACACATCCTTTTCCATGCACCAGGGCAGTTGACTTGTTTCCCATATGAAGAATATAACCATCATTCATTGACTTATAGGTCTTGAACCAGCTTCTATTTTTACACACATGAATTGTTGCACCAGAGTTAACCCACCACGCAACATCATCATCCTGCACAAAATATATTTCAGATATATATGTAACATAATAAATCTCAAAATACTTATTAAATACTAGTCATTCAGACCCGTGCATTGCACACGGGCTCTATCTAAGTGTTCATAGTGTAATGTTCAGAACTAATTTTCATCATGTTTGAAACTATCATGTTTTGGTGATGGTCGGATTTTGTTGGGCTTTATCTAGATGTTCATAGCATAATGTTTGTGTAAATATACAACAATCTATAACTCGTGCTGTCTCGTGACAATTTTGTTGATTGTTGGAAAATTTTGGTTAATGTTTACGCAACGGTAATTATTTTGTTGATTTATAGTTTAGTTCTTTTAGTTGTGCTTCTTCACTTTTTACTATGTTTTGTGCGGCACTAATTGGTGCTGCTATAGGTTTTAGGTAAATGCTTGTTGCGCGATGTGTTTTAAAGGTTGTCATTTAAACCGAATTAATTATAATGAGTACAACTTGCATTTAAATTTGTTTTTGTAAAGAGTACTATAAAGTATAAACATTACAAATTACTCAAATTTAAAAAAAAAAAATTAAAGAAAATTATGCATGCATTATAGTAAGTAGTAGAGGTTATATTAAAAGACTTTTATATCCTTATTTAATAATTACATTCTTTTAATATTCATTTACCTTGTCATGTTACTTTATCAATCATGATAAGTTAAACCAAACACCTAAGAGGCTAAGAGCATGAGCAATGTATCAAGTCATAAAAAGACTTGATGGATTTATCTCTATAAATACTAAAGTTAAGCTTTCTTCAGAATTTAATGATGGCCATTAATTGTTTGTAAATTAAGCATAAAATAATTTCAAAACTCTTTAACATATGAAGCCTTTATGTCACTCATATCCATGTACTTAACACATATAAATTAGTAAGGGCAATATTCATATGAGATTAGTGTTCTAAACTTCATTAAATTATCATACTCATGGCTGCTAGCCATATAATGTTATTGATCTTGTCAATTGCACCGTAGTTTATGTTACACTTTTTACTGGCGGATGGAGAAAAAACAAAATAACTTCATAATGATTATAGATGTCCATTAAATTAAATTGACAAAATTTGTGGATATATATAACAGTAGACAACTCTAATACACAAAGTGACAAAACTTTTACTATGCATAAAATGTATGGATGAATGAATAGATATTGACATCAATCCACTAATTTAATTAAGAAACATAAAAATTATCAAAAGGTCGAATGAGTTCTCAACTTTGTTATCTACAAATCTACAATTGGTCCCTGCTAATTATAATAATTTATTTGATTGCAAAAACCATACATCTTCTGCATCGAATGCATCTATCACCTTTCTGGTAACCGAACCATTTCATTTATGTTCCAACAAACACTTCGTATTCACCTTCATTACTTCTAGCAATTAAACATGGCGTAGTTGTATATATTTGGATTCAATCTTGAAGTCTCACATTTATTATTCGTCCAACATTACATAAGGTATAGTTAACAACTTAATATATGCATAAAGTCAAATCAAAAAACTTTGATAATACACTATCATTATTGGCAACTTAAGGACTCTTTTTCCTCATCTTCCATTGCAGTGAAACAACCAATCATTGCGACCACAATATCATGGTATTATTTAGGCTAATATTTTTGATTTCTCAACTACATATATATTTTTCTAAAAACTAATTTCTCACTCTTGAGGCGTTGAGTATATATACACTCCGGATCCAGTAACTGCAAAGATAAATCACACTTAATAATTGATGGAAATATATAATGAACTTGATGCGTTAATTCAAAGGGTTATTTAAGCTCACTTTGTTAACTTTTTTATCTTGGACAAAAACTATATCAATTTCTGCATGCTCCAAGATAAAGTTTACTGCCCTGCCACTATTCAGGAAAAAAAATCAATATTTGAATCAAGATTTACAAATGGTTGAGTAAGAAATATAAAAGAAGGATGATAAAAATGAAGTTACCAATGGTATCACAGAGAGGTACACAAATCAAACTGTATGCATTGCAAGTCTACTGGTAGAATAAACCACAAAAATGATCATATTGTGTATATATACACAGGAATAAACATGGGCCGACTAATCGAGTTAAAATTAAAATCGACCTCCATTGCTACAATCCACTGAGGGCACAACACAACAACTTACACATATACAACTATATATTCAACAACATGTATTTCTTTCTAATTGACTACTCATATACAATGACGAAAATAAGACTGAGGAGATGAATTTAACCTTGTAAGAACCTACCAATGGCATGCGTACAACCATCCGTTCCATGTTTGAAAGCATGGCCAACTCACATTCCTACACAACTCATTATATAATTTTTTTGTATGATTTGCTTGTAAGTTGTAACTCATGGGAGGCAAAGAGATTGAGAGTTTATAATCTTTTGATTTTCTTATATTAATGATATATATTCCCATAACTCCAATAACACTTCAACTTCAATAGTCACTCTTCATATTCTTACATTCAATTCGCCCATCTTGACTCTTGCATATGGTACCATCAATTCATGAAACATTTATTGTGAGCACTTTGCATTTATAAGACTACTTAAGCTTTTAGTATATAAGATAAGATGCCTAAAAGATAAAAAGATATTTGTTGAAGGGCCAAAAGTTGTACACTTTAATAAAAGATATAAGGGGAAAAACGAAACCTTAATTTCAATAAGTCGGGTGGTGTGGCGAATCATCGTATCAATCTATCGATCGGTAATTAACTTATAATAGTTTAATAGTAATTGGTTGATTCATGGCATTTAATATAATAGTTTAATAGTAATAGCATCCATTATTGTGGTGGTTTATGAAAAGGTCTATAAAAAGATGAAAATGTCTAAAAATGTATGATGTTTATTTCAAGCCTATATGGCATGAATAGGTGTAGGATTTTGAAGAGGTCAAAAATTTAAGTATTTGGTAAATGTTGAGTGTGTTTTATGATATGAAAAGGTTTATAGAAATAGGTTTATAATTTGAAAAGGTTTATAAATTAACGAAGTTTTAAATGTATAAACCTTTCTATAGGTTTACATAGTAGATGCCCTAATTTTTTTATTTTTTTATTTTTTTTATTTTTTATTTTATGATGATCGTATTCGTTTTGGTTTTATCTAGGGAACGTTTGATGCTTTAATTTGTGATTTAAATCTGTTACTTAGGCTCTCGTACATATATGTACGTGGACTTAGAGCCTGTTTGGCTAAGCTTATTAAACGTAAGCTCATTTGGGCTTATTTTTTATAAGCCCCAATTTTACGGCTTATTTTGAGACTTGTCGGCTTTTATAAGTTTATCATATCATAATAAACTTATATAAGCCGACAAGTCTCAAAATAAGCCACAAAATTAGAGCTTATAAAAAATAAGCCCGGATGAACTTACGTTTAATAAGCCGAAACAAACACGCCTTACTAGCTTATATTTGATTTCGGCTTATAGTTCATAAGCTCGGATTTTCCGGCTTATTTTGTATTTTTGGGCTTATATGAGCTTATTATATCACAATAAGCTTATATAAGCCTATAAGTTACAAATAATCCGGGCTTATATATGAACTATAAGCCGAAATCAAATCAAATAAGCTATATATAAGCTTAAACAAACACCCCCTTTATCATCTTATTCTTGTAGTAAAATTCATAGGGTGGGTTGACTAACTTTGGATAAATTTATAAACATTTGTAATACTTGAAACGTTTATATGTTACTCTTATTTTGGTGGTAACTTTAGTTTTTACATGTTTATTACTAGACGGAGCCTCCTTCATAAAATACACCGAGGCCTTCCTCCAATAAATCAAGAATGGGTGTAAGTCTATTGTTATAACATACACATTACCGTGTATTTTTATTTGTATATTTATAAATTTACACTAAGATATGGCACTGTATTAATTTTGTACTACAGGAACATAAGAGATCGAAAATTAATAGTGGGTTACCTATGCATTCATTACCTTCTACATCAACATCAGTGGCACCTCCTATGTTGTTAGTGGCACCTACTATAACAGAAGTAGAAGTAGATACAGATAGTGATACCGAAACAGAAACAGAAACAGAAACAGAAACAAAGATATGTGCAAGTCTCTTGTCAGCGTCAATAGTAGCATCAATACCATCAAATACGTTGGCACTTTCTACGCCATCAATGGCACCTAGACCAATACCAGAAATATATGTAAGTCTATTGTCAACGTCAACATTATCATTTTCTTTTATATACAAATTTACACAGTTAAGATGATGGCACCGGTTTTGTAATACAGGAGTGGATACATGGTAGACCGACTACTAAAGTAAGTTTATTAGTAATGTACTAATGTACACATTATAATGGTTTTTTTTACACAGTTAAGATGATGGCACTGGTTTTGTAATATAGGAACAACGGAGCTTCATCGAGTGGGCATGCTCTGCAACCGAAATGGCAGATCGTGATGTAAGTTTATTATTAACCTGCACATTATCATATTGGTTTTATAAATATAAATTTACACAGTTAAGATGATGGTACTGGTTTTGTAATACATACAGGAACGTCATGGCTTCATGAAGTGGGCATTCACTAAAGCAGATTTTGCAGCTGTTCCTGCCCCTGAAGTAATTCTATTATATACATACACATCATCATGTTGCTTAAATATAAATGTACATCATTAAGATGATGGCACTGGTTTTGTAATACAGGAAGATAGGAGCTTCTTAAAGTTTGCACATTCGACATCAACAATGGCAGCTTGTGATGTAAGTCTGTTACTCCGTATTAATGTACACATTATCACATTTTTTATTTAATATATAAGTTGACACAGTTATGATGATGGCACTGGTTTTGTAATACAGGAACGTAAGATGAGATTCTTAAAGTTAGCACATTCAACATCAACAATGGCAGCTCCTGATGTAAGTCTATTAGTAACGTACACATTATCATTTTTTTTTTTTTTTTTACAATGTAGATTTACATCCTTAAGATGATGGCTCTGGTTTTGTGATACATGAACGTAAGAGATGGAGCCTTCAAGAAGAAATCTTAAAGACATTTGCAACGGCACTGAAACGTATGCAAGAAGAAATAGATCGATATGACACGGCACTGAGACATGGTCACCTTAAAGATGTAGGTGGTTACGTTGACTTAAAACTTGAACATATCCGATATACTTGCCAGAAAGGGATGCATGGTGTTTACCAATGGTATATGTTAATTCTGATATTTGTGCGATTTTACTTTCTCTGCTAGGTAACATATACAATTAGTTTTTTCTTCTGAATGATGACAGTGAAAATGCCTTGTGGATTTGGCCTCAATTAAGAAACAGCCGTGCAGCAACACATGCAATACCTTTAAGCAAATTAAATGGAGGACCGAGAGATGTTGGGAAGGTAATATTTTTTTTTTGTCAATCATGGTTTTTGAATATACTAGAGTTTTTTTTTATCAATTGTAATTATTTGTTTCTTTTATTATTATAGAAAATCGTGGAAAAGTTTCCGGAATCTGACATGATAGAAGGAACACCCTTCATAAATGATATTGGTTTTGTAACTATAAAGTTATCAGGGAAATGGATTGCTAAGGTATTTTTATTCTTTTCTTCTCCAACTCTTTTATAACATACAACTAGTTAATAACCCGTGTAATACATAAGCGACAAAAAAAACTTTCTGAAAACTACAATAAAAGATGGTGACTTTTAGAAACTAAAATAAAAGAGTAATAGTTGATCTGCAAATTGAAAAGCTAAAATAAAAGATGGCAACTTTCCAAAAACAAAAACAAAGTTGACCATGAAAAAATTAAAACAGAGTTGACCATGAAAAAACTAAACAAACATAGTTATTATCATGAACAAACCAACAAAAATGTACATGAGCGGAAGCTTAAATACATCAACAGCTGAAACCTTATATTGTCTACACCAGCTAAAAATAAATTGCTCATCAACTTGAACAAACTTGTTTGGTAATCAACCTTCATAAATCTTTTACTTTACTATTTGAATGAATTTGTAATGCATTCTACAAATGATGCTGTCAACCCATATTTACTAAGCCATAAATCTGATGCCGTCGACCCGCTTTAAATCCTTCTAGGTAACCAGGGTTACTAAGCTACAAATCCGGCCCATGCACCCTCTTTTGCAGCAAAAATGGCTAATAATATCTTTTAATAAATAGATGGTCTAAAATAAAAATTAACATGAAACAAGCTATTGAAAGAAGATGTTGATTGATTATGGAGTAGTGCTCACTTGAAGAGGTTTTGAGGGTCCATCATCGTATATACACACACTTGCTCTTTGTCCTTTGGGTGACCAAATGAACCATAATCTTTACAGAAATTCATTTTCAGAATGTTTATACGTATGGATAGTCTAAATCTCTTACCCCCTGCACCTAATAAACACCATTTGCTTGAAGGAAAAAACATGAGTAAATGTTTATGTAAAACTGGTAAGAAATCTATTACACAATGGTTCAGACCTGAAAATAGAGATGGAAATGATGCTTACGAAGAAATTTGAGTACCAAAACTTTAATTACTTTTTCCTGTGAATAGAAAAAAAGACAGATTTTGGTAATTACTGTGATAATGTCATAAAACATCAAGAAAAGTGGGGGGGGGGGGGGGGGGGGGGGGGGGGGGGGGGGGGGACAAGAGGAGCGCTTTTGGGTATATATAGACAACACACCAATAACATCATATAATCAACAATGACCAAAAAACATCTCTGGATAAGTTCATACCGAATACAAAGGAATGAAGATGAAATAAAATAGAGATGACATATTTTAACCAAAATTATTTCAAATTTAAAGTAATTGGGCATGTAAAATATAGCACCTCACATTTAACGAATGAAATGAGCCAAAATGTGAAAGTGTGTTTTATATTACAAGGATTGCATTTCAGAATTTTTTGAATCTCAAGATTGGCTGCAGAAGTGCAGAGTATAATATACGTATTTGAAAGTGTATTGGCTGTAATAAAAAAAAAATCAAAATACAAACCATGACATCATAAATCTTTCCTAATGTCCTATTAAATCACCCAATTTCAGTATACATTTGTAATTGCCCAATCAAATGACACAATTTAAGTATTGATAATGTCAGCCAAAACATTCTTTTAATATATAGTATAGATGCAATTTTTACTTAGATTCTTGTTTCCTTGCAGAGTGTTCATAAGATGCTAAAGGATGGTATAGACACATGGGCACCAAAACTTCCTGTGGAAAGGGTAATTATAGACTATCCCTCATTGGATGAGGAAATGCATGTGGATTTGCTTCGCCGACGCGCTATAGGATACACGCTAATGAGTATTCTCAAGTATTCTAAAGTTGATGTGTCTATTGGTCATCCTACTATCTCGTCCACGCGTTCTAAAGTACATATCCAGTTGATCTAGCTGTTTAAATCTTTGTTATATTAAATCATTTTATATTTGCATCTATATATATTATATGAAAAAAATTACATTTTCCGATATAAAATAGACATATTTTGCACTTTCTGAGTTTATATTTTCATTTATTTCAGAGGGACAGGGCTCAAAAAGTGTTGAATAGATGGTTTTCGACGGAAGAAAGACAAGACAAGACTCAGAGAGATTTCGACAATGCTTATAAAGATGTCTTAGCTTTGTGGTACTCTACTTGCTAAGTTTAAACATCTATATCTATTGGCTAGTAATAGATTTGTTTTTCCCGTATTCTAAACAGTGGCTTTCAAATCTTCTGTCATATGTAGGTATGGACTGCAAAGAGCAAATTGGATAGTATATTTGACTCCTGCTTGGAAACAAGACTATGTTGAAATGTGTTTCACCGTAAGTATGCAGCATAACTTAGCATAACTTAACTGATAACGTGTTCAAAAAGATGAGAAATTGAATACTAATTCTATTTCCAGGCTGGTAAACTCGAAGAGAGTGTCACAAGTAATAGGCACAAACCCGCTAGAACAAGCTATGCAGGATATAGAAGTTGCACTACTGAACTGGAAGATAACTTGGTAGACAAAGCTAAAATTCGTGTGGCGGTGGAACAAGGTACACGAGATAAACAAATCTAGCTTTCAACACATTTGACCTACTTCGTTTTTAGTTAAAGTTATATTATTTCTCCCATTAATATTATAATGGGATCAATTTTAAAATGGCTAAATTTCACATTTTTTTATTAGGCGAGGATGCGAAGTTGCTTGGGTATACTACTGAAGCAGTTTTAGATTGTGTTTTCACGTAAGATTCTCATCCTTTTATCATAATTTTTACCCTTAGTGTACCTACGCTATCAATATTATTACAAGTAGAGTGGTAAATGTTAATATCCTATAAACTTGCTCTAGTCAAGTTTTTTATTTCCAAAATTTTATTGAATTTAACAAGGTCTACACCGGCTATTTCTTTTGTTTTATAAAACGAGATAACCTACTTTTATGTCAAGTTACTTATTCATATCCAATGCTTTGGGTTTTGTGTTCTTAACAGGTATGCATTCTTAAAAACTCATAGATTGACTGACTTTAAATTCAATATCAATGATGAGATGCATAAAGAAGAGGTATTCTAAGATATTCTTCCATTACTATTGTATATTGTATTCTCATGATTTGCTCAAATTCATTGACAAACAGGGAAATACTTTCTTGTATCTACTATATACACAAGCAAAAATTCGTAGAATTACCGATGATACTCGTGAAGACATCAATAAGTTAAAGAAGGTAAGATTCTCTTTTTGGTATCAGTGTTATGTTGTTACAACTTTCTCATTTCGGACCTAATTTTATTGCTTTCTTATCATGAATATTAAGTTAACATATATATATTTTTTGCAACAGGCTACAGAGTTAATATTGGGGAAAGATGAAGGATGGGAGAAAGGTGAAGAGCGTATGTTGGGATTTCATTTACTCGAGTTTACTGAGGTAAGACAATAATACAACACGATGTGAAGCGTACAAGGCTAAGGAAAACTTGAGAATAATGAAACAAATAATCAGATTGTATACCAACTAAAAATCTAGTTCGGTTTCTAACTGGGCATGAGCATTTGGGGTGAACATCCAATACTACTTTACTTGCACTGAAGTGAAAAGCTTGATTTTTGTAAATTTTCCTAATTTTGTTAATATGATTATGTAACTTATATTATTGTATTAATAATCTTAACTTTATTTTCCAGGCTCTTGAAGAGTCATGTTTATCTGTCTTGCCACACATCTTGTGTGAATACCTTTACGACTTGTGTAAGAAATTTAACGGCTACTATTCCTATGTGTGTAAGGTATATTTACTTACATAGGCTTTTCTCATACATTATTGAATTTGATTTCTGATTCTCTCAAAATTAAAGTCAACTTCTATAAAAATTATTTGATTTTAAAAAGGTATATGTGACAATTTGTCACGATTTAGTGTAATTTTGAAAGTTTTGGCAGGTTAGGTCTGTTACGGAGACAAACACATTATTGCTGTGTGAGGCAACGGCAGCTGTAATCGAAAAATGCTTTCATCTTTTGGGAATCACTCCGGTATGCATTATCTAGTAAATTTTTCTAATTTGGGTTTTCGGGTCGGGGTTTTTTCCCCGGATTCTGTTATGTGGGACTATCTCTAGCTTGTTCATGAACCTTAGATTATTTGAGATTTATTTAAGTTTTTAGGTATAAGTTCTTTAATCTAAATTGGTTTGGATGTATCAACTATAAAGATAGCATTAAAACTTGTTACCATATTATTGAATCAGTTCATAGCCATTTTTAAACTTATTGAATCAGTTCATAACCAGTATAAGATAACATTAAGGTATGACAATAGATATGAATACAAATGTTTGGTTGAGGTCTATGGGTTTTAAATCTGAAATTGAAACCTTGATATATGGCATACTCCATACCTCTTAGAGAAGGCTGATTTAGATTCATTCCAAGATCATCCACTCTCTTACTTATAGAAATGACGATGCCCTCAACACACAAATTAGAACGGAATGTGTTAGTTATTACGACAATTATGATGGTAAATGTTTTTCATCTTTTTGAAAAAATTCACATAATGTTTCTCATGGAAATCATTTTTCATGGTTAGCTCCCGATGAATTCAAGCAAATAATAATTTCCTAACCAAGAATCCCATAAACAAACTCCACTATCTATAAATAAAATTACAGAGAATAACTATATTACTCCTATAAAGGAGATGGATAATTTAAATGTGGTTGTGGAGTTGAAATTTGGGAGGTATTCATGGTGGCCCAGTTGGATAAAACCCATATCCAAAAAGTAAACCAAACACTTAGATTGGAATCATTCAACCTAATCTCATTCTGTCCTCCATTCAAACCTATATCCATAGTAATTCCTAAAATCAGACCAAATGCACCCTAAAACTGTCACTATATCATAACCAGTATAAAAAATAAAGTTAGTCACGCCTCCATATTTTGTAACCAACTTTTAAACTTCTTTATTTTTGTGTAGACATCTTCATTCTTTCCGGATCAAATTCTCCCCAAAGCAGGTGAGTTATCAGTGATCCCTCTGCCATTGAGATTACCATTTTCTGCTGCGGAACGACCAATGGATGTAAATGATAGGTAACTACCAGTTTTGATATTGAAAATGATTGATATTTTTTATGCTAAATTCTATTTGTTTTATGCAATTTAAGTCAAAATCTGGATTTATGAGTTAAAATTGAATCAACATACATTAGTTGAGAAAGGTGAGGTTTTTGTACACTTTCTTCTCTCAGTTACATCTGTGAGGGAATAGAGATTATGTTCTTTCAAGGTACTCTCTTAATCAACATTTATAGTCTGTCTTGCTAGTGTTTCTCATGTCTACTGTATACATGACAAGGACTTTGCATAACTTAAGGCATGCTTAGTTGAAGGGTATATGGGGTTAGAAATGGGTAAGATAATGAATAATGAGGGTTGGTTAAAGGGAATGCAATCCTCCATTACCTACTTGTGGGTAATGCTTCATTCCTCCACAAATTGAGGGGAATGGAAATCAATTAATGCTTGCTTCCCCAACTGCATACCCATGTTTGCAACTACCAATATTTTTGCTTTTAACCATATGAATTTTGTTTAATATTCCTCAAATTAAACATTACATTTGTTACTTCGTATCTTTTTTACAGAATACCATATATGAGATTGCTTCGTCATGTACTTGATATTTCCTCAAATTTCTTTTTTATACCTTCTTGGATAATTGGCTTATAAAGTAGTCCATAAAATATCAAATGAAGTCTACATATGCGTTAAAGTGATTTAATAAATGAATATAAGGATTTTGAAGAAAACAGAATTGCAAAATTTTGTTGTTAGTTGTTGCCACTTGCCATTCAACGTATGTAAATGTTTTATGTTAAATTTGACATGGCTTGATGTTAATTTTACTACAAATTGGTGTTGTTGGATGTTAGTTTTGTTGTTTTTTTATATTTATGGTTGTACATAAATTAACCTGGACCACACAAGATTTAATGCAATGCAATGCTCATTTTATTTCATTATATTCCCTTTGCCTTTGTTATTCCCATTCCTCACTTTGAATCAAGCCATCCCCTTAGTGCCATACAACTGTTAAAACTAACTTTCCTCTGTCTACCTCTCTACTGGAGAATTTTTGTCTACTGTTCAACACAATGCAGTTATCTATAGTTGCAACTTCTGTGTTTTTAATTTGTTTTGATTTTCATCAGGAATCCTCCAAGAAATTCCCGGTTTGAGCTCTTTTCGTTTTCTAACCGTACTACAACACATTTCGGGTCTGATAAAAATGGAAAGCTTTTTGGGCTCATTTCAGTAGCAGACAAGTACGCGTTGGTATCGGATGGGGAGTCTCACTTTTTTGAGCCTGACTTTGCGCATGTTCCTTTATTCAACCATACATGGTCTGATCCCATAAACATGACCGACTCGGGACTTGTATATGTCGGCAATCCCCGTTTCAGGAATTCAGTTTCATTCTCATCCTCTATTGAGATTCGTATGGAACTCTATGTTGCTAAGAATGAGAATGCATTGTATCAGCTTTGCAATCACAAGATAGAAATAGACCTCTCAGATTTTTGGGACAAAAAATCAGATGGTGCGTGTGGTGTTCTTGCTGTTGGAGGTGAGGATGGATCTACATATATGTATTACATCCTATTAAAGGATGCAATAGATGCTGCATTGGAAGTTAAGTTTGAAACAAAGACTCCTGGTCGTGAAGTTAGGGGATATGTTGTTGCTTATTATGGCGATGACTTTCTTATTGAATGTCAATGTCGAAGTTTATGTAAATACAAATACATGGCATTACTCTTTTTACCCAATCATGTTTTAGAGGCTGGCAAAATTCAACTGATAAAATCTGTGATGGCCGTACCTGCTAAGGGATCCCTCCTAATTAAAGCATACTTGGAAGATGTTAAATCTGGGGATGTGATTATGAAGAGCAGTTGCAAATTCAAGTCGCAACCTGTGGGTTGCAGCAGCGTCGGTACTATTAGTGGGGAAGATTGCCGTTTTGATCTGAAAGTTGATTGGAAATAGCAGGCCCAGTATCTTTGATGTCATGCTATGTTATTTGACAATCTTGTGATAGAAATTTATATGAGCTTAAGACATTGTAATCTATTATGTTTAATTATATGAACTTACGTAAATTCAGCACAGCCCTGGATGATTGTTAACCTGTCAAGGTTGTGCTTAATGTTTTTCCAGAAATCAGTTATTTTTATGGCCAACTGGAATGAAAACCAGCATCACAGTAAATAAAACCACATGTATTTAAACATTTTTATGTACTGCAGTGAAAATATTTTTAAAATCGAACAAGAATACCCAAAAAGATCAGTACACAACGCTTCCGCACCACTTTCATCATTATCACCTTTCATTACATTTGGAGAAATAAAAGAACTTCTCAAAAAGACATTAGGTAACTTTCATCTCCAGTCACCAGTATCCGTGCTAAGTTGCTGCTTCAGCAAAAGGCGTGGGCATGCTAATGGATGTTGAATCATCAACAGTATCCATTGCTTCCCACAAGAGTGTAAGTGGAACCAAATGAGGAGAGTACTTAAAACATGCAACATCTGAAGTTAACACCATATCTTCTCCAGCCTGATAACCACCAATTGGCGAAAAGTGCCCACTACCAGTCTACATTGTAAAAAAATAACTCACTTTGAAAAGAATATAAAGATCATATATGACTATAGAAGTAAAACTAGCCTGTTTAAAAGTCACTGTTATATGATGAGATCACATGACAATCATAGGAAGTTGAACATGCGATGACATGCCTTCTGAAACTTTGGTCACCATCTTCTAGATGTCTAACTTCTGCGACCCACTTGATAAATTCAAGAAACTTTGATGGCAAAGAATTGAAAACGATGGAGAGAACGTCCTTCACCTCTTTCACATCCTTTGAACTTAATAACGTTGGAACATCTTCGACCAAGTACTTTGCAATCTTCGTCCAGCTCTCATGCTTACAACTCTGCAACAAATATCAGCAATTCAGCATATATAATAAAACATCAAAGAGTCTGCTTTATGGTTGTGTAAAATTATAGCAAATGTACTATTTAACTAAATGCCTAAAATTGGTTTAACTGCTGCATGAGATTTGAATCATGGGACTTACAAGGGTGTAAAGTAGACCCGGTGAACGGTGAAGGCTTGATATTAGCATGAATCTGAAAACCAGAACAAAACATTAACAGATTGAGGAGTTATGTTGTATCTCTAATGGGTCAAAATGGAATGGGTCAAATGGGTTGAAAGTAGCCCAAAGTGTATTTATAATAGATAGAACCTCCTAAATCGCCTTATACATGATAATAAGTTAATTATTAATGTACTAATACAGTTTTTGTTATCATATATGACAAACGGACTATTCCTTTAGAAGAAATTGAACAAAAAGCATTTTGGGTAAACCCAACCCGTATCAATTGGCACCATAAAGTACCCGTTTAGAGCTGAAACAATTTTGACCCGTTACCCAACCTGCCTATTCTGCCACCTTTAATTATTATATAACTGCGTATAAACGTGCATATTCACTCTTGCATTTGAACTAACATATGCAGAAATACGTACAAATTCGGCAGGTCCATTAAGAAACACCACGTGTACAATACATTATAGGTAATTTACTATGAGAGAAACCATAACACGCACCCTCTACGAAATCCACTTGAATCATCAATGGTATCCATGGCTTCCCATAGGAGTGTAAGAGGAACCCAATGAGGAGGATACTTAAATCTTGCAACATCCAAAATTAACACCATGTCCCTTCCTGCATGATATCCACCAATAGGTGAAAAGTGCCCAGTCCCCGTCTACATTGTTAAAATAATTTGAAAAAAATTACTTTCATAGAGATATAAAATATCGTACTCAATACAATTGGAGTAATACTAGCCTGTTTAAAAGTCCCTCTGAAATAAGATGCAATTACATGACAATCACTAGAAGTAGAACATGCGATGGCATGCCTTCGGAAGTCATCAATATTGCTTTGATTTGTGCGATAAGCTTCTACTTTTGCTCCAGCACAATGAGCCAAGCACACAACTTTCCCAAAGGAAATGCCTTCAGCTTTAACCTTTTCTAGAGGCTCGCAGCAATCTAGCATAGATTCATCAAACCACCGCCATGGACCTGAACATAAGGAAGGCAAAGTCGTCAATTCATCATGAGGTTGTGTGGTTGACAACTGATACCATCATGCAAGCGTGACATCCAGGTATTATAAAGTGCTTGGATTTGCATTTTGGACCTTATTTTTTAAGGGTTAAATATACTCCGTAATTACGTTTCTAATTTATGTAACGTTATTCCCATTTCACAAACCGCCTCTCATTCTCTTCAAAAATGGTTCTTTTTTGTTATTCTATCTATTGATACCTTCGTTAATCATATTCTGGGAAACACTAAAATAACTAATATTGTAATTCTTACAGTCTCAAAATTACATAAGAATATCCAAACAATATCTCCTACAACTCGTTTATCATAGGTGATTATTTAATATGGAGTAACAGAATCACTTCCAAAACACATATCAAAACAGTGAAACACCCTCAATACTGAAGTGAAGTGCTAAGAACATCCTCAATGGGACAGCATAATCCTTTTTTCTCCCAATCAAACAGTTGTATAGTAATAACAGAAACTGACTCTTGCAAATACCAATATTTTCTTGACGGTTTGCTAACTGCCACATAAGATATTAAACCAGTATGCCCATATGCAAAACAGTATCATACTAATCAAGGATACAAAGTCACCTTTCCATTTTCGGCCAGGATCAATAGAAAGTGCATTCAAGACCATGGCAATTGTAGCCAATCCACAATAAGCAGGTTCTGACTGTGTCTGGAAATTAGATATCAACTTAAAGAATCCTTCCATGGTTCCACCTTCAATAGCTTCCCTAAACAATTGCTGCAAATGAATACCAAGATAATTAGATCATTTGCGGAAAACGTGCAAACAAAGAATACTCCTTAGTTAATAAGTCAACAACGCACTCTTGATCAACTTTTTTCTAGCTTAACTAAAGTGGTGCTAACTTATCGTGGACTGCCAGTAACGTCGAGTTTCAACTAAAACAGCATTGCCTAACTTCAATTTCTTTTCAATAGCATCCAAATATCTTACAAAAACAGCATACCATGATAAAAGTTTTCGTCTTGTGTTCCTCGCTCTTTCACTTTCAGGGTTAAAAGATGACCGATGCTCAACCTTCTCCCCACTGCTTTTTCCGAGAACACATTCGCCAGTAATATATAAGCAAAAGCTATACTAGCCACCAATAACTACAGCTAAATTATTCTCGTTTTGCTTAACCATTGCAGAACATTTAAAACCTTCAACCAAGCCAATCAATAACTTAAAAATTCAGAAACCAAACACATCAAACCCTACAATCAACCGGAACACGAAACACAAAATGCTCAGGTGTTTATCCTAACAAAAAATAGCCTATAAACAACTTCAAACTATATCACCATAAACTACTTCCCAATACAAACGGTACGTACCACTGAGCAGGCGTTCTGATTCACATTAGTAAGACAATCACGCGTCTTAGGCGTTTAGTGAGCATCAAAAACCCTAACAGAAGTGATGATAAACACAACTGCCATAACTAATCAGCCAAAACACGAAACACAAACGCATTCAAATGGACATTACTAAAACAGCATAACTAATCTAACCATGAATACATAATTGAGCTCGATTACACAATTTAACTCAATTAACAAAATTCAACATAATCCGGGTCAATTTAACTCAGTTAGTAAATATAAAAATAGATAAACTATTAAATATCATTGATTACCAAACGGATTTTTTTTTTTTTTTTTTCTAACTGAAACAAAAGAAGTCAAAATTAAATGAATTGTTTGACTTAGATCGCCAAGCTTTACTCCTAACCTCAATGCATTTGACTCATGTTTTTTCTCTTCAAGTCATTTTCTTCGTTTTCAAGAGGCTGCTTTGCCAAATCACCCAGATCTTTCGGGTGGGTGAAGCGAGCACAGGTAGTCGACGCGCAACGGAAAGATCTGGGGTG
This sequence comes from Artemisia argyi, assembly GCA_030686995.1. Classification (NCBI taxonomy): domain Eukaryota; kingdom Viridiplantae; phylum Streptophyta; class Magnoliopsida; order Asterales; family Asteraceae; genus Artemisia; species Artemisia argyi. The sequence goes on along the minus strand of CM060708.1, from coordinate 54,600,554 downwards.
ATTTGACGAAGCAGCCCTCTTGAAGATGAAGATCTTGAAGCACTAATAACTGATAAGAGCAGCTAGATTTTTGTATGTTATGTTTTTTCACTTTTTGTTTACGCCAAAGATACGCGATATATTTGTTCAAATAAACATATCTATGTAATATTGTAATATACTTTCTAAAGTGTCAAAGTTACGTAAGATACTTTCAAATATGATTCAATCTACCTAATATAACCTGTTAGCAGCAGATTTACAGGTTACCAACGATTAAAAGTCACACTGTTAGTCCCCAAACTGAAAAACAAATTGCTAAATATAAAAATAGATCATTGATTACAAAAAACCCTAATAACCATAATTAATGACCCCATACTAATTAAATATCAATTGTTGATTACAAAAGCCCTAATAACTCTATAAAACATAATTAATGACTACCAAACGGATCATTTTTTTCTAACTTAAACAAAAGAAGTCAAAATTAAATGAATTGGTTGAATGCGCCAAGCTTTAGAGCACAAGGTGCAAGGCCACCGTTGGGCTTCAAGATCTTCATCTTCAAGAGGCTGCTTCGCCAAATCAGCCAGATCTTTTCATTGTGCGCGACTACCCGTCCCGAACACGGGTAGTCGACTCGCAATGAAAAGATCTGGGGTGATTTAGCGAAGCAGCCTTGAAGACGAAGATCTTGAAGCACTAATAAATGATAAGAGCAGCTAGATTTTTGTATGTTATGCTTTGCTTGTGTACTAATAAACGATAAGAGCAACTAGATTTTTGTATGTTATGTTTTTTCACTTTTCGTTTACTGGTCTCACATTATAATGGAAAATTTGACATTTTTTGAATTGCGATGTGAAAAGAAAAAAACTTTTAAAAAGTCTAGGGTGCGTTTGGTTCGCAAGTGGGATTGGAATTAGATTTGGATTTGGGAAAGGTTTGAAAGATTTAGGAAAGGTTTGAGAAAAAAGTTAGAGAGAGAAAATATATTATTATATATAATTTATTAATTTTATATTGTATTTAAATATTATATTTAAGGAAGATGTGTGTATGGTGGGGCCACATGGAGCTGTGAATCGTCCAAAGATAGGTCCATTGAGGAGAATCATATTTTTGTGGGTTGGCCCACTTTAATTCCATTCCCTGGCGTACCAAACAATTGATATCGACAATCAAAGTATTACTTGAAAGTAAAAAGAGGCAACCAAACGGGCCCTAAAAGGCCATTAAGCTAGTGTCATGTGTCCTCCCACCCACTCCCTCCTTTTTTTCATTAATATTTTCGTAGAGAGCATTTTGGTTATTTGATTTTTTTTTTTTTTTAATTTCACCTTAAATTTCAAATGCAAATAACTTTCAAACGACAAGCTTTTACAAAAAAACCGATTTCATCATAATTTTAAAATTTAATCCTATTTAATTTGGTATAAATCTTGTTAATTATTTCAAACTTTTTTTTAAACATATCAAATGGTTCTTAATTTTCTTTATTTTTTTGGCATTTTCGGCCCTATTTTTTACCCTCATAAGTGTCGAATCGTGTTTAATCTTTACACATGTTTTTGAATCACTCAAATCCGATATCATATGAGTAAGATATCACACGTTAAATATGGTGTTTTACTCATATTTATTGTACACAAGGTGTTTGATGAAATATCTAGCTTAAATTTTTAGTGTTAAAATTGAGCTAAATGCGCTAACTGATGAACCTATAACCTAATTGATTAACAATACATAATTTAACTGATGAACAAAACATAATCTAACTGATGAACCTATAACCTAACTGATGAACCTATAACTGATGAATCTATAACCTAACTGATGAACAATACATAATTTAACTGATGAACAAAACATAACCTAACTGATGAACAAAGACTAATTGATGAACTAAATGTATATTTAAAATAATAATGATTAAAAAACATCACTTTTTGAATGTTACATTAATAAAAGGAGTAATAATGCGTTGTGGTATAAAAATTAGAGCATTTAACGCAATTTTAATACTAAAAATCTAAGCTAAACATTTCATCAAACAACTTGTGTGCAACAAATATGACTAAAACGTCATCTTTAACGAGCGATATCTCACTCATATCATATCGGATTTGAGTGATTCAAATTTCTGGGTAAAGAGTGAATCAAAATCTAAAACTTTTGTGTGTTTAGGTATTTTATGATTCGGCAATTTTTAAAGTAAAAAATAAGGTCAAAAATAGCAAAAACATCAAGAAAATCATGAACCAATGAATATGTCAAAAAAAAAGTTTCGAAATAAGTAAAAAGATTTATACCAAATTAAAGAGAATCAAATTTTAAAAATTATGGTGAAATCGGTTTTTTTATAAAAGTTTGTCGTTTAAGAGATATGTGCGTTTGAAATTTGAGGTGGAAAATGAAAAAATGAGTATTTTACGATTTTGCCCCTGGGCGGATTTTATAAATAAAAAAGATGGGGGACACATGTCAGATGATGAGTGACTTTCTACACTTTTTAAATTAGTCACACTTTGCAATTGATCCAATACCTTTGTGTATGTAGAGATGGCAACGGGGCCGGGTATGCGGGGAATGGTTGATACCATCCCCATCCCCGATGTTCAATAGTTATCCCCATCCCCGTCGGGGGTACAATTACATCGCCATCCCCATCCCCGATAGGGAACGGGGATCCCCAATGGGGAGTCGGGGATTTTTTCCCCATTAAACAATTTACATTTTGAATATAATTCAAATGGTGCAAGCATACTGACATAAAAGAAAATTCATTCACTGAATAAAATTAAAGCATTCAACACACAACGTATTAAAGAGTACGACTTATCGTAAGTACGGAAACAAAAGTATGACTACAAGTCTACAACTCGAAACAAAGACACGAAATAAACCAACATGACAAAGGAGTGCTTGAAGGCTTTGCATTAGAAAAATGGAACTTTCTTAGTATCTCAGTCACATATTTGTCTTGACTGATAAAAATGCCATCTTTTCTTTGTTGTACTTGAAGTCCCAAAAAAGTAAGTAAGTTCCCCCACAGAACTCATTTGAAACTCATCCTTCATCAGCTTCTCAAATTCTTTGCACATCTCTGGCTTTGTGGATTCAAAAATGATATCATCAACATAAACTTGAACCAACAAGATATCATTTTTTTCCTTCTTGATGAACAAAGTTTGATCAATTTTCTCTCTATGAAACCCATTATTCAGTAGATAGGCAGCAAGGGTTTCATACCACTTCCTGGGAGCTTGATGTAAGCCATAAAGAAACTTGACCACTTTATAAACTTTATTTGGATGTTCAGGATCTTTAAAGCCTGGAGGTTGTGAAACATAGACCTTCTCATCAATCTTCGCATAGAGAAAAGCACTTTTGACATCCATTTGATAGACAGTAAAACCCATAAAAGATGCATAGGCCAGAAACAATCTAATAGCCTCAATCCTTGCAACAGGAGCAAAAACTTCTTCATAGTCAATACCCTCTTCCTGAGTGTATCCTTGAGCAACTAGCCTAGCTTTGTTCCTGATAACTATGCCTCTTTCATCTTTCTTGTTCCTGAAGACCCACTTTGTACCAATAACCTTCATCCCATCAGGCAAATCACAAAGAACCCAAACCTTTTGAAGCTTGAATTGTAACAATTCCTCTTGCATTGCTTCTACCCAGCTTGATTCTTCTAATGCCTTATAAACATTTTTAGGTTCCACTTGTGATAGAAAACAGAAAAACAAGCACTCATTCTTGTCTGTATGCTTCTTGGACTCATAAACTTCACTAATAAATCCATGAGCATTAGTCATCTTTGTTTGTTTTCTGGTCTTCACTCCTGATTGTAGATCACCAATCACATTGTCAAGTGGATGCACCTTGTGAATAGAAGCTTGAGGAGTATGTGAAACATCATATGCAGAAGGCATATTTGTGATTTCCACATCATTAATGAAAGTTTCCTGAGCAACAGAAGTAGAGTTTTCCATATTTGGTTCAATAGTGGAAACTTTTGGTATAGCAGTGGAAATTGTATGACCACTGGGTTTAGGAGTATCTTTATTCTGAGCATCCAAATTCACAACATCTGCATCAACTCCTTTTCCAATATCTTTTGAAGGTTGTGGATCTTCCTTCTTTGAAGCATGATCATTATCTACAAAGTCCCAAAGTGGCATAATAATTTGATCCTTATCATCCTCAGAATCTTTGCTAGGTTCATCTTCATCAATAAACTCTTCTGAACCTTCAAAGTCATTGTCCCCAGTACCTGGAGCAACAGGTACATAGTTCATAGTGTTTGATAATATTTCAAGATCAAATAGCCATTTTGGACCTGCACCTACAATGTTAGGTTTATTTTCAAGAAACTCTACATGCAGATTCTCTTCAATCTTCTTTGTTCTCAGATTGTATACTCTGAATGCTTTACTAACCATAGAGTATCCAACAAAGAAGCCTACATTTGACTTTTCTTCAAATTTACCCAGATCATCAATGGTATTGAGAATTGTAACATGACATCCAAATGGTCTCATGAAATCCAAGATAGGGGGTCTACCTCTGAATAGCTCATAAGGTGTCTTGTTCTTTGTCTTCACCACCAGAACCCTGTTCTGAATATAACAAGCAGTGTTCACTGCTTCAGCCCAAAAATTCACTAGTAACTTGGAATCAGCTAATATGGTTCTAGCAGCTTCAATCAGTGTTCTGTTTCTTCTTTCAGCTACACCATTTTGCTGAGGGGTTCTTGCAACACTGAATTCTCTCTTAATACCCTTCTCTCTGCAAAAATCATCCATAACTCTGTTCTTGAACTCTGTCCCATTGTCACACCTTATAATCTTGATCTTCTTATCAACTTGGTTTTCAACTTCGGTAATAAAAGTTTTAAGGATGCCAGTTGTTTCATCCTTGGTTCTTAGAAAGAAAACCCATGTAAATCTGCTAAAGTCATCAGTTACAACAAAGACAATACTTCTTCAAATTTATGCTGCTCACAGATGTAGGACCAAATAAGTCCATATGCAACATATAGAGAGGATGAGCAATAGAGTTATAGGACTTGGTCTTGCAAGAAGCTCTATGTTGCTTGCCTTTGAGACAGGCAACACATATTTGGTCATTCTCAAATCTCTTCTATGGTAACCCTCTGACAACACAGGTTGGTCATTCTCTATACGTATATGTAAACCTAAACCTAGGACCTCTTTTTATAGTACACAAGGAATCCTGTACAAGATAAGTATTATGCTAAATAAATAAGATATTCACTAAATCTTTTCTATACTTATCAACTACCCGTTTACAAAACAAACAGACTAACCAGTAGTAATATATTGTACTAGCAGTGGTAATGCGTTTCCACTGTTAGTACAATTCTTCAGCAGATGTCTTTGCTCAGCCTATCAGTGGTAATGAGTTTCCACTGATCAATATTTTACCCAACACCACACTTAGGACTTTAATCTATTTTTTTTGTTTTGTATTTTTTTAATTTTACACCAATTTATATCCTAAATGTTATCCATACCCAACCGTATTGTTATATTCGTTATTAGCTTTCGAGCATCCGGATATGATGGCCAAGTAAGAATACTAAATGTATGAATAAGGTAGTGACCATCCGAGTAGTAGATTAATTAGCTAACGCGCCAACGATCTGGTGTGTTAATTGGTGACCATCCGTTATGAAAGTAATGCGCCAGCGATCCAAGGAACACATTAGTGACCATCCATCATTTAAAAGATCAAGGACTCGCGCCAGCGATCCATGAAGCATACTAGTGACCATCCGTTAGTTAAAGTGTCGAGGACTCGCACCAGCGATCTACTAAGTTTATGCAGGAGATGTAAGCTAGGTTTAACCTATGAACCAAATAAACCCTTTTTACCGCTTTAGACTTTTTACTCCTTAGCTTTAGTGGGGGAGATGTGTATCCTTGTCAAGCATATGATAGAATATTCGTCACGTCCGGACAGTTAAACGATTAGATTTGCTTTTATTGATAATATATTTAGTTTCTAATTGGTTAAGTGTTTGGCCGTGCAATTATGATAAAATGAATAAGTGCTTAAATGTAAAAATATCCTATCAAGGATACATTTTCATTATATTTATTCTAAAGGTTTACTTCAGGACGAGTAAAGTTCAAGTGGGGGGATATTTGATGACATCAAATAAGTACATTTTATTAGCATCATTTTTCCTATTTAATTAACTTGTTTTCTATTATTTTGTATGACAACTGGTGCCTTTATGTTTACTTTAGTGATTCTCAGGTAAAAACAAGCAATAGGTGAAAGTTAATGATATTGGACGAATTATGGAGCTAAATGATCAAGATTTGAAAAGTCTATTGAATTCAAGAGATGCGCCGTATCTCTCTCAACAGATACGTCGCAACACCATACTTAGATGAATTCAAAGACCATTTCCTGACTTTGAAGAATGCCCCGCATCTAATTACAACATGCACCGCATATGAAACTTTGGTCAACGAAGAATAATCAACTTGATCTACTCCAAAATACGCCGCATCTCATTTACAACATGTGGCGTATCAGCTAAAGACTTCACCAGATACTATCCAAGACGTTAAAGAACATGCGCCGCATAGAGAAAGAAGTTACGCCACATCCAAAGGCGGTGTACGAATATTCCAGAATTTAATAATCTTGGACCCCACGTGAAGTTAAGTAGATGCGCTGCATCTGTCATTAACATGCGCCGCATCGACCCTTTAGACAGAACCTATAAATACCCCAAGACAGATACGAATTTTGTGTACAGAAAAACCCTAAGGAGACGAATTCAGTCGAAGAAGCATCACAAGACACGCCCAAACGAGGATCTTAGAGCCGTAAGAAGGTCATGCATGTGTATAATTCATTAAGTAGTTTTGTTTATTGTATTAGTATGCTTTAATCCATCAGGATCGATGGGCTTGTGGCCACCATACTGCTCCCCTTAAAATTGCTTTCCCATCGGTTAAAGTTTATATGATTTATATTTTTGGTGAATTATATTTATGCTTTGATAACCTCTGTGTTTAGTTGAGTCTTCTGGGCTACCATACATGTTCCTCACCTGCTTATCTAGTGTCCAGAAGGTAAGATAAACATAAGTAATCATTAAGGGTTTACTCGCCGATATATAGGATCCAACGAGACAGATTAGATTACGATACTCATCATATAAAACTAGCAATATAACAAGTGACAAGCTACTTAATTATAAGGACAGGTCTTCTTACGTGTTTTTATTATCTATCTGTGTACGTGATTGCTATTCGCTGAATAGTTCTCATTAGTTTTACTTTTTATTATTTACTAAATCTGTGCCAGTCTCTCAGGCTGAAATCCCTTTTTATTAGATTAGGATTGTAAAACAAACTTAGATATTAAAATACTGATTAAATCAACTAGATATTACGTTCCATTCTTAGTGTTCGACACTCCACTTACCACTATATGCATATTGATCGAGTACACTGCTCATTAAGTGTGTATGTTAGTAATAAGTCGACTTAATATAAATTTAAAACTTGAAAAGGCTTAACACCCTATGCTACACTGACATATCACACGCATCATCCACTTTTAGGTCCATTTAGTTAGGTCCCTATTTCAAAACTCTTATTTTAAATCACAAATCACAACCAAAAAAAATAGTCAAGATCCCATGCTACAACCATATGACAAACCACCAGCAAATTACACAATATTTTACACTAATTCTAGCCAATAACTTAACACTAACTTTGAAAACAAGTGTTAATTTCATCTCAACTTTGAAGCAACACGGACATATAGGTCCATAAATGAATTGAACGAACGTGGATAAAGTATTTTGTGCTTGTATGGTTAAGTTTAATCGAACGACTAGGCGTGAGCGTTTATGCAAGCGAATATTTTTCATGTTCACTCGCTAAATAATGAAGTTGTTCATGTTCGTTTATCTCTCATTCATAAACATGATAAACAAACAAAAAACATTAAATTGAACTACTCTGTTGGCATGCGAGTTTGAATAGCATTGACATCATGTATACTAGCCGGGAACAAAATGATGATTCTTTGTTTTGTGTGAAGACGATATTTATACCTTGATGATACTTTTTTCAACAATTGTTAGTTTGTTACCTGCTCCTAATTTAATGATGCACGCTGCACACTCTTTATAGTTGTGTTTCTTTAGCATAAAATAAGAATGGTGCGCATGTCGTGTATTTAAGATACCCTAATTTAATACTAGTAATTGAATGGCTTTTTAGATAACTTTCATTTGAGATACCATAGTTTAGCTTTTCTGACCTAGACTAACTTGACTAACTATTAATATTCTTATAAAAACACAAATAAAATCATTTTACAACCATGTTGCACTGATTCACGCCTTCACAACTTCCACGTCAATGTCATGTTATCCCGTTCACATATTCCTCCCATCAGCTTTAACTACGTAATAGTCACTACTTTTCTTATCATTTGCATAAAGTTCACTTGAACACAGACACATTACATAAGCAAACACACATAGTTTTTGTTGCTGAAGAATTAAAAGATGAAGAGTTTTAAATCACCTTTGACTCCTAGAGCTTTATTTCAAAATTAAACACTCGGTTTCAAATCTCCTTGGAATTCAAAGTCTTTATATCAAATTGACATGACTTACAAATGGTTTTTAATAAATTCTAAAGTTTTAGACGACGTTTAAATAGGTACCAAAAGTGGTTGTCTAGTTAGATGTCAAAATAGTTGCTGGTTATTTCAGATCAACACTCGTGCTTTAATGTTATGACTTACAATAATTTCAAATTGTGAATTGTGATTCAACTTTATGACTTTTGAATTGTTTCAAATCCCTTTATCAACAGACCAATGGGGCCAACCATACACATTTCTGACTTTCGTCCTATAAGTGTGATTGGATATACCTACAAGATGAGGAAATTCTTGATTTACCCCAAAGGTACACATGTGTGTATCCCATATGCCCCAAAAAATTCCAACTTCTCCAAATACCCCATGGGCGACTCTCTCCCAAGATCTTCGGCAACTCTACCAGAATTGTGACACATGTCACTTTGGATGTCCCCACTATGTACTTTCATAGTACAACTAACCCCACTAATTTCTTGGGCGACTGGGACCTACTTTCTTGGGCGACTTTATTATTTTGTCATTTAGCTAAAAAGTAGTCATTTAAAATAATATATTTTTGGTCCTTGTGGTTTGCTTGGTATCTCATTTTTTATCCATGTGCTTATTATTATTATTATCATACACAAACACAAACATATACAAATATTAAAACATATGCGATCACCATCATCTGCTTAGGTTCGAAATGCATCTAAAAATATAACCAATTATATTAACTGGAGCTCTATAAGATTAAAACCATAAGTTGCAACTTTGTTTATCAAATCACTTCTTTGGTATCATTGAAACCTACAATCAAAATGTTACTTCTTGTTCTTAATTATTTACACATACTTCTTGTTCTTAATTATTTACCCAGATCACCAACTTGGTCCAGCCACCTTGCCGGAAAACGTCCTCGGCAAAAACACAAGTCTTCAATAAATCATCGCCGGAATCTCGCCTATACAACTTTCAACTAACTCTTCAATAAATCATCGTCAGTTCACTACCCCTCTCCTACACAAACTTTATATCTTTGTTCACAAAACACAACAAAAACAGTCACCACCATTGCCGGAAACTCGCTGGATTTCACCACAGCCACCTAACAACTCTTCAATAAATCCCTTCAAGTTAAAAACCCTAACCCTTCTATTATAACAAACCCTAACCCTTCTATTTATCAGATCTGTCATTTCCTTTTGCTTTGATAACCGAATATCAAAACACCTCAATTCTTTCTTGTTCTTGATAACTGGATATACAGGTGTGAAAACGAAAGTGATTTTACCAGATGTAGATCCGAGTTTGTGTAGAAGATGAAAATTGTGTAAAGGATCTGGGTTGAGATCGAAATATTGTCTAAAGGATATTTTTTTTTATATGAATGATTTAGTGGGTTTTGTGAATATGTGATTTTTGTGTAGTTGTGTGTGTGCCCAGTTTGTGTGATGAAAATGGGTTTTTGAATTTTGATGGAGTAGATATGATTTGTAAATGTGTTTATTATTGTGTTGTGTGTTAATTGATTATAAAAAGAGAAAGAATGTTTGTAACAAAAATGAGATACCAACCAAACCACAAGGACCAAAAATGTATTATTTTAAATGACTATACTTTTTAGCTAAAAGACAAAATAGCAAAGTCACTCAAGAAAGTAGGTCCTAGTCGCTCAAGAAATTAGTGGGGTTAGTTGTACTATGAAAGTACATAGTGGGGACATCCAAAGTGACACGTGTCACAATTCTGGTAGAGTTGCCCAAGAATTTTTGGGAGAGAGTCGCCCATGTGGTATTTGGGGAAGTTGATTTTTTTTGGGCATATGGGGTACACACATGTGTACTTTTGGGGCAAATAAAGAATTTTCTCAATTGCAATTTGCAAAGTTCAAAGCTTCTAAAATAATGTACAACTCATTTCAAATAAGTTAGAACGAAGACAATGATACAATTTTATGATTTTTGCAAGTTTTATGGCACCCACATATATTAAAAAGATATTCATAAAGGGAATTGTTTACAATTTCTTACGTATGTCTTGAAACTAAATCCATAAGCGCTAGTCATTTGGAATTTCACTAATTCTAAATTTTATAATAGTTACACATTAAGATGGAGGTAGGTATGTTCAAAAAAATGGAGGTAGCTTTGATGGTTCCTAACAAGAAAAAGAGAAAAGAAAAGGAAAACAAAATGAGAGGTGTGGAGAGTTCTTTCAGGGATGAGTTTTTTTATTTTTTTAATAATTTTTTTAATAGTTTTTTTTTTTTTTTTAATTTTAAATTAATGCAATATTATGTAGAGTTTCAGTCAAAGGTAATCTGGGAAAGAAAACAAAATATGAAGTACATGAAAAATGAATATTCTTTAAAGCACTGTGACAAAGTCAATAAATAAAGTGAAATGGAAAAGGTAATGGAGTGTCATTAATTTCATGCATCATGTTTTTTAATTCGAATTTAATTAAGCTGCATTTAATTTTGGATAAATTGAAAAATATCCCTATAGTTTGCCAAAATTGCAAAAAGTGTACTCATACGAGAATTTTTGCAAAAAAGTGTACCTTAGCAAGTTTCGATTTGCAAATCATGCCCTTCCGGGGGTACTGTTCATGCAAAAATGGTTTTTTGCCTAACGCTCGTTAAGAAATCCTGTTAAGTTCTAGTCACGTGCGTAGCACGTGAGGGTATTTTTGTCATTTCACTGTTCCCGCCATCAAATCCAACTGACAGGCCCACTAGCACACTACAATTGTGTTGAGGGACATTTTTTGCATCTAAAGTTTATCTATTTCATTCTTATACAACACGAGTAAGCATCAACTCATACACACCCACTTACTGCTCATCATCTTGTTGCACCCAAAAATTTTGTTGACCTCAAAAAATGGAACGTGCGGTCTACAATGCGTTATTAGAACTTCGTGGACGAATAGGAATCCCGGTAGGCGATTCTACTCGTGCCCCACATACGTAAGTTTGACTCTTGATTGAAACAATAATTATGTTACATGTTACAAGTTGTCTCTATTTTCTTCTTTATAATTACATTTCTTTCATTTTACAGAACTCCGGCTGTCCCTTCATTAGATGGGTGGATCCACCCATGTGCGACCGATCTCTATACATCATCCCTAGTCTACTTAGGACCAGGGATGCTTTGGAAGATGCTCTGGCTTTAGAGCAGGAGAGGGCCGACTGGGAGGAGCACCGGGCAAATGAGGAGGAGACCCGGGCAAACCAGGCGGACCATCGGGGCGAATATGGAGGAGCAGCGGGCTAAGAAGCTGAGGAAATACCTTATCATTATTTGGGTTTTCTTTGCTTCATATGTTTACCTGCAAAGTTGAAAGTTTGGGTTTGGTCAATGTGGGTTGGTTTTTTTGGTTTGTGGTAGTTAATGGTGTATATGAACAATGTATTTTGTTGATGGTTGGTTATACAGTTAATGTACATTATGGTATGACAACAATGGTTCAAGTATCTTTAATTATCTTATTTGATTTGTGATATTTGTTTGTTAAGTAGGATTATGATTGTTTATGATTCGTGTTATTTGTTTGTTAAGTAGGATTATGATTTCACCAATATTAACTATTGATGGAGTATGATTATGATTTCACCAATATAACCAGTGGCAATGAAGCAGCAACATTTTACTTATTTCATTCTTATATAACATGATTTGCATTATGTTTATCCGAAATACACAATCTTCCTGAGCTTGTTAGAAACATGATGATTTACCTCCAAATCATCATGTTTCTTGAATTACTCCAAATCATCATGTTTCTTGAATTACATCTTTCATCGTTAGAGGATTCTTCCAAACACTTCATCTTCTTTTAGACTGCATGAAGATCTTCCTTACAAGTTCCCTTACCCTCTGTGTATGCTCATCCACCTAGAGTTTTGCTGACAACATCAAAGTGAGTGTACCCCTTGACAATGGGTAGTCTTGCTCTACCAGCATATAAATATTTGTTCCAGCTGTTGTAGACACATGATGAACTGTACATGAGTCATACAATCTCCATGTCAAACTATGAGTACCTGCCAGAAATTTCCATAACTTATCACCTTCATCTGGCTCAAAGATTCTCTTCAAATGTACCCACATCATTATTTCTTTGTTATCCTCTGGTTTTGATGAAGTGAACTTCTGTTTGACTAAACACCGCATCCTTACTAGATCTTCTCTGTTAAAATCTTTGAGCATCTCATCAAAGTATTGATAAACTTCAATGTGATTACCAACCCTGATGATCTTCCAACTCTTTATTTTGCTTTCATCTTGAATCTCCCAATCTATAATAGGATGCTTAGTCTGTAGAGCTTCAACATTCCTTGCTTCTTGGTGAACAATCATCATCAACATCATCTGTTGTAACCTTTCCTTAGTCAAATCTTCTTCTTGGTCTTTTTGCTCTTGCTCTTGTTCACCCACATCTGATTTTGTCTTCTTGGTCACTTCCTTTTCTAACACAGGACCTGCTCTCTTAGAACTTTCCACCATCACCTCTGTTCCCATGGGCACAAATCTGGCCATTTTCATTTTAGCTAGATTATACAACTTTTCAATCTCCCCATCATCTAAATGAGTCAAATCTTTGAGTTTCCGGTTATCCATATTCTTTAGATAAGTACACATGTTTTTCCTTCTTTGAGCTGGTGTGGGTGGTCTGCTTAGTTTTTCTTTAAGTCTTTGTGCCACATAATGTTTTTTTTTTTTTTTTTTTTTTTTTTTTTTTTTTTTTTTTTTTTTTTTTTTGCAGTAGTTTCAGCATACCACTTAGGCCTCTCTTCAATAGTAAGTGATGCCTACTCTTCTTGAGTTAATCTTTGAGCCAGCTCATAATAAGCATCACATTGAGCCCTTTCATCATCCCATTCTAGCATCTACATTATATAAGCAAGGCTTGCTTCTTCTTGTTGAAGAGCTGCAAGTCTAGCCTCTTTATCTAGCTGAGCCTGTAACTTCTTGGCAGTTTCTGCATCAGACAAAAGCAGCTCTTTTGTTGACATAGGAGTTTTATCAGCTTCTTCCACTAATATACTCTTTCCTTTTCCCTTACACTATAGTTGTTGTTGTTTGGTGATTGTTGTTGTTGTTGTTGTTGTTGTTGTTGTTGTTGTTGTTGTTGTTGTTGTTGTTGTTGTTGATGGTTCTCTGATACTCACCCCTTTTGTTGGAGGTTTAGTATTCTTCAATTTAGTGAGAGCTGCAACCATAACAGCCTGCTCAGTAGATGATGCAACAGAATCATCTTTTGTATCAAAGTCAGCTGTACTAACTTTACGCCTAGCAGTACTAACTTCAATACTGGCAGTTTTAACTTGAACTTCCATAGCAGATTCAACAACTTCACAAGTAAACATTTCAGGATCATGTTCATCCCCAACAACAGTTGCTTCAACATTTAAGTAATTCCCCTCATTAATTAACTGTTCCGGTGCAACATTTACCCTAGTTTCCACATCAGCCATCTGTTGATCCTCATCTGAAACTTTGCTTTCATTCATCCCCTGTTTGGAGGCATCCTCCCCCAAACTAGCAACATTACAAGAAGATGCAAGCCTAGCAGCAAAACCAATTGTTATTAACTATATTTTTGCCCCCTTTTAGAAACTAGCTCTTTGTTTAATTAGTTAGACGGTGAAATGATATATTAAAAAGGTGGTGTAGCAAATAAGAAGAGATAATAAGTAACACATTAATTAGTTAGGTAAAATCCAATCATTTTAAAGGGACTATTTATGTAAATTTTATATAAGGAATGAAGGGAGTCGATTCTATTTCCAATCTATACTACTATATAATGCATTTAGGACTATTCTATAATTAGAAATGCTTAAAATTCAGACTTTTACTTGCTTATTATGGAAGGATTTCAAAATTAATTAGTTAGGAAGTAGGTTGGTTAGGAAGTTGGTTAGGAAATTTGTTAGGAAGCAGGTTGGTTGTTCAAACTAAAATTATCTGGTGTAACCATCTCTAATATCTCTACTTACAAAGCATGAAGACAACTAAACTTGTAACGAAATAACGCAAAATATAATCACACGGTACCCGTCGCCGCATTGCACGGGTACCATTCTAGTTTGAATATATATATTTAGGAAGGCCCTGGCTTCCTTGTCTGAGTTCATACCAAAACCCAAAAGATGGAAGAAAAAGAAGTGATTATTGTCCCACCGGAAGTATCAAACCCCAACTAGATCCCCAATGATCCATGCTCGGTCACCAAGACACAAGACTTCCCTTACAAACAATTTAATGAATGAATGTTGTTTCTTTGAACCAATTCCTAACCTAACCTAGTGACTCGATTCTAGTAGAAAGGGTATATATAGAAGACCCTCGACACAATCACAAGAGTGGATTAAGTTCTTGTGATTCTTCCCTTGCAAGGATGTGTGTTCTTTGAAAGATGTTAGTGTGAAAACTAAGAACTCAAGATAGAATTAGAGGATTAGAGAGAAATAATGTAGAGAGAAAGAATAATGGCAAGGGGTGAGGAATACAAGAGGCAAGGGGGTATTTATAGGCCAAAACCCAAACTTGGGAAAAAATTTACCAACGCCGGTGCGTTGCCCACGCGTTGACGCGTGGGTGACGTGCCAGACACTCTGTAACATTTTCCCCAAATGTTGGGTGTTGGTCTTGTAAATACCTTCCCTTGCTAAACCCCCAATTTTACTTCACAGTAAACCTTAACATTAATCAATCTAAGGTTTACCAACTCAAATAGCCAATTTGGAAAATGTTTTTGTGAAGTGTTTATTAGAAAACCAATTATCAAAGATAGAAGAGTAGAAAGGATAATTGGGTAGGGGTAGAATAGGTATTCCTCACATGGCATAAAAGAGAGAAGAGAATATGCCATGGGATATTCCTCTATAGGGAAGAGTGACTGAGGTTAGGTTAAGAATGAACCATGGTTAAGTTAGGAGTAATCAAGGTTGGGTTAGAGAGGTGTGTAGAGACTACACCATGGTCAGGTTAGAAAGTGAACCATGGTTAGGTTAATGGGTATATCCAAGGGAATGTTCCATCCTTGGTGTGGTTAAGAGTTAACCATGGTTGGGTGAGAAATGGGTGAGTTGGAAACTAACCATAGTTGGGTTAGAAGTGAACCATGGTTGGGTTAAGAGAAGAATATACTCAAGAATATTCCATTTCTTGGGGAGGAAGGTGAAATGGATGGTTGAGATGTGTTTCTTTGAAATGGATGGTTAGGATGAAGAGTGTGTAAGGAATATAAGAGATGAGTTGGATTGTGTAAGAGTGAAGAGATGTGTGTAAGGGAATATGTAAGAATTGGATGTGATGGGGAGCCTAGTGTGTGTAGAGAATGAGAGGGTTGTGAGTAATGTGTGTATTTGAAAATAAAGGTGTTGGAGGTGTAAGGAATATGTTGGTTGGATATGATGTGTGTAAGAATGAGTTGTATGTGTAAGGAATATGTAAGATTGAAAAGATGGGGAGCCTTGTGTGTGTGAAGAAGGGTATGTGAGTGAAGTGTCTGTATTTTGAATGTAAAGGGGTGTGTGTGTGTGTGAGTTGTGTGTAGTAGTGTGTGTAGAAAAGTATGTATATGTGTATAGAGAATATGTGGGGAATGTATAAAGTAGAGAGAATATTGTAAGAAGGGAATATTGTGTGGGAAAGTGTGGGAGACAAAAGGTATAAAGGTATAAGAGGTGTAAGAGAATATTTAAAAGATGGTGGGATGTTTGGAGGCTTTGTCTCTTGTGAAAGAGTGACTAAGAAGAGTTAAGAAATAATTAAATTGTCAGTAAGAATAGAAGGTTTAGACAATTGTGATTATAAGATAAGAAAATCAAAGGTTACTTGTAATTTCAAGTAACTCAACGTCGAGAATCCATAATCTCATAACTCGTGACTTTTCACGACTCGACGCACTCAACTAACACCTTGGTACAAATGAGCCAAGTGCTTTGCCTTGATGTAAAGCATATCCCATGCGGGAAAGGATGCGTTTACGCAAAGTGACATTTGACTTAGTTTGACCAATAAGGGAGTAAACCCGTTACGTGATTAGAGAAGACGTAAGCACGGGCTATGAGCATACGATTGCTTTCACTTGATGTTACGTGAAATATACAAGCTCCCTAGGTTTAGAAAAGCCTTGGCTAGAGGCAAGATTTAGAAAAAATGAATTGGCAATTTCCCGAAGATGGGTATTATAAAAGTTGGATCTCTCTAATCCTAAAACTCGTTTCGAGTGTTCTCAATTAAGCACATAACATATTCATACCTGTATTGAAAGATTCACATTTGTCAGGTAAGGGGAAAGCCAACTTTCAAAATTCGTCCCGACAACATCAGACGCCTGGCGCGTCGCCCACGCGTCAACGCGCGGGCAGTGCACCAGCATCAGATATTGAGTCGGGGAATTTTGGCTAACATTTATTATTTTATGTGTTTCGAAGGTTTATTTGTCATCATTAAAACATTAAGGGATCTCGTCAATGTTGCCTCAACAATCTCCCCCTTTTAGATGATGACAAATAAATTCCGAAAGCAAATAAAATTACAAAACTTAGTGAAGACAAAACGTGCCTTTGATGTAGCTTACTTCTTGACCTTTGCCTTGTAATTTGGTGAAGCCATTGTATTTAACTTGAATTGGTCTTCACGCCACTTGCTTTCTTTCTCCCCCTTTTGTCGAATCAAAAAGGCGGGACTTCAAAGTAGCTTGTTAATGCACCCGAACGTGCTCCCCCTTGAACATAGCTCCCCCTAGATCGTTGCTCCCCCTTGTTCCAAGACGGGGATCCATGGGTCAAGAGCCTCACCTTTGCGGTGGCTTAGCTACATAAAGCACACAACACGCAACAAACAAGAAAGCCTCATGTGGAAGTCCAAAATGGGTTAGGTTACCATATGGATACTTGCAACATGGGTTAGATCATAATAATAATGTATTTTATCATGGAAAAGCTTTATTGTTATTATACCCTCATGACTTAAATAGGCCAAATGATGAGCATGGATGATAATAATTACTTATGCACACATATAGAAACAAAAGATGCTTCATTCCACAAAAATTTATTACATAAGACCTATGGAGCATACTACCATAACCCTACAACACACAAAACAACTAGGAACACAAGGATGATACTAAAAGATGATACTACAACATGCTACAACTAGGAGTTAATATTCAAGAGAGTTCATTGTGAAAGGTTCCTCCATTGGAGACACTTCATCCACTTCAATCATCCTTGATGAATCATTTGGGTGTTTCTTCTTGATGTAGTCAAAGATGTTTGTCATGATCCTAGCAAATGGAAGTGGCTCATCATGCTATGAAGTAGGCAAAGTTAAATGGAGTATTGGTCTCAATGCAATAAAGCATGTACCCAACAATGATAGGCAACTTCTCTTGTGCCTTGACCTCAACAAACACATTTTTCAACAAGACCTCCACCCATGACATCAATTTGGGGTGAGGTCGAGACTTGTTCCAATATTCGGATGGGACCTCTTCACAATGAAAGTCGGGTTGAAGGATGGTGTTTTGAATAAGAACGGGTTGAATTGGGGCTTCTAAGGCATAGGTGCTTAGATGACAGTGCTTGATTTTCATGAAAGTTTTAGTCTCGATGGATTTTGTGTAAAAACATGTTTCCCTTAGAAGACACTTTCAACATTCTTCCCAACTTCTTCAAGTTCCAAGCACAACCATGCCCATACATCCGGAAGTTAAAAGTAAGAGAAGGTCGGTTAAAGTAGTATCTAGCATGAAACTCTTGAATATGCCTTGGTTAGATGGCTAAAGGGAGGTTATGAATTAGAGAAAAGGCTTTTGATTGGGTAAAGGGTTGTCTTATGCTTGTAGCACACATGAAGTTCTTGTCGCAATTACGACCTTCACGGTGCTCATGATACTCAAAGGGCTCGTAAACATTAGTGTCGGAGGACACATTGACACGTTTCATGAAGAATTTGGTTGCCATTTTTGAGAGGTGAAGGATATATTATAAGAATGAGGATGGTGATGAAGATGTAAGATACTAAACACTCTTTTATAAAGAATTGTCATGAGTTAGGTTTGGATAAAGAGGATCTATTACCCAATAAGTAAGAATAATTAGTACAAATATTCCTACTAGGTAGTACTTAGGAAATATGAGAGGAGAGGAAGAGGTGCATGGGGAAGACAAATATGCTTTGTTGATAGGAGTGATTTAGATTGGATTAGTTTTGAGTTGGGTTGGATTTGGATGATCTTAGTTTCTCATGCTAGTTCCCATAATATATAATGCATGCACCATAATTAGTTAAGCCATGCATGATTCATCCAATTATGGTTAGTGAGAAAGAATCCAAGATTTGGAGTGAAATGATTCTATTTATCATAATGTAGACCCTACATCTCATCATACATGAACCAAGTGCAAGTATTTCATGTAAGACTTCACAAGAATGTAGTTATATGTGAATAGATATCAAGTGTATTTCAAATTAGATACACAAGCTAGGTCCTATGAATCATCATACATATGTATAGAGAGTCAATATATATATTGCATGATATCTCCGATTCATAGTTCGTTGTGTAGTATGTCGACTTTAATAATACTTATGTGTTACTTGCATTAACAACATAAGTTCCTAAGATATCGGATGAGGAACTTAGCTTATTAAGCCTATTCATTGGGTATATTAGTTTGTTATGCAATACCATACCGAATTCGAACCACATGAATTCTCTTCAACTACGTAAGTAGTTTGTATGCTTGCACAAAATCTTTTCATTTCTATTCTTCCCTAAATATAAAGCATGCCATTTTCACATAAATTGAACAAGTAGATATAGATGTACATTCTTCAACACAAGTGTTAGTTGTGATCCGAAACTTTATCTATTCTTGGTAATTTGACACGGATGACTTTCAATCTTATTAATTTTAATAAGATATGTTGTGTCAAATTTTCTTGTTCATTACACATAGTATAGACATGTAGAATCTTGAATATTATCAATCATCGTTTGAATAATGAATTGATGAATATTTTTCTTCTTGGAAACCATGTAATGAGATTTCCTTCCATGCCTTCACATAAGTCCTAGACACGTAAACACATAAGCTCTAAGAGCACCTAAGGAAATGCAAATGATTCCTAGACATCTCATTCTAGCTTGAAGATTGTTCTCTTAAGATGCATGTCGACCACGATCATCTAAACCTATCCCAAAACAATTTGGATTTTTGAAAAGTGTCATGCCAAAACTTAGACTTGTTTATTTTGTGACCTAAGTGTTCTTTTATTCAAGTCACCAATGACTTGCTCAATAAGATGACCCCTTGCAACTCTCACTTTCTTAGGATTGCGTTCATCCGAATCATTAAAATTTTAATGACGACCTTTCTTAATCTTGAACTATTTGTTCATTGATCACATCATCTTCTACCGAAGGAGATGATTTAGGCACGAGCAAGCTCTCATCAAAGGTTACATTGAGAGATTTCATAATCCTCATTGTTTCCTTGTTAAGCACTATGTATGCTTTGCTATTTTGAGAGAATCCTAGGAATACACCTTCATACGACTTTGGGTCGAATCTGGTGAGATATACTCTGGTGTTTAATATAAATACTTTTCAACCTAATATTCTAAAATACTCTAGGGAAGGCTTCCTATTTCTAAGTATCTCATATGGTGTTTTGTTTAAGACCTTCATAATGTGGATTCATCTTTCTTAACTTACGATGTGTTCTTTCAACAATCTCAAGTGATTGAGAAGTGAACGGGCCCGATAAGTTATAAGATATTCCATGTTGTTCACAAAAGGCTCCAAATTGCAATTTATCAAATTCACTACTATCATTTGTTTTTGTTGAAACAATAGAACAATCAAGTAGGTTTTTAAGTTTCTTTAAAACATCAAATTTATTTAAAACTCTACCCTTATTTAAAAAATAAAAAATAAAAATTACCCAAGTATAATTTGAATAGTCATCAATAATCATCAAAGTATAGAAGCTTCTTTCATAACTTTGGATTGGAGATGAACCATACAAATCCAAGTACAATAACTCTAAACTCTATTAGTTGCCACAACATTCCTATCCTTAATGTTTGCATGACCTTGACTCTCTAAACAAGAAACACAATAATGTCTTACAAAACACAACAATGGTAAAGTGCTTACTAGCTTGTTGGCGAGACCTAACCTCCTATGCCAAAGCGTTGGGTAATTTGCCATGTTTGCTTATGTTGTTAAAAATAATCTCCGATTAACAAGTATACAAGTTGTTTCGCCTATGACCTTTAGCTAATATGTTACCATTTTTAATAATAGTGCAATCTACATTGGTAAACATAATACTACAATCGTCATCATTTAGATTACTTGTACTACTAAACTTAGAGTTTAAATTACTATCATGCTCATCATTGGTGAATTCTATAAGGTCATGAAGAGTTTTGTTACGAGTGATTGCAAAAGAAGTTTGAGGAAAGAATGGTTTAGCAAAAGCATTTAATGATGACCCATTTTTACTCAGACTCCTGGCGCGTTGGTCGCGCATCGACGTGTCAGCCATCGCGTCAGCCTTGGTAAAATTTAGTTTTTGACCTTCTTTTATAAACACAATAGGTTTGTTTTGACTTGTAGTCTTATTTTTATCATTTTCAGAAAAACCAAGACCTCCCTTATCATGAAAGGGTTTTTTGCTCACTCAACATTTTGTTTAAATCGTTTCCACTTTTCTTAAATTTGAGTAGTATCAATTTTCGTTCAAGTTTACCAATCTCTTCCTTGAGTTTATGTTCATCCATTGCATGTTTTCCAATATTTCTCAAATGTGTTCATTATGTTTTATTAATTCCTAATTTTTCTTTTGCAATCTATGAAAGTCTAGATTATCATTAGAGGAGGAAAGGTTAGATAATACCTCATGGGTTCGAAGTGTTGTATGACAAGTAGCTTCCTCATGCGAGTGATCTCCGTCTTCACTATCGCTCCTAGCCACTCCGATGAATGCCTTGTCATGACCATTGCTACTTCGTTGTTCATCGCATCTTCTACATTGCTTTGTCAACACCATGACCTCTTCATCAACTCCTTCATCTTTATCAAAACTATCATCTTGATCACTATTTTTACTTGTTTGGCTTCTAGTGACTTCTTCTTTGAGAGTTAGTGACTCAGTTTCTTCTTCGGCGATTATTCTAATGTTTTCTAAAAACTCTTCATATGAATTAATATCATCAATTATCTTCTCAAAAGATAATTGTGTCGAATTTCTTGTTTTATCAACCTCCGCCTCTTCAAATTGCCAATTCTTGGAAAGAGCTTGGACAAACTTTTTATTATGATTTTTGGTACTATAGCTTGGATCCAACGAGTTCAATCTTGTGGTAATAGCATTGAATCTCATTAATCCGTTATCAATAGTTTCATCATTAGTGATAGAAAATTCCTCATATTGTTGAATGAGAGAATCTATCTTATTAACATTGACTTGTATGGTATCATGATGAACACTAAGAAGTAAGTCCCAAATCTCCTTTGCGGTCTTACACATGCACACCTCTCGAGCTCCTCTCGAGGTAAAGCGTCATAAATCATCATTTGGCTTCATCATTCTTGTTAGTCAACTTCTTCTCTTTATCATTCAAATCCGAATATGGTTTGTTCATCATTAACCTTGTTTCAGGATCTTGAACCATGAAAACAAAGTTACCATTTTAGAAGATATACCATAAGTCATAATCCTTAGAATTAACATAAGTTTCAAATATGATTTTCCAAAATCAAAATCCTTCGTATTCAAACAAAGGTGGTCTTTCCATAGAACGCCCCTCACCATAGTTCTCTTGAGCCATGGATCTATACTCAACTTTATCAAAAATCTTAGTTAGGGTTTTAGATTTTTGAAAAAGAAGTTTTTGACTTAAAACGACTTCTCTGCACGTTAAACGCTTTAAACTAAACAATGGTCCAATTTGGTGTGTAGATGTAGGAGATGTACGCGATTACTATTTAGGTTTAGGGCATAGTTATATGGGTCTAGCTAGGGGTGTAACACATGTGCTTGTTGGTTTCCCAAGGTTTCAGGAAGCTCTTTTCCATATTAGAGGTAGATTTACACCTAGAGGTTTGGCAGTCACTGACGAAAGAAGAGATAACCCTATCCATTGTGGTTATGGTGCTGGAGCCGTGTAGATCGCCTTGGATTGATGATGATATAGGCAGGTTGATACTTGAGAAATTGTTTACCGGTACTGTTTTAGTTGGTGAGGGGAATATTATGAATAATTGGGGCCACAACTGCCACCTTAGTCGACTTAATATAGAAACCTATGGTTGTATTTGGAGAAGTAGCCCGATTGAAGAAGAAGTTGATGTTCTTAGGGCAATAAAGGATCCTATCTATGCCCGCGATTGCACTTCGATTAAATCCAAGCAGGTGGCTGAAGCATAGTTTTGGTCAATTCTTGTCAATTTTGACTATTCTTTAATTAGTAGTTTTATAATTTGAGTATGATTAGTTGGAGAATTCAAGGTTATGTAATCAAGTTACGTATATGGCATTTGTTGTTTTTAATGATGTTCAAGGAAATTAAGAGTGTATGATTCCTTTCCATGTAATATGTTTGCATGGTTTTTAGTACTAGTATATTGTTGTTGATACATTGTTATAAAATGTATAATGCTTTGTTCAGGTATAATGTGTTTCTATAGAAAGGGATGTAATGTGGATCAGAACGCGGTTAGTTTCGGGCATTAGTATAGTGTGCTGCAATGCTGAAGCAAATGAATAGTTTCAGGCATTGGAAAATTTTAATTGGATTAGTTATTTTTTTGTTATTTGCAGAGCTAGTCTTGTGGACAAGCACACCTGAGTTTTATTTTCCGTTTGTTTGATGCGTTTGTTTTCAGAATTAGTTTGGATGATTTTGTTGCAGTTGAATTTTGAAGTTATTGATTCAACCGTAGGATTATTAACGAATAAAATGTTGTTTCTTGTAGAAGAGATCATTTTGGAAACTGTGGCAGATGATTGGCAAATGCCACATGGGTTTGAGTCATGCTCATATTTGGTTTGGGTTGTGGGTTGGCTCCTACATATTTTTGTCCAGTTAATTATCTTTAATAAATTACACAAAACTATATTATTCCCATATCAGCAATTCTTTAAAAAACGGTACAGGAGGTTGTAATCAAGTAAATGCACTTTGGGCAACTTTCAAGCAGCTCAACCTATGTGACTCGTTTTCTTTTTAGCTAATTTATTTGATGTTACCCATTTGCAATTAAACGGGTCAAAATTATTGCTTCTAGTTTGGTGGCCTTGAAACTACTTTTTATAAATGGACGACCTTAATCACATTTTACACAAACCCGTTATGTGATGTCACGGGCCATTTACAAGTTTATGTTTATAATCATTTTAAGATTCTATGTGTGAGTTAAGAAAAATCTGCGGGCATATGAAAAACATGCGGGCACGGGTGATGGCTAAAGGGTATATGCGACGGCTGCATGCTGGTGCCTTCCAAGATCTAAGCCCGGTCACTTCTAAGGGGGTGTCTGTTTCAGCTTATACAGCTAGCTTATATGTCTTATTTGGTTTTGGGCTTATGTTAAATAAGCAATCTAACGATAAGACAAAGTGTCTTCACAATGGACGGAGCCTAACCTTAACAAAGGCTGCCTACTCAAGGTGGCAACCAAAGCAAACAGTTGCACCTCACTTCAATCTAACGATAAGACAAAGTGTCTTCACAATGGACGGAGCCTAACCTTAACAAAGGCTGCCTACTCAAGGTGGCAACCAAAGCAAACAGTTACACCTCACTTCAATCTAACGATAAGACAAAGTGTCTTCACAATAGACATTGCGCTAAGCTACAAAAGCGTAAGCACTCTTGGCTTATATACAACGGTCTCGGTCACTAAACTCCAAAGAGTGACGAGGAAGCCTGTCGACGTTATATAGAGCAACTGTAAAGGTTGACCTGCATCACCTTACCTACACATTTTAGCTTAACGACCGAGGCATACGCCTGAAACGTTGTCTCTGCATGGATCCCATTGGAGCAGAGGGGTGACGTAGGTTGAAGCTAGCTCATTGGTTGAACTCACCCACCAATAGCATGAGCTCCACCCACCCCACTAGGTGTCAAGGGCCTATAAATACAACCATATCTCGGTCAAGATCGATCAGGAATCATGTTCTTCACTCTCAAGCCTTCAATATGCAAACTTATGCTCTCATATCACTATCTGATTCTCATACCTGAGGCGGTTTAGTGTTTATCTTTCTTATTTGTAGATTTTCTAGCTCAACCCTTGTAAGCATGAGTTCTGATGCTTGAACATATACTTTATAACACCTTTGAATGTACCCTAAGAACAGAAGTTAGACAAATCATACATAACATGTATATGTACATTATAGATGCATATAGCGGGTGTGTTCATGGGGTTTTATATGGACACACTCGTCGTTATTTGGAAATGGGTAAAAGTTCTTGGGTTTACCCACCCATCATTGCCCTTTGTCATCCCTATGTTCGTTATAGAAAATTTAATAACATATATAATCCACTCAACTATGATAGAATATCCCCATAACAGCCTAAAAAGCTCGAGCCCACATTGAGGAAGATAAATGACTTTAAACATAGATCCGGATACTGTATGATAAATAAAGTATCGATTTGAAAGCGAATTTCTTCTAGAGGGTATCATAACATTTCAGATCGAGCAGCTAGTGTTGCATCTGATCAAACCTACCTGTCATTATGACTTTCTGTATGTTGCTTTAACCAACAAATTTGTATCCTCCTAAGAAAAAACTAATGTTGCTAAACTTATTTCTTGAGTTTTAAATGCAAAACACAAAGGTGAAAAGTTAAGGATTTCCAATAGAATTATATGTACTGAATTATTAAATACTCCCACCCACTAGATAATGCTATTTCATGCTTTAGGTAGCCCTGTCGGACAACCGGCTACCATAAAAGGGTGTGGTCTATCAATAATATGGTACATAAGAAAAATGATGTCAAGAGGGCATGTATTGAAAGCCTTTCCTAGAAGAGCGGCGCCCCAAAATCTTTCTCCATTTCATCATTATTGCATCGCTTGAGGATGTAGAGTTGACCACGCAAGTGCATAATCTGCATTGTAGATGTGTATTCATACCAGAAATAAAACATCAATAATATGGTCAAACGATGATGAAACTTGTTGCATTTCATGTATATGTTAGGCCCAAAACAGCTGGTGAAAGGTCTTTTCGTATTTCAGTTTAACTAGTCTGTAAACTGAGGATTAGGGAACATTACGGCATGCTTATATACATACATTAACTGAGTGAGAATAAGACTAAATTATTAGCTGTAACATAACACACCGTAGAAAATGGTGTCTGGATATGATTGTGTTTTTTAAGAAATCGAGAGATCAAATGACTAAAAAGACATGTTTGAATTAGAAGTCTATCAAAATAGGTTAAAAGGATGGGTACATAAGCCTCTCAAATTTGTTTTGTTGTAGCTAGTATGATATTAGTTATCCAAAAGTAACTCTTTGATCGCTAATTAATTAGATAACCAAAAGTAGGATCTCTTTATCCAAACATAAAAAGCTGAGTATCAAGACTTCATGTCAGTTATCAGATATAAACAATTTCAAAATGTGAATCCTAACATTTCCTTAAAACAATGAAGTAGAGTGTATGAGTGGTACCTCTTCTTGAAGCAAAGTGGGAAGGTTTTCTATCGAAACAAGGCCACTAATGTCCTTTGAAAGATTCTCATCTTTGATACTAAACCATGTTTGTGGTGGCAATGCCAGTAATAAGGCTGTTAAAACATCACTGCTCGTTGGGTGCATCACGACACAACTACTTGATGAAGGGATAAGCACGTCCAGTTGTTGTTTGCCCATGCCACTGGTTACTGTCCCCGACACTACAGTAACGGGTGTGTCTCCATTGGTTTTTACAGCACATGATTCCTGACAGCAAAATCCATTTTGGGATAAGGATCTAGTGCCTTCAAAAACTTGTGCAGCCTGGCAACACAAACTTTCTGCAATATCGGTCAAACAAGTTTCGTTACATAAACATGATTTTTCATCAAAAATAAAATCCTTCACATGTTTATATAAACGAATCTCTTGTACTTGCTTCAGAATCTCTTCCTGCACAAAACAACATAGTATGCTATATCAGTGCAATTCGTAGGGTGAAATCATGGTGGTGATGTTTTTGTTAGTAAAAGACAGAGATGACAACTTCGACCCATTTTACGAACTGATTGCTTTGGGTTATGTATTTAATGTAAGGGATAAAACATGTCACGCCAAAAGGATTAGCTAAAAAGTAAACGGGTCAAGCGGGTCGAACAAGTCAAGTCATTTTATTAAAAAATCAGGATTAAAGTTCATATAAAATACTTTCTGCAATTACATTGGACAGGGTAACAGTTATAAAGGATTAATATATATTATGGACTATAAGTGGTTCAGGCCATCAACACACGACCCAAACCAAAATTACCCATTTTGACCTGAAAATAACTGAACCTTTTACCAAATTTTGTCACATCTCGATTGAGATTATGGATTACCTTAATAGCAAGCCTTTGTTTCTCTTCTGAACTTAGACTTTGGTCACCATCTTCTAGACGTCTAACTTCTGCGACCCACTTGATAAATTCAAGAAATTTTGATGGCAAAGAATTGAAAACGATGGAGAGGACGTCCTTCACGTCTTTCACATCCTTTGAACTTAATAACGTTGGAACATCTTCGACCAAGTACTTTGCAATCTTCGTCCAGCTCTCATGCTTACAACTCTGCATTAAATATCAGCAATTCAACATATATATGAAAGATCAAAGAGTTTGCTTTATGGTTGTGTAAACTTATAGCTCATGCACTATTTAGCTAGATGCCTAAAATTGGTTTAACTGCTGTATGAGATTTGAATCATGGGACTTACAAGGGTGTAAAGTAGACCCGGTGAACGGTGAAGGCTTGATATTAGCATGAATCTGAAAACCAGAAAAAAAAACATTAACAGATTGAGGAGTTACGGAGTATATTGAATCTCTAATGGGTCAAAAGGTAATGGGTCAAATGGGTTGAAAGTAGCCCAAAGCGTATTTATAATACATAGAACCTCCTAAATCGCCTTATACATAAAAATAAGTTGTAATTGTTAATATACTAACACAGTTTTTGTTATCATATATGACAAGCGGACTATTCCTTTAGAAGAAATTGAACAAAAAGCATTTTGGGTCAACCCAACCCGTATCAATTGCCACCATAAAGTACCCGTTTAGAGCTGAAACAATTTTGATCCGTTACCCAACCTGCGTATTCCGCCACCTTTAATTATTATATAACTGTGTATAAACGTGCATATTCACTCTTGCATTTGAACTAGCATATGCAGAAATACGTACAAATTTGGCAGGTCCATTAAGAAACACCACGTGTACAATACGTAATAGGTAATTTACTATGAGAAAAACCATAACACGCACCCTCTACGAAATCCACTTGAATCATCAATAGTATCCATGGCTTCCCATAGGAGTGTAAGAGGAACCCAATGAGGAGGATACTTAAATCGTGCAACATCCAAAATTAACACCATGTCCCTTCCTGCATGATATCCACCAATAGGTGAAAAGTGCCCAGTCCCCGTCTACATTGTTAAAATAATTTGAAAAAAATTACTTTCATAGAGATATAAAATATCGTACTCAATACAATTGGAGTAATACTAGCCTGTTTAAAAGTCCCTCTGAAATAAGATGCGATCACATGACAATCATTAGAAGTTGAACATGCGATGACATGCCTTCGGAAGTCATCAATATTGCTTTGATTTGTCCGATAAGCTTCTACTTTGGCTCCAGCACAATGAGCCAAGCACACAACTTTCCCAAAGGAAATGCCTTCAGCTTTAACCTTTTCTAGAGGCTCACAGCAATCGAGCATAGATTCATCAAACCACCTCCATGGACCTGACATCAGGAAGGCAAAGTCGTCAATTCATCATGAGGTTGTGTGGTTGACAACTGATACCATCATGCAAGCGTCACTGACATCCAGGTATTATGGAGTGCTTGGATTTGCGTTTTGGACCTGATTTTTTAAGGTTTAAATATAATCCGTAGTTACGTTTCTAATTTAAGTAATGTTACTCCCATTTCACAAACCGCCTCTCATTCTCTTCAAAAATTTGGTTCTTTTTTGTTATTCTATCTATTGATACATTCGTTAATCATATTTTGGGAAACACTAAAATATCTAATATTGTAATTCTTACAGTCTCAAAATTACATAAGAATATCCAAACAATATCTCCTACAACTTGTTTATTATAGGTGATTATTAAATAACATAATCACTTCCGAAACACATATCCAAACACTAAAACGCCCTCAAGACTGAAGTAAAGTGCTAAGAACATCCTCAATGGGACAGCATAATCATATTTTCTTCCAATTGAACGGTATTATAGTAATAACAGAAACTGAATCTTGCAAATACCAAGATTTTCTAGACGGTTTGCTACATAAGATGTTAAACCAGTATGCCCATATGCAAAACAGTATCATACATATAAGTAAACGCATTGCATTATAGTAATCAAGGATACAAAGTCACCTTTCCATTTTCGGCCAGGATCAATAGAAAGTGCATTCAAGACCATGGCAATTGTAGCCAATCCACAATAAGCAGGTTCTGACTGTGTCTGGAAATTAGATATCAACTTAAAGAATCCTTCCATGGTTCCACCTTCAATAGCTTCCCTAAACAATTGCTGCAAATGAATACCAAGATTATTAGATCATTTGCGGAAAACGTGCAAACAAAGTATACTCCTGGTTAACTTTTCTCTAGCTTAAAATGTGGTGACTAACATATCGTGGACTGCCAGTAAAGTCGACTAGTCGAGTTTCAACTAAAACCATATTCAAATGTGTTGTTAGCCCACATCCTTAGGCTTATAAAGGGCTGTTCTACGCTCGTATCAATGTGATCTAATTATAGTAGTTGCTTAAAGTGACTGATCACCTCCTTTTTTTTCTTATCTGAAATGCAAAGTAACTTTTTTTAATAAATCTAGTTATTGTGATCATATATAGATTATCAAAAACAATTAATGTTCTAGCAATATAAGCAATGTTGATGAAAATGGTGTAACCTTGCCATCGGATGAAGCAAAATCGATCGCGGGAGGCGAGGGAAGAACTCTCCTATATAAACCTGCCATTGCCATTTTTGCTATTCAGAAGATTTAAAATTTTGAAAAGTTTTCTGGCGTTTGTGTGAATAAAAAACTCGCGTAACTTAAACGATTTAAAAAGGTCAACGGAATAGGATCTAATTCATCGCGAGTGTGTTTGTGAATATTGCTTTTTCAAAGACTTTTCTTTTGTGTACCATGTTACGATGCCGACAGATTAATAAATAATTAAGTTTTGTATACGTTCTTTATAGGTCACAGCGATAAGAAATTCACATGTTTTTTTAAAACTAGATGAGTATCCATGTATACCAACGAAATTTTATAGCTGCAAACTTCTACCGTGCGTAGTTATTCATTTTCATTAGTTGAGAAAAAAAATGTAATATAATGTCTTATCTGATAGAGTTTATGGATGAATTTTTATAAATTATTAGTGTTAGGATTTACATTTTAAAAAATAAATAAAAACTATAAACTTTTTTTTTTTTTTTTTTTTTTTTTTTTTTTTTTTTTTAAACTACACTATAAAAAAGTTGTCACGCATATTTTTGAAAAATTGGGTAAGAATTTCAATGCAATTATTTTATTAAGGAAGCAGTGTTTGAATTTTAATATGGGAATTTAAGTTTGAAAGATTATTATAGAGATTAAACATTACTCAATTTTAAGTTTTTTTAGTTTTCAAGAAAATACATGCATGTTTTATACGTAGTATAGATCTGTCACACCTACTGACTATCATTACTAACATTGTGTTCTAAAAGAAAAGAAAAGAAAATGATATAGAGGAAAAAAATTGTTTTGAGAGAGAGGGAGAGAGAGAGAGAATATGACAAAATAAGGGTGATTTTAATTGATTTTAAAATAAAGTGTTTTATTGTGAAATAAGATTGAAAATATTTATTTGATTTTTTTATTCTTTTAATTAATAAACTTGATAAGTATAAGTTATAAGTTACAAACAAGTTATTCTAGCGTTGCGGCAGTGAATACCCTGCAATTAAAATTTTCCGTGAGAAATGTTTTTCAGTTTTATGTTTTGCGATATAATAACTTTATGGATGACTATAATTATAGGTTTAGATAATATTAAGAGAAAATGATTTAAAAAAAATACCCATTTTTACCAACATACTTTACAAAATACCCAATGATTAAAAAAATAATAATAAATAAATAAAATAAAATAACCCACCAAATTGCAAGGTTGGAAAAAAAATCGCAAGGTTTGACTTTGCGAGGTCAAACCTTACGATTTTTTTAAACCTTGCGAATATATAGAAATTGCTCCATTTTCCTTCGGTTTTCACGCTTAGCACAAAATACGAAAGTTGTATATCACTTTTCTCGTAAAGTGGCTTTTTGAATCACGCAAAAAAAAGTTCGTACGAGGAATTTATGACCAAAATACCATAGCAACTAAATAAGAAAAAGTTGTTGTGGTATTTTAGCCATAACATTCTCATACGAACACCTTTTTGGGTGATTCCAAAAGACAATCAACAAAAAAGAGAGAGATCATATCTACAACTTTCATTTTTTGAGCTAAGTGTGAAAACCGACTGAAAGAGAGCAATTTTCAAAATTTGCAAGGTTTAACTTTGCGAGGTCAAACCTTGCAAATTTTTTAAAGTTTCTTCGTTTTCCATCTATTTTCACGCTTAGCTCAAAATATAAAAGTTGTAGATCTTTTTTTCACTCTTCAAGTGGATTTTTGAATCAAGCAGAAAGAAGTTCATATGAGAAAGTTATGACCAAAATACCAGAGCTACTAAACGAGAAAGAATACAGTGTCAAAATTTCATTGATATGGTATAAAAATCCACAACTCCAAATCAATAAATATGATTCCACAACTCCAAATCAATAAATATGATATTTTATATTTACATCATAATATAGTTTTAGAAAGTAGATTTTCATCATGTTAAGAAAATTAGATCTACAAATACACACATTTTAAAATTTACTAGACGAATATTCGCGGAAAGTGACGGTGTTACAACGTGTTCATTTTGCTACCTATGAATTTCAGACTTATAAGCCAAACGATTATTAATGATGTCCTTGTTAGTATTAATGACATTTTATTCTTTCAAGTGAATTATCTCCAAATGCTATACCCAAATCTTTGTGCACACATAGAAGAAATACATGTCAACTTTTGGTCCTTCAACCCCATCGCCTCCAATGATCTAATGCATTTGACAATTCGACTTTCGAAGTAATTTTATGTTTCAAAAACTGACTAATAGTCATTCCTGCAAAAATGTTAAATGAAACAATTTAAACGACATAAAATGCAATTATCCTACATTACATTTATCAGGACTTTACTGTAGCAATGCAGCTACAGTACTTTGTGAGAGGAGCTACAGTAACTAACGGTCGTTAAGTACTTAACGGCTGTAAAGGTTAAGTACTTAACGACCGTTATTTTTTTTTTTTTTTTTAAATTTCCGCTTTGTGAGAGGAACTACAGTAACTAATGGTCGTTAAGTACTTAACGCCGTTAAGGTTAAGTACTTAACGACCGCTAACTTTTTTTTTTTTAAATTTCACCTGCAATGGGTCCTTCGTCTTAGAGGTTCGTTTCAAATTTAGTCCTTATAACTAACGATCGTTAAGTGCACTAACTACTTTGGCAAAACACCCCGCGGCAACGCGCGGGTAATTCACCTAGTTTAAGACAAACTGCGAAAATACATATGCCATATACTTTCTTTTTTAACTCAAACTACTCACTATCATAACTTATGTTTTTCTGGATTTTGCACAGAAAGACATGGCTTATTTATAACCTAGAGGTTCAAAAAGCAAAATCGCATATTTTCTAAACATAATTTTTAGTTGGGCAAATTGCACAAAAAGGTATCAAAGTTAGGGTCTATATACAATCAAGGTATCTAACTTTTTTTCTTGCATATAAAGGTTCCTAACTTTTTTTTTTGCCAATTTGGGTTTTTTCCTAACTTCCGTTAACTCACTTCGTTAGTAAATTACATGTTTGGTCCTTGCATATGCATAACCATTTCAAGCACAGTCCATAACCACAAAAAAATTCCAAAAAAAAAATTTTAAAAAAAAAAAAAATTAAAAAATAGAAAATCAAAAAAATCAAAATTTTTAAAAAAAAATAAAAAAAAAATATATATTTTTGAAAAAAAAATAATAATTAAAAAAAATATTTTCGAAAAAAAATAAGTTCGAAAAAAAATTAAAAAAAAATAGAAAATAAAAAAAATTATTAATTTAAAAAATTTTTAAAAAATAGAAAATAAAAAATTTCCAAATGTTTTTTAAAAAAATTAGAAAATAATTTTTTTTTAAAATTCAAAAATTTTTTTTCGAAAATATTTTTTTTCAAAAAACAAAAATTAGAAAATAAAAAAATTTCGAAAAAAAATTTTGAAAATAATATTTTTTTAAATAATTATCGAAAAAAAATTTGGAAAAAATTTTGATTTTTTTTTTAAATATTTTTTATCGAAAATATTTTTTTTCTATTTATTTTTAATTAATTTTTTTTTTAATTATTAATTTTTTTTCTATTTTTTTTTAATTTTTTTTTCGAAAATATTTTTTTTAATTATTATTTTTTTTCGAAAATATTTTTTTTTAATTTTTTTTTTAAATTTTGATTTTTTTTTTATTTTCTATTTTTTTTTTAAATTTTTTTTCCTATTTTTTTTTCGAAAATTTTTTTTTGGAATTTTTTTTGTGGTTATGGACTGTGCTTGAAATGGTTATGCATATGCAAGGACCAAACAAGTAATTTACTAACGAAGTGAATTAACGGGAGTTATGAAAAAACCCAAATTGGCCAAAAAAAAAAAAGTTGAGAACCTTTATATGCAAGAAAAAAAGTTGGATACCTTCATTGTATATGGACCCTAACTTTGATGCCTTTTTGTGCCATTTGCCCTTCTTAGTTATAAGATCACAGAATGTCAAATTCTTATTAAACTAATAGAGTTAATTGACTATCAGTAAAACACCTAAACTACCCTTATGTGGGAAGATTATAAGTCATATACATATATATATATATATATATATATATATATATATATATATATATATATATATATATATATATATATACTAGATTTCGAAGCCCGCCCGATGGGCGGGCATGAATTATAATTTTTCTTTTGATGGTGTTACTTAACGGAATTTCATTTTTAAGGAGGGTGCTTAATTATTATTTTGATGGTAATTGCTAGATAAGTGGACATGTGGAAAATTGGCCCGCCTGATGGACTGGCAAGACTTAGGAACATTGTTGAAAAAATTAAATTAACGGAAAATAAGATATAAACGTACCGATTTTTAATTTCTTATTTACTCTTCTTATCTGTTATATGCAAGAACAAAGTATTAAAGCATAGCCCGCCAGATGGGCGAGCAAGCCTCATGAATATTATTGAAAAACTTTAGTTAAGGAAAAATAAGCTATAAATATACGAATTTTTTTTGAATGCATTAAGAACGAAAAGAAATAAACGGATGTCGAATATGAGAGGG
Source organism: Artemisia argyi (assembly GCA_030686995.1). NCBI lineage: Eukaryota > Viridiplantae > Streptophyta > Magnoliopsida > Asterales > Asteraceae > Artemisia > Artemisia argyi. The sequence goes on along the minus strand of CM060708.1, from coordinate 54,566,116 downwards.
AAAAAAGTTTCAAAGTGATATGCAAGAAGAAAGACCAAATAAACTCAAATGCGAAATAAAGCTTCTTTGTATTCAACATTTGTTGAATCTTCAGAAATATTTCTGCTCTTCACTCTTGAGACAACCACGTATAACGGTCTATGTGAGAAAAATGGCCTTTATAAAAACAACCCAACTTTCGGCAATGTTTGGCCTTGACTTTTATTAATTGTCATAGAAAAAAACCAAAACAGGGAATTGCCTACAGTCGAGTTTAACCGGAAATTATATTAGTTTCAATAATATTTGTACACATCCTTAATACTTGAAGCCCAAAGTATGCTTTAGATGCACCAAACCTCCTGATCATATGTCCAAAATCATTGGATTGTAAATGAAATGCTACAATTTTAGTAATCATATTGGACATGCTTAACTGATTAGAAATATAATGGACAAACATTATTTTTTAAAGGACAACATCACCCATTTTGACTCCTTGCCCGACCCGAGCTGATTTGATACCTCAAACACTGAATGTTGAAAAAAAACTTCCCAATGTGAAAGGAACGATGTATACACACCCTTTAATAAAAAGTTTTAAAGATACATTTAATATCACAAATATATAATCAATCAATAATTAGTGATGGATTATATAATCAAGTCAATACGGGAGATGTTGATACTACTAAATGAATCATACATGTGCCAACTGTAAAATAGATTTGCATTTTATTTACACTTTCAAGTGAAATAGATTTCCATTTCATGTACACTTTCAAGTTACAAATAATTGATGGACTGAACCGAGAACAGGGTCAAAATCATACAAATTCTCCATGTCATTGTGTTCTTGATTCTTAAATAGGCTTCGAAACTCCTATTTCCTATACATGGCAATAAATGGTACCTGATACTAAAGGAAATACAAATTTTAAAAAACAACAAAATAACAGAATACAAAAATGATACCGGTTTTAGGCTGGTCAATAATCCAGTTACTCTCCCCCTCTATGTTCATACAATCTGTTGGTGGTGGGTCAATGATTTTCTCACATATCTACCGCAAAAAAAATCAACTATGATCAAGAAACCAAATGGGCATATCCAGAAATTAGCAAGGTGGAACAGAATGTAAGTCATACCTTAGCCGTTTTGCATTATCAACTTTAATTGGCATTACTTGCAGTCTGATCGTGCTATAAGTGGTTCTATATACCTGTTGTTAAGAAAATTCAAAACAGGTCATTTAAAATATATTCGTAAAAGTTGAAGTGAAAATATGTGTGTGGTTATGTCTTACCCACTCACTCTTCCATTGAATCTGAATGCATCCGTCCTAGTTTAGATATCTGTTACAAAGATTTGGTGAAATTCTGAAAAAAGCATTCTTAGATTACACGTCATTTATAAGAGTTACAACTTACTTTGATTTTCTTCACTGTAAAAATGTTGGTTATAAATTCACCTTCTTTAGCATACCTTCATAGATCCTTCATTCAAATGAAATATTATTACTCACTTCAGTATAGATGGATGTAAAAACTGTAGTGGAAAACGTTAAACTATAAAGTACCTTAAATATGTCAACTGTCCAAATGGGCGTTCTTCTAATTATACCATCAGAGTTTTTGTTATTGCATTGCTGGATTCAAACAATGGCACCTCTATATATGTCTTGACGCAAATGCATATGTTATCTTTATCAAGGATCATCATCACATGCCTGCCTAGAAAAGATGAAAATGAGACCACAACTTTATTTTCAAATAATAATGATCATAAGGTATTAAATTGTACCTACATCAATTTAAATCGATATTTCTTACCTACTCTGATATGAGTGTCAGTTCATGATGGCTGGTACACCTCCGAATGAAAAGTTACCTTATGGTCTCTCTTCTAGGGTGTTCAATAGTGACATTGAAAGTATGACACTTGACCAAAATAGGGCTATGTTAGTCACCAACTGCCTTGCCAGACCACTGGCCATCTGGAATTGCAGCGGACCATTGGTCACCCTTATGGATAGCACCAGCTGCAAATTTGAATGAAACATGTCCTTCACCAGGAGGGGTACCCGTACATCTTCAAGTCTTATATAGTGTGCATGTGTTAATTAACATAATTTGTAATAAAGATGCTCATTTTGGTAAATTGAGTCACACATCACATGGGTGTTTCATAGGTCACTTAAGCACAAGGGTTGGTTTCTCATTGTTCAAACGATACCAATCCCTCCGAGGGCTACTCTGGAGTCATGTCTAATACTAAGCATTAATGACTAAGCAAATTGACACATTGTGCATAACATACCCTCCATACAGGAGGTGGTTCCCTAAAGTTGTGAGTCAAATGGATATCAGAAACAGAAGCTGCAAGAGTGCCACAATCGCTTGTAGCACTTGATAATAGTTCCGAGAAATCTTTCTTGGGAAAATGATAATTATGCATATGAAATACTAAAATGACTTACTGGTTTGCATCCCAAAATTGACATTGGATCCATCTGCTGTCATAATATAAAGGCCATCTTTGCTCACTCCAGCACTTGTAACAGACAATTTTGTTTTAAGTGTACTTAAAATCTTCTAAAAACCAAAGTGCTAAGTGAATCTGATTACTTGAAACATTGATCTTGTCGAATTACATGGATTGAGAGAGACCTGTTGTATCAGCAGAGGTAAACATGTTCGCTCCAATCCATCACATAACGACTTTTAAGATAGGAATGTTCCATATGTATAAAAAAAAGGGCTTTTATTATTTTGAAAATTATATAGAATTATTAAAGTGGATCCAACTAATCATTTCTGGCAATAATTTGATATTCTAACTCGTACTTATGTCGTTTGATAACCACGCTTGTAATGCCAACTTTGCACATAAGAAAACTAAAAAATGGTGTTGATCGTAAGTATTAGTTATTTTGTTCACTTTAACTCTAAACCTACTAAATTTTTTTGAGGAGTTCTTGAAACTGTGAGTAGATCTAGGCTCAAATTTAACTGGTGGGATGGAAAAACGATAACTTAAAAGACCCAACGTGCTTAGCAGATTAATTTCCGTCCAACTCGCTCTTACCCATTACCCATCTACCCAAGTTATTAACACGATAAACCAAGCTTATGTTCACCTGATACGTATCAGGTTCTCCACTTATGAACATTTGATATCATTGACTCATGCTTAAAACTATAGTTAAAAAGCAGGTAAAAATATATTATAACTGACCAACCTGAATTGTGTGAATATTTATCTTATACGATCAGGCCTTTAGTGCGTTTCTGCAGTTATATTCCCGACTTTTATCACCTTCAGTTTCAATAGGAGCTGCAACAATATCAATAACTTGTATCAAAATATGTTATTATTATTTCTACACGACGTTTCGAATATAATTAGTTATCATTATGTGCGTTCACCTTGTTCTTGAAATAGCCATCTCTTAACATGTTTTCCTGTGTTTACTGAAACCCTTATTTATCTTTTTCCTTTTATCTCTTTTTGCATAGCTCAGATTTAAGTACTTGACAAATATCTCTATACCACTAATACCGCTTAGTTTCAACTATCTTTTTTTGGAAAAGTTGATGCAAAGTCCTCTTAAAAAGTGAAGTTTTCAGCATCCCAAAATCCCCTTAAAAGTGCAATTTTTTCATCACATCCAAACACCCCTAAATAGACAAACCAAATACAGATTCTGCACTACATAAACCACCAAATAAATCGTTACATTGGGGCGGGCCTGGGGTCTAGTCAAGTATAATAGAATCCCATCTAAAAGAAATTCTTGTCACGAATGAAGGTCATATAGTAACTACATTAAACAGCATCATTAAAGAAATTCTCTTCACAAACAATCCTTTTTTTTCATAAGTCTGATTGAACTCAAAAGTCAAAATTGAACTTCGTAAAACAGGTTTTACATGACATACCCTTAAGATTAAGAAGCACTCCTTATCAAAAATATAAAGCCAAACCCTCAACTGAACCGATGCCAAAAGCAACGCTGTTGATACAGAACCCAACTGTCGCCTTTATATTATAGCATTGAAACCATTGCAATTGCTTTATCAATGTACTCATTTGTGACCACAAGCACAAGGTAACATGAATACAATGTGGTAAATTTTTTCCTTTAAAATAGTTATATAAAAAAAGAAAAAAAAAAAAGGTATGTTTATTACTGAAGTTCTTCGCAATATCCTCAGCGAAAAAAGTAGCAACACTGAGGAGAGGAACAATAATAGCTTGGAAACAACGTCGAAGATTGATATGCAGACACCATCAGAGCCTAATTTCACAGGGCCTGTGAATAACACACAATTTCCAGTAAAATAAATATCACCAAGTTAAAATATGTTGTTTACTTTAATTAGTATTAAACTGTTACCTACCAATATAACCGGGCTTTGTTAACCGAACCATAGGCTCAATAGTGTGGCCAGCAATTGCTGGTAATGACAGAGCAATGAGGTCTCGTTTTATATTATGAGACTGATTTCAGTCTGCTTCCGCCGTTGAGTGAACACCATTCGAGTCCCTGTGTATTATAAAGGAAGATTCCTTAATTAATACAAATATATCAATCAAATAGCTAATTTTTTGTTTTGTTAATGTTCAGAAAATTGAAACCTCTTTGTTGATACTTCTGGAATACGCAAACATATGTCTATATGTTAGCATGCCGGATATCATTAAATATTACCAATATATATACTCGCATCAAAGTCAAATAAACAGAATGAAGATAAGTATCATCACAAACAGAAGATAGTATCATCGGCTAAAATAAAGGGACTACCTCAACTCATGATAGTCGAACAACTTCTGAACTACAAATATTGCTCAAACAATTGTTGCACTTTAGGCTATTTACCTGATTTGAATAATCAGTTTTTACTCACAAATGTTGTACAAAACAGATTGACAAATAATATAAATAGTTTCATATTTGAAGGTTTGGTTTTGTTGTCATTGGCAAAATCTACTCAGATGTGAAACAAAAACGGGTCAAACAGGTCAAAAGTTCCCTGAGGTGTACTATTAAGGCATAAAAACTTCTTAGATCATTTTATTTGAAAAAACACAAAGCACTATTAATGCATTTGGAAAGAATAGCTTCACAGAACCCAACCTGACCCATTTCAACTCATATCAAAATAACTATACATACTGGCACCTCCAATTTAAATGAAAAATGGAGTACTAAGTTTATCTCTCGTATTTACTAAAATTGCCTAATGGGGAATAAGGGAAGCATAGATGGGCCACAGAAATTGTACATTATAATTACCGACAAAAAGGGTTACATAAATGCATGCTATACCTTTAGTGCTCTACGCACCATCTTATGGTGATTTCTGAATGCACAGATAAGCTCCTCCTCATTAGGTGTTATACGCAGATACAAAATTATTTGGAGTGATGGGAGACCATTACCGCTTCCGTTATTAGCCACCACCACAATATATTTGATCCTGTCGGGTAACTTTGTGGTTTGCGGCACCTTCTGAATCGGGTAACTTTGATCCTGTCGGGTAAGTTGTAGAAGATATAAACATAAATGCAATTTGAAGACGTGTACATTAGCTTTACCTTGGTATGTGTATACCCATTTTGAATCGGTCGTTGTGTTTTTGTGCGTGCCGATGCAGCTCCTCCACTGAAGTGAATAAAGGACATATCTCAAGACTTCTACTGTGTTGGCTGTGTTCATGGCCAGTCTCATGTTTCTCATGTAATCAATCAGAGGGTTACATATGCAGATAAGTAACTGCATTAAAATAAGAGAACGTAAAAATATTAGTTAAAACCGACCCAATTCACACCCTGTAATGCTATTGTTTCACAGCGGTCCCAAACACCCATTAAAAAGTACCCAAAACACGATAATACCACACACAAAGTTGACTGCCATTACACCTCTAACCGTGTCTTTCTCTTCGAGGAGGTAAATACGTTCTTGAATTTCTGTCCAAAATTCTCCAACCTTTGCAGGTTGTCTCAGCTCTATTTCGTAGCAGTTAAAGAAAATCACATATGTTGATAAAACAGGCTTACATAGAACATGCTCGTTAAACACGATAACCGAAAAGCTGTCACTTTTAGGGGTGTTTGGATTACATTACTTTTCCAGCTCAAGGACTTAATACACCACATTAAAAGATGACAAAAGTTACAACAGTCTAAAGCTTGAGAATTATAGGAATTATGTAACTTTTTGTAGCACCTAAGATTGTAAAAACGCACATGGTTGGAAGTCACCATATTTTAAGTTAGAGCATAATTTTGGTCAAAAAATAAATGCAACATTTAAGAGACTACTGCATATATCAATTAATCCAAAAAAATAAAAGTAACCAAATAATGATTACCATCAATCCAATCAGTAGACCTTCAAGCCTAGATAATGTATTCATATAGTGCTCTTTTTGTATTCAAATTTCAATGCCTTTCTGATATGTTATTTCTTGTAACAGCTTTTCACTGGCTGCTTTTTCCCTCTTTAAACTCTCTAGTTTGTTTTCTTCGATCTGAAAATTATTCAGAAAATTAAAATACAATCTACAACGTACTTTAGCTTGAAATATGATTATTATTAGGCTTGAGAACTCATTACCTGTAGCTTGTTAGTCATTCCTTTCTTCTCTTCTTCAGTCTCTCTGATCTACAATTCTCAAAAAGACAATATAAATAAATAAAAAGTGTGCAACGGTACATTTTTTGACTCTGAAGACAAGACAGTATATTTAATTTGTACCTGTGCCCGGAATTTCCTAATTGTAGATTCTTGAACAGCTTCTGGTGTCACTTTGACATCAAAGGCCAAGATTGTTGCAAACTCCTTTTTTTTAAAGCTCAATCGAACTTTTCCCATAAGCTTCAGCAACTTATATTATGTCCACTAAGTTCTCTGATCTTTACATCCGATATTTGTTTTTTCAATTTTGCTTCTGATTCACTGTCCAATGTGCAACTTAGCTCCGGTTGCTTAGCTTCAGATATCAGCTTCTTAGGTGACACCGGTTATAGCAGATTGAAAAGGGTTGGTATAGTTGAAACCATCATCTATTTTAAGTATGAAATAGTCCATCCACATAAATAAATGGGACCGCTTAACTCGAGCATCTGAACAATTCCTTCTGCTGCTAACCCACGGGGAGAAGGATTGCTTCTCTACTGTTTGATTAGTATCTGTAGTAACACATTACAAAGAATTAGTATTAACCAAACTATCGTTTGCATCTTATACCAATAAAACTTTTTGATACCACTAATAACTTTGTTGTGCATACATGTTGAGCTATTACATCCCTGTGCGAAGAAGAGTAGGCATCTGCACTTGTTACCAAAGTAGTTCTAATCATGCAGCTGAAATCCAATCCGGTGTATGTTTTAGAATCCAGACTTCAGCAACAGCCTCGCCTTTTTAATATCCGATATCTCAGCATCAGTCCTAATCTTCATACTCTGCAAATCAGTCAAACACCCTTTAGGATCAACAATAGTTAAGCCTGAAATAGAATAAAAAACTCTATCTAACTTATAACCCATGACAGTTCCTTGACCCTCCCCAACCGGAGTCACATCTTGCATCCTAGATTCCAAGACAGTATCATATTCCTTCTCTCGCCTACTATTTCTTTCAGGTAGAGCTTTGCATGCCACAAATCCTCCCAATCCTACACCGATGGTTGAAAAATAACATTATTAACATAAAAACAAATAGTATTACTATGAATCACTCACACCAACTTACCTTCCTTTGAGAGACATATTACAATCGTGCTTTCACAGTGGAGTTGCACCTTCAAGGTATGCAAGGTGAAATTTAGCATGAGTGATACCAAATCTGGAATGTGAAACTTACATGGCTGTAACAAAAAACTTAACCCCGATATTGATACCACATATTGACACCACAGTGTGTGTGTAACCGACCAACCTGAATAATAATAAGAGTACTCATAAATCAAATGAAAATAAGAATTAGAAAACTGAAACTAACCATTTCTATACCAGCTACCGACAGTCACAATCCGAAAGAATAACCTGCAATATGCAAGAAGTCATTGTAAAAGAAGGGAATTAAAAAGAAAAGCTCAAATATTTTTAAATAAGAAAAAAGACAGAAATTAATAAATTAACTTTTCGTGGGGCGTTGAACGTTACCAATTGTTATTTCTATACGAACTATCGGCACCGTCATCTGTTGGTTCATTTATGCGACCACAATCCCCTAAAATTAAGCAAAGCAATTCTCGGGTTCCAACTGTTGGTGACAAATACCTCACTTATGCCTGTGTTTGGTCCCTGCAACGAATACCTTTTAATACTCATGTTCACATACTCTAGAGCTAAAACACAGTTTCGGTCAATACCAACAGTCGGACCCATTTTGATCTATACTAAAGGTTATCATTCCATCCTAAACCTGTTTTGACCCGCTACCTACACCAACCTGCTACCCAACCAAGGTTGTTACCCTAGAGAGAAAAATAACATTATTAACATGGTAGAGCCGAAAGTGAGAGCATATGAGCAACATGGTAGAGTACCTACACAGATGGTTGAAAAATAACATTATTAACAATAAAACAAATAGTATTACTATGAATCACTCACACCAACTCACCTTCCTTTGATAGACATATTACAATCGTGCTTTCACAGTGGAGTTGCACCTTCAAGGTCTTCAAGGTGAAATTTAGCATGAGTGATACCAAATCTGGAATGTGAAACTTACATGGCTGTAACAAAAAACTTAACCCCAATATTGATACCACATATTAACACCACAGTGTGTGTGTAACCAACCAACCTAAATAATAATAAGAGTACTCACAAATCCATGCTATGCTCCTTCATAGAACCTGCAGTTACAACCATTATTATATAAACAGGTAATTTTGGGTTGAATCTCGATTGATAACCCTTTGACTGTCTCTACCCGTTGAATTAAACAGGTATACATAGGTTGTTAACGTTAGAATTAAAGCTGCTAATTCAAATCAGCAGCTGCGAAAAGCGATCCCAAACACTGGCATATAACAGATAAGTAAAGTAAATAAGAAATTCCAAACATACAAAAAATATACAGCAAAAAATAGCTTGCAACATGATAGTTCTTTGCTTGTATAAAAATCCATTTTATTTGAAGTACATTCATCACTAATGATTGAGGGCATTCTATATCTGTAGTAGGCAAAAATTGTATTTAGATGAAAGAGGCCCAATCTTCTCTCATACCTGATGGTATTCCAGGAACAAACGTATTAACCGGAGCTTGGTCCTTAGTCCATCCATATTCAATATTGTCACAACTTTCCTTCAATAAACTTTCAAACATAGCGCCCTGGCTGCTTCCCCAAGTATCAGCCTATAAACATATTTAAAAATCAATAAAACAAAGCATAAGAAAAACTAAACTAATACAAAATGATATATACTTGATCACATGTATAGTTTTCCCACTTCCGGTAGGAGCTCCAAGAGAACGTTACTCTGTTTGTGATATAAAATATGGAATGCATGCCGAGTATTAATAAAAGCATCAGTGACATACACATAATATAACTCAAAAACGATTAGTTTGCTTACCTTGACGAACCTGAACAACCTATTATCAACAAACCTATGATAGAGGTTAGAAACTGCATGGGATTTTTAAGAACAGATACATATCGAATAAAAGAATTTTAACATTAAATCAATAGAAAAAAAATACCTCTTTCTAGAATAAGAATGAACACATAGGTTTTGTGTCTGTTTAAGATGTTATAATTATAACCTGCACAAAAACACATTAAAAATCAATTAAACCCTAAAATCGTGATGGAGTTTTCTTCATGGAAAATCATTAAAACCCTAAAATCGTGGTGGAGTTTTTTCATGGAGAGAGTTCTATTGATTAGGGTATACACGTTTTATTGTATTTGTTTTTCCTGCATGTGAATGTAAATTTAAATCAATTAGATACTTCTTATCAATTAGGTACTCCTTATCAATTTTATTTTGGAAAATATATAACAAAAATTGTATTGATCTAGTGGTAGAGTTGTTGCTTTATATTTGGGCATAACCCATGTTCGAACCTTAAAAATTCCATTTTTTAATTTCACTAATATATGCATTTAAAAATTCCGAAAATTGTTTATAAAAAAAATTAAACAAAATAAAAATGCTTACATGGCGATGAGGTGGCAATATTGTTTATAAAAAAAATTAAACAAAATAAAAATGCTTACATGGCGATGAGGTGGCAATGAGGTGGCGTTTTGTTGATTTATCTACGTGTAACGCCTCCTGTTATATATAATATAGAGATATATATGCTAGATTCACACCAGCAATAATACATAACTAACCTCTAATTTGACCATATAAAGTCAAACTGTGCTTTATCTTGACTTTAAATGTGTGTATGTATATAGTAAAAAAAACTAACCTGATGTAGACCAAGTCGACCAGTGGTTGTATAAAGATTGACTATACAAATATCCGGGTACATTGAAGGAATTTCAGCGGAGCTTGCACAGGCTTGATATCTTGAATTGCAGTTTCAACCAATGAAACGAACGTTCCAGGAACTGGTGGTGCTTCAGAATCATCACTTCTGTAATGTTCATTATACTTTGTACGCGGTTCCCAATTTCGACCAAAACACATCATCTGTAATCCAAGTTTTTCTCCATTTGGGACACAAGGCTGATAAAACCCCCCAGGACCTACGCCTAGTTCTTGACCTATTTTCACTATTTCAACCAAAAAAATTAAACGCAAGGTCAACAAGTTATAACTAACTCATTTTTTACATTACATAACGGTTGAACATTCAATGTGCTTGCAAAAAGTAGAGAAAAACTAGTTGAGTTAGCATGGTCTAGTGATTTTGCACCTAAATTGATTAGGGTCAACAATTGCATTTTAGTTTTAGTATGTAAAAAATGCCTGGACTTATAAAAAGGAAGGGAAAAAAAGATATTGAAGTAACCAAAGCTGATATTAACATTAGTACCACAAATGCATGTGTTGGTAAATTTTTAATGTGTATTGTTCCTTTAAGGCTTTAATCCCAAAAAAGTCTTATATTTAACAAAGACAACACCAGTACCCAATTCCGCCGGAGCAGGGTATGGAATATTTAGCATACTTATTAAATGCAATACCGCCTTAAAAAATAGAACCGAGGAACCTACGTGTGTTGAATCAATAATAGTTTCAACGACAACCGAATATAAACAATTAGGTGAAAAGATGAATCAATTATACAAAGTCTAAACAATGAATACCAGTCCTTCGATCTGAACAACTCTTAGAGGGGGAGCAACAGTTTCTTCAGTGGCTACCACTTGTAAAAACGAACGGGTTGCTGCTGCAGCTGTTAACAAATTATTAAAAACAAGTTAAAGTTGTTCAGGGACATGAGTACCTTCAAACATCTCTCCACTTTCATTATAAATGACAGCTACTCTACTCTTATGATTCTTTCCCTTACGAACTGCATGAAAAAACTTGTTGTTCCTATCCCTATTCTTTAACTAGTCAATTTTAGATTGCTTACAAATAACTTTCCTCATCCTGCACTGCTAAACTATATTCCTTCATAATTCTTGCTTCCTCTTCATATGGAATTTCAATGCCTTGAGCTTCTTCACAAGTTTAAACATTTCACAACCATACACTAAAATCCCTCGTTCCTTTTCAACAGTTGCAATAAACTCAGGCTTATCAGCTATGTAGTTAGCAAATTTAAAAGCCTTCCTCTTCCTATTGATCATTTGAGGAATGATCAATGCAGCAGGGCAATGATTATATGTGAGGTGAGGAAGGAAAATAGCATGAGCAGGTTGAAAAGAACCCATAAACCCATTACTCTGTCCTTTTTTTTTTTTTTTTTTTTTTTTTTTTTTATTATTATTATTATTATTATTTAAGAATCCCACTAGTAGTAAAATACAGACCTGTGCAGTTTAGATCTTCCACATTCAAGCTAACATTCCAATCACCCATAAGAACCCATGGGTGATTAGCAGCTATACTTTATACCACGTTTAAATGTACCCTAAGAACAGAAGTTAGACAAATCCTATGTATATGTACATTATAGATGCATATAGCGGGTGTGTTCACGGGACACCCGTGGTTATTTGGAAATGGGTAAAAGTTTCTCGGGTTTACCCACCCATCATGGACAGGTTTGAGCAGGTCATGGTTCTTTATTGCTCATTGCCATCCATATAGGTTCGTTAAAGGAACTAACTCAATTATGCTATTCTTCTTGGGGAAAATATCCATGATAGCATCCCCATAAAATTTTAAAAAGTTCGAGCATGTATACCCATATGGAGCAAGATAAATTGACTATAAACATAGATCAGATACTGTATGATAAATAAAGAATCAATTTGGAGCGGAATTTCTTCTAGAGGGTATCATAACATTGCATAGCAACTAGTGTATGCTGCTTTAAACAACAAATTTTTATCCTACTAAGAAAAAACTAGTGTTGCTAAACTTGTTTCTTGAGTTTTAAATGCAAAACACAAAGGTAAAAAGGTATGGATTTTCTATTGAATATATATTGAATTAACAAATGACATTCACTAAATAATGCTATTACATGCTTTAGGTATCCCTGCCGGAAAAGCGGCCTACAATAAAAGGGTGTGGTCTATCAATCAAAAAATATACGGGCATGTATTGAAAACCTTGCCTAGAAGAGAGGCGCCCCAAAATCTTTCTCCGTTTCATCATTATTGCATCGCTTGAGGATGTAGAGTTGACCACGCAAGTGCATAATCTGCATTGTAGATGATTCATACCAGAAATAAAATGTCAGTAATATGGGCAAACGATGATGAAACTTGTTGCATTTCAAGGGATCATTCATGATTCATGTATATGTTAGGCCTAAAACAGCTAGTGAAAGGTCTTTTGGTATTTCGTTAGGAAACGTTATTAGCAGAGTGAGAATGAGACTAAATTATTAGCTGTAATATAACACATCGTAGAAAATGGTGTTTGGATATGATTGTGCTTTTAGGAAATTGAGAGATCAAATTACTAAAAAGACATGTTTGAATTGTATGTCTAGCAAAATAGGTTAAAAGGATGGGTACATAAGCCTCTCAAATTTGTTTTGTTGTAGCTAGTATGATATTAATTAGATAATCCAAAGTAGGATTCCTTTATCGAAACACAAAAAGCTGAGTATCAATACTTTGAGTCTTAGTTATCAGATAAACAATTTCAAAATGTGAATCCAAACATTTCCTTAAAACAATGAAGTAGAGTATATGAGTGGTACCTCTTCTTGAAGCAAAGTGGGAAGGTTTTCTATCGAAACAAGGCCACTAATTTCCTGCGAAAGGTTCTCATCTTTGATACTAAACCATGTTTGTGGTGGCAATGCCAGTAATAGGGCTGTTAAAACATCACTGCTCGTTGGGTGCATCGCGATACAACTACTTGATGAAGGGATAAGCACCTCCAATTGTTGTTTGCTAATGCCATTTGTTACTGTCCCCGAAACTAAAGTAACAGGTGTGTCACCATTGGTTTTTACTGCACATGATTCCTGACAGCAAAATCCATTTTGGGATAAGGATCTAGTGCCTTCAAAAACTTGTGCAGCCTGGCAACACAAACTTTCTGCAATATCGGTCAAACAAGTTTCATTACATAAACATGATTTTTCATCAAAAATAAAATCCTTCACATGTTTATATAAACGAATCTCTTGTACTTGCTTCAGAATCTCTTCCTGCACAAAACAACATAGTATGCTATATCAGTGCTATTCGTAGGGTGAAATCATGGTGGTGATGTTTTGTTAGTAAAAGATAGAAGTGATAACTTCGACCCATTTTATGAATTGATCGCTTTGGTTATGTATTTATTGTAATGGGTCAAACATGTCACGTCAAAAGAATTAGCTAAAAAGTAAACGAGTCAAACAAGTCGAACAAGTCAAATCGTTTTATTAAAAAAACTTGCATTAAAGTTCATATAAAATACTTTCTGCAATTACATTGGACAGGGTAACAGTTATAAAGAATTGATATAAATTATGGACTATATGTGGTTCAGGCCAACATCACATGACCCAAACCAAAAATACCCATTTTGACCTGAAAAAATTGAACCTTTTACCAAATTTTGTCACATCTCAATTGAGATTATAGATTACCTTAATAGCAAGCCTTTGTTTCTCTTCTGAACTTAGACTTTGGTCACCATCTTCTAGACGTCTAACTTCTGCGACCCACTTGATAAATTCAAGAAACTTTGACGGCGAAGAATTGAAAACGATGGAGAGAATGTCCTTCACATCTTTCACATCCTTTGAACTTAATAACGTTGGAACATCTTCAACCAAATACTTTGCAATCTTCGTCCAGCTCTCATGCTTACAACTCTGCAAAAAATATCAGCAATTCAACATATATAATGAAATATCAAAGAGTCTGCTTTATGGTTGTGTAAAATTATAGGAAATGTACTATTTAACTAGATGCCTAAAGTTGGTTTAACTGCTGCATGAGATTTGAATCATGGGACGTACAAGGGTGTAAAGTAGACCCGGTGAATGGTGAAGCCTTGATATTAGCATGAATCTGAAAATGAAAAGAAAACATTAACAGGTTGAGGAGTTACGCGATATCTCTAATGGGTCAAATGGGTTGAAAGTAGCCCAAAGCATATTTATAATACATAGAACCTCCTATATCACCTTATACATAACAATAAGTATACCAATACAGTTTTTGTTATCATACATGACAAACTGACTACTCTTTTAAAAATTTTGAACAAAAAGCATTTTCGGTCAACCCAACCCATATCAGTTGGCACCATAAAGTGACTATTTAGACCCGAAACAATTTTGATCCGTTACCCAACCTGCCTATTCTGCCACCTGTAATTAGTTATTAACTCCGTATAAACGTGCATATTTACCCTTGCATTTGCAATAGCATATGCAGAAATATGTACAAACTTGGCAGGTCGATTAAGATACACCACGTGTACAATACTAATAGGTAATTTACTATGAGAGAACGCACCCTCTACGAAATCCACATGAATCATCAACTGTATCCATGGCTTCCCATAGGAGTGTAAGAGGAACCCAATGAGGAGGATACTTAAATCGTGCAACATCCAAAATTAACACCATGTCCCTTCCTGCATGATAACCACCAATAGGCGAAAAGTGCCCACTCCCCGTCTACATTGTGAAAAAATCAAAAAATTTACTTTCATTAAAATATAAATGATCGTATACAATACAGTTGGAGTAATACTAACCTGTTTAAAAGTCCCTCTGAAATAAGATGCGATCACATGACAATCATTAGAAGTTGAACATGCGATGACATGCCTTCGGAAGTCATCAATATTGCTTTGGTTTGTGCGATAAGCTTCAACTTTTGCTCCAGCACAATGAGCCAAGCACACAACTTTCCCAAAGGAAATGCCTTCAGCTTTAACCTTTTCTAGAGGCTCGCAGCAATCGAGCATAGATTCATCAAACCACCTCCATGGACCTGAACATCAGGAAGGCAAAGTCGTAAATTCATCATGAGGTTGTGTGGTTGACAACTGATACCATCATGCAAGTGTGACATCCAGGTATTATGGAGTGCTTGGATTTGCGTTTTGGACCTGATTTTTTAAGGGTTAAATATACTCCGTAATTATGTTTCTAATTTAAGTAAGGTTACTCCCATTTCACAAACCGCCTCTCATTCTCTTCAAAAATGGTTCTTTTTTGTTATTCTATCTATTGACACCTTCGTTAACCATATTCTTGGAAACACTAAAATATCTAATATTGTAATTCTTACAGTCTCGAAATTACATAAGAATACCCGAACAACATCTCCTACAACTCGGTTATTATAGCTGATTATTAAATAACATAATCACTTCCGAAACACATATCCAAACACTAAAACACCCTCAGAGACTGAAGTGAAGTGCTAAGAACATCCTCAATGGGACAGCATAATCATATTTTCTTCTAATTGAACGGTCGTATAGTAATTAATAACAGAAACTGAATCTTGCAAATACCAAGTTTTCCTAGACGGTTTACTACATAAGATGTTAAACAAGTATGCCCATATGCGAAACAGTATCACACATATATGTAAACTAATTGCATTATAATCAAGGACACAAACTCACCTTTCCATTTTCGGCCGGGATCAATAGAAAGTGCATTCAAAACCATGGCAATTGTAGCCAGTCCACAATAAGCAGGTTCTGACTGTGTCTGAAAGTTAGATATCAACTTAAAAAATCCTTCCATAGTTCCATCTTCAATAGCTTCCCTGAACAATTGCTGCAAATGAATATTCAATATCAAGATCAGTTGCCAAAAGCGTGCAAACAAAATATACTTGGTATTTGGTGTGTCAATCGTGGACAGAACCGCTTGGGTGCTGGATTTTAGGCCACGTAAGTCCAAAATATTGTACGAGAAGTGATTGGGATTACTATACTATACCTAATTGTGTGCCTAAATCTGGGTGACATTATCTTATTCGTTTACTTTTTTTGAAAGGCAACATATCGTATACGTTTATACTGAAGTGGGTCACTTTGTTACAACCATCAAATACTGACAACCATCTACATGATAGTGGTTTATTGTTTTGTGAAGAAATGTATCCCTCTGCTCAACATAAGAGGTTTAAACATGTAATTAGGTATACTTTTTGACACGTCATTTCTCTAGCCCAAATTTCTAATGTTAGAAAACAAAATTGTGCAAACCCTCTCTGAAAACCATAAGTTTATCCTAATATATTTGAGTTTGAACTAAAAACCTTAGCAGAATATATCGATAGCTCACATATTTAGGCTTATAAGGCGCTCAAACCTCGATTCTTATATCAATGTCGGACTGAGTTGTTTCAAATTGTGAGTTTAACGTGCGCTTTCCATATGATTAATACGAAGAACTAACTTTGGATGATCTAGTTACTTTGATCATACATACAAGTTATCACAAAATCATAATCATAATAACTTTCCAAAGGGTCTCATCTAAAGTAGTATTAACATATCATAGACCTTATAGTATACCATTTATAGCAAAATATAAGCAATGTTGATAAAAATGATACTGTACAAGTATAAACGAAAACAAACGGACCTTGCCATAAGATGAAGCGAAATCAATCGCGGGAGGCGATGGAAGAACTCTCCTGTACAAACTTGCCATTGCCATTTTTGCTCTTCAGAAGATTTAGTTAAATACATGAAAAGTTTTCTGGTGTTTGTGTGAATGGAAAACTCGCATAATTTTAACGACTTAACCAAGTCAATGGAATAGAATCTAAATATCTAATTCATCGTGAGTGTCTTTTCTGAATATTGCTTTTTTTCTAATACGTTTCTTTTGTGAGTCATGTTATGATGTCGACATATATTATCAATAAATAAAGACCATTAAGAAGAGAACATATGAATCGGTCAGAGCACATCTTGTTTGATGCAAATATAGATGGCGCTGAACCAATTTGAAAGCTTCTCGAAAGCATGCAAAATCATGCACTTTTTCCTATTTTATCCTTTTTCTTAACTTTTAATCAGTTTCTTTATTACTTTTCTTTTTATTTTATACTCGAAGAAGAAAACTTGTACTTAGCAAGTTCACGTTTTTTGGCTTTCCAAAAATAGCAGATTTTTAAGTTGGTAAAGACCCGCGCATGATGCTTGGTATATATTGGAAAGTTTATTTTTAGGTTAAAAGATCAATCTGCCACTTAAAATATATTACAAGACTAAATTTGCCACTAATATTTTAAACAACCCGTATTTGCCACTAAAAAAATTAAAGATTGCCAAATGTGTATTTTAGGTATTTAACGTGAAAAATATTCTGTTAGTTTTATAAAGTATTCCATTTTGCCACATCATATTATGCAAAACATAAGAACACCCACTATGATAAACCTTTAAAAAGGTTTATAATTATGCCACATCACAAACACATAAACTTTTTAGACTTACAAACATATTTCCACTATAGATATGTCCACTATGGTTAACAATATTATGGATCTCTTCATACTTTTATAAAACTTTTTATAAACCACCATAATAGATGCCCTAAGAGTAAATTTGCCATTGCCATATATATATATATATATATATATATATATATATATATATATATATATATATATATATATATATATATATATATATATATAAGGGTTTTTCTAATTTGTTTCATAGAGCATAGATAAAAGTCAAGGACCATAAAAAGGATTCAGGAATCTACAAAAATGACATTTTTTCTTCTTGAAAGACTAACTTGTCATTGTTGTCGCTTTTCAAATAAAAAAATGTCTTTTTTTTGGATCCTTAATTCTTTTTTTGTGAGCCCCCTATATAAAATTGCTTATTGATAAGAATTTATAAAGATAGTTCATCATTCGACAAATATGTCTAGCTTTTTGAATTTGAAAATATAAGATGGAGCAATATGGCTTCTCGTGAGCGCCGCTTCTCGTGAGCGCCGTAACAACAAAAACTCAAGTGGAGCAAATATGAAAAAACAAGCTTGCACAATTGACTTTGGTACATCAATAAGGAAACAAAGATACTTAATTAGAATGCAAATATCCAGTTTCTCATGTAGCTTAACAATAAGGATAATTGCTCAAAGCTAAGTAGCAGCTCCACAATTTCCAAAATAAAAACATCTAAACACTTGGTTTCGTTTCCAATACATGATTTATTATAAGAAAGTGATTACTAAAGTATCCGTACACCAAAAATTAACTTGCTCAAAGCAACTAGTGTTTATGTTGTTTGGTGGGTAGTTTCTGCCTAAATGTTGCACGGTAGTTTTAGTCGCTCAGATTACGATGATTTCAAACATGGTTCTTGATGGATAGGTTATGGTTTATTGGGAAGTACTTATATCATATTAAATAATTATACGGCTGAAAATATGTGAGCCTATAGAGTCATACACGTATACATTGAGGTATCACCAATTATAATGTATTTAATATATTTATAGTAGACATATTATTTATATTAGTAACTACTTCACGATAGCTTAACGGGCGTTAATTAGTTTGTTAGACTAACTAATTAACTAACGGGCCTTATTTAATATGTAATGAACATATTAAATGGACTAGACCGAAAACCACAATGAGAAGCCCATTGTGGGTGGGTATGGGGCAGGCCACATCAGCTAAAGAAAGGAAAGGGGAAAGTTTTAGGGTTTAGTATAATTTACCTAGAGTTATATTCTCATAACTTGGAAAGTAAATAACACACAAACTCTCTCCCCTTTTTCCTCTCCTAAAACCGGTTGACATACACACCCTTTTAGGGTTTATGGACCGCTTTTACACAAGCAAAAACAAGGGTTGTTGGTTGCCAGATCGTGAAGCTAAAGGAACTAGCATTCGGGTGATATGTGTCACGAGTAGGAGTGTTTGGATAGTTAGTTGGCACGTGAGGGGCACATGCACAGTTAACTGGACATGTGAGGTGCACGTGACATTCTCCACATACTACCTTTCACTCCCACCAACAGAATTTTCCGCCTAAACCTTCTCTTTAAATACTTTGCTTGTATCTCATTTGTAATTACGCTTTGATTGAATAAAATTCTCCTTTCTTGATTCTGTTATCTCTTCCATTCCATCTAACTAACTTTCCCGCCAAAACTAACAATAATCCTTTCGAGTTCATTTCTAACTTCATATGAATTCTGAGTTTATTGTTGCCTTCTACCAATTCCATTTGTGAATTCTAGAAGTGTTGTATATCAATTGGTATCAGAGCTTGTCATCCTGGCAAACTCTTGATTTCCGGTCATCTTCTCCGGTGAATTCCGATCAAAATAAGAGTTTTCCGGTCAATAAATCAGCCACCACTGATTTCACTGTTCTGTTTACCTTTGGTTAGTGTCAATCATCTGTACGGCTACAAGATAAGCCGATATTCTCGTTAAATTTTCTTATCTTGAACAAGCTGGCAAGCAGCAGTTGGATTGATTAACCCAGAACAGACCAGTAGTAATTACCCCAATTGGTCAGTGAGAAATCATTGTTGATGAGTGGTGATTTTACTGGTGAAATGGTGGAAACAAGAAATATATCAAGAAGTCAAGAAGCAACCATGGAGTCACTTCAAAATACAATACTGGAAATGCAAAGAAGGATGGATCAAATGCATCAAGATATGCAAAGAATGAGATCTGGTGAAGGTACTAGTCATGGTCAGAACAGTAATGGCAATGGAATGGCTCAATATGGAAGGATGTCCAAGATTGAGTTTCCAAGATTCAATGGTGATGATGTTAAAAGTTGGTTGTTTAGATGCAAACATTTCTTTAAAATTGATGATGTTCAAGAAGATATGAAAGTGGAGTTGGCAGCAATGCATTTGTCTGATAGGGCTTTGGTGTGGCATCAGCAGTTCTTGAAAAACTATGGGGATGGATGTGATTGGGATGTGTATGCTGAGCAGGCTTTGAAGAGATTTGGTAATGTGTTTGAAGATCCTATGGTGGAACTCAAAAATTCGAAGCAGACTAGTACAGTACAAGTCTATCAAGACAAGTTTGAAGATCTGTTGAATAGGATGAATTTGACTGAATCTCTTGCCATGAGTCTGTTCATTAGGGGTCTAAAAGATGAAATTAGTATGCCTGTTAGAATGTTTAAACCATTGAGTTTGGCTGATCTGTTCTCAATGGCTAAGATGCAAGAAGCTACTCTTTTGGCTACAAAATCAAGGTATAATTCTTATCCTTCTAATGTCAGAAGTGGTTATGCTAATAGGGATGATGGAATTTTACCTAGACCAGTTAATAGACCCATGAATTTGCCTGCAACCACAAGAACCCCAATTGGTGGTGAAAATAAAACTGGTTTTAAGAGATTGACTCAAAAAGAGTATGAAGAAAAGAGGGCCAAGAACTTATGTTTCTATTGTGATAAGAAATTTGTGCCCGGTCATAAGTGTGAAGGTCAATTGTTTTCACTTGTGGTTTCACCTATGAATGAAGAAGAAGATGATTCAGTTGAGGAATTTGTTGATGCCATTGATGAATTAGTGGAAGTGAGTGCTGAGGAAGAGTTACAGCCTCACATTTCTTTGAATGCTTTTACTGGTGAAAATTCCTTTAAGACCATGAGGGTAGTTGGTATTGTGGCAAATAGATATAAGATACATATATTGGTGGACACAGGATCAACTCACAATTTTTTGGATGTTGCTATGGCTAAGAGAATGGGTTGTAAAGTGATTCAAACAAAACCAATGACTGTATCAGTAGCAGGGGGTAAGAAACTTATGAGTATGGGTGTTTGCAAATATTTTCAGTGGAAAATGAATGGAGAAGTGTTCACTACTGATGTGATGCTTCTACCTCTTGGAAGTTGTGAGATGGTGTTGGGAGTACAATGGTTGTCAACTTTGGGTGATATAAGGAAGTGGAATTTTAAAGAATTGAGAATGGAGTTCATGCATAATAATAGGAGAGTGATTTTAAGAGGTACTGCTAAGGCTCCAGTTCATTGGGTAGATGGAAGAAAGCAATTAAAGATGTTAGAACAATCTGACCAAGCAGAAATGATGATGTTATGTGTTTACCCAAACACTGGTGTAGAATTGTGTTCCATGGAGCAGGATGGGTCAAAAACAATTGAAGAAGAGTTGCAGCCTGTAATTGATCATTATGCTGATGTCTTTGAAATACCAAAAGAGTTGCCACCACAGAGGTCTCATGATCACAGAATTCCACTCATTGAAGGTACTCCACCAGTGAACATTAGACCTTATAGACATCCTCCTACACAGAAAGATGCTATTGAAGCTATGGTTAAAGAACTTTTGGAAGCTGGGGTGATCAAGCCAAGTCATAGTCCATTTGCTTCACCAGTAGTTATGGTCAAAAAGAAGGATAACACATGGAGGATGTGCATTGACTACAGACAACTCAATAAAAACACCATTAAAGATAAGTTTCCTATTCCATTAATAGAGGAGTTGATTGATGAATTACATGGAACTACTATATTTTCTAAACTTGATTTGAGATCAGGTTATCATCAGATAAGAATGTTTGAAGATGATGTGGCAAAAACAGCTTTCAAAACTCATGAAGGTCACTATGAGTTTTTGGTAATGCCATTTGGATTAACCAATGCTCCATCTACATTCCAGGCTTTAATGAATGAAGTCTTTAAACCCTTTTTGAGAAAGTTTACATTGGTGTTCTTTGATGATATCCTGGTATATAGCAAAAGTTTGAGTGATCATGTGCAACATTTGACTCAGATTTTAGAAACTATGAGACATCACAAGCTGTATGCCAAGCAGAGTAAGTGTGTGTTTGGTACAAGCCAAGTGGAGTATTTAGGCCATGTGATTTCAGCTCAGGGAGTAGCAACAGAACCTTCTAAGATCAAAGCTATGGAAACTTGGCCACAACCAAAGCATATTAAACAACTCAGAGGCTTCCTTGGTTTGACTGGTTACTATAGAAGATTTATAAAGAATTATGCTACTTTGAGCAGGCCTTTGACTCAGTTATTGAAGAAGAATGGTTATACTTGGAATGAACAAGCACAAGCATCATTCCAACAGTTGAAAGAAGCTATGATCAAAGCTCCAGTTCTCAGTTTACCCAATTTTTCAAAACCATTTGTGATAGAAACAGATGCTTCAGGAGTAGGATTGGGAGCAGTCTTGTTGCAAGATGGTCATCCAATAGCCTATCTTAGTAAGTCACTTTCTCAAAAGCATCAATCTCTTTCTACTTATGAAAAAGAGTTTTTAGCAGTTATTCTAGCTTTGGAGAAGTGGAGGGGGGTACTTGTTGGATAGACATTTTGTGATTAAAACTGACCACTTCAGCCTCAAATATTTGTTGGATCAAAGGATGACTACACCAACTCAGATGAAATGGTTACCAAAGTTAATGGGATTTGACTATGAAGTGGTGTACAAAAAAGGAAGTGACAATGTTGCAGCTGATGCTCTTTCTAGGCTTGATGGTCAAAGTGAATTATTGTCTATTGTTGTCTCTACTGTTACTACTGATTTATATGACAAGATTGTTAAAAGTTGGGAAAATGATGCTCAAGTTCAAGATATTATACATAAGTTGCAGAATGGTCAAACTGCTAAGAAGCATTATGTTTGGAATAGTGGACAATTGTTCAGGAAGAATAGACTGGTGGTGGGAAATGACAAGCAACTGAGGACTGAGTTACTTAAGCATATTCATGAGGGTGTTATTGGTGGTCATTCAGGCATACAACCAACTACTCAAAAGGTAGTGTCTTTGTTCTATTGGAAAGGTTTGAGAAGGGAAGTTAAACAGATGGTCAGGGAGTGTTTGATTTGTCAAAGAAACAAACCTGATTTGGCATCCTACCCTGGATTGTTACAGCCATTACCAATTCCACAAGGAGTATGGAGAAGTATTTCAATGGATTTCATTGAAGCACTACCAAAATCTCATGGCAAGGACACAATTCTGGTTGTTGTGGACAGATTAAGTAAATATGCCCATTTTATTGCTCTGTCTCATCCTTACACTGCTGCACAAGTAGCTCAAACATTTTTGGATTCAGTTTACAGGCTACATGGGTTACCTGAGAACATAGTGTCTGACAGAGACAAAATTTTCATGAGTAGATTTTGGAAGGAGCTCTTTAAGTTGTTACAAGTTAAACTCTTAATGTCTACATCATACCATCCTCAAACTGATGGTCAATCTGAGGTTGTGAATAGATGTCTTGAAGGTTACTTGAGGTGTATGGTTGGGGAGCAACCTAAAGAGTGGTCAAAATGGTTGGCTATGGCAGAATTATGGTACAATTCAAATTACCACTCTTCTATTAATACCACACCTTTTGAGGTCTTATATGGTCAAGCACCACCATTACATGTACCATATTTGGGTGGTGAGAGCAGAGTTGAGGCAGTGGACAGGTCTTTAAGAGCAAGAGAAGAGGCTATTAACATACTCAAGTTCCATTTACAGAGATCTCAAAACAGAATGAAGCAACAAGCAGACAGGAGCAGAAGTGAGAGGACCTTTGAGCTTGATGATTGGGTTTGGCTAAAGTTACAACCACACAGACAAGTCACCATTCGACAAGGAAAGCAGAATAAGTTCTCACCAAAGTACTATGGTCCTTTCAAAGTGTGTGAAAAGGTGGGGCAGGTGGCTTATAGATTGTTACTACCTGAGCAGTCCAAAATACATGATGTGTTCCATGTATCTCAGCTCAAGAAGTGTAGAGGTGAAGTGCCAGACAACCAAGATGCTATATTACCACATTGTGATGAGGTTGGATCACTAGTTATTCCACCACTTGCTGTATTGGACAGAAAGCTTGTTAAGAAGAACAATGCAGCAGCAGTTTATGGTCTTATCCAATGGGCTAATGGAAGTGAAGATGATGCAACATGGGAGCCATTGGAAGACCTAATCAAACGTTTTCCACTATTTGATGTGAGTTCTTGAGGACAAGAACTGTTTAAGGGGGAAGGATTGTCACGAGTAGGAGTGTTTGGATAGTTAGTTGGCACGTGAGGGGCACATGCACAGTTAACTGGACATGTGAGGTGCACGTGACATTCTCCACATACTACCTTTCACTCCCACCAACAGAATTTTCCGCCTAAACCTTCTCTTTAAATACTTTGCTTGTATCTCATTTGTAATTACGCTTTGATTGAATAAAATTCTCCTTTCTTGATTCTGTTATCTCTTCCATTCCATCTAACTAACTTTCCCGCCAAAACTAACAATAATCCTTTCGAGTTCATTTCTAACTTCATATGAATTCTGAGTTTATTGTTGCCTTCTACCAATTCCATTTGTGAATTCTAGAAGTGTTGTATATCAATATGGATAAATGTCATCTACTTATTTTTGCCTCCGTATACATAACAAGTTAATTGAATATCAAAAGGGTTGTGTTATGGCTACTCCTTCTGGCTCACTTTCTACTTCCTCTATTTCTGTTCACTCCTGTTTCCATTACAATATAATCTTTTATCAGTTTTTGTTTTGTATTTTCTATCAGTTTAATACTTTTGACTTATTAAACTTTATATTTTATGTTCCGTATTTTCAATTTTATAGGTTTTTAATATAAGCCAAATTATAAAAATTAAAACAAATAACAGAAAAAAAGAAAAAAAAAATGTGAGAGGGGTATCACTTGTATTTTTGGGGTCTAAATAATCTAATCCTATATCAAAATGTATGACACACTATGACACGAGTATTGTCGAAGATTCACAAGAGACAACCTCGTTGACAAGATTGAAAACAACAGATAATATAACACTATGGTCTATACATAAAATCAATATCAGTAGGTTCTTAAACAGTGGGGTTACGAATTCGTGTTCATGGGTAGAGCCGCACAAAAGTCATACTTACTTGCAAAGTTTCCATAATGCTTTACATCCAAAAATTATTCTTGTATAGTCTATATTATTATTTTAGCCTTTTGCCATGTAATCTTGATATTGCGTTCCATATTTGCATTTTAGGGTGCGTTTGGTATCCAATTATGGGAATGAGATTATTATTATGAAAGAGATTTAAAATGTTTGTTTAAGATGAGAGGCCCATCACTATGGTAATGAATGATAGATATAATTCATACTCTATATACATCAAGGGTGTGTTTGGTATGCTCCCGTGAATCACAATGAGTATGAGTTTGATAGTAGTGGTGGGCCCCTCGCCTATGATAGAGTCATTCCTCCCTCTTGGATTCCTATGGAGTATGAATAATATCCATGTTTCATTCCCATGTAATGTGGGCCCTCATCTTAACCAAACACTTAGAATCATTACCACTATAATTCCCTCATTCTCATAGGAGGATACCATAACCAAACACACCCGCTAGTTATGGATCTTTCATGGATGAGGGACTCACCATTACTATCAAACTTATACCAATTGTCATTATGGCAGAATACCAAGCGCAACCTTAACTTTGTTTCTAGCAAAGCTTGGTACAACTTGCAAACGCCGCTTCTGCTAAAAAAAAAGTAACGGAACAAAAGTGGGCTTGAAGTTCGTTTTTTTTTTTTTTTTTTTTTTTTTTTTCATTTTTTTAGATACAAGTATTTACTTTGTGATTGTTGCAGCCGCTCTTTTAAGAAATACAAAGTACATTCTATCTGTCTCGAAATAAATTTCCATCAAACTTAAAATTATATATTGAATAAATGTTATCAATACAGCTATTTTCACAAATAAATACTTTTGTAATCAATCAACTTATTAAACAATCCGTAACCGATGGTCAATTCGTTAGTCGGTTTCTAATTTTGGACGCATCCCTCATGTACATGGGGTTGTCATGGTATTGATCGATGCATAACTCGCTCGTATATTCATCGAGTTCTCCCTCTTTGTCTGTGTGTGAGTGTGCATTTTTAAATTGTTTTTGTGATATATATTTTTTTTTACTGTGTGTCTTATTACACTAACTTGATCATGAAGAAGGTAAACCAACTTTAGTGTCTTGCTTGAGTGTTTGACCGTCCTCGGTGCTATGAATATCGAGTTATCGACACATGAAGGGTCCTTTCGACATGTATTCATCACCAACGCTACGCGTGAAGAGTGGATTTCGGAGGCGCTTTGGTCATCTCAACCACCAAATAAAATTTTCTTTTCGTTTATGTTTTTAGGTTGTGTGATATATTCCCTTGTTTTTAATTCTAAAATAGGAATTTTTTTACATTTCCAACAAAATCACAAAAAGTAAAAAGTAAAAAAAGCCAGGTGTCACATGGTCCCCCAAAACCAACTCACCAATTCACCGTGCTCCTTTGTCCTTTACCATATATATAATAATATATTCCATTTCTCTCCCTCACCCACACTCCTCTACATCACCTTCCAATAAAACACCGCCACGTGTACAAAACCCACGCCTGTCATGGTAACTTTAAACCTATTAACAAAAATGTCGCTTTCATATGTAGTATTGGCAGAAAAGAATGCCAGGGTGGTCGGCGGCGCCGGCGGGGCATATGTCGGACGATGAAACTACTTTTGTCTACCATATCTATTTCATGTTTTTGTTAAAAAAAAAAAATCATGTTTTTGTTCAAAAATAAATATATATATATATATATATATATATATATATATATATATATATATATATATATATATATATATATATATAATATATATATATATATATATATATATATATATATATATATATATATATATATATATATATATATATATATATATATATATATATATATATATATATATATATATATATTTCCTGTTTTTGTGTTGGCTTTTTAACTTTGGTTAATTTTTGGCTTTTGACTTTTAACTTTGCAATAATTTATGATTAATTATGCATTAGAAAGCTAGTCACTCTTTTTTGGCCCCTACCGAATAGTGTGACTTATAATTTGATAAATCATACAATATCATTATATGTTAACCATTAATACAACTACTTTCGACATCTTAAAATAATTATCTTTAGACAAAAAACATAAAGCTTAAAAAAAATAAACAATACAGGTTTTAATGAATCAAATATAATCCGCACCCACAAAACTTTCTTTTTATCGGTTGTTATATACTTTTATTAATTTAGTGTAGGTTGTTAATTGTCATATCCTTTTATTAATTTAGTGTTGGTTGTTAATTGTTATATCCTTTTATTGATTTATACATGGAAAATATGATAGTTATGTCCTTTTATTCTGTAATTGTAAGAGTTTCATATTAAATGCATGTAATTCATTATTGTTGCACTTTTCAATTAATTGGGGCTCATCTTTAAAAATAGTTATGTCCTTTCATAGTGTAATTGAACGAGTTTCATCTAATGCATGTCATTATTGTTGCACTTTTCAGTTAAATTTGAGTTCAGGACATTATTACTGCAGTTATTTTCAAAATATGTTATCATGTGCTTTAAATGACTACATTATTTAACATAATGATTTTGAGTATTCAACATAGTGAGGCTTATTAATGTGGTGTCGTGGTTTTAAAAATTTATTTGAACTATACATTGCCCGAACTCTTTTAAATATATAACCGTTATCTTATATAGTTACACAATTCAATTGACATGAACTAAAACATTTGGTGCACATTCAACAACAACGTGTTTGTTTATTTATTAAAGAACTGTCCAACCAACATTTTTTAGTTTGGTTAGCGAAATGAAAAACTATGAACAAATGTCATCTGTCTTTGTTTACCGACCATAATACCCTTCTTAAAAGGGCTTTATAATTGTAAAAATATGGTTTTTTTTCACTAATTGTCTTTTAAAAGAATAATTATGAAACTAAATACTTCAACTTACGGCCTCCGTCCATTTATCAATCTATGTATATAAATAAAAATAAAGAAAATATTATTTTTTATGAACCCCAAAGCTTCAAACTTACTTTTTTTATATTGTAAAATTTTATAAACCACAAAACACAACAATTGCTTCTTTTTTTTTTTCTTTTTTTTTTTTAACACTATCACAACAGATTTCCGTCAGGCTAGTTTTGACAATAAATGTGTTTCGTCAAGAACAACAACCTTACACATCGTCTATTAACATCTATTTGGTTGACGGACACATATTACATAATTCAAATAAACATTTTTGTTTTGGTTTATACAATCCTTTTACAAAACCAAACATGTAACAAGGGAAAAAAAAAGTGTTTCATATGGCGTTTAAAAGGGCTAGGTACCTTGAGTTTTCTCGTGCTTTTTTTCACAAAACGACACCCGACAGCATCGCTTGATTATTGGGGCTCGCATTTTTTAGTCTTGAGCCATTGTGACAAGCCGAGATGGTCATAGAAAACACCACCTGCCTACGCGAAGTGGATAAATGTGTTATGTTTATGTAGTGATAAACACAAACCCGTGAATTATCACTAAAAGATCAAACAATATAATTAACAAAAAAAAACATATTAACTTTTTGTTTGATAGCTAGCTATATAAGGCCAAGATAAAGATCCATACACATACACATTCACCCACACTATATCCATTTTAGTGCACCCTCAATTTCCAACACCTCACAAAAATGTCTTTCTCCACACTTCACACACTCACTCTCTTATTACTCCTCACACTCCAACTCGGTAACTCACAACCGAGTCTCAACTCAGTCGAGCAAGAATCCGTTTACCGAGTTCTCGAATCCCTCAACCCGGACATCTCATGGCGCACACTTTTCCCTGAAGATCTTTGCTTCTCTGGCCCACATGGCATCCTTTGTGACTACATTACAACCACCACAAAAACAACCTTAAAAAACACAACCACCACCACAACCTTAAATATTGTCGGACTAAGTTTCGGATACGTGTCGGACTACAACCCGAACCCGACTTGCCAACCCGGGTCAAATTTACCCGACCCGAAACTTTTCCAAACCTTTCCGTACTTGAAAAAGCTTTTCTTCTACCAATGTTTCATGACCCGACCCGTTTTGTTGCCGGATCTTTTCCGGGTCGGGTCGGGTTTGGAGGAGGTGGTTTTTATAGATAACCCATCTTTGTATGGTTCATTAAGTGATGATATTGGGAAGATGGTGAACTTACGCCGGTTGATCATCACCGGAAGTAATATCTCCGGCGAGATTCCGGCAGGGTTTAGTGAGTTGAAAAACCTTGAAGAAGCTACATTATCAAGAAATGGGTTCGCCGGAAAGTTGCCGGAAAATTTTGAGAATTTGAAAAATGTGAAGATTTTAGACTTTAGTCAAAATGGGTTTTTCGGAAAAGTGCCCGAGTCGATAGGAAGTTTAGAGAATTTGATAAAACTTGATTTGAGTGAAAATGGGTTTTCCGGCGAGATTCCGGCGAGTATGGAGGGTTTAAGGGTTTTAGAGTTTTTAGATTTAAGTTTTAACAAGTTTTCAAATGGGGTCCCTTTGTTTTTAGGAAATTTGAGTAAACTTAAAGGGGTGTATTTGAGTGGGAATCAATTAGGAGGGGTGATTCCTGACATATGGGAGAATTTGAGGGATGTTAATGGAATTGGGTTGTCTAATGTTGGGCTTGTTGGTGAGATACCATCTTCAATGGGTGTGTATTTGGGGAATTTGAGTTATTTGGGCTTGGATGGTAACAAGTTACAAGGTAGTGTTCCTATGGAGTTTGAGAAATTGGAGTTTTTGAATGAGTTGAATTTGAGGAATAATAATTTGAGTGGAAGGGTACCATTTTCTGCTAAGTTTGTTGGTAAAGTTGGTAAGAAGTTGAGGTTAGATGGGAACCCTGAGTTGTGTGTGGATCAAGGGGTGATTAAGTTATTTGGTACCAAAGCTAGGGGTGGTATTGGTAAGGTGAAGGTTTGTGACAAAGTTGAAGATCCTGTATCTGCCCTTGTGTATGGGGCTAGTTCTTCATCAAGAGTTGGTTATCATGTCTACTGTTTATTGGTTTTGTTTATATTCTTATGATAGAGATTAGTCATGTAGTTAACAAAGGAAACTAACACATTTTGTCATACCACTTGCAAGGACAAGAATGTAATTATATGAATCACAATATATAGTTGTTTTGTTGTGTTAAAGACTCACTTGTGTTTGGTTGTGTGTATTTGTAATGATTGTTACAACTTTAACTCTTTAAGGAACCTGAAGTGGTTCTTCAATTGGTTTTAGCACTAAAAAGTTATCCATAGTTTAACAATTAGTTACTGTGATATGAAATGACCAGAATCATGATCAATGTTTGCTAATTTCTACACACACAATTAGCTGGTATTACTTTCAAAATGCACATCCAAACACAGTAACTCGCCTTTCCTAATAGACGTATCATGAAGTTAGAAATCTGAACCGGATGAGATAATTTGGAATTAGTCATTTCGAAGAAGAATGGTACAATGAAAATGGGGAAAAGGGTGAACTGTAATCACATATAGAAGAATGGTACAAATAGCAACCAAAAAAAACTCAGTTTTGTACAAGACTAGGATACATTTATAGTTGGATTATAAAAAGCTTGCATTAAACTTGTTCCCAAGTTATACATAACGCAAAAAAGAGTGACTTTAGCTAAATAAAATACAAATCAACCGTATACCTTTCATGTCATTTTTCTGCATCGGAGCATGCAGATGCTTGTGAACTAACATCATCCTTTGGTTTCTTTTGCCGAGTCCTTTTTGGCACTTCTGGCAGAGATTCGTCCCGAGCACGCCTGTCCTCGGCACCCCCCCTGGTGTGGTGTCTTCTCGGCTGCCTTGATTTGGTTTGGCTATCAGGGTTTGGAGCATTTTCGACTGAACGATGCCGGCGATGTCTGGTTTTTTGCTTTTCTTGACGTTCTCTTCGAGACATCCTTTGGCCTGAATCTACAGGAAGGATTAATAAACATGATCTTGGTTACAATTACTAGCTGCTAAATCAATGGTTTTGCAGTTTATATTATACAGGTACAAGTTGAAAACTTGAGTATGCCAATTGGGACAAATTTTAAGGAGGCGAATGATGAATCCTTCCAAAAAAGAGACATTTAAAAAGTCCAGATACACTTTAACAGAAGAACAATCATGTTGGGTGCAAAGATCGGTGGTGCAATAGAAATTAGATGTGACAGATACGGCCCAATTACTTACGGGTGGCGCAATAGAAATAACTACTGCGCAATTACCTTGCGTAATAGTCAAGTTTGGTTATGTTCTATCCCTACTGGGTCATATGTGTCATAAAGGTTAAAAGTCCCCAAATTGTAATTTTTTTATCTCGATCGTAATCACATAATTTTTGTAATCATAATTACCACATTAATATTCACAAAATAATGAACAAAAAATTCTTTGCTGGTCAACCATCCCAAACACACAGTTTGGCCCGTACTTTATAGTACGCATTTCAACCCGAATCTGCTACCCATTTTGCTATCTCTATTACATGTTTTGGAAATCGGACGGTCAAAGTAGCATATTGTGATCTTCTAGACTCGATGAAAACGAGTAACTAGTATTATTGTTATTTTCATTCATCGACATTAAGAAGTTGAATTATTCTAACCTTCAGAAACCCAATCAGGGCCATCATCCGAGGCCTCAGACATGTTTGATGATGCAGCAGATTGACCTTCTGCGGGTGTACCAAACTTCCTCATCTATAACCCAAAAGGAAAGAGGGATAAAAGATGTCACATTTAAACATAGAACAAACAAATCTTTAAAATCATGTAAACATATTACATACCCAGCTGGGAGATTCTTGGGCTGGTCCATCACATCCAATATGAGCCACATGCTTCACGTCTGTGGGCGCACCAATCTGTATTTCTTGTTTTTTCTCTTCTTCTGTGCAAAACAAATTCTCGATTGCGTTAACATAAACATAAACATGAACATAATACAATGAAAAAGGAGAAAGAGAATCTAACCAAAAACTTGAGAGATATATCTAAGGCCTTTAAGGAGGCCTTTCACCTTAATGGTACCCATTTTCGAAAGAGTTCTGTTTTGGATCAGGATGGGGACACCTGACCCCATAAAATGTTGAAAACAAATAGATATGACCAAATAGGTTGATACAGAAGAACGCGGGTGGGAAAAACCAGAAAATAAACGAGCAATTAAAGATAAGAATTTTAAAAAATCAACAGAAAGAAAGTGAGAGAGAGAATAGGAAGAAGTTTGGAATCTATGTAAGGGGCATGAAGCGGTAAAACGAAACCTTTGATAACATTTTCAACAATTTAAACTAATGGACACAAATTATATGTAAAGGAGAGGTGGTTGGGATGGAGAGAAAATTACCATTTTCCTTGGTGTGTAATCTATGCATCTATAATTGGCCTTTTCCATTCTATGCATCTATAGTTGTACTCCAACCGAAATCGGTATAAGAATCTGATCATCTGCTTACAGAACACAGAATACAAGTCTACCAGAAATATGATAAGTTCAATCGACACGACAACATTTATATATATTTTTTCACGCGACAACTTCATACACATTTGGGGTATAACGAAGGACATTGAGCAAAATATCAACCAAACAGATTGTATATAGATATTGTTTATAGCTTTATAAGTTTAACAGATTGTCAAAAGAAAAAGAGTACACATAGGATTTCTTTAAGAGTTTAAATTTTCTTGTTCATAGCACATGTTCCATGAAGTGAGCCGGTATCTTTATTGGTCATTACTTTGCTTTCATCTCATCGAGACCGAGGCTAGCCTGCATAATAGAATAAAATAAAACGATTAAGAAGTTAATGGGAGCAAAATCATATCCCATGTGCACCGGACATCAATCAATTAAAAGAGGAAGGTTTCTTATGAGATAAACTCACCAAGAACTTGTGGTTCTCCTGAAGAAGTGGCGTGAAAGTGGCACAGAATTTTTCAATATCAGACTTGATGTCACCATTCCCACCCACAACAGCCATGAACTTCTTCCTATCCGGAGCAAGCTTCATTGCAACCTGTCAATACAGTTTCGGATTATAAGCTATTGATTTATTTGGAACCAAGAGAAATAGGGGATAAAGTATTATGATGATACTTGGTTCAGCTAATCTATATAATCTCTACCATCACAAATTTAATGTATAGAACAAAATGCCTACCGAGAAAGTTGAACTGGCTAACCAGCCATGGTATTTCTTCAGCGTCTTGGTATATGCTTCAGAGCAAACTTGTGACATGGCCCAATCTTCATGCTCCATCAAGTTACGGAATAATTCTACTATGAAATCCATTGCCCTGAAAGGATAAAACTTCTTAGCATAAAGAATTTTTCAAATATTATTTGTGTTAACAACTGTGATGTAAATGTGTTTGTTATCCTTACCTAGTTAGCCACAGAAGACCGTTGGTGCAACTCGATGAACCATCTGCTTTCTTAGCTTCAACCTCCACCTTAACCATACTGTATAGGTTGCAAAATTCTTCCGGGTTGGACAAATATTTATTCTCCAACCTCTGAAAAAAGAGACAAATATTCACAGCTTAGCCAAAGTTTAAACAGTAATTTAAGAGCTACAGCAAAAAATCTATAAAAAGCCAACACTTAGTTCTTGCTGTTCCCAAAATCTTATCTTCTCTTTCAGGAAAAAGTTGAGAAATAACGGGAATGTGGTTATTGCGAGATAAAATGGAGTCCCAACCAGACGCTTATAATCCTTGAATTGACTCACTAAAAAGTTAAAGAAGTTTCATATCTACTATCTCACTGGGAGGTTGACAACATATATTCATTTCCACTAATCGGATACAAAGATAACGCAAACTCATGACTGGAAAAAGATCTGCCATCCAAGTGAAGGGAAGGATGAGTACTTACTGTTATATTGCCACCAACATCAGTTTTGACAAGCGCCATGGCTGCTCCAAAGTTGTCTAGTATCAGAAAAGAGAATAAGAAAGTTAGTTGTTAGATCCTGAAAGCAACTTTCAGCATGCCAGAAAAAGGCAGGGCAAGCAAACATATAGACATGCAGTATCACATCACATCAAATATATTCGAAGGTGACCAGGCCGATGTTGATTCTATTATATTTATAATTTTCCCTACTCACATTAGAACTCTGTATTGGTTCTTTATCTTTTTAACAACATTATTAAAAATTCTACTTGTAAGAGACTGATTTAAACACAAGTTCAGTCTGCTTTCGAGAGGCAGCCGCCTCTCCCTTGACACTCCGTTTTACCTTGACTGATCAAATCAAGCACAAAAGACTATCATATGCTAATCTCCTTTACAAAGAGCTACTTAATCATGAAAATGCTAGTGCTGCCTACATATAAGGAATAATTCATTTCCACATAATTAACCCTGGCTTTTTTATACCAGCCGAGACCACGGACTCTAAAAGACAATAGAATATGAACTGAAAGTTCCTGTGTATTAAACAATAACTGAAGCTAATAATGGAGAGTAATATTTCATCATCATGTGTTGATCATATGCATCATGCAGACAAACAGGCATTTGTTTCTTTATTAATTATAAGGTTTACCCGACCCATTTATATGACATCTATCTTGAAACAATAGTAGTGGGATTCCTTCAATGTCAATTGCTTACATCTAATTTATGACACAAATAATTAGTACAAAAAATTGGTAGCAATTCAATTACGATTCACACCTAAAGCTAAAAGTCATGAGATCACAGATAAAGGGTTCTTAAGTATAAAGCAATAGCATACCAATAACAGGTAATATCTGTTTGCAGACGTCCAAGAAAGGCTTGGAAAGCATTTCTCCTTCTTCAGACTTGACATGTTTCATTCCTTCCAAAGCAGGAGCAAACACGGTCCCTTCCATTTTGTGAATTGATATTTCTGCAAGAGTAAAACATATTAGGCCAGGTTCATAGCTTAAACTAGCTTCCTTTTTAATACAAGCGTTCTGAACCAAAAAGCAAAAACATAAAAACTTCACCAACACATCAAGTAAATAACACACGCTAATGGTTCCACATAGCCACATAACACATGCACAAAATAGTCAACTATAATTCTAGAAAGTGAAGTTGACGGACATAATTTCACGAAAAACAGAAAGGTTACATCATTGCCAGTCCGCATAAAAGACGACTGTAAAACCGAAATGCCTACTAGTAGCACTTTAACAAACTAACAACATTAAGCAAAACCTCTCATTAATATTCGACGTGGTGCTCGTTACCTTATTCAAAACCACATACCAAATCCAATCCAAACTTTAAAAAATCATCAACACATCTAATACTAATCAAACAAATAAAGACCTAACACATTTAATATTAAAAGATACCTGTTTATCAATTACACAACCATCCGATACAAACGTTCGCCAAACGAACAATTCGAAATCACCATGCACCAAACAAATTACACAAAGTAACTGATCGGATCAGATGATCCACATTCAAATTTAACAAAATACAAACAGTTAACTACAACATATGCATAATCACAAAGAGTTTAACAATCTAGATTCATAATTATTAAATACGTACAGTAACAAATTCGATAGATAAATTCTAGGTTTAGTAGCTTAATCATGAATTAACATTTCAAAAAATGTGAATTAGATCTGAACAGAATTTGATTAACTAATGGAATTATGATTGTAGATCG
The DNA here is from genome assembly GCA_030686995.1 of Artemisia argyi. Lineage (NCBI taxonomy): Eukaryota > Viridiplantae > Streptophyta > Magnoliopsida > Asterales > Asteraceae > Artemisia > Artemisia argyi. Next base: position 54,529,988 of record CM060708.1, on the reverse strand, counting down.
AAATGATTTGAAGTTCAGAAATTAACCTTTGGTTTGATTTGAAGTTGGCCTTGAATGGACGCTGTTTTTGTTATTGTTTTTCTGTTAAGTCTAGTGACTGACAGTCATGAAAAATTCTTGTTATAGATTTAAGTCATTTAACATTGATTATTTATTACACTTACGCCCCCTCATCTTTTGCGGACTCGAAGGTAGAAAGGCTGCTTTCAGAGGACCTATGATCGTTTTGCAGCGAGTGAGGATCGAACTCTCAACCTTTGTGTCCAGAAAAGAGAGGTTTTTCAACTGATTCAACCTGGCTTTTTAGGACTTGTTTGTTATACGATTAAGATTTTTAGTACTCGAGCTTGACTACTTGAGTAGTTTGAGTAGTTTATATTTGGGCGACTAGCTCACCCATAAAAACTAATCTAATAACTTATCTAAGAATGTTTCAATTGTATCATATAGAGTTGTTTGATAATTTTATAAAACCTGATTAACCAACATTTCTTGCTTAAAGGTAAGACTAAGACTAACAAAAACCTCATTATGCATAAAATATATATTTAAGTGTGTGTTTAGTTGGTGAGAAATATTTCATTTAAAAAAAAAAAAATCATCAAAAAAGGGAAAAACAAATAACCCGTTTAGTTACAAAATTTTGAGAAATTCTTCTAAAATATCCAAAATCTCATTTCTCGAATTTTAACTAAAATTCTAAACTTCATATAGTTCTCTACTTTCCTCTTCACTAGAAAATGAAAATTTTTAACACCAACAGGCTTTTTAATTTCTTAACTCTTTCCCAAATAAGACAAACCATTTCATTCTCAAAAAAACCAAAAATGACAAATTGAGTATATCTTTTGACTAGGGATGGAAATGAGCCGAGCTGCTCATGAAAAGCTCGGGATTGGATCGGTAAAATGCTCGAATGAGTCGAGCCTAAACGAGCTCGAGCCCAAGCTTTAAATACAAAGCTCGGTTGGACTCGCGAGCATAAACGACACTAGGATATTTTAAGTATTAAAAATATATAAGACGTTATACATTTGTATTATAAGCGAACTTAATAACAAGCTTATTAACGAGTTCAAAATAGTTATATTACTAGCTAAGCTCGAGCCAAACTTTAAATTTTCATTACCAAATAGTATAAACGAGCTGAGCTTGAATCGAGCCCTAGCCAATATAACATGCCACGAGCCGAGCTCAACTTAAAATAAGGCTTGAAACGAGCCAAGCTCGAGCTTTATGAAACTTAAATGAGCCGAGCTCAAGCTCTCACAGGCTTGGATTCGGCTCGATTCCCCTTCATAACTAAACACAACCTAAGTTATTCATGAGTTTTAAACTTTTTGTTTTAAAACTCCCATTTATTATGCTCTTGTAATAATATTATGTATAAAACAAAATAGAAAGGAAAAATAAAAGTAAAATAAAAAAAGGCTGTGTGAACAAGACGGGATTGAACTCAGGTCAATTAAATATATCCTTTTTTAACTTTTCTTCAATACCATCTCATCCACACAACAACTGCTTGTTTGTTACACCAACAACCTATTTATTGCTTGATTGAAAAGCTTATAGATTGTAAATGTCGTATCATAAATGATGTGGTATGTTGATAACTAGTAGAACTGGGCATCGTGACTCGTGAGTGTTCAGACACCTATGGCTAACTCCCACACCGATATAATTGACTTTGTTAGCCAAGTTTTGTTGGTTTTAGAGTTTTGGTAATCAAAACTTTTTTAATAATTCTTGAATCGTGTATAATTCACTTTTCGAATACAATATTTTGACCTTATTTGATGCTTTGAGTTACACAAAATTCGCATATTAGATAAGACAAGAACACACTTAAATTCTAGACACAATAATAGAAACAAAAATAAAGAAAATAATTGCATGTGTTGTTATGATTGTTCATCTTCTGATTAAAAACCAAAATATTGTGACGAAGAAAGACAAAATTGACTTTTTATAAATTGTCACAAGTTCACAACCCTAAATGAATTGTTGCACTTATTAAATGATTTCAACGTCTTGGTGACGAAGAAAGACATAAACATGTTCGCCTGATAATAAAGAAACCACCAAGTGATTCAAACATGGGTAAACTAAAAGAAAAACCAAGAAAGACGTGGGTCTATTATATTAACAAGCAATAATATGTGCACATATCGGTTTACAAGAATATGTGCTCAAGCGTTACTAGATAATCTTAATTCGCTTCCATGTGATATGAGAGTGTTATTTGAGACGAAAACATAGTTAAAAGTGACCGGATGCATAATTTCTTTAAATAGTAATATTAAAGGAAAGAGTTAACAAAAAATACAATTTTTAGTTAAAATAGTTATTTACGAAAATTAGCACTACAAACAAATTTCTATCGAATCCTGTGACATCGTAGAACCCCTATTAGTTCCGTCCCGGGTGCTAACCACATCAATCTTTTTTTGGTTCTCTTTTCCAGCTTTGCTTTTGGTTATCGTTTTAAGTTGAATGTACCAACTAAACTGCGAAGCTGGTCTATTTGGCTACAAAACTTTTTTGCTTTTTAACGATGGTTTTCGATTTTTTCCGACTAACCCACAGGGTTTTTCAGCGCACCACCACATTAGGCTGCAACTTTAGATATTTCTTGTAGTGTAATCGACATTTCTATTTCATGGCGAATCTCTATTCCCATTTATTTAGTCACCTACTAGGTTTGAGCGTTTTTGTTCGAAGAATCCTTTTACATTTGAGTTTTGCATCCAACCAGAACCTTGAAAGTATGAACCAAATGTAGCGCCAAATCAAACCGAGTCAATTATTGCAAAACAAGCCTCCTTTTGCTCAAAAGTGTACGATTTGGTTGACCTAAACATAACTATTAGAGGTCTATTTCATTCAAACTGCATCTTAATCATACAAATATACAAACAATACAATCATACAAAGAATTACACTTTTCCTCCAAAACACACAAACATCTACCTATCACTCAGTTTCGAGATACTGGAATCTGTATTACACTCGACAGTTACAAACCCATGCAGGTCCATCAATGGGTACCATTGTGATACCCATTTGGTTCCTACATGTTGATCCTGCTGTAATATGCTAACTCGGGGAAAACTTAGCATCAAATCAAGATCGTGTGAATAAATATAGAAGTCAAGAATCACACAACAATTAAAGAATTTAGGATATAGCTGCCTGGACGCTTCGCAGCATGGACATAACTTAGTTTTCTCAAGTTCTGGCCTGAAATCAGAGACAAGAGTTGCCCGGCATTAGATTTCTGAATCGGATGACTGTCTAGAGATGGAAATTTTAACCCATTTCGTTAAATATGAGTCAAGTTGGATAATGTTTTATCTCAAACAGGTCAAATGGGTATAACAAAAAGAAAATGTGTCAAGAGAGTTGAATAAGTCAAGTCCTCCAGAGTTCATTTTCTGATGGGGTCTATTGGAGCATTATAGTGTTGTTAAGATATATATTTTTTGTAGTGGTATATAACACACAAACAACTGATTTAGACAGGGTCAACGACCCGCCTGTACCAAAATATCCAGTTTGACCCATTACCCAACCCGCTTATGCACCCATATTGCCACCTCTAAGAATGAACAAGAATTTATTAAGATATGATGCTTGCCTTTTTCAGATATCTTTTGTGAATTTTCAGTGCTTCTGTCAAAGCTTTTTTTGCATCCAAGTTTCCTGTCATACCACCCATGATCTGAAACAATAAACGATTTTATAATTCCAAGATAAGATATGGTTAAAAGGGTAAAGTGTAGTAATGACTGGAGAGAACCTCGGCAACGTCATCTAGGCCCCTAGCCTCACTCAGAAGTTTCTTGTTCTTGGTCTCCAGAACACCCGCAACCAAAAACACAGCAAGAAGACTTTTTTGGTCTGTCCTTCCAATCTGCACATTTTTTCTCTCATATTTACCATACTGTTTTAGTACTTTGCTGCTTACTTTTGCTTCTACAACTTCATTAGATCCATTAGAGGTATATTCAGCAAACATATTTGGATTATACTCCATGGCCCACATAACCTGATTTAACAATTTACAGAAGAAAAAAAAAAACATTATATTTCCAAATTCAAGAAAAATAACAGAAAAAAAGGAATCATATTTGGGCATTTCTTATACCTCCCATAGATACAAGGCGTCTACAAAAGAAAACTCCCTTCGGAAAAGTACCATCAGCATACGAATTGCAAACAAATATTCTCCACCGTCTAATCCCTCTGATAAAATAAATCAAATGAGAGCATTGTCAACTAAAATGAAAATCAATACTTTTCCAAGGTGATATGAATTGCAAACAAACATTTTCCACCATCCAACTTCCAAGCCCTTTAATCAAGTAAATAAAATAATAACATTGTCAACTAATTTGGAAACTAAAACCTTGCCAGGGTGTGTCTGACAAGAAGTGTTTTTTCAGGTAAGCGAAATATATAATTGTTCACTGAATCGTAACTATAAAAGGTTATTGATTAAGATATGGTGACAAAGAACACTTGAATCATTCTTGAGTAATATAGTGCTTTGCAAATACATCAAAACTTGTTCACGGCTTTTACACTTCAAGTAGCTCACTTATGTCCAAAATTCTATTATAAACAATAACTATATCAAATTCTACCCATATGACCCATTTCACTTGAACTACTATTCTTAATATACCTTTTGACCGTAACATATGGGTAAAAATTGCCACTTCTACTGAAGATGCTTACAAAAAACAGTGTCAACTTACCAAGGTGTTGATGAAGCATCGGATCAACAACTCTCATAACTTGTGACAGTATGCCAAGCTGTGATTGCACTCCCATTGAAGTTGCACTAGACCTGAAATTTTCCCTCTTCACAGAGGAAACCATAGTTGTACCTTGAATCAATCATTGACCATTAACAGCATATAAGTTGTATACATCAATATCATCATATCAATAAATGAAGATGACAGTTCAACCTCTAAATATTATAAGCTACTCCGTAGAAATAGTGGGTACAACATCAAGCAAATCTACGGAAGTACAAAAAAGGGTGTTTGTGATTCCACTTTTTTTTTTTTTTTTTTTTTTTTTTTTTTTTTTTTTTTTTTCCTGCGTTGCTTAAGAAGAAGCAGATAAGCAGCTTAAAAAAGCAGCTCAAAAAGCTGTTTGGATTTGCTTATGCTGCAAATAAAGCAACTAGACTCGAAAAAAAAAAAAAACAGTCAGAAAGTATCAGCCAACTCCAGATCAAGGGTTTTAGGTGATCTGAGTAAGAACATTCTTATCTGCTTACTAATAAGCAATCCCAAACACCAAAGTCACAATCTTTACGTAAACAAAGACATTCGCCTCAGTTTTTATATAACTAGGATTAACTACATGAACCAAAAATTTATGGATCTATATACACATAGGTTTTAAGGAAATAGATGCTATATTCATGCGATTAATGATTCTACTATTTAGTTCAATATTCTGGTTGTAAATAACAGAAGCGTACCACTTTACGCATTGCATGCTCAAAGCACCAAAAGGCATCTGCTTCATCGCCTAAAAGAATAACCATCGGGGAACATATATCATTCATTCCTGCATCAAAGAAATGAAGAATAAAAGATCGTGAAACTGAAATGCTCTATATTCCATATGTAATGCCAGGGATAAAAAATTTCACCTTGAACATAACCAATATCGTCATCTACCCAAGTATATATAGCAAGAACATCCCACAGTTTGGCCTGATTAGCTTCATTCTCATAATAAACAAGAGCCCGATCTGTGCGTACAACGTCCAAACCTGCATTTCAATCGTGTTAAACGTGCACTACAAGTCTACAAGTTACTGCAAATATAAATGTTTTAGAAACAAGTCAGAAGGCACTGCAAGAAGATAAGGCCAAAAATGAATCACGTTTCAATCAGTTGAGACAAAGAGGATTATAACTAAGACGGCGTAGATTGATTAGAACATTAAGGATCGTCAAGGAGGTTATACATTACATATACACATAATAACTTATCAGCAGAAAAGTGTATTCTACTTTTATGATTCGTTGATGATGACCACATGCACACACAACCATGTGAAAAATATGCGTGAACCATGCATTTCCTCACTTAACAGACAGCAATTCTAGATTTATAATCTTAATCTCATAAAGAAGTGCAGTGGCATGAAAGGAGCACATGGACGCACAATAGGTTGAGTTAACAAACCTATCTGATGCAAGCTAAGTTTCCACTTGATAACTTTCTTGTCTGAATCTGCATCAGATTTTGGTATGTCAGTTCCATTATCTTCTACTGGTTCTCCATCATCAGAAACTAAAGGGGTCATGACAAACTTCCCACTGCCAACAATGGGTACAATCTTTTTGCATTGCTCTTTCCATGATTCATACTGTTGCCTAAGAACATAAAATGCACCAGTATAGAAGAGGGGTATCATTATATGGTGTGCAATGGGTCAGTTTGCCTAATTAAGAACGAATTTTCCCGTAGTTATTGCATTTTACATGTTATCACTATAAGCTTTAGTTGACAGTACTACCTCCTCTTTTGTCTGAGCTTTTCTCGTTCCTCGGAGGTACTGTTGGGATCATAGCAACCCAGCAAAAATTCCCAGACTGCCCCTTTGATAGCTGGATGAATGCCCTATGATTGAAAAAACAAAACATTATTAGGATATTTTGCTCCTACATGTTTAAAAAATGATGACCCATGTTCTTCATAACTTCTAGATAAAAATTGGTTTCTTGCACAGTTGCACCTCAAGGAATTGCAATAGAGAAAAAGTATGACCGTCATTATTAGACAAACTGGGGGAGTTACAAAATATCTATGGAGAGACTACTTTCCACCTACTTCAAACTTTTTTGTAATCCCCCCTAAAAGATTCTTTTTAAAAAGCAAGGGTAGACCTATCTGATGCATAAACATATACGCAAGATAGAACCAAAAGAAGTCCAATCGATTTTAATAACATAGGTAAAAGATGTGTTTTAACATAACCATGACATTGTGTTTTCAGTCTCCTGTACAAAAAAAGATATGCCCTAAAGACGTAGAGATGATAAAATGAAATAAAATAAGAAAGTAGAAGCTATACCCCTCTTTGTATCCTCCTAAGCACACCTGCTATTCCCAAACGACCATCTTTATCAAATGCAGCATTCCATCTCCTTTCACTTAGAGTTTTCCCAATCTGGAACAGTATATAAAACATCAATTTATATTCATTTTGACAAAACTACTACCGCTCTACCAGCAAGACAATATAATTCTCACCTATGTCACGCAATGTCTATCTTCTTTTTTTTAAGGAAAATGCATGATAAGTAACTAATCATAGCGTTACTTGCGGTTTGACTAAGCTATAAAGTATAAATTTCAAGGAAAGTTAAGGATCCCTGTAAGTGTGTCTTAGGGGGTGTCTGAGATTTGCTTATTACGATTGTTTATACCTTTAAGTTTACCATATTCAAAAAAGTAGTATGGAATACGTAAGTCGCAAATTGATAATTTGTAACTGCTTAAGGGTTATCTCACTCTCTATTAATCACATAAGCTACTGGGATAAGCCTAATTCCGACACCTTCAAAAGTGCTTATCGAAACACAAAAAAACAGTTTTATTAAGCAATCCCAAACACCCCATGAATTTGTTCGATCCGGATGTTGTCACGTAGAGACACAAATTAACAAAAAACCGCATGTAACATTAAAGCAAGCCACCATATTAACAACTAAGAGATACATGTGAACAGACCTTGGCCTTAAATCGAGTCTTGGGAACATCGGCTTGGCACTCGGGTCTAATCGGAAAATATGATTCCATATCTTCATTTGTAGTACGATTAAGAATCCTCAACATAAGATGCAGCTGCAGCTAAAATCCACAAAAATCACAGCTACTTATACTCCCGAAAGCAATCACCCTGCTTAATTCATAAATCCATACACAAACTTATAAAGCTTAACTAACGAAGTTTTCAAAATTCACTATCTATACTAACGGCACAGAATTTCATGTTGGGCAATTTCAATATATTTATCAGTAGTTTCAGAACATTACATCGAAAGAAACATTGATGCAAGCTTATAAACCTAATCGGAAATTTTCAGATTTCACGATATGTACAACTACCAACAGCTCATAACTTTCAAACTGTAAAATTTCAATCCACCACTTAGTTCACGCTGCTAATCAACAACATTTCATTCAAAAAGAGGGTGTTTTGGATTACTTATTTTATTTTCAAACTGCTTATGCTAATCTAACCTAAGAATCTTTAAGGGGGTGTTTGTTTAAGCTTGTATGTGGGCTTATGGGCTTATTTAATTTCGGCTTATATTTCATAAGCTCCAATTTTCCGGCTTATTTTGAGACTTATGAGCTTATTACAGTATAGCAAGCTTAAACAAACATCCCCAACCCTCTAAAGTTCTTGTCTCCACTTGTCGAAACTCGAAAACTGGTTTATTATAAACACTATTTCCTATAGTGCTTGTTTAGAAGCAGAATAAATAAGCAATCCTAAACGGCAACAGCTTAAAAGCAATCATATTGTGCAATTTTAATTAACTAATCAAATTATAGAAACTTACAAACCTTAAATAAGCAATTTTTCATTCAATAACAAATCATGAAATCAAAAGCAAAAAACAGGATTTAATGTCTTACCTTATTTATAAAAAATAATGCCGATGGTACGAAATGTTGTTGTCTGTCGGATTTAAACGACAAATATGAATTGAATTTTGATGTTAACTAAATATAATAAATCAATTTGTATATATTTTTTAAATGATTTGAATCGGTTTTAATGAAATATAAATAACAATCGATGTTTTTGGTTTTTTGTGTTTTTTCTGTCTCTAGAAATGAACGGTTGAGCCCCTTGGTTATGAATTTAATCAAGTTGAACCCTTCAAGTTATTTTATATGAGAAATATTGATAACTAACAACCTCACAATATTAAGAAATATCTCATGGGTACTGCTAGGCTACAATTCATTAGTTCCATGACGAGAAACACATAAATCCGTACTGATATTGGCACCATCTGAGCACTGAAACATGCATCTCAGTTAGATTATCGGTTAAATAAATGTCCTAGATTACATTTTAAAATCACGTTTTACTTTTTATTTTACCGAATCCCTAACAAATAAATCGTGTTTCTGTAAAAGACTAAATAAATTCCTGCGTGCTGACGATGTTTTTTTAACAAAATCTGATTTCGTCAATTTGTCTTTTCGTATTTATTTACTTTTAGTGTATTCAAAGGTGTGGTTTATAAGGAATAACCGTTTGTGTGTGTGCGCACACGAGTACACGACCTTTTAAGGTTTTGTAGATAAGTTATTAAGACGACGGCCAAACAGATTATCGATGGTTCTAGTTTATCAATTGCATGACCATAGTTTCTACTTTATACAAAGTTTGTAGCTAATAGTCTAATGCTAGTACAAAGCAACAAACTGTTTTACGTATCTTTTGGTTTTTTTTTCCTCGGTTTCAATCGTAGACCGATTGTCGTGATGGTGATGTAAAAGACGGAGAAAAATGTGGAGTAAGGAGAATCAACAAATATCGTAATAAATGGCGTTGCCTTTTGTGAGTAAAGTTATTTTGTGAAATCTACTTGTTACATTTATTAAGTTTAAAAGTAAAATGATTACTATTATTGCTACAAGTAAAAATATGCTTTTATTTGTATTAGACTATTACACACTAGCTTATAGACTCGTTGATACCGGGTTATTTTTTAAAGAAATAGAGAAAATGAGATGCTAAAAAAAGTAATAAGGTAAACATGTTCCATTTAAATTATGAAACAAAGAATGAGACAATGCGTCTATTATCACATAAGAAATTGATTCTGTTACAATTACACTAATAAACGTCCAAGCTTGAGGTCTCCAAAATTTATTGTCTTGAGTAGAAAAAGATGTGTGTGAGCGCCTATCGATTTACAACTCAATGTCCATGCCGTGCACACCTAATATTCCATATCTGATGTGAGTAAATGCATGTTGTTACATACCTTTTGATGTAATGTGTCATCCATAAGTCTTATAAACCATGTGTGTATGCAATATTGATGAGAAACAACAGTTCCCACCATAATTATTACAATGACATATGTTAATCACAATATCTAAATGTAAAAGTAGATACAAATTTGGGAAAATTAAAGAATGAATACAAACATTTAAATTCAAAAGTAATCTGAAATAGTCACATCCTTAGAGATGGTGTATCAATCCAATGGCCAAAAAGCAATAGAAACTCATAATGATTTAACAGAATATCGAGGTTAGAGATTAAGCCTAAAACAGTACATAATTTTCCTATCAATTCGTCATTTGTGACAGCAATAAAAACATGCAAATAATATGCATGCAAATAGAATTAGTATATATCTTCCAACATAACCTGACAGCAGTAAAAACATGCAAGTTTAGAGTTTTAGTAGTCTAACCCAAGTTTAGAGTTTTAGTAGAGTCTAACCCTTATCTTTTTTCAGTACAAAGAAACTACTCTACACGAAAGCTTGATAACAATCTTCCAAACACCCTGCTCCTCTGCAAATATTTTACTGACTCCATACAGCAAACCTACTTCCAAACATCACATGGTTTCTATTCTACACAACTGCACTTGCATAATCAACCAATCTTCAATAAGTACATGATTTTACAACGGCTTTCCTGAGTCTACATTCACATAGCTGTAATTGATGATAAAACCTAAGTGGAAATATTAAACAATAGAAAGTACTTGAAGAGAAAATAATCGTTTTGGGAAATGGTTATCTTGGCATACTTTTCTTTTAAAGACAGTGGCCATAGACTAAACTTCGTGATGTAACAATTCGCAATTTCAGGTTAATTACTATTTCCGGAAAATTTCACTATTCACTTTTACTATTCATTTTTCCCAAAATTTTCCCGAAATTTGATTTTTATTTCTTGGCCTCGAGTGATAAATCATTTCCATGGCAAATTAAAAGTTTGACACTCATCAGATCATTTTCGCGAAAGTTATTAAGGAATTACACGTTTTAGGGTAAAACGTCATTCAAAAATTCTACGCACAACGAAACTCTACCGCGTTAATTTTCCCCGTATCAGAAAAATGTTTGATACACTCATGATTTATTTGAGAATAAATCATGACTGAGAAAAACATGACCAAATAAACCTCGGCCGTGAAAAACAGGAATTCTCGTTTTGTTAAGCATTTTTACTCAGCCGTAACCTTAGCCTATACCTGCACCGCGTTTCTAAGACGATTTGAGTTTTCACATTTTTGGAAAAAGTCAACATATTTTTCCCTCCTCCTTTGACCAAAAATCATTCCTTGATTTTATAAATCATTCCTTGATTTTTAGGCTTACGGTTTTATGTCTAAAAGACATTTAATACCAACTGACACTAGACTGAGCCCAGCCTAGACATTATAAGTCATTTTAAATCATTATTATCATATTAGAAAAGTAACATTTTACTTTTCTCAATTTTACACAATATTCGTACGTTTTACGTATTACGCGTTTTAGACCCGTGTTTACAGTTTTAGCAGGGTTTTAGCACCCCAATGGAACCTACCACTCATTTTATATTTTATTATGGAGTATTTTGACAAGTTTAATCATTCTTCCAAGTTTCGTATTTTTACGATACCCGATTTTACGTATTATGGCTTAATCGTTTACGGTTAGCATTTTACGGAGTCAAAACTAACTTCATAAGCTTGGATAAGATCATCACAAACCAACTCATCCTTCCTATCCAAGGCAAACCGCCATAGGGTGGGGGGGGGGGGGGGGATTCACACCCTTGTGTGTCATGATCTCATGCTAAGAGCCTTAGTATCCATCCATGTGTTATACTTGGTCTCCAAGTGTTGACTAGTCTTCATTAGTAACCTCCTCAAGCCCTTATAAAAGCCCCCCTCCCCTTCCTTTGCCGTCCCATATCACAACCCTCCTCACCTCACACTTAGCTAATTTTCTTCCAAGTTTCATGTAAGATTCAAGTGCTTCAACAACATAGAAACTCTAGTTTGGTTTTGATTCATCAAACTACTTCCAAACCCTAGAAACTTTGGTGATTTCTCTTGAGTTTGAATCCACTCAAGTCACCTCAACTTTCATCATCTCTCTTTCAAGAATACAAGAGTAGAAAGATTGCATGAAGTGAAGTAGGGTGAAGCTAAAGTCTATCAAAGTCCATTACCTTACATGTTAACTTCCTTTCTTAATTGAAAGTCAAAAGTTGTAAGCAAAACCCTAACATACTTCTTGTTAAATATCATATTCATGTTATTTACATATCATTCATGCTATATTATGTCTTGTGATCATGTTCATGATGTATAAAAATGAGTAAAACAAGTTATTGTAAATGATTGTTAAGTTAAGTTATTTAAACAGGTAAACTAGTAACTTTCTTGGTGAAATCTGATCAAAATGGTAAAATTATGATATTGAATCATTACATATTGTAGTAGAGTACTTAACAAGGAAACCATAGCAACTTGAACCACTTAAAACGAGTACACGAGTCAAAAGTTATGACCATTTGAAATTACCAAAACTTTACGGCAAATCTGCCAAATGTTTCTGTGACAGAACATAAAACACGCAAAAAGAGGCCCTTCTGGTCCGTTTCATGAAAAAGTTAAAGCACGAAAGTTGTCCAGAATCACGTTTTCTTCAAAAACTCAGGTGCACGTCTCCAGAAAACCAATAACGAATGAGATTTTTCTCAGTTTATTAACAGCTATTTTACATATATAAGACACTATATAATGGTTATGGTTTATAAAGACCAAAGAGGTCTTATGACCTAGAATCAAGACCACAACCATGGCTAAAGCCAAGGTTGAGTCTCAAGACCATGGACAATGACCAAAGGTCATGGCAAGGCCATGACTAAATGACCATATAAACTTACTTAGGCGAAAACATGAGCTAAAAAGTTGGCGATAACTTAAACATACAATTTGGATCTACTTCATCTAAAGAACCATGAGATATTACAAGAAATTGTCATACAAGTTATAAGAAACTTACCCTAATAACAATCTTCATGTAAAGATAAACTTTCCTAAGTTTATTCAAATATTGGACATGTAACTTTTCGGATCAAAACTTATATATATATATATATATATATATATATATATATATATATATATATATATATATATATATATATATATATATATATATATATATATATATATTATCAACTACTACAATAGTAGGGAGCCTCATGTGAGGAGTTCATTATGTAAGCCGTCGAAATGAGTTGTGGATTTACGAATTAAAGTGTCCTGGCTCCTCGAACGTTTACTAACATGACTTCTGAATTATGTCGGCCCGAACGGTAGTAAACAATATATAAACTATACATGTTTCATGAACCATTTCTTTTCAAGACTTACACTATACTAAGTACTACATCATGGACTAAATGCAAGATATATATAGGCAATTCTTCATATTCTTTACTCCAATCCTAAGTCGCAACATTCCATTATAGGTTGCTCGTAGAAACCTTCGCGATTCGACCATCACATTCACTACTTACTACATAACTTAAGGTGAGTTCATAGCCCCACTTTCCATTACTTAATTGTTTTACAAACCCTTGGGAGGAATACATGCTATTATTTTTCAACCGAACACAATGCTTTTAAATTGTATGCTTGCCTGATTGTTTTATTATCACTAAGTACCATCCCTGCTAATCCAAGATCCCTTATTATGAACCATTTAATCACTAGTAATAGTGAGTGCGAATATTGTGAATAGGCCTATTGGGATTGACGAATCTCATTTGTATTGACTAAGTTCAAACAAATGCATTAATATTTGAAACATAGGTATGACGGCAAAGTACCTACCGGGATAACTCCGCCGATTGATATTGGTACCCGTTAACGTTTTGGTGTCATAAGCTTAGTGTTATAATACCTGTTTTGTTTTCCAACCGTTGGTGTGAATCTATAGCTCACACTACCAACATATTGTGTTCAACCATTAAACCAACTCTATGAATATCACTCAACCTTTGTGTTGACCTCTTAAGCATGTATTTCAGGTCCATGATGATCAAGGATGGCACGGAAGGGCACAGATATTCAAGAGGGCTATAAATTTTATTATCATTCAAAAACTCATTTAATGTAAATTGTAAACATGGAACCATCTGGGGCCTCATTTTGTAATCTCTGATATTTATATAATTTGAATGATAAATTCTTTAAAACGACTCAATTAGAGATCGTTTTCTATTATTGTGACTATTGTGCCGTCGAGTAACACCCAGTTTGAATTCCGCTGCATCCATGAATTGGGGGTGTTACACGTGACACATTAAAGACAGGTTCACTTGTATAAAACTCATGTATGTAAAAAACTATGTTTATTCCACTAATAAGATGACTTCATCATGTATTAATGTATTGAAAAAAATAAAAGTAGATAACTACTCTAAACGTGTTAGCACTTATGAGGCTCTTGACACTAATAAAGCAAACGTTGGGACTCATTCCCTCCCACCAGACTAAAAATCTAGTAGGCCGCAGACATTAAAAGCCAGTTTTTTCCCCTAACAATCAACCACGTAAACAACATCGAAGACATACGAAGAGATGAATTAACATGTAGTTAAAATCATTTTTAAAAAAACGAAAAATTATATATTTAGATTTATATTTACTTTGGTCTTCTTCTAAGAAATTTAAAGACTCCTTTTTTGTTCATACTATGCATCATATATCACCTAAAAATCTTTCTTTCTTTGATTGCACATATTGATTGGTCGATTGAATAAGAACAAAAGAGATGCATCACTATAGTTGGTTGACTGACATTAGAAAGATTGAGGTCAATGTTTCAAACTACAAAATTCTCACCACAAGCATTGCAGGTAAACTATAAGCTATTTCTCATGAGATTGAGGTCAATGGTTTCTACCTGCACAATTGTGTATCCGAAAAAGAAATAGCGCTAATATAATTAAAGCAATTTGTACTTGTACCAGTATTACCTTAACACAACCCTAACCATGAAAAAATAGCAAGTTACAAACCTGAACACGACCCACCCTCAACTTCTTTTAGCAAGGCAGACCAATCTTCTTCGATGTCATATGCCCAAGGAAATTCAGAAAACTAACTGCAAGAGTCCAAAACATAGAAAATTAGGATAGTATCAGTCCCACGCTTTACTTCCCCCAATCAAACATGACCCATGTGCCTAATATGTATCATTGTTAACCCGGTTAAGAAACATCGCCTAAATTAGGTAGATTCGTGTTATATATTCTTTGACAGGTACGGTTAACTATTGATTCAATATCGCCTGACCCGTTTGTCCCATTATTAGGTTCAACATTTACACTTTATCGATGTGGGTCATTGTATCATTTAAACTCCCAAAATTGTTAGCTCCAATGACATCATACTACAGATAATCTATATGTCACAAATAGCAGAATTCATATTACAAATGTTGATGTGTGCATTAAGTAACCCGTACATAAATTGTTTATAACATTTCCAAGAGTTTAGATGCATATTGAAATACTAATATATGCACTTGTGCCAGGTTTATTTTATCTTGTTGCAGCACCCCTTAAACATGTATAAACAATACATAGTATTTGATATTTATAACCTACCCCATCGGACGTCAGTTAGCTACTTAGCCAACTAAAGAGGGATTATAACTCACAGGGTAAGAACCAATTAGCCATATACTCTCAATGAACTATACTAATTTCAGTGGTTTCAGACTTTTAGGGTAAGAACCAATGGTGCTAGTGGGGAGGTTTGGAAGGCTAAATTTTTTTCTTTTTTGGCATCCAATATCGCCACATTGGTGATACAATGTTTCACATATATACAATGGCCATTTATGGAATACACCAGCAGGTCTAATCAACAATTCCAATTAACTCGTCAGCACATAAGCCAACAGTTGGTTCGTTTACAATCTATCTAAATAATGGACATGATAGGGTATATGTTTGTTTGTCCCCATTATCGATTTTTTCCGAATTCCTACATAGTCACCCAATCACTCAAATTTAGCAAAAAGCTCAAACGAAATCAGAATGTGTCACCTGTGGTGATGAAAGTATCCCGGCCAGTTGATCCCATACGACCTGTCCTTCCAATCCGGTGCACGTAGTCATCCATGGTCTAAGAATAGGCCACCAAAAATATATAAAGTAAAAAGAGTTGCTTTTAAAATCAACAACAGTTGATCTTGTAACAGAAATCCTAGTATTCTGTATGCCAAGGTAACTTAAGGGATGTTTATCTAATGGGACATGAAGTTACGAACTCACAATCACCAGTTTATAATTGTGCAAGAAAAGTTTTATCTAGTGGTCATATAGTAAATCATACTACCTGCAACAAAACTGATTATTATTTGGCAAAATATAAAAAACGGTTTACCCAAATTTTAAACTAATTTGAGAGGATCTTAGTAAATTACGCCTATCATAATCATTTTACACATAATAGTCCTTAGTAGATTTTTGTATTAATTTCTTTTATAATCATAATTTGTCAAACTTTGTAGTAGCACTAATAATCTGATTGACACAAACTCAGACACATCAAATGCACATCTAAAACAGTAACTTCTACAACCCATTTTACGACAGTTGACTATATCACATAACCTCTTTCAGATTCTTCAATTGTTGATATACGGATAACATTTAAAATCCAAGTAAGACATCATCTCAAGCTTAAAAGAAATACCTTTGGAGGGTCCAGGTTAACTACATGAGCATGGATCAAGTAATCTCGAAATAAAGCATGAAATAGAAGGAAAAATTGAATCAAACGAAATAATGCATGAAAACAATAGTATAAAAGCAAATAGGTAAGAACTAAGGTACCGAATTTTTAACTCTTAATGAAACACCAAGTTCATATGATAAGCTTAAGACAACGTGCAAGCACCAAAATCTGGACTAATCTTTGTAAACAAAACTAACATTACATATATTTTTAAAAAGCACTAGAACTTAGTAGAGTTGAGGATGATCTCACCAGTCTATTTCTAACTTGATGTAGGCAACCCGCAGGGATGAAGACAGTTTCACAAAGGTATTGTTCAAATGTCCATGGTTCCACACCTAAGAAGTTACACCTGATAATTAGCCCAAATTTACAAAGCTAGTCTCAAGTAAATGCATAATATGTTCCATTAAATTTGCTGAAGGCTCAAACACCTTATTACATAATCACACTTTCAAAACACACATTCAGACACCTCTTGAATTTGGTACCTCAGGATTCAAGAATAAATTTATCTTGTTCTCATACAAAAGTATTAAAGATATTTAAATTTTAATTTTGACATCTTACCATTCTGAACCATGAAACCAAATGACATCTCTCATCTGGCATTGTTTATTTCTGACAAATAATAAATTCTATCAGACTTAAGTTTTTGGGCAGCTTTATTTATGACAATGCGTAAAGTATTCCATAACTTAGAAGTACATCACAAGGAATACATAACTGTTTTCCTAGAAAGTCGGTGATAAGTAACATTACAGGAAAGCAGGACCAATTTCTAAAACATTTAATCATATCATTTAATTAATACAATCTATTTTCAATTTGAAATTACACTTTGTCATATTGTAGTGATTCAAACGAATGACTAACTGATTGGTAAAAAGTTGTTAGCATTAAGATTAAACTAATAGTCAAACACTTTTACTGATATGTGCGTGTAATCAAGTGTTGTGAGTCTAAAACAGGCCATATTTGTGCAGGTCAACACAAAATGTACAGGGCAGGGTTGGTTTGAATATAATGATCGAAGACGAAATGCACGCTAAAGATAGACTTTCACCCATTTGACCTGTTCTCCCTTTAGCTAAACTTTAAGATCTGACCTATTTGAGATCCCAAAAGTACAGATGGGCTGTAATTGCAACATCTAAAATAAGAAATGTAATCTTTAAAGCATAAAAGTAAAAGTAAAGGTAACTAAATCTCACCAGCATACTCTCGAGCCAAATAACCAAAAGTCCCTGCAACTTTTGTCTCGATAGAAGCTTCCCACAAGTCCCTGCAAAAAAGCATCATTTGTAATCGAATAAGTGATTTTACTCGAACAAAAAGCAATCAAATCATTTGGAACTATACATCAAATACCTCATAGTGGAAACCAGTCTCATCGTCTCTTGAAACAAATTTGGAACCTAAAAAAGCAATGATCCATATCAGCAAAAGATCAATTAATATAGCAAAATTGAATACAAACAGTTTTCCCCCAATTAATACAAACAGTTTTCCCTAAATATTTTTTAGGGTTTTGAAAGTATAATGAGTTAATTGAATTTAAACAAAGCAAAAAAAATAAAATTATAAATAATATCAGATACAAAAATACATTAAAACAACCAAATCATAAATATGTAATTAAATACATTTAATTGAATCAGAACAAAATTAAAGTGGCAACATATAAAAAAAACATACAAATTATGAAGAGTATGTGATTCGATCTCGGTTTTTCATACTCTGCTGCATCCTAGTCCTGAATTACTGGGTTTACATCTGTAACACCCCCAATTTTAAAATATTTGCAGCGGAATAAAGATTTGGGTGTTACTTCACAGCTCATAGTTTTTCAGTAGAAAATGATTTTCTAAAACATCTATCATTCGAATTTTTATAAATATCAGAGTTTTAAAAATGAGGTCCCAGTGGTTTTCAAAATTTGTTAAATAGGTTTTCGAATGATAGTAAAAATTTATAGCCTTTGTAAGAATTTCATGTTCCTCCGCCCCATCCTTGCTCGTTATATACCTGAGATAAACATGCTAAAAATCAACAAAAGTTGAGTGATATTCATAGGTTTTAGTTTAATAGTTGAACACAAGCTATAAGTGATAATTGCACCGGTATACAATTATAATTTAAAAATCAGTTGTTATTGCATTAAGCTCATGACACTCAACCGATTAACAGATCTCATCATAAATGATGGATTATAGTAACAGGGGCCCTCGGGATAGGTCCTTGCCAGTAACCTATTAGATTTCAAATAAAGTGCGTTTGGTTGTTTTCTCAACGCCCAAACGGGGATTGTCAAACCCTAATAGATCTATCCACAATTATTTACGTTCACCTCTCTGGGTGACTAAGGCTCATGATATGAGGGGCTTTTGGCAATAAGGTACTTAAGCAATAACGATATCAGGTAAAGCATACCAAGAAAAATACTTGTGTTCAGTTTGTAAAAACTAGCATGTATCCCACTCGCAGGGCTTATAAAACATTTAAATAAGTAAAGGCGAGGCTATGAACTCACCTTAGTGGTTTAGTGAATTAAAAATATCGATGCTCAGTTTGCAAAATGGGAACGGCTCCACACACGACCTAGATAATATATGGCAAGTTTTAGTGTTTGATAGTCTTAGTGTTTTAATCGCGAGCAGTTTTTGAATGCGTGATTGGTTAATTTAACGTTAGTAAAACTTTTAGTTTATAATATATTGTACGTTTAGTTTATATATATATATATATATATATATATATATATATATATATATATATATATATATAACGTAACGTTTAATAATAATAATAATAATAGTTTGAAAATAAACGTAACGTCGTGACGTGAAATCGTAAATATGGAAATAAAAATAAAAAATGTTAATTTTATATACGACCCTTGTCTTTTCTAAAAATTTACACTTTTTACCCAAACGGCGTTAGCGTTACGCCGTTAGTCCAAAATTAAATATATTTACATTTTACGTCCAAAACTTTATATTTCTTACACTTTTCACCAAAAATTTTTAATATTCAGTTTTCATCCTTAAGTTTACGAAATGACAGTTTATACCACAACTTTGAAAAATTGACACTTTTAACCCGATTTTTGTAAAATTTGCAAATCTAGTCCAAAATTCACAATTTTCAAAACTTAATGTTTACATTTCTTAAATAGTTTCAAAATAGATATTTAACTTGTTCTAACAGCTTATTAGTCGAAAAAGCTTATTTGATAGCTTATGGGCTTTTAACGAAAATGTAAGTCCCGTTAAGGTTTTTAGATCCAATGGGCTTACGAAAGTTTTGGGCTTTGTTTTGGGCTTAGGTTAGGACCATAAAAACGTTGCCAATCAGCTTATTGTAACAGCTTATACGATCAGCTTATTTTGAAATGATTGGGCCTTAAGGCCCAGTCGATACTAATTAATTTTCAAAACTAGTTTCCAAGTCGATTTGCTTTGTGATTTTTATAGGTTCAAGACACGATTTTTATTACAAAGTTTCTATACAAAAATGATTGTTTGTCATGGGGTCTATTAGATTGTGAAATAAAATGGTATGCTCGTTAAGAAAATTTTAAAGATATACGTGCGTTTTGGGCGTAGCATGGGACGAGTTTTCATAAGAAAAGACATAGAAAAATTTAAGGGTTTTCGATACTTGTTTGTATACGTTAAAAATGTATTCTAAAATAGGTTGTACGTAGCTTTTTAGTTTCAAAACTTTACATAACTCGATTGTTAGGGTGTAAAATATATAGACGAACGTAAAATATATATATATGTCGTTTATTTAGTTTTTGAATACTAAGGTGCATTTGTTTGTGTTGCGTAAAAAAATAATGCAAATGAAAAAAAAATGAAATGAGTTCGTTAGGAACTTACGACACCAAATGGTGGGTAAAACAAGACGTAGAGTCGAGAAGAGAGTGATATGAGTACGTAGTGTGATTGTTTGCTCGACCAAGGTTCACAAACAATAATGTGTTCCTCCTAAACCCACACGAATCCTTTGAACACCTACCCAATTGCTTCGACCCAAGGCTAAATGAAAGACTTAAAGGTTTTTGGTGAGTTTTTGGTTTTGCATGGAAATAGAAACGAGAGTATGCATGCATGGGGTTTTTATATGGTACCTAGAGTATTCTTGTATCTAAAATTTAATGTGATGTGATTGTAACTTGTATCCAAAAGTCCTAATGTGTAAGAGTAAATAAGTTACTCAAGGTTTTTGGTTTCTTATGGTGTCGACATCCTAATTCAAAGAAAACGTGGGCATTGAAACTTTAAAAAAAATGAAATGGTACTTGTGAATTACATTTTAAAATGTCATAGTACTTGACCTATGTGAATATAATATGTAAAGGAGTGAGCTTAAAATATGGAGGTACTAGTTTGTCTTGAAACATGTATGTCGACTACCTATATTGTTTGTAAACCGATTTACAAATCGGTTGGGACTTGTGAAATTTGATAACTTTGTAACGTTTAGACATTAGGTTGTGTTTAGAAATGAGTTTAGGACGTTATAGAAACAAACGTGGGTTAAAATGGTTGAGTTTTGGATTAGATGAAATTTTATGAAATCGTTTTTGGGAGAAAAGCTTTGCCTAGTAAAATCGTATCTAGACTCGATGTGAGAACCTAAAAATCGACCTTCTTAATGTTGGCTAGGGGAGGAACGAGTATGTGTAAAAATATAGGGGTGTCGTGTGTAGGATTTGGACGTATGAGGCTCGTTTCTTACTTGTCTTAGTCGTGTGGTTTGAAAAACAAAAGAAAGAAAATGGGCCTTAAGAGGATTGGGTCGTGAATAGTAACAGGCCGAGAAATGTGGCCGAGAAATGTGTTGGGCTTAGGGTGAGATTTAGGGTCCGGTTAGGTGGATTTTAGGATTAGTAAAATATTAATTGTGATTAGTGAGAATTTTAGAAATTAATTAATGAGACGTTTACGTGAGTCCGTGAGTGAATAGTGTTTTGTGAATAGTAAAACTTTTGAAAAACATCTCAATATCACTAACCGACTCCAAAAACAATGAATAGTGAAATGATGAATAGTGTTTGGTGAATAGTAACCGATGAATAGTAAATTTGAAAAATGTCCGGAAAATACAGGTTCGTAACGAATAAAAGAAATTTTTAATATTCTCGCGATTTTAGACTATAGTGGTACATGTGTGAGCATCGTTCCAAGAAAACAGGGATCATGAATATCGTGCTGATTTTTAAGTAACATAGCATATTTGATAAAGATAAAATAAAAACCAAATTTGTTATTGGTAAAAACGTTATTAATTAATGAATGATATATTAGTCTTTGATTTACTTTTATTATTTATGGGGAAATTTACGGGAGTTTACAGTACCTACCCCTCATTCTGAATTCTGTCCCGGAATTCAAGTTTAACGAAATTTCTGTATTAGAAAAATTTCGATCAGAGGATTGTCGAGAGATTTATATTATTAAGATTTAGGAGACGTGGTTTATTTAGACTTATTTGTGCTAGACAGGATCTAGTAATTGGTGTATTTAAGGGTTGTGAATATTGAAGGTAATGATTTTGAATAGTAAAATAACGGCTAGGTGTACCGTGTCCAACGGTCGTGAATAGTAAATCCCAACGGTCCGTAATAGTGTCTAACGGCTAGTTTTCTTCCTACATATACCCCTTTCAAATTTCCATTTCTTCCACCAACCATTTGTTTCTCATTTCCCATCTCCAAAATGCCGCACCTCATCACTATACTAGCGATTGTGTATGTCGTCCTTGCCGCTATCTACTTAGCGTATGTTCCAGATGAAGACTTTGGGTTCTTGGTTGCGATCTTGTTGTTTATCGTACCTCTCACGGTTCTAGCCATTACTGTGGACAAGATATGGGGGTAATAATCTTAAGCTAGGGTTGTTTAGTATTAAGCCTTTGTCGTGTTTCTATGTATTGTTAACGAATAATGAATAAAACTTGCTTTGTTTTTAGGAATTTGTCTTGTTATAGTTTTTAATGATTTGTTTATATTTATCTTTCAGCATAATTAAGGTGATTCATCCTGTGGTGGCTTTTGCTATGGTTTTGTTGGTGGGGGTTTTTGTTGTCATAGCGGATCAACCTATTGAAGATTCTATGGTTTATATTGTAATTATTGTGACGTTTGCACTTCCGATGCTAATTATTTGTTTATTTATTAATTTCCATGGATTCGGATAAACTTTTCGTTATTGGAGTTTTCTGTTAGTCTTTAGGGTTTTTCTTATTTGTACTTTTGTTGGCTTCTCGTCCTAATGACGAAGGAATAAGATAGGTATTTATCGTAGTTTGTAATATTTATGAATAGTTCGGTTTATCTCTATTTGTTGCTTTTACATGAAGGTTGTTATTTAGAAAATTTTACATTATGATTGTTCCTTCATAACATGATTCTTCCTAAATTAAACATAGTTGATCAGGCTATGTATAATTGAGGACTAAATGATGTGATGTTTAGCTCAGTCACAGTGGTGTTTATGTTTTTCTTTAAGTTGTTTTAGATGGTGTTCAACGTGTTATTTTTATAATATAACACGTAATTTCTTTTTAATAATAAAGTAGGAAATTTTTGTTCGTATTAAGATGATGAGTCAGAAATTTCTAGTCAGAAATTTCTAGAGTAATAACAGTATACTGTTAATGGAATAGGAATTTGAAATTGACGTAGATTATAATTATTTCGGAAATATTACAGGGTAGATTTTTCGATACGGTAGAAGGATAGTTGTTATACTTTAAGTTACATCCATCGTAACTTAAAGTAAAATACTGGGAAGAGATACAATCTCAGGAAATTGTTGAACTAGGATTTATTTATTTACAACAGGAATTTATTCATCTGCTTCAATCTAGTCATCATTCCTTTGATACTATCGAAGTCTTTAAAGGTTCCTCATTTCTAAGAGTTTTTGCTTTTGTTTATTTCCATTAGGTATAACTCATTGCCTAATTCCTTGGTTATGGGTGATGGTAGGGTTAGCCATTCCTTCTGGCGTTTTAAAGTGGGTTGGCCTATATTCCATGCAGCTTTCATGCTTATTGGATATGTCCATCTCTCCCCTTGGATCAACTATGGTAGTCCCTTCGAGTACTACTAATACGATGTTGGTTACCAATTTCCTGATGGCTTCAGTAGTCATGGTGGTCTTTGATGAAGATGGAGTACATGTATTGTTTACGTTGTCCATCTTCTGAAATCATTAATGAAACTTAACTTAGAATCCTTCTGATGTCAGAATAATTCAAATGGAGTTAATTATTTCATTGATGATAGATTGAATTGAATCCTTACTGTAATCTAATTTCAAGATATATCTGTGTTGTATCATAGATAGATAATCAACTCTTGATATGGGATTACTAAGGAACAAACCGATTCGTCCACTAAAATAAATTTTCTCTCCATTTTTCAAGTTCTCTCTTGAAAATTTATTTTTAGACAATCGTTTGGTTTCTTGGTGAATTATAGTATGTTTAAGAAGTCTTAAAAATTTTAAGAAATCTTACGGTAGATTTGAATAGTATTGTAGAAGTCTTCATAATAGTAATAACTTGACTAATCGTCTTTGTAAAACGATTAGTACAAGGTCTCTTATTAATATGTCATGGATCTACGTAGAGTTATTTGTTTATCTAGGGAGATAACAAAATGATGAGATTTTTGCATGAAGGTATGAGGATTCATAGTATGCATGCTCGATACGAAAGAAACGATTGATTTATAACGGAGAGATGTAACAGAAGAGGAGGTTATTATATATTATGATTTGATTACAAGTTCTGAAAGGTTCGGATTTATTGAACATTACATGAAATACTAACCAAGTCTGTCTGGTTTAGTAGATGCAGCAGGGATACTTGTAAACTTAAGATTAGTTACGCCTCTGACGTAAATATCTAATCTCTTTCTCAAGTTCAAGTTGTGCTGCTTTCATGTTTGGGAAACGTTCCTGACACATGTTCATTTGGTTAGCTAACATAGTCTCTAATGCGGCAATCCTTTGACTCTGGTTTCTTGCTGTGTCTCTGGCCATCCATAGGGTCCTTTCAATGTCTTCAATTCTACCATGTGTATGGCCGTGTTCTCTTCTTGCAGAACGGACCCTGGAATCCAAATTTCCAAGTTCCTGGTTGGTGTTGTTCTTTATCTCATTAATCTTTATTCCTAATTCACATATTGTTCGTCTTTCAGCATCCGCTCTTTTGAACAATGCGTCAAGGTTACGGTCGTACCATTCAAATTTTGTCGGTCGTAAACCTTTCAGCTGTTCAGTGTGAGCCTCTAATATGCTGGCTTGTTGATAAACAAGAGTCCATATTGAATCAGGTGTGCTTATATTGTGGTTGGGGGAATTAGGTGAGGATAAATTATTTGGGATATCTGGTATTGGGGAATCTGAAGTGTAGGGTAACGGAGAATTTGACTCAGCATTCTTCCACGGCCTCTCTTGACGTGAACTTTGTCCAACTTCGAATGTTGCCGGATCACCAATCACAACTGCATATGATTCAGTAGTTCTCCTAAGTTTTTGACATAGAGGTGACGATGGAAGTGATATATGAGTGATTCATATATTAAGTTGGGGCTGTGATATTTGTACGTAGGGGTCTTCAGTATTCGGAGAATTTTGATCGATATGTGAGGTATTATTATTACGGAGAGTAGTTTTGGCGTTCACGAAAGTTTTTGGAGATATGTTACTGTAGTAACCGGGAATAGTATTTTATAAGTAAATTTTACGTTAAAGATATAATAGTACGGATGAAATAAAAATTTTGTAAGCGCAATTTCTAAACATGCAGAATAATCTTAACAGGTAATGTACTGAGCAAGGTAGTCTGCAGGCACGGAAGGGACAAAGAGTGTAAGGCTATAAAATGTTTTGTTTGTAAAAACAGTTATAGTTCGGATCTGTATTAGATCCGTTTCGCTATAACTAAAGCTCTGATGCCAATCTGTAACACCCCTAATTTTAAAATATTTGCAGCGGAATAAAGATTTGAGTGTTACTTCACAGCTCATAGTTTTTCAGTAGAAAATGATTTTCTAAAACATCTATCATTCGAATTTTTATAAATATCAGAGTTTTAAAAATGAGGTCCCAGTGGTTTTCAAAATTTGTTAAATAGGTTTTCGAATGATAGTAAAAATTTATAGCCTTTGTAAGAATTTCGTGCTCCTCCGCCCCATCCTTGCTCGTTATATACCTGAGATAAACATGCTAAAAATCAACAAAAGTTGAATGATATTCATAGGTTTTAGTTTAATAGTTGAACACAAGCTATAAGTGATAATTGCACCGGTATACAATTATAATTTAAAAATCAGTTGTTATTGCATTAAGCTCATGACACTCAGCCGATTAACAGATCTCATCATAAATGATGGATTATAGTAACAGGGGCCCTCGGGATAGGTCCTTGCCAGTAACCTATTAGATTTCAAATAAAGTGCGTTTGGTTGTTTTCTTAACGCCCAAACAGGGATTGTCAATCCCTAATAGATCTATCCACAATTATTTACGTTCACCTCTCTGGGTGACTAAGGCTCATGATATGAGGGGCTTTTGGTAATAAGGTACTTAAGCAATAACGATATCAGGTAAAGCATACCAAGAAAAATACTTGTGTTCAGTTTGTAAAAACTAGCATGTATCCCCCTCGCAGGGTTTATAAAACATTTAAATAAGTAAAGGCGAGGCTATGAACTCACCTTAGTGGTTTAGTGAATTAAAAATATCGATACTCAGTTTGCAAAATGGGAACGGCTCCACACACGACCTAGATAATATATGGCAAGTTTTAGTGTTTGATAGTCTTAGTGTTTTAATCGCGAGTCGTTTTTGAATGCGTGATTGGTTAATTTAACGTTAGTAAAACTTTTAGTTTTATAATATATTGTACGTTTAGTTTAGTTATATATATATATATAAATATAACATAACGATTAATAATAATAATAGTAATAATAATAATAATAGTTTGAAAATAAACGTAACGTCGTAACGTGAAATCGTAAATATGGAAATAAAAATAAAAATGTTAATTCTATATACGACCCTTGTCTTTTCTAAAAATTTACACTTTTTACCCTAACGGCGTTAGCGTTACGCCGTTAGTCCAAAATTAAATATATTTACATTTTACGTCCAAAACTTTATATTTCTTACACTTTTCACCCAAAAGTTTTTAGTATTCAGTTTTCATCCTTAAGTTTACGAAATGACAGTTTATACCATAACTTTGAAAAATTGACACTTTTAACCCGATTTTTGTAAAATTTGCAAATCTAGTCCAAAATTCACAATTTTCAAAACTTAATGTTTACATTTCTTAAATAGTTTCAAAATAGCTTATTTAACTTGTTCTAACAGCTTATTAGTCGAAAAAGCTTATTTGATAGCTTATGGGCTTTTAACGAAAATGTAAGGCCCGTTAAGGTTTTTAGATCCAATGGGCTTACGAAAGTTTTGGGCTTAGGTTAGGACCATAAAAACGTTGCCAATCAGCTTATTGTAACAGCTTATATGATCAGCTTATTTTGAAATGATTGGGCCTTAAGGCCCAGTCGATACTAAATAATTTCCAAGTCGATTTGCTTTGTGATTTTTATAGGTTCAAGACACGATTTTTATTACAAAGTTTCTATACAAAAATGATTGTTTGTCATGGGGTCTATTAGATTGTGAAATAAAATGGTATGCTCGTTAAGTAAATTTTAAAGATATACGTGCGTTTTGGGCGTAGCATGGGACGAGTTTTCATAAGAAAAGACTTAGAAAAATTTAAGGGTTTTCGATACTTGTTTGTATACGTTAGAAATGTATTCTAAAATAGGTTGTACGTAGCTTTTTAGTTCAAAACTTTACATAACTCGATTGTTAGGGTGTAAAATATATAGACGAACGTAAAATATATATATATGTCGTTTATTTAGTTTTTGAATACTAAGGTGCATTTGTTTGTGTTGCGTAAAAAAATAATGCAAATGAAAAAAAAAACGAAATGAGTTCGTTAGGAACTTACGACACCAAATGGTGGGTAAAACAAGACGTAGAGTCGAGAAGAGAGTGATATGAGTACGTAGTGTGATTGTTTGCTCGACCAAGGTTCACAAACAATAACGTGTTCCTCCTAAACCCACACGAATCCTTTGAACACCTACCCAATTGCTTCGACCCAAGGCTAAACGAAAGACTTAAAGGTTTTTGGTGAGTTTTTGGTTTTGCATGGAAATAGAAACGAGAGTATGCATGCATGGGGTTTTTATACGGTACCTAGAGTATTCTTGTATCTAAAATTTAATGTGATGTGATTGTAACTTGTATCCAAAAGTCCTAATGTGTAAGAGTAAATAAGTTACTCAAGGTTTTTGGTTTCTTATGGTGTCGACATCCTCATTCAAAGAAAACGTGGGCATTGAAACTTTAAAAAAAATGAAGTGGTACTTGTGAATTACATTTTAAAATGTCATAGTACTTGACCTATGTGAATATAATATGTAAAGGAGTGAGCTTAAAATATGGAGGTACTAGTTTGTCTTGAAACATGTATGTCGACTACCTATATTGTTTGTAAACCGATTTACAAATCGGTTGGGACTTGTGAAATTTGATAACTTTGTAACGTTTAGACATTACGTTGTGTTTAGAAATGAGTTTAGGATGTTATAGAAACAAACGTGGGTTAAAATGGTTGAGTTTTGGATTAGATGAAATTTTATGAAATCGTTTTGAGGACAAAAGCTTTGCTTAGTAAAATCGTATCTAGACTCGATGTGAGAACCTAAAAATCGACCCTCTTAATGTTGGCTAGGGGAGGAACGAGTATGTGTAAAAATATAGGGGTGTCGTGTGTAGGATTTGGACGTATGAGGCTAGTTTCTTACTTGTCTTAGTCGTGTGGTTTGAAAAACAAAAGAAAGAAAATGGGCCTTAAGAGGATTGGGCCGTGAATAGTAACAGACCGAGAAATGTGGCCGAGAAATGTGTTGGGCTTAGGGTGAGATTTAGGGTCCGGTTAGGTGGATTTTAGGATTAGTAAAATATTAATTGTGATTAGTGATAATTTTAGAAATTAATTAATGAGACGTTTACGTGAGTCCAAGAGTGAATAGTGTTTTGTGAATAGTAAAACTTTTGAAAAACATCTCAATATCACTAACCGACTCCAAAAACGATGAATAGTGAAATGATGAATAGTGTTTGGTGAATAGTAACTGATGAATAGTAATTTGAAAAATGTCCGGAAAATGCAGGTTCGTAACGAATAAAAGAAATTTTTAATATTCTCGCGATTTTAGACTATAGTGGTACATGTTGATACAAAAGTTGGGCGTTTCTGGTTATGGGCTCTTGCTCTCGTATCAATTCGCTTCTTAGTACTTGTTACCTGCGCACTAAGAAAATAAACAACACCGTTAGGCTTATCGAGGGATTGTCTCCCCCGATTAGACTCCGGCGTGAGAGTAAGTAATCGATTTAGGGTTCTCGTTAAGAGTTAGGGTTTGTATATCGTACCTTTGAATGAGATACGTCATTCCTTATATAGGGGCTGAAACCGCGTAGGTTTCTTGCTCCTTACTCTTCGCACTCGTGGTGCTTATCGGGGTAAGGATATCTATTCCATGAATAGATGATCCTTATCGCATACCCAGTTAAGTTTGGTTGGGCTTTGGGCTTCGTGAGCCCAAGCCGTGTTTATTATGGCCCGTTATTCGTTATGATAGCCCACTCGTGGTGGGTTTGGGCGAGTAATATGTATCATTTGGGCTTGTCGCCCAAATATAGACTATACGTCATCATGTCCCCCCAGTCTAGTGTGCGCGGCTCGTAGCCACGGATACTAGACTAATATTAACAGCGGTAAGAGTAGCAGGAAAACATTGAAATATTGCCGCCCATTTAAGGTGCAATGCACCTAGTCATAGGTATTTCAAACGTATACCTCAAAAAATGGGGGTAGTGTCCACGTAGCCCTCGTAAGTCGGGAAAAAGTGCATGTACCCGTTCGTTTCTAGCCACTCGTTTTTGTGAGTGGGATCCACGTGGGGGTAATCTAGGGTTTTCTTCTTCCCTATATAATAGTTACCGCCCCACTTTTTCGATTACACACAGTAAAACACACACTTCACCATTTTCTTTCTCGCAAAAGCTATCTTTTCGCAAATAAACATTTCTGTAGGTGCGTTATAATAGTAAATAGATGAAAATGGTTGCTCAACTAAGGGACTTTCGCTCTGCGCTGACGGTTGACGATGTCACCGAGTTTTCGTCCGATTATTTTATTCCTCTGGACGTGCGTCCAGAGGCTCCCGACGTAAACGCGTGTATAGCTGATTTCCCCGAAGGGAAAATAGGTTTATACACGAAATTTTTTGAGTACGCGAATTATCGCGTGCCCATTTCTATCTTTCTGAGTGATTTGCTCAACCATTATCGCCTTCACATCTCACAGCTGCACTGTATAGGTGCGGCTAAGGTGTCGAATTTTGAAGTAAACTGCCATTTACTTGCGATAGAACCCACCATATCCCTCTTCCGCTCATTTTACCACACGACGTGGTCAAATGGGTGGGTATCTTTTGCGAAGCGCCCGGGGGCGCTTCAGTGTTACACTGAAAAGGTGGACTCCCTCAGACATTGGAGGGAGCATTTTTTCTGGGTTGATGATGTAGTCTTCCCATCGCCCTA
This sequence comes from Artemisia argyi, assembly GCA_030686995.1. Lineage (NCBI taxonomy): Eukaryota > Viridiplantae > Streptophyta > Magnoliopsida > Asterales > Asteraceae > Artemisia > Artemisia argyi. The sequence goes on along the minus strand of CM060708.1, from coordinate 54,499,427 downwards.
CGAGTTTTATACTCAGGATACGTTGCCAAGGGATGGGCGCCCCGCACCCGGTTCCTATAGGCTAGCTGATGCGCAGACTCTTGATGCCAACCGCCTAGCCATTAACCCTTATCCAGAGGAGTTTTTGGTGTATATGGGGTTGAGTCGCAATTATTTCGGCGCTGCTGACGAGGTGCCTACTTTCATAAGTGAGGATGGCTGGGGTGGGTGTTCGTCCCTTCTTCTTCAAGTTTAGTAAGTTTTTTTCGTCCCAAAGAAGAGACGTCGCTACCTCATTGAGGATGCGGAGTCGTCTGCAGAGGAGGCATCCGCTTCTGGCGCGGATAAGAAGGTTGCGGAGGCTTCTCCCTTTCTGTAAGTGTCTGCGTCCATATCTAATTGATTGTATATTACTTGTCGTGATACTAACTACTTTATTATATATCTTGTAGGGATGATGCCGCGAAGAATGATGGAGTCTTCGTGGATGTGGTTTCCTCTCCGCAGAATGAAAACAAGGAGGGGAAAGCCAAGGTGTATGAGAGTGGAGAGGCGCAACCGTTGATAGATGAGCTGGCTGCGACTACTGCGCGCCAGGCTGAGCTGGTGGCTCAGTTGAGGGAGAAGTATGCTGGGGAGAGCAGCACTCTCGCCCAGAAGGATGAGGAGCTGGCGAAGCTTCGTGCACAGCTGGCTGATGCGCAGGTAGAGTTGGAGGTCTCGCGGGTGTATGCTGAGAAGATCACCCACGAGAAATTGTCTGCCATGGCCGAGGTGGAGAAGGCACGTGGGGAACTGCATCATTATAAGTCCGACCTAACTTGGGCCGTGCGCTTCTTGGAAGAGAAGAAGGTGGAGCACTTTGCTAGCATTGCCAAGTTTAGGGAGGACATGCTGAAGATCATCCAGACGCAGGAAGACAAGCTGCGTGGCCTGAGCATTGAGTACGATGAGGAATTATATCCTCATTTGATGTCGACCATTGCTGAGTGCAGGTATTCCTTTTGTACTCTTCTTCTTAATAACTTTGTTGCCATGCTTTTTACTTACACAAATTGTTTTTGTGAATGTAGGTGGTTGATTAGGCATGGGCTGCGCCTAGCAGCTATGGGCGTGCTAGAGTCCCAAGAGGTATTGGATGCTTTTGGGAAGGTGGTGCACTGTGCGATGGCGCGTGGGAGATCGTAGGCTATGGAGGATCTTCATGAGGCCAAGCTGCTGAAGAAGGACTTAGCGGACCTCCCTGGGTATAGTGCTACTGCTTATGATGAGTTGATGCAGGCTATGGCGGGGTTGAAGGTGCTCGAGCTGCCGCACATTGGGAGGTTGGAGCGCGACCAAGACGACCCCATAGATGTACTTATGTCGGGGTTGACATTACAGCGCCACCTTGGAGAGAATGGAGAAGGTCAATCAGATTACTATCTGAAGCCTGATGTGTCGCAGCTGCAGATTCCTGTGTTCGCATAGCCACGCGACATCCTCAAACCCTTCGCTCTGGAAAGGGAGATTCCCTTGAAGGAGGTTGATTGGCTGTAAACAGTCAGATAATATCAACCAAATAATGGTCAATAAGTCAAACATCCTAAACCAATACTCCGGTGAGTTTAGTATTTCCCCGGATCGTTAGATCCCAACGAGATGTGAAATCTGAAATAAAACGACTTCGAGATCAGGTGAATTGAACAGGAAAAGGGTTTAAGTGATTGTACTACTGAAAAATAAGAGTGAATAGCTTTAATAAGCTAAATCAATCAATACGTGAAATCAGATACGTACAAGTGAAAAAGGGACTGGAAAACGTAAACGTTTATTAATTAAACGTAAACAAAAACAACTTTAACTTATAGTAGGATTTTACAAGCCTTAGGGGCTTAAATGCAAATTAAATAAATTTAAAATATTTATTTTATAATTAAAATCTATTTAATTAATTATTTTTATTTAATAACTATTATTAATTATTTAATGATTAACTAATAATTAGGAAAATGTAAAATAAGTCTAGAAAATTAAAATTAAAATTTCTAAAAATCTAAAATATTATAAAACTTATTTTAAAACTAAAATTATATTTTTCACACTATTAATCTATTTATTATTAATTAATTATTATTTAATTATTATTTAATTATTATTTAACTAATTATATTGATTTAAATTATTTATAAATACTAAAAGGACTTAGATAATTATGAAAATTTTTATATATCTAATTAACCATCATGGGAATCCTAAAAAATTATAAAAACTTTATTTTATGTATTTTTAATCTAATTTACTAATTATTATTTTATTTATTAATTAATTATCAATTAAACTAATTATATTATTAAAAATAGAAAATGAACAGTATAAATCCTAGAAAAATTTATAAAATTACTTTACCTTATATAAAAGCTATAAAAATTATAAAAACTATGTGGTACTTTATAAAATATAATTATGCTATTTAATTCTTATTTATTACTTAATTATTAATTTAACTAATATTAATTCTAAATAACACTAGATGACAAAAGAAAAATCTGGAAAAATTTATAAAACTACTTTAATATATAAGAGATTTAATAAAAATATAAAATAGCAGAAATGCTTATAAATAAGCTAAAAAGAAAATTAAATAGATAATTTCTATTAAATAGAAGCTATCACTATAATTAAGTTTGGTTTTTTTCTTGTTTTTCTTTTACAAAACTAATTAAATACTTAAAATAAGAAACTTTAATAAAGGAAAATAATTTGTAAACACAGAATAAGCACTAAGAGTGCTTATTACTCAAAAGAGTTGACTTTTATTGACTTTGCTAAGAAATAAGCTCAACTGAGCTTGTGTGGGGTCCACAAGGTAAAACTTGGTACAAATGAGTTGTGTGGATGACAATAAGCAAGAATCATTTAAATAAGTTGGCCAAATAAGCTAGGAATCCAAAATAAGCACTTGCTTATTTTGAATCTGAGACAGACTTGGGACAGATTTAAGAGGTCAAATTAAGTGGGGTCCACAGATGTACAGGTCAGCCAAAGGGTCAATTGTTGAACCCAGGTAGGAGGGGGGTTGTAAAAGACTAATTATGGGGTGTGGGACCCACTGGGTTAACCACAAAACACCACTAAAGGTGGTGGGTGAGCTATGGTCTGCTGAGACAGAGCATACACTTGCCCTGCAAGTGTTTTTGAGGCTGTGTAGATTGAACAAGAAAATTCACAAAAATATGGAAATAGTGAAAATCTCAAGTTCTACTGGTAGAGTATACACACAATAATTTTTAGACCCTAAAACCTATTACAAAAATCATGAAAATTCTTGACATTTTTGTAAAAATCTGAAGCATACACTTTTGACTTTTTGAGATAACCTTGAACTTTGACTTTAATGAAGTTTGATTGGATCTAATGGACTGAAATGGTTGTAATAATCTATATTATGACTAAAATAAGATGGATAAACAACTTATGAATCAAAATGGGTGAGTTTTGAAACCCATAAAACACAACAGTTAACTGTTGGGTATGTTTGGTGTTGATTTTGACTTTAAGCTTATTGTGGACTTGTTTTCTAGGTTACACTTACTTGTTTTAGCCTAAGTAAGACTGTTTAGACCACAAGCAACAACTGAAAACCCTATTTAGCCCTTGAACTCAGTTAATCCAAACACTCATATATAAACATGTAAGTAAGATTTTCAAAGCTAATGATCAATACAGTCCATGAAACCAAAATGTGAGCACTTATACTATTATATTAACCTTAATTAAGTATGAAAACAGAAGCAACAACACCAACAACTTATATTTCACTAAAACTCTAAAATTGGCAGTTAAATAACTATTTATGAGATCAATGGAATTTAATCAAACCAACATGCAATTTTAAGTCCTAAACTGCTTAAATACAATTAATAAACAAGATTAACACAGATATAAATAAGAACAATTGCTTAAATAGTAATGAGGTACAAATGGCAAAGTGAGCTTACAATAGCTTCCAAGAGTAAATGCATGAACCAAGGACCAAGATTCACCCTATAGTCTCCCCTGAGACACTAAACCATGTTTCAAAAGCTATTTTTCTTCCATTGTTGCTCTGCATTCCAAAAATCAAAACCAAGTTCCACAGTTGACTTTTGTTGACTGAATTTGTATTTGTGGAATTTTTTAAGCTACACTGAATTGTAAGTTACTAAAAGCTTTATTGAGCTTACTAGGAGCTTATATGAGCTTATTGAGTCTGTAATCATCAACTAAGAACAACACTTAAATAGAATGAGATTTTTGGAAATTTAAGAATTGCATAAACTGGTTTCACACATAAAAACTGAAATTGATTATTGAAATTAGGTTCACATACACTGGAAAGGATAACTAGAAAGTTTTTAAAGCTTAAAATACACTGGAATTAAGAAAATTAATACATTCGACCTCCTAAATTAAAATTACACTAGATAACTCTCTATATTGCTTCCCTCCTCTTCTTTATAGCCTTTTGAGACTCTTTGTCGACCTCTGAGCAAATCCCACTTCATCTCAGCCTTTGAATTCAACTCTTTCATCAAAATCGTCCATTTGGCATTTTGGCGCCAAAATTCAAACACGTGGAATTGGAGCAGCTTGAGACCAATTAAGGATTCTTGGTGTTATGTGGAGGTGTAGGGGACAACTTAGGATAGCAGGAGTGGACTATGGGTGTGTTTTGGTCAATAAACAGGCTGTAAGCCATGGAGGTTGAGTGTGGAGGGTGGGGAAGCATTAAATGCTACTGTGGGGTGAAATGATGATGTTGGGAGTGAGGTGGAGGTGTACAGGTGGTGTGGTGAGGTGGTGATACCACCCTGGTATTGGAGAAGAAGGGTGAGGGAGAGAGGGTGGTACAGTGGTGGTAGTATTGGAAGGGATGAGGGGGGTCAACGGGTCAAACCCCCGTTTTTATTAATAAGGGAAGTTGGGTTGGTTTTGGTGGGCTGGGAAACAAAACAGGCCCAAGGAAATAAAAGGGTGGGCTAGGATTTTTGGACTAGGCTTAGGATTTGGGGTTTATTAAAGGGTCCGGTTTGTTTGTATGTTACACAAGGACCAATTTTGTAATTTAACAAAAATATAGGGGCTGGACTTGTAACTTTCCAAAATATTTTATAAGGACTATTTTTGTTAATTATTGAATAACCCAAGGACCAAAGATGTATTTTTTTTTTCATTTTCACAACCCAGGGATCTTTTCTACTAATTCCACAAACTTCAGGGACCTATTTTGTAATTTTCTGAAAGTTGAAGGGTTTATTTTGTAACTTCTCAAATGTTATCATAAGGACCAATTTTGTTAATTTAGAATAGTGCAAGGCTTATTTTTCACATTTTCCATTTACAAAACCTTAGGGACTATTTTTGACATTTTCCAAACTTGAGGGACTAAAGTTGTCATTTTGCAATTTTTAACTTTAAATGACTATACTTGACAACTTATGAATCCCTAAGGACCTTTGATGATATTTTCATGTTTTGATTTACCAGGGACTAGTTTTGCCAATTTTCCAAAGTTCAGGGACTGAAACTGTAAATTATGTGAAATGTTTTGTTTTTCATCAGTTTTCAATCCTTTTGCATAAAAACACAATCCAGGGATATTTTATATATTTTAAGGCATTCCTGTGTGTTTTTATATGTTTTTGCAGTTTAAATGTAACATAAATGATGAGTATTTACACACTCATCAGAGGTTCTGGAGCGTCATGAGCAGAGGGCTGCTGTGAAGAAGGGCATTAAGGGTAAGGCAGTGATGTGTGGCATTGGCGCTGCGCACATCCCCAGGTCGGATGGTGTGCCTATAAGTGTTCCTACCGTATCTATGCAGGATGCTTTAACTTGGAGGAAGTTGCAGGAGGCGGGGAGTTCTGCTGCCCCGGAGGAGAGCCCTGAGCATCGCCATAGCATATAGGCTTTGTTGTATAATGTACCTTTCCTTGTAATTTTTGTGAATAAATTATGAATAAGATACCTTTTTGTTTAAGTTCGTGACTTAAAATATACTTGCATTGTTTGCCAGAAATTATTTAGCCAAGTGTTTTAAGTGCGTGACTTTAAGAGTTATACTTGCGAAGTTTTTTTTATCCAAGTGTTTTAAGTGCGTGACTTTAAGAGTTATACTTGCATTGTTTGCGAAGTTTTGGTATTTGACCAAGTGTTTTGGCTCGTTATTCGCTAAGCTTGTACGGTGTACTTAATATGTGCGTACCCGTCGTGGGGTGTGCATGTGAAACTTACTTCGACGTCTCAAAAGTAAGGCGCTTAGCAAGGATGCGTGATCCAATGTTGATGGGTTTGCAACCCTCTTACTCAACGAGTAAATTAGTAGGTTAACTCATCCTTTATGCCTTCGTGGGTCTTTAATTGGTGCATGCATGCCATGTAGGCAGTAAGAATATAAGATAACAATATTGACATATATTAGTATGTAAGCAATAAAGTAAAGTACGCTATAGAGTTAGCTAGAAACCATAACATTTTATTGAGACTTGCAAGTTTTTTGAAAAAGAAATAAAAATACAATTCCTAGGAAAGAAAAGAAAAAACAAACACTTATTGGGCACCTCTTAGGGTGCAAATGTGTTTGTGTAATGGCCGTAGCCTAAAAGTAGCATCTTTTTAGATTGCAGATGTTCCAAGTGCGCGCTAGGTCGTGACCTTCCATGTCGCGCATTCTGTATGCGCCGTTGCCAAGCGCATCTGTGACCTCGTAAGGTCCTTCCCATTTTTGTCCGAGCTTGCCGGTGTCTTCTGCGTGGCTCGCGTCATTGGCGCGGTAAACAAAGTCCCCTGGTCTGAATGAAGTGTGTTTGACCTTTGCATCATAATACTTCTTCATTTTTGCCTTAGCCTTTGCTTCGCGTATAGCTGCGCGCTCACGCCTTTCTTCCAGTAAATCTAAATCTATGCGCCGTTCCTCGTCGTTTGTTGTGACGTTGACCTCTGCTGTGCGTATAGTTGGCATTCCTATCTCAGCTGGTATGACGGCTTCTGTTCCATAGACTAGGGAGAATGGCGTGTCGCAAGTACTGGTTTTGATTGTTGTTCGATGTGCCCATAAGACATGCGAGAGCTCATCCACCCACCTTCCTTTATGTCTGTCGAGGCGTGCTTTTATTCCTTCGCCTAGGCTGCGGTTTGCGCGCTCAACTAGGCCATTGGTTTGTGGGTGTTTCACTGAAGCGAAGTGTTGCGTGATGTTCAATTGCGTTCACCAATCTTTGAATGGGTTATCACAGAATTGTTTTCCGTTGTCTGATATGATCTCTCCTGGTAGTCCGAAGCGATAGACAATGTTGTCCCAGACAAAGCGTTTAACTTGGTTTCCCGTGATGCTCACCACCGCTTTCGCCTCAATCCACTTCGTAAAGTAGTCTATGGCTACAATGAGGAACTTTACTCCTCCTGCTGCTACAGGGAAGGGACCTGCGATGTCAATGCCCCATTTATAAAATGGCCATGGTGAGGTAATAGGTGTTAGCTCTTGTTGTGGTCGGCGCGGGATTGGCCTATGTACTTGACAATTGCTGCATTTCTTTATCAGATTGCGTGCGTCGCGATGCATAGTTGGCCAATAATACCCTGACCGTAGAGCGCTGGCAACCACAGATCACGGCCCTGAGTGCATACTACATGATCCCGCGTGGATTTCTCTGAGTACGTAGTCTGCTTGAAGAGGTCCAACACATCTGAGCCAGGGTTTTAAGAAAGAGCGTCGGTAGAGTATGTTGTCTCGTAGTTCAAACCGTTGCGCTGTGCACCGCACTCTTCGAGCGTCCTTATGATCTTGTGGTAAGATTCCCTTGCTGATGAATTCAATGATAGGAGTCATCCATGTAGGGTCTTGTTCGTCTATCACTGTGGATATCTCCATTTCCAAGATTGACTTGTTTTTTAGGGTTTCTACTAATACCTGTTTTGATAGTTGCGCAAAGCTTGTGGATGCGATCTTGCTGAGTGCATCCGCCTTCCTGTTATCTCCTCTAGGCACCTGTTTTATTGTGAACCTGTCAAAGTTTTTAATTAAAGCTTTGGTCTTTTCTAGGTATTGGACCATGTGTTCATCCTTGGCTTCATATTCGCCTAGCACGTGGTTAGCGACTAGCCGCGAATCTACGTTTGCTTCCAGGTTGCGTACACCCACTTGGATTGCGATGCGTAGTCCGGCTAGCAAGGCTTCGTATTCTGCCTCATTGTTTGTGGCTGTGAATTCGAAGCGTAGCGCATAGGTGAATTCCATACCTTCTGGATTTGTAAGAATGAGGCCCGCGCCTAATCCATCTACACATGAGGACCCATCTGTGAACAGGATCCAGGGTTCCTGTAGATCTGTTTTAGTTGGAGATGTTGGGCTGTCACTATCTGGCTTCTCTACGATGAAATCGGCTAATACTTGTCCTTTGATTGCAGTGCGCGGCCTGTATGAGATGTTATACTCACTTAACAGTACACTCCACTTATGTAAGCGTCCTGATGCGTCAGGCTTAGAGATAACTTGTTTGATTGGCTGATCAGTGATTACAGCTATTGGGTGCGCTTGAAAGTATCTGCGTAGCCTTTTGGCTGCGAATACTAGAGCTAAGACCAGCTTTTCCATCGCACTATAGTTAGTCTCTGTTTTCTTCAGGGCTTTGCTTACAAAGTATATGGGTGTCTGGACGGAGTTCCTATATGTCAATAGTACTGCGCTAACTGCTCCGTGAGTCGCCGATAAGTACATGATTAGTTCTTCCCCCGGTCGCGGTGCGACAAGTTTGGGGAGAGATGCCAGATGGTGTTTGAGTTGTTGGAAAGCTTCCTCCGCTTCTTTAGTCCAGCGAAAGTCTCCCTTTTTGGTGCATTTCGTGAGTGTTTTAAAGAGAGGAAGGGATTTGTCTGCTGACTTAGATAAGAAACGGTTTAGCCCTGCTAATTTTCCATTCAATGACTGGACTTCTTTTAGTGTGCGCGGTGAGGGGAGATCAATAACAGCCTTTGTTTTTTCTGGACAAGGCCTGATTCCATCGGGTTCTATCAAGTATCCAAGGAACATGCCTTCGGTTGCGCAAAGGTGCACTTCTTGGGATTTAACTTCATGTTTATTCGCCCCAATGTTCTGAATGTCTCCTCGATGTCGCGCACCAATTCATCCTCTGTGTGGCTTTTGATGACAAGGTCGTCAACGTAGACCTCCAAGTTGCGGCCTACTTGTTTTTCGAAAGTTGTGTCCACCAGTCGTTGGTATGTCGCACCTGCGTTCTTCAGGCCAAAAGGCATTTTTATGTAGCAGTACACTCCCTGACTGGTGTGGAAAGCTGTTTTTTCTTCATCTTCAACTGCCATCTGGATTTGATGATACCCTTTATATGCAACTAGGAAGCATTTGAAAGGGTATCCGCACAGGGATTCTATCTTCCAGTCTATCTCTGGCAGTGGATAGCAGTCCTGTGGACATGCTTTGTTGAGATCCGTGAAGTCCACGCACATTCTCCAACTGCCATCGCTCTTCTTTACCATAACTGGGTTAGAAAGCCAGTCATGGTAGTATACTTCGCGCATGATGCCTGCGTCTATGAGCTTATGTACTTCTTCCAGAATAGCTTTTGCACGATCTGGAGCCTGGCCGAGCTTCTTTTGTCGTATTGGAGGATATCCTTGTCGGATTTGTAGCTTATGCTCTGTGATAAAGCGCGGTACTCCAGTCATATGTTTTGGTTCCCATGCAAAGATGTCTAGATTCCTTTGCAAGAGTGCGCATACGGCTGCCTTACCTTTGTCAGATAAAGATCCCCCAATCGAAACTTGTTGTTCCGGGTAATCGGGATGAATAGCGACTTTTAGGTTTGGCGTTTTTTCTGTGCGCTGTTCAGGAATAGTCTCTGCTTCGGTTGTTACCGCATTGCATTCTCTTGGTGGTACTGTTGTGTTATAGAGAGTAACAACTCCTCCTTCCACTGGAAATTTCAGCATTCCGTGCGCTGTGGATGGTACAGCGCGCATGGATGATATTCCCGATCTCCCAATGATACCGTTGTATGGTGAAGGGGATTTTATTACCATAAAGTTTATCCATGTCGCGGTTGAGTGCTGTTCATCTCCCACGACCACCAACAAGCGTAACTGCCCCATGGGCCAGATCTTTTCTCCTGTGAATCCTGTTAATGACGTTGTTGTTGGTATCAATTGACTTTGGATTTCAGGTCACAGTCTTTTGAAGCAGTGCTCGTACAGGATATCTGCGGATGCTCCTCCGTCAATGTACATGCGGTGGATGTTATGTCCTCCTGTATGTATTTCAATAGTTAGAGGCTCCACGACTGCGTTGTCCGCAGCTAGAGTAGGGAAAGACATCTCTTTTTCTGGAGAGAATTTTTGGCTGACTTTTTGTTTTATCTTGCGCTTCCATGATTGTATCATGTATATGGTATCAGCTTTTTCTTTGGGGGGCTCTTTCTTACCTCCGCCCCTTTGTTTGTCTTTCCCTTCTTTGATATTTTTTACAAGGTGGTCCATCCTGCCTTCTCTTACTAACTTTTCAATAAGTTGTCTTAGCTGGACGCACTCATTAGTTGTATGGCCTTTTTGACCATGGTACTCGCAGTATCCGCTTCCTATGCGCTTTTCTTCTGCAGTGCGCATTGGTGGCGGTTTTGGGAAGTTTGCGCCCTCTGTTACAAATATTTCCCTTGGGGTTTTTGTAAGAGGGGTATATTTGTCATTGTCCCTTCCATTGCGGTAATTCCTGCTACGGTTGTTATTCTGATCATTGGATTGTCTCCGAGGTTGCGCTTGCTGCCTATAGTTCGAATAACCCTTTTTACTGTCCGCAGCGGCTGCTTCTCCTTGTATAAAGGATCTAGTGCGCTTTGTTAGCTCATCAAAAGTTTGTGGAACTTTGTCGTTTAGTTTTCGGATGAGTTCTGGGTTATTAATCCCATTCATGAACCCTGAAATTTTTAGGATTTCAGGACACGCTTTAACATGTATGCACTCATCCTTGAAACGTTCCAGGAAAGCGCTGGTTGATTCTCCTTGGCGCTGTTTCACTCTTGCTAGCTCAACAGAGTTTTTAGCGCACTTCTTTCTCTGGGTGAAGTTGAGGCGGAATGCTTTCCGTAATTCCTCGAATCCACCGATGCTCCTACATGGGAGTTTGCTAAACCATGTGCGCGCATTCCCTACTAACGTAGAATTGAACATGTGGCACCACATTGGCTGTGGCCAGTTTTCAATGGTGGCGGCTGATTCGAAAATTTTTAGGTGATCATCCGGATCACCTGTTCCATCATATGTTTTTACGTTAGCAGGCATGCGCCTACATTTGCGATCTGAGTAATCGCTGATGCGTCGTGTAAACGCGTCAACTTTCTGGCGACACCATGGGAGAGACATATCTTCATTCTCTTCCTCGCGACGCCTTCCTCTTGACTTCCAGTGTCCTGTTTCTCTATCCTCGTTATCGGAGGAGTCACTGGAAGAAGGGTAGTCTCTTTTTCGGCACTTGCGCCGACTTCTTTCAGAGGAAGAGCTTGAGGGATCTCTGCTTGGGGATCTTCTTCTTCCCAGTCTGTCTTGGATCCTCTTACTTCCAGTTTTGGAGGATCCTTGGCTTGGTGAATGTTGAGATCCCAATCGGTCTTGTATCCCGCGACTGCCAAGTCTGGAATGAACATTAGTGCGCCTTTCACTGTCTTCCAAGTATTGTGACTCAGATGTCGTACCTAGCCTATCATGGATAGTGGTACGTTCTGCGCGTCTTCTTCGTGGTTGGCGCAGTGGTGATGGTTCGCGTTCAGGACCAAAATTCAATCGAGCCTGTAGACCCGTACTTGCCCTTCTTTTAGCTTTTTCCTGCATGAGGGCGGTCAAGGTTTCATAGTTTTGGGATACAAAGTTTCCCAAAGTGAGATTGGGTGCGTCCTCAGCTGTTGCAAGGGTGTCTGTCTCCGTATTCAGCACCCTATCTCGGTTAGGCGCATCTGGTGGTATAGTGTTGTTCACTGCGGGAATGGTTTGGTGAGGAGTGGTGAAAAGAGTGCGCTGAAGTTCCTCAGCACTTGGGACCACTGGGATGATTTGGGTAGTCCTTACTGGTAGTTCTACCTCTGGAAGAGGTTGGGTTGTTCCCGCCTCTTGGTGGCCAGGTGCGCTGGTTGTCCCAGCAACCTGTCTAGAGGTTGGATCTTGTTGATTCCTCCTCTGATGGTCACGTTTTTCCGATTGCGGAGTCCGCTGGCTTGAATTCTTATTCTTTGTCATCCTAATCTTTAGTTCTTAGTGGGGTCCCACGGATGGCGCCACTTGTTGATACAAAAGTTGGGCGTTTCTGGTTATGGGCTCTTGCTCTCGTATCAATTCGCTTCTTAGTACTTGTTACCTGCGCATTAAGAAAATAAACAACACCGTTAGGCTTATCGAGGGATTGTCTCCCCCGATTAGACTCCGGCGTGAGAGTAAGTAATCGATTTAGGGTTCTCGTTAAGAGTTAGGGTTTGTATATCATACCTTTGAATGAGAGACGTCATTATGGCCCGTTATTCGTTATGATAGCCCACTCGTGGTGGGTTTGGGCCGAGTAATATGTATCATTTGGGCTTGTGGCCCAAATATAGACTATACGTCATCAGTACATGTGTGAGCATCGTTCCAAGCAAACAGGGATCATGAATATCGTGGTGATTTTTAATTAACATAGCATATTTGATAAAGATAAAATAAAAACCAAATTTGTTATTGGTAAAAACGTTATTAATTAATGAATGATATATTAGTCTTTGATTTACTTTTATTATTTATGAGGTAATTTACGGGAGTTTACAACATCATAAACATAAAAAAAATGAAAAAAAAAAATCAGCAATAAACTCACTTCAATATATTGATTAATAAAAGGGTATCAAGGGTAACCTGCAAGAAAGCACGAAAATTATTGGGTTGAATTCAAGATCATCCATAGTGGTTTTCAAACTGAAACCGAGCCGCAACATTTACACCTTAACAAACAAAATCAAAGTAGATGAATCGTCATTCAAACCGCACGTCCTAACAACAACATTCAAACATCACAATTGTATTTTCATCCATGAATTCAAAACACTACCATAACTTCTACTTTCTACTTAAAACAACCAAATCATACTTAAAAAAAAAAAAAAAAAAAAAAAAAAAAAAAAAAAAAATTGCTATACTATGTGATTCAAATACAATCCCTAAATTGAATTTAAATTTAACCAATACTTACCGATTTTAAGGGTTGGACAACAAAAAACCCAATAGCATATATCGAATTCTTGGGGATGGTGAATCTCTGAATAGAATCGAATCAGTTTGTTTTTATTTTTTGAATCGATGAAATCATAGGATGATTTTTTGAATAGTTGAATAAAAGATACCTGTTGATTTGGGATGATTTCTATAACGCGTCACATGAATCAAAGTAAGAAGGTAAAGCTTAATGGAATACCAAATCGTGGTTTATTTTTTGGGTGTTATTTTTGAAAAGGCTTAAATTAATGGATGAATTGTAACCAATTTGGAAAGGAGCGTATCAAATAATGAAGAATGAAGAAATGTATAGGAGAAGCTTCAAGAGATGGGAACTATGTATAGGTTTTTTAGAAGAATAGTGCATCGGTTCTTTGTACATTTTGATTTAATTATGAAATGCCACATCACTGAATTAATTGGTTTTTTAATGCTCCACGCTTAAGAGGACTTGTACAAAACCTTTGTTTATTATATAGTATAGATTTACAAAAAAATATAACAAGGCTTAATACTATTCATTACTAAATTTAAACACCGTTCTTAAACCCATTTCACTTAACAGCATACAATCAATCATTTTTTTTTACACAAATCACAATTGCATGTTCTTCATTTGTATTCCAATATGAAAATATGATATTCAAATTGGGATTTAATGTTGATCTACTACAATCAAATATTGGTAGCGGCTCTTCAATTAATATTGTTCATTGTGTAGAAGATTTTGGGGATATTTGTAGAAGATTTTGAGGATATTTGGGGAGGGCAAAAGTTACTACATCCGTCCCAAAATTATTGTCTACAGACAAAAAAACACACAGTTTAAGAAAAACAACTTTCTCTTTCTTACTTTTTACACAAAGACACTTTTACCTTTAACCAATTAATTTCTAACTTCTTTAAAGTTTGTAATAATAACCTTAAATGAGGGTAATATGGTAAATTTGATCAATATTCCCCATCTATTTTTTAAAGTGGACAATTATTTTGAGATAATCAAAAAATGAAAGATGTATTATAAATATGGGACGGAGGTAGTATTTATAGATGCAACTTTTACCATAGAACCCATCAATCAATATTAGCAACTCATTTTTTATCAAAATAAAATAAATAAACTTCCACACTTTTATTAAAACTTAAATATCTCGCAAAACGTAAATCATCAAACTACAAAAAAATAGAGAATTAAATTATCTTTCTATAGACATGCATTTTTATATATTTTCGACGAACTTTTTATTTTTGATAAATTTTTTTTTTCAAATTTTCCGCCCAGAAAAATCATATATGATTTGTAAAAATCATATATGATTCGTTAAAATCAAATCATATATGATTCTTACGAATCATATAAAGAATCATATATGATTCTTAAGAATCATATAAGATTCTTAAGAATCATATATGATTTGTTAAAATCAAATCATATATAATTCTTACAAATTTTTCTAGGCGGAAATTTAAAAAAAAAAAAAAAAAAAAAAAAAAAAATCTTCGAAAGTATATAACAATGCATATTTATAGAAAAATGATTTAATTCTCGTCACGTTGGTATTTTTTTTTTTTTTTTTTTTTTTTTTGGCTTGACGATTTATCGTTTGTAAGATATATATATACATATATATATATATATATATATATATATATATATATATATATATATATATATATATTTAAATGTGAAAAATAAAAATAGGTGGTTATGATTAGTTCATTGGTTTTATGACAAATATAAGATCTATATTGATCTATCTCATTTGGGGAGACTTGTTGAGAAAGAGTTGAAAGAGTTGAAAATTAGAATTTCTTTTTCAAAAAGTTATTGATACTTATTACTATTCGAAGAATTGGTTAATGGATGGTTAGTTTAATTAGTTTAATTTATTACTGTAAGTATCCGTAACCAATTATTTGAATGCATAATAATAACACAGGCATGCATGAATCACACATAGGCTATGTTTGGCGCGGTGCTTTTTTGGAGCTTTTTTGAGTAATGAGCGGTGAGAATGAGCTTTTTTATTTTTGATGTTTGTTTGGCATGAGAGCTGTGGGCTTTCCTATTTTTTAGGAAAGCTCATTTTCCCAATGCTTCTTTATGAAGCTGTGAGCTTTTTTGGCTACTGCTCACAGCTCACAGCTACTGCTCACTGCTCCTGCTCAATGCTACTGCTCACAGCTACTTTTGCCAAACATAGCCATAGTGCCGTATATATTCAAGGAGCATTTTACTTCTTCAACCAAATGTGGGAAGTAAGATCAAAGTAGTTTTCATAGAAAAAATAATAAAGTACTCACGTATGTAAAACCAAAAATCCGTGAAATTAGTTAAAGTGTTTTGTACGAGGTTGCAAAAATTACGAATAGATAATTGGTTAGTCGGTTCTTTTGTAGTTTGTAATCGGTTTAGGCGGGATTAATTGGTAATTAATCGGATTGGCATTTCGGTAAGTTTTTCGTTTTTAGACGAGTTTTAGGTATTCCCGACAAGATTTTTCTTAAAAAGCAACGTGTTATAGATATAAATGACTATAAGTGATTAAAACATGTTTACAACAAGTTTTAGATATTTTTGGCAAGATTTACAGGTTTCCGGCAAGTTTGACCTCCGTTTACCGTCGTTAACCACCATTGACAGATTTATACAAATAGAAAAGGTTGGTGGCCGATTAGCGTTTAGGCAACGATTAATCAGTATTGTAAGCCTTTTTTTCAACACTGTTTTTTAATTTTTTTATATGAAATTGTATTGGTTTTCACTACAATTCAAATTCACTGAAAATTTTAAACGTGATAAAAGTAAAAGATAATATGCGTGAAATTAGTTGAAAGTTGGGTATCATAAATATTGAGATATCCATACAATTTTTATCACTGTTGGAAAACATACATCATTTGCATAAATAATATACCGAGTGTTTGGATCAGCTTTATACCAAAAACATGAAAATGAGATGGTAGTATACAGTTGGATACGATTATATTTGAGAAGTTTGAGGCCTAACACAATGGTTGCAAATACAAGTGGAATTTTATCTATGGACAGTCCTTTATTTTTTTAAGTATATGATGTTGCTTGCGCACTAAAAACAAACCACAGTGTGTAGCGCAAAGATTTGTAAGCTATGATGAGATTATGTCTAATCCAAGTTTCCAGATGTATTTCGCTTTTATTTTCTTTTTTTCATCGTTTAGATTTCGGCACAATTCAATTTCTTGTTCTAAAATCATCAACTAGCTGAAAGACTACGGAAATGAACAAGTAAACATGAAAAAAACTAACCAATAACCATTTAAAACCAATGATATAATGCCCCAAAATTTAGTGCATTTTCATTTTAGGCCTCATGTCACATCCCTTGAAGACACAATCAATTTAGCAATCAAAAGTCAAGCTTAAGTCTTCACGTATTAAATTCTTTGACATCGTAGTCCAAATAACTTTATGGTTCCTTTAGAGGTATTAAAATGAATTCACTCCTGGAACTTAAAGGTCCATGAAAGAGCTCATCTTCAATGATATCAACTCTTCTCCTTCAATTGGATTTTTTTTTTTTCTTTTTTTTAAAGCAATTCTATTAAAAAAAAAAAAAAAAAAAAAAAAAAAAAAAAAAAAAAAAAAAAAAAAACCTAGCAAGAAGTTAGAAAAATTACAATGGTGTTTTTAGCCAATCATGCCAAGCTAAACATATAGAAGTTCTACTTTGTAACCAAGAAAAAAAGAATTAAGTCTAATGCTATCAAACAAGTCACATTTTCTCAAATTCTAAGAATTGAATGTAACCGAATTTCGAAATTTTCAGATAGTTCACCAAGTAGCTGCCATGTGTTGAGAAAAGTGACATCGGACTGAAGCAAACCCACAATTAAAATATGAAATATAATAAAAGATGACACACGGATATAACGTGGAAAACCCCAATAGGGTAAAAACAGGGCAAGGAAAGATACGTTTCACTATGATGAAAACTAGGAGTTACACCTTCTCTCTAATTACAAGGAATTAGGAGATACCACACAAACTCTCAAAGTTTACTCACAATACTAGAGGATTTAAGATCATTTGATAACAAAAAAATTTTTACATACCAAGGGACTAATATCCACCCTCCATCTTTCCTCCATCTTTATTTGATCTAATGGATTAGATTAATCCCAACAATTTAAAAAACCCACTTTCATCATTTTTTTTTAAATATTAATATCTTTCAAACCGTTAATCGTTAAGCGAAAAAAAATATGCCGTTACGACGAGCATTTAATTATCTTTCTATAGATAGGCACTTTGATATATTTTCAACATTATTATTATTTTTTTTTTCACGTTTTTTTTCATGGCCGAAAAAATCATATATGATATTACATGATATTACATATCATATATGATATGTAATATCATATATGATTTTTTCGGCCATGAAAAAAAACGTGAAAAAAACGATTTTTTTTTTTTTTTTTTTTTTTTTTGTCGAAAGTATATCAAAGTGTCCGTCTATAGAAAGATAATTAAATGCTTGTCGCGATGGTGTAATTATTTCGCTTAACGATTAACGGTTTAAGAGATAATTAAATTATAAAAAATGGGTGAAATATTAAAATGCTTTTAATCTCAACCATTGAGTTCTTTTTAGATGGATTGTGGGGATGAGTCCCTTGTTATGTAAGAAAAAATTTAGTATTTAATATAACTCTCCTCATACTAGAGATAGAAAGAGAATGAGATCCAAAGAACTATGTGTTCATTGCTTTGGAAATGGGATGGAGAATGAGGATGTGTTTCTATGCCTTTTATAGGCTTCAAATGAACAACTTACATCATCCATGACCTCCTTAAATCAACTTGGCCCATGTGCACAACTTGTCCACTTGCAAGAAGAATCCACAAAGTAGATGCATTGTATCTACGGTAACAATCTCCCACTTGAAGATCCGATTGAAGCTAAATCGATCTTCACACCGTTATCCTTCCTTGCACTTTCATGTTACTTACGTTTCTGCTAGGCCACATGAGGATCGGCACCATATAAACTTGTCACAATTGATTGGTTTCGTCAGATAATCTGTCACGTTATCATCAGTATGAATTTTCTACATATCCACTGTTCCTTCTTCCACTTTCTCACGAACGAAGTGATACTTAACTCATATATGCTTTGTCTTTGAATGAAATGTTGGATTCCTTGCAAAATACAAGGCGCTCTGATTGTCACAAAACATAGTAATTTTCTCTTGTTCCCGAGCTCTTCCAACAACATCTTCAACCACACTGCTTCTTTGCTGGCTTGAGCAGCTGCAACATATTCTGCTTCTGTAGTTGACATAGCGACAACTGACTACAGTTTTGAAACCCAGCTTACTGTTCCGCCAGAAAGTGTAAATGCATACCCGGTGGTTGCTTTACTTCCGTCAAGATCACCTGCATAATCAGAATCAACATATCCCTGACAATTAAACCCGATTCCCCATAACCTAATGCAACATCCGAGGTTCCTTTAAGATATCTAAAGATCCTCTTCATAGCTTCCCAATGCTCTTTACCAGGTTCCGCCATGTACCGACTCACTACTCCCACTGCATGTGCAATGTCTGGTCTTGTACAAATCATTGCGAACATTAAACTTCCCACTGCTGATGCATACGGTACTCGAGACATTTCCATCCTCCCTTCTTCACTGCTAGGACTCATCTTGGAGGATAACTTGACATTAGTAGGAAACGGGGTTGATATTGGCTTACAATCTTGCATATTGAACCTTTGCAAGATTTTCTTCACACAACTTTTCTGTGAAAGCCAAGCTTTCCTACTAACTCTATCTCGGTGAATTTGCATCCCTAGAATCTTGTTTGCTGGTCCCAAGTCTTTCATCTCAAATTCCCTAGCGAGCTGTGCCTTTTGTTTACTGATACGATCTTTGTTGGGGCCTGCAACCAACATTTCGTCAACATATAACAGCAAGATGACAAAATCATTGTCTCCAAACCTCTTGTAATATGCACAAGGGTCTGCGTGTAGTCTATTATATCCAAGGCCAATGATGAAAGAATCAAATATCTTGTACCAACACCGCGACGCCTGCTTTAAATCGTACAAAGATTTGTTTAACCTGCGAACCAAGTTCTCTTTTCCTTTTTGTTTAAAACCTTCTGGTTGGAGCATGTAAATTTCTTCCTCAAGATTTCCATGAAGAAATGCAGTTTTCACATCTATCTGCTATAGATGTAAATCATACGTAGCACAGATTGCCAGAACCACTCGAACAGTTGTCATTCGAACCACAGGGGAAAATATTTCATTGAAGTCGACTCCTTCTTTCTGAGCACATCCTTTGACTACCAATCTTGCACGATACCTCTCCACCTGGTCATCACCGTTCCTCTTTGTGGAAAACTAGAAGGGGGGTTGAATAGTTTACCGCTTTTTAACTTAATTATCTTTAAAAAACTTTACGTTTGATCAAAGATATAAACTCAAATTACTTGTTAATCTTTGAAAAGCTTTACGTTTGATCAAAGATATAAACTCAATATACTTGTTAATCTTTGAAAAGCTTTACGTGTGATTAACGATTCTAAATAAAGACAATATGTAATATGCAAAGATAAAGAAAGAAACGATCAAACCACAACACGATTGTTTATCGTGGTTCGGCTACAAGGACTCTTTTTCCTTGCCCTACATCCACGCCTCGAGTTTCCAACTCGAGAGTTTCAAGCACTAGTCAACAAGCTCCTTTCACGGGTGGAGAAACCTTTACAATCGTCGCTTACACTTTATCCGGTACAAAGCTAGATACCGGGTCCTAGTTCAAGGTAGAACCAACCTAACATCGCCTATCCACTATTTCCGACACTAAGCTAGATGTCGAGTTCTTTTACAAGGGTACAACCACTCCCAATACTTCTTTTACAAGGGTACAACAACTCCCGTCACACTATGTATTTTGAGGCCTAAAATACTAACCGATCACTTCTACACAAGATACAAATGAAGTATAAACTACCAAAGTTCATACATAACAAAGCTAACAAGTCTTGCAACTTTTGAGGTGAAACTTGTAACTTCTTGGAAGAACTTGTGAACTCCTTTGCTACATAAGAGATTCACACAAGTCAAATGTTACTGAGTTAGATGAAAGAATATGTGAAATATATGTCCTAAAGTGATGGGTAATAACTAGCAAGTGGCTTGGTATTTATAGCAAAACCTTCAGCAGCACTGGCGGATACGGCGGAACCCTCAGATGGGTTCCACCCGTGTACCTCCAAGGTTCCGCCAGGCTGACAGTAGGTTTTGCAATAAATCTTTCCAAACCAACCAAAGTCACATCAACTTAATTCTAGTCAAACACACATTGAATCAAAGTAGAATGCTTCCAAAGATGTGTAAGAGCTTATGGTAAGTCAAACACACAAACTTACCATAAATGCATGTTGATGTGATGTGACACTTACTTATTTAAGAAATAAAAACAATGTTATGTTAAAATAGAAATGTAAAATCTAGTTATACAAGACTTAAAACTAAAGTGATGTTTTTACTATAAACAAAAGTTCATACTTTGTCATTAACAAAACTTAGCAAAGATCGTAAAATATAAATAACGTTTTTAGGCGATATTTGTATTAACAATCTCCCTCTTTTTGTTGATGACAAAACATAAACTTTATTTATAAGTAAGCCACTAGTTTTAGTGTTAAGTCTTATAAAGTTTGTATTGAAACTTGTTTTTGCTAAGATGATGTGATATGCAAGAGTTAGAGAAGAGAACAAGTTTAATATAAATTCTCCCCCTTTTTGTCGAAACAAAAAGAAGAGAAGAGGAGCGAAATGATGTAAGTGCTCCCCCTTGGATAATACTCCCCCTAAAAGGAGTGCCAAGATAGAAAATATGGATTTTGAACCTACAAAAAAATGTTAGTTGTCGCAATAGACGAGCATAGAGCAAGTCATGATGTAAAGAGTTGCGAAGCGGAATAATGCAATTCTCATGCTCCCCCTTGAATATTACTCCCCTAAATGGAGCATCAAGGAAGGGAAATATGGATAATGATCCTACAAAAAAGAAGGTTAGTTTCTAAAACACAAGATATATGTATGCTACCATAGCAAGGCAAAGTTTACTCACAATACCTAAATGGTCAACAAACAATGCATACTTTATAGTAGAATGAAATTCATTTCATGTAAAATTTGACTTTTAGAAAGTCAAAGACAAGAAATTAGGAATATAGCATCCTACTTCTAAAAATAAAAAGAAACTAAGAACATAAAATTCTACATCTATAAATGGAAACCATCATTTTCCTTAATGAGAAACATTTTCCAAAAATAAGGCTAAGGTTGTTTAAGGATGAAAATGTGTGTTGGAGGGTGTAGAGGATTTCATTTTGAATGTTTGTGGAAGTGAAAAGCTTTTGGTTTGTTGGTTTGTGTTTTTGGTGCTATTACGAATGGGTTCCGTTTGTTGGATACTCTAGAGTTGAGGTGGGTGAGACAAGGATTCTAGACGGTCCAAAATGTGGTTTAGGATAAACCTCATTTCTTCGGTTAGCTCGCGAATTTCCGTTCGACATCTTTCACTAATGTGAGCGGTTCTTTCGCAATGTCCGCAATCATGGCGGGGAAAGTTTGGTGGAAGAGAGGTTTGATTTGTTGGTGGTGGATCATTTGAACTTGAAGGAGCAAATGTGGATGGTTGAGAGGTGTTTTTGGTTCCTTCACTAGTTGAGTGTAATGCCGTATGGAGATCCATAATATGGTTGATTTGAGAGTCAACCATATGTTTGAAGGCATGAAGGTGGTTTAAATGAGTGTTCATTTCATCATTAAGGTTTGGAGATTTTTCCCATATGGATGCTTCTATTTTCTTATAAGAAGGAAATAGAGATTCAAAGTGTTGGGATTGTTCTTTTGGTGGTGGTTGTTGTGGTTGTGGTTGTTTTATGTTGTTATGGTTCTTGTTGTTGAACAAAATAGCGGAAACTTGGTTCTCCGGAAGGATTACCATGAAGGTCTTTGTAAATGGGGTGAAACATAAATGATTGTAGGTGTGTATGACCTTGATCTTGTGGAAAAATAGAGGGTCTAGCATGACGGTAAGCCAAACGCTCTATTAATGACGGTTGATGAGGTGCATCATCCAATGACTCATTTGGTTGAAACATTGGTTGTTGTTGGGTTTCCATTTCGGCAATGGTGTCAAATAGTGACAATGATGGAGGACTCGATGATTTAGGTGATAGGTCTTCTAAAGTTTCCAAATAGGGTGGTGGTGATGTTGGTGGTGTATGGAAAAGTTCCATTGGTGTAAGTGTTGGTGATTTAGGTGATGGAGTTTTTGATGGTTGAGTTTGTTGAGAAGGTGATGGTTGAGTTTTTGATCGAGTCTTGGGAACATCGGCTTGGCACTCGGGCCTAATCGGAAAATATGATTCCATATCTTCATTTGTAGTACGATTAAGAATCCTCAACATAAGATGCAACTGCAGCTAAAATCCACAAAAATCACAGCTACTTATACTCCCGAAAGCAATCACCCTGCTTAATTCATAAATCCATACACAAACTTATAAAGCTTAACTAACGAAGTTTTCAAAATTCACTATCTGTACTAACGGCACAGAATTTCATGTTGGGCAATTTCAATATTTTTATCAGTAGTTTCAGTACATTACATCGAAAGCAACATTGATGCAAGCTTATAGACCTAATCGGAAATTTTCAAATTTCACGATCTGTACAACTAAACCAACAGCTCAAAACTTTCAAACTGTAAAATTCTAATCCACCACTTACTTCATGCCACTAATCAACAACCTTCATTAAAAAAGAAGGTGTTTGGGATTGCTTTTTTTATTTTATTTTTTCAAACTGCTTATGCCAATCTAACCTAAGAATCTTAACGGGGGGATGTTTGTTTAAGCTTATATGTGGGCTTATGGGCTTATTTGATTTCGGCTTATATTTCATAAGCTCCAATTTTCCGGCTTATTTTGAGACTTATGAGCTTATTACAGTATAGCAAGCTTAAACAAACATCCCCAACCCTCTAAAGTTCTTGTCTCCACTTTTCGAAACTCGAAAACTGGTTTATTGTAAACACTATTTCCTATAGTGCTTATTTAGAAGCAGAATAAATAAGCAATCCTAAACGGCAATAGCTTAAAAGCAATCATATTGTGCAATTTCAATTAACTAATCAAATTAAGAAACTTACAAACCCTAAATAAGCAATTTTTCATTCAATAACAAATCATGAAATAAAAAGCAAAAAACAGGATTTAATGTCTTACCTTATTTATAAAAAATAATGCCGATGGTATGAAAGATTGTTGTCTGTCGGATTTAAACGATAAATATGAATTGAATTTTGATGTTAACTAAATATAATAAATCAATTTGTATATTGATGACGTATAGTCTATATATGTGCCACGAGCCCAAATGATAAACATTACTTGGCCCAAACCCACCACGAGTGGGCTATCATAACGAATGACTTGGGCCATAATAATAACGGCTTGGGCTCACGAAGCCCAAAGCCCAACCAAACTAACCGGGCATGCGATAAGGATCTTCTATTCATGGAATAGATATCCTTACCCCGGATAAGCACTACGCGTGCGAAGAGTAAGGAGCAAGAAACCTACACGGTTTCAGCCCCTATATAAGGAATGATATATCCTCATTCAAAGGTACGATTCACAAACCCTAACTCTTAACGAGAACCCTAAACCGATTACTTACTCTCACGCCGGAGTCTAATCGTGGGAGACAATCCCACGATAAGCCTAACGGTGTTGTTTATTTTCTTAGTGCGCAGGTTACAAGTACTAAGAAGCGAATTGGTACGAGAGCAAGAGCCCATAATCAGGAACGCCCAACTTTTGTATCAACAAGTGGCGCCATCCGTGGGACCCTACTAAGAACTAAAGACTAGGATGACAAAGAATAAGAATTCAAGCCAGCGGACTCCGCAATCGGAAAAACGTGACCATCAGAGGAGGAATCAACAAGATCCGACCTCTCGACAGGTTGCTGGGACAACCAGCGTACCCGGTCACCAAGAGGCGGGAATAACCCAACCTCTTCCAGAGGTAGAACTACCAGTAATGACTACCCAAATCATCCCAGTGGTCCCAAGCGCTGAGGAACTTCAGCGCACTCTTTTCACCACTCCTCACCAAACCATACCCGCAGTGAACAACACTGTGCCACCAGATGCGCCTAACCGAGATAGGGTGCCTAATACTGAGACAGGCACTCTTGCAACAACCGAGGACGTGCCCAATCTCACTTTGGGAAACTTTGTATCCCAAAACTATGAAACCTTGACCGCCCTCATGCTGGAACAAGCAAGGAGAAGGGCAAGTACAAGCCTACAAGCTCGATTGAATTTTGGTCCTGAACGCGAACCATCACCACTGCGCCACCCACGAGGAAGACGCGCAGAACGCACCACTATCCATGATAGGTTGGGTACGATATCTGATTCACAATACTCAGAAGATAGCGAGAGGCGCACTAATGTTCACTCCAGACTTGGCAGTCGGGGGGTACAAGACCGATTAGGACCTCAACATTCGCCAAGCCAAGGATCCTCCAAACCTGGAAGTAAGAGGATCCAAGACAGATTGGGGAGAAGAAGATCCCCAAGTAGAGATCCCTCAAGCTCTTCTTCTGAAAGAAGTCGGCGCAAGCGCCGAAGAAGAGACTACCCTTCCTCTAGTGACTCCTCAGATAGCGAGGAGAGAGAGAGAGACAGGACACTGGAAGTCAAGGGGGAGGCGTCGCGACGAAGAGAACGAAGATATGTCTCTTCCATGGCGACGCCAGAAAGTTGACGCGTTTACACGGCGTATCAGCGATTACTCAGACCGCAAACGCAGGCGCATGCCCACTAACGTGAAAGCATATGATGGAACAGGTGATCCGGATGATCACCTAAAAGTTTTCGAATCAGCCGCCACTATCGAAAACTGGCCACAGCCAGTGTGGTGCCACATGTTCAATTCTACGTTAGTAGGGAACGCGCGCACATGGTTTAGCAAACTCCCATGTAGGAGCATCGGTGGGTTCGAGGAGTTACAGAAAGCATTCCGCCTCAACTTCACCCAGCGAAAAAAGTGTGCTAAAAACCCTGTTGAGCTAGCAAGAGTGAAACAGCGCCAAGGAGAATCAACCAGCGCTTTTATGGAATGCTTCAAGGATGAGTGTATACAAGTTAAAGCATGTCCTGAAATCCTAAAAATTTCAGGGTTCATGAATGGGATTAATAACCCAGAACTCATCCGAAAGCTAAACGACAAAGTTCCACAAACTTTTGATGAGCTAACAAAGCGCACTAGATCCTTTTTACAAGGAGAGGCAGCCGCTGCGGACAGCGAAAAGGGTTATTCGAACTATAGGCAGCAAGAGCAGCCTCGGAGACAATCCAATGATCAGAATAACAACCGCAGCAGGAATTACCGCAATGGAAGGGACAATGACAAATATACCCCTCTTACAAAAACCCCAAGGGAGATATTTGTAACAGAGGGCGCAAACTTCCCAAAACCGCCACCAATGCGCACTGCAGAGGAAAAGCGCATAGGAAACGGATATTGCGAGTACCATGGTCAAAAAGGCCATACAACTAATGAGTGCGTCCAGCTAAAACAACTAATTGAAAAGTTAGTAAGAGAAGGCAGAATGGACCACCTTGTAAAAAACATCAAAGAAGGGAAAGATAAACAAAGGGGTGGAGGTAAGAAAGAGCCCCCCAAAGAAAAAGCTGATACCATATACATGATACAATCATGGCAGCGCAAGATAAAGCAGAAGGTCAGCCAGAAATTTTCCCCCGAGAAAGAGATATCTTTCCCTACCCTTGCTGCGGACAACGCAGTGATGGAACCTCTGACTATTGAAATACATACGGGAGGACATGATATCCACCGCATGTACATTGACGGAGGAGCATCCGCAGACATCTTGTATGACCATTGTTTCAAGAGATTGCGACCTGAAATCCAAAATCAATTGATACCAGCAACAACGTCATTGACTGGATTCACAGGAGAAAAGATCTGGCCCATAGGGCAACTACGCTTGTTGGTGGTCGTAGGAGATAAACAACACTCAACCGCAACATGGATAAACTTCATGGTAATAAAGTCTCCCTCACCATACAATGGTATCATTGGGAGACCTGGAATATCATCCATGCGCACTGTACCATCCACAGCGCACGGAATGCTTAAGTTTCTAGTAAAAGGAGGAGTTGTCACCCTCTATAACACAACAATACCACCCAGAGAATGCAATGTGGTAACAACCGAAGTAGAAACTATTCCAGAACAGCGCGTTGAAAAGACACCAAACCTGAAAGTCGCTATTCATCCCGATTACCCGGAACAACAAGTTTCAATTGGTGGATCTTTATCTGATAAAGGCAAAGCAGCCGTATGCGCACTCTTGCAGAAGAACCTGGACATCTTCGCGTGGGAACCAAAGCACATGACAGGAGTGCCACGCTCTATCACAGAGCATAGGCTACAAATCCGACAAGGATACCCCCCAATACGACAAAAGAAGCGCGGCCAAGCCCCAGATCGTGCAAAGGCTATTCTAGAAGAAGTACACAAGCTTGTAGACGCAGGCATCATGCACGAAGTGTACTACCACGACTGGCTCTCTAACCCAATTATGGTCAAGAAGAGTGACGGCAGTTGGAGAATGTGCGTGGACTTCACGGACCTCAACAAAGCATGTCCACAGGACTGCTACCCACTGCCAGAAATAGACTGGAAGGTAGAATCTCTGTGCGGATACCCTTTCAAATGCTTCCTAGATGCATACAAAGGGTACCATCAAATTCAAATGGCAGTTGAAGATGAAGAAAAAACAGCTTTCCACACCAGTCAAGGAGTGTACTGCTACACAAAAATGCCTTTTGGCTTAAAAAATGCAGGCGCGACATACCAACGATTGGTGGACACAGCCTTCGAGAAACAAGTAGGCCGCAACTTGGAAGTCTACGTTGACGACCTTGTCATCAAAAGCCACACAGAGGATGAATTGGTGCACGACATAGAGGAAACGTTGAGAACATTTGGACGCATAAATATGAAGTTAAATCCCAAGAAGTGCACCTTTGGCGCAACCGAAGGTATGTTCCTTGGATACTTAATAGAACCCGATGGAATCAAGCCTTGTCCGGAAAAAACAAAGGCCATTATTGATCTCCCCTCACCGCGCACACTCAAAGAAGTCCAGTCATTGAATGGAAAGTTAGCGGGGCTAAATCGTTTCTTATCCAAGTCAGCAGACAAATCCTTTCCTCTCTTTAAAACACTCACGAAGTGCACTAAAAAGGGAGATTTTCGCTGGACCGAAGAAGCGGATGAAGCTTTCCAACAACTAAAGCACCATCTGGCATCTCTTCCCAAACTTGTCGCACCGCGACCAGGGGAAGAGCTAATCATGTACTTATCGCCAACCCACGGAGCAGTTAGCGCAGTACTATTGACAGATAGGAACTCCGTCCAGACACCCATATACTTTGTAAGCAAAGCCCTGAAGAAGACAGAGACTAACTACAGCGCTATGGAAAAGCTGGTCTTAGCCCTCGTGTTCGCAGCCAAAAGGTTGCGCAGATACTTTCAAGCGCACCCAATAGCTGTCATCACTGATCAGCCAATCAAACAAGTTATCTCCAAACCTGACGCATCAGGACGCTTACAGAAATGGAGTGTACTGTTAAGTGAGTATAACATCTCATACAGACCGCGCACTGCAATCAAAGGACAAGTCTTAGCCGATTTTATTGTGGAAAAGCCAGATAACGACAGTCCAACACCTACAACCAAAACAGATCTACAGGAACCCTGGATTCTGTTCACAGATGGGTCCTCATGTGTAGATGGATCAGGCGCGGGCCTTATCCTTACAAATCCAGAGGGTATGGAATTCACCTACGCACTGCGCTTTGAATTCACAGCCAGAAACAATGAGGCAGAATACGAGGCCCTATTAGCCAGACTATGCATCGCAATCCAAATGGGTGTACGCAACCTAGAAGCAAATGTAGATTCTCGGCTAGTTGCTAACCATGTGCTAGGTGAATATGAAGCCAAGGATGAACACATGATCCAATACCTAGAGAAAACCAAGTCCTTAACAAAAAACTTTGACAGGTTCACAATAAAACAGGTGCCCAGAGGAGATAACAGAAAAGCGGATGCGCTCAGCAAAATCGCATCCACAAGCTTCGCGCACCTCTCAAAACAGGTATTGGTAGAAACCCTAAAAAACAAGTCAATCTTGGAGATGGAGATATCCACAGTGATAGAAGAACAAGACCCTACATGGATGACGCCTATCATTGAATTCATCAGCAAGGGAATCATACCACAAGATAGTAAGGATGCTCGAAGAGTGCGGCGCACAGCGCAACGGTTTGAATTACGAGGCAACATACTCTATCGACGCTCTTTTTTACAACCCTGGCTTAGATGTGTTGGACCTCTCCAAGCAGACTACGTACTCAGAGAAATCCACGCTGGATCATGCAGTATGCACTCAGGGCCGCGATCGGTGGTGGCAAGCGCTCTAAGGGCAGGGTATTATTGGCCAACTATGCATCGCGACGCGCGCAATCTGATAAAGAAATGCAGCAATTGTCCAGTACATAGGCCAATCCCGCGCCGACCACAACAAGAGCTAACACCTATCACCTCACCATGGCCATTTTATAAATGGGGCATTGACATCGCAGGACCCTTCCCCGTAGCAGCAGGAGGAGTAAAGTTCCTCATCGTAGCCATAGACTACTTTACGAAGTGGATTGAAGCAAAGGCGGTGGTGAGCATCACAGGAAACCAAGTCAAACGCTTTGTCTGGGACAACATTGTCTGTCACTTCGGACTACCGGGAGAGATTATATCAGACAACGGAAAACAATTCTGTGATAACCCATTCAAAGATTGGTGCGCGCAATTGAACATCACACAACACTTCGCTTCAGTAAAGCACCCACAAACCAATGGCCTAGTTGAGCGCGCAAACCGCAGCCTAGGTGAAGGAATAAAAGCGTGCCTCGACAGACATAAAGGACGATGGGTGGATGAGCTCTCGCATGTCTTATGGGCGCATCGCACAACAATCAAAACTAGTACTGGCGACACGCCATTCTCCCTAGCTTGGCAATGACGCATACAGACTGCGCGACAGGGAAGGTCATGACCTAGCGCGCACTTGGAACATCTGCAACCTCAAAAGATGTTACTTTTAGGCTACGGCCACTACACAAACACCTTTGCATCCTACGAGATGCCCAATAAGTGTTTGCTTTTCTTTACTTTCCTAGGAATTGTATTTTTCTTTTTTTCAAAAACTTGCAAGTATCAATAAAATGTTATGGTTTCTAGCTAACTCCATAGCGTATTTCACTTTATTACATACATACTTATATATGTCAATATTGTTATCTTATATTTTTGCCTACATGGCGTGCATGCACTAATTAAAGACCCACGAAGGCATAAAGGATGAGTTAACCTACTAATTCACTCGTTGAGTAAGAGGGTTGCAAAC
Source organism: Artemisia argyi (assembly GCA_030686995.1). Lineage (NCBI taxonomy): Eukaryota > Viridiplantae > Streptophyta > Magnoliopsida > Asterales > Asteraceae > Artemisia > Artemisia argyi. The sequence goes on along the minus strand of CM060708.1, from coordinate 54,469,603 downwards.
CCATCAACATTGGATCACGCATCCTTGCTAAGCGCCTTACTTTTGAGACGTCGAAGTAAGTTTCACACGCGCATCTCACGACGGGTGCGCAACTATTAAGTACACTGTACAAGCTTAGCAAATAACGAGCCAAGACATTTGGTCAAATAATAAAACTTAGCAAACATTGCAAGTATATTCCTTAAAGTCACGCACTTAATGGAGCCAATACATTTGGTCAAATAAAAAAGAACTTAGCAAATAATGCAAGTATAATACCACAGCCAATATACTTGGTCGTAAATAATAAAAACTTCGCAAACAATGCAAGTACATTTCTCAAGTGACACACTTATATAACAAAAAAGTATCTTATTACAAGGAAAGATAGTATTTACATGATAAATATACAAGCAACCTATATGCTATGGTGATGCTCAGGGCTCTCCTCCGGAGCAGCAGAACTCCCCGCCTCCTGGAGCTTCCTCAGAGTCAAAGCGTCCTTAAGAGATACGGTAGGGACACTTACGGGCACACCATCAGACCTGGGGATGTGTGCAGCGCCCACGCCACACAACACTGCCTTGCCCTTGATCCCCTTTTTCAGAGCAGCCCTCTGTTCGTGACGCTCCAAAACCTCTTTTAAGGAAATCTCCTTTTCAAGAGCGAAGGGGTTAAGGATGTCACGAGGCTGCGCAAAACACCGGAATCTGCAGCTGCGACACATCGGGCTTCAGAAAATAATCTGATTGCCCCTCCGCATTATCCCCAAGGTGGCGCTCTAACGTCAACCCCGCCATAAGTACATCTATGGGGTTGTCTTGGTCGCGCTCCAACCTCCCAATGTGCGGCAGCTCAAGGACCTTTAATCCTGCCATAGCCTGCATCAGCTCGTCGTAGGCAGCTGCATTATAACCAGGGACCTCTGCTAAGTCCTTGGTCAGCAACTTGGCCTCGTGGAGATCCTCCATAGCCTGCGACTTACCCCGCACCATCGCGCAGTGCACCACCTTCCCAAAGGCATCCAACACCTCTTGGGACTCCAGCGTGCCCATAGCTGCCAGGCGCAGCCCATGGCTAATCAACCACCCACATTCACAAAGACAATTTGTGTTAATAACAAGCATAGCAACAAGGAATATTACAAAGGAGAATAGTATAAAAGAGACACCTGCGTTCGGCGATGGTTGACATCAAATGAGGATATAGTTCCTCATCATATTCGATGCTCAGGCCACACAGCTTGTCCTCCTGCGCTTGGATGATCTTCATCATATCCTCCTTAAACTTGGTAATATTAGCAAAATGCTCTACCTTCTTCTCATCTAAGAAGCGCACAGCCCAAGTCAGGTCAGACTTATAATGATGAAGCTCCCCACGCGCCTCCTTCACCTCAACCAACGCAGATATCCTTCAACTGAGACACCAGCTCAGTCTGGCGCGCAGCAGTCGCAGCCAACTCATCCATCAACTGCTGCGCTCCCCTACCCTCATCAACCTTGGCTTTCCCCTCCTTGTTTTCATTCTGTGGAGAGGAAACCACATCCACACAGACCCCATCATTCTTTGCGGCATCATCCCTACAAGATATAAAAGAATGCAGTTAGTATTGCGACAAGTAATATACAAGAAATTTGATATGGACGCAGACACTTACAGAAAGGGAGAAGCCTCAGCAACCTTCTTATCAGCGCCAGAAGCGGATGCCTCCTCTGCAGACGACTCCGCATCCCCAATGAGGTAGCGACGTCTCTTCTTGGGGCCACTGGTTCCAGCCTCTCCCTTGCGCTTAATATTGCTCGCCACCTCCTCCTTCAGCACCTCCTCGGGCTTCAGGATCTCGATGCTGTCAGATGACTCAGCACCCGCCTCCTCTTGCGCCATCTCCACATCTGGAGCCACACTCTGAACGGGCGCCACTTGGAGCGGCGGCGTGTTCTCAGGGACAACCTCGGGAAGCACAGTCACGCGACCCTCAGTTGCCTCCAGTAGGGGCTGCCCACCCTCCCTTAAAGGGCGCACCCCTATCGTCACCTGCTTCGGCTTATCCAGCTTCACAACGGCGAACAGATCCATCTCTGCGCACATAAACAAAAACAAAACAGGCAAAAGGGTTAGTTATTAAAGGTGCGCATATGAAAAAACTTACGAAACTTGAAGAAGAAGGGACGAACACCCACCCCGGCCATCCTCACTTATGAAAGTGGGCACCTCATCAGCAGCGCCGAAATAATTGCGACTCAACCACATATGCACCAAAAACTCCTCCGGATAAGGGTTAATGGCTAGGCGGTTGGCATCAAGGGTCTGCGCATCAGCCAGCCTATAGGAACCGGGTGCGGGGCGCCCATCCCTTGGCAACGTATCCTGAGTATAAAACTCGTAGGGCGATGGAAAGACTACGTCATCAACCCAGAAAAAATGCTCCCTCCAATGTCTGAGGGAGTCTACTTTCTCAGTGTAACACTGAAGCGCCCCCGGGCGCTTCGCAAAAGACACCCACCCATTTGACCACGTCGTGTGGTAAAAGAAGCGAAATAGGGATATGGTTGGTTCTATCGCAAGTAAACGGCAGTTTACTTCAAAATTCGACACCTTAGCCGCACCTATACAGTGCAGCTGCGAGATGTGGAGGCGATAGTGGTTGAGTAAATCGCTCAGAAAAATAGAAATTGGCACGCGATAATTCGCGTACTCAAAAAATTTCGTGTATAAACCTATTTTCCCTTCGGGGAAATCAGCTATACACGCGTCTACGTCTGGAGCCTCTGGACGCACGTCCAAAGGAATAAAATAGGCGGATGAAAACTCAGTGACATCATCAACCGTCATCGCAGAGCGAAAGTCCCCTAATTGAGCAACCATTTTCATTTATTTACTAGTAAAACGCACCTACAGAAATGCTTATTTGCGAAAATAGCTTTTGAGAAAGTGAAAATGGTGAGTGTGTGTTTTACTGTGTGTAATTGCAAAAGGGGGGCGGTAACTATTATATTGGGAAGAAGAAAACCCTAGATTATCCCCACGTGGATCCCACTCACAAAAACGTATGGCTAGAAACAAACCGGTACATGCACTTTTTCCCGATTCACGAGGGCTACGTGGACACCACCCCCATTTTTCGAGGTACCCTTTTTTGAGATATTATCGACTAGGTACATTGCACTTTCAAAATGGGCGGCAACATTTCAATAATCTCCCGCCACGCTTACCGCTGATAATATTAGTCTAGCGTCCGCGGCTACGAGCCACGCACACTAGACTGGGGGGACATGATGACGTATAGTCTATATATGGGCCACGAGCCCAAATGATAAACATTACTTGGCCCAAACCCACCACCAGTGGGCTATCATAACGAATGACTTGGGCCATAATAATAACGGCTTGGACTCATGAAGCCCAAAGCCCAACCAAACTAACCGGGCATGCGATAAGGATCTTCTATTCATGGAATAGATATCCTTACCCCGGATAAGCACTACGCGTGCGAAGAGTAAGGAGCAAGAAACCTATACGGTTTCAGCCCCTATATAAGGAATGATATATCCTCATTCAAAGGTACGATTCACAAACCCTAACTCTTAACGAGAACCCTAAACCGATTACTTACTCTCACGCCGGAGTCTAATCGTGGGAGACAATCCCACGATAAGCCTAACGGTGTTGT